>VMRM01000032.1:1305833-2611666 GCA_010277075.1 Poeciliopsis retropinna | reverse complement strand
CTTTTCCCCAAAGAGTTATGCATCTGTCCAACTGCATTTTATGAAATTCTGTGTTATCATTGTATTCTGACAAAAATGTGAATTCATTCATGGAGAATGTTTTTCTGTATTATCTACATCTTAACCTAACCAGTGATTCAATGGATGGATGGATGGATGGATGGATGGATGGATGGATGGATGGATGGATGGATGGATGGATGGATGGATAAGAAAGTAAGCCATACTTTTCTTATTTTATTTACAATAAATCACAAAAACTGCATCATTTGTCTTCAACTTTACAATTGTGTAGTACTTTGTGTTGGTCTTTCATATGAAATCCTAATAAAATGCATTAAAGTTTATATATGAATAGGAAAAAGTGAACATTTCAAGAGGTAGAAATATTTTGCAAGGTCTTTTATCAAATAAAACACAAGTCAGATTTTTAACTTATTAAATTTTTATGTTGTCGACTTCTGTTCAAATATTGCAGGGCCGGCCCAAGCCTCCATGAAGCCTAAGTGAAGTTTGGTTTTGGGGCTCTCTATATCTGCTAACAATGTGGACCGGCTGAAATCAACAATTAGAATAATAGATCATTCGCACATCTGCTATAACTTATTGCATCTCTAATAGTTTACAGTATATCCTATGGATGTATAACATAGGATACATTTGTCGGCCAGTGGATTTCTGGGTACTGATTTCCTTAACTTTGGGGGATTGTGATCGGCCAATAATTAATCAGCTGATACTTACATATGAAGTCCATCTTATGCACTGATCTCTTTTTTGTCAACAAAGGTTTAAAAATCAGCCTCTGTCTTCTTCTGCTCTGCAGAAGATGTTTGACTGACAGATTGGCCCACCAGGCCAGGTCTGAACGTTTACAGACCTGTAAACATTCAGACCTGAACGTTTACAGGTCTGAACGACCTGTCAACAATATTCAACAATATTCACCCCACTGTTGCCAGCTCAGCAACTTTCTTGCTATATTTATCAACATTTCAGACAAAAAATTGCTATCAGCCAACATCAAAATCGGTAGGTTAGGCTTTTTAAAGATTGGTAACTGGGGTTAGCCAGAAAACTGCAGTCAGTGCAACCCTACAGACATATTCATAAAATTCTATGATTAAATGAATTTCACTTAAACATAACTCCAACAACTAAAAATTGAATTTACACCAGGTGAGTTTTTCTCCCCTGAGAATGTAGACCGGTACCAGTTGATTCTGAGCCTTCAAATGATTTTAACAGAAGTTTCACTTACCTTATAAGTTGATGTAAAAATATTGTTTGTTTTAATAAATGATCAGCAGCAAACAACACATCACCAACTACAGCTTAAAACAGCTCATTGATATATTAATGCAGTAGCCATGTAGCCTGATGTAAAACTATTTGATAGACAATGTCAAACATTGAGAAGTTTTAATTATTCTTATCAAATGTTATCAAAAGTTAAAAAACCTCAGAAATATACAAATCCAATCAGGAGAATCAACTAATTTCAAGTTGAAATTTAGCTTCACACAAAAACACTGGCATAAATGTTTGGCTGTTGAACTCAACATCCAAGGTCGCTATAAAGCTAATTTTCTATTAGCAGCTTCATAAATCTTTTTTATAAACATTACATTACCAAGACATATTAAAACATACCTTTATCTTGGCTTTTTTCTATCTTCCTCTTTTTTTCTCCTGAAGGACAAGTCTTATTTTGAGACAAATTTTTTGCTAACTTATCTTCTTCCAGAGCTTTGGACATTTGGATGCACACTACATGTTGCACAGCAGCTCAAATCCCGGTGAAGCGTGTATGACCTACCGAGGCCAACAAGGGACCCCCAAAGAGTAATTTTTTTTTTCTTATTGTCTATAAAATAAAGATTTCTACATACATCATCAAATATATATTATTGTAAAAACACATCACTTTATGATGAAATTGTGTGTTTTTGCTATTATAATGACATAGAAATTGTTACTAAAAAAACAAATAATAAAAAATAAGCTCCACTGAGGGGGCCCCTCAGTGGCCCTAAGAGGCAGCTTGATTTGCTTATGCCTTGGGCCGGCCCTGAAACAACATTGGTTTTGATGTACCTTCTCTTCTCCCATGGAGATAGCTTTCAGGCAAACAGAAATCAAAAACAACCAACAAATAAAGCAGGAACAGCACACTCAACAAAGAGCATTATCATGGTGCTGAGCAAATTGTTTGAATTACCGAGACAGCCTTCTGCTGCCGCCTTCACCTAACATTATCAATTTGCATATGAGTATGCACCATCTGTCTGTGGAGTTGCCCTTTCCAAATGCCATGAAAGGTCAGAAAGCAATAAGTCAAAGTGCCACCCTGCTTGGCAAGGAGGCTCCATTTCACATGCTCAGTTATGCACTGAAAATTGTAAACAGTAAACATAACTCAGAAATTGATCATGAATGAATCGTTATTTCATTCTGTGTTTTCTAGCCAGATTTCAGATCCCTGACCTGTGCAGCTCAGTGTGACCTGGTATTTTAGATTTCATTACAAACAGAGCAGTGAAGCCATTGGCGACGGCCATACATGTATTGATGCTTCTTTAATATATATATATATTTTTTTTTCCCACTGTATTTTAATCAATACATGTTGAGTGGTTTTTTGATGACTGAGACAGCCATCAGTAGGAATTGCTTCGAGCTGAATGCCTCTGTGCTGTAAAACTCTCTGGAGGACTTTAATTCTAAAAATCAATAAACAAGGGCTCCTGGTAGACTGGTCATAGAAATAGTTAATGTGTCATTAATTCACAAACATGTTTTCTTGACTTTTTTTTTTAAGTGTCACTTGTCTTATATTGAAGTACAAAGATAAACTGTTTCCAAGCTGTAAAAAAAAAAGTTCAAATCAATTGCAAAAGCCCCAGAAAACGTTTTGTAGGGGAGGCCAGCCGGAGTCGATGAAAATATCAGGGTGTCACAAAACTACGTAAATATATTACATTTCATATATTTATGTACATTTATAAATATATATGTTTTTATAAGGCAAGTATTTGAATTATTTCAAGCAATTAAATACATAGATTTTAAGAAAAAAATATATTAACTCAATAATTTTTTTTTTTTATATAAAAGTCCAGAACTGAAACCTTTTAGTACTGTGTTTGTGGTACGGCCGTAAATCTGACGAGCAAGCAACATCTGCAAACAGCAGTGGTGGCCCCACCTCTAACATTTGAGATTTATTGATTTATTTAGTTGTTGCCCTCTGATTATTAGCATCTCTTCTGGGAATACTTTTGGAAACTTTTGCTACCTGGACAGCAGCTAGTCTTCTCCAACAAGGATGAAGCTTACAGACAAAAGGATTTTTATCAATTCTGTATTTCTTTTGTGTTCCATAGCCATGTGTCTCAACCTGCAGGTTCACTATTTTGGTCTTTAAATTTGGGAAAGTTAAATTTTGTGTCCGTTGCATCACAATTGCTTTTTCATATTCATCCTTTATTTAACATCAATTCCTATATTTAATATTGGTTTTATCTGTCCAAAACTGATTATTTCTGGCAGTCACACAAAAGTTTAGCAAAACTTTTGGAAAAGTAGGAGATAAAATTTCTCTCAATCCCAAGTTGAAATGTAGATAGCATCAAATTGTTGCTATGGAGACTTTTTATCCTAATTCTTCACATGGTGGTATCCAGGCTTATCCATCTCATTTCCCAATCAATTTTAAAAACTTTCAAAGTGTTTCTCTGGCTGCAGATGCTAGGAACCTGGTGTGTGGCTGTGATTTTGTGCTTAAATGGTTACAAAATCATCAGCCATGGTCAGCCATTTCTGACAGACTCACGCCATCAGCATCTTTCAGTGTTACTCAGTCCAGCAGGTGACTGTTGTCGTCTTTCTTTTGCTCCATGATTTGTTCCCTTTATCTCCAAAGATGAACTTTCTGTCATTTTAGATCATTTTTAGAGCTAACACTAAGATCAAAATCACACCTATGAATTTGTTAGAAGTGATTTATATAGATGTTTCCCCTCTAATAAATAAATTTACCCAAATTTAAGGTTAAAAGGTTTTTATGTACAATATTGTCTGTCCAGGGTGTACCCTGCCTCTTGTCTGTTGACCGCTGGAGACAGGAACCAGCACCCCTTCCAACCTCACTAGGGACAAGGGCGTAGTATAATGGATGGATGGATGGATGGATGGATGGATGGATGGATGGATGGATGGATGGATGGATGGATGGATGGATGGATGGATGGATGGATGGATCTTGTGTGAGCTTCTGCTACTCTTGTTTTTTTTTACTGTTGGTTGGTTGTGAGCTCAAGGCTAACCAAAGTCTAAGCCAGAAAAGAAAACAAAAAAACTTAAATGCTCCATCTACAAAATGTGTTTAAATATATTTTCATGTCATTGAAACATTCCGTTTTTTTCTGAAATTAGTCTAATGTTTGAAAGAAAAAAATTATATTTCATATTGACAAAGAACTATAAGGTCAAAATCAGCTGGTTTGTCAGTTTACTAAAAACATACATTTTACTGTGAAATCTTTTTCCTCATATATTTGCTGTCCAAGGCCACCAGCCGCGCAAAAACGTGTATTCCAGACTGAACATTAACTGTCTCATTCTGACCCACAACTTGAGTAGGTTGTGTTCCAGCCCTTCAGTGAAAACTGTATCATTATGTTCAGACAGTTTCATACCTGAAATATTCCTCCTGAGCGGAGCGGACCTCCGTGTCCTTTCCCATTCTATGGCGAGTCAGATGTGGAGACGGTGGAGGAAATGTTCTGTTCCTTTCTGTGACAGGCAGAATAATTGGCTCCAGTCACAGTCTGTCCAATGGAAAAGCATCTGCTTTTCATACATTCTTCAGACACACTGGCAGAAGAGCAAGCACAGTTATGAAGAAGCAGAGCCCTGTGTGTGGGAGACAATGTGCCTAAGTGTATTTCAGTGATATTAGACTTGAAGGCTTTGATACACATCAAAACATTTGTGGTTATCGGGTAGTCTGGTCTGTGATTTGTTTGCTGAAGGACATTTTGTGAATAAAAAAAATGTGAGAAGAAGTGAAAACCATGACTCTGAAGTCTAGACATAGTGGTTTTACAGTAATCAGTGCTTGTCCATGTTCTGAAGCACAGATCTAATTATTCTCTTGTGTTGGAACAAACCCTCAATGTTTAATCACTTCATGAAACTTTTAGATTTAAAGGACTGTTATCAAAGGAACCAGCAGAGTCTTGTTTTGTTTAAATCTTAAAAAAAAAAAAAAAAAAAAAAAAACTTACATGCAGCTACTTTTTTCTAAATAGGATCCCAACAAAATTCTTTCTAGAGGTCCACTACAGTCATATCTGTCTGGAAGAAAAAATATGAGTCTACTTGGCAGTTTCTCCCAAACTGTCTGAACAATGAACAAAACGAACAATAAAAAAAAATAATAATAATACACAATCCTAAATGTTTAATTTAATACTGGAGTAAGTATTTTCCCAATATGATACTTTCTTGTAGTGTAGTTAAGTTTCACTTTCGTTTTACCCTCAGTTTTCTACAGGATCTGCTGCTCTAGTATGACACCTGGTGGTTTTTTAAAGTCACAACATATATTTAAGAAAGCAATCCAGCCAAAACAAAAAAGACCTAACCACCTCCACCTCTCATGCCCAGCTCCACAATGAACAAAGATCACCATGGATGGATGGAAAGATAGATATTCTTCATTTTAAAAGTAATTGCACTTGGGTCTTCCTCTTTCCAACCTGGAACAAGAACGGTTCAATAAATCATTAAAGTACACAATTATAAAGACAGCCATGCCCATGATGAATGGCTATAAACACATTCATGGCCCTGTCCTGAATTACAGATAGATTAATTTCTGGGTAGGACTTTTTTTTTTTTTTTTTTTTTTTACAAACTAATGCATGCCTGATTTGTTTTATTAAAGTCTTTAAATTAAATTCTCTGACAATGACAGGATCATCTGCATACTTTATGATAGCTCTTTATTACAATCTTCTTCTCTTTAAATAGACTCTTTGGGCACGTTCCCATCCCCTTTCACTTTAATCATCACAGTGATTGAATGTGTTAAAACACTTTTTTTTTTTTTTCAAAATGTTAATGTCATAATCATTTCTTCTACCCACACATAAGCTGACAGAGTTTTTAGGCAGCAGTGATTTACTCATCAGTGAACATAGCTTCTCAGCACAGGCCATTTCCCAGAGTCTCCAGGGATATCGTATCGCTCAGCTTGTCGTTCCCGCTACCAGATTGAGGTGTGGGGACAACTTTGAATACACTGAGAGACCACTTCACATCTTATTGCCTCTTAGAGACATTTCCCTGATGATAGCAGTATGAGAATCCTGTTAATGTTATGCTTCTCTATCATCTGCCACTTTTAAAGTCAATCAGTCAGTGAACAATCTGCATTTCCTTCCTCTCAAGGGGAGGCACCAGGTTATTACATTCCTGCACACTGCCACCATCAAAAATACCCTTTAAAAAGTGTTTACTGGGTTAAGAAACATTTCAGGAAAAGATAAGATATCCAAATGCCTTTTGCTCTTTCATTCGCTCTTTTATGGTGTGACCTCTTACATTGTTTCCCTACATTAAGCTATCAGCTCAGCAAGATGAGGCAACGTGAATACAAGAGCAAATGTCAGGTTTGGAAAATGACACCAAAATTACGCTAGTATTCAGAAGCTCGGTTTTAAAATTGCTGCCTTCTGAAATAAATTCAAGGAAACAATCTGCCACAATAGCCTCTTCTCTTACAGAGAAGCTTTTGCAGCAGGAATTGGATGTGGCTGAGATCAGGGAACTGTTTCAAACCAAAAGCACAAAAAAACGTAGTGTTCGTTATGAACTTTACTCTATGCAATCGGATCATCTCAAATCAAACTGTCACAATTGGACAATATGGTTAATATCAAGAGGTTCTTTGTTTCATGAGAGACATCTGACTGACACAAACAACTGGTGTGCATCAGGTGAAGCTCACCAGTTACTTATCTCAGAAAAAAAGTGTTTGACTCCATCTGTGATAAACTATGGTGAATTTTCACTTGTTAGTGGGTCTAATGATAACTTTAAATATTGTAGGGAAGGTCCTCTGTCGCACTGTAACAACGTGCGACAGAGGAGAAGAAGCTGCTTGACCAACATACCTAACTGGCAAGGATCTGAACAACTTACTGAAACATTTTCCTCCCTACTCTAACTTTACTAGAAATGCTATGCCATGCTCATTACACTTGCACATAATAAATAGGATAGGATAGAGCTCCTACCTGGGAAGACGACCACACACTTCCAAATTGCACCTACCTGCTGAAGTCATATGTATGTGTCCTAGAGTTTGAACACAGTGACATGCAAATTTGAATTGTTCCAGGAAAAAATGTATTACTGAAGGGATGATGATTTGGACTTATTTTACAGCTACAGGAACTAGATATGTTGCAATGAACTGTGAAGCAGTTTTATATATTTTATTTTATCTTATTTTGTTGAATAATAATTTCACAACCACACAAAATGAATGGGTTCGGCAGAAAACCAATGATGTCAGTAAAACCACTTATCTCTCAAACTCAGTATTGAAGGTATGATGATTTGGACTTATTTTACAACTACAGGAACCTTGCAGTCAGTAGTCCATTTTCAGACCATCATTTCACATTAAACAAAATGCATCTGCTTCCAGAGAATGTAGCTGTTAGCATGTTATCTGAAATGATGCAGTTTTTTCTCTTTTTTTTATCAAAGCATCATCCATTATCTCTGCTATCTGTAATTTGTGTACAGTTTGCTGTTTCTTTGCTTTCTGTCAAACCACTCTCGCAGTCATTCACCTTTCCCATCTTAATCTTACAGCTCGTAGTTTTAAGAGGTTTGTGACTACTTCCAGAGGTAAAGAGAAGTAACTTTGACCCCATCATTCTGTGTCAGGATTTTCTTTTAGTTGGTCTTAAGACTTAAAGAACATGTGTATATGGTTCCAAAAGACTCTAGGGAATAATGGGTTAATGAGAAAAAAAAGCATCTAAGTTGACTGAACTCAATGGAAGTTTTCTAGGATTCAATGTAGTTATTTGTATGACAGTTGAATTTTGGACTATACTCATCAATACTCACTAAGCACAGCAGCAAGTCTACAACAGCGTCTGATAAAGAAAGCCAACATGGTCCAATGGGCTCTGAAACCTCAGACCTCAAAATGATTCAAATGCTGTGTTGACACTTCCAGAGCTGTTCAGGAACTAACACCCACAATTTCAGTAAACTTAAGCAGTGACTTAAGAGTGATACATAAACCCCTCCATATTATTCATTTTATACAATTTAGAATTCCTGAGAATGCCAAAAAATATTAGATAATCTTTAACAAAGAACTTGTGCTGCTGCCCTTCTTTCAAATTTATTAGTGAGCTTTTGTCACCACCTTGTGATGTACAAGAGCATTGCATTATGGTTTAGTCCAGAATAAATGCTGTTCAGTTCAATAGCCATATTGCGGCTGGAATAATAGAAAGTAATTCACAAAACGTGTTTAATTAAGTCCACATTTTTGTAGACTTTAAAGGAGTAAAAAAAATAATCAAGACTTGTAATATTAATTATGGCATAATGAGGCAAAACTTGACCAAACTTTATCTATCTATCTATCTATCTATCTATCTATCTATCTATCGAATTTTCAACTATAATATTGAAGCTTGAATAATAACTTAACTGTAAATCTTTAATTTCCTAAGTGTGCTGCTGCGTAATTAAAAGGCCATCTGATCTAACTGTTTACAACGCCATATTCAACGCCTTTTCATAGTAGAAAACGGTTGAAAACGGATGTTTGCTACAGCAAATGAGAATATAGATTTTGTAAATTAAGCCCGCCTTCAGGAAAAAGTTGGCCAATCACCGTCCAGGGCAAGAACTTCCGCCACACGGACGGAGCATGTTCCATTGTACGGAGCAGTTCTAAAAGAGTGTCGCAGTTTTGGAGGTGTCAACTGTTAGAATTCCGTTAAAGTCGCTTTGATTGTGGTGACCAGTTGTTGCTACTTAGTGAAGAAATCAGATGAGGTCGTTGACGACAGAGTAACGGGCGACTGCAGGGACAGAGTGCGGTGGTTCTCACCGAAGGAATTCCATCCAGCCTCAGCGGCGGCTCTTCCACTTTCTTCCGCCGGTTAGCACCGTAGCTAAACAGCGCTAGCCGCGGTTTGTTTTAACTCCCGTGAATCCGATGAGTGGAATGTTTTTAACCCGGAGGTATCTCAGTTCGAGTCGGTCAGAAACACAGACGACGAAAGCTGTTAGCTCCGGGATTAGCCACTAAGCCGAGTTAGCTACTTGGCTAGCCAACTGTAGGGTCGCCTTGTATAAAAACAAACAAAAAAACAGCACAACGTGTAGTGAGATATAGACGTTGTTCTGGTAAATATTTATTGCTTGGACTTGAATTTTACCGCAACCGCGCAGAATGAATGGGTTCAGCACAGAAGAGGACAGCCACGACGGCCCGCCGGCTCCACCGTTTTACGGCCAGAGCTGCTGTCTGATCGAGGACGGGGAGCGCTGCGGCCGCTCGGCTGGAAACGCCTCCTTCAGCAAGAGAATTCAGAAGAGCATATCGCAGAAGAAGCTGAAGCTAGACATCGACAAGAGTGTAAGATCACTTTTTTTTTCTTAATGTTTACTGAAATTTCCGTTAAAAAAGGAAGTTTGGGACTCGGAACTCCTCAGCTGTTGTCGATCTGCTGGTTGTTTACGGAGTCCCGCATGATGACTGCGACTTTAACCGTCAGGCGTTATGTAGGACAGCTCTGTCGGCCCGCGTCATCTTCCAGCCGTCTCACTTATTTCTAACACACCCCCTATGCTCTGTTTGTTGCTTAATCTTAATTTTTTTGTGTGTTTAGTAAGCTTTTCTAGAGCTACCAGGGCCAAATTTAGTCGTTTTGCGAAGACTACAGGGGAATTTGTTAAAGATTCTTAGTGACACTGAACAACTAATGAATCAAGTTAGATCATAACACGTGCAATATCGGGAAAAACAATCGCTCTTATCATGTTCAAAGCAGAAAACTGTTTACTTCTAGGAAACGTTCAACACTTTTAATGACAGAATAAAACACCGTGTTGGTATTACAAAATACAAACATGAGTAACTTGGAAATGTTATCCTTCCTTTAGGCGGGTGGGACATGGGCTGAGATTCTTACAAAATCGCCTTACTTTCACAGTGTCACTGTATTTTCACAAACACTAGTGTAATATTGTTGGTTTTATTTATTGATCAGGAAGAGCAATTTCTTCATGCTGGAATGATTCAGTATAAATATTTCATCTGGCTTTTTAAACAGTAATAAGTTGATATAAGTGGGTTAATTAGGTGGTTTATTTGCTAAGATATTTTCTTCCTGTCAGCTATATAACAGCTGTCAACCAATTGTTTTAAAACAGTGTAAGCTTAATATTAGAGTAATATTTTTTGTGAATACAAGTATTTTCCAAACGGTGACTTTTTCTGGAACTTTAGTGTTCTCAAAATCACGACGTTTTAAAATCTTTGATATAGCATGTTGCCATAATCGTGGCAGACATATGCTTTTATTTCCAACTGTTGAACTGGAGTTGTTTTCCTGCCTTCCAGGTGCGGCATCTCTACATCTGTGACTTTCACAAGAATTTCATCCAGAGCGTCCGCAACAAGAGAAAGAGGAAGACGAGTGACGATGGAGGGGAATCCCCTGACCATGATGTGGAAGTGCCTGAGGTAAGCTGGGTTAAAGCAGACTTTAACTCAGCTGGAGTCAACGCTCTCACTCCAGCTGACATGTGTAAATGTTGCTTCAAAGGTAAACCAGTTAATATTCTAAGATTTGATTCAATACCAGGTTGAAGGAGATCCAACAAGATTTAGATTTGCCAAGTTTTATCTGACACATTTCTTTGGACAGGTGAGACCAGCATAGAAATGTTCAGTAGCAATTGACAGCATTATGTCAGGTGGCAACCAAACACCTCAAACCACATGTGAGGCAAAGTGGTGGGAGGGTGATGATTCGAGTTTGTTTTGCAGCTGCACGGCCAAAACATCTGAAGTCATGGGGATTTTCTTCACACAGTTTTCCTACATGTTTTTATTGTAAAGCCAATTGTTCACTTCCTCAAAGTTGACATTGGTCAAAGAACAGATCAGAAGGCCGTCTTCTGCTTCTCGACGTAAAACGTTCTCATCACTGTGTTGGTGTTTTCAGGTGGATCTGTTCCAGCTGCAGGTGAACACACTGAGACGCTACAAGCGACACTACAAGCTGCAGACCAGACCCGGCCTCAACAAGGCCCAGCTGGCAGAGGTAAACACACACACACAGACACACACACAGCATTCTATTAATAGCAAGTTACACATCAGCTTCTGTATTCAGTTGCAAACTCTTTTACAGACTGGTGTTACATGCTTACCTTTTTTATTTTTATTTTTTTGTCTCTGTCTTCGAATTGTTTGTTGTTGTTTTTTTTTTTTTGGCACCTTTGACGGTTCACTGGTGGGGGTGGGGCCACAGCCAGCTCAAGTGGTTTTAGCTGGGCTGGTGGCACACCTGAGGGAAATTGAGTGATGCATGGCGTGTCTGAAGCAGCAGAGCTTCGAGAAAAAGATAATCGAAAGTACGGTGCGGGAAGGCTCGGGAAACAAAGAGTACCTTCACCTCGGGACGGATCCACCCAGAGGGGAGCGTCGGATGTTTTGGCCGGTATGAAGTTTGTTTTGATTTGTTTGGACAACCGGCTGGACGCTAAAGACTTTTAGCACCGGGGAGTTGCACGCCTGCTAACACCAACCACCTCGGAAACCACGAAGGGTGCGTTTTTAGGAAAAAGAGAGAAAACTGCACATTTAAAGAAAATAAAAAGATATATATAATAAACTATTAAACAGAGCGTCTGCTGGACGATGGATCGCGAGGGCTTGCCCTGTTCAAATGGATGTCAGCTGGAGTAGAAACTCTGATGGGACATTCAAGGTAAGCCCCACCACACTGTTCCGTCAGGTGCCCGTTTTGTTTTAGTTTTCTCTGTTTCCGTTTGTTTATATTAATACGCACTTAGTGTTGCGACTCTACTCTCCCGTAACCAGCAAACAAACAAAAAAAATCAAAACAGGGTGGTGAGAGTTCAAACAGTGTTGTGCTGGATCTGTATAAAGATTTTCTTTCTTCTGGGGTTGTGTCTGTTGCTGGAAATGATTATTCTGTCGTCATTCTGCGAGATACTGGTGCAGCTCAGTCACTCTGGGTGGTGAAGGATGTGACTCTTCCTCCTTCTAGCTCAATGAAAATGTGTGCACTTATTCAAGGAGTGAACAATGATTCTGAATTTAAACCTGTCCGTCTGCATGAAGTCTATTTACAGTCATCTTTAGTGACAGGGGTGGTCAAAGTTGGGGTGGTGTCAAGTTTACCCATTCCGAGAGTCACTTTCGTACTGGGGAATGATTTAGCAGGTAAAAATGTACATGTTGCTCCTCTGGTTGTAAATTCTCCTGCATGTTCTGTTGAGACTGAGGCTCTTCAAAGGGAATTTCCAGGAGTTTTCCCTACTTGTGTTGTCACTCATTCTCAGTCTCAGGTTAATCAGGAAGAACACACAGAAACGAGAAATCACAATAACCAAAGGTTATTCTTGCTGAAACTTTCTTTGCTGAGGGTGCAGCAGATGAACAAAAGTTCAGTAAGGAGGATTTGATTAGGGAACAGAATAATGATCCCTTTTATTATTGATGCATTATCTAAAGCTGGGGCTTTAGAAGATGTGGCAGGAGAACCTGTAAGTCTGTATGTGAAAGACGGTGTTTTGATGAGGAAGTGGAGGGATCCTCAATGTCCTGCTGCTGAAGAGTGGAGAGTGTATCATCAGATTGTCCTTCCCTTTTGTTATAAGGAAGAAATTATGAGATTAGCTCATGAAGTTCCTACTTCAGGGCATTTGGGCATTAATAAGACCAAGGCTAAGATCATGAGGCACTTTTGCTGGCCCACAATCCGGAAGGATGTTGTGGAATTTTGTAAGACCTGCCACGCATGTCAAATGGGTGGAAAGCCCAACCAGAACATTCCACCTGCTCCACTAATTCCTATTCCAGTGGTTGGAGAACCATTCAGTCGTGTTTTAATAGATTGTGTAGGCCCCTTACCAAAAACTAAGCGGGGACACCAATATCTGTTAACAGTTATGGATGTTGCCACACGTTATGTGGAAGCTTTCGCTTTGCGAAACATTTGTTCAAAAACAAATTGAACAAATTTGTTTTGTGGATTGGATTGCCTTAAGTTTTTTACTCAGTTCGGGCTCCCTAGAGAGATACAGTCCGATCAGGGCTCTAACGTTATGGCTGGAGTTTTTCAAGCAGTGATGAAAGAGCTAGGGACTAAACACTTCAAGTCATCTATGTACCATCCCCAGTCACAGGGCGCGCTGGAACGATACCATCAGACTCTTAAGTCAATGATCAGGACCTATTGTGTGGCTCAGCCTGGGGAGTGGGACAAGAGTGCTCCATTTTTATTGTTTGCTATTTGTGACTCTGTCTGTGAATCTACAGGCTTTAGTCCATTTGAGTTGGTCTATGGGCATGAAGTGAGGGGTCCTTTGAAGTTGGTCAAAGAAAAATGTCTGGCTGAAGACTCTGACAGGAATGTTTTGGATTACGTTTCTGAGTTTAAGGAGCATTTAAAAGCTTACACTCTAGCTAAAGGTTAGTTACAACAAGCCCAAAGGAAAATGAAGAACCGCTTTGATCAGAAAGCTGTTTGTAGAAAATTTGCAGTTGGGGATAGAGTGTTGGTACTTTTGCCCATCCGAGGTGACCCACTTCAAGCAAAATTTTCTGGACCATATATAATTAAGGAAAAAGTGGGTGAAGTTAACTATGTCGTATCTACACCAGACAGGAGAAAGTCGACACGTTTGTGCCATGTGAATCTGATTAAGCCATATTACGAAAGGAATGCACCCTTACCTGTAGCTGTGTGTGTTGCTCTCTCTGATCAGGAGGAAGGAATGGATTCAGTTGAATTGGATTGTATGGGTCCTAAGGATCTTAAGTTAGCGAATAGTGCCGTGTTAGCTGATCAGGAGAAGTTTCTTAGTCACTTAACTACTCAGCAAAAAAATGATGTGATAGCTCTTCTGAAGGCATTTTCTATGCTATTTGGTGATTCACCAGGCTTAGCATCTTTAACAGAGCATGACATAGATGTTGGTGCTTCTCCTCCAGTTAAACAACATCCAAATCCTGTTAAAATTGATAAAATTAGACAGGAGGTGAAATACATGTTACAACATGATATCATTGAGCCAAGTATGAGTGAGTGGAGCTCTCCTGTAGTGGTAGTTCCAAAACCTGATGGCTCTATTCGACTTTGTGTTGACTAGCGAAAAGTTAACACCTTAACTAAGTCTGACTCTTTTCCAATCCCTAGAATTGAGGATTGTATTGATCGGATTGGTGCAGCCAAGTTCGTCTCAAAGTTTGACCTTCTGAAGGGATACTGGCAAGTTCCTTTGTCAGAACGGGCAAAGGAAATCTCCGCCTTTTGTGCAACTGATGGCTTATACCAGTTTAAGGTATTACCTTTTGGGGTTAAAAATGCTCCTGCTTCTTTCCAGAGGCTAATGACTCGAGTCACAGAAGGTTTGATGAACTGTACAGTTTACATTGATGATGTAATATTGTACGCTGATTCTTGGGAACAGCACATGACAGAGCTGACACGCTTCTTTGAGAGATCAGACGAGGCTGGACTTGTCATCAACTTGCCAAAGAGTGAGATAGGAAAAGCTTCCATAACTTACCTTGGGCATGTGGTAGGACGAGGCAAAGTTCGACCTCGTGCTGCTAAAGTGCAAGCTATAGCCCAGATGCCAGCTCCAAAGAATAAGAGGGAACTTATGAGATTTCTTGGAATGGCTGGGTTCTATCGGAAGTTTGTCCCAAATTTTGCTATGGTGGCTTCTCCCTTAACCGATCTTTTACGGAAATCCGCAAAGTTTATTTGGACAGATTCTTGTACAACGGCATTTGAACAACTTAAAGCCATTTTGTCCTGCGAACCTATCCTAACCGCTCCTAGTTTTTCTCTGCCATTTAAGCTAGCTATTGATGCTTGTGATATAGGGATAGGAGCTGTACTCTTACAAGAAGATAATTTGGGAGTAGACAGACCTGTTGCTTACTTTTCTAAGAAGTTAAATCCACATCAGCGTAGATACTCCACTCTTGAAACGGAGGCTCTGGCTCTGGTACTTGCCATCCAGCATTTTGAGATCTACGTGTTAAGTGGAGCACACTTGGTTAAAGTGTACACTGATCATAATCCACTTACCTTTCTGGAAAAGTTTAAAATGAAAAATCAGCGAATTTTCCGGTGGGGCTTGATATTACAGCCTTATAATCTTATGATAGAACACATTGCGGGAAAAAATAATGTAATTGCCGATGTTTTGTCAAGAATATGATAGGTTGAAGATCTAGGAAGTTTATTGAAAAAAAAATATATATATATATTTTTTTAGGGGTGGAAGTGTTACATGCTTACCTTTTTTATTATTTTTTTGTCTCCGTCTTCGAATTGTTTGTTGTTGTTTTTGGCACCTTTGACAGTTCACTGGTGGGGGTGGGGGTGGGGCCACAGCCAGCTCAAGTGGTTTTAGCTGGGCTGGTGGCACACCTGAGGGAAATTGAGTGATGCATGGCGTGTCTGAAGCAGCAGAGCTTCGAGAAAAAGATAATCGAAAGTACGGTGCGGGAAGGCTCGGGAAACAAAGAGTACCTTCACCTCGGGACGGATCCACCCAGAGGGGAGCGTCGGATGTTTTGGCCGGTATGAAGTTTGTTTTGATTTGTTTGGACAACCGGCTGGACGCTAAAGACTTTTAGCACCGGGGAGTTGCACGCCTGCTAACACCAACCACCTCGGAAACCACGAAGGGTGCGTTTTTAGGAAAAAGAGAGAAAACTGCACATTTAAAGAAAATAAAAAGATATATATAATAAACTATTAAACAGAGCGTCTGCTGGACGATGGATCGCGAGGGCTTGCCCTGTTCAAATGGATGTCAGCTGGAGTAGAAACTCTGATGGGACATTCAAGGTAAGCCCCACCACATCCGTCAGGTGCCCGTTTTGTTTTAGTTTTCTCTGTTTCCGTTTGTTTATATTAATAGCACTTAGTGTTGCGACTCTACTCTCCCATAACCAGCAAACAAACTAAAAAAAGAGGACAACATAAAAAGAATGAGCCAGAGTGAGGGTAGCAGGTCGTAACACTGGTCAGATACTTCAGTTTGTCTTAAATCTGTCTTGTTATTGAGTTTTTGAGTTTTGTCATGCATGATAAAAGTTTTGTCCTGATTTTTAAAAAACAGTGTGCTGTGCTCAGACTCAGTTGGAACTGCATTAACACGTCCAACTACTTTAAATAAATTTTCCGCAGGGTTCTGAAGCTTGGTGTCAGTTTCAGTTTGTTATGGTTAGAAAACAGGCCTTCATTTATTCTGGATAGGTGAGCCATTTGTAGTAATGTCCCACATAATTCAGCAGGGGGTGCTCTATATGTTTCTGTGACCTAAACTGTCGTTTAGTGTTTAGTGTGATGTGGAAATTCACACTTTCCTAAAACTATTTCATAATACAACATAGATAATTAAAAACAAGCAGTTTAATTTCAGGGTGTCGATATTTATGAGATATGTATAAATGCGTTTGAAATGGTTGGAGCCAAATGGTCATGTTCTCAATTCTGGATATCATTTTAGCTGCGTCGAAATGAGGTTCTCACACAGTTGCATTCAGTTTATGGGAGACAACAACAAAAAACATGCATTGAACATTTTTTGACCCTAACAGTTTAGGAACACTTTGTACCTTGAAATATTTCATGAGGTTTTATTTCTTTGTAAACAGTTTATAACTGTTGTTGTCATATGTTATCACTACAGTGTTTGAGCATAAGACATAGATCCATGCTAAATACCACAAATTCTATTGGTTAATTAACATACTATAGGGATATTGAGATGATTTTTAGCTGGGACATAATGGAGAAAAATGCTTCATCAGCCTTTTACTAACTGCTTCCCGTTTTGAGCGGTGAAAATTGTTTACCCACAAACTATTTGCTGGGTCCAGAAGAAGTCTCCAGAACTGTTTAAACTGTAATAATAAAGTCTCTTTGCTTTGCATCCTCAGCAGAAATTTAATAATGCAAAGCAGAGGATTAAGTATTTACCAGAACAGATGGACATTTATAATTTAATGTGAAAAATCTCTTACCGTGATAAATTTTTACTTATCTTTTTTATGATAAATACACTATTGACGTTAAATTTTTAAAAATAAAACTGACAGGATGATCACAAATGTTCTTCTGACTATTTTCTCCACTTTTGGTTCCATTAGCATACCAATAAAAATGAGTGCATCTTAAAATATGATTAAATGCAGTTACTATGCTGATGGTGATATAAATCACTTTTTTAAAGGGACAGTATCATGTATTTTTCTGGCATATAGTCTCATTTTATACCACAATCAAGTAACTGTCACTGTAACTTGTAATAAAAATGCTGTGTATCAAATATGGCAAAAAAAAAAAAAATTTTTTACTTTACAATTTAACGCCTTGAAACTATGCCTTTGTCTCTTGAAAAACACTTCTTTCTGCCTAAAACAGCATAACAACCTTTCTGTTAACCATTCAACAATGTTTTTACCAGCGTTGCAGTGAGAAGTAACTGATATAATGAGCTCAGTAGATTGGCAGTTCCACCCGGTGTTTGCTAGTTGCTGCTGGCTAGTCTGAAGGAAGTGAGTGGGGGAGTTGAAATGGAAGCTTGGCAACTGTTGCTCAGAGGAGGAGCTGCACCTCAAAGGTGGGGCTAGGTCCACCCAGGCGTTTTGCTTAGCTGAATGGTTGCCATGAGACTTTAGTTTAGGTATGTTTTTGATGAGGAAATAACATAACAAGATGTAAAATTTAAAAAAAAGTTGATTTGACCTAATTCTGGCCCTTTAAATAAATGATATCTCGAAGAAGCTAATTTCAGACCAGGTAGTTTTTCAAGACAACATTTGATAGTGGCACCACGAATGCTGTGCTTTGCAGTCACTGTCCTGCTAAACAGTTTATTACCTAAAATAAATGTTTTTAATCTTCATCTTCTAAGTTTGTCTCGCCCAGCCTTAATTGAGATGATGTGATGTGACCCAGCTTGTTATATTTCTCCATTAGACGAGGTCCAGCAGTGGTTTAGCTCGGGAACTTCACCTTGAATTACCACCTTTTTATTCATTTTCAGCCTCTTTTCCGTTTCCCCTCAGACCGTGAGTCGTCACTTCAGGAATATACCTGTGAACGAGAAGGAGACGCTCACCTACTTCATCTACATGGTGAAGAGCAGCAAGAGCCGCCTGGACCAGAAGGCCGACGGAGGCAAACCGCTGGACTAAGCCTCCCTCTGCCGTAACCCCAGCAACAGCTCCACACCAAACCTGGACACCACTATCAGCAGCAGCTCCGCTCCGTCCCCTTCCCACTGTCGGACCAGAACCTTTGCCGTCCTCTCAGGACGTTAAACAGAACTGGAGGAAGACGTGGAGGAAGGACGAGTTTGCTTTCTCGCCGTCACTGACCTCTTCATAAAGTCTGTGGAGAAGCAGGGCTCACTGCGGAGATTTACGTCGTAATACTGTAAAAAAACAAAAACAACAAAAAAAACAGCATCTGATCTGAAATAACTCAGCTGAATGAAATGTACAATATTGCTGCCTTAAGAGTTTAAAAAAGGAGAAGCAAAAAACACTTTGTTGGTTATTATTTTTTCTTTTTTTAGCTGGTGAATAGACTGTTAACACATTCAGAGGGAAGCTGGAAGGGAAGGGGTTGAAAACAAATGAAATGATTGAAAAAGGACACAGTCCAGGCTCAGGTTCGCTTTCCAACTCAAATCTAATCACATCATCGGTAATAATGTGTAAAATGAAATTTAAAAACCTGAAAGCAGTTCTGTTGGCCTGTTTTCAGATGGATTGTGACTGGATGGTGAGGAATGGTGCAGCGCTTTGAGCCTCTTTTTTCTCAGTAGAACGTGGTTTTGTTGGTACACACTGATTTATTTCTGTTCGATTTTCTTTTTAGTTCTGCTTTTTACTCTGTGTTGTTTGAAGATGCCTGCATATTTAACAATGAACTGAAACCTCCACCGGGATAAAATCAGAAATCGAAGGGTTTTTTTATACTTCAGGGCAGAAGAATAACAGGAAGATGTGTCCAACTTTTTCTCCCAGTTTGTAAGAATTGGTTACTGGGAAATGTTTGTCTTGATGCCATTCCTCCACATCAAACTTACTGAAATTCTTAAAAGTCTTCACATTTCAAGTCCATCTGAAATAACAATGTGAAACAGGAGTTTCCTTCTGATCTTGTTTGCTTTGCAGAAAGGGAAAGCAGGCCGGCTGAAGCCTTCATATTCTTCAGAACCATCGTCGTCCAGCTGTTCTTGTGGACTGAACTCACTTTAGGATTTCTGTTGCATTTTTTTTTGCTTTATTTTGTTTTCCAGTCTGTTGTACCTTTTTTTTTTTTTTTGCTTGTAGGTTTCTTAGTGTCATGTAGATAACATCCGTCTTTATTAACACACAGGTCATGCCTCATTATACTGACTGTTGTATTAGAAAGAAAAGAGAAGAAAACATATTTAAGTATGACTGCGTACTGCTCTTAATATTATTAATAAATGTATTGTACAGGCAGAAGAGATTTTAGGGGTTTTTTCAGGAGATTATAAGGTTTTAGCAGGTGGTTGTTTCATTTTTGTGGTTTTAAAAACTCGACAACTGAGATGCCAAACAGAAAATGGCTGAACCTTCCTGCACCTATTGCTGCACTCTACCACTCAGCTGAAAGGCTTTTACACTTTTATGTAATTATTTGAAAACAATAAAATAAAACATGGATTTGACAGTTTACAAATAATTTTCTCTCATGAAAAACACTCTAAATCACCACGAGTGTTTGAAAATGATAGTTGAGAGGCTACAACACCCACAGACTAAACTAATTACCTCACTAACGGTACCTTTCATACCAGTCCATGTCCTATTTTATGCCAATGAACAACTCATTTCTTGTCTGTGTACGTCACAGTTGTAAAACCTTATCCATTTTTAAAATCACTGTTCATCCCAGTATCTGTCAAATTCGGGGTCCACATCCTTTGAGTGTCTCATATTGCATCACCTCGATGTGACCGTCGGCTCTCCAGGGTCCGATGATGGCTTCTCCAAATGCAGCCGACTTTAATTAGTTCTTTTCACTGAATTTGAGAGAGGAGTTTGATGTGTCCTTAAACCATCCTGTCAGGTTTCATTGTGGGTCGAACAGGAAGTTATAGTTCTTATAACGGTAGCGGATGAAGCAGAAGACAGAGAATAGTTTTAAATGTAAATATATTCAATGATGGCACAGAAATTACAAGCAAGATGTTGCGCTCCAGTTTTACCGGTGTATTTTTAGCACTGTCTCGGTTGCTAGGTGATATGATGTTGAAGGAGGGAAGGGTGGGAAATCAAAATGTACAGGCTTAAGCCATCCAATTTCATAGTTGGTCACTTCTGGTTTCACTTCTGGTCAACGAAGGGCCCGGACTACATCAGCCAAGTAGATGCAGCCCCTGAATTTGGACGACTTCTTCTTTGGGTTTTTCTCTTTAGGGGTCACCACAGTTCTGTTTTTTTCCCCCACAGTCCCTGAATTTGGACATATTTTATATTTAACTATATATTTGTAGATCAATTGACCTGTATGACATGATCAAACCAAAATAGGTCTGAGTAATATAAGCATTATTCCTTACATTCAACTTTTAACTTGATTATTGAAAATGACTCGTCTGCTTTTAAAAAAAATGACCTAAAGGTCTGTAGGATAAACTACAATGAATGAATTTAGAATCACAAAGTTATCAAAAGTTATCTCTCTAAAGTTTTACAGCGAAACAAAGATTGAATTCAAACCCAACAACAATCAATAGAGTTCAATTTAGTCCAAAAGAAAAGTGAAACTCCTAGCAATGAGATTCACTTCAATGTAATCCCTTATCCTGAGAAAGCATGAGGTGACAGAAGAAATGACTTTCTTTCATAGATATAAACTTTCAGAATCATCTCGGTGTCTGGCAGAAGCACCTGGCTTGAGAGGATTTGAAGTGGATAAAAATATTTTTGGATTTAGAGAAAACTATTTTGTAATTTATTGAAATTAAGGCAGCAGAGAGAGTTTCCCAGAGCTGGTAGGATACAGACTGCTCACAACCTCTTGAAAAAAGTAAAAAAGAAAATACAAAATATCTGGAAAGTTTCAGAGACATAAAACCACCACCAGGGGTCACTGCTGGTGCCTCTGAAATAACAGGATTTATTTTAGCTTTTTAGTGTTTGGAAACTTTCTAGTAAATACTTGTTTATTTTCTATAAAATAAATACATAACTAAACCGGAACGTCCAAAACGCTTTAAAATACTTTGAATATTTTCAGTTATTTTAATGTGCTTTCTGAGTCAAACATCTGAGAGATAAAAGCCAAAAGTAAATTGATCAAAGTACAGGATAAATTGCCAGTGTGGTAACTTTTTTTTTCTACTAGTGGAGATTCCAGAAGTGAGAATTAAAACAACAAAAACATGGATTAAAAATAAAATTTTCACTTTTGCATCTACTTAAGAAAAAAAAATGCTCGAATCATCATGCGAGTTCTGGTCATAAACTTCAGTTTTTAGCCTTTGAAAAATTATTTCATAAGAGCTTATGAGAACAAATAAATTATGGAGTTTTGTTACAGTAAAATCTGAGTTTTAATATGAACAAAACCACTGGAACTCCAAATATAATGTCATGAAATAATCCATTTATTTATGGAACCAAATATACTTTCACATCTAACACACATTTCCATTAACACTGCGCACAATAATAAACATTTTATTCCACGTGTTTTTTTTTTTTTTTGTTTTTTTTACATTGACCGTTTTAACATGTTGGGAGTGAAAAGCTGCGTTAATGTTAGTGTCTCTCCTCTCTGGACAGTGACATTTACAGTACTGAGGTAGATTCAATGAATTCAACAACAACAACAAGAGTCTGCAGAGTCTACACCGGCGGAGAGTCAAAGTGAAGCTATGACGTCATGTTGTTTTAGTGTAGTCAAGTCAAAACGGATCTCCGAATTTAAATTAAGTCCAGGTTAAATTAGAAATTAAATAATCCTGATCAGTAAGAAGTTGTGTTCTGGTCGCTGTGATGAGTGAAGAAAATCGACAGTAAAACTTTGAGTCTCTTTACCGATGAAAACGGTTTGTGATTGGTTAAACATTTTCAACAGTAAAGATTACGAATCAGTGAAAAAAAAATGGTCTCAAATGTACCGCATGTCTTACCTTGTTATTATTACAATAATCAACAGACATAAAACAGAAAGTTTTGCACTGAGGGAAACGATAAAAACCCTGGAGGCTCCAGAGAACACGGACACTGATGTTTCTGCAACATCTGCTTTGAAGTGAAGACCTAAAGAGAAACAATTAAAAAGCAGAAATACCACAAATATCTCTTATCATGTTATAATTATTATTGTTATTATTTTTATTTTTGTGGGGAACACAGTAATGAGCAGCGCATCTGCGGCTCATTCTATCCGCGTTGCCCTTTCATTTTCTCCCTTTTAGCGCAGCACTGCGCATGCACAGCGGTGTGTTCGGCCTAAGTCAGTGTGTGTGTGTGGGTGTGTGTGTGTATGTGTGTGTGTCTTTTCTCAGGAAGTCACTGGTTGAGCTCCAGGGCCCAGACCTGCTGCGGCCACCCGGTCCGGCCCTTCACCTTCTTTTCGCCTCCAAAAGTCTCCTGCAGGCCGTCGGTCTGTGGGGGCAAAAACATCATCATCATCATCATCATCATCATCATCATCATCCTTAACATCATCATCATCATCAACATCAGCAGCTCCAACTGCAGGAGCGGCTGACTCATTTAGGAGCAGGTCTTCCTCTCTGATCAATGTCAGCTCATTTGGGCTCTTCAGTCTCTGTCTGGATGTTTCACTTCGGAACCCATAGACCTGAATTTTGAACATATATCTGGACTTTCCTCCCTCATTAAATGTTTACTAAAGTCACACAGAAAAATCGAGGTAACTTTCTATCTAAATAACGTAAAAAAAACGTTCGTGGATGCGTAAGTTGTCAGAGTTTATCAAATGATCACACCGTCTGTCTTTTCTTAAATTTCGATAAAACTTGGTTTAATTTTCAACCATGTTTATCTACACTACTATTAAATATATTAAATTCTTAACACCCGATATAAAATAACAACAACAATAATAAAACAACAATAATAATAATAATAATAATAATAATAATAATAATAATAATAATAATAACAATAATAATAACAATAATAATAATAAAGAAATGGATGATAAAGTTGTTTTCCGTCTAAATGTGTATTCACAAACACAAAGACATTTTTATAGAACGAATGATTATAAAATACACTGGACTCTGACCGAAGAGAATTTAGGTTTTGGTATGAACAAGTTGAAAGATACCGAAATAAAGACGTGATTTGATCCCTGAATGTGATTGGAAGATGTCTGGGTTGATTCCGTGGGCTCTCCAGGCTTCACGTGCTTTGTTTAGGCTCAATCTGGATTCAACCAATGGGGTAAAAGCACATTGTCACGGCGACAGATTGTGGAGTTCTGAAAGTGCCACAATTGAATAAACCATTAACATTGACTTGTTTAGCTTTTCTTTTAAAGTTTTAGCTACAACACATTGATCAATAGCACTTTTGAATTTGTTGTGCAATTACGGAATGACAATAAACAAAATTCATTCATTCATTCATTCATTCATAAAAGAAGGACTTAAATGTGTTATCAGGTATTTAAAATTGACCAAACACACAAATTATTTATTACGTTTGTAAGTAATTAAATACGTCACTAATAAAAAAAGTGGGCGGAGCCAATAATGTTATGCAGATCATCATGATTGGCTGAACCAGACTGACGTGTATATTGTCCAGTTAGACGCTAAAATATGTTTTATATCTGAATATGCATAGATGTGGAGTTTGATATGCACAATGTTAATTATTTATATCCAGGCACAACATGAATAGGATTTCTAGGGTATGATAAATATTTCACAAATATATACTAATTGTTCAATAGTGATTAAATACTCAGCTTAATTACATTTTTGTAACAAATCCTGCTCAAATATTAGATCAGAATTTCGCTGAAGATGTTTGTCCTTTAACAAGTGAGTCTCGTTAAAGGACAACAACAGAAAGATGCCACGTTTATATGGGTTTTAACAAAAAAATCTACTGAATAAAAAAAAAAAAATAAGAGCAGTCATTTAGTTAGTGGTTGACAAAGTTTCTTTGTTGGAGCAAGAATTTAAGTTTCCATCGTTATCAGCTTTATCAGCAGCACCAAAACCAAGTCTGAACCTCCTGGCTCTCAGAGTTGTTGCTATGAATGACCTTCTAGCTTTGATCAGGTGTGAGGTTTGCCAATTGTTTCAATAGATATACGATGGAGAAAACAGAATATTTGTGAAAATGTAAGTATTTTAGTTCATTTGGAGTAAGTAGATGTTTAAAACGAGTTGGGAATTTACCTAATTAATTCAAGGGTTTCAATCTGTTAAACTGACATGACGTCTGAATTATTGAGTTAAATCTCACCAAAATAAAATTGATATAAACAGTGAGGCCAAATTTAATGATCAAATTCTAGCAATTTGTTTTATCAGTGCACTTCAGCTGCTCTTAACCAGCTGTGTATGTTGAGTTTTGTTTGCACGTTCAGTGTTTTCCTCTTTAGAGTTGATGCAGCTCATCTGGTTCTAAATAATGCAAATGAAGTTTTCCTCATCCAGTCCCGTTAATAATGCCACAGTCCGACTAATAATAGCAGCTTCAAACATTATCTAATCAGGTTCTGTCAAGATAGTTTGCAGCCATAACATTTTTGTCGTATGTAAAATATTTGTGGTAATCCGGGCGTTTTATTTATCTAAAAGTGAATCATTATAAGTAATGTTTATGAAGAACTCTGACGTTGATGCAGCTCATCATTTTTAGGAATTTGTTCCAAATAATCCCTAAAATGTTTCTGATGGAAACGAACAATGAGATTATTATTTTCATTTTTATTTTATTTATTTTTAATTTTTGTTATTGTTATGGTATGAGTGGCAAATTTACTTTGGCAGGTTTAAAACACACTGTACATGTTTTTATTTTTTGTTTGTTCTCCTAAATTCTAAGTATTAAAAGTATAGCTTTTGAAATGATTTCCTAAAGTTGTTTTTTTTAATTTAGCCAAATTCAGATTTATTTTTTATTTTTTTTGTCCATTGTGCACAGAAAATTGTGCATAATTTTTAACAGTTAAAATCTCAAACAAACAAAAAAACTTTGAACGCAAAAATGTTTTGTATTTGAGGAGATTTTCCAGGTTAGTCAGACGCTCTGTAAACATTTCCAGCTCTGCAGATGTTTTCACTCTGACTCAGACTTACAGGCAACGTAAGTAAGTCACAGGGGAAAAAATGCTTCGGATTGGGAATAATTTCCAAAATCATAACAATCCAGGAGGCTCCAGCAAACATAACTCACCAGCTCTCGTTTTCTTTTCAAATCCCGCGTTTCAAATTTCTTAATCTCGGCCTTAAAACCCTCCGTCTCGCCGGAGTCTTTGGCCAGCACGTCCATCAGATACGCGATGTAACTGGTCGCCAAACGCAGAGTTTTGATTTTGGACAGTTTGGTGTCCGCGGGGACGTTGGGAATACACTCCCGGAGCTCCGCGAAAGCCGTGTTGATGCTCTCCGTCCTGCGGCGCTCCTTCTTCGGCCCGGACGCTCTCCTCTTCCCCATCCCCGGCTGGAGCCCCTCGAGCCGGCCGTCGTGCGCAGCTCCATGCGCGCCCAGCTCCGCGGACGGCGTGTAGGGCGCCTGTATCTGGAAGTCCGCGGGCACCTCCCCGTGGTTCACCACCCAGCTCTGGAAGTACGGCGCGTCCTGGTGGCACCGCTGGACGAACGGGAAAGGTTCGTGCATCAGGTGGTGGTGGTGGTGATGCTGGTAGCCCCCGATGAGGTTCATGCTGTGCCGGGAAGAAAATGCGCTCGTTCGCCTCCCCCCCTAAACCGTCTCTGCTCGGGGATCACCAGCGAGCAGAACTCATTCGAGACTTGGTCGAGGACTCTCCTGAATTCATTTACAAGTTTAAAACAACAGAGACTCGATTTATTTCACATGGTCCAAGATTCTTAAAAAGCTCAGCCTTTAAAAGTATTCCAGGGATGAAACGTCAGCGATGCGCCGCCGTCCCGATGGAACCTCTTTTCCCGAAGAGGACGCAGTGACCTGCAGGAGAAATTTGACCCAGCTGAAGGTGTGAGGCCCCAGGTTTATATGAGCTGGATGTGAGCGTGAGAAAGAGGCAACCAATGGAGGAAATGGGAGGAGAGTCTGGAGAGCTTTGGAAGGACACGGTGCCAGAATATCACGGCACCAGAACGCAGGGACCAAAACATCTGCCTCCCTGGCATCAGGTTTACACGGACAGGCTTGAGTTTGATTCCTTGCTTTTTGTTTTTGTCATTGACGTTTTAATTCGGAGAGTTTTGTGATGCAAATAATTTTACGGGCCATCCACATTAGAGACGTGCTCAGGGATGGCAGTTATTGTTTCTCTCTTTTTGTTTTTTTTTCTCTTTTCATACATAACAGATGTTTTCTTAAAATATAAATTTCTTATTACAATTTGTTTTCTTACAAGTTATTAGCAGAATGATTAATATTGGCATTTTTCTTAAAGTGTAAGAATTTCTTGTCGTGCATGGAGCTGATATTTTCGATATGAAGCAGGTTTAGTTTGATTTTGAAACAATAACCATTGTATGGCAATAATCGGTTTATGTATTTGATTTGTATAATAATTCATAGTTTTATTAATTTGTTTATTTATTCATATATTAAATGATATATTTATTTATTTGTTCCCGTTAATTTCGTCACTCATTTTTCAAAGTCCTTTAAGAATACTTTGACATTTAAAACGAACTTCGCTGTGTATGTTTTCACATAACGTCTCTGGAGTCATTTTAAATGTATTTTTTTTTTAAGAAAAAAAAAAGAAATCTTAAAATTTCTGTTTCACATTATATCGCATGTGCTCAGTTTAATGCACTCCAAAAATAAAATTTATATTTTGTTCTGTTTGTCTTTAGACCATGTTTCATACATTCATTTCTTTGTTTTAGTACTTTCAGTAAAAGCGGAAACGTTTTTAAAAGGCCACATAACGATCATTTTATTTGATCGAAGTTCCTGATCGATCAATATTTTCCATGTTAAAAAAAAAACCCGCTTTCATGTAGTCATAAAAAAATTTGTTACAGCAACGATTATTATTATTATTGTTATTAATTATTATTATTATTATTAATGCTGTTTTTGAGCCTGACTCGGCTGTGTCTTGCCCCCGGATGCCCTCGCACCTTAAACACATCATCTTATCGCCATCTACCCCCCAAAACATTATCCCATTACGTTACGTGACCTTGACGCTATTTGGGAACCATTTACGGCGGCGTCTTATCTAAATACAGCCATAAATCAGGAGGTGTCTCCCTGCTGCTGGGGCACAAGTAACTATTCCATAAAAGCTCTCCTGCTCTGCGCTGTTTACAGCGCGCCATGTTTGCGCATATTTTACCGTTCCAATAAATAATCCGCACGTCCTGTTGGAGAGGCCTGCGCGGAGATCATCTCAGGTTCTTAATCTTTTAAATGCCAAAAAGCGCGGAGTCTCTTCTGCGTTTCTAACACCAAACCTGCAAACGGATGAGAACCAGAATCAGTTCAATTAGAGCAGATTGAATTCACAGAAAAGGAATTTGACTTCGGAATTGACCAGAGCTTGCAGACTTTAAGAATAAATCTATACATTCGAAGGAGAAAAATGGAGAATAAAAGATGCATAATTTTGAGTTTGCATAATTTCAGGCTTTTGGGGCCAAAGGCCTGAAGTAAAGCAGACCGGTCCGGTCCGGTCCGGTCCACTAATCTAATCAGAAACCCTTAAAGGTGTTTTACACTTGTTTGTATTTTCTTTTTTTTCAATAAGAAAAGATCTCAGAATGAGATCTACATACAATAGGTTAAACATGCAGACAGTTTACAAATTCCAAAAATGAAAAGTAAAAAAAAATAAATAAAAATAATAATAATTTCTATCATTAAAGATTCTTTGCAACTTTTCTTTTATTCGATGCAGTTTTCACGTTTTCCTTTGTTTTTTGAAAGTTATAGCAACCCTGTTGTTTACATTTTTGATTTTAAATAAATTAAAAAATCATTAAATGCAGCTTGGCAAGATAAAATCAACATGTGATTTTTATTTTTTAATTTTTTTATTTGGTGCTTTTTGAGTCGCATGAACCAAAACCTTGTGTTGCATTGTGGGTACACCGCTGCGTGACACACGTGCATACTTTAATGAAGACACCCATCTTCTCCTAACCGCGTTGCACGTTACCTTCGCTGTCAGCGTGAAGAAGCCCATGCAGGCCCCAGAAAGCAAATCTGACACTGTTGATTAAGACGTCCACTATGCAGGAATGAAATACTACCCTGCTGTTATGCACCCAGCCCCCTCTTCATCTCTCTGCATCACTTTCTCTCTTTCTTTTCCTGCCTAAATTCTTCCTCGCTGTCCATCTCTGACCAGAGCCTTTTCCTCTGTCTTGTTTTCTTCCCGTTTGCTCGCTATCAGTGCAGGTGCTGAAAGACCTGGGCAGCAGGCTCGTCGTGCTTTCTATGCTTTCAGGCCCAACATGCACCACTCATCCCACGGCCTGCAGGCTGCTGCTCTGCCAGGGGAAACATCCAAAATAGGTCACAGAGAGCCATCTTGGCTCTGTTCTGGATTCTCCTCATAATTGTTTGTGTCATCGTGTGGATTTTTCAATAGACACCGCTTCCCCTCCTCTTCAGAGTGCTTACCCTCTAGTCCACATTTCCAAACAAATATTCTCCCTCTCTGATTCACGGTCGGCATGGAAAACGGTGCAGCGCTCCCTCGGTCGCCGCTGCGTATCGTGCCGCGGCTATTTAATATGTCCAACCCTGTTGTGCTTCGAAGCAAACCAGCAGAGCGAATTAAAACTTCAATGCTTCAGTTGGACATGTTGCCTTCCTTGTAGTTTTGAGGAATGTGGGCAGACTGGGGTTTGGGGTGGCATGGCATGGCAGCTGGGGTACAACCATAAGGGTTCAGAGGTTTCAAGAGTTCCTCAAAGATCCAGAAGATAATGGAAAAGGAAATGAGAGTGACTGGAAAACAACCATGTTCAAAGGACGGACAAAAACATCATTTTTAAAATGTTCTTATTAAATAAAAGACTGGCTGAAGAAAGCAACCTTTTAGACCTTCATATGACCACATCAGTGTTGAAAACAGTAAAGTCACAACTGGCATTAAGCAAAACTCCCAAATTATATAAAACCAAAGAACAAGAACAAAAGACCATGAACAAACAGTACTGTGTGTTTTCCAGCTACATACTACCATTTTATAACTCTATCATAGTTACGATGAAGTAACTATGTTACATTTAGTGGTTATGAAAATACTGTCTGTGTCAAATATGACTTAAAATAAAATTGACTTTGTAACTTAATGCCTTGAAACTGGGCCTTTGTCACTTTAAAAACTCCTCTTTCTGAAACACCACCTTCAGGAACTCATCACAGCATGGCTCCTCTATTAACCCTTTAACAATGTTGCACTGAGAAGTAGCTCATGATGAGCCCAGCAGGGCAGTTCCACCAGGTGTTTGCTAACTGCTACTGGCTAGTCTGAAGGAGCTGCATGGGGGGAGTTGTGATACTCAAAAGCTTGGAAACTGTTGCAAAGCACAGCTGAATGGTTGTCATGGGAGATGAAAGTATTTCTCAAACATGTATGAAAGAATCAAGGCAATGCTCCAGGTATGTTTTTGAAGAGGGAATAACATTATAACATGATGTCAAGCTCAAAAAAGTTCATTTTCATAATACTGCCCCTTTCACAGTGAGCATCAAGAATATAAAAAAAACTAATAAATTGAGCTAAAAATTGTACATACGGGGTCAAATGTTTAACCACTGATTTGGTTAAACTTTCAGATGAAGCTCCAGTTGTGTCTTTGTGTCAACCATCTAACACAAAATGTTGGCCTGGAATGGAAGGAAGTTGATTTAGGAACAATCCAGAAGTCACAAAGTTTCAAAAACTCCATCAACAGGAACATTTCTGGAACTCCACGTGTCTCTGTCCACAAAAAGGAACTTAAGCATCATGTCTGGAGAGAATTTGCTTTGTCAGATGATGTAAAGATGGAATTACACACAAGATGAACAAACCGTGATGAGTGACTATCAAACCTAAGAACACTGCCAACTGTCAAGCATGGAAGTGATAGTATTATGCTGTGGGTCTGACTTGCTAGTTGTTGGAATGGTCTTCTCGGAATTTAAAGTTTTTAATTTTTTTCTCCAAATGTGTTTTGGCCAAACACTCCAATTTTAGTTCCACCAGACCTGCTGACACGTCCTCGCATGCATTTGCAAACAGTAAATGCATGTAAATGTGTTTTTTTCATCCCTGAGTGGCTTTTCGGCCCACAGCGTAGAATGACACTCACCCAGCATCTTCTCAATATTGTTCCTTCAGGCATCTCCACAGCTCACTTCCTTCAATCTTGACTGATTCCTTCAGATTATTTTTGCTATGATGTCATACAGGGATGCTTCAGTTTCTCCTATAAGCGTCAGTCCAGTGTGGTTTAGACGAAATCCACAATACCTTAGATATCGTTCACCTGGGTCTCATTTGAATTTATTATAGTTCTATGTAAGTTTATGTACAGATTCGTGTCGACAGAAATTACAGCTCTGATTGTGGACTAGCAGAAATTCAGTCCAAGTCAGAATCATTCACGGATGTTTCTGTCTCCAGCCATCTGCTTACTTCCCTAATGTGAACACTGATCAAACCCACCTCTGCACAGAAGCTTCCACTGAGTCTCTGTTCATAACCATGTGCTAAAACTAACATTGCTTTGTAGAAACGTTTCTCATTTAACCTAAAAAAGAGTTTTGCAGCCTCCGTCTTATGTCAGACTGATGATGGTGATATTATGGAGTTAAATATTCCTCTCACAGATGCGAGACATGGACACTGAGACTCTATTGCAGTATGTAAACTTTTTACCCATCATTGTGCTTTATACTCTTTGGTTAACTGGCTTTTGTTTTCCACTCTTCCAGATTTAATCATTGTTTTTCCACCTCTGTGCTTTGCTTTGTTTGCCAGCATCTCTAACCTCCAGATTTCTATTAGTGTTTCTACTTGGATAAAACTCTCAAGATTAAATCAGCTGAAGTATTTAAAGATATTTTAACGATAGCAGAGAAAGATAGCTGTTCCTGTTTTTATTGTTTTATGTCAAGCATGGAAGTGATAGTATTATGCTGTGGGTCTGATTGTTATAACGTATTGTTATCTAGTGTGTTTATTTGATAGGAGACCTGATGTCTCAATAAGTGCTTCCTATATATGAAAAAAGAGCAAGTGAAAAACAAACAACAGACAACATGGTTGCATCATGCAGGTCCGGTGTCTCCTGTGCTGTCTGCCCATATCAGCTTCAGTCTGAAGAGTTGAGATAAAGTCCCTGCTGGAATCCTTCTCTGATCTGAATGAAGCATTCGTGTAAGCGACTGAACTGAGTCATTCATACAAAAGTGAGACGCACAAATTCTTGTATATATGCCGTTTTAGTGAGATTTGGGAATAATAATCATTGTTCAAATTGTTTTTTGTTGGGTAGATATGAAAAACTTTCTCCCCTGAGACAAATCTTGTGACGCTGCCCAAAAATTAAGCTTAAGCAATCCAATCCCCCAACAGGCGGAGAGACTGGAAATGGATTTGTTTGAGATGTTTAAAATTCTTATCTATATCCACTTTAAATTACAAGTCAAATCATAATTTGCTCCACTTTATCCTTCCTCCAAGGTTCTGCACTGGGTCCCTTATATATATATATTTTGATGGCAAGGTACATCTTCTGCAAATTTCAATAACTTATTACTAATATGAAGACAATTTGGGAAAGTCTTAGTCCTTTATTCCCTTCTGTCATTGATAAGTGACTGTCGTCTCCACCCGCGTCTGTTTGCTGGTCGTTTGCGTTTCAGATCTCCAAAAACTCTCCTCTAAACTGGGGCAATTCTGCCCGTCCTCAGCCAATAAAGATAAGAGCAGGAAGGCTGGAATGTGGAGCAGGAAGGTGACAGTGATGAGCTGAAGGGACGCAAAACTTTTTGAAACGGCTTCTTCTTCTTTTTTAATCTTTTAAACTTTGTAATCAGCTCATAATTACTTTTGCAAAAGCACAAAACCCCTTGGAATAATATTTATTGAAATGTAAAGTGGCTCTTACAATACACTAAAATAAAAATAACTACTTAGTTCCACAAAGCACCACTTTGTGGAACCATGTTTCTAACATATTTTGCAACCACATTTGCACATCTAGAGACTGAAATCTCTGCCAGTTCTTTACTGAAAGTGGATTCATTTACACCACTGTGCCACGACCATGTTTACAGGTGAAGAGAGACCAAAATGTTCAGCTTATGTCCAATGTTCTGTCTTGACTGGAGCAAATATTTTTACAATATGCCCTACATTACTGCAAATTGCAAGACTTTCCTCAGGTCACCCTTCCATAAAGTCCATATCTGTAGATCATGAGGTTAATACGTGACTACCACTTCAACTGAGGGTCTTTGCAGCTTCAAAAGCTGCCAAAGGACTCTTAGCAACTTTTCTTTAACACTCTCCTTTTCTGGAGGGAAGTTGTGGATCCACTGTACTTATGAAACTATTTTAAAACATGAGTTCTCTGCTTTCAAAAATGTTGTTCCACAATCTAAAATAAAGTAATGTGACAAAATATGATGAAGTTTATTGTGTATAAATATCATTGTCATTTACAGTCTGAAGCTGCATTTTTCAGCGAAAATGAAAACAACAACAACAAAAAAACAACAACATGCCGATATGAGCAAGAATCACATTAGAAACTGTGAAATGAACTATTTACTGCTAATTGAAAAGACAACAATGAAGTTTAATTGACCTGAATCTTTGTAGATCTTTTTTGTGCATTTGTCATATCTAAATAAATTTGTTTGTTCATGTTTGTAGAAAGAAAATGATGTAGTTTCCCAAGATGAGTGTTCATAAAGTTGGATCATTTTTTTCACTTTCGTTCTAAAGTATTACTCTTCTGTTTCATGCATAAACAGATATCAATACTACAATAATACGTCAGAAAAGTAATATAATCTTAGAATACAATATGCAGTGAAATAAAAATCCAAACTGTGCAAAGTCGTCTTCGTTCATGATTGCTGTTTTTCCTTGACAAATCTTTATCCAAAACCTCTGAAATAAAAAGTGTTTTTTAATCTTTTTACTTGCCAGCAGACCACCGGCTGGACGGACTCTGCTGCTTTGACTTCAGTAGATTTAACAGAGAGGGGGCTGCTCTGTGTCAGGCGACCCCAAAGGGTTTCAGCAGGCCTGACAGTCAAAACACCAGCAAAAAAGGTTTGACCCTGACAAATCCCGAGGTGGAGACGGGTTCAGGGACCCACTTTTCTGAAATCCAGCCGAGTCGCTCCAGTTTTCCAGTCAGACTGAAAATGAAACATGATTTCATGAGGTTGAAATTGTTTGCCTCGTGTAATTTCTGCACCACCAAGCCCAAGATTGGAGTTCTTAATCATGTTTCGTTATTTTGCCCGTTTGCATTGTACTTCAGGACTACTTCTGATTTCATAAAATCAACAAATTCCCAAAAATATTCTGCGGAAATAAATGCTTGACATATTGCATAGGGTAACACTCCGGTTGTATTGGGGTCATTGTGCCTGTGAGTCTAATTGCCCCACAGGCTCCTAATGGTGAAGGCAGCTAGTTAAAGTCCCTGCTTGTCCATTCATACCCTCCGCCTCGCTCTCCTGCTCATTAAAACAGCGAATAGGCCACAGATGTCGAGTCAGCCATTAGTTTCTACCTGGAAGGGGGCTTTGGGTGGGAGAGGTGACATTAAGGAAGTTAAACATCAGGCCAAGAGCTTCGTTTCCTCTGTTGAGGCCACCCAGGATAGAAATGTCTGGGTCTGACGTGAGGCTGGGCTTTTTTGAAGGTAGCACCAGCTGAAGGTTGAGAAACATTGTCTTCAAATAGGACAGTTTTTTTTTGTTTGTTTTTTTTTTTTTTAGTTTTATGATCTGAAGATTACAGTCAATGGAAAACAAGCAAATCATTCAAACCTGCTTCTTTTTGAAGACATTTACCTCAGCTCGGCAAAAAGCTGAAAAATTGTTGAATTTTCCAGGTATTAGGAATTCTCGGTAGGTTTGATGAGCCAGTTTTGTGTTAATTAGACCATATGTTCAGAAGAGGAGATGCTTTTCCACACATTCATGCTATTATTTCAAGCCAAATTCACCTTTGACGCATTTGACAAAAAGACAGTTCTAGTTAAAGTCTCAGTAGAGTTTTAGAAAACACCACAAGTTTGAGTTTGTGGAACAGAAAAGGCTTTTTCATGTCTCCAAGACAACCAGTTGTTATCTCTGAAGTTTAATTATCGCTCCAACTGTATATGATTTTTTTTTTTTTTTTTGGATAACTGAAATTATTAAAAAAAATTGTTCAAATGTTATTGTTTTTCTTATTCTTAGCTAAACCAAGTCTTTTTTTCAGAGCTCTTTCTGGAAGATCTTGAAGTTTAACCTCTGATCAAAGTTTGCTCTGGAACAACATGTCCAAAAATTCAAGCTTGTATAGTTCTCATATTCACAGACCTTCTTTGGAAAACACTGACTTCCTTGTACAATTTGTCTGCTAATGACCATTTAATTACTCATGTGTAATCTTGGTAATTTAGAGTTCAGTAAACAGTACTTTAAGTCTACGCACACCAGGGTTTACCTTCTGTGGTTAAAGATGGTGTCCATCTCTAGTATTCGTGCAACTTGTATATTTTGGGGAACAAATTCAGAGAACCCAGAAAAATCACAAACCCTAAACCCCAAAACACAAAAAGTTTCCCCTTCTTACTAAGCTTTATTAATCCACTAAGTACAATGACTTTTTGAAGAATATAAATTATTTATGAGTTGCAACATTTAATTTCTCTCTGGAATCAGCAAGAGTATTTTTTAATTAAACTGAATTAAAGAAAATGCAAAACCAAATTTTCCTTACTCTATGAATTATTGTCCCAGCTTAATTAGTTGCTGAATGTTTCCTCAGAAGAAAACATATAAGAAGTAAAATAAACACAGATCTTAATCTATAACAGGCTGACACCTTCTATGTTTTTAGGCTAACAGCACATCTAATTAAACTGCTCTTTAAATGGGTATATGCTGTTGTTATTTAACTGTAACTCTCCTTTGGTTCCAGTGCCGCTTGGACAGATTTCACTCAGTTTGCCTCCTATCTATATAGATCCTTAAATAGCCCCTAGGTTCTGAGTCCCAGCTAACATCAGGCCTCATGATAGTGTCAGATCGCCTTGTGGAATGCAACGACAAGCTCTCGCTCTCAGATTGGATGCTTATCATGTCAGCGTGAGCTCTGATTGGATGCTTATAAAAAAAAAAGCTTGTTGTTAGGTGCCAGAATGACCTTTACAGTATCAGCCGTGGGAATGCCATGCAGGGACTGGACTTTCCCTAATGTTCTTTAACACCTTTAGGGTTAATCTCCAGACCCTTAAACAGAGCCTGTTTTGTGACGTCATTAAGAATGTTTATGTCGCCATGATAGACTGTGAACGACAGATGTGTAGTCTGAACAGTTGTAGCTTCAAATATAGGGTTTATACTTCAGCAAATGTAGCTCTCAGAGCCTTCCACAAAAAGTTCTTAATTTTTACCTTTGTTAGGACATTTTAGGCACCAATACGCAAATGAATATTTGACTCCATGTCGGTAAAAACTGGACAATCCGCAGTTACACTTGATCAAGGAAAATGATCTCAATTTTCTGTCATTCCTACCCTGAGGAGTTTTCAGGCTTATCATATCTGGAGTTCTGCAGCTATTTAACATATAAACTGTTGTGTTGCAAAGCAGAGAAACTGCAAAGTTGCCAGATCCAGTGTTGTGCAAGATCACCTTCAATAAAAAGTAGTTTTGAGTTAAGGTTTGAACTAAAACCACATTTTATAAAAGAATTAGTTCAACTACTGGAATGATGAGCGCTATAGTCGTACCTATGATCAGCAATACCAGGGGCCTCCACAATGAATGGGATTCCTGTTAAAGATGTGTAAAACACTATTAAATAAATGAAGTTAAATCTTTATTTTCCCCACTGAGACGACTAATCACATCTTGTTGATGTGGTAAGCCAGTAGCAGGCCTTAAGCTAACCACCATTAGCTCATTGCATCGATCAATCATGTCTTGGTTTTATTTATTTTTTTATGTTTTGTTTACTTTATTCAACTGAAAGTTTACAAAACAGCCGGGTAAATTAGCAATATAGAATTTATCCTGAAAATGAATTGAGGGGAAGCTGAGCTCACTAAATGTTAGCTCTGCTACTGGCAGATTAGACAGTAGCGTAGTTGTAGTAGAGTCACAATCTCACAGAGAAATAATGTTAATCTTGGTTGTCTTTAATTAGGAGACAGAAAAGTCTTTTGAGAACTTTACACATTTAATAAGTGTTGCATAAGAACAGAAAAATAAAAACAGGAAAATGTATTGCAAAAATGAAGATATAACTGTCTGAACAGGAAGGTAAATCAAACAAAACGTTCTTAAAATAATTAAGAACGCTTTTTGATTATTGTAGTGGATAAATATCAATTAACCGAGTTTCAAAAACTTAAGTTCTAAAAATAATATCAGCAGCAAACTACAGAGTCAGCCCTGAACTCTGCTAATGCTGCTGCTTTGTTTTGGATGTAAAACTGGATATAAGCTTATTAATTTAGTACCTAAACAGAAAGTATCACAGCTTTCACTTTACATTGTTACTAATTGAGTTAAAATCATCCTAAAATGAACTTTAATTTTATATTCCAACTACATGTTTTTCTGCCTTCATAAAATGTGAAAAGGAAGTTTATACAAGAAAGTGGAGTCTGTGCTTTTGGGTGTTTTACCATCGGTTCATAGGTGTAAATCCCAGGGGGCTCGGGGGGCTTGGACCCCCCAAACCTTGGAAAAGTTTAGAATTGTCCACCCCCAAAAAAATTTATTGAAGAAACATTTTCATTTAAATAATATAAATATGAAAAGAACAAACTAAATCTGTCATTTATCTCAGAAAAAATCTGAATTAATTTTTAGCGGTACAGGCTCCGTTAGAGCTGCTGAAGTGAGGCGCTAGCTGTTATCTGTTAGCTGTTATCTGTTAGCTGTTAGCTGTTGCTCTGTAGCACAAATATAAAACCCTGCAATAAGGAAATACTTAAAACAAAACACATGTAATACTTTTTATTTACTTTCACTGCTCAAAAAGAAGAAACACATTAACAATAAAAATCTGACTGCAGTTTGTTGTTTTATTACTTTGGCTGAATCATGATAAGCAGCCTTATTAGCAAAACTGCTACACTGCTTTCATAGACTTCAGCTTTTTTGGTCAAAGGTAGTAAACATCTCATTCATATTTAGCTCTTTAACCTTTAGTTAATTAGAAGAGTTTGAAACTGGAGGGAGGGGCTGAGCAGGTGCACCAGCTCTGTGTGGGAGCCAAGAACAGAGAAAACAAATGGGAAAAAAAAGAAAGTTATGCCTTTATTTCCCACTGTCTTCAATGTTGAGCCTTTAAAAGCACAAAATAAAATCTGAATATTTTTCTATATAAACCCTGGTTTAAATGTTACATTTAAGTTATGATACTATCTATCTGTTGGTTCTCCACCACCCAGGACATGGCAAAACTAAAAAAGACTTAAAAATAAAGCAACTTAAGTTGGGTATATATATCTATATATAATGGGTATATGCTGTTGTTATTTAACTGTAACTCTCCTTTGGTTCCAGTACTGCTTGGACAGCACTGGAACCCAATACAAGCCCATAACTTGTATTGGGAGCCATTACAATAAATCAATGTTTATGAGGAATTTTATTTAGAGAGTTACTCATTAAACCTTCTTTATTTAGAACCTTACATTTTTGTAAAGGTGTAGCAGAGATTAGATCAGTCAGACTGAACAAAACTCATATCTAAGCAACATTTGAACTTTAGTTTCACTTCTCAACAATTTGTTACTTAGAAAAACACGTTTGATGTGCATTACTAGTCATATTTGGTCCTGCAACTTGAATGTGACTTAAGAACTTTTTAAAACACATTTTATGTTACATTTCACTGTAACTTTGCAACCCCAACAAAATTGCTCTTAAGAAATTTTTCTGTTTTTGGTCTCCACCCCCAATAATGAGATGGGATTTACGCCCTTTCATCAGTTACAAAAGAAAAACACTTTAAAAACTAATCAGGGTAAAGGTAATTATTGCTACTATGAATTACACTGCAGACAGAAATGACCTGTGAATTGCATGGCTGGGACATAAATCTGGTCATAAGTGCTTTGTGGCTGCCCAGGTCAGTCCTCCTGTGGGAAACGGGAGATGAGAGGCTCCAGGTCAATCTGGGCTAAGCCCTGCTGGTGCCAGTGGAACCCAATTTTTCCTGAAAGACCCTGAAACTGCGCTGACATCACAAGCGGGTCAAAGAAGGTCTAAGAAAATGGCTATTTGTGTCACAGAAGAAGCAATGAAAGGAAGTTCTCATTACCAATTTGATACAGCCCAAGTTAAATCGATGTCATCACGGACTTCTTGGTACAAACAAAACAGAAAGGTATATTTTAAAGGACAATCAAATTCTTAGTGATGGAGTCATCATGTTTCTGAAAAAAGTCCAAAATGAGATAAATTGTTTCCTCTGATGAGAAACAGTGACAATCAGAACATTTTCTTTGGAAGTTTTAAAGGAAAATCATTGAAGATATTTCATAAAACCTAAAGTAACTTCTGTAAATCAAATATAAATCACTACATATTAGAAGGATGTGGGTAGAAATGGTATTTATTCCTAAGATTTTCAGCCGAAATACTTCTGCTGAAAAACTCTGATTAGTTTTAGTAATCTTACTGCCGAAAGAAAAGATCAGTGTTGGTTTCACAGGAGCAGAAACTAAAATCAAAGGAAATGTGACAAACTGATCAGTTTTAATTAAAGCCTGTGTCTCCCTTGCAGTTCAGCTGTATTAGCTTAATGTCCATTCAGTTTTAGCTGTTTTAAATTAGTTTGTCTTTGAAACTGAATTGTCAACCTTCTTATTAACAACATTCAAATTACAGTAAAATGCAACCTCTCTTAGTTTTTGGACAGAAAATGCCTATTAGGTTTTTCATTCAATTCTTTGTTGGATATTTTATGAAGGAAGTTTACGTTTTGCTGGGAAAAGGTTTAATTATCTAGCTTTGCAGTGATCGCTGTGTTTACCATGAAGCCACATATTCTTTCAGCAATTTACAAAAAAGAAAGTTTAAAAATGTCAGAAAATATTTCCATCTTCCATCTTTGTATAATGGACCCCTTAGACACACCTTTAAAGCCCTAAATGGTTTCTCCCATCCATATTTGTAAGACATAGTGACCCTCTTTGTACCCTCCCAACTACTGAGGTCCAAGTAGTTCCTCCTCACTGTCGTCAGGTAAGAACTGGTCATCTATCTTCGGTCAGAGCCTTTCAGGGAATTGTCCTCTCATTATTGCTGGGTATGTGGAGTGCCAGTTACAGGTTTAAATACACACATCATGGCTGTTATTGCGTTTGAGAAGTTGGATTACATCTCAAAGAACTTTAATGAACTACAAAACCAAATGTAATGAATTTATGTTGGATTTTCTCTAATATATACATGTAATACACAAGTTTGTATGTTTAGTTTGCTGAGAATCAACACACTTTATGTAACCATCATTAAGCTATTATGTACAGCATGGGCATAATTCTGTCTGGACATTTCACTCTTTTGAAATGAATTGATGGGACCATTTAAATTGACCAATGTTCTGTCTTTCAAGGTCAAATTTTAATTGATTTGGGCTTTAACTCTAAATATGAATGGTTTTGATGTGTTTTGTGTCCAATAGACACTTTCAAGTCTATCATCTGCACCACTGACAGTGAAATATTTGATATAATGTGATAACAGTTATTACAGTGTTCTATCCTTTGAAAATCTTCTTAAGACACATCCAGTTCCTGTTTGGTCCTGGTGACCAAACAGTTGGATCTTTGTTTTGTCTGAACAGTCATTAGCTACGTTTCCATTACATAGTTTTATTTGATATATGTGTTTATTTAAGAATCCACATTAGACTCTATTTTACTAGATTCTTTTCCCCTGGGGTTCACTACAAGCATGACCATAAAAATCCTTTACAAACATTACAAAACATACATAATGACACAAAAAAGAATAAATGAAACACAAAATTCAAATCAACTGCTTCAACAACTTGCAAACATTACAAAAAGACATGACAGAATTCCTTCCCTCACAAACTATTTCAATCAGAACTAAATTAAAAACAAAGATAAATGCAACAAACAGTGACAAACTTTCAATACAAATTTAAACTTTTCATTCCGCTAACAAAAACACCATTTCACATTTGCAGGGTTTCCAGTAAATAAGAAACACAATTCAAGTCACACTTGAATCAGTTTGCTCACACAATAAAAGTGCGGCACCGTAAACAACTACTTCCTGTCCTCTACCTCTTCATGGTTTGTGGCAGTGGAAACATCTGGTTGTTGATCACGTGACTTGTGCCAGCCAATAGAGTGTCAAGCAGCATTGCACCAGATTGTTTCAGCTCAGTGTTAATCTGCTTTTCAGCACTAAAACTGTATGGTCATCAGTTCGATTGAAGGAAAACCACCTAATTCAAATTAAATAAACTATTTCTACTGGGAAGAGTGTTGAAAATTATTCAAGAAACCAGTGACATGTCTTGTTTATGTCATTGTAAATTTACCAAAATAACAATGCATATATATTTGAGCATTTATATGAGCCTGACTCTTTGTGGTAGAAAATTATCCACAGTAAATACCAATGTAATCCCCAGGATTGTTGTTTTTAAAAATCATTGCAGATGCTTGTTGTATAATGATTCCAACACATCAAATGCACCAATAAAGAGCCAGATTAAAATGAATTTCTTTTTAAAGTATAGTTGTTTACAACTTGAAAAAGACAACAACTTCAAAGACAGTGAAAACGTCAAATGAGTTCATACAACCACAGGGATAAGTACAGCAAGCAGAGGAAGACAAGAAGTACAAAAATGTGATATTAAATGCTTTGAATTTGACATAAAAGAGACATAAAACAATCAAATAGAGACAAGAAGATGCAAAATGACCACAAACAAACATGACACCAGAAATTACAAAACCCAGCGACAAATGAAGGGTTCTGTTCGTCACGGTGATCATCAAATCATTGTTTCTCCCTGTCAGATGTGTAGCTTACAAAGATGAACGATATGACTTTATGTGACGAGTCAACATTGAATAGAAACCTGCAGCGGTTTTATAGAAACCTGTTGCAGTGATAGATTTCCTGATTGAGCCCGAAGGACCAAACATGACTCAGTCTGGTCAAACAGAACTGCATGCTGGGTTTTTAGGAGCTCGGCTCGAGGCGCGATTCAGCCGCGCTCTTTACCATTTTCCCATTCCCCGGCTTTTCCGTGTCGACTTCGCTCGGCAGCTTCGTTCCTGAGGAAAAACAGACGCCTGTTCTGCCGCCGTAGCTTCCCCTCCTCCTCCTGGGCCGGCTTTCTGCACCCCCCTCTTACCCTTTGGGCTTTTTTTTTTTTTTATGGCAGGGCTTGTAATATATGACCTCTGCCATGCATTAGACTGCATGTACACAACCAAACACTGAAAAAATAAAACAAGGCCACACTGATAAAACACACAAACAAGTTTGGGATGAATATCTTGTTACTCAGACCTTTCTGTGAAATCAGTCCAGCTCTTGAAACCCTTGCAGTTTTTACCAGCGATAACAGCATTTTGATTTATCCCTGTGAAACACATCTGTACCCTAATCCGATCAAACAGCACAGCCGCAGAGAGCAAGAAATCATTTTTGCCACGTGCAGACTTTCACTGGACTCCATTCTTATTCCGCTTGTGCTTTTTTGTCTGCATGACCTCCTCTGCGCATCGTCGGGCTCGCCTTTCCATTATGCATAATGACAAGCTGTAATTTGGAGTACACATTTACTTCATTTGCATGAGAAGCGCTTGCTGCTGAGCTGAAACGCATTAAAGCAATGGTTATTCCCAATCTAAATAATGTGTGCAGAATTATGAACACTGCTGGGAAGTGAGGGAGCAGCTCATTACGGCGGAGCAGCTTCTTGTTAAGTCGCGGCGTCCACCGTCTCTCCCTGCGTGCCACTCCCAGGTGAGTGACGTCAGTGTTTTGTTCCAGCTGCCATTTTGAATCCTGAGAAGTCCCATCAATGAAACCACCAACGTGACGACGGTGGTTTTCTCATTTGAATGAGAAAATGACTACATCCACAACAAGATCCCTGGTTTCAAAACTGAACACAGAAGCATGAGAACTTAAGCAGCAATCTGTGTATTATAGATATTTGCTGTTTTGTCTTGCAAATTTATTGAAATTTCTTCAACCTTTTCAAATTTTCTCACTTTACAACCTCAAACTTAAGATTTTGTTTGACAGACCAACACAAACTGATGTATAATTGTGAAATTGAAAGATTTATAGTTGGACTTTAAAAACACAGATCTAACCAGGGGTATGTCTTCATCAACTTTATACATCTAAAGATTGAAAGTTTGACTCATCCTTATTTTCAAAATCATTTGAGCTCATTTGGACTGGCTGATGACTGTTTTTAAGTTACAGCTGCCCAACTTTATGAAGGTCTGGACTCTTTACTGAACCACTTTAACAGATGAATAAACTGTGATTTGAACCATTGAAGCTCTTCCTTCCTTTATGTTTGGAATTGTTCTGGTGGTAGTTACATTTTGGTCCCAAGCTCAAGTGTTTCAAGCCTCCAGCAGGTTCCCTTATTGCATTGCTATGTGTTTTACTAGATCCATCTTCCCACTGACTGACCGGCCTCTCTGTCTCTGCACTTCTGACAATAATGGTGGTGAATGCTGCCACCACCATGCTTCTTTGTGAGTGGTGTATTCATTGTGATGTGTAGTGCTAGTTTTCCACCGCACACAATGATGTGAATTAAAGTAAAAAACTAATTTTACTAATTTACTAAAACCAATTTTAGTAAATTAAGCTTAAGTTTGTGCCACCTATTGTTGGTCAGTCACAAAAATCTCAATAAAATATGTTAAGGTTTGTAGTTGGAATATAGAAAAATGTCAGTTCCTCCAGTTTGTCAATTCTTTGTTCCATGATTGGTAAATTTTGCAATTATCACCAATCATTTTAACTTTTCCACAAATCTGACTAGACACCTTAAAGTTTTCTGTATTTTCTTCTTCTCTGACGAATCACTGCAACTTGGCTGAATTTCGACCAATCGCCTTAGGCCCCTTGAGACCTAATTTCCTGTTTTTTTTTATTTACAATTTACTGAAATTTGTATAAAAAGTGATATTTCAAGAAGGTGAACATATTAATGAACATATTATTTGCACAAACAATATTAATTATGTTAAAATTGCGTCTCTTTTTGGTTAAGGTTATATGCTTTTTTGTAAGACAATGTTATCCCAAAAAGAAGGCAAATAAAAATCCACAACCTTTTAAAAAAGATTCTGCAAAATCAGTAATTCTATGCCACACCATAAAAAAAAAACATGCCAACATACTTGAGGGAATAAAATTTGAAAACAATGGGGTTATAAATGAAAATGTATGAATACAGGTCTCAGGGTACTGTAAATGTCAAATACTATAGAATGCATGGATACATGCATGGCATCATTTGCAATTATGAGTTTTTATTGCACCACAAACAAGTTACAAAGCAACAGCCAAAAAGGTATTTTTTTTTGGAGCCAAACATCTAAACTATAACCTTTAATCCAAGATAATTTAGGCTGTAACTTTTATTTTTGCTGCTTAGCAATCCAGATCATCTTTGTAGTTAGTCACAAAGATGATCTGGATTGTTGAAACATAGAAAGCAGTTTTGACTTTTGCAAAATATGGAAAAACTATGAAAGAAAATCTCAGAAAAGAGTTTGAATAGGACATAACTTACAAGTAACTTATCAGTAAGAAATAGGAACTTGTTTTAAGTCAACAATCCCTTAATACTGATTAAAAAGTGTAACTTCCACTGCCAGATTACTTCACATATAACAAAACTTTTTCCCTAAAGGGAAAAAATCTGCTAATGGAACTAGCACTTTTCTATCAATAGTTAGGAATTACTGACTTAAAACAAGCTGCTGAACTGTTACTTGTAAGTTTTGCCTTATTTCAATTGTACTAATATATTTGAACTGGAAACTTGACAAAAGTATTCAGTAATATTATGTGCTTTGAAGTGTAACAACCTTTTGTTTGAGTTTACAAAAGTTATGCGCAAATAAAATGACGGTAAGGTTGTCAGAATCATGTGACAAGTGTCAAAATCTTAAAATCTGGTCTCCGAGTTTAACCTCAGATTCCATCTGCAAGTGAAAGTCAAAGTAAGAAAAAACAACGTCATAAATGCCCCGACTTCATTCCAGCAAAAAAAAAAACAACTTCTCTGACACATTTTTATTGTTCTAACATGAATCAACAGCCTGATGGGGTTCTTGGCTACATTCTGACGTGAATTTTTCTGGGCCTCAATTAGCCTGAAGTGAACAAGGACTGAAAGTTTGATTACGTCTTCAAATGAATCCCTTCCCTGGCTCTGACATGAATAATCCAACACAGCATATAGTCTGGCTGAAAGAGCTGATGTTAGGATATGTGGACATTTCTAATCTACAGTAGTTTGCTACACTTTAGAAACTAAACCCAGCCTTTTACTCTCTTCTCTCAACATCAACGAGAGAAATGTATGTTCTATCTCCAGGACAACACTTTTAAAGCATATAAGGAAATAAATCCAATTCCTTAGCTCACTTTGGTGAGAAGGCCTTAGCAACCTTGTTTGTGTGTATGGTAGGATATTGATCCAAAACATAAGGCTTAATAAACACAGAGATGGTTCACCAAATACAAAATCTCCCTTTAAGATGAAGACCAAGTGTTTTCCATCAATCAAGTCTATTTGTAAAGCACATTTCAGCAACAGGGCAGTTCAAAGTGCTTTACATTGTGAAAACATGAAAAAGAGATAGGAATCCGTTTGTGTCCTATTCACAAAAGGTGAAAGCAAAGTTGTGTATAAATACACTCAAATTAATGGTCTAACTTAAAATATTTCCAAGAATCATTTGGCTGCTGCACTGCAAAAACACAAAATCTGATCAAGTATTTTTGTCTTTCTAACACAGATATCTTAGTTTATTTGAAATAAGACAAGTAACTTTTCAGCAAGATACAGCAGCTTATTTTAAGTCAATAATTCTATAATATTGATTTTAAAATGTTTTGTCATATAGCCCATGTTCCATTGGTGGATTTTTCCACTTATACTAAGACATTGTTTCCATGTTACAAGTTTAAAACTCTGCCAGTAGAACTAATACTCTTTCATCAATAACAAGGAGTTATTAACTTCAAACGATGTGATATATGTTGCTGAAAAGTTGCTTTTAAATGTAGACAAAGATATTTGCACTAGAAATAGAAAAAAAATAAATAAATTGGTGTTTTTGTGGTGTGTGGAACGACAGGAGTACCAGTGATTGTGGAGGCTGCTGTACATTTAAAGAAAACATAGACACTGACTTGATCTACATAAAATAGTCTAGAGGTATAATAACATACTGGTATATGTCTGCCACCCAGACCAGAGTGCCCTTGCACGCCCCTCTGCAGCGCTGTTGTTCTCATGAAGGCCCGAGCTCCCGAGGCCCCCGACAGACATACGTCTAATTGGAAGCGTCTGGCGTTGCGTGTCAGCCTACGACCTCAGTGCTTCTGTCTACACATACAGAGAGATTCCGACCTGTACACACACTTAAAGTCGAGTCACAGTATATCATGACCCCCACGCCACAGGTTTGGTTTTACACTGATCTATTGGCTGCGAGAGACCGTGGGAGAGGGGAGTGGATGCCTGTCTGCCCACAGGACTCATCTACATGTGGTTTTAAAGTAGTGAAAGAGAAAGAAAGAATGGTACAAAACCTTAGAATTATGTTTGCTTGACATGAATGGCATGAGGATGCACCGAGACACTGGAGAATGCAAAGGCGGGAGCTGCACATGGACTTTCGTCCACTTGTTTATGATTTGTCACATCGATACCTGCAGCAGTGTTTTTACAGGTTTATCAAAAAAAAAAAAAAAAAAAAAATCAATCAGAATGCTGAAGCTTATCCAGAATGCTGCTGCTCGCATTTTCACTAAAACCAGGGAAGTTAGAGCTCATTAACCTGGTTCTGAAGTCCTTCTACTGGCTTTCAAATGCTGGTTTACAAATCACTGAACAGCTCAGCACTACAATACGTTAAAGATCTGCTGTTGTTGTATCAACTCAGGTCTTCTGGTTCTGGTCAGCTCTGCATCCCCAGAACCAAACATAGAGAAGCAGAAGTCAACTTCTATACACCACAAATCTGGAACAAACATCCAGAAAACTACAAAACAGCCTAAACACTGACTTTCTTCAAATCAAGGCTAAAAGTCCACATGTAGAGTTGCTTGTGAACCATATTAAATGGAACATAGACCAACTTATTGGATGTGTATTGACGATTTAATTATGACATTTGACAAAATGCAATGTCTGTAACCTTTTTCACAATTGGTGATTGCCTGATGTGTTTATGATGTTTTTTGTTTTCTTGAAGCACATTGAATGTATTGTTAAAATGTTACTGTAGCAGAGGACGGTTTCAATCCATTGACCTGTGGGTTATGGGCCCAGAACACATCCGCTGCGCCACTCTGCTTTCACCCCACATTTTGTGACCCGGATTCGAACCGGGGTTGCTGCGGCCACAACGCAGAGTTCTAACGATCGTGTTTTTTTTACTCGAACGTTTCTCTTGTCAGCCACACTTAACAAACCTTTCCTCTGAAGATTTTGAGAAAAGAGAAAAGTAGCCGGAGTTGAACCAGCGACCATTGACTTAAATGTGCTATGCAAATGAATTCCATTGATTGATTGACTGATTAAACACATCAAGAATTAAATGATACTTCCGTAAGAAATACCAGCAAATCTTAAAAGTTTCAGCTAAAACAGTCGACAATAAAAAACATACTTTTCTGATGATGTACAGCATGGAAGACTAAAACAAAACATGGAACTAACACCTGTTGATTTTAGTTTCAGTAAAAGATGAACATGCTTCTTGAGAAGAATGTTGCCATTTTCTCTTTACTTATAGATAATGTGACCAAAACAAGCAAAGTGGGGCTTTGGCTCTGTTAGTTTCAATTAGAAAGCTGGGACTGCGGAGCAGCATTTCATAACCCAGATATTGTGTTTGTGTTTGATGCTGAGCTGAAATGTTTCACAGATCATGAGTTTAAGGCTACTTTTTTTCTGCTGCTGAGACTTGTGCACTTAAAAAATTGTCGCCTTAATGACGGATGACATTCCTTTACTTTCTACACCATTACTTACCTAAATCACTGTACTTTACTAGTTTTATCATTTTCATCTGTAAAAGTTATATTTGTTATCTTCTTATGTCTTGCTGTTACTTATGTGACACATAATGTTTTGAACGTGAAGACAACTCATGTATAATACAAACCAAACAGTCAGCAACACAAGTGTAATCAACAATGGAGGGAGGAGAGAGATTCTAGTTTTCTAGATGGATTGAACATCATCTTCCTGAAAGACATCTTTTTGAAGCCATAAAAGTGCTATAAATAGGAGAGACTAGAGCTCAACCAAAGCCACCTACAATGTTGTGAGAAAGGCGGCGCTCTCGTGTCAAATTGCAATCAGACCACCATGCTGGTGGTTGTTAAATAAAAGCCGAGGTCGGCAGAAGACACCCAGAATCACAACATTTATTCCTCCAGGTTACATCCCGGTTATCTACGGGGTAAATCCTCCAAGACAGAAGCAGTTCATAGCCAACGTGAGCACATTTCACAAGAGATCATCTTACACCGCCTTGATACAGACGGGATTACACTTTGGCTAGAAGCCCAAACATCAGTTGGGATGCTACTAGCATGAGATTGCAAATGGGGAACCAAACAACATGAGACATCAGCAGAACCGGCCATAAATCCCATCCGGAGGTCAGTGAGAATGAGAAACAATGAGTGGCTGGAGTGAATGGCCAGATGTGCGGCGGTGCTGCTGAGGAGCAAGACAGATTTATGGCCGCTTCTTTAATGAGGTAACATCCTTTTCACTCATAAGACTTTTAAGAACTATTTCTTTGGCTCCCACATGCAAGAAAAAAAGCAATCCTGCTGGAGGTGAGGCAAAGATGCAGGAGGGAAAGAGGAGGGAGGAGTGGGAAGAAAGCGAAGGCATGAATGTAAAATTTAAAACTTCTAGTCTTTCTTACGTCACTGAAACAGCTGGAAAGGCATAGAGGGAGTTAAAGGGAGGGTAGAAAACTGGTGTAAAAGTAAAACAAACAAGGCGAAAAGATTTATAATATGTTTTATTTCCTGTTAATGGAATGATTTAGGGTTTTTTTTTTTTCCCAGTGGGAAAGGACAAAATACATGTTTTGTAAAATATGCACATATTTTAAATAACATAAACTGTAAAGACACGACCACTTGATGATCTTTATTTGTGGCAATGTTGGATCACACACACTAAAGTGCTCTTGCTGAACAATCTGAGGATCTGTTTCGCCTCTGCAGTTTAAGGTTCTGCTGAACCCAACAGATCTCTGGAGAGCTGAGCAAACATTGCATATGTCATCAACAGAAACGGATAAAATGCTTTGGGATTCTACATTGTTTCTAAAGTTTAGGCCAAAACTATTCATTCACTTAGCAGAATTAGGTTTAAAAAATATATTAACATTATCAACATGTTTCAATTAAGTGGAAGAAATATTAAGATTCTGTCTCTTCAAAGTCTTGATTTGATTGAGAATCTAATCAGAGTTGTGGTAACGAGACCTTTGACCTTTTGGTTTTGATATTTTGGTGAAAATAATGAGAGAATCTGACATTTGGATAAGAAGGATATGTTTTCTAGATGTACTGTAAGAGGAAGTGTTAGTATGATGTGTATTAGATTGTCCTGGTTTAGAGTTAAATTCTGGTTTATTTTTTTAAATATTACTCATGAAACATTAGAATTTCAAAACAAAGATTTTACATTCTTAATTGTTTTTAAAAAAAAAAAAAAAATTCTAATTTACATGATTACAAACTAGACATACAATTGATATCATATCAACTTGGTTTCCAAAAGTCCATTCAAATTCTTTGAAGATGCCGTCTCATATAGAGTTATGTTCACATGGAACTCCTCAAAAATATACATCATAAAAATGAATTTCATACAATTAGGTATTTACAAGAAAAACAACTTTACTGAATGGTTCTTCTTAATTTTATGTTTTCTTATATTGATTGTGTATGTTTTTCCATATGTATACATATGGAAGTGAATGAGAATGTTTTTCATTATGTTGTAATTGATTTGTTGTGATGTATGGCCTCTGTGTTGTTTCTGTTCAGTCGGCCTCAGGCTCCTGTTTTTCCTTGTCTTATGCTGTTTGTCTTTCTTTGGATGGGCTGGACTGAAATGAAATTTCTTTAGGCTTCTGTTCAATAACAATAAAGATGTTCTGATTCTGATTTGATTGTATTGGTAGATATTTTTTTATTTGAATTTATTGCGTGATTCACGCATGTTGTGTTTGCCTGGTCGTTTATGTTGAATACGTTGACTGCAGGATAAATAGATAGAGGAAGCTGCAACTAATGGGGATCCCAGTGAAAGAATGAGAGAATCACTTTTTTTCATTTTCAAGTCCCACCAGTGATGAGTTTTTTTCTTTATTTCTCACAAATTGAACCAAGTTTTCTCAGTAGTGAGGTTGGAGTTATGGGAGCAAAACAGAAACTAACAATTTGTATTAAGTGACTGAACTGCTGGTAGGCGGACATCTGGGAATATCATGCCGGCCTCCGCTCATGGCTTTGGAGCAGTTTTTGAATTCCTGAGCTGAGCTCTTCATCCTCTGTTTTACTTATTTATGATTTGGTATAAAAAGATTTATAGTAAACCATGAATGATTGCCCTTTATCTTTGGTTTAAAGAATACTTTATGTCTACAGTATGACTGACAGCTCTTTCATTTTTAAATCTATGGCTGCTATGCCTCCCATTACACAGACAAAACCTGGAACCTCCTGACTCAGATCAGTTCAAATCAATATCATAGTCTGCAGCATGAAACGTCAATAAAATGAAAGATAAGATCCAAAATGAAAGATAATGAAGCAGAAACTCTGAAAATGTACCTGGTTGTTGTTTTGGTCCCACCCTTTTTGGCTAGTAGGCGCTAGTGGGTAACCAGTATGACCACTTAGACAAACAGAAACTTAAAGATTTAGGCCTTAAATTCTCTGCCACATAGCAAAAACACATTGCATTCAAATGTACAGCACAGTATTTCATGTAGGAAATATGACAGTTTAAAGAGACTCCTCAGTTCTAATGCAGAAACATTCTGAACTGTATAAGAGAGTAAATCAGTTTGGGCTTTTCTCTTCTCTGAGTTGACCTTCAGGTGACCTACTATGCTCCATGAACAGGTTGTATGAGCTACACAAACCATTTTCATTACATTAAAATCATTCTTAGATGAACAACAAAACATTGCACAGTTCATATACTGCAACTGTAAAAACAGCTGACCAAATGGGCTGGAGCTACACATGTGACCTTTTTCTTTTTATCTACGAATGGGACTTTGTTGAAACAACTTGTTCTTCTCACACCAGAAAGCATTAAGCTATTGCCAAGAAAAAGCTGGGTGTTTTCTAAGCAATTGGGTTGTTTTTAGAATCAGTAGAAACTTATATAGAAGTAAAAACTTTAAAATGTGAATTTTGTATCATAAGTCTCCTTTAAGATAAATGTGTAAGTCACCAACTCCTGAAGCTCTGGAGGGCACATTGGGTGACAGCAAGTCACAATAAAGCAAAAATATTTGTTTTATTGCCTAAAATTTTAGGCAATTTTAGCCACTTACCTAAAATTATTAGGCAATAATAATTGCCTAATCATTATTATTGCCTAATAATAGTTATTGGACATAATTATTACGCAACTAAGTGAGAAACACATTTCCTCATATTTTTTTTAAATTATTATTTATTTTTTTTATTTTAATCTGTTAAAGTCAAAATTATAAAGAACTTAAGACTTTAAATTTATCCATTTTGGAATCATAAAATATGCCTAAAAGTGATGATTTGATCAAAATACCCTCTTACCTAATATTTGTAAAACAGGGTCCTGGAAATAAAATAACTCATCCTTCAAATTAATTTGTAGTTAATATTGAGATCAATCACTTTTATTTCATTAAATGGATGAAATGTTGGTATATAATGTAGAATGATGTTAGTCCCAATGGTGAAGTAAAAATTTTAAAAACTGTACAAGACTTATTGAGAAAAGTCTGCTTCTATAGTTTTCTATTGTAATTGTTAATTAAATGCATGTAAAACACATTTATTACAATTGTACAGCCCTCCAGTTGTTATATGGTCACAGTCTGACAAAACAAAGGCGGCTGTTTTCTCTACTATGACATTAATGAACACACTTCTATCCCTGGGTTCAACTTTTAGTCAATACAAGGTTCAGCTACAAAAAAATTATGGATGGGCGCCGCAGCAGAATGCATCATATAAAACTGAAGGGCCTCAGTTTGTTTTTGCAAGGTCGGTGGGCGGCCATTTATGAGCTGTTAACATGAATAAAACAAGCTTTTAAAGCAGAGGAGGTAACAGAGGATTTGTGTGGCTGCACTTTGGGGTCTTTGGCCAAAAACACTGGCACAGATTGTATTAGGTCACTGAATGGCAGAACCATCACCCACTAACTCCTTCGCTCATTATAGATCCAGTCCTTCTCCAGTTCAACGGTGCAAAAGGAAGCAGAGAGGATGAGAAAACAAGCCAGCAGTTTCATAAACGGGCACAAGAGCACTCTGTAAATAAATCTAGAGGGAAAAAAACGCCAAGGTGAGCAAAACCCGCTGAACCAAGCTTGACATGGAGTGACAAGTACCAAAATTGAATTTCCGTGCAAGTGATGTAATCCACCGGCCCGGGTCACAAGATGTTATTATCTTAATTTGAAGTTCATTAATCGTTGGTGGAGCGAGCCGATGACAAGGTTTCCACCTTGTCCCAGCTGCGCGGAGCTGCCAGCTGATTTAGGACGGCTCCTGCCTCGGTATGTAAACGATTTGCAGCAGGAATGTATAAGCAAGCCATAAAAATAGGATTTGGCCTGAGACACTCAAGGCAGACCGTGCTGTAAAAAAGCACACCCCATTTCGACCTCAGTCTGCAGGGGTCTGTAGACCTGGTTGGGGATGTGACGGTTGATTCGGACTGGTTTCCAGTTTGAATGCTGGAAATTACAAGCTCTCACGTCTGAAATGTGTTTAACTTTTGATTCTCAGGTGAAAGCTTTCAAACACACACACTCACATGTTTGCAGGTGTTCATGATAATAGGCTGTAAATATAATTTTTATCTTCTTCTGGTGGCAGTACAGATAAAATATGACTTCCAATACTGACAACTGGAATTTTGCATCTATTTAAAAATGAGCAGCATTTTATATTTCTCTCTATTTGAAGTCTGATTGCATTTTCTGAGAAGAAGCTTGACTGTGTTTACCACAAGGTTCGCATTTGATTTTTGCAAATTATTTATAGGTTCATGTTTTGTTCAAGACTCAAGTCTTTTCATACTATGTTAAAGAAAGTTTCAAAATGACTACCTTAGATGGTGCTACAATAGAGTCCAAAGGAGAGATGTGAGCATTAAATCTGAGTCAGTATCTGTTTGTAAAGAGGGTTCACACATAATCCAGGGTGAAGCAAAGCACAGCAGCTTGTAGAGAAATATTGACAGCGTGAAGTGTGGTTAGCACGTCAGCTTAACTTCTTTCACATCCATCAGCTTCAGCCCTGCTTAAAACAGAGAAAGAAAAACCAAGAGATCCAAACGCAGACTTTATCGGTAATCCACCTTCTCTTCGTTTTCCAGCATCAGATATGACTGAAAATAACTAAACTTGAGGTTTGAATGATTAGAAATTTAACTGCAGGTAAGATCCCCCAAGGGTCAACATTATGTCTGCAGGAGAATGTTTAAGAAACAGCGACTTAACTCTAATCTTAAACCAAACAAGCTAAAGCAAACTTTGGCCTCTCTCTCCATTTAACAGTAAAACCTGCCTGTCACTGTCTTCTCCAGCATGTTTCAGCGTCAGAGCTGACACAGAAACCTGTCGCACAAGGTGATGAATATGATGCACTTATATGTAGAGGAAAGTCAACTTTGTCAGCTTTTTCTCTGGAAATGATTTTTGTGTAACTCAGCGCACCGCATGCAATAGAGTCTCTGTGTGAGTTTCTAATGACATTAAAAGTATTTTAAAAGTATTTTATTTCCATATATTTTTTTTGTCCTTCTGCAAGGGGTTAAATCTGCCCACTGTATAATGAATATATTGTAAACACTCAAAATTTCCCTTTTTAGTTTTTGCTAATTTCTCAAATTTTATTCTTTAAAACTCCTTGAGCAAATCTACAACATTTAATTTTCTAAGAGATAATTCGTGTGTGTTTTTTATTTTTTTTACAGAGATTTAATAGAAAGATTTTAATATTTATTATGTAGTAAGTAGGACTACTGACAACATAAGAGAAGTCCTGCTTGCTGAATCCTACTGGATGTGGATGATACCTTACCATCACACACCGCTCCTGGTGTGTTTTCACACAGTGAGCATATCAAACACACTCTAACCAAATCCAGCCCCAAACCACCAAGATGTCGAACCTGAAAATAAACTGCTGTGCTTTGGTATAACAGTGACGGCTTTACTTTAACCGCTGCCTGTGTCTTTTCACGTGGATTAAAATGTTTTTGGAAAAAAAAAAAGAAAAAAAAAAAGCCTTAATAAATCGACAACATCTTTGTAGGCTTTGTAGAAGAGACCTCCAGCAGAACCAGAACCAGAACCCGGTTCGGTACATTTGACCATCTGCAACAGCTGACTGGGAGTTTGAGAAGACAAAGCAGATTTGCGAAAAACAAACAGAAGAACCGATCTTTCTGCGTAAATAGAAAGTAAAAGGTTAACTATACCTGGTAAGCGACAATTAACCAAATATTTGTTGAATAAGTGCCTGTAAAATGTTGAACTTCTTGAAATTCTTTATTTTGTTGAATTTGTTGAAGATTCTGCAGTGGAAAAGAAGTTTCCCAAAAAAGTACCAGACATAAATAACATCCACAAACTGCTAGATTTAAATGGCAGTTTCTTTATGTTATGAGTGCAAAGAAGGCACAACGTGTTTGTTTTTGCACTGAAGATTCTTTACAGTTCTACTGAAGGACAAAAATCCAACACTTAACTGTGTCATCATGGCATTGAGTTAATATGGGAACATAACTGAGAAGATTAAGAACAAAGTCACAGTCACATTTATTTTACATTCACAAGGCAAAAAAAAAAAAAAAAAGTGACAAGTGCTAATGTTTGGTTTTACGATTATTCATTTCTTGTATCATCTGTGCATTATCCTGGCTTCAGGGTCTGAGTCTGTTTTTTATGTATTAGATCCTGATAATAAAACTGAAGCAGCTGCAAATTGTATCTTTTTTTTTTTTGGTTCCACATGTCAGGAAGGTCAGTTTTACTCAAAATATCATATTTTTCAAGATTTTTTCCATCAGTAATAATTGGCTGAGGATTAGTTTTACAGGGAGACAGGAAACATGGGGGGAGATAAGAGGAGGTCGTGGCCAAGTGGCCTGTTTCCCTGTTTCGCTGTTTCCCTGTTCTTCCTCAGAGTTTCAAAGTGAAAGTGCAGTGAAAAGAGTCGCTGACGTATCTGGTACCAGTTTGGGTGGTCGTGGTTGTTATTCAAAAGCAAATCTTCAATATGAAAATTAAAACTGAACACCTTGGATAGATTATTTTGATCAGAAACACTTTTTCATCTGAATTTTGGCTTCAAAATGACAGTAAATGTGTTGCCATCTATTCACAAAATGAGAATATCTTATGGGTAAAATGAGAACATTTTATGGGCAGTTGTTGAATCTTTTTTTTATGCTCTGGTGTTAATTGTCCTTAATGCAAAAGGGCAAAAATGCAATTAAAAGTGATTATAAACTCATAAAAGTTGCATCTGGAATCAATAAAAATTAAACAGAATGACAAAAACACATTGAAAATATTGTAATAGTAAAGTTATATGTAAGGATGAATTTTGCTGCTCATTTGATAAAACCTCATTTTGTCATATTACAACCAAAATCTTCAAAGTATTTTTGCTAAAATTTATTTGAAAAAAAAAAAGTTCTGATGTAAAATCTTTTATAAATAAAAATTTTGTTGTCTATGTGTATTTACCTCATTTTAATTTTATATTCCTATTTAACATCAATCTATCATGATTGTGCAAGAGGACAGTTTGCTAGTGTATGATAGGGCAGCACACACACACAGGGGAAATACAAGCCACACACACACACTCACCCCTACACACCCCTACACACACACCGAAGGGGAATTTAGATCAACCGTTTTACCTAACAGGCATGTTTTTGGACGGTGGGATGAAGCCGGAGCACCTGAAGAGAACTCACACATGCCCAGAGATAAAATGTAAACTCCATGCAGAAGAATCCAAAGGCTGGATAGTAACAGAGTGACCGCCTGCCCTATACAGAGCAATCAAATGTCTTCAGAGTCGCTACTAGTTATTAGTTTAATTCATCAGAAGATAGAGTCTGGGACCAAACTGCAAACTCTATGCAGTTTGGTCCCAGCTTTACTCCAACCTGTAAAACTTCACAGGTTTGTTCACATCTGATACATTTGGTTCGATTTAAACTACAGTTCATTTTCCCAGTTGGTGCAGACCTTTCGTGCCGGTGTGAATAAACTCAAGTAAACCGAGCGACCGATCCAAGACCCAGTTTGTTGTAGTACCAACAGTAGACAATCTGTACCAGAGTTCCAGTGAACTCTGGTACAGATTGTCGTTTCTATTGAATGGGAGCAACGATCGTCACCGGTGTGGCTCTGTCTGCAAGTCATATTCTTCACAATGTGAAAGCAAACAGCATCAAAGGATAAAAAATAAAGTTTGCTTTTGGTTCAAACAAGCCTGTGAACACACTCTGAGAGAACATCAGGTTACAGAAGACTCCTTCCAGGAGAATAATACCCCAAGCATACAGCCAGACCTACAATGGAAGTATTAACATCAAAGAATATCCAAATGGCCTAATCAAAGAGTAGACCTACATACATTTAGAAATTATGGACCAAACTGGTAATTTGCTGCTCACAGGCTGCATCTCCATTACAAATGTGTGTAAAACTTTGTCTATATTTTGCTAATATCAAAAAAACACAATTTCCCAATTTCATTGTTTCCATTAAATAAGAAATGCAATTAAGAACACATGTGAATAAGTTTGTTCACACCATAAATCATTACAAAACATGCATAGACATCATACTCCAACTACTTCCTGTTGTCTTCTTTGTGGTTTGAGCAAGTAGTAACATCTGGTTGTTGATATTGTCACTCATGTTTGAAGGTGCTTCTCTTGCAGTTTTGAGAAATGCATCTGTTTCTCTAAACAAATATATTTTGAGAAATACATCCCTCAAAATATGAGAAATGAAAAATCCTACGCAAAAACATTTGACTGAAAAACCTGAGCTTTTTTCAAAATTGCAGTGATTTTCAAAATGCCAAATTATGCAATTTTATGGTCAATGAAAATGCAGCTCTAAATTCTCTCCATCCGATCATTGATCCATTTTGTCTCCACACCACCATTATGCACTACTTCTTGACAGACTGTCATGTAAAATACCAACAAAATACATTGAAGATCATGGAGATAATGTTTCTAAAGAACTTGAACATAACAGTTACACAATTCGACTTGTTAAACTTCTTTTCCGACTTCACATTTTCTTGAACGGTTAGTCACAAAAACCGGGATGCATCGTTCGTCACATCAGTCTTGACAGGTGAGAACGTTCCTGTTTTGCATCATGTCTGGAGGGGTTAAATAACCACACGTCCCACGATGGGATGTGTCTTTAATTGCATCACGCAGCCACCAGCACCTCCAGTTCAAACAGCTCGAGCCGGTTGAGTCAGCTGCAGCTCTCGGCCTCATCAGCTGAGCTTCTGCCCCGACCTGCTGCAGCTTCAAAGCTCCTGCTGGTCTGGATCACGCCACAACCAGTTACAGTGGTGGAGAGCAGACCGCCGCCAAACAAAGGAAGCTTTGCTTTAATGTTATCAGGGGCCGATCGACGCGGTAATGATGCTGCGCTGCCCTGGCCGACGGACAATGGCCTCATGGCTCTCTAATACAACTATCCGCCATTACAGAGCCACTTTTATTACGTTTCCAGCTCCAGAGAAGCCCATTCATCTTCACATTGAATGATTGCTTGTGTTGTTTTCTGAACATCAAGATAAATGTGCAACTCTGGCATCAGGAAAGGGGTCAACGAGGCCTGCATGTGTTCCAGCATCTTCCACAGAGTTCAAAAAGAGCATGAAGTAGATTATCAAATGAGATGGAAGTGTAGAATTTACACGACTAGATTCATTTGTTTTATAAAAAAGCATAGGAAAACTCAGTAAATGATAGAAAAATGTAAAATGTAAAAAAATAAGACTTTTTAACAGCTTAACAAAATACAATTATAATTATTATTATTTATTTTTTAATTAAAGCAAAATTTGTTTATATATATTTTTTTCCAATGGGTTTTATTTAATCGTTTCTACAAAACAACTTCCAGAAACCTGTCAAAGTTATTCGAACCAACTCCCAGGTGGTATTTGAACTTCTCTGCAATACAAATAAAGAAAATTTGTACAATGTCTCCAGTAGAAATATGATTCGCTGTCAAAAATCAAGTTAGAGTTCGAGTGAAGTAAACGAGTACATATTGCGTCTCTTAGTTGTACGTCATTTATCGTAAGAATTGGATTTGTTTTGTGGCCACAAATAACAGCGAGCTTATTAATGTCATCTCAGACTGTTCTGTTGTGTCTGTTTACTATCAGATTCCAGGATTGTTTCTGTTTAGCCATATAAAATGTTAACAATTACAATACTGGATTTTTCAACCGAAGAATTCCCTTATTTTTTTATTTATTTTTTTTTGTAGTTCACCGTTTGGTAAATCCAGACTCTGGTTGCTTTATTCTGGTAAAATAACATTCTGTTGGAGCTGATATATTAGACATTACTAACAAACATCGCATCAAATCTAAATACTCTTGCTGATGTGAATCTGCAGAATATGTCTTTTTGTACAGAAAAAGAGTTTTGACATAGTTTCATCTATAAAGATAACATAAAGAAATACAATATTTCAATAACATTTAGAAAATTTGACAATATCACAGTACAATTAAAATTTAACAAAAAAAAAAAAAAAAACATTGACTACAAAGAAAGTTTTATGTTCAGTATTTTGTTTTCTTTCCAACTAAGGAATAAAATCTGATAAAATTGCAGAAAACATTTATCAGAATTTGAGGGGAAAAAAACCTTTTCCCCCACATCCCCCTTTGTTTTATTTTTATTTTTTTTATTGTTTGGCCATATGTTTTTCTCTCAAACATTTTTAAATAATCAATCCTGGCTTCCTTAATTAAAGTAACCTGCAGATGCCTTTAACATTATTATCAGACTCAATAAAATAAAGTAAAACAACAAAATTTTAAACTGCATTGAAACATTCCAGAATTTGCAAAACAAAATAAAATAAAATCAAAAATGTTTAGTAAAAATATAACATAAAATATTCATAGGCTCCACAGAGGATTTCATATGATTTTCTGTTTAATTTTTATTGGTTTCTCTTTATAACAAGATCATATCTAATGGAGTCATAGTTTTACAATTAATCCTAACAAATGTGGCATTACCTGTGTGTGTTTGAGCCTGTTTCCTAAACACTCGTAGGAAACACACAAACCTGTGCCCTGGTTTGTGTCAGTTACAGTCCAGTGGGCAGCAGAAACAACCAGGACACATCCTCATCCTCTGCCTGCGTCGCAGCAGTGAAAGTGTTCCCAATCTGCGTAACGCTGACAGTTATGGCTCTTTATCCGTCTGCTCCCACCATAAACACTTTATCAAGACCAAAGCAGTCTCTCTGGACATTCCTCCGCTCCATCTTTGTGCAGCTCGCTGTGTCTTGTTTATTTGAAGCAGAGCTGTAAAAAGATGTTCTGGACCGGGCCGGCGCGGGGTCAGTCTGCTGCCGGGACTTTGATGAGCCACTGTAACTGCAGAGCGCCTTCATCAGCATCCTCCCCACCCAAACCCACCCAAGCCCAGCCATCCACAGCCGAAGACCCCCTGAAACCATCCAAAAAGCTCAAACGGGAGGCTTTGATGTGGCCTGCTGTTTCTGTCTGGATCAGGGCTTATCGTTCCTTTGTTTCCCCTTTCTCAAAATGCGTCATGTTTTTGGGATAAAAGATTTGGGTGTAAAAGTCATTCTCTCACCTTTTTTTTTTTTGTTGTTTTTTTTTGTTTCTTTTGTTGTTGTCTTTTAATGAATAAAAAAAAGAATTTAAACTAAAAGCACAATTTTTCCATCTCTCTGTCATTTCTTCTTCTCTTTTTTTTTCTTCTTCTACTCCTCTCAGTGCAGCCAGACTCCCTGATAAGGATGATGGATGGGGCAGAACTCTGGCTCCAGCCAAGCCCAGCAGCTTCCTGGGAGCTCAGAGATACTGAGGGGGCGATGGGGAGGCGGGTGGGAGTGTGGTGCTGAGGAGGGGGGGGAGGGGGGGTGCCTCAGTGTACTCCAAAAACAAACTGCGGCAACATAAAATCTGACCATTTTCAAAATTTCTACAAAGTAAAATTGATCGGAAAAAGGAGAATTTAGTGAACTGATAAATTCTGATAATGTTCACCATTTCCTGCAGAAACGATTAGAAAGTATAAAATCTACAAAGCTTCACTGTAAAATACTGCAGCAACATTTGGCAAACAGTAAGAAGTGAAACAATTACCCATAATAATGAAATGCTGTGAATTAGTTATGAAGACATAAATCTGCAACGTGGCAACAATGTGATTTTTTTTCATATGCAAAAAAATCAGAAATTAAGTGATTTATAACGTATTCAGTTCAATTGATTTATTCAGTTCCAGTTCACAACAAATGTCATTTTACAAGAAAAACATAAATTCAGTCATTACATTCTGATTGATAATTGATCCTAAATGTATAGCCCTAATTGAGCCCATAGTTCAGTAAGCTAAATGAATTATTCACAGTAGTTTAAGGTAACATTAATTTACATTGATTTTCTAATGAGTTTAGATTAAGCATGATTTTTGTCACTTGTTGACAAATGAATCATAACAAACAGTTGAAGATTATGAAGAAATTCATTTCGACAGGCTTTGGGCTTCAACTGTTTTATTATTTAGAGTCACTGTATGATCCTCACAGCTGTTTCCATTCACTGTATAACTGCAATTTCACATTTCAAAATGTGCGATGTTACTTGTGGTGTTTCTTAACGTTTCCGCTGTTGAGAAGTTGTGCTATCTTTCAACGTTAGCAGAACATCAACACACATTTGGAATGGAAATACAGTTGTTGTGTCAATACTTCTGCTGTGCACGAGATCCATCCATCCATCCATCCATCCATCCATCCATCCATCCATCCATCCATCCATCCATCCATCCATCCATCCATCCATCCATCCATCCATCCATCCATCCATCCATCCATCCATCCATTTTCTTCCACTTATCCAGGACTAAGTCACAGGTACAACAATTCCCAGGTCAGAATATATATAAATAGTTCCACCAGTGTTTTCCTGGTCTTCCTCTGAGTCTCTTCCCAGTGGAACAAGGCTGGAAAACCTTTTTTTTTTTTTCAGATTTACAAATGATCAACTTTATAGTTGGTTGTGTTGGATTTGAGGCACGTAAACAAAAAAACTACTAAGAAGAATAAATCCTGGTGTTCCGGAGATAAAGCTTTACAGAAGTCCAGAGGGATTCAGCTCTTTTCCTTTCACATCTTTTCAAGTTATTCCATGTGACATTCTGACAATTGAGACCTTTAGAGAGGAAATAAACAAGCTGTTCCATTTATCAGATCATGATAGACGCTACATTTTATTGGCACTCTACCTCAATTGAAGGAAAGTTATTATGTCGTTTTCACTTTTACTAAGTGAATTATTAGCAATAAAAATATCACTTAAACTGGTTTCATTGCAGCGCTTTCTTTATTTCTAGTCACAAACTGTTGAAAAACTTCCTTTAGGGAAGCCATTTTTCTCCAAGGAAACAGAAAGCAAAGGCGTTTGTAAAATGTTTTAAAAGTTAATGCTTTCTGGAGCTGCTTTTGGCAGCAGCTTCCAAAACAAAAAGCATGGACAGACAGCGTTTTTCATATTTTTTATTGCATATTTAATTCATTAAATCAACATGGAGGGTTCCATTAGGTCATGCTTCATGTTTGTGCGGATGAACCAGAATGGCCGCCCTATTAAGGATCGGTCCATCTCTTGCTAGAACTGTGGACTTTAACCTTAAGTTCGTGCAAGAAAACTGCAATTACGGTAATGATTTGTTTGAGTTTTTGGAGAAAACCCTGCCAAAAAAAGTTGAGTGAATATCAAAATATTTCAAAAAATATAATAAACTGAACCCGGTTTACATCCTGGGCGAAGACCTTTTTGTTATGCACCGGACAAGATAAGGTTTCCCACAAGAGCGCTTTGCTTAAAAATGTTCCACCGCTCTATCTGCAGCGGCAGGATTAAGGCTGAGAGATGACTGCGATGCAATCGGAGACAGTGACGGGGACAGCAGCCGAGAGGTTGCCAACACTGACCTTAAACCGACCGGCGAAGCCATGGGACAGCTTTTATTTCCCAGAATTCCCCCATAAGGTGTGCACTCATGGCTCGCTGTGATGATTTAAGGCTGTTTATTGCCGCTCACTTAAACATTTACTTTTCAGCACAAGGTGAAACCGAGGAGAAAAATGTCTTTGCGCTGGACTCAATGTCTGGAGGATTTAACACCATCCATCCATTCCAACCACTACTACAACACCGCTGACGTTTACAAGGTACAAAACTGGGAACGTTGCTTGAAGAAATCATGGGATGAGGGTTTGGCCGAGTGCCTGGGAGACCAAAGACAGGTTGGTGTTATTTGGAAAGTGGCTCACGGAAGTAGGCAGCGTTGCTACGTGGTGTCTTGGCAGCCGGCTCGGCGTTTCACTGCAACACGTTGTTTTGATTCAGTTCCTCTTTTTAATGAGCCATAATCCTTTACTGTAACACGGCTGGAAGGAGATCCAAAGGCCCCTGCTGGTGACTTATTATCAGTTTATGTTCCGGGCCAGAAAATAAATAAATGAACTTTCCTCCACGTGTTCTGAACCTTCACCCTTTTACGTTCTTCTGCTGAAACTCCCTCACTCTGCCTGGGCCGTTTTAAAGATCCTTTTGTCCCTTTTTTTTAAATTATTTTTTTTATTTTGTCACCTTCCTTCCTCCTCCATTTGATTTTTTTTCCATCTTTGAAATTTATTGAAAGCTTTTTTAGTAGAGGTCTTCTATATGGAAAGCGCCTTGCATTATTCAAGTATGATTTCTTACAGACTGTTTAAATCTTGAAGATTCAGGGGGACTTTTTCATTTTTAGTTCTCTCCACAGACTTTCAATTACATGCAAGTCAGTTAATCAACTGGCTGATTCTAACAGTTTCATTTACTGGCTGTGTGTTCTGATCATTGTTTGTCTGATAAATGCATTCTCTTTTCATCTATAGCTTCTCATGAAGAATGTCCTGGTGCTTTTCTGTTTATTATTTGTTCAGCCATATAAGCCTTCTCTGAGAGTTGAGTTTGGATCTAATCTGACCACAGATTAGGGCTCAGGTCAGTTTTTGGACATAGAAATCTATCAAAAATGGATGTACCTTAAAAACACACATGCTCAATAGCTTTCTTCCCTGCTGTGTTTTGGTTTTCTTTGGCTTCCCAAATGCAAGCTATTACATTTACTGCTCACAGCTAATGTAGTCACTGGTGGTTGAGACAATCAAACTGCAGCCCTCTCTAAGTGCATCTTGAGGGCATTTGCAGCTATATTGGTTGGAGCGATCTAATTATGGTCTAGTTTAGAGCACACACTGGACTGTAATTGATGAACTAATATATTAATCCGTACATTCCTCCTTCTGTGCGTGTGTGTGGGGGTGTGCGTGTGTGTGTGCGGATGAGAGAACAGTGACAGACATGGCGTCTGCTGACAGCCCTGCTCGGCCTTATCTGCCCTGCAGGAGCGACATTAGAGAACCATGGGGTGGAGGGGTACGAGGGTGATGGAGAGGCATGTGTGTGTGCATGTGTGTGCGTGTGTGTTTCTCTTTTCGACACACACTCTTAACAGTCTACTTCACTTTTATTTTTCCTCTTGGGATATTGAGAAACTCTCTGACTCTTGAACTCTTCACTGCTCATTGTTTTTTTTGTTTTTTAAACTACCAGTTGTCTGAGCCGCTCTAGGATTAATCAATATCACACAAAATATACAGTTATGCTGCTTAATTCTAATATAGGATCATTTTTGAAATTACAAATAATTTCAATATTAGTTATAGTTTATGAAAAAAACACCTGAAGTTAATACACCCTGGATAGGTCGCCAGTTTGTTGCTATTAACATATAGAAAAATATGCATATATATATATATATATATATATATATATATATAATATATATATATATATATATATATATATATATGAACTATAACTTAAAAAAATTTGACTTTGCAATTTAATGCCTTGAAATTCTGAAACTCATCACAACATGGATCTTCTATTAACCCTTTAGCATCTTTACTAGTGTTTCACTGAGAAGTAGTTCACATAATGAGCTCAACAGATACACAGTTACACCAGGTGTTTGCTAATTGCTGCAAGCTAGTCTGAAGGAGCAGAGTGGGAGTGTCACAGGGGTCAGATTGGAGGCTTGGAAACTGCAGCTCCTAAAGAGAGCTGAGTTTAAAAGGTGGGACTTGGTCCACACAGATATTTTGCACAGCTGAATGGTTGCCATGGAGTTTAAAGGATTTCTAGTTATGTTTTTAATGAGGGAATGAGATTAGACATGATGTAAAACTAAAAAATAGTATATTTTACATCATACTGCCTCTTCAAAGCCAGCAATACAGATTAGCCAGCTACTGCTAATCAAAGGCAGTAATGAATCGATCAACTAACTGGAGCACACAAGTAGGTTTCAACAAAGTTGTTAAGGTAGAAAAACATTGGCAAGGGGCTTAGAGAAGCAACTGTTGATAAGAAAAGAGTTTTTGTGTAATAGTAACCTCAGCATTGATTGAGTCACGTGAGTTCTACATTAATATTCCAATTGACAGTTGTCAAAAGACACTTTACAACACATTTGTAATAACAATTGCTTAGAAAGTGTAGAGATAAACACTGGTGTTCCACAGGGATGTGTGTTATCTCTTGTTATTTTCAGTTTATAAAAATTCTTCCCCTTTATAAAATATGCTGATGGTGCTCTGGTAGCTTGTCTGCAGGCTGTTAACAACCCCACCTACTTTCATTGTGCCATTCGTTGCATCTGTTGGCTTAAGAGCAGCTCTCTTGACCTAAATGTTAATAAAATAAAATAGATGCGCCTTGCTGGGAAGCCAACCTGATAATCATAAACGATCAGGAAGTGAAGCAGGTTACTAATTTTACATCGTGTACAACTTTAACAGACTTGTGTGAAGTCATTGTTACTACTGTATATAAGTGTGTTTCCAGTTTTCCTCCATTTATTGTGTCTTGTATTGAAACTTATGAAAACTAAAGTCAAAAGACAAAAAAAAGCAAAATGACATCATCAAAATGTTGAGTGGATGTCAGTCACTATATGACTATTATGCTGTCTGTAGTTTTTTTAATGCTTTGCCAAATAAAAATTATATTTCACCTGTAATTTTTAATCCAAAACTGTATTAATTGTATCGTTTTATTCCCCCTTCACATGCAAATAATGAAAAATATAAGGATTTTATTTTTAGAGTGTTGAATTACAGTAAAAACCTTAAAGCGACCCATGATTAGTTGTGACAATATACTTTATCAGAGAAGTATTTATTTTAGATGTAAAAACAATGTAAAAATATTACTTTAGGCTGTTTAGTTTTTATAAATTTTAGTAAAATATTGTCACAAGAATGTCACCATGTTGTTCACGCTAAATGCATTCTGGGTAAATGACGTCTGTAGGTCCAACTGCTCTAGCTCTGTTCAGCCAAAACATCAATGAGTAACGTTTTACGCGTTTCCTAATTGAATCTGAGCATTGAAATCAATCAGAACGTGGAAATCACAACAAGTAATGGAGATGAGGACCAAATGGAGGAAGAGGACAGAGTTGGCTATTTTAGCTGGTGTTCTGCTGCTACTGCTACCTTCAGCTTATTAAATGAAACAGTGAATGACACATACCTCTGGTCGGACCATGTAAGCAAGTAAGTAGTTCTGTAGTTCTGGGTCCGGTCCGGTAACAGCTGTTTATGGTCTGGTCTTCGTCCGGATGTAAACGGGCAGCAGTACTGCCACAGTCCTCCACTGGCATTTAAACCAGCTTCCAGCCCAGTTTGTCTGATGTTTCTCCCAGAGGTTTCTGTTCCCCAGCCAGCAGCCACAGGGTTTAGGCACTTTGTGGATAAAAACTGTTGGCCCGGCAATTATTTTCAACTTGCGAAGGTAATGATCACCTGTTGGAACTTTAGTCGGTTGTTCTCGCACAAATGGAGATAAATATTGAGAGCACAAATGTAGGTCCTTCGGAGGTTGTGTTCGGCTCTGGCTCTCTCCCACTGGCCTCTTCTTTTTTTTATGTGTGGGAAGCGATCCACATTCATCTCGTCGTTTTTTGTTTGTTTGTTTTTAAATTACAGCCAACAGTGACGCAGGACGGTATTATCAAAAATGTCACCCTGTTAAACATAAAAAGAGAAATAAGAACTCAGATGGTGTTAGCCTTCCTATATTTATTCTGTAAGTTCCAATACAGAACGGATCCAACGTCGTCAACCCAAATGGCGAATTCCATGGGTGAAAAACAGAACAAAAGATGTACATTTTTTTTTTAAGTAATTATGAGTTTTTGTGTATCACAAACAGCAATTCTGTAAACAATTGGAAAATTACAACATATTTAGGCCAACATGCTAATCTTGTATCCTTTTAAAGATTCATCCGTCATGCTGCCAAATGATGCAAAGCAAGAAAAATTTAGTTTTCCCTCCAGGTTGAGGGAAATGTAGTTTGGAAGAAAAGAGTTTACGATTCATTGCCCGTATGTGATGATATAAGGGCAGCTGATGTGAGACAGAGAAGAGACAAGGTGTGGAAAGAGGAGGAGGTACGTTGAAGAAAGGGGGAGTTGTGGGAAAAAAAGAGGGAGAAAACTTTTAAGGGTCTTATCATATTTGACCCAAAATACCCTTCACCGTAACTTCACACAGCTTCATGAAGCTACAGAGAGTCTGCCTCTTTTGCAGAGGAATTTTTAATCAATATAAAGGAATTACTGGCTTAAAATAAACTCCTAACTCTTGCTGAAATGTTACTTGTAAGATAGTTTTTTCTTATTTTAAGTGTATTAATATAGAAACTAGACAAAAAAGTACTTGGTCAGATGTTATGCTTCTGCCGTGATAGTGACAGCTTAAGAATCATTTTAAAGGTTCATTTTCTGCACATATTAGAAGTTTTTTGTATAGAACAATCACAAAAAAGAATCAAATAAGGGAGAAATAACATGCCATAAATGAAAAAACACCAACCTGCACTGGGACAAACTTACACAGTATTAAGGTGTAATGTGGAAACACAATTTTGCTTTATTAAACTGCATTATGCTGTTATTCATTTTCTTAAGGAATATCATTTTGAATAGTCTATGACAATGTATTGAACTGTAAATCCAGAGAATAGATTAATAAAAAACAATATATGTGGTGTAAAAGAGCCAAAAAAAATAAAAAAACATTTGCATTGCTGCTCTACCAATGTGGAAGAAGAAAAGTGCAGCATGAAGAATTTATTCAGCCTGGAAGGCAGAACGGGGATTCCACCTGTACCTCATAAAGCAACGTGACACGACTGAATGTTTGAAAAATGCACAATTACTTTACATTTGGGTCCAAGCAAAAAATGATAGATGTGCCATGAAGGTGTTTAATTGCTTTGAACACATTGGGCTTATCGCCAAACTCCCACAAAACCAGCTCAATCCACCAATTATGTGAGTTGCTATCAGGCATTAACAGTGATGGGAGTTTTAACCACAGCAAACACGAGATTCCTTCCTCCGCCCCAATCAATCACAGTATTCTGCTGTCCCATCTTCTTATCGCTCGTCAAATGTTTAAATTTTTTTTGAAAATGTTAAAAACGGGTTCCTTTAAGTTGCATTGTAAAAACACATCTTACCAAGTACTTTTGGTCTAGTTTTTAGTGCAGAAATTTTTAGTAAACATGAAATGAGACAAAACTAAGCCAAAAGTAACTTGTCATCAATGTAGGAGCTTGATTTAGATTATTTCACTTATAACAAGACATTTTGCCTGTGTTATAAGTGAAAAAATCTTCCAGTGGAACTAGTACTATTTTTATCAATACTATTGATTTAAAACGAACTACTATATCTTGCCAAAAAGTTACTTATAAATTAGTTTTCTCTTATTTCAAGACAAGAAACCACAGAAATACTTGGGTATGTCTGAGTTGTGAAAACCAAAACGTTCTCAGATTAGTAGTATATAAATACCGATTGTCTGTAAACATCACCAAATATATGGGCACATTGTTCTAGTGAAGGATGAATCCTTTTTCCCACAGTTGAGGTCTCACTTCCTCCGATTCCTTCTGAGGCAATTTGTAACGCTCCGATTCTGAAGAAAGACTTTCTCCAATAAAACTGATTTACGGCCACACCTCTCACTTTTGGGTTCTGGACAAATTCGATGCGGCGCTGTAAAATTTAAGCCTGCAAACTATCAGAATGCTATCTTTGTCACAGTGAGCATGTAATTACCATTTATCTTGAGACATAGCTTAGCGTGGCCGCAGATCTTTTCGGCTCCTTCGCTGTTTGACTCATTCATGTGCTGCTTATCTCTGCTCTTACTGAGCTCTCAATTTCCCCACATTATATCATTGTCGTGGAATGGGTCCAGCCGGGTTGTGAGCACTTGGTTAAAGGGAATGTTTAGGAGGAACGTCAGGAAAGTTGTGAAAGAGAGGAAAATTTTGTGCAGAAAAGTTCTAAGTCACGGTCGATGCCAAAGATTCTCAAAGAGTTTCACCAAATTGTGTCGTCAAAGAAAATACTTATTTTGGCTTTTATTTTTTTATGTCGAGTGGCTCATGCTTGGTGAGGCTGATGAAACTCACTGAACAGAGCTGCGGCAGCGGCCACTTGTTTCTGTTTATTTCAGTTTAATGTGATGGCATGGACATCAAAGACGAGGCTCACGTCTGGGACAGATCATCTCTTCTCGTGACTTTTATTTTTTTCTTTTTTCTGTCTCTGTTTTTGAGGGCAACATGGAAGCTGTGTGACCCTGGATGATTAATCTGGACATTTTCTGTTTCTCTCTCTCCCCAGTTGAAGTGAATGACTGGTATGTAAAAAGACTCTGGAGAGACGGGAGACCTAACACCACCCTCCTCCTCCTCACAAGCTATTAGGCCTCCCTCCACCTCCCCCTGTGGAGAGAGGAAGATAAGGGAAAATTGAAAATGAGGAGGAAAGAGAGGGAGAAAGACATCTCCACATCCACGGGCAGACTTCTTGTTTTCCACCACTATCTCTCCCTCCTTTGAGCTTGATTGGCCGCCAAGCTTAAGAGGCTTGTTATCAACCTTGGAGACGATAGAAGTTCATCGGCCACGGGACTTGACTGATGAAGACGACAATGTTTCTCTCTCACTCTCTTTCTTTCCTTCCCTCTAAGGAAGTGGCGTATATCTTTCTGACTAATGTGGAGTCTCGGTAGAATGTGGTCAGCTCCATCGGATCCAGGGGCCACTGGGACTCCAACATGTCTCCTGGCTGGTTCCTATTTAGTCATGAGACTTGTGTGAAAACAGCGCAGACTCTATTTTGGCTCTGCGTGGTCCCTGAAATCTTTATTTAAAAGCCAGAGACTAAGTTCATGATAGAAACTCCCTGCTTTCAGGATACAAGAGCCCACTTGTAGCATGTTCCTGTGGCAATCAGTTAAGTGTTATTTTATCTTATCTCTTTCAAAGTGGGGCACCAAAACTATCCATTTTGGAGCAAGTGGCCAACTGAGATCAGCACAAAAAGCTGCAACGTCTCACTGATTTCCTATAGCAAAACCATTTCACACGTAGCACCTAATACTATATTAATACTATGTTACATAGCAGTCTAAAAGTATTTGTCCCCCAACAGATTAAATGCTTCAGATCAAAGAAATGATTCAAAGATTACCAGACTAAAAAGACCAAGTCTGAAGTGTGAGAAGATTCGTTTTTCTTATTTGATAAATCTTAAAAGGAGTATAATTAACCAGATATTTTGGGAAGCTTAGATCACTTTTAACCTACATTCAGGTATCATTACTACCAGACCATGAGAATTATTACATTTCCTAAATAGAAACTTTTCAGGCAACATGAAATAGACTAAAAGCAATAAACCATGTCCCAATCTAAAGAAACCCAAAAGCAGAGTAGAAAAAAAAAACATTACTGACATTATTTTAATCCAGGGAAAGTCATTGTGCACAAATAGAGAAAATATGGAACACCAGTGATTCTTTCCTTATCTGGGATACCAAAATTACTCCAAGAATACATCAACCACTCAACCAGGTCATGACAAAAAAAAATTCCCAGGAAAAAAACTCAATGTACTCAGTTATGTATCAAAACAATGATCTGAAGCATCAACAATCTGTCATTACCTCTAAGGACACGTGTGTCTGTCAGCTGGCCTGGGAATGTCTTGAGCTTCCTCCAGAGGAATTGGAAGAGGTGAAGTCTGGGAGACAGTCGAACAAATGGATGATGACCAGGATGACGACTAACACTTTACCATAACTGAAATGATTAGCTGCAGCAAAATGTCATACTACAAAATTGAGAGAATTTCAGGAGTGGTCCTCAAAGAACAGATTTTTTACAAATATCACCAAAGTCGATTGATATTGATATTGATACTCCTACCGATACTTTGTAGATTTTGCCCATAGGGAATAATTACTCAGTTAGTTATTAAAGCAAGTTGAATTTATTTCTGGATTAACCTTGTCTGTATTTCTGTATTCATATATTTGGGATCCTAATAGTTGAGGCTACAAGATTTTTTTTCTAAAATCTCATGCTGTTTAAAGGAATTCAAGATGTAATGCATCCTGAATAATAATTGTGCTGATATTAAAGACTGATTTAGATATTTTTTCAGCATGAGATTATGCTTCTACAATAAAAGCGATTACTTTTAAAGCTTTTTAAACATCTTTGGAACTAATATTACACTGATGACTGTAATAGGCTAATCTTAGTCACTAACAATGATCTCTAGATGAGAGAAAATCATGTCATATACTCATTATATTTTCAATGCATGCTATAAAATACTATAGACAAAATATTGGTGAAGCTTTATGTTGAGTGCAATAAATATTTGCAAAGTTTTTTAAAAAAGTTTTAAAAGTAAAAAAAAAAAAAAAAACATCTCTTATTTTAAAATAACCTTTTTTTAATTTGTTTCATTGGGGACATCTTTTGCGTTGCCTTCCAATAAACCTGTTCACATTACCTACCACATGTTACAAATCACATGTGCAGCAGCTTAAAGCTGAAACATGTCAGCAAAAGGTGAACATAAAAACAGCTTGCATACAACAGATTTTTTCCATGCCTGCGAGAGACCAGATTGTGTAAATACATCTAAAAATTGTTTTAAAAAAAATCAGAAGAAAAAGATTACTGTTCAGCAAAATTTGAAACATTCATGCATGTCTGAGAGACGTTGGCAGATTAAGCCTGTTTTGAGACATGAAAGGAACAAATCTTTCTTTAATATTTCATTTCTACATAATATTTTGTCACTCTGGTGATTTTTTTTTTAATTTTCTTTTTTTAATGTTTGCTTTTGCCTTAATTTAGAGAATTTGCTGTCAAAACGTATCAGAAACAGAATGTTGTTTTTGTGCATCTCAATCACTGTAGAGGTTATTAATTCAATATATATATTAGTGTCCCAAAGCAACCACTTTGAGGAGTTTGACTTTAGTTTGCTAAACAATCACAGTTCAGCAAAGAATTACAAATAAGGATAAAAAAATTAAAATAATAAAAACAATTTGCATCCTGTATTTGGAGGTGACATGTCGTCTGGGTCACCTCATAAAAATGAATCTGAACTTTTGGAAAATCTTTGAGTCTTTCTCGATGTGATAAAAAAAAAAAAAACTTCTGAAGTGTACAGAGAATAAATGACGCAACCTGATGCTCGTGTTATCAGGGCCAGTATCAGTTCAAGTGTACTGCCTATTGAACATTGTCTCTATTTTCCTCTTGAAGGTCCATCCTGGCTGGGATGAGGCCTCAGAGGGCGACAGGACCATGTAAACATTCCCAGCCCTCCTAACGTGTCTGTCTGCTGGAGGTGATGCATCTGCATGAGTCCATTTGTTTACTGCATGAAGAATGTTAAGAATATAGACTGTGTGTGTGCATGCGTGTGTGCATGTAATTGCATGGTTGTGTGATTGTGTACTTAAAATAGAGAGTGTGAGGGGGGTGCAAAGGTGGGGCGGGGTCACGAGTTTTGTTTCCCTTTGTATCGTCTTAATGTTTGTAATGATCCAGCGGGACGTGGATCTGGTGAATATTGCACGCTGTTTAGTCTACCAATCACCACGGTGACAAAGAGTCTAGGTCTGAGGGGTTGGAGGTGGAGGTGAGGGTGAAGGTGGGGGCTGGAATAAGAGGCGTCATTGGTCAGGGAGGACTGAGCTGCAGAGATGTACGTACACACGTGAAAACAGACCCTCGCCGTGGCAGAGACATTCTCCTCAAATTCAGATCTCCAGGTTGATTTTTGATACATTCGTCCACAGGAAGTGACACGCTTCCAATTAAGAGGGAACGACAACAAACCATTTCCTTTAACAGCCATGATTGAGCGCTGTTTACAGAGTGGCTGGGCTGCATATATGAACGTCCATCTGCCGTTCACACAGGACGGTTTCTGCAAGCTGAATTTCTAGATTTAGTCTGTTTGTGTGTAAAGCTGCACTTTATTACAACATTTAGTAGCAGAGATTATCACAGGAAGGAGTCACATTCTTACCAAGTAAGGATCCAAAATTAGCTTTGGACCACATTTAAATTTTTACATTTACATTGGAAAGGTTTTAATTCCTCAAAATGATATTTGAAGACTAGAAAGTTATTTTTGTTTTTTGTTGTTGTTTTTGTTTTTTGTTTTTGAACGGATGAACCTGCCTGTAACTCAACCTAACATTGAAACCTGGCCATAAAAAGAACATTTTCAAACAGACACTGAACTCAAAATAATTACAAATGACCACAGCTTCTGTGTAAAGACAATAAACTGGCAAACAAAACATTTTTACAATTACAAAATGGGCAAAAACTGCAGGAGCAATCCTAGCGTCTACATTTGTATATATGAATTTACCAAGCCCTCTATAAAATAGAAATAAAAAGCCTTAAAATAAATTGATTTTTTTTATTGCAGTTGTATAATCCTTTTCATATATACAGAAAATGACATTTCTCAATTATAATTCTAAATAACATTTATTCAAAAGGGAAAAAATCCTACATTAAGAAATTATTATTTTTAACAAAATCACAGCAACTCTTATAGGAAACTATTTTACTTTTAACATTTTAAATTGTATTATTTACTTTTTGAAGTCCAGCCCATGACTTCCTGCTTCCGTGGGGTGTAAAAATGGCATTACATTTTTTCTGAGGCCACACTTTAAACTGCGAAACATGTTGCTTAAGAGAGGCAGATGTGTTTTCATCTTCATAAGTCAGAGGGTGGATACAAGAAAAGGGCTATTTGTCTAAGTTTGGTCCTTTTCCGCAGTCTGAAGAATAATTATAGCTTAAACAGGAACTGTAACAAACTAGGCTGGGTGAGGATTTTATTTTACCACCATGCAGAGAGGAAAGAAAAATCTCCAAAGATGTCAACTGCATTTAGAAGAAGGAAGTTAAGGGTTTAAAAAAAAAAAAAAACTTCACAATAACCATTTATGTTAAGGCAATTATGACCATTTTTATTAGGGATTAATAATTCTACAAAATAATTTTGCCATAATTGTTGGTAGTAAAGCTTGTTGTATATTTTAATGCTTCTATCCTAAATCAATTCTGTTAGTTAACTGGTTACAGTTTAAAGATGTTAAAGCAAATCTATCAATTTTTGAAGGTAAAAATGTCCTAATAATTATTAAGCAGTACAAGTACCGCAACCATAAACAGATTAAGGAGAAAGCGTTAGCACTCATTAATGACTGCGTGACAAAATATCATTCAAGTAAGGACTTTACTTTCTCTTTTTGCCAAGATATTATGCTGTGAAAGAATTATGTTTACTTTTTTGCAAATATTTGGCAAAACACACACGGGGGCACCCCTACACACACACGCACACGGGCCTCCAACACCCCCACCCCTACCCCCACTGCAGCTCTGGACAGTTTAAACCCTGCCGAGTGTGACAGGTAATTGTGAGGCTACACTCTAAACACCCATTGATTTTAAAACATCTACAAACTTCACTTGCTGCAAGGAACTAAGGATGTGTTTTGGTACAAAACGTTTCATGCTATTTTGTCGATTTTTGTGAAAATGTGAAGAGTGGAGCCAGAAAGCCTCTGTTTTTGTGTCCTGCTGAGTAACACTGGGCTCTTCTTACAGTTTACATTATTATTTAGTGCAGCTTTATTAAAAGCCTAACACATACAATGTTCTCTTTCTGTTTACTGGGCAGATAAAATACCAGGAGCTTTTCCACCATAAGGCCAAACAAGCCTGAAAATGTTTGTGGGTAAGAATTATAGATCTTATTCACTCGTTCAATGAACCTTGAGATGCACTTAGTGGGTTGCTTGTAGCAGCCATATATCAAGGCTAACAACAGAGCAGAGCCTCTTCAAAGGAGCTGAGCATGGCTCCTCTAACACTACTGCCCACTAGTGGACAAAAGAAATCCAGGTACAGACTGCTGTTGGTACAGATGGTATGCTTTTACACCTAATATAATTTTATCAAATCAAATTCAAGTTGGCAGAAAACTAAATAAAAATAGAATAATAAAAGAAAATGGTCATTTACAGCTGTAAAATAATATAATACTTTGGAGAAATACAGTAAAAACACCAAAGATTAAAACAAAACAAATTATAAAATTATAAATTCTACAAAAAGAGGTGAGAAAGACTCAATAATCAGGTTTTAATTGGGTTTACCTGTGTGGTGGAGACATGACTGTTTTTTTTTTTATTGATGAGGCTGAAGCTTCAGACCTTCTGCTATCTGACAGACAAGGTTCAGCAATCAAAGATCTGCCTGATGTTTCCTCCCCTCCGCCGCTGCACCTCCCCTCCCACTCCAGGCTTCCCCAGTTTGTCTGGATGTGCGCAAATATGAACAGACCTACAGGATTTCATCTATGTGTTAATGGGGATCATATTTGTTGACTGTATGATTTCTCCTCTTGTCTCGCATCCACATCAATGATTTATCTTTATTTTTATCTGGTTGCTTAAATCCGTTTGATTAAAAATGTAACAATTTACATTTTGGAAACTGACCACACAACGGGGGAATCTAAGAGTCAATATTAAGCAAAAAAAATTAAACAGCAAGAATAAATTATATCTGAACGATAAATTACAAATGTAGTAATCTGTCAGATTATTTTATTGGATTTTATGAGTTTTTTACTTTACCAATTAGACTTGTTAATCCGAAACACTTAATTATAATGAGGCAACTGGCAAAAATTCACATCAAATAAATTCAGTTATAGGTAAAAAAAATAAATAAACAACAACAACAAAAAAAATGTTGCAAGAACAAATTTTCTTTGTTCTTTTCTTGTTTCTTTCCCACATACCAAGAAGTATGTGGGAAAATGTAAAAATTGTCAAAAGACAAGCTGGAATATGACAGTATTCAGAGTCTGGTTTATTATTAACTGATGGCCTATTAAAATGTTTCTTAATAGCAACAGATTCCACAGGGAAGTTTAATTCATAAATCATCTGTAAAGTATCTACAACACGTTTTTTGAAGGAAATTGTATAATATTATTTGCAGAATTCAATTTCTCTTCCAGATCAATAAAGTATTTTTGATTTGAATTTGAACCTGGAAACATTGTCTCCACAGAGACATTTTACAGAGTGAATGCTTTTCCACAGAATGAACCAAGATGCTAGTCTGAACTTTAGCAGAACTTAGAAAAATCATTTCAAAAGACCTGAAAAAGGGCAGAGGATCGTATTTCAAAATGTAATATAACTGAAAATCTGAGGCTAGAAATGAAAATTGGTGCTCTCTACCCAAAAGTGACTGAGCTTGAGTTTTTCTGTGTCAAGACTTTGGTCTCAAGATGTGCAAATCTTCCAGAGACAATAAATAAAAGATTCACAGCTGCGGCTGCAACAAAATATTGACCCAGAAAGGCTGACTACAAATACAAACCCACTTTTGAAGTTTATTTTTGCATTCTTTTCCTTCCATTTCACAATCATGCCTTTCTTTGTGTTCATTAAAATCCCACAGAAACATACAGAAATTTGGAGTTGTAATGTGACAAAAGATTCCAGTGAGGTAGATACTCTGAGAAGGGGAAAATATATATTTTTTTCTAAAAACATAAAGACAGCATCTGCATATTTCCTTCCCTATGGTCAATGAAATTCTGTGCCAATATAAATAAAGCTCATATTGGCCACATGCTGGGGATCTTTATTGTCTTTGCCCCTTTTCTTATTTAACTGTTTCGGGATCCAACTCTACAAATTAAAAGAAAACCCACCAGTCAAACATGTACACCCACATTTTAATCAACATGGTGACATTTCAGATAATCTCTGCCCTGCAAGCACCTTTGCCCCCTGTTCCCTACCTCCCATAACACATTCATTGACATGCACACACATACATGCTGCAGCATCACCAACTTCTACCCATCCGTCTCTCCCTATCAGCTGCTCCCTGCTGCCGTTGTTTTTAAAGGTCAGCGCTGTTTGTTTGCTCAGAGGCCCATCGTCTGATAGTGCGTTGGACTGCGCCTCCCCCTCCTCCCTCATCTTAACCTGAGCCGTTATCTCAGTCCACTCCCTGGCAACTCCAACCTTGTCTTTTAAAATGAACACTTCCCAAGGAAATTATGGAGACGCTGGCAGATAGTCCACATCTCCATCTGTCAGGGCGAAATCCACAGAACCGACAGGACGGCGCTCGGCGTCTTTAGGCAGATTCCAGCTTCCCCAGGTTCAAATCCATGATGTGACCTCCAGTGTCCATCTCAGGCCCATCAACACAGCATCCAACAATTGATTAGAGGTGACATTATAACAGTATTCTGGAACAAAGGAAGAAAGAGGAAGGATCCGAACACTTTTCTAGTGAGCAGCAGCTTGATTTTCATTGTGAAAGGCAGAGGAGATAGTAAATAGTTACATTTACTTCAGTAATATTATTATGAAGTGTTGCTACTCTTGCTTGAGTGCAAGTTCTAGATACTGTAACTACTGTGAGAAATGTCACCGAATGAAGAACGAACATTTCTTAATCAAAAATGCATGTTAAGATGTTACAATATTGACTTGGAGATCAAGTGACTAAAGGGTAAACACTACGCACCATCTGCATTACCATTACAAACGTGCGCAAAACTTTGTCAATATTCCTCTAATGTCAAAAAAAAAAAAAAATTTGCAATTGTAGCTTGTCCATTAAATAAGAAAAATCACATGTGAATATGTTTGTTTAAACAATAGGTGATTAAAAATACATGCATACCTCGCCATCATCCTCATTATTCTCCAACTACTTCCTGTCGTCTTCTATTTTGTGGTTTGCGCCAGTGGCAACATCCGGTTGTTGATCATGTGACTCGTATAATGCAAAAAAGTGTTTCCATTGCAGTTTTGCAAAATAAACCAATTTCAACATGGTAAAAAAAATAAAATAAAATACCACCTCATCCAAGCGACAAAAGAAATTATTAAAAAATAAGCGTTTTTTTTTTGAATGCTTGAAATTTTCCCTTTTAGCAAATTTATTTGAAGGTGAGAAGAAAACAAACAAAAACAAATAGAATGAGAGAAGAAAAAAACTTGATTAGTAAACCGAAATAAATAATGATCCAACTAAACAAAGAACAAATAATGAGAATAACAGAACTTAAACAAGACCAAAATCTCATTATCCAAGAATGATTTAGTGTAAAAATGTAATGAAAATATTTTGTATTGCCCACATATCTATCTGAACCTGTTCAAGGAAGCATAATAGCAGACATATTTTTGGATATTTTGAACCTGAAACCTATTCTGATGAAATTTCTCCAACAGCTGTTGGAGGAAGATTATTATTACTAATTATTACAATAATGGATGAAGCTAATTTCCTTGGTGGAGGTCTTATAGTGAGTCCCAAAGATGTTGAGCTTCCAAGGAAATTGACCTGAAACGTATTGTCTTCGGATCTGCGTGGCAGTGGGAAGTGTGCATCCAGTAGACAGTGATCCCCAGGTCTGGTACTCAGGGCCCATTGTCCTGAATGTATTCGGCATTTCTCTGTTGCAGCAAACTTGTCTTAAATAACTCAATGGTATGATGAGAATAAAACACAACCTTTGGACACGTGGGAGCCCTACTGTAGAGAACATTGCTGCAGAAATTGAGCGGAGATGGTTCAGTTTAATGATGGGCAGAGTCAGAGTCTACACCAGTGAGCTTTCATGCATTTCTTTTGATGTCATATAGCTGCTTTTTAGTGGTCAGTCAAACATTCTTAAAGTCCTTCAGTGTCATTTCACCAGAGCTGGCTAGACTACACAAACATTGAACTCAAGTAGGATTAAAAAGTAGCACCTCAAGAAATTACTCAAGTAAAAAAAGCTAAGAAAAAAAAGGAAAAAAAAGTTTTGTAAAAAGGCCAATTGAGTATTGAGTGACAGCAATACAGCGATAAAACCAGCTGACCAAAGTTGCTGGAACTCTGCTTGGGTTGCTAGGAGACAGACTAGGCTTGGCTGGAGTTGCTAGGTAATGACACACAGTGCCTGTTGAATAAAAATTTGGAAACAACACATTTTCCAGACTCCAAAAGACATTTCCTTATTGCCAAAAAATGGCTGGGTGCTTTTTTTTAAGTACTTGTGTTGTTTTTACAAGCAGTGGAGAACCAAGCGGAAGAATAAAAATGTGCAAAATGTAAATTTTGCATATTGAGTCCCTCTTAAGATTAATTGGTCTCTCAAAACTGGTCTTTGGGGTGAGGATGTGCATGTTTTTTTTTCCATCCTGTCTGTTCCTGTGTAGCTCTGGGATGGACGAGCAACCTGTGCAGGACGTATCCCTCCTCTCACCCAGTGATCACTGGAGATAAGTACCAAATCCCCATGACTCTGCAAGGATAAACGGGTATAGACAATAGATGGATGGATAGGTTTAAAGCTTCAAACAAACCCTAAACAAGAGCATGAGAGATAGAAAGCAAGAAAAATGAGAGAATGAAAGAAAAAATGACAAGGTGACCAGGGTAAAGGTTTTGTATGGGTGGGATAAACTTTGTGCATATGTGTGGAGGAGGGAGGAGGATGGTTTGTGTGGGGGATGGAGGGCTGGGGGTTAAAGTCACAGATTTTAAATCAGTTCTTTGGCCTTTAACGGGCGCAACAGAAGCCCAGTATGAAAGTACAGAACAAAGAGGCCAGCAATGGCTTCGACCAATTAACATTCCTGCAGCCTTTATGAGCCGCTGGGACACGCCCCTTCGATCACACCTCATAAAAGTCACAAACATCAATTCTTGCAAACCATAACTGTCATTATAATCCCATTAAAAACAACCCACTGAGCAATTCGCATTGAACACCAGAGCCAAGTGTTCCAAGAGCGGGGAAGGATTCACTCCACGGGAGCACAAAGCCGACCAAAGGAGTAGGGAGGTTTACTGGGAGCAACTGGATAAAATATGACATGATTATGACAACAAAAGTTTACCACTCAACAGAAGAAGTTTAACCTGTCTGTAGCTTACTTCACGTTTATAAAAGGAATTCGGAAAACTGCGAGGCAAAAAAAAACAACTTTAAAGTTTCACCACGAGAAACTTTAAGGTTGATGCTGGATCTCAGTAACTAGGGTAATGTTTCTTGATTTATTTTATGCAGTTTCATCCAAAACATCCTACAAAGTGTATTTTTTTAACACTTTTGATGATTAGACACGTTCTCTAGCCGTTCCAAAAGGGAAACCAAGACTTCCGTCTCATTAGTAAGACTCAAAACTCGTCCTGGGGGATCCGAATGCCTCCCCAGTCCAGAAAAGACCCACCCAACATTTACATGTGGGGTCCATATGGGTAGGAAATAGGCTGGAAACTGTGTGGGATTGTCTACATAAGCTTAATGCAGAGCAACTCAAGGCAAAAGTAAATACAAGACAGACTGCTGCCTGGACTAAAAGCTAGTCCAGAAGAAGTTGACTGGGTTTCCTTTGGATACAAGAAGATTTTGAAATTTGAATAATAAACCACACTTGTCTGCATTGTTTGATACATTGGATTAATTTATAATGTTTTTAATATATGCCTGTATAACTGGATTGGACTGGAGCAAATTTTGTTGTGAATTGGTTTTTTGATTTATTTTTTTTAATCCGTAAAACTAATCAGTATCACTTTATTTGACTGGATGTGCATAAGACTGACATAACACCTCTTATGAACATGAAGGAGTCTTTCTGAATGTCTGTGACTGTGTGATGAAGTGTCATTCGGTAAATAATGACATTTTAATGCAAAGTTGGGACTTTTAATGAACTTTCAATGCAATCTTTAGAGCCACTTTGCATGGAAAATGTCATTATTTAATGACACTTCATGACAACAGACATAAACATTCATAAAGACTTATTCATGTTCATAACAGGTGTTATGTCATATTTATGATAATGTCATGTCAGTCTTATAAACATAAAATAAAGTGTTACCAAATATTTACTAAATCTTAAAATGTCTAGAAAATCATAATTGACAAATCAAAATATTAGAATTTTACTTTCTAGATATTTGCATTGGTTTATCAAGATCCCATGACTATGAGCCTAGTTGTTTATATCATGAAGTCATTGTTTTTGTTATAAACAACTGGGTAACATGTACGTAGGTAATAAACGTACGTAAGCATTTTTTAAAAATAGAAACTTTCTCCAAATTATAGAATTTTATGCCAGACGAATACACCAGTCTGACCCAGCATGTCCCACAATGACCTCACGACTTCATTAGGAACAAACTGCAAAGGCGACGACTCCACCTGGTGGCTGTGATACTTCACTCAAAACAAATACAGACAAGCCCAAAGTGATCTTTCCCCAGGAAAAATTAACTTTACATTACCGTTTCTTCCAACTGGAGGAAAAGTGGCATTTGAGGAGATAACCATCAGGGGAAATTGGTCCAAAATAAATAAATATCAAGAAAAAGACATATGATTACTTGTTGGAAATAAATATGAGTAATTAGAGGAAAAGTTCTCTGTAACCTAGCAACATTAAATTAGCTTGATTCTGAGGTTTGTGTCCGAGGTTTGAGCCTTTCAGAGATTTTGTTTGTTCATTCGGGGGTATTCTGCTTCTGCTAATAACTTTGCAAAACTTTCATATTGAATGTGTTGCTGAGTTGTGTGCAGATCTGTGCTCAAGCAGGTCAAAGTTGAAATTTTCTGAACTTTGACCCTTGGCCAGTGTGATGAATACTCACACAGCTAATAGACAGGATATTTATCAAACTGCTCCGGTCAATCTGGTCCTTCTGTATTTTTTTCTCTTCCCCTCTATCTCACTATGTCAGGTTTACCACTGGAAAATATTTCAGTTTTGTAGATAAAACTGATAAAAATGGATAAAAATAACCATTATCTCTGTTTTGCTGATCTTGCTCGACAAGGTGGATTGCAGATTTCTGGAAACAGAACAATCCCCCAGTTTGATGAAGCATAGGTTTGATTTTTGCTGCTTGAGTTATAATTTACAGAGGAGAGGATGCAATTCAGTTCAATTCCATTTACTAAAGCAATTTTAGGAAGCATTTTTCTTTTATAAGTAGTTTCACTGACCTGTACTTTTTAATTTTGCTTGACTAATATTATTTTGAAGTATTGCTACTATTATTTCAGGAAATCACTTCACTGAATGAACGGGGGTGGGGAGTTACATGTTTTAAACAAAAATGGGTGAGACACAGACTTACAGTTTACGGTAAAGTGAGACCTCTCATTTGTACACCAGCTTTGTTGTTCTAATGCAATTTTCCATCTGCGACTCGTTTTCTGAGCCTCCTGAGTCATTTGTGTCTTAAGTTTTACATTGAAAAAATGTTTCTGGAGAGTTTCTTGTTCTTAAAATTACTTTTGTGATTGTTATTTATTTGTGATAGCTTTTCATTTTAGTCTTTAAAATACTAGAATTCACAAATAACCTATTTAGTATTTTACAATGAAAAGATTTGTTTACTCTTTGTTGAATAATTTCTTGGATGTTTTTTTTTTTTTACTTTTATTTACTCTTAAGTAAAACTTTTGCCAACTTCACCCACCTCTGGTAATTTATAGCAGCATAAAAACATCCATTTTAGGAGTTGTGTTTGATTTAGCGCAGACGTTTGGATGAATGCTTTTTCTTTATTGCGTCTTCCTAAATTCCAACAAAACAAATAACAACACAATTTACATTTAAACTTAATAATTACAAGCCATCCTTACATATTGTACAATTTTTATACCCTGGTTGTATCAAGACAAAGTAAAAACACAAATCCGGGTTAAAAAAAAAAAAAAAATGGCAACAGTTTTCTGACACTAAATATATAAAACTAGATTCCTTCACTCTTCACTGTGTCATAAATCATCATAGCTTTACAATTCAGTTTTTACATATTAGCACATTCTACCTCTATAGGCATCAATTAAACATGGAAGCTCTGACTGTCAGAATGACCTCATACGGTTTTTGCGTTGACCAAGACAACTTCGCGCTTCCTTCTGTGTAGCTCTCTGGACATTTGACACCAAACACAGGGTGCACAGAAGGTGGCACACACACAGTCCCTCGCAATGGAGCCCTGTGGATCAGACAGATTCTTTTGATCAATGAATCAAAAAGGATTGGCCTAGAAACTCAAACCTGTTGTTGAATCTGTTATGTAGGAAATGTTAATTTTGGTGATCTTTTGTGCAAATTATTAAGAAAATATGCAAATTAGACAAAGATAAATGGAGTAAACTCAAATGTTTAACTTCAACACCAATTCCATTCCTGATTACTGCCACACATGCAGCGTTAGGACCAAATAATGTTTTAAATAAACATATGTGCAGGTCTTAGCAGTTTTTCAGTTTTGTCATGTAATCATTGCATTGATGTTCCACAAAAAAATATATATTAAAAATGCAAATAACATTTATTTACAACTCTTAATTCTCTTAATATAATATTGGAAACTGGAAGAATTTTGTAACATCTTTCCACAAATATTAACATCCCATATAATTGAAAGTGCTCCTTTTGCAAATGTTTTTCCCTTCAGTTTATTTCAAACCCTTGCTTAAATAGTCATGAAACTGTTGTTCTTTAACAATCACAACACATTGCCTGCTGCACTGTAACATTTGTGGCTATAAACAAGCTTCATTTGACTGGACTGAGGGCCAAAATGTCTCTTTGGATTGTGACGGTTGCAGTCCATGGTCTAGAGAAACTTACAAGGTCACTCTGGGATTCTGGTGAACCACATCGAGAGACATGATCCTCACACCGAGGAGAAATGAAGCAGAAGTTGGACCAAACTTACTCCAAGAAAACATGAATGACTCATCAAAGAGATCACAGAAAAACCAGGAGCCAAACCTAAACCACTGCCAACCAAAACTGACAGAAGTTCTCTGGAATGAAATCGTGGATCTGGCTATAAGTTAGTGACCTTAAGAAAGAATAGTCCAACACTGAATGGCTTAAGAAATATAAAATAAGGATTTAGAGTGGTCAACGTCTGTCAGAACCAATTGAGAGGGTGGAATTAAAACTATGCTTTGAAGACATTTGGGCCAAAACTCCTCCATAGAGTCTTCCATTGATTAATGACAATGGTGGCTCAACCAGTTATAATTTGTTGTTTTTTTTAGCTGCATGTCTCCTGTTCCTCTCTGCTCACATTCTGTCTTATTAAAACTTACACTGATTGACTTGGAAATAAGATTTTTCATGTTTCGTTTTTGTTTTATGAGTGACCAACAACAAATCCAGCCCCAAATTATTTCCAACTGAACGAAGAAATACATCTTTGTCACGTACCTCAATGTTGTAGCGCTCTCTCATGCTGGTCCTCATGGACATGGTGATGGGGGACATCCAAACTCTAAAGAATTCCAGCAAGGGGAGACAGAGACCCTCGCCATATTCTTTGGAAGTCATGCAGGCAAAGCAGGGGCAGCACCAGAAGCCAAGACAGCCTGGGGGGCAACAGAAACAGGAGAAAGGCTCACAATGATGTACTCACATATGATTGACACAAATGTTCAAAAACAATAGCATGGCTTGTTATTATTAGTAAGGAATGGAACCTGGAAGCCACCAGGTTTCTATTAACCCTCACATATTTCCTCTAAAGCTGCATTCAGGACATACTTTTGCTGTGGTGTCATCTCTTTTCTTCTCGGTAATTAATTGGGTGTTTTTACAGAACAAGTTTCGCATGAAGTTACAGTACATTTGTAAAGGGGTTCGACCTCTTACATGATTTCGTGTCTTCCATGAAGTCACAGATGCCACTCCCCCACTCGTGAGCGTTTGGGACGTCCACTGGGTCTGGATGAGGCTGGCGGATCACGACTTTTTCCATGACAAAGTCTACAGGGTGAAAAAAGTCGCCACATATGTAAAATAAAGAATTTAGGTAGATCGCAAGTATTCTTCTTTTCTTTCTAATAAGTGTTGTAGTTTCAGCCTAAAACAAAACAATCCATTAAAGTTAACCAAACATTTGATCATAATTTCATGCTCATCAGTTAAAATCCCTGACGTTATCTTGTGTAAATAAGAAAATGACAGTCGAGAGAAAGAGACATCAAAATTGCATAATATTTTTTTTTTTTCCCTAATAAACGTAATTCTTTGCATAACACCTAGGTAAAAACCTAAACAACTTGTCGGCTTATTTTTTTAAGAAAATTACTAATTTTGTGTCTCAGATGCCTCATAAGCATTTGTAATATTTTTTTCTTCACATATGTATTTAAGATAAACTATGGCTTTCTCTTATATACTTAAAGTTGAAATAAGTGATGGACAATTTGGATTCTCATGACAACAAATTTTGCTGGGTGATAAATTGCCCAAGAAGTTATTGTGATAAACAATAATATTGTTGTTTTGAGATCATTTTCAAGTAATATAATGGCAAAGGCACAGTAATGTAACACATTAACAAACTTCAATGAACTTTAAATTCTAACAAACTTGAGCTGGAAGACATGTTACATATCCAAAATAAAATTCAAAATAAAAAATAATAAAAGAAACAACAAATAAACTGAATTATGAAGTCTGTCTAAACAAAACTGTCCTTCAATGAAAAGGTCCAGTTGAGATCAAACCACCAGACTGAAGACTTTTGTCGTCCAGTTCTTGGTAGAAAACCGAGAGAAAAGGGAAAAAACAATAAATCATGCTATTGGAAATGATCAAGCTTGTGTTAATTTATAATACAATTAATGGATTTATTGTGACAAGCCTCTGAACAAACATTTTAATCTGTCTCACCTTTTTGTGGTCGATAGCTGAGTTTGGAGTCCAGACGCAGCTGATCCTGGCTCTAGAATGAAGAACTTTGTGTCTGGCAGAACCATATGTCATCACATCTCCTCAAACTGGATGTACTGGTTGTTCCTGCACTAACTTTCCTTCTTCCCCCACCTCTTTCTCATAAGCCATGGCTCAAACAAATGCAGGGTTGGGCAACTCAGCCTCTCAGCACGTCAGAGCATGAGGTGGAAAAAAAATGCCGCGACTCTGAAACTTTCCTGAAACTCCATTCGTAAAAGTACTTGAGTTGAAAGCATTGTCTACTGTGTGGGTGGATAATAAGTACGATGAGCTCTGCACAGAAAAGAGTAGCCAATTGAACTGAAATAAGAGTTGCAACTATGTCAAGATACTCAAGTGATGATGTCAAGCAGACAAATATATAAGCCTATGTGCATATTCTGGTTATTTGAAGACTAAAATGAATTACATTAATGCAAATAAATAGTATAATTGTCTTCTCTTCTTTGCTTCTTTGACCAACAGTTCCAAAATCAATCTTTATTTTAGGACTTTTTTGCGCGGAAACATGTTTTTTGACAGGAGTGTATAAAGACTCAATTTTTAATTTTCTCAGACATTTGTTGACAACTTTTTTATGAACATTTGTTTATACAAAGATGATCAGCAACAGTAAATTTAAAGTTATTCTTTTTACACAGTAAAATCAGAAAAGTTGCTAATGTACCGTTTTGTGCCCTCTGAGTCGACACTTTGTAAAACTGGATTTCCGTACTGCTACACTTGCAAGTGTTTTGGGAGTGTGTGGCTGACAGCTTTGCACATCACGAGACTTGAGTTTTCTGCTTAATAAATTAGGATGAGTGAGAGTGCATTGACAGCACCTATGAACAGGTTCTTGGTTGGAACCTGGCTCAAGATTTCACACACACTCATTCCAAAAGTCAATTTATAGAGACCAATCAACCTGATAGTCAATGTTTTTGTGAGGGAGTCAGAGTTTAATCATGCTCATATTTGTAAAAAAGTAGAATTGGTCAACTTTTTAATCACAAACTGAATCATTAATACTCATTACATTGCACAGCTGACTAACATTAAACTAAGGATTTGTTTGAGTTTGTTCGAGCTGCTGAAACAAATGATTATCCTGCCTGTTAGGTTGACTCAGAAGCTAATGTTATGTAATTATTCACTTTGAACACAAGATCACCAGCAATGATTTACCTAAAACTGTTTTCTCAGCTTTCTGTTGAAGACGAGTTGGAGCTTGTTTGTTGTTACTAAACAACTGACCTCTGGGAAAGAAAAGAACAAATAAAAATGTTCAGGCTTTTCAGTCTGACTGGAACAAAGGGAGGACTGGCTTTGTGGTGGTTGTTCACTGAAGAAGCTGTTTTGTTTTTAATGTTTGCTGTCATGCAGGATCTCAGACAACAGAGCTTTTCAGAATAAAACTATGCAAAGAAGACTTTCATCTCTGGATCTCTTCTCAATAGACGGAGAGAATCAATAAATTGAAGGTCAACATGGACGAGTTTTCGTCATTAAAGAAACTGCTGGATCTCATTTTTTAAGTAAAGTAATGACATTTCTTTTCATATCATGGTGTCTCTTACAGAAAGTCCAGTCTGATATCTGTTGATTTATAATATCTGGTAATAGTGATGGTTATGACTTCAAGATCCAGTTTTTAGAACAAATACATAGAAATCTGCAATACCATTTACATCTTGGACATTTTTAAGTGAATTAAGAAGCCAAGCTCTTTCAAATAATTATACAGCTTCACATGTAAAATGTTTAATGACATATAAAGTTTTTATATTTCCTGCGTCCTCATCGTTTTTTCTTCCTGCAGTCTTAGATGTCTTCATGCTGTCGAACTGGGAAAAAGTCAAAGCTTTTCAGTTTTGTGGCGCTGCCCCCATGCAAGGTGCCAAATACGACAATATCATGTTACCAAAGAAGTGTTTATTCTTTAATCAGGAAAACATTCCACCCTTAAAAAGTAAAGACTCGAAAGGTTCAAAAGTCGAAAACTTTCATTTTTGAACCTCTGAGAAAATCAAACTTTTTTCTAGAAATTTTTTAACATTAATCTGAAGATTTCTGAGTTCTTTGGCCGAAATGTATTCCTCCTCTTTTTCTATATAAAAGGCCCTGATACATTGTCATAGTTACCTGACTAATAAACCTCTATCATATTCTGTGTGAAGGCCTCAGACAGCTGGAGCTAACCATTTAGTTGACTAATGGTTAGTCAACTAAGTGGTTGACTAACCATTTAGTTTGGCTAGTCAGCCACACTAAATGTCTAAAGTTTAAACTACTTCAACATTTTGAAGGAGTTTACATTTTTAATACTTTGAAGGTTTCAAAGATTAAAAGAATCAAAACTTAAACCTTTGACTTTTAACTTTGATTAAATTATAAAATCCAGCTTTTATTTTCCTTTTTTTCTACACTAATAATTTAAATGATTGAGAAAATTGTGAAACTTTCCTTTGGAACAAATTTGACAAATAAAGCTACATCTGATCTAAATCTGCTTTAAATATATTTTAGATTAATATTTAAATCTTTACTGTTTTTTAAAGGGTGCATTTTCAATTACATATAAACAGGCAAGCAAAACATTTGCGATATGAGCTGAATTATTCTAAAATGTTTATAGATTCTTTTAAACCACAGTTTGGGACTTGTAAAGGTTTGTGGAAACAAAAAGGGGATTCATGAACAAAATATCATCTCCTAAATCTGGGTTATTCATTACATCCCTGTTGGTAACCAATCAAACTTTCCATCCATGTAAAGGAAAAATAGTTCACACCTTGATTCTAATGAATTATTTGACATTGTCTTGAAAATGTCAATATGTCTTGAAAATCTTGAAAAGATTTTCAAGACATATTGCAGGTTAAATAAAATAAAACAAAGATAAGCTCTGAGGAGCCTGGCTGAGGAGAAGGTGGATAACTAAGGGCATCTGGTGACTGGAAACAGCAAGACATGATAAAAACATAGCAGCAAAATAAATCAGAAAAGTTACATTTTTAGCTCTTTTATTTTTCTTTTATTTTTCTACATTTATCCTAATTGTTTTGACAAGTATTTAGTGTGATTTAGGCAGACTTAACCTAAATATATATGAGAAAGTAAAAGCAGCCAGTCCAGGAGTTTCATTCATTTTTTGTTCACCAGCTACAAATTAAGACTTTTTAATGTCATTATGTATGGAATTTAAGACCTGTATTGTGGTAGAAATGTACAAAAGAATGTCTTAAACAAGTACATCATATAACTTGGTAACAGAAGAGAGACAATGGCAAAGACGAACACGGTCCGGCCCACTGGTGAGAGATTTGTTCTCACCCATAATGGATGTGAACAAACTAGCTTCATCCTTGCAGGGTGTATTAACAGTTATTCACAAGCACCTTGTGTCACTGAACAAAGTGAAGGTATGGGACTTAAACGCTTCCATACCTCAATGTCTCACTAACCTGGATGAATTACATCCATATTGGCAATTAATCAAACGTGCCTTCAAAGTAAGAGAAACAAGAGAAACACTTTGATTTTAGTTATTTATTTTACCTTTATTGGAAAAAAAATCTAGACATGTTGCAAGTAAAAATGGAGGTAGCAAGTATTGAGGCTCAGGAGAAGGTGGGCAATAGGGACATCTAGTGACTGGAAACAGCAAGACGATAAAAAACAGTAAAATAATCAGAAATAAATGTGCATTTTTCCAATTGAATATCATTGTCTTCATAGAGCTTCTACAAGTATTTAGTGTTATTTTGGCAGATTATGAGAGATAAATAAAATAAATATAAATAAATTATATATATATTATATATATATTACAATATTATATATATATTTAGTATAATATATATATATATATATATATATATATATTTATAAACTGGTACAATTGTATTTTAGTTATAGCAACAAAACCCTGTTAAAAAACAATGTTTTTGGATTTCATCCAAATCCATTGGCCTTCATTAGTAAAGTTTAAATTAAGATCATATTGCTCACATAGATTAAGGTTCTCTATGCTGATTTAGAGACATAGATATTCTTCAGTATCAGCCCAGGTGGTGGTTTAGAGGTCATGCTATCTTGGATGAGATCATGACCGGGGCATTCCTCTTTTCTATCTCCCTGGCCATCTGACACCAGATGCAGACGGTGCAGAAGCTGGACAACACACAGTCATTAGGAAGGGAGCCCTGAGGATCAAAGCGCTTTGAGTGTTAGCGATATGAAGGAAATAGAATAATGTCTTTGTTTGTTTTTCCACTGACAACTCACATCGATGCCATAGCGGTGTCGCATGGAGACCCTCATGCCCAAGGTGATGGGTGGGACGCACCAACCAAAAGCATCCAGCAGGGGGAGACAGAGATGCTCGCCGTAGTCTTTAGAGGTTTTGCATGCGAAGCAGGGGAAACACCAGTACGCAAAACAACCTGAAAAGAATAAAAATAAAATAGAGAAAAATACACAATTATGAGCTGTTGTTAAGCAGTTGCCATAGAAACGTATCAATGAGGAAGTCTCTGAATCTGTCTTTCATGTCTCAACCCGAGCCATGTTACTTACATGTTTTTATATCATCGAGACAATCAAACAGTCCTGAACTCCACTCTCGTGGGTTCATGACCTCGACCACTTGTGTAGGTGGCGGTTGCTGAATTACTAGTGTTGTTGTCATGATAAAGTCTAAAAGAGGAGAGAAAAACATATCCATTCATATACCCAAAGACATGTTTAGTTATGAAGCTATTCATAACTACCCAAAGTTATGAATCATTTTGTGTAATTGTTTCTTAACTACCCAAAGGAATGCTCTTTGCTTTCACTTCCTATGTAAGTGGCCGCTTAAACACCAACAAAAAGTTTCAACAGGATTTTGAAGTTAATGCGATTTGGTTTTAAAGGGGACAACAAAATTTAATATTAGAAGCAACTCAGGAAGTTGAATTTTACAGTGCATCACCATGTCTAATAGCCACACTGATATTTCAAAACGTTAGATAACCTACAAGAAGAAAAACAATCATATGTATATTTAAATGAATAAAACGAAGTATATGCTAGGTATACTTTTCTTTGAATATGAAGAGAACTTCTCCATAATAAGACTATAATATTTAGGTTGTTGTTGCACCAGATAATCCGAAGGTTTGATGTCTCACCTGTTGTGCCTGAGCTCTGGGTTGAGTGTCTTCTCACAGCTGATCTCTGCTTTGAATAGCTTGGACTTGACTCAGATCAGCAACAAAAGTATCAGGAAGGAAAAGTAAACCAACCAGACACGCCGGTTCCTTAAGGTAATCTTTTCTATATCTCTGAGACAAAGTGTTTATTTTTAACCTCTGGCAAGAAGTAATGGGTGTTGAGCCATGTCGGGTTCTACATCTGGTGTCGTTCTGCTTTTCTGATCCACCCAGCAAAAACTTTTGGGAAGGATTTCTTTTTACTTTTTAGTGTATTGAACTGGACTGTCAGTGAGAAAAAGAGATGATTTTCAAGCACGTTCTTGTCAGAGAGAGAATCTCAGTCAGTGTTTCCTGGTTAAATAACAGTAAGTCACCATAAAATAAACAGGAAAACGACAAAGATGAGTTGTCAATGAACTTTCCACCTCCGAGGCCAAAAGCATTTCATTGGAGTGAATCATGAGAGACATTTTACCAAAACTGTTGCTACAATAATAATAAACAACCATGAGGTGTAGTTTTACTGATTTTGTTTTATTTAAATAAGTGAAAGAATATAGCTCACTAATATTCACACATGAAAACTCTTTTATGTGGAAATGGAAAAGCAAATTTTCCTATAGAGCAGCATGTCAACACTCTTCAACCATAAACAGCGTCTTTATGCAAAAAGAGGATATACTGTTTAGACACAATTCTAAACAGTGTCAGTTATTGGTTTTGATTTTAGTTTGGCTCGATTTTCACCAATTATTTGGCCGTACATTATTGGTTGTTCACAATCGTACGGTTTGAGTAAGAAGGAAGCGCATGTGATCTGCCTAGTTAAAAGAATTTGGAGGTGAAACGTAATTAACTTTTTCATGAAAAATTTGCCTGTTTATGAAATTATTCAAAAGTAAATGCAGATTGGAAAGCTGAAATGCCTGATCCTAATGCTACCTGACAGACTATTGGCTGGCGTTTGCAAACCAGCCAATCCAGGAGCAGCATTTATTTTCCTTAACTGTAACCCAAAGAGCAAAGATAAGACTGCAGATATTAGCTTCTGTGGTAGTGCTAAGAGCAGGGTCTCTATAGGTTTATGACCTTTCAACATTTAAGACCTCTGTTGCGACAGAAATGTACAAAAGAAAATTGCAAATAAATAAACAAATAGTATACGTTAGCAACAGAAGTGAGCCAACGGCTAAGATGAAATCATCCAGCCAACTGATGATAAATTTGCAAGCTACCAGCTTTACCCTTGCTGGGTGTATTAGCAGCTAGTTAGCAGTAACTACAATCACCTTGAGTCACAGAACAAAGAGAAGAGGTCTGCATGTGACTCAAAAATTTTGCACAACAAAAGGAAGCTACACAGAAAATATGACATTAAGTAGTCCTGCCACAATAAATTTTAAGATCTGTGATTAACATATTTAAGGCCAATTTTTTTTACCCCTCAATGAATTTAAGACATTTCAAGTCCATCATTTTTAGACACATCAATTTAAGACTCTCTAAGGATATAAAGACACCCTGTAGGGCAGTTTCCACTGTGTGCATTGATGTGTATTGATGTGTTCTTGGGGTCTTATGAATTAGTTGATTTCAGTTATTTGGGGCTGAAATCCATACAGCCCTAAAAAGGATTAAGGTGAATATGAAACTAAGTGCATATTCATCTTAACCTCTACAAATACAGATAAAAGGCTTTGGACAGAATTTGTCAATATAAAGACAGAATACAATAATTTTACTCAGATCGCTAAATAAAGTGCAGTTTTATGTTCTTCTAGTTGTGTCAGCAGCAGATCTGGAGGTACTGTACTGTGCTGACAGCACCATCTGTGAATTCTACTGATAACTGCTTTTTGACGCTGTCCCCCTGCCTGTGACCTCAGCTGATGGCCACGATAAGAGAGTCTCATCCTGTTGGTGAACTTTACTCCAGAGAGAGGAGAGGGGCAGCTTCTGCTCAGCATGCGATAATGGCCTTTTGGGGTCAATGATGAAATGATCCGGTGTACTCTTTAAATATTGCAGGACTACATGTTCAACACCTGCAAACAGTACAGTGCATACAAGGTGACGGACTACAACCTGGACCTGCTTCTGTGGAACGCTGAAGAAAAACTAAGGGTTAAAAAAGATTCATACAGTCGCTGGAAATAAGACAAAGTGATTTTGAGTAATAATTCTGAATTTTATCTTTGCAACTAAATGCATATTCACTTTAGACCAGTTGACAGCAATAGTTGGATTAACAGAATTAAAATTTTCTGCTATTTTGCCCCTCCTGCCTGCATCTGAAGTGATAATTTGGTGAGAAAACATTACATTTTAAAAATGAGTTGCTTTGTGTTGTTTCTCAGGGTTTATGTGATTTATATTTCCTGCATGCTTTCCTTAGCTCAAATTAATTCAGAATTGCATTGTGCTGGTGAAATAAAGCTTAATATTTCTGCTAACACCAAACCACAGCCACTAAGTGTCATTATAATATCAATACATGCCTCAGGCTGGATGCTTCAAGCTTATTTCAGAAAATAGTAAAGTCATTTATAAGGTCAGTGAGCATTACAACTAAAAATCATGCACGAAACAGGAGCTGTTATACATTCAGACTTACATTTCTTACATTCACAAAAAGTACAACCAAACTAGGCTACTATTGTCTTCAACTATTGAAAGAAATAAGAGCTTCTGACAAAACTCTTATTTTGTCACTAAAAAACTGGTGTACTTTTATTAGTTTCAGAAGAGGTTAGCTGTGTTTTTACTGGTCTCTAAAAAACATTTAAATCCGTCATTTGCAGTCCAGACTAACGGCAAAACAAACTGGTGATTCTGCTAAAGAGTCACCAGTTTGTCACCAATCCTAACCTTTGGAGAAATAAATTATTTTTTTTAAATCATGATTTATTAAAAGAAAAACTGCTACCCAAACCAACCTAACCTTTGTGAAACAGGAACCAAGTAAGATTCGAGCTTCAGCACACCAAGTTCACACAACAGCAACAATAACCCAGAGCATACCAGCGAGTTTACCTCAGAATTGCTCAAAAAAGACAATCTTGAATTGTCCTAGTCAAAGTTTAAATTCGGTGGAAAGACTTTAAAGACACCTTTTCGACATGAAAAATCCTTGAGTGTGGCTAAATGAAAACAGGTCAAGAGAGGGCCAGTCCACAGAGATTTCAAAGGCAGCTCTAACAAACCTTTTTTGGCAATTCTTAAAGTCTATGCAAAAAAAAAAAAAAAAAAAAAGAAGTCTTAGATATTAAAAAGTAGGACGATTTAAACAAGGAACAACAATCCCAACTGTCACTGAGTGAATAATTACTGACAGTCATGTTTCTATACAACTTTCTTGTCAGAAGCTTACATTTAGGTCAGGAATGTCCAGCTCCAAATTGCTGACAAGTTAACATTCTTTACCCATGGTTTGACTCAGCAGCTATCGGCTTCTCTAAGCAGCCAACGGGACTTTGAAATGAGAAACAGATGTCAACACAGCAAGAGAAGGCTGTAAAAGAGTTGTACCCCAACAAATTGTATCAAGATGTTGCAATGTACTGAACATAGGAGGATGATGGAAACTGGGTCAAGTTCTGGATGTCTGAGAGACATCATGCTGTACGTGCATCACACAGTGTCCTAAATCTGTTCAATTTTTTTCCACAAAGTAATTTTGGGAAATGTCGTCACTAAATACACACAGGCTCTCTCTCGTACACACACGCAGTCAGGCCACATGTTCAGCAGCCAACCTCTTTTATCCACCACAGATGAACCTACTGAACTGAGCATAGAAAGACCAGGCAGCTGACGTCTGGCTGTGAGCAGAGAGCTCGACGTGAAGCAGAGCAGAAGTCAGAGTCCACGCGACGAGATACCCTGACAACTGATCAGAAATCAGCTGAAATCAAGTAAGTTTCAATTAAATGATGCAATGCAGCAGATCACCATTTTATTTCTGACTTCATTTTTTGTGGCTCTGGTAAAAGAAATGGAGATAAATTCAGAAAACAAGAAGTGGACATTATTCTAGTTTAAAGGTTTGTTTTTTGATCTGGATTTTTTTTTTTTTTTTAAGTGTGTGCGTGTGTATGCCTGCATGTGTGCATGCGTGCGTGTGCAGGCGTGTGTGTGCTTTTATGTGTGTGTGTTGGAGTTTGTATTAAAACCAATCAGCTTTCAAAAAGATAACTGACACTCAATGAAAATACCATCCATATTTCTTTTGCATGGTGAAACAAGGAGACAATAGACGTCTGAGATAAAACGGCAGAGCAAAATCCGGTCTTTCTTGAAGACGTCCCATGCTTCACTGAAAAAATGCTGACATTCGCATACCAGCCGAATGACATTTTAGTTCAAACAATTAAGAGAGACACAGATTAACCTCTCTTTAAACATGGTTGAACATGGTTGAATTTCTTGATCTTTATTTCTAACTCTGTTCTTGGTTAATTTAACGTAGATTACTGCGATTTTCTTTAAGTGCTCCTTCCACACAGTCTCTGCATTCTGCCTTTATTTGAGTCCTTGCAATCAGTTTCTGTAGAGAGTATTTGATCCTTCTTGTTGCTGCTTCCTGAGTAATCTTTGCTTTTAAGTCCTCTCAAAACCCTCTCAATGAGCTCAACATCTCAAGATAAGTTTAAAGCACTAGGTCAGAAGGAACACCGCGTTCCTGGGTTTGACCCAAAGACTCCTCCCAGAAAACCTCCAGGAGGAGAAACACATGAACTTTCATTTGACGGAGCCTTTCAGATGAGGAGCAGCAGCTAAACGCCAGGCGACCGCCAGAATATGAAGCCTCTCACCAGAATGGCCATTCTAAAACACAATTCATCAAGTTTTCAAACTCAATAATGCAGCTTTTCCATGAACATGAACTGAGCATAGCTGAATATGTTGAACAGTTATCTATCTGAGAGGGGTTTTTAAACAGAGAAACATTGAGGACAAACTTTATCTTCTACATGCAGAAAAGAGTCGCAACATTTCCCTTTTAAGACAAAAACTTAGTGAGTGCTCTGTGTGCAGGCAAATACCGACACTAAATAAACCCTGGGCATCACTTTACCCCTAAAAGTTCTATAAGTTGCAAGATGGGGATTTTATGGATTGAACCTGTTAGTTTGCAGTCATTTTTTTATTCCTTTCATTATCATCAAGTCCCCGTTTAAACTATTAGAAAATTTGTCTCCTGCGAGTGGAGAAAAGTTAACCTACAGGTTCATTCTTAAATAATTGGGGCACAAATACTTTAGAAAATGTTGCTAAACACAAATAAATAGAGAAAGTTTTCTAAACAAAAACAAAAATTATAAACTGCAAATAATAAAATTAAAGCATAGCTGCAAATATCGGAGAAAGCAACAGCAGGTTACAGCACTATATGAAATGTGGCTTTTGAAGGAGTAAAATTTGGCCAGAAACAGAAAGAAAGAAGATTGACAGCAATATTTCTCCATTAGGTCACACAAAACGTGCATTCAAAATGTGCAAAAATTGTAAAAGTATTTTAGAAGCACAAAATTGTTGTTAAAATGGATTGAAGTGATAAAACAGCCAGAAAAAAGATGACCCAGAGGACATTTGGTGAAAAACTTATGGAGATGTTTTAAGAAAATATTTATTTCTACTGAGACAAAAGCTAGATTATTAAACTCCAAACTTACAAAAGTATAAGCGTTACCTGCTGAGCTGAACATTTCTTCTTTGTCTAAGCAGCATTTCTTGGACCTCAGCAGCCCAGGACTTGACCCTGAACAGCAGGAAAGATGGAGTGCAGCGGAGATCCAAACGGCTACAGCTTGACATTGGTCAAACCGAGGCCTCCTCCATCAACACAAAGCCAGACAGACTCTTTCCTGACCGCTGCCCGGTTGGCCCGCGAAGGACTGCTGGAGGACGGAAGAACAGGACGGCAGTTTTCAGCTTCTAGACAGTCTCCTTCTAGTTCACAAGAAAGCCATGATGCTGTCTTGAAAGACCTGAGGATCAGGCGGTACACCGTCATCTCCAGGAGGAAGACGGAAACCGACAGAAAGATGAACAATGGAGGGGGAAAGCAGACCCCTCAAGGTGCCTCCTCACCAAAAACAGCAGCAGAGAGACAGAAGGTGTGTTTGAGTGCATCTAGCTGTCGCTTCACATGTAGACAACCTGGAAGGTTTAAAGTTGCAATATTACCTGTAATAGCAGAAATTTAGGCAACACTATAGTCAGGGTTCCAGACTTGTTGGTAAATTTGTGGTTTTGAGGTTTGAAAAACACCTGAAGACTAATGTTTGGTTATTCCTAACATCAGCACCATCTAGTTTAAGAGAAAGTCTATGTTTAAGGGTACTAGATTAAGCACTTGTCTTGAGTACTGAGACTACAGGAGATAGCCATCAGCCTTTTATTAAATGCATCACCTGAAGTCAGTAGTTTGTATTTGACCGTTTTCCTACTGGGACACACTGGCTTCACCTTGCAACCTTAAGACAGTGGCAATGACACCCAGAGATTCAGGGGGGAAACGTTTATATTTGAACACATTACAATCTAATGGAGATTAAAACACTGCCATCTAGTGGCCGTAAGTGGACGTTCAGCTGCACAAGATTTTTCCCGTTACAACCTGTAACTAATGTACTTTATTTGAATAGAAGCACATTATTGTATGGGGAAGGGAACTGCATTATTATTATTATTTTTATTTTATTTTCACATTTCTGTCATTAAAAACAACCTGAAAAGAGTGGAGTGCATTTCTGTTCGAGCAATCGCACAAAACTTACAAGTGTTTGATAGATCTAGGGAGACTGAGGTAATGCAGACATAAAGACAAGCGCAAAATAAAATGGTTGTTGGCTAATGGTTGATCAGTCCCAGGTGAGGCTCAGCTCACTGCTGCCTCACCAGCTGCACATTTGAATGGGAAAACACAAAAAATCTGCGATTTTGAAGAAAAAAAATCAGAATTGGTTAAGCTAAATGAAAAAAAATAATTTACAGTACAGGCCCCAAGGTGAAAATAGCAATACAAGTTTTATATTTTTCCACTGATGGGTGAGGCTCTGCCTCACTGGCTTCCCCTGAGGCACATCACTGCTGTCCATGGTGGTTCTTGAAGCATCAGCTCCAGAACACTGTTTGAGAATCTCTTCATATTTTTGAATGAGTTTGGTTTCACAATTCTCAGGATGTGGTCATCCCTACTCCTAGTACTTGCCCACTTTTCCGACCATAACTTTTCTTATCCCTCACCTCTCTTGTGCTTGGACACAGAGCTCTGTGCACTGCCAGCTTCTTTAACAATGACTTTTTGTGCTGTGTGTCAAGTCAGCAGTCATCCCGGTGATTGTGTTGCCTACAGAACTAGACAACTTAAAAGAGACATTTGCAGGTGTTTTTAGCCGATTAGTCTGGCATGGCACCAAGAGTTTTCAGTATTAAAACTTACAGAATATTCTACTTTTCTGAGATACTGAATTTGGAGTTTTCATTCTTCAGTAATAAACCCAAAATAACAATTGAAATATACCAGTCTGTATTGTAATGAATAAATACAAGTTTCATTTTTTGAATGGACTTACTGATTTATCCCGACTTTCTCATGATATTCTAATTTTATCACCAGCACGCCATATTTTAATACTTTTGAAAAGCACTGAATTTCCACAGCCAACTTCTTAGCAACTCACCTTTTGTGATTTTCCTTTTGAATGTCAAGTGTCTGTTGGACGAATGTCCACCAGGTGGCGACACATCTATAATAAAACTAGTTATTTCCAGGATACTGAATTTGGAGTTCCTATAAGTTGTAAGCCACAAACAGAAGTAAACTGCAGAAATACACCAATTTATACACAACTGGACCCTTCAGGTTTTTTTAAATACTTGTAAATTGTAAACTCCAGAAATTCAAACTTAAGCCAGTTATATTTAACAGTAACATTAAAACAACAAAATAGAACAGAGATTTTACCAAATGTGAATGTTTATTACTAATAAAGGCCAGAGACACTGGCTGAGAAGACTACACTGGCAAGATTAAATCTGTCCAAAAAAGAAGAGAGAAAACAAAAACAGGGGGACAATCTAAAATCAGCGGTACTTAAATACTCTAAACAGAAACACCCACATTACGTCCTACACAGCTGTAGGCCTTCACACGTCAGCCTCACTCAAATGGTTTTCACGTATTCAGACAAACTTCACAAGCCCTCCAAAAAAAAAAAAAAAAAAAAAAAAAAAAAAAAACCCTAAATTTAAACCCCATTTTGATTCAACAAACCTGCAAGCGTCAGAACAAAAAGAAAAAAAATTACTGAAAACTGGTTTTATTTGTCAAAAAAAGCTCCTTTACAGCGCAACGATTTTATACTGTAAAGCCAGCACACATGTAAAATACAACCCTTACAATACATTAGAATCAAAACAGGTACCAAAAAGTACAGTAAAAATTACACTTCCAGTGGAAATGTGGAGGGAGCAAAAATAAAATTAAAAAGGAAAAAAAACAAAACAAAAAAAACACCAAAGGGAAAAGCAAAACAAAACAAAAAAAGGCTAAAGAAACAAAACAAAAAAACAAAACAAAAAAAAAAAAAAACATGGAAAAGTTACATTTCAGATGTTTTCTGTACAAATGGTCTTCTGTCATAAAAGAGGTCTTAGTGAACCCAGTGTGTCCGTCCTGCCGTTGGTGTTACTGGATCACTGGAGTCTTAAGGAACACAAAAAGTTTAAGTTAAACTTAAATTTGAATAAAGTGTAAAAACATTACTCATTACCAGAAAAACACTGAATAATAATAAAAAAAACAAAAAAAACAATAAGAGCAAATCCTGTTCATCTGACCCCACTGTCTGGGTTGAACTGCTGATTTAAGATCTGCCGTTTTGATTCTAAATAACTCCACTTATGTAACGTATGTGAATGAATGAATGGATGGATGGATGGATGGCTGGATGGATGGATGGATGTGAATGTGTTACAGTCACCATACCTTCCGCCACCAAGTGATCATCAGTACGGCTTGTAGCTGGTCTGGTGTGCCCCCCGCCTCGGGGTTTTACCGTAGCTGGCATTCCCCTGGTCTGTCATGGAGACAAAACAGGAAAGTCAGACACTTTGGCAGGAAGTTTCTTCACTGTCTCCTAAATCTAAACAAACGACACGGACGAATGACCGTGTTAAAATGGTCACCATTTAATCCCTGGAAACCAAACTGAGTCCAATTGGTAGGGAAGACAGGATGGCAAATGGAAATAAATAAAAATAAAAGTGATGAAGAAAACAAGTCCAAATATGGCTGAAATGAAATTCACAGCATCTATTTAAGTGTTTTTGATCATTTCAATACTTCCGAAGACTTGAAATCTTCACTCAGTACTGGGACCATCAAGCCATTAGATATAAAATACTCTCAAAGCCACAGAAATTACCAAAAACATCTGAAGACTGATGAAACGAGTTCATTGACTTATCACTTACTGTAGTCATATCCGGTGCCGTATCCATAGTAACCAGAAGAGTAGTCGTAATTGCCGTAGCCACTGTATCCACCGTAGCCATAGCCTTGACTGCCATATCCCTGGTAGTAGTTTCCATAGCCCTGGTTCCAACTCTGGCTCTGACCTGAAACAGTTGATCTTGTTCAGACCAAATATAAAGCAAAAGGCAGCATCCCTGGCCTAAAACCCCTTAAAGAAGACTGGTATGCAATGACGTGATTCACTTTGGACAATCACGAGAACTCACAATAATCAAGAAAGAGCAACTACGACTAAAACCTAAAAGTAATGAAAAAATGAGAAACAAGTTGTACTCTGATGCAGGCGTTCCCAGACTTTTCCATGCCATGGAATCCCAAAGAGCTTTAACGCCTGGCTGAGGACCCCCTTTTCAAATCAAAATTTGTACAGAATCAACCTTTAGAATATTTTTTATTGACTAGTCAATAATTATTACATTTATTTAGAATAACTGCTGTTTCACACCTTCTGATTCTAGATGGCCATGAGTTCTATGGCAGAATGTTTTATCAGATAATATGTCTATTAACAAATAATACAATTTTTCATTACAATCCCCTCTTTATTATAATAAATATGCAATACTTCATACTAATCACATCAAGTTTTACATCATCCCCACAGTTCTTATGGTGCTTGCAGCAGAGTAAGGTCCTTTGCCCTTTTTCATTAACAAACGTTTATATTTCTTTCTTGCTACACTAGCTTGAGGAGCAAAGTAGCTTGATTACTTTTACAGCCAATTTGAAAATGAGTATCAGGAATAACCTTTATATCAATTTAAAAAAAAAAAACTGAAAAAAAAAAAAGGCTTTTTCTCATCTTCCCTCCAACTTCGGGGCCCTTATATCGCCCCCCGGTGGCACACACTTGAAAAACACTGCTCTAATGTATCTGAAACAGCAGCTCTGTCGTTTACCTCCACGGCCCCTTCCTCCCCGGCCTCCGTATCCTCCTCCACGTCCTGTCCCGTACTGCTGCTGCTGGTACACCTCCTTCGGCTGGGCAATCTTCAGCTCACACTGTGGAGGAAATGAAATCCGTGTCTTGACCTGAAGCCATCCAGTTTTGAGAAGGCAAAGAAGAAGAAATGAAAGAGCGTACGTACCCTGCCACCTTCGATGGTGTGGTATTTTTTCTCCAGACACTTCTTGACGCTGGCTTCATCTTTATACGTGATGAAAATGAAGCCCCTCCTTTTCTTGGATTTGGGGTCGATGGGCAACTCGATAGTCTCAATCTAGAAGGAGAACATTGCAATATAAATGATGCAAACTTCAAGTGCAACTTCAGTTTACATAAAAAGATTTGCTAAAATACACTGCTCAAAAAAATAATGGGAACACTCAAATAACACATCCTAGATGGACAGTTTGATTTCACAGAAGTTTGATTTACTTGGAGTTATATTGTGTTGTTTAAGTGTTCCCTTTATTTTTTTGAGCAGTATATATGCAACCTGTTCCACGGCTTTCTCTACTATTCAACTGGACACCAACCTCTCCGAAAGCGCCAAAGTATTCCCTGATGGCCTCCTCGGTTGCTTCAGGATTCAATCCCCCAACAAAGATCTTCTTAGCAGGCTCTTTCTTCATCGCCATCGCCCTTTTAGGGTCGATCTGACGTCCGTCAAGTCTGTGTTCTTTCTGTTCCAGCACCTACAGAAACAAAAAGGCATCATCAGTGACTAAGGAAGCATCTCAGGAATGCATTTTTCTGTTTTAAGGAAGAACAATCAAATGAGGCTCACCTTGTCCACACTGGCAGAGTCTTTAAAGAGCACAAAGCCGAAGCCTCGGGACCGGCCAGTGTTGGAGTCCATTTTGATGGTGCAGTCTGAGACCTCCCCAAACTTGCTGAAGTAATCCTTCAGGTCTTTTTTACTTGTGTCCCAGCTGAGGCCACCAACAAACATTTTTCTGCAAACCAAAGACACAAAACACTTCCATCTCTCTTCTAAACAAAGACAAAACTTCTTCACCTAATCCCAGTTAACACTGGCGTTAACATGAATGTCTTTACACTCTTACCCAGCATCCTCTTCTCCTTTGCTGGCGTCGATCTTGCCACCGTCTGTGCCGCTGTCCTGGCTGTCGTCACCCCCCATCAGCTCCTGCTCAGCTCCATTCTGGTCCTCGTCTCCGTTCTGTTCCGATGTTTCCATGAGCAGATTCTCTGCGTCTGCCATTCTGAAATTGGTTTCTGTTCAAGAGACTGAGTACACACAAGCACAAAATTCAAAGTATGAGGACTAACACTTGAAATGTTCAACAGACATAACAGCTTAAAATTGTATTTTTTGAAGTAGAAAAATGATGAGAAGCTAATAAATTTGGCCGTTTAAGACCAAGAAGGAGAAAATATTTATGGCTTCTAAAAAAATGCCCCTAAAGGAGCATATAACTTTAAATTTTTAGCGAAAGACAGAGCTCTTCAGTGCGTTTCCAATTCATGCAGTTATGTGAATACTTTTATTTTTCCTGAAGAAAATATTAAACTATGGTTACTGCAACTAATAAATACTAATCCTAGGGAGTATATGATGAAACAAAAAGAGCACTGTAATGGTTATATGGTGAATTAGTTCTTCAAATCAAGTTCCCTCCAAAATATTCAACCTTGCTTGTGTTTCAGCATTTTAATAAAATTGACAAATATCACACAAGCTGTGAAAAGAAAAAAACATTACACCGACATACGCAACATTCAACAAATCATGAGCCATAATACATCTGTTTAATTTTTTTTATAATTAAATCACAAAGCACCATTTTCTGGGAGTTTACATTTCATTTGGCTTATTTGATTAGTTCAAATATGTTCAATCTGCGCTTATGTATACATTTAAAGCAAGTATTTATAACAATTTTCTTTCCCAGGACCAATAAAATGCCTTGTGTATAAATAATTTGATTTTTTTAAAAAGTATATTGCAGACTATACTATTTTTGTCAACCACATCTGAGAGTTCTAAGGCGTTTGCTCCAGAAACTTATCTCTTTTGCAACATTGATTGATGCATGCTGTGGTTAAAAGCTAAAGAACTTCACCAATTTTGTCCTTCAGATGTCTGAAAACTGGCAAATTTTGATAAATTAAAGGCATAGGCCATTTTAATTAATATAGAAAATCACCATAAATGATTAGGGGTATGCTTCCATACCCCAACTCACACCTTCAAAACTATCACTGTATAATTTTGGATTGAATAGTTTTATAACCACATCACTTGACTGCGTCAAACAGGGCCGGAAAGTTTCCTACTAAACTAACTTCCACTAAAAAAAAAAAAATAAATAAATACATTTCTTGGTACTTGCAAATAGATATGAAGTCCAAGCTCCAAAACGAATAGGTCTTCTTTCTGCTTTCTCACAAATTGAACTAGAATTTTGCAAACAGAAATGAATAATTCAAGCGATCCCAACTATGAAAGGCCTCCTTTGGCAGGATGGCAGAAAGATTCATCGTTCCTTTTGATCGTTTAACTGCCAATATTCATTCATTTCTACGGAGGACTGCACAACACAAAAGTAAACATTAAGAAATTATGGAAAAAAAGAGACGTGTGCATCTCTGAGGGTCCATAAAACCACAATATATAAACAAAAAGACAACGAGCGTCGCGAGTCTCCATGTTGTTGAGCGTTTGAGCGGACCGCGCTTTGCCTCGAACCCGCTCGGGACGGATAGAAGGCCTCACTTGAAGCTAATCACTAAGGAGCCCATTAAATTACTAATAACAAATAGTCGGGGAGAATACACCAATAAACAAGAGCTGAAGCATACGCATGGATTGCGTAGTAGCGTGGAAACATGGAAGGGAGCGTCTCATTCATCGCTTTAAATATTCGCATTCATGACCATTAGCTCTTTCGGCTAACTAAATGCTAACATCAAGACACGCCGCAAATAAAAACCGCCTCTCTCAGAACAGACGCACGCAGAATAACGCCTAAATAAAACTGAACTACCTCACTAAGGTTTAAGTGAGCTAATAACAACAGAATCCGCTGCTTACTTTGCGTGAATAAACCGGGGGTTCACCGACTCGCAGCTCAAAATGGACACTCCAAATTCGCCGCTAACTCGTGGCAAAATATATACGACCGGATGTGAGCAAGCAGTAGGGAAGCGCGGAAAGACGATGTCTGTGATTGGACAAGGTCTTGCGTTTAGTAATCAAAACTCTTACTCTATTGGCTGAGAGGGTGAAGGCTATGACAAAAGGCATAGTCGCCAGCCGAATGTTCTTTCTCTGTTAGCATTGCTTTTCACGCTGCTGTTTCTGTTTTAGATATTATATCAACGCCTACATATGAGAGTAGACCGCCGCATCGGCTTCTTTGCCCACGATACACGAGCAACTCCGCCATATTGTGAGTGGCAAAGTTTCCGAAACACGGTTTCTGAACAAAAGAAACACTCAATTTAATGTTCAACTAATTTTTGATATGTAATTGTACGTTTGTTTTTGTAAAATTTAGTTGAATAAAACAAAAATAACATTTATTGTCCCTCAGTGGGAACATTCGGTTGTAACGTCAGCAAAGTGTCAAGCAAAAAAGAAAAGAAAGAAAATAGAATGAAGAATGACATAGAGTACCGTAAGAGCTAAGTTACAGCACCAAACAGCTATTAAAATGCATACTCTGATTCAAATATACAACTGAGTAGGACAAACTAAAACATGTATGAAATGTGCCTGTGTATTTGTGCATAAAACAAGACTATTTACAAAAACTAAAGAACAGCAAACAACAGGGATGTGCAAATAACAGCAGGAATGTTAAACAAAATGAGAAAAGCTACACACTAAACAGCAGGGACTTGAACATTTCTGAGTAAAGGTCTAATTGTGATAAAATATTCCTGTTCCGATTGCTGGGAGGAAGGATCTGTAATTACGCTGTTTTGTGCACAAAGGCTTCAGCAATAGCTTCATGCATGGGATGGACTGTCCAAAAGAGGCTGCACTGGGTTGAAGGGGCATCTTAGGACTGGCCTTCCTGATTAGCTCAACTAACCGTTTCCTCTCAGCTTTAGATAAGCTGCTGCTCCCACACACTACACTATAGAAGACAGCTGGTGCCTCCACAGAGTCAAAACGGGCCTCCAGTAGCACCCCGTCCACTTCAAACGACCTCAGTCTCTTCAACAGGTATTGTCGCTCTGACCTTTCCTATAAAGCAGTGTTTCCCAACCCTGGTCCTCAAGGGCATGTTTTAGGTATTTCCTTGCTTCAGTCCAGCTGATTTCAATTGATGACTGATTAACAGGCATTTGTTGAACTATAATCAGTTGAATCGGGCACATTAAAGCAGAGAAATCTCTAAAACATGCAGGACAGTGTACCTTGAGGACGAGGGTTGGGAAACACTGCTACAAAGAACATCAGTGATCTGACTCCTGCTCAGTTTATTTTTCGGGTGAACACCGAGGTACTCCGAAGAGTATCAATACCAGTGATCATTGAGAAAATATATCTTCAAAACAAAACTTAAATTGACCTCATCTCAAAAATAGCAACCCACTTAATTCAGATTTGTAATAAAAGTATTATTCATCTACATTATCATGCAACCATAGAATTATTGTGTCCATCTAGTTGACACCTCTTACTAAAAGGGAATGAAAAGCAGAGAGAAAAAAACTGATAAGGCAATTTAACATTTGGTCTCAAAAAGGAAAACTATTAAAATGCAGAACAGGCAAAATGGGAACATGTAATTAATATGCAAATTGGATATGCTGGACGTTTATGGCTTCAAAAAGACAATTCAGAGCAATGAAACTTCATACTTTACCATCTGAATGCAAATTAATCTGCTAGAAGACCAAAGGTGAAAATTGTTCAAGTCTGAATTTTAGTTCTCTGAACAAGCTGCCTGCTTAATTCCCAAATCTGCAATTTAAAATCCACAAAAACATTTAATTTGGACTTCATATCTCAACTACCTAATTTACATCACACACACAATATGTAAATGATCTGATATACAGTGCTACAACTGGGAACAGACACCAAAAGCAGCAAGTGTTTCTCATTTGTCATGAGTGGAATCACATTACAAGATGCAGTCATAAGGTTTTCAGTAGAAATATGGAGGAAGTTTGACATTTTCCTACAGTACAGTTGGTGCTTTGGTACTAGTTTAAGTGTCAAATACTTTATTTGAATTCAAAATCTCTTAAGTTCACATTTATACAGCCATCACCCACACCAAGTCATGCCATACTAAGTTGTTAGATGTCTGGAGAGGGAGGGGGGGAAAAAAAAAAAAATTGGCAGATGTAGGAATAAATTTATTTTTTAATGACAGTTCATTCTCACTTTATTCACACTTGAGTTAATCTCAGTTAAAAAAAAACACATAGAAGTACATTAAAATAGCACAATAAGTTTCATAAAAACCTGCTTAAACAGCAATATTTTAAACCAATGCAAATAAACCAATTTAAAGATTCAACAAACACTGAAAGTCTAGTCTTAAAGCCATAAAGGAATACATCAAGTACTAAGTGAAGAGCCACAGCCAACTTCAAGATCTAGATTTGGAGACCCAGTGGTACTTGTCGACACGGGGCCCCGCAAAAGTAAACATGGTCCGATAGGATTTAAAGCCTTTCAGGTTGAAGAACTGAGACGGTGGACATCCAGTGGAGGAACAGAAAGACTCTCCAGGAAAACCCTTCCTTTTTTCTCTCAGCCAGGTCTGCGGAGCTCCTGAAGAAAATTCGCTTAACTGTAAACAAGAGGGGTACAACAGTTATTGGAGTCCAAAACATCTCAAAGACCCTTTTAAAATGACAAGGAAAGTTCTTAATGTTGAGATTAAATAAAGAAAAGGACAATTTAAGAGTTTTGGACAATACTGTGGCTTCATGTGGGCACACCCGGTAAATGCTGTTGGGGTTGACGACAGTTGGGATGGTTTTAGGCTCCAGGCCTGTGGAAAGGCAGGGACCCGATAGGCTGCGGCTACTGTTGCTACTTGTGCTTTTGTCCATATCCTTGTCTTCTTCATCAGAAGAACTTCCTGACTGGATGTCGAGGCTTGCTCGCTCCACAGCTTCGTGGATGCGTCGGGAAAATTCACCATCGCGGCGACAGCTGTCCAACACCGAGACGCAGAATGGAGTGCTGCGTTCACCGTACCTTCGAAAGAAAGCAGATAGAGAAAGTTCCTTAAACACATCGACTCCAATGATTATTTTGGCAATCTTTAACTCTGCAACTCTATTTCCATTTATCACCATCTCATCTAGCTCTCAGGTAAACAGACCTGCAAGAAACCTCTCCAGGGTCGACCCACACTGTGATCTCCAGGGGCAGCCCCAGGTCTTCGTACCGCACTGCGCTCCGCTCACAGGCCTGCTGCAACACCGGGTCCTGCAGCTGGACACTGTTCATACGAAGACACCTGAAACCAGATTACAATGACAAAATTACAATCAGAACATCTTTGTCATAGAAGCACAAAGTTTAATTTCAGTACAGTCCGTTTAAAGGGGAGACAAATTGCATAAGACGGGACGATAGGCGTTTAAGGCTGCAATTCAGGTTACCAACATTTACACCTTACCATAACCAGTATATTAGTAACCCAAACAAAAGCTTTATTCACACCATACCTCTAAATTTAACCAATAACCACCTCATTACAATCAGAACTTGGTCCCATAAGGCTCAGTGGGCTTCAGTAGGTTAGTGAATGTGCAAGCAGAATAGTTAAATAAGTTACTTTTCAACCAAAAGTACCAGGTTATAGAAGGCAAGAGTTCTCATTTTGACCCTTTATAAAGCTTTAAGAGTAAACATGTGGTATTTAAAAACAACTAACCTTATATGACAGAGCAACAAAAATTAGCTTTTAGGTTCAGCCAGTTTTTGAGAGAAATAAAATGTGACCTACATCCCAGCTGTTTTTACCTAGGAAAAACTCTGAAAATATAATCCTCAATATACCTTGAGCCCAAGTGTATCACAATGAGATCCCAGGGGCCTCACCTGTAGGCCTGTCCTCTGGTGGGCATGTTTGGGTGCCAGTGATTCTTGTAGTTCTCAAACAGAGCAGAGGTGAGGGCTGCTGCAAAACGCTCCCTGCTGCCGTTATCCAGACAGCCGTATCTTTTTACCAGCCGAGTCGTAAAAAACACAGCGGCAGCAATTTCCTCTTTCATGGCTTACACACTCTTTACTTTTCAGCGCAAAACACACAAGCTATTCAGCTAAATACAAATAAAAAACAAACTCAGATCATAAAAAGACTTGTACAATAAGCCTACTTTTAAAGAAATAGAAAAGTAAAATTAATCAGAGACAATGCAAGCGAACGTATTTGCGGCTGAAATTTCTGGATGGGCTACAAAATCTAAAAAACATAAATTGCAACTATCTTAATTTGTCGAAAGCAGCAAGATATCAGCCTTAACACTAAAAAAAAAAAAAAAGCTTCTCACTCCACTGCTTCTCAGGGTTTATTAAAAACACAGCTCACCTGTGTGGCAATCAGACACACCTGAACCTGGTCGGTTTGATGACCTCAACCAGCACTAAAATAATAATGCCTTCAATGCATCACTTTACTACTGAACTGTCGCTGCTGTTTTAGACTAAAATGACACTCATTGTTTTTGGAATAAAGCATGCATACACAGTCAGAGCATGTCCTTTATTTAGTAAATATAAAAAAAAGCATGTATGCATGTATCCCCACACAATGGGCCTTTATTAGGCTTCACACAGCAGATAGCAGATTTCAAGTATTTACAGAGAGGAAAATATCCCAGTGCATATTAAACAAAAACATTCAAGACCGATGAAAAGCTGTAACTTTCTCCAAATAATATAAAGTTAAACTTTTTAACTTTTTCAGGATCTTGAAACAGCCAAATCTTTCATCAAGATAAATTCAGGAAAAGAGAGCCTTGTAGGACCTCTAGTGGTCAAGTTTAAATGCAACAATAACACTTCGACTCAGTTGCTAGATATTTAGAGAGAAAATATCCATCCTTCACCGAGATGTGATAAAGCCAGACCATTAGAATTAAAACTTCACAGACTATTTTCTGATTAGTGCAAGTTTGTTCAATCATAGAAGAGTTCAACTACTGACCGTAAAATCACAACATCATTCCCCATGCAGAATATTGCCAAAGAATGGGACTTTTCCATTTTGTATCAAATACAGCATCTGAATGCAAACAGTTATTATTGCACAAGCTCACCTGCTGGAATGTCCAACTTTGGATGGTACCAAAAAGCATGCCACAGACTGAACATCAAGACCGCACCAGCTTTTAAAAATATGGAGTAACACCCAAACCCACCATGTAATTAGAGCTTTACACAAAGAATGATCCATATTTTTCTTGCTTATTTTGATGACGGCATTGGAAAATTTGAATGAAGACTAATAATAGCAGAACAGATAAATGTGTTGCCATGGTCAACACAATGTAAATAGTGTCTTTCTGTCTAAATAAAAAGACAAAAAAAATACTCAAGATCAAATTCTCAATGGTGATTTTAGAAACAAACTTTAGGAAGATTTAGACCTCTGTTTGTTTCACAGCTGTTTCGTACATATTAAAGGAACAGTCTCTTCAAAGAACATTAAATTTGACCAAAAACAGTTATTGAAAGATGATTCAACTTTTTTCCCCAGTAAAATATTTTTCATGAAGATAATTATGACAGAGAACCAACTCCTTTTCAGTCAAAACAGTTTTCATTTACATTCTCAACATTGTGCAAATGAGCTAATAGCTACATGCAGTGATGGAAAAACTGATTACTTTAATGGGATAAATCCGTTTTCCCATTCCAAAATACATAATGACTGGTTCTCTTAATGCTTTTCAGAATATACAGATTTGGACTAATTTCTGAAATGTTGACAAAAACAAACCTTTGGCCCGAACACCAATCAGAAACAATGAAAACCTTCCCAGTGAGTTCTAAAACTTGGTGATGAGAACCTTTTTAACATCTGGCTTGTTTGTTTTATGCACAGAACAAAGTTACTTTACATTATTCTTTGTTTTTGTGTAAATCAAAATGTTGCCAATGTTGAAATAATATCAATCTATCTATATTTAGAATAGAGAAAAATCTAGAAATCTTCATTCCAATCAGTTGGCTTACTTTTTCTCCAGTTTGTACCCAGTAGTTGATATTATACAGAATACTACTTCCACATTCCAACTATGAATGATGTCAAATCAATGTAAAAAAATCACAATAAGTTTGTTTCTTCTTAGTAGTGTTTTTGATTGTGGAGATGAGTAGTTTAAAAGATTATTATTTAATTATTATTATTTTTAAGAACAACTGAATAGTTATACCGTATTTTCATTTAATTTAGTCCTGATTCTCATTAATGCTAGTTGTCTGCTGACGTCTGATCAAAGAAAACTGAAATGTCCATTTGCTGGTAGATCCTATATATTGGACTCACATGACTGTATTTCCTTACAGTGGACTGAGTGGAACATAGTAAGTTATTTCAAATCGGTTTTCAGGACAAAAAAACAAAACAATCAAAAAGGCATGAATTTATCAAAAGGTAATTATTTTTTTAAACAAGCCTTAAATATGTTTAGATTTAATTGTACATTTTTCTTTTGGATTAAAAAAATTGAATCAGAATGTAATTTTGATTTCTTTAAATGTAATGAATTTAGAGTTAAAACAATGAGCTGCTGATATCGACGTCATTTTCCAGGATGATTCATTTTCTGTCGACTCAACAAAGAGCATAAAAACGTTTCTCTAGGAAAGTCAGACCAAACGAGCAGCAGTTGGGATCTTAATTATTAAACGATAGTGGGGATGAAGGAAAAATATATATCAAAAGACAGAATCCAGAAAACAGTCACTGTTTCCTTCATAAATGCAGAGGATACGTGACTCAGGTGCTTATTCCCATTAAAACCATATCAACATTTTTGTGGTTTTAAAACCTTTTAAAAACTTTTTTTGGGTTATCAACCTCTGCTGGAACAGAAATGACTGAAAGACATTTTACATTTTTACAAAAAAAAAAAAAAAAGCTAAAAAAGCAAATAAGTTAACATATCCACAAATCCAAGAAGATTTCTACAAAAACACCCAGCTTTAAATATAACTCATATTCAAGTAAAATCCACATCTTTAGCTATTAAAAGAAACATAAAATAACATTTGACATTTAAACATGTTTGGTGATGCGGAATGTGAATATTTAGGTGTGTCTTTGTGTTGCATAGACCTATGCAACACATTAAATATAAGATAGTTTAAAATTAAATTTGGTCTTCTTAATGCATGCAGAGCTCCCAGAGTCTTATTTGGATGTCTTGCAACGGAGCAGCTGCAGAAAAATGTAACAGCGCCTAAAAGAATCACAGTTAGGCACAAAGTAAAAAACTGAATGTACAGCTAATTTACAGGAAGTACATCCACCTTTAACGGGTGGATGAGACTGTACACACATTTATATTATTTACCCTATCAGGACAGAAATTATCAACCAGTTCCCTATTGCTGTCTCAGAACAGAAGTGAACAAATTCAAAGGAATACGTCATTCTGAAGCAAAAAAATAAAAAAACTTCATTAAAATTAGCAGCTTTGTACAATAAAGTATAAATATAAATAAGAATGCAAATGTGTCACTTCTTTTCTCTTTGGAGACTTTGGTTCAGTTGGGAATTTTATAGCATATTATAGTTACCAAAATCTTCCTATAGATGAATTTTCTAACTCTTGTCACATAAAAACAGGTGTTTTCATGTTTGTTATTACTTCCTTTCAGTCAGGACATCTGCTTTACCTCCAGGCTGTAACAGTTAGCCTGTCATTTGTTCAGTTTTTCTGTAAAGCATAAAGCATCGTGGCTTTAAAAAGAATCTTTTCATTATGCCTGTGCCGCTGCGTGAAGCTACGTGCAGATCAGATGTTCCAGTGTTCGACTCATCTTATGATGTTGGACAAATAAAGGAGCAGTCAGTTCAGTAGATAAACACACAAACCTGCAGGAAACCTGAGTACATAATGAGGATCACAATATTTTTTTTTTATTAGTTCGTGACTCGAGCGACCTATTTGATTGAATCTCCCTTCTTTGCCAGCTCTCCACACACTTAGCTGCCTGAGGAGTGTCCAACGTGACGGCGTGGAGTTAAAATGGCACAAAAACAAAAACGGTGACGGTAAAAAAAAAAAAGAAATTTACACAAGTGCAGTGTGAGGTTGTGTCTTATTTACAGAGAGTCGGGGCTCGCTGGTGCACATAAACTCCTGGCTGCTGCTCTGTTCAAACTCCACTTATCTCTGGGAATGTCCAGCAGAACAGCGCAGTCCCACGTGCAGCCCTCGTTAAAACGGGAGCGTCTTCAACTGCTCGAACGTGATGAAGAACTGGATCAGTTGCTAAGGAAAAGCTCAGGAGTTTGCATGAAGGAGAAGCTTACTGGGAGTCAGATGACAACAATTCACCTTTCATTTTACTAGCAAATAGAAGATTAACATTCAAACACAGGCTGGGAGTAACAACCCTGAACAGAAAGGGACTGAGTATGGTGGGGGATCTGTGATGCTGTTGGCCTATAAAAGTTCCACAGGCCTCTGGAATCTTCTGAAGAGTGCAAGACACCATGGACATAAACTCAAGTTTTTTGTTTGCACTGCTAGATCTTGTAAAATCAGATATTTACAGCTAACAAGATCAAAACGTGCCAATAAACATATTTGTTTCCATATTTGTATGAAGTTTTACTATATTCATTAATTTCATAATTATATATCAATATTTGCTTTATTATTTTATAAAGCAAATATTATTTTCTCCAAATCACAAAACAGTTAATTGAGTATGCTGGTGTTCATTATAGCAATAAATAGTATGTTCTTTCGAATTTTGTTAACAAGATTCTTTTGGAAAGAATAACTATCGGCAGAAGTTGTCCTTAAAAAATGTTGTGGGTGATTTTAAAAAATTGTGTGAAGAGAAGAAAAATCAAATATTCTTCTCCAGGGATGGCAAAACTTGCGAAAGTATGGGTTGATTACATTCCCTACTCAATAAATGTCTTTAAAGTTAAAATTTTTCTACACTATTCAAATTAACTTATTTTGATCCTCAATAGATCTACTTTTAGACAAACTGCAGGAAGTGTTAGCAGGTAAGTGTTGGATCTAAAAAGGTGTTCCCTAAACCTAACCCATTTAACAAACAGTCATGGACCACCTGACCTGAAAATGCCCCTGCAATAATACAACTTAATATATATTGCAACCAGAAATGAAAATATTAATCTTTTATTGTTTTCTTTGTTCGGCTTCATGAGAAGAGTGGTGCTGTCAGGAAAATGTGTCTGGCCACAACCAAGCCATGAACACATCCACTTGGGCAGTTTGACTTATTAACAACAGATTCTGAAAGTGTCTAAGCTTTTCCAAAGATGTCAAACACATGGAAATAAAAAAGAAGTTGTTCTTTACTACCAAGTGTTGTGTGCATTAGTAACATTTAGGGCTATTTGTGACTTAGAAGCACAATCAAAGTTGCACAATGAGTTGCTTTAGCAGAAACAAAAAATCCTTTTCTGCACCATTAAATATAAAATAATCCACCCATTTCTGTCAATTGTACTTATTAATTGTATTTAATTCATTTAATTATTTTTAACTAAATAAAAATAGCAAGAGCCATAGATGTGTAAGCAGTTTGTTTTTTATAAGCAAAGTTATAAAAAACAAAGAACGGGTCCTACCGCTCACCACAAAGAGACATTCAAAGGAATGTCCAATCGCGAGTGGACGGCACATCCAAGCTACAGCGTCGCGCTTTGAGCTAATCTCACAGCAAGTTTTACGGTCGTTTGCATGCAGTACCTCGCGGACCACCAAGGGGAGCCCCTGGACCACGGTTTGAGTAAGACTGATCTATTGTTTATTGTTTCTTCACTGAAATAGGTATTTTCTGTGTGCTTTTAAAGGATACAATGATATTCCAAGGCCCCAGTCGCAGCCAGTTTGGCCAGAATCCCTTATAAAGAGCAAAGAATCCCTCGTTACTCCAAGTCTGCATCACTCCATCCAGTGTTCCTTTGTACATGGGGCTTCCAGTCACAACCCGCTGATTCATCATGCGAGTCCGAACTACATCCACAGGGTTGGAGGCGATGGCCCCGGCCAAGCCACAAGTAAAACTGGACCTGTGGAAGACATGTTGAAAGTGATTATTACACAAAAACAAAGATACATTTTCTATAAAGAAGAGACTGACATGAAATGTGTCAGGATGGTATCTCCCACGAGGCCAGAGTGAAGGAGGTGCTTCTTTGTGACGTCATAGAAAGGAAGTTCCACTCCGACCACAATGGCCGCCCGCTGGGCAGTGGGGATCACACCCTGAAAATGAAGAAGAAGAACAAAGTCTGACTTTGGCTTCATCACAGAACAACTCTGAGTAAACAGCCTAGCAGTTTGTCAATATTTTTCAAAAATACTTCTAGAACTGTAAGTCAAAAATTAAGCAAGTAAGATCTTTTTGTGCTCATCTTTAGTCCTGGGTTTAGACTTGATATGGCTATGTATTTCTGAGTTGAGGTTATACATACCATGTCTTTCAAAAGTATTTATGCCTCTTCTAGTTCTTTTTTTTTGGCTTGTTAAAACAGCAAACTTCAAAGTAGTTGTTGCCATTTTGCAGACTAGTGTAAGTGCTGCCAGGGGAGTATGGAGAACCAGAATTTTCCAACAGACAGCTTAGTTCGAAAGGCTAATAAACATATTCATAAACATGAAAACAAAAGATATATTATAATTTAAGTATGTTTTAGTTTAAAAAAAAAAACATTATGTAATTTCAAAGTAATTTCAAACTTGCAAAGTTTGTCCCCTTAATTACTGTTTTTATTTATTTCAGTTCACAAAAATGTCTTCTCAATTTAATTTCTGGTTATTTCATTACCTTTATTTAACTATAATGACTTTGCCTCTGAACCCAGTCGTCCCTGAACCCAATAAAACGTTCCACAGCAGCATTATTCCAAACATAATGGTCACAGAAGCATCCAGATGGAACCCACCCTCCACAGCCCTCTGGTGCCCTCGGTCTGGTAGATGTTGATGAAGTTGGACATCATGCTGCCCTGCAGCAGGCTGCCCTGCGCTTGCATTCTTATCTGGAATGAAAACAATTACGGAAAGTTCAAATTTTTTAAAAGATTCTCATAAATGTATGTTTAGGAACTGGTTTATATGTCTACCACTGCTACAGTCAGCTGTTGACTTAATGAGAAATGTTGAGTTTTTCCTTATTAGCGACGTCATTCTGTCGTCATCTGCCTGAGTGCAACATCCCTGGAAGAACACCGACCCGTTTCCATGCCAATGTACCAGCAAAGCTGCTTTTATGTGTCAGCAAACAGACCCATCAGACTAATGTTACCATTAGCAATCACCTTGAGGACGTCAGTGGGGTTGGCCAGCATGGAGGACATCACCCCGGATATGACCCCACATAAGATGTTGATGATCAATGTCTCATCTACGAACCAAAGCACAGTCAGAAGTCACCACAGATGTTTAGTCATAATGGAAATATCATGTTTTAAAAGTTTGACCTGATGATTCTGATTTTGTTTGTTTAGGAAAAAGGGTTTTTATTTACATAACATAACCAGATCCAAAGACAAAGACTTGTTATTTTCACATCTGGATCTTATCTGAAATCATTAAAGGTTTTACATGGAAATATGCGACGTCCAATCGCTAGTGAATGTCACGCCCAAATGTTTAAAATTAAATGTAAAGATAAATATTAACTGTTTTATGAAGGTTAGCTGCACTAACTGCAAATATAAACGCCTAATAAATGCTGTTTAAAATCTCAATTGTTATTTTATCCTCGTTTTAAAATGGAGAAGCTTGTTGGAGAGCGAGTGCTGCTACTCATTTCGAATTTACGCCAAATACAATTAGTTAGTTGGCAATTTAAAATTAATTGCCAACTAATGACCTTTTGAAAACTGTTTTTACAAATTCTGACTTCACATTTGTTCTAAAAATAATCTGGATCAACTAAAAACAGATGCTTAAAGAAGCTGCACAAAAATAAGAGTGTGGAAATTGGCCACAATATTCTGAGCAACAAATCTTTAGATATAACACCAATAGTGAGAATTTAAGGTCTAATTCTAGTTCAAGGCTGCTTAAGTTAGGTCAGAACAGTACATCTAGTGAAGAGCTTTCTAGTGAAAAAAATACAGTTTTTCAGAATTATACTCAATAAAATGAGTACAGGCCTTCAGTCTTCCCTTCTTGCTTCAGATTGAGAAAAATCCTGATTAAGATAAAAATAAAAAGTGAATTGAGTTCAAATTAAATTTAAAATAAGTGCTTGAATCTGAAATATATGTAGAAGTGCATATATTTCAGATTGTATTTCTACAATCTGAAATATATGTAGTGCTGCAGGTTCTGAACTTTACTCAGAAACTGCACTGCAGTCAATGATGGCAAAGAGACACTGGGGAGAAGAGAATGTTGTTGGCAACGACAGGTAGCGGTGGCAGATAAAGCAGGAACCAGTGAGTAGGAAAAAGTCATATAATGAATCATGAAGAGAGGGGGAAAAAACCCAAAGAGCAGTCATAAACATCCTAACAGTCTGAAAAACATCATGGCGCCGCTTATTTACACACAAGTGAAGCTAAATGTAATTTGGATGTCAACCAAAGTCATTTTATGTACACACTGGAAAAAAAGCAATCACTCAAGTACTTCAATCTCTTTATCAAACCCTCAAAATACTTGTATTTTTTTAAATAATATATCAGTCATATTTTTCTTCTAATACTCACAAACATAAACCCTGTCTGTAACAAAGAAATGTATAATTCTGTTACAATTTTTCCATATTTATCTTTGGTATAAGACACAGTCAGAGGAAATCTGACCTCTAATTATTAGTAAATTTCTTCTTCTGTAAAACATTTAATCAAAATCTATTTTCCTGAAACTTGTTTTCCTCTTATTTAGCTTGCAAATTACTGCAGTCGGGTTGTTATATTGACTCTGCTTCAAATAATAATAAAGGAAAGTTTTAAGAAGTTCTCCACATTCTTTGTTTAAATGAAGTTGACTGCATTGCTGCTGTGAGAATAAATCTATTAAGTAGGGGTGTAAATACTACAATCAGATCCCAACATAAGATTTTAATAAGACATAAAAAAGTGAAGTGAAACTTGTTTGATTTTTCTTCTGCGAATTAAAGTTTTTACACCTAAAAAAACAAGATTTGGTAATAATTAGCATGGTTAATGCTATTTTACTCTGAACAACAAATTATGTGTCTGCAAAACTGTACAAACAATTCATAACTTTGAAATCCAAGCTTAGAGGATTTTTTGAAACACTGCAAATGGTATCAAACTATTAGCTTATCCAACTAAAAGATAGAAGGATGCATACTTAGCAAAAAATATACAAACACTTACCTTCTGGGTGAGTGACAAACATCCTCTTCAGAGAATTGTACGTTCCTATTTTGATTGTACCGTAGGACGCTTGTCTCAGAAGAGCTGGGGAAATCCTGTGCAGAGTGGTAAAATAAAATTAGTCAGTTGAAGTCAACAATTTAATCATTTTATATGCAAGATAAGGAGTGAAACATGTGGGTCTAAGTGAAAGGTTTGGGTTGAAAACTCAATTGACCGAGTATGGTGTAAATACATTGTAACACCATGACTAAAAGGTCAAAGTAAGAAATATCAACAAATCTTGAAAGCGACAGAAAAACACTGGAAGAAATTTAACCATAGAAATTTTGGAATACAGTTCTCTAATATCTGATGACTGGATACAACAAAACGATAATTCAACCAGACAATGAACCAGACAACATTAGAGACAACGTCTCTAATGTCTGCTATTAGAGATGCAACAATCCGTCACCCGGAAACGGGAGTTTGAATTCTTCTTTCCGTGTTTGGCAGGTGAAATACTAGAACATTGGATTAGTATCCCTAATACTAATGTACCAACACTAAGAACTCCCACCTTTTTCCAGTCAACTATATCAGTAGTTCTTGTTTCTAAGTTTAGGAAAAAGCCCAAATATCAGGAGAATACTTTTGATGTATAAATAAGAAAAATCTTGTAATTCCTTCACTTTTACTACTACTACTGCTGCTGCTAGTATGAAGACCCTGCAAAACTGCCTTATCTGGTTGTGTTATATATCTGGTTTATGCTTATAGTTATAAGCAGTAAAACAAATCTGTTTTACTGCTTCTAGTAGGAAAAATCTCCTGAAACATCACTGAATAGTAGAAGACTCAGAAACAAATCAGTGTCGGTTAACTAGATTATCAAATCTTCCTTTAAAAACAACAGAATAACACCTTTAAAGTTAATGAGCTGGGTTTCATGTTAAATACAGTATCTAAACTACTGAGAGATGTAATAGAACATGTAAGGTCTCTAATTTTCTATGTGATTTTGCAAAAACATAAAGAAACATTTGGTGTTATCAGTAACTGAATCTAATATATTCCAAAAAGAAATTGTGAGCTATCTGCTTATTTGAAGTAGATTATTCTTAATCAGAAAATAAAGGAGGAAATCAAAAGTATGAGCAAGACACAGCGGCATACCCAGAGTAAAGCGCCAGGATTCCCTCCTCCTTGCCGATCCTGAGGAAAGCGTGGAACATGCCCTTGTAGCGCACCTCTGTGTACTGGCACTGACCCTGGACCTGTAGCCGGGTCTTGGCCAGGTCCACAGGAAATGTCCCTGAAGATGGAAAATAACAGATTCAAATGACGATGAATTTTAAGAGAGATGTTAGCCCCAAATCTTTAGTGGGATTTTATGTGACAGTCCAATACAAAGTACCACACAATGGTGATTTTTCTATAAGAGAAATTTATAAAAGTATGGCCCAGTGTAAATATTTTTACAGAACCACGTCGGCTGCGGTTTGAGCTGTAAAGTCTGGATTCTGGGATTTTGTTCAATCTTCTTTGTAAAAATAGCTTTACCTCAGTCAGGTTAGATGAACAGTTTATGTAAACATCAGTTTTCCAAGTCTTTTCATGGAAATTTCAACTGGCTTTTGGTAAAACTTTGATTGGTCCATTCCATCTTCATTTAGCAGGTTGTTTTTTATTCAGACTAATCCATCTCCCCATGAACTCTGATCAGCTTCTACTGAATGTTTCACTAGTAGGATGGTGTATTCAGTGTTAGCTACCTTTACTCTTAGACTAACTCTGTCACATAATTATGTTACCGCTGAAGGTCTTTGGTTGCACTGGATTTATTGTATTGATATCAATGTAAAAGCAGCTACAAACAATATCTTATCGTAACAAGATATTGTTTACTTTCCACTTTGCAATCCAACACAGCTTTAAATATCATTAAAATGTGTGGCTTTAATGTAGAAAACCTCAAGAAGCGTGGATAGTGTGGCAGGGTATTCTATATTCTGTTATTAATTATACAAAACATTAATTTCCAGTCTAATACCTGCACTTTTTACAACTTTTATAAATATTTATGTTACTGAAATAATCAGTAATAGGATGATAGATTTTATACATATCTGCTCTGGAAAAAATGACTAAACCCCATTGAAAATCTCCTGGTTCTTCCACCAAAAACAGATTTCTTAACTCTTCCTGAGTTAAAACATTAGTATTGTTATTTCTAAATGAATGTGGACTTGTTTTCTTTGCATTATTTGAGGTTTGAAAGCCCAGCATCTTTTTCGTTATTTTGACCATTTCTCATTTTCTGCAAATACTTAATTTTTGCTTGGAATTTCAGAGACATGTTGTCAGAAGTCCATAGATTAAAAGAACAATGTTCATTTTACTCAAACATATACCTATTAAGAGTAAAATTGGAGAAACTGACCATATTAAGTGGTCTCTTATATTTTTCCAGAGCTGTATATTTGTACAAGAATAATTTTCCGGTTTAGCTAGAGGCTAGCTCTGACTAAAACCTGCTGATATCAAATGGAAGATGCAAATTGAGGTTAACTGCCATTCTGCTGTATCTTTGACTTTGTGAACTGCGCACATTATCTATTCCAGACTTATTTATTAGGTTTATGCTAAATCTATTTAGCAGAATCCATCAGCTTCCCTCTGAAACCAGAGTCATCATCACTCTGCAGGTGCTGCTACACAATTTCTCAGCAAATTTCAGGTGCTGGTAACAACTTATACATAAATCTGAAACAAATTAGTAGTTACTGCCCTTTGTGTTTACATTAAAATAGACTGAAGCGAGTGTCTGTGTGTATTGGTGCATCAAGTACCGAATTCTGCGACAATCGAGGCTATTCCTCCGTAGATGAATGGCTTCCAGTTTAAGTTGACCATCTCTGTGTCGGCGGCGGCCGCTTCCACCTGCTGCAACCCGGCTAAAAACAAAAAAAGGCCCAAGCAGAGGTCAACGCAATGCTGCAGCCTCTGACAGCACGACATATCGACAAACATTGAGCTCTGGTGATGCTACAGATCAACAAGGTTCCTCAGCATCAGCATCCCAGCATACTGCGCCGGAAAGAGACAGTGAATACCGTCTGGGGAGTCTCTTATCTTTGGGTCGCGTTCCTATTGGCTGAGAGTTAAAGCAGTCAAGCGGTTCAGTGATTCTATTGGCTGTTTGATTACACCATAACTGAGTCAGTTGAGTGACAGCAAGCGTCACGAGCGAAGTTATTCGATAATAACGTAAAACACAACTGAAGTTTCAGATTACTTACACTTTTAGGTCTTCCAATAAAATTTAAATAAAATAAAATAGTGTTTTTGAACTATATTTATTACATGGAAGGTCTCCGGCTCCGGTAAGCTTAAGCAGATGGCTGTTACTAACGGTCATTCAGCTAACACTTCGAGGTTACCGGCTGGCAGTTAGGCAGCACTTTGAGCCAAAATGTCCCCTACCTGCTGCGTCGAAAAAATATCCCCAAACCACGGGACTATTTGTCTTTGTTTCCCATACCCCAGTGCAGTCCTGTGCAGTGACTTTACCATAGTACAAGCAGGAAACTTCTCATCTACTGTTAGCTACCCATTTGAGCCAGTGTAAAGGTCCAAATGATTGAAGCTCAACTTCCGTTTATACTTTCAAAATAAAATCTTTCCCCCCAAAAAACAGGAACTGAGTCAGGACTAGAGTTTTAAAATAGCATTTTCCTGGTTAAATAAAGGAAGGAAAAGTGAGGCCCTACACGAGGTTCTCACTTCTGTCCGTAGTGTGTCGAGATGTATTTTCCTAAGTAGTGAAAATCTAACAGTATTAAAAACTTCAGTGAAACAAAGCTAAAATTTGACCACCAGTTCAAATTGTTTATTTTCACTCATGAGAGTTTGTATTTTATGAAATTGATTACACAAACAGCAGTGCACTACATCTATTTGAAACACAGCATTATCTTGCTTTTATCTCATCAGCAGTCAACTCATTTGTTATATAGAAAAGTCCATTTAATTTATTTCTTTACTTTGCAATTTATAATCCTTTCCATTCACTCATTCTATACAAGTGTGTTAAAATTTACATCACTACACATGTTTTCCCCAAGATTTTACTTCCTAAAATGACATTCAGATAAACAGCTTGAAATGATCCGCCATCTTATATTTTCACACTTCTTTGCAAAATCACAAGTCCAACAAAAAAAGAATTCAGCTCTTTTCTGAACGCAGTGCAAAACTGTAGCTGTTTTTGGTAAACGGCTGTAATTAATTAGTCTATAAGGAATAAAAAATACCATCTAGTCTGGAGTGCTAGTACAAAATACACATCTTAGGAAAGGCATGTTAATGCTGCCCATCTGATGTTGGTTATTGTTTCACTCAACAATATAACTGCTGTTTAGATTTTCTAGCACAAAATGGAAAAGTGTTTCAGGGACCTGTTGCTCATATGTTAGCTGCTATAAGCAGCTAAACAAATGAAATAGTTATGGAGGTCATGTTTAAACAGTGTGAACCATCTAAATTTGTGTCAGTTGGCCTTTTTTTTATCAGACTTGTTTTGCCCACTTTCTTCTGACTTTCTTATAGCTTTTCTTTCTAACTTACAGATTATCCTTCTTATTAATAATGTCTTCATTAGCATCGTAGATCTTGTCTTTCTGACCCACCAAATTAGTTTCACATGATAAATTTTATCTATTATCACAACATAATATCATATTATCACAGACATAATATCTGCTGTTTTTGGTATAATGTTGAAAAAAAAAAAAAAACTTTAGATTTAAAAGAAAAATAACTTAGTTAGAGGTCTTAAGTTTTGGTTCAGTTCTCATCCAAACATCCCTCTTCAAAAGTAACTTTACTTTTCATTGGATTTTTTTTCACCTTTTCACATGTCTTTTAAATATGTAGTTTAGAATTAGACTCTCAAGAAACAAAATTGTAAATGCTGCAAATTATAAATATAATTTATGTTACACATTAAAGATGTTAAAAAGATTATACATTGCAATAAAGTAAATTAAGTAACAATGTAACTCATCAAAACTTGACAAAACTGAAATGTCTTCACAAACAACATGGGTTAGATGTAAGGGATGTGTCCTCCTGAAGCCAAGAAATTACGAGTTTTTGTCTGTATAAATCAAATCTTAGTGATTAATGTTATGGAAAAACTGAAAATGCATGAATACTTTCACAGGATGTTGTAATGTCTACTCTAGGTAATCCTTCAAACCATCAAGACAATTGATTAGTTAACTTTTCTCTTCTGAACCACACTGATACACTACAAGTTATTCTACCAAGTAAAACATTTTTACTTTGTATTTTAATTTTTTTTTTTTTTTTTGTATTATAACAGAATTATCTTTCCAACAATTTTTACTTGTGATCAAACATACATTGTCAAGTGTAGAAAATAAATCTGTTTTCATCTTCTTGTCTGGGCTTTTGGAAAACTGTTCAGACAAATACGAGTCAATTCAAACTCTGCAGCACCACACATATTATTCCTCTTTTCTTTTCTCTTCTTTTATTCATTTGCTCTTGCTCTGTTGGGAGGCATGCTCGGTCACGGTCACAGTGACACAGGAGGTCCAGGGTGGCTCTTTCGAACACAGGAAGTGGTGTGAAGTCACAGTGTGGTTCTCAGCATTCGGATGACACGCTGGTAAAGTTGTTGGAAGACCGTCGACAGACTCCTTAAAGAAAATGAGAAACAATCTTCAGACAGTTTTTCAGAAAAAAAAAAGACTTAATGAAGACACATTCTTTACAAACTTAATTTTGCCCTTAGTTACTAATTAAAATTTGAAATGCACCATCAAGATTAATGAGAAAACATATTTAATATCTTTCAATAAATCACACATACTGTCACTTTGTTTTAATGAGGGTCAGAATTTGATACTACATTCTAGACAAGAATTGATTTAATCTTTTACTGCAGGATTTGACTGAATACTCTTGGTAAAAACTAAGTGCCTGAGGAATCAGGTTTCTCAGTCTAAATTCAAGTATTCTGACATTAAGCATATGAATAATTTTATTGACATCTTCAGAAAAACACTAGCTGATTGTATAAGAGGGTCTTTCCATCCATCCTTAGTAAATCTCCAGATCAGATGATGATTGAATGTTCTCATTGTAGAGAAGGCTGGACAAAATAATGGATACCTCCAAACCAACCATTAATAATTCTTTAATAACCACTCACTATACTATAATATTGGACAAGGAAATTTATAAAACTCAACACATTTCTTCAATACCTCTAGCGCATCAACGAAGTTGCTATTTTGTTGAAAACCCCGCTTAATTAAATCTTACTGTTATCTTCTGCCCCCTGGCGGAACATCTAAGTACTACATGTGGCCAGTGCTATTTTGAGAATGTAGTGCGTTCTCTTACATTATCTTCATCCTTCTGAAGAACAAAACATCAGCCGGTGACAAATATTAAACAATCAGATGAAAAATCAAAAATAGCACATCAGTGCTAAACTCTGCCATATTTAAGCATCATAGTAAATTTATAAGAGGTGTTAACCTCGTTAGGAAGCTGACAGTTTTACAATGCAACATGGAACATCGTCTTTGTCGCACCCATGAATGTCCCTAATCCTAGCTCATAACCCATGCCAGGGCAGTCTTCATGCTTCAAGCTCTTACACATAAACAATGAGGTGCCTCTTCACAGAGAAAACATGTCATTTTCATTCCCCAACATGGGGAAACTGTGGAGACAAGTTAAATGCAGCCAAATCTCAAATGTCTTCAGCAGGTAGTGAAATGCAAACCTCTGTCTAAACAACAGCTCTTCTCAAAAGACCAAGTATGCCTTTAAATGTGATATATGAATAACATTTATTGTTTTTTTTTGTTTTTTTACCTTTCATGCAATGTAAAAATACACATTCTATTTCAAAATAAGCAAGGTTAATGAACGATGTTCTCAGTCTGAAACAGCTAAAAACCCATTGGTATTATAATACAAGGAATTCGGAAAGTCTGGGAATGTTTCATTATTATTTTGGTAAAAACATTGAAAAAAATGTTGACGTAATTTTAAAAATGACATTGTTTGAATATCATCACTTGTGTAAGGCTTGAAATATAAGTGAACCAAATTTATAAACCAATCATATTATTACTTTTCCATAAACCAACTACCAATCCATCTTTAACTTGCAAAGTGTTACGGCATCTTATACTCAACTTATCTGGGCAGAGATGTTCCCTATAGTTTATAGACGCCAACCTACATGTTTCATTTACTATTAGCCACCATTTTTGCCTCTGTGAATCAACAGCAGTTTATCTGTAAAGGATTCGTCAAACTCACCGCGCTCCCACTGAGACAATATTGCTGCGATTTGGATGGAGGCAGAAGAGTGAGGCCACGCAGTAAACACAGCACAGAAACATGGAGACCAGTCGGCGCTTTAAAGACATCTTCTCTCCTGGCAGAAACATAAATGCAACAAGTTTCCCTAAAATCAGTCTCACCCTTAAACCCAACTGTTTACAGATAAATATAATTTTTTCACAGATTAGCAAGGCTTCTGCTCTCCGACACAGTGAATTGTAAACATATTCACATCGCTTAAACCTCCATATTTAATATAAAGCCCCTCCAAAAAGGCAGCTGGTGAAATTTGTCACTGTGACCCAAAACATTGTGAAACATGTTGAGGGCTGTGAGTAGATTTGCAACTCATTGTGTGTCTTATGCAGTGTTTCTGTTTGCCCTTTTTTGTGAGTTACGTTTAGGGGTTGGTAAACGACCCCTTCTTTATGTCTCTGAAAATAAACTAAAGACAAACTGAAGAAAGAAAATCTTTTTATTCTACATCAAAGGTCTCCAACCTGTGACTCTGCTTGCAGAAGGACAATTTTTTTTAAACCTTTTTCTTTACTTTAAAATCTAAAAATAGTCATAAAGATGACAAGACATTACCCATCATAGGTATTTCTCAAAAATGATCAGTTTTCCTTTTCTAAAAAAGCTAAACAAGCTTTATTTGGCTGAAGGGCCCAAATGGCTCTTCGGATTGTAAAGGTTGCAGACTCCTGGTCTACATGATAAAATTTAAAATTCAACTCCAATATGAAGCAGAATCTAACTTTGCATGAATGCTTTGCACAAACATCATTGGCTGCAAAAGACGATGATGATCGTCTTTTGCAGAAGATCATCATCACCTTAATAATCCTGTCCAGAAACAAATTCCTCACAGAATGATCTTCCTAAACGGAGGGAATCCTCACGTTGGCTCAGCAGAACTCCAGAAACCAGATCCGAGGTCCAGATGAAACCACTAGAACCCGTCACAACCGCTGACCGTTGGTACCAACTGAAAGCCTGGAGCCCTCTGGGTTTCTGCTGGGGAACAGGCGCAAATAAGCTGACACATGCTTTTGTTTTAAAAAGCTCCTGAAAGGTCTAGCATGGGGTGAATGACATTCCCACAATGTGTGTCTGTTGGGGGGATTTTGGTGTGTTGATGTGATGGTGAGGGGTGACAGAGCAAAGCGAGTTCCTCTTATGTAGCTTTGAGTTTCTGAGTCTTCCACAATTAGATCTTTAAAGTTTGATCAAAACACTTTTATCAGTTTGACCTGCACGGTCGCAGGCCAGCAGTCCTGCCTGTTGTGACCCACTAAGTGAAGCTGATGCTCTTAACACCAAAATAAACAAGACTGGAGTTTAAAATTCACCCACTTTATGAAAGAAAAATCATTCAGGAATCTTGAACTTTTTCACATTTTCATACACACAGTCGAGCATACTTGTGAACCGGAAGATTTTTTTTTCTTTTCTTCAATAAAAATGGAAGAAATGGGGATGTAAATTTATGGACAGTCTCCTTTATTCAGATGCTCTGTAATAAAATCAACTTCTGCATCAATGCAGTGGTGTGAACAATTTTTTTTGCCCTCTTAACAAGTTCCTGATTTTTTATGTTTTCCACGCTTAAGAATTTCAGAACAACAAACCGATTTAAATATTAGTTGAAGGCAACACAAGCAAACACCCAATAAGGTGTTTTAAAGAAAGATGTTTATTATTATTGGAGAACAAATCCAAACCTACGTGATCCTGTGTGACAAAATGACACTTTTGAAAAACACTTTTTCACTCTAGTGTATTTAGTGAATAGAGTCCACTTGTGTGTAAGTTAATGTTATTATAAATCCTGAAGGTTTGTTAGAACATTAGTGAACAAACAGCATTGTAAAGAAATGAGATCACATCAGAGTCATACAGAACAGGACATGGTGGTGGCAGCATCATCCTATGGGGATATTTTCTTCAGTAGGAACTCAGAACCTGGGACGCAGCAGTCTTCTACTTCTAAACTTTCAATTTAATAATCCTTCATTTATAAAGCTTTAAATGAGAACTGCCTCAAACATTTCACCTTGTAAAACTGAGGTTAAAAAACATTTCTCATATAAAGAGATAAAACTGGCTCATCCCTTGAGTTTAGGGGCCTTTTCTGGTCTGGATCATTTACAGGTCAAACACTTCCAGAAACCCCGAACAGCTATTGATGAAGACCACTTTAAACGATTACAGCAAGCCTCTTTAAAGGGGAGGTTTAAATAAATGAGCAATGATTTAAGACGTTTATGTTGTAAAAATGACTCTCTTTCTGAAGATTTAATCATAAAAAATAACATTACATCAACAACAAAAAAAACAAACAAACAATAAATCTCCTCAGTCCTCATAATTCAGTTTACGCAGAGCTGGAAACTGTATAAAGAGAAATGTAACCATTTACTTTTAGAATCTCCACACAACCAGTAATGAGAGCTCGTCTTGATAAGAATTTTGCTGATTAGGGCGTTTTGTTTTTCACCAACCATGGCGGCTCTCTGCCAAAGCTTGAGGAGGAGGAGGACTGATGTCAGATAGTGTAATGAATGTGTGCAGACAGAAAGCATCATTAGCTGGGTCTATTTGTGTGTGAATCCTAGTGGAAAATGGTCCCATTATCCCAGATGTCTCTCCTGAGGGCCCAGGGGCCAAAAAAACAGCAAACAGAGGTTACACTTTAACTTTTTCAGATCTGCATGGTACACTTTTCCCGGCTGTGTTTTTGCAGGTACTTCACATTAATCCAGATAATTTTTTGCTGTTTGTTAAATTATCCTCAGCGCTCTCATAACACTAAAAATGTATTGTCAGTTTTTGAAATTTTTAAATATTTTTTTGCTGAATGTTGTTGTTCTGACTGACCCTCAAACATAACAAATTGGGCTGTTATGTTACATTTTGCATTAATATTGTATCATTATTATGATATATTATGTTTCTATTAGCTGATGACCCAGGCTCATAGGTCAACACCATAACTATATCCACCTGATCCTTCTGGATTACGTTCATGAGAATAATTCACACCTCTTGAGCTATAGCTTTGGCGTAAAGGCAAAAGATGAAATTTGTCATTTTGTGCTGAAGCCTCTTCAGCTACTGAACAGCTATTATCCCCCAGGTCACTATAGCAACAGCTGAGACCTCACCTCACAGGTTAATGTCAAACAAATTTGCCCCAGTTTAACCCAATGTTGGTGATGTCATCAAATGAGATGAACTGTGGTTCTTTACTGACTGTTGAAGTCCCGATCATCCCGATCAGGGATGATCATCCCTGATCATGATGATCATGAAGTTACAGTTTCATGATTGTTTTTTTTTTGTTTTTTGTTTTTTATGTGAAGCGATATGTAGCTTGTGATAAATAAATAAATAAATAAATAAATAAACTGTACTAATGTCTTTCTGCTTTCAGTCCATACCAAACAGCTATTCAAACTAATAGGCTGTCCTCTTATTTGAAATAAATTAAACTCATTATTTCAATCTCAACAACAAAGCTTTAATGACAAAAATGCTGCTGGTCAATGTCTATTGTTTTTGACAATTAAATAATTTATTTATTTATGTATTTTTTAAATTACTTTACCGACTACTTACCTTCTAAAGCAATTACGATGCTTTAACTCAGTTTGTTTTAATTAACACAGGGAAACAAGATTACTGTCATGAGAACATGTTTCCTTATTTATTGCAAATTCTCATGAGGGTTTTAATTAATTTCCAATAATCCATGTTACTAGACTTGAGGTCATGATGCAACACCCAGTCACAGCAAAGTACAGTGAAAAATGTATGCAGTGTGTGGGAGCAGTGGGGCATTCCAGTCTTTTTGTTCCCACTCTAATTCATCCTTCCTTTATTGTGTGTGTGCTTCCATAATATAGTTAGAATCAAAACACTTTACAGAGCAGCAATCTTTAGCTATAATTGTTCCTACTAATGTATTAATGAGTAATAAAGAACATCTGTCCATAAAAGTATCTAACAAGTTCTTTTTTTTTTAACTCTCATTGGGTGTTTTCTGATCTGTACCAGTTGGTTAGGATTTATAACAATAGTTTATATATAGCAAAAAATATATAGCAAAAAACAAAAAACTGTGACTGTAACATAGCTGGGATTTTTTATTATTATTATTCCAACTATTTTCAATCTATGAAGAGACCATACTAGTAGATGTCATAGATGGCAGTATGCAAATTGATGATTGGATGGCCAACATTGAGGTTCAAACCTTTTCATCAATTGTGGCATTAGAGTGTATGGTATTAGCTGGATGGACCAACCCGCAACAAACAAATATACTGAGAGGCTTTGGAGAAAATGGCCACCAAATGGTGTGAGAATGAGAGAGGGAGAAACAGAGGTAAAAAGACAAATTAATTAAAAAGAAAGCAGACAAAACACACTAAGAATTCAAAAAAACCCTGGAGTAAAAGACATAAGTAATGAATAAGAAACTCAACACAAAGGAATGAACTTGAATGTCAAAACCGTAACAACAAGAATGAAAAACTGAATGTGGCAAGAGCTTTTAAACAATAGTAAGAAAGGAAATGATCAGAAAACCAACACGAACGAAAACTTATGGATCACAACAGATCCAGGTCAAGGAAACTGAGACCTCAAGAAAAACAACACATTATAGAGTAAGATGTAAAATAAAGGCACATTTCAAATGCAATCCACAATGGACGGTGTTTGTCTGAAAAAATGATTTGTCTCAAATGTTAAATCCACAAGAGCTCCAGGTAATAAACAGTTAAAAACCAGTGACAGAACTCCTGGTTTTAAAGATGGCAGAGCAGGATTCAGCTTCATGCTCTTCCTCAGGATCACAACTGCAGTTTGCGCTGAATTCATTAGTTTATAAAAGGTATCAAATTTAACCAGCTTGGTTTAAAACAGAAAAAAAAAACCAGGAATGATTCAAATTAACGTTTGTGAATTCTCTAAAAGCTCACAATAAAAATAGATATCGTCACTTGTGGCAAAGAGCCAGCAGCAGGCGGTCAAGGCTCAGTGTCAGAGAGGCAGAAGTAGCAGAGGGGTGTGTTTTCATCTGCCTGTAGGGCTCTGTGTGTGTTTGACGGAGGAGGGCACAACACAGACCTGCTGATAACATTAGGACCATCTCTGTCCTGCTAGCATTTATTGATGGGACCTCGAGAACCAGATGTTGCAATTAACTCTGAGAGCAGAAGGATGTTTTAGGAAAAAGTTAACTTGGATATTTTGGGATCAGTCCGCAGACGACAACACTGGATTAACATTAGGAGATATTCTCAAATACTATGCTTTTTTTTGTTTGTTTTTTTAGCAATATCTGGAAACCTTTGATCATGTGTTCAGCAATGCTTCCACTGATCTACACAACCAATAAAAGCTTGATGTGACTCAAAATTATCAATCTTGGAATAATGTCATCTGACTTTGGGCTTTTTTCTTCATTTTGAATCAATATGTCATATTTAACTGGACAAACCAGCACAGAGCCTTCTGTCAGCATCACTTCTGACTTCATGGACCAGCCAACCGTCCAAAGTGAAGTGAGGCCTCGAGTGATGGGTTTTGTCCTGACCATCTCTGCTCTCCTCATTGTCTCCACCAATCTGCTGGTGGGCTCTGCTCTGCTGAAGCTGCTCCTGAAGCGAGGATGTCAGAGCTGGTGTTTTGTCCTGAACTTGGCTCTGGCTGACACTCTGGTGGGCGTCGCCATCACTGGACTGGCCACAGAAGACTTTAACAGCAAATTTATTCAGCAGCGCAATGGTTATACTGTAATTTATCCTCCCACAAACGGGACACCTCCTGCTCCGCAGGGCAAGACCCGATGTTTGCTGCGAATGTCCTTTGTGACGTCCCCCTGCATGGCGTCCATCTTGACTATGTTCCTGATCTCACTGGACCGCTATATGGCCATCAAGATGCCCCTGCGTTACTCTCTGATGTCTAGGAAAGGGAGGACAGCCGGGTCTTTACTGGCTGTGTGGATCAGTTCCTTCACTATGGGATTTTTACCAGGTAAGGCTCAGCAATCAATAGTTTAAATACTAGAGAACACAGATGGAGGGTTTTCCATCAAGTTTATTTGTAAAAGTTAGCTCAAAGTCTTTTACATTATAAAAGCATCACCAATTACAATAAACAATGAACATTACATTTTGCCAAGTATAATCAAAATGATCAAGCAAAAACACATCAAATATTTGGATCAATGTCCCAGTTACTACTAATCAAAGACAGCTCTAAAACAGGGAGGTGGGGGGCATCATAAGTCCTGATGACATCATAATGTAAAGCTTTAGTTATTTTTTTCCGCACAATGGCAACTATTTTGAAATCATTTCTGGCTGAGCACAACAATACACCCAAAGCTACTTTTTCAAACCCAAGCTGTTCTAAAACAGCCCAACTGGGTGAAAACCCACCCAATCTGGCAACATTGCTTACCGGTACATTGTTGACTACATATTTAGTTGGAGATAACCTTTTTCTGTTGTTAAATAAAGGAAGGGCTTTCATTCCATTGTGACTTTTTACATTACCTTTGTTGTGTGGCTCTGTCATTAATGGAGCATAAACATGTAAATGAACCCGTGTCCTCTGCTCCTCAGTGATGGTGCCCCAGCTGCAGGCGGCGGAACCCTACGACGGTTTCTGTGCTTTCTTTACCGTCACCCACGACATCGCCATCATCGTTCTGTACTGCCTGCTCTTCTTCCCCATCCTCTCCCTGTTCATCTACATGTACCTGGACATCCTGAAGATCGCCTGCGTCCACCACAAGCAGATCTCCCAAATCAGGCAAACCAGCTCAAGAGCTGAGGACAGCCATCACGGACAATCCCAGAACCACCATCATCACCAGCATCACCTGCTGCGGAGCTGGAGTCACATCAAGGCCTTGAGGACAGTGGGGGTGCTCATCGGCTGCTTCTTGGTGCTTTGGAGTCCTTTCTTTGTGGTGTGCATTGTGCACCTTCTGTGTCGGGAGTGTGCCCTTAAGGACGTGCTGGAGAACTACTTGTGGCTCTTGGGGCTCCTCAACTGTCTTATAAACCCTCTGGTCTATGCCTGCTGGCAGAGAGAGGTGCGGCTGCAGCTGTCTGACATGTTTTCCTGCATCACAAACAGGTTGCTGTCTGCTACACCGCCGAGTGTCATGGAAAGATGCCACTCATCGCCGCCTGTGCAGGCTCATGCTTGTGTTTCTGAAGGGGATACGCCCAGTCCTTCGATTATACTACCAATCAGCAGCTTGGATGCCAATGCCCTTCACCCATCTGACACAACCAGTTTGTGATGGAAAGAGGGAAACACCACAATTATTTAAAACACACTAATAAAGTGACCAACTCTTTGGGCAACGAGAAAGCGAAAAATAGACCTGATTAGCTGTTGTGTATAACCTGTACATGTGTGTATTAGCAGGTGTCACAGTTTAATGAACCTCAGGTTAGCAAGCAGACATTTTTAAGGCAGAAGCACAAGCAGAGAAACTGGAAGAAATGGATCCGATTTTGGTCTGAACAGGAAAACCCTAACATGATCACCTCAACGGTTTGTCTGGATGTTCAAGGGCCAAAGGAAATTATTATACATCACCATTCCTTTAGGATTAGTGGAATATATGTGATAATTATGCTAAAATATTTGTATTGGGACGGTGGCAGCTGCTTTATAAATAAATTAAAATTGTCTCAAAGTGTGCAAAACGCTCTATTTAGTGTCAAGTTGACAATTCTACAGATATAAATGTTTCAACATTTGATATTTTAAGCAATAAAATGTTGTGATCAGTCCAAGTTGAAAAGTTCAACCACAGCCTGAACTCTCTTTTTATACAAAATCCAACCTGAAGGTAAGACGTTACACCAACGACCTAATATTAGTTATTTAATCTCACCCTGGCCTATCCGGAGAGTTTACTCCCATCAGATGCTAGATGCTTGAAAGAGAAAGTGAAACCCAAGACATCTTTTTCTATCTGCTTAATTCAAATTCAATTCAGTTTGTCTCAAAAATACTTTATTGATCCCAATGGGAAATTAAATTTCCTTGTAACTCATTGTTTTCAAAGAGCTATTTTAGATGCTGGTGTGGCTCTGGGCACGATGGATTTCCTGTAGCAGTCTGTGTTACAGCTGCTCTAAAGAAACCACTGATCTTCAGAGGCTGTATGTCAGTTTCATGGAGAGTTTGTTTAGAATTTTCTTGATTTTATGTGAAATTCTTTTTTACACATTCATCTCCAGTGGTTTTTTTACACGAGTCCCCAGAACAGAACCAGTCTTCTTCATCAGGTTGTTGAGTTTTTTTTAGGTTCCTTCAATTTGACAAAAAATTACCAAACCTCTTGGGGTCACAGGAATTTAATTCCCATGGAGTTAGTTTACACTTTAATATTAAAAATAAAAAGATGTGGTTGACATGACAGAAAAGTAACGTTTTCGGTTCTTATGCGGTTGAAAAGTGCAAATTTGTTGAACAGTTAACATCAGTAATGGTAGTTAGAATGGGGAATACTGGAGGAAATGCTTGTCTGCATTATCAGTAAATGATTAATCATTTGAGGATACAAAACACAGAAAAAAAAGGCTAACAAGCACAGCTCCAAGGACTCACCCGTGTGGAACACCACTGAGGACTGAGGATTTTTACAGTTTCTATTGATGTATGATAACAAAAATTGTATTAAACTCAGTCCTGATGAATCACAAAGAATTAATAGTCTGTTAATTACCAATTTTTTTAATTGTGCAGTGGTGCAGAAAATTGATGACCAAGTAGATTTGTTATTTTTTTCCCCCTAAACTTCTTCATTTAACAAAAAGGATTTTGTTTTTACATGTGTTGTCTCTGGCAAATATTTAAATTGGTTTAATGTTCTGAAACACAAACATGCAATTTTTTACACCACCGTAAATACTCACTGTTATTTTGGACTTAGAAGTGGAATATTTTAATCTAGTTTCATTACCTTCAAAACTGAATTCAAAACCCTTATCTCCTTTTTTGAACAAATGTTTTTGGACTGCTCAAGGAATAAGTCGACTTTTGCTCGTCTCACGTTTGGAAGAAGTCTAATAAAAGTAACTTTTTATGGAACATGAGCGGTCAGAAGTCAGTGGTAGTAGAGGGCAGGAAGTTTAATGACGTATTGTGAACGGCTGTGACAGGCGAGCTCGGTCATTCCCTAGGGGCCTCAGACTCGTGATTTTCCCTTTGTGCACACTGACTCCTAACCTCACATCCCAAACTCTCCCAACATTCAACTGAAGGAAATTCCATATAAGAGTGGGTGTGGAAACATGGATCATAAAAGAATAAAAATGCGGAACAAGATTTAGCATAAACATTTTCTGAGGAATTCACATCACTTGTGTATCTTCTTTGTCTTATTTTTTAAAGTTATTATTATTGCACACACTTAAGGCATGCAAAATGTCAAGCTTTGTTGAAAACCTGGTCATGGAAAATCTAGGTGAATTTGCACTAAAATTACACTATCCTTGAAAAGAAGCATGCTGTGGCTATATGAATTATGTACTGGGGAATAAGCAAATTTTCTTAATGAAAGCAACATCTTCCAGATTAGTCTGATTTTGCACTCATTTTCAAGTCCATCAGTCAACTGTTCTTGGAAAAATTTATGTTGGAAACATAAAATGCATTTTCACCAAATTACAAGAAAAAAAAAAGTAATATGTTTTTGCATAGAGAATGAATGTTTTGAGATTTTATGTGTTCCTCATGTTGGACAAAGAACTACAATAAGTTTTTATTAAGACTGTAGCTTAAACTGTAGTAAAAGTTCAGCCAAAGAGCAACTGGAACAGTTCAAAAATCAAACTAAACAGTCAGACACAGGAATTTTTCCAAACTTTTATATGATAATTCAACACAAAATAGCTTATAGTTGTTAATTTGAAGACAACTGACACAATACTTACAAATTTCAGATATAAAATATGAAAGTGCGACTTGCATTCTGTAATTCAGTCCTCTTGTACAGGGGGTTGAATTACAGCAGAATGTACTTTTCATATTTCAGAAAAAACGTATTGTTTTCCTTTCATTTCACCACTGTGCATTATACACACAAACTCCAACAAGTTGCTGTTGTAACTTGGTGAATTTAGAAAAGGTTCAAAAGGGTTTGAAGATTATACACATTACCAAGTACCTTTATAATGAAGCAGCTTCTTTGAGTTGCTTCTATTCATGTTTACTAGCTTTTCTCTAAAAAGCAGTGGTTGAAGGATTCGCCAACAAATATTGTTCTATGGCTTCCACAGCTACCTCAAGGTACAATAATATCACTAAATATCAGACTATTTTAGACAAAAGCAAAAGCTGTATCTTTCCATTTTTCTATAATTAGCAAGGCCTTTGTTTCTCAGTGTGTGATGGGCTGAGTGAACTGAAGCAGAGCAGATTACAAACATCAGGCTGGGACCCACTTTGTGTCATCCCGCTTTATTACGTCTGTGTAATCTCAACTGATCGCTGTCAGAGAGAAAACAGGCCGCCAGTTTATCTGGCAGGCTGCAGTTGAGCGTGTAATATTTTCCACCTGGATAACCGTTTGCTCATGGAAACTTCCTCAGCTGCTTGAACCACGATAATTATCCCGCACTTCACCTGCCAGCAGTCTGGATCAACAAAACACTTTAACTGGTTGCTGCCATGGATTTCTACAACCGGCTGGCTGATATTTACCCAGGACTAATACGCTGCGGGACCGATCAGCTCTGCAGGATTGAATATGGTATTTTTTTATTTGTTGATACAATTTTATGCAATACAAAATCCCTCTCAGAGTAAGACATATTTAAAAGGGACAATGTGTGCAGTTGAAAGCAGAAGTTCACATTCGCCAAGCAAAAACACGTTTCTTTTCTCATTGTTTGAAGTCAAATCAGACAAAACTTCTCCTGTTTTAGGTCAGTTAGAATTACCAAAATTATTTATATTTGCTAAATGCCACAATAATGAGAGAAAGACGTTGTCACAGCTTTGTTAATCAATATCTTCAAAAGCAGAAGTTCACATGTGTTTTCTCAGTATTTGGTAGCATTGCCTTTGTACTGCATAACTCAGGTCAAACGTTTTGAGTTTCCTTCAAGCTTCTAACAATAGCTTACTGGAGTTCTGATCCGTTCCTCTTGACAGAACTGCTGTAATTGGGTCAATCTCTATAGAACTGAGATCAGGGTTTGTGATGGCCAAAGCATTGACTCTGTTGTCTTTCAGCCACTTTGCAACCACTTTGGCTGTATGCTTAGGTTAATTGTCCATTCGGACTCATTTGGACATGAGCCTTAACTTCCTGGTTGATGTCCTGTGATGTTGCTCCAATAATTCTACATAATGTTCTTTCCCAGGATGCCATCGACTTCATGAAGTGCACCAGCTTCTCCTGCCATAAACTTCCATCAATTTGAACATTTCGGAACAAAACACGTTCATTTCTGGGCCAGAGAATCTGTCTCCTTCCCGACTGGGTGGACGTTCCATCTTGTCTGTACTTGCATATAATTGTTTGAACAGATGAATGCAGCACATTTGAGCATCTAGAAATTGTTTCCAAGGATGAACAGTTAGCTTTCTGCAACCTGCTTCCTTTAAAATACTATTGCAGTTTAAAACTTTAAATACATTTACTTTGGATTAGCCCATCTGTTGCCTCTGTTGTTGCATCATTTTCCATGTTTCATGCATGAACTATAAACATTATACATTATTATTATTAATATAATTGCTTCTAATACATTTCCATAATCTCACTAAAAATTGCCAGAAAACCACAGCAATTTTACACAGTAAAAAACAGTGTCATAGTTTTGCTCTTAGAAAAATAATTAACTTATTATTGTGTTGCTATAATGTAGCATGTTTTGTGTGCTATTTTGTTCTGTCAATATAATAAATTATATATTTTAAGAAAACTGATCTTAACACTTACAAAACATTTTTAAAAATGAAATGAAGTTTAATTCATACACACACACACACACACACACACATATATATATATATATATATATATATATATATATATATATATATATCCTCTGCTGGAAGTAGACGCCAGCTCACCATAACTAGGGGTTGTAAGAGTTGGATGAACGTGCTATTATTTCTCCACCAGATGGCGCCACAGTTTCCGCTCTCCTCCCATGCTTCTCTCTTTAGTTTCTCTAGTCATGGTACAGTTATATCTCAAAAGACATTACCTTTAATTAGCCAGAATATGATTCAGAAGTTCATTTATTTTATTTTCTAAATTCAAGTGATCGTCACTAAGGGATGTACTTCACACCATTTTCTTCTGTTAATACAGGCAGAGTTAGAGTGAAATACATACAACTTTTAGACACTGTTTTGCCAGTTGTCTTTAAAGTTATTTATTTCTTGTTGATTAGCAGAACCCCAAAGCAAGCAAAAGGTAGGCAGTGTTGGAGTAAAAATTAATTTTAATCAGAAATATAAAGAGACAAAACTCATGAAACTGGAGGGAAAACAAGAGTAGTTTAGAAAGATGTGAAAGGTAACAACACACTGGCTGCTTTTCCACTGAAAATTGCACAATTCTGTGTTTTGAAAATACATTTGCTTAATAAAACCAGAGCAATTTTGAAAAACTTGATTTTTGATTAAAAAAAAAACACTAGGGTGAGGTAATTGTATCAAAATTGATGGATTTCACAAACTACAATGAAAACACTTTTTTAACATCACAATAGCCAAATGATCAACAACCCGATGTCAACATTGGCACAAACATGAAATAATCTATTATTTAATGGGAACACCAAGACTAAAGATAAAAGTGTTTTTTATTGACAAAGTTTTGGGCACATTTGTAAAACAAACGGAGCAAGTGTGTGATATGACAGTAGAGCTCAGTAGAAACAGATGAAACTGATTAAATGAATGTGGAACAGCTGCAGGGCAATATAAACAGGAATGCTCTCACAAACACAACGAAACCACATGTAACAACCATTTCTGGGTGAGGTAGACCAGGACTGGGGTCTCGTTAGCTTCGCTGCGGTTGCTGCTCCGGTTGCTGCTGCAGTTGCTGCTCGGTTTGCTGCTCGGGTTGCTGCTCTTGTTGCTGCTCCGGTTGCTGCTGCAGTTGCTGCTCGGGTTGCTGCTCGGGTTGCTGCTCTGGTTTCTGCTGCAGTTGCTGCTGCAGTTGCTGCTCCGGTTGCTGCTCTGGTTGCTGCTGGTTGCTGCTCCAGTTGCTGCTCCGGTTGCTGCTCCGGTTGCTGCTCCGGTTGCTGCTCCAGGTGCCGCTGCATGAACGGTATGCTGCATCAGCTGCTCGTTCGCAGCGTTCCTGCCTGCTGTGCGTCTGTACTGCTAGCATTGCTGCTCCAGTTGCAGGTCGACGCTGTTTCTCCAGTGCCTCACTGTGTTGTTCTGCATGTCTCTAGTCAGAAGAAATGCCAATTCTTTTTCTCAGTATGTGATCTCTAAGCTTGCAGGAAATCTAGCATGTATTGAAGACAGGTCAACACTGTTTATTTAAGGTTTGTTCTGAGTCAAAAGAAATGGTACATTTTTTACAGTTGTTTCTTACTTGGGAAGTTTAAAGTTCTGAAATCACATCATCAGACAATTCAGTTTAGTTTAAGGTAGATTCAAACTGATTCACCAGTAAACCCAGACTATCACAGTATGTTTTCAACATGAATCGCATTTAAATTACTTGAATGACATCAAGACTCAGTTAATTCAATAATCAATTCAGTCAAATCAAAATCTAACAGGTTTTTATCAGTCTGATTTCAGAAGTACGCTAAAAGTCTCAATCATCATCAATCAATCACAAAAATACAAAGTCATCAAATTAGTTATATAGACATATTTAGAAACTTGCACTTCAAAGTCTTTAATTCCATCATAAATTCAGTCATGAAATACGTTTCAAATAAAACTCTAAACAGTGGGTTATTTAAAGTTCATGATTTAGTTTGAAATAAAACTCACAGGTGTTGTCGACGATTTGAAGTTCCAATGCTGATCATATGAGCTTCTTGTTCTGGGAATGCAGATGTTGAGCCCTGAAAATATGTTAAGAACAGCATTTATTTGATTTAGTATTTAGTTAGGACAATTCATTTGGTTTATGGCTAAATATGTCCTCAAACTACTTTATTTTTTTTTTTATTTCATAGATTTCTGTCATGATAATACCCCTTTCAGAAGGACACAAAGCATGATGGGAGTTGAAAGTTCATGACCTGTTATGATTTGGAAAAAAAAGAGAAAACTACACAGGCTGTATGCTCGAACCGTGGATTTTGTTTAATAAAGTTGCACAAAAGCGAAAATCTATATGAGCTTCTTTAGTTCTTTTCAAGGGTGCAACACAGAGCAGAGCCAGAACCAGAAGACCTGAGAGGTCTGGAAGGTTGATACAACAACAACAACAGACCTTTAATGTTTTGTGGTGCAACGCCGCCGTTCAGTGATTTAGAAACTGCCAACATAAACTCATATTCAAAATAATACCAGAATTTATTGTTTCACAAAACTCACCAGCACTGATAGTACAGAACGGCAGCGTTCAAATGTTTTGCACTGCCAGCCAAAATTATCAAAATATTCAGATGCCTAAAATTATTTACATAATTAAAAACACACAAAAAAATAGGTTATTTTATTTTTACCTAATTGGCAATAGATGAAAAATCTGACATTTTAATGAAGTAAAGTAGAAAAAAAAAGTTCTTCAAAAACCATTAAGTTTGATGAATTTTTTCGAGCATAAAGTTGGTGGATGTTTGTGGCTCTACTTGCTACAAACATCTATAAACATCTACAATGTAGCAAGTAGCATCTACTTGCTACATTGCTATGAAATGAAAACAAAAAAATCAATCTTTGCTCTCTGCTTTTTGAAACACAGATATTTGTCTTGAAAGGTTCTACATAAGTAAAGTTTTACTTACTTACTACTTTGTGTTGTACCTAACATTATGTTTGATAAAATATTCATTGAAAAGTTCTTCCTAGAACAATTACAAAAACTGTCTACCTGTGTGTTGCATGTAACTGTGTTAGAAAAAAATAAATCTTTGTTTTACCATCAGAGGTTGGCAGTGTTCCTGAATATCATCTTCAGAGGAACTCGCATCATTCCAGTTCAAATGCTCATTTTTAACAAACGTCTTCTTCCTGCATGTCACACAAACATAGCTTATAGTAATTCAACATCAATAATAGACAGACATCAGTTAAAATATGCACTGCGAGGGCTTTTGTGCATCAGCTAGCATGACTACATCAGTCCTTATTATATTTTGATCATTGTTACCTTGTTGAAATTTGAGCATTAAAAAGTTAGCATTTGCGTAAAATAGCACAAAAAGTAGCTGCAGAAACTTCCAGTGATTTCCCAAAATTTCCAAAAAGATCTCTGAAAATCATTTTTAAACAGCTTTAGTCAGATTTTGAACATTTAACACATTTTTTGTCAGTGGATGAAATGTTCAAATACAAAAACAATGACTGTCTCATACTGGACAGGATGTCTACTGGACCTGGTCTGTTTCAGAAGACGGGGTGGAATTGGTCCCAGGACCCTCTCCATCATGGCCAGATGTTCTCCACAGTCATGACTCTGAAATAATACAAATAAATGTTTGAATAAAACTTTCTACTGTTTTTGAAGTAAACCTGAGTTTGTGTGTTTGTGCTTCTTTACAGGGAACAGTGTTCGTCCGAGGTAATACTCGATGAGAACGCAGCCCAGACTCCACACGTCACATGCCTGGTTCCAGCCCAGATCTGAACACAAACACTGATGTTTTTAAAAACCCCTCACACCTGAAATAATTTCCTTTTTAATTAAGGATTTGCGTTTTGAGCGTACCCAGTATGACCTCTGGTGCTCTGTAGTGCCGTGTCGACACCAGAGTCTCATGGTGTTGGTGATCAAAGGTAGCGGTGCCAAAATCCACAACCTTTATGTCAAGACTACTTGGTTTTGTGTGCTTACAGTTCTGACACACACACACATGCACACACACACAGACATAAAAGTCACAGCTAGGTCAAACTTTACATGAACATCACAGTTGTGGTGTTTTTAGGGAGCTATTTACCGTCTGTTGGCTGTACTCTGTGTCACAGTCACAGTTGACAAACAGAATGTTCTCAGGCTTCAGGTCTGTGTGGGTCAGCTTGTTACGGTGCAGAACTGTGGAACAGAAACAAATAAAATGTGTGCATATATCCTGGGTCACATTTTTCTAGTTTTGCTGAAGCGCTGCAAAGTGAATTTCCATTCAAAAGACGAGGAATTTGTACATTTAACTAAGAACTGGCATACAGAGGACCATGTTTTTCATGGGGATTGGAGACAACAGCTTGATTTTAAGACATTTATACGTCTACCACTCCTTGAGCATTTAGGATTTATTGCATTACTGTCATTTTGTTTGAAATTTTTAGCATGCAATAAACATCAAAATAATGAAAGAAGAGAATCTGCAAACACTGAATCACAAATATTCAGAGGTCTACTGTAGTGCCATTCCTTTAATTTCCTATGCAGTATATAAGTCCTGTCATCCATTTGTTGTCTTCTACAAAACAAAACCAAAAAAACACACAACAAACACAAGCAATGTGACTGTGCATTTAGTCATGTCCACAACCATCAGCATACCAATATTCAGGGTTAGAAGATTACAGGATTCACCATGTGAACTTACAGCTGACCGCTCTGAAGATCTGGAAGGCGACATGTCGGATCTGCTCCAAACTGAAAGGGACAAAGTCGTTCTGTCGCAGGAAGTCGAAGGTGCTGGGACCGAGACGCTCCAGAACAATGCAGATGTGGGATTTATGCTTGAACCAGTCCAACATCCTCACACAGGGGCTACCAGGACAGAGGAATGCACAAGGACTTAACCTTAAATGCCTAGTTTGACTCTAAAACAGAAAATCAACCAACTGGTTCAAAGTTTCTCACAATCTGTTGTCGTCATCCAGGCTGTTGATCTCCTCAAGCACGGCGATCTCTGATCTCGCAACTTTACAGAAGCTCTCAAACTTCTTCACAATTTTTACAGCCACACGCTGACCTCTGTGGAAAGTGTGCACAGACAGAGTGACAGAAATATGTAAGCATTCATTTCTTCGGGTCTAAGCGAGAGCGACAAAGTAAGACACATTTGGATGATTACTGTTGAGCCCTGATCAGCATGCCTGCCTACCTGTATCTGTCAATACACTCCACGACTTTCCCAAAAGCTCCTTCTCCCAGCGTGGAAGAAATTTCATCTGGGAGAACAATCAGAGAGTTTTAGTTCATTTTGTTTTCTTAAAGTTTTCATTTTAAGAGTCTCTCTTGTGCATGCCAAACTGACATTTCTCTTATAGAGTTCAGTTTGTTTCTCCACAACAGCTATTATACATTGTATTCCTCTCCAATGCACGTCAGTCATCCATTCATTTTGTCTATGTCTGCTTTTCATAATTTCTAATTCACGTTTTCCTTCATATATCCGGAAATCTTGAGGCATTTTATCCCCAAATCATGATGCTATTCATGGATGCATGTGTGCCTTTGTATTTCAAGTTCACACGCTCAGATTGAAACCACAACAGAAATATTTCAAAGGTAAAACTCAGTGCTGTGTACATCGGTCTCCCAACACAAGGCCGATGTGATAGTCCAGGTTTCCGTCATCATCGTTCTGTCTGGTCTCTCTTTGCTGAGTTTCCTTTGGTCCATCGTCCGCAGCAATGGGACTGCTGTCATGGAAAGACGCCGATTCAAGTCGGACTGAGGTGTTTTTAGACTGTTGGGCAAATGTAGCGAGAAGGAAATTTGTTAAAAGTCATCAAAGAGCAAAATTGAACCCCAAACGAAGTGGTTTATAACCTTTATTCAGTTTGTTACAGTCTAAGATGTATAAATGAAAAAGAAAAGCTGCTGACTGTTATGAAAACAAGAATCCAGCTGCTGAGGAGTCATTTATATACTTTCCTTTAAAAATCACTTAAACTAATCCATCAGTTACTAAGAAAATGAGACATTCTGGTGAAAGAGGAACATAAAGCTATAATAGTTAGAAGTTCTAAAAACTATGAAAGTTCCCTCCTCTCAGTATTACTGCATTTCTGACTCTTGATTTCAGATTGAAAAAACTTGATTTTACCGATTTGGAGATGTCCAGGATGGACTGTTGTGTCTTCTTGAAGCTTCCAGACTTTGAGTCTGATTTAAACTTCCTCATGCCTACAAGAAGACAGAAAAGTCCTTTTTTTTTTTTTTTTTGTTTTACATTAAATACAGTGGAAACGGTTACTGTGTCTTTAAGGCGTACAGTTAAGCTCATCTAGAGTTTTGCAGCACAAACGACAGTAGATAATTCTGAATCACTTGAATCTTCTTTGTTCAGGTGGGATTTTGAAGCTACGACGTCCATTTAAATCTGAATTACATCATAAATAGTTCAAAGCGGCATGCCTCTGGAACTGACATAAAAAATCAGCTTTGAGAAAGAAATTGTTTACCTCTCCAAGAATCATTGTCATCATTTTTTTCCCGTAGCTCGACTGTTCACACCCAGAACTTTGTCCCACTTTGTTCCTTTTCCCCCAGAACTTCAATAATACCTGAAAAACAGAAAGAAAACTTTATGTTTGTGTGATTGAATGACTTTGAAATCCCGAAGCCCCTTTGAAAACGTCCAGATTGAGAAGGTTCTAGTTGGGAAATTTAGAGAATTACTGCAATAATAGGATCGTTACGATCCCAACAGATAATAGTCAAACAAGTTCAGAACATATTTCTTTAAAGGTTTGTGCATTCGATTCCAGAAAAGCATCTTCATGAATAAATATATTACAGTGTTAGATGTGCAGCTGCTTTTAATCCGCCTTCAAGCAGCTGATAAATCTCTTATTTCTGCAGATCTGCTTGGTAATCTCTGACTCTCTCAGTGACTTCAGGGGAAATGCCTTTTGTTTTTCTGACTGGAAACTCAGAAACATCGACGTCCTCAAACAGATGTATAAATATAATGTCTATAAATGTCTGAGACCACTTATCAGAACTTTTATTGTATCTAACATGTAATTTATTAGGTTACCACTAGAATACAAAACCAAATCAAAGATCTATGTTTTGCTTAAAGACAGCCGTATTTACTTTTGTAATTTTTTTTCTCATTTATTCTTTTTCTGTGCATATTTAAGCTTTCATTTTCTTATTTCACACTAAACATTTTCCATTCGGTTTAATTGCATCCTGTTAAATGAAAGTGACCTGGATGTGGCCGTCTCACCAGACAGAGCATGGTGATTCACGGCGCTCTCTGGTCCATCACTGTTCCACCTGTCAGAGCTTCTAATGTATCTTCCTGCAAATAAAACCTTCCTTCGTTCCTCTTCCACAAATAGCACACACGCCAGTCAGAGCGGAGCTTTCTTTCACCATGTTGTTTCTCTTCTGCTTTTCCTCACCTCCCTCGCCTCCCCTGCATTATTTTTTACATGCTTTTCTGGCAGCTTAACAGATTTACTTTTAAACAGTTTTAAACTGCACTGGTGCATAGTAAAGTGTTTAAAATATGTTTTGTTTTCGAGGTGCAGAGCAGCTTTGCTTTTTATAGATGATAACGTGAAGGAGGGTTGTGCATTCCCTGGAAAGGTTTGTCGTCTCCTGGAAACGGATCTCGGCCGGCCAGCCCGCCCGGCCCAGCTGCCTCTCCTGTACTGTAAATCAGCAGCGAGGAAGACTCCGTCCTCCTGACAACACGTCGGATTTTTTTGTCACTCACTTTAGATTCTCCAAGGCTCACGAGACAGCAGCCGATGCCAGGAGCTCGGTGTCACGCTGTTTACAGCTTGATGAGCAGAACAGGACCGCAGTTAAAAGTCTGACTGTCAACACCGGCAGCAGCAACTTTACAGGACAGAAACACTCCTGTTTGCTCTGTTTCTGCAGGGAAACAGGTTCACTCTTTACAACGAGACAAAGTCTGTACGAGAGCATCCTCCACCCCCCCTGTGGCGTCGCCTTCCTAAAGTAATGATCTTTGTCACTTCTTGCCAAAACTGATTTTTGACTTGGACCGTTATTTTAGGAAAGTGACAACGTATTTTATTGGGATTTATGTGATGTGCCAACGCATCATACAAAATGGAGGAGGAGTGATTAATAGTTTTTAATATTTCTCAAGATTAAAGCTGTAGTATGTAAGTTAAAAAATAAAAAAACCATACTTGTTAAATCTGTCCCTGTGTGGTGACAGTTTAATGAGAGAGATAAATCGATCAAAAGAATACAGCTTCATGGTGCTTCTATCATCTGCAAAAGTGCACAGCTTCAGATTCACATCTTTTTTTTTTTTTTTTTTTTTTAGCTTCAATTTTTTTTTCAGTTTTAAATGATTATGATTATTATTTTGAACAAATTGATGGTCCTAACTGAGCTCCATACTTAAGCACCCAAAAAGTGGATGCGCAGTTGTTTTCTGCCCCTTTTAACTTCACGTCCCTAAATAAAATCCAGTGCACCTAATAACACCCTGAGGTCACATAAAGAGCCAATATAATCTCAATATAAATCCAGGAAACAGACATCAAACATCATAATGACGACCAAACAACACAGCAGAATGCTCTGGAGCAATATATTGTTATTATCTCAAGCTTGAAGAAATGAACAGGACGCAGCAAGAGTGGAAGAATGAGATCTGGTTCGTCCAATCTGATTGAGTTTGTGCTGTTCTGCAAAGAAGAATGAAGGAAAGTTTTACTCTGTGCATGTGAATGGCTGGTGGAGCCCCTGAAGAGCAGCAGACGTCACTGCGATAAAAGGAGTTTCCACAAAGAAGTGATGCTATGAGACTGAATGCAAATTCATGGGACTCCTTTCTGATTTGTATTCATAAAGCATCTCATTTTCCTGCCATGTCATAAATAATTGCTGCTTTGTGTTGTTATGTCACATAAAATCCCACTTAGTTGGTTGGAACAAGGAAAAGGAATAAAATTCAGTGGGTGTAAATGTTTGATCTGTGTATCAGGTTTTTTGTTTTAGCATTGAAAATCATACTATTTTCATATTTGTCCTGCCTTGTTTATCACACTTCATGCATTGTTAAAAACATTGATTTATTTCAGTTTTGTTGGTTTTGATCAAAGATGGAAACAATTATACCAAAACAGCTTAAATGCCCGTGCATAATGTAATAATTATTGTTAAAGCTCTTAATTGCTTTGCTAAGATTGTCATGCATTGTAGTTTATCAATGCTTCAGCTTCAAATTTGATTCAGGTGGGATATTCTACCTCAGAGATTTCTGATTTTTTTCTTTAAAGTCACACTCTGCTTCATGAATATTTTGTTTGTTAAAATGAAAATACATTTTCAAACTGGCACTGAAACTAAAGCAAACTTTATGTAGGACAAAAGAGGAGCAAACATGTTAGAAATCTTTTACTGTGAGACAATTTCTCACAGTGAGACAATTTCTCACAGTTTTGGTTTATTTTGAAAAGCAAAATAAACTAAAATGTATGTGTTTAAAGCAATATATATATATATATATATATATATATATATATACACACCATATATATATATATATATATATATATATATATATATATATATATATATATATATATATATATATATATATATATGATATATAATATATATATATATATATATACATATATATATCTATATATATAATATTATACACACATATATATATATATATATACACATATATATATATATACTATATATATATATATATATATATGGTTTTGTTTTGTCTCTTTATACTCGACATCTGAATCTGAACCTGGTTTAGAAAACTCTTTAACTGCATTCCATATTGGTCTGTTCATCCATGTTATTGTTTCACAGGTCATCTGACATGGCTAAAATTAGAGTGTTTGACTTTTCAGGAATCGCACCAACTCCGCTGTGACGCACAAAAGAAAAGTTTTGCCTCGATACCCGACAGCTGTATTTGACTGGAACCTAACAAGAGCCTGAGCTCTGAAAGCCGATCGCTTTTCACAGCTCCAACAATTATCCCTGCTAATCTGACCGGTGCTGTCAGTACCACATTTCCCTGCAATTAGTGACCGCCTTTGAAATGTCAAGAAGGATCCAAGCACAGTGTGTTATTGCTTACAGAAAATTATCTTTGTTATTGAAATGCAGCTTGAATTTCTGACTGTAAAGTTACCGCTTGTTTGTTTCCCCTGGTTTCCCAACAATGTTTGGCTTACGTAACTGTTAATCATTATGAATAGTAATGTATTAATATCAACATTATTAGTAACGTTAAAGTCCTTATCATCAGGAATAACTAGCCAAACACTACATAAACAACGACTTCTCTTTAAAATTTGAGAATTTATTAATACAATACTTTAACCTTACAGTCAAAATATAACTTGTGTATTGCATGTTGGTAGTTTATAACTATCAACTCAACTAATTAATGACTGCTGATAATAAAATAAAGTGAAATAATTCAGAGACTGATTAAGTAATTAAGTAGAAATGTTGCACTACTGAATGCTGAATGCAGTTTGATCATTTTATTTTCAGTATAAATAAGGCCAAAGACAGAAAACGGACCTGAAGGACCCTGTATATACTAGAGAAATATTTTAATGCAGTAGAAAAATTTTGATAAATCCAACCTTTAGCTTAGTAGTGGAAAAAAAAACCATCCCAAACCATAAAATATCACCGTTATTACTTTTCTTTGATAAAAGATCCAACTTTAAAAAATGAGTTAATTTGTTACAAGTCATCAAATTAAGTTTATCCAAGTAAATATGTTAAGTTTATTAAGTTGTCATGCTAAACAAATCTAAATAAAGTAAGATTGACAAACTTAATTTGATTACGTGTCACAAATTAACTCATTTTTTTTAAAAGTTGCAGCTCCATTCTCTTTTTTACACGGTAGGACTTTCTGTTCCCTGGAGTTCAAATATAACAACGCAAAGGTCTGTGTCTTAATGCATGCATTAAAATTGGAAATACAAATGAATGTGTAAAATGAGTATGCAAATAAAATCTCAAGACAGTAACATCTGTAAAGCTCAGAGTCAAAGATAAGCAGCAAATGGTGGGATCAGAAAGTCTCCAATTATTCATCTTTTGTCAAAAGTTTGTGGCTCATGCCAGTAGACATGTGAACGTGTGGAGTTTATTATTATTGTGACAGAGTGTAAATATGACTCATAGCTCAGTGAAGTTGAGCAATTTAAAAATAGATTGACAAATTAAAAGGAAATGGAGCCATTTAGTCTGGAAGCACCACAGTATTGTTTCTGAATAAATATTGCAAAGATCTCTGCAAATATAAGAAAACCTTTCATTAATACCTTTGCACGATGAGACAATGCAATTTTTGTGAACTTTTGTGAACCAAATTTTGTAGATGATGTGCATACTGAAACAAAAAACAACATATATATATATACATACAAAAGTAATCCTGTGATGCCAAATCTGTTTTTTTTATACAATTTCCTAGTAATTCTTAACCCTTTGCTTCTTTAACAAAGTTTTTACTTGATATACTTATCCCCACAAAAACTCAGTGCAAAAAATGAGAAAGTCACATGTTTGTTTATTGTTGTTGTTGTTATTGTTGAGCAGTTTAATTGTTACAAATGTGAATGTCGGATTATTATTTCTTTAAGTTTGAAACGGTTCTGCTCCTTTGATTCAAATTTTTTCACGGATTTGACTTAAAACACAAGTTTTCACAAACATTACGATCTGTAATAGACAACTCTACTTCTGTAGTTTTTAATTTTGTTTAATTATTCATTTGACAGCCCTTCTCCTTCTAAAAGGATGATATCTTTCCATTTAGCTTAAAGCCTAAAAAAACTGATATTTGGACCCAAGGAAGTGATGAGAGCTTTTAGAAAAGATTCCTAGTTCTGCTTCAGACTCTCTGAATGAAATGGATTTCCTTACTTACCTGACGTCGCTCCTGGAGATTTTCTCCAGTCTGCTTCTTCTCTGCTTGTCCGTCTATTTGAAACATTTTCCTTCACGTTGCTCACTTTCCTCCTCCTCGTCTTCCTCCTCCCAGCAGCCACGCAAGCCGCTTGTTGCCACGAGGTGCAGCTGCCAAACAGGGAGACACAGATATGGCGTTCACGGTGGCGCAGTAAAATATCAAGCCGGTTACAGAAAACTAAGCCACGGACATTCCTGTGTCCTTCGAGGGCAGTAAAATCTTCCGCCAAGTGCAGTGAAAAGATAGCTGCTCCTGCTGTGACCCCTGGCTCGGGACCGCAGGGGCTCTTCTTTCATGGAACAGAAGAAAACACGATGTACTGCAGCTTATCTGGAACTCATGATGCAAAATGATCAGGAAATATTATGACGTTTACTTTGTGAGTACCGAAAAAAAAAAACCCAATTAAAGATATGAATTTCTTTAAAGTTGGATTTTAATCCATATGACTTGGGTCAGAAGTGTGTCTCCATTGTTTGGCCCATTGCTCTTGAAAAACTGTTACAAAACCGGGGGACTGAAATCAAAGCTGAGCATTGTCCGACATGTTGAAAGGTCAAACATTGGCCAGGAAATGTGATTGTATTATTTTGTACCAGATGGAATTGGACACACACTGTCTTTTGGATTAGATGAAGCATTGTACAACCAACAGGTCATTCAAACTACTTTTAACCTGTTGGTTAACATTGTATTTTATATTGTATCAGTTGTTTTTATTTATTTATTTATATTTGGTTAAAGTGAGACATGTCTTTTTCGCTTTAACCACATTCACCTGGTAGCGTTTTTCAGCACTTTCTCATTTGTGTTTTTTTTTTATTACATTTTAAGTACTAAAATGGTTTTAGGCCCCAAAGATTTTAATATTTACACAAGAATGTCACAATTTGCACCAAAACATAAAGATATGATTTACTCTCTATGTGATTTATTTATCCTGAAGACAATTTCCTCCTAAAATGTGTGCGAAAATACATTTTCACACACATTTACTTTTTCCTACCTTTGATTTGGTCTCATGTTTTAAAATCCATTTTCAGAAAGCATGCACTGCAAAACAGAACCCACCCAAACATCCCCTCCTATGTTTCACCGTGAGTCAGAAATTAATGTGACCTTCCATTAAACTTCCTACTGCTGACTTTTAAAGGTCTCTCTATACTGGAAAACATCCCAATAAACTATCTTTAGTTTTACAACTGGGAGCCAATTTAAATATGACAACACTAAATTTATGACCAAAACACTGCAGCTGAAAGTCCTGAAGTAGTTAGTGCACAACTAGCAACGAAACAACATTAAATTCAAACTACTGTAGTTCTGTTGAGGAGCTTTTCTGTGCCATGGAGACCAAAACTGGCATTGCAATAAATCTCAAGTGCGACTGCAGTTATTGAAACAAATGTAAACATCACAGCCGCTGTGTGTGATAAGTAGCTCATTTGAACTTTTTGTCATTTATACAGCACCAAGAGGAGTATATACATTAACTTTACAAAGCGCTTGAAGTAAATATACAGGTGCATTTCAGTAAACTCGACAACTACTTCCAGTCAGGAAGGAAACCTGAATATTACAGATTCAGTAACTGTTAAACCATGCTGCTACTGTTCAGCCAAAAATATTACGTGGATTAACCCTTTATAATTGCGCTATTTTAATAAAAATCCAAATGCAGCCAATACTTACTTGGTTCATTCTCATTTTGTAATATTTTCTCCAAGTGGGATTCTCCTTACATAAGGTTGCTTTTGTAAAGAATTGATTTAAAAATGAATCACTGATGTTGCCACAATTTATTTAGTGTATTTTTTCTGTGTCTTTAGTAGAAAATAGCCCCTGACTCAGTGCTTGTGTCCTTTGCTGCATGTCTTTCTGGGACACAGTATTCGACAAGACTGCTGTTGCTGTCGACTCTCATTTTTTCCCCTTTTTTCTCGAAAGCCATCCTGACTCCGGGGTTCTGTTTTCCTGTCGTTGCAAATGGAAACTCATGCTGTGATAGTCAGGAAAAATAGATACGAATTCGACCTTTTTGTTTTGTGAAGCATCTTGAGGTGGCTTTTGTTGGAGAAAAGCAAAATCTACAGTAAAAACTGAACTGAACCGAATGTGTAGGAAACACTTCAATCAGCATCGCGAAATGTTCAAAGTGAAAAGGAAAGCAGGTGACAAATTCAATTTTCACCTTCCCACAATTGGTTGTTACAAAGAATATGGTATCAATTTTCATTTGTATTGACATGTGGATATCAAAGCTTTCAGCTGAGATTGGAAATTAGTCATCAGACAAACCAGCTGGCACTCAGACAGCAGAGCGTCGATAGTTGTTGCAATGAAATGAGGAAGGATGAATTGTTCAGCTAACAATCTTCTGTTGTTTGACACTTTGGATATTGTCCACATTTGTACCTTTAAAAGCATTTTTCCATTTATCATTTCATTCTGCAGCTTTTCAAGGAATCTCACAGCAGACGTTTTCTCTGACACCATGCGCTTTTATCGGAGACTTCAGAACACGGATCCATCCCAAATTTACTACCAAATTTGGAATGAGCTTTGAAAGGCCACTAAAGGATTAAATGTGCATCATCTGCATTTCCAAGAATTGGGTCGTTGCCAAGAAGCTGGTCTGAATAGTTTGATCGGGAAAAAAGCACTGCATGAAACTATGCTTCATAAATCACACATGAAGTCAACCATTAAGCCTAATAAAAAGCCTCTCTCTGTCTTCATCACTTTCTGTAGCACATTAAATATTGAAACATACTAACCACTGGTTGAATAAATAACTGTCTCAGCGCAAATTACTAATGTGCATCCCTTTGATAAATATGTTATCTTTAAAGTAGTCTGGAATTTAAAGTGAAATAAACAGAAAAATGAATTATGTAGTATAAGATCAAAGCACTAAGAGAGTTTAATTTTTTCAGAAATTGGAACTCATCAAATTTTTAAGGTGTGTTTGGAGTTTGAAGAAAACTATATTTTACACCAAATTATTATTGTGCTAAATAGTTTTGATTATTGACTACAAGCGAGAACAGTGCTTTGCAAAAGTTGAATTTTTTTCACATTATAACTACACATTTTGAGGTATTTTTGGAATTTTATGGACGGACTACCACAAAAATGTTCAATTGTCATTGTGAACAGAAGGAAACTGCTACATGATTTTCAAAACTGTTGTGAATAAAAATCTGAAAAGTGTGACACGCATTCAGTCTGAGCCATTACTTTGCACAATAATCTATTTCTGCGTTTTAAGCTGCGGGCCTTTTAGGTTTTCAGCCCTGCCAGCTTTGCACATTTCAGTTATTTTGCTGCTTCTTTGTAAAATTGTTCATGCTCACTGATTGGATGGAGAACATTTGTGAACAGCAATTCTCAAGTCTTGGCACACATCCACATTGCGATTTAACCCTGGACTTTCACCGCTTTGGCTGTAAATTTAGTGCAGTCGTCCCGTTTCACCCCATTCTCAGTTCCTTTTTCTCTAAGCTGTTTTCTTACAGGATTCACCAGTAGCACAACACAAACATTTCAAACTGTTTTCTCAGCAATGGCTTTCGGTTTTCCAAACGCTTCCATTTTTGTAACTAAAAATGTTAAAAGTGGATCTCACCTCATGATTCTGCAAAACACTCCAGAGATTGCATTCAATCTTCCCAGCTGGGATTGCTTCTTTTCAACCTCGGGATGTCCAAAATACTGCCGCTGTCTCACCGTCTGACAACCATTCTGCTGAAATACATGGATTCGGTCAGAACTTGTTTTGACCTTAAACATCAACACTTAAAATAACTATTGATAACATAGAATAATTGGAAAACCACCAAATATCCTCATCTATGGCCATAAGTGGAAGAAAATGGATGGATGGATGGATGGATGGATGGATGGATGGATGGATGGATGGATGGATGGATGGATGGATGGATGGATGGATGGATGGATGGATGGATGGATGGATGGATGGATGGATGGATGGATGGATGGATGGATGGACTGCCAAATATTTAAAAGTTATTAGGAAAATGTATCAGTGCATATGATATTTTTGATTTTGGATCAAATTTCCAGGTAAAAATTAAAATAGACTTGCAACATTTTTTTTTTTGTAATTTTGTTCCATATAAGATCATTTGAGTATATTTTCTAATAAAATATATATTTTAAGCATAATGTAACTGACTGTTATTTGTCAGTTACCAGATATCTGCTCATGATTCTACATCTGATTTTAATGTAAATTCAATGTGCTTCCTTACTACAACATTTGTTTATGAATATTTCAAGAAATGTAGTCAGCTGGCAACGTTTTCTCAAACTTTCTGCAGAAGAAACCCCACAGCTATGAGTAGATGCAAAGTTCAAGTCTGAATTGAATTTTGTGCTGATTTAATCTCTTGATTGAACAGCTGTTCATATTTGATTGCTTGTATTGATAAGCCACCAGATTTTTTCCAACTCACTGTACACTGTATTGTACTTTGAGCCAAACGGTCTTATTGAATTGGACTGTGTGGAGGTTCATACTATAATTGAGTTCAAAAGTTGACCTGGCTGAGTGGCTCCTCCAGCTTTTATGTGCACTTGAATGATGGTGACAGTGAGAGTGTGCTCGTGCGGCGGATGGCCATACTTCAGCCGCAGCAGAATTTCAGCCAGATCATCTCCCTCCCTCTCTTGCCATCAGCTGTGATTACTTTGGTAAAACAGCTCTGCGTCGCAGAGATCCAATTTTCCTAATGCACAGCCTTCACGCACACACACCCCTGCACACACACACACACACACACACACACAGCATGGTTATTGATGAGGCAAATGGGGAGGGGGGCAACAAGGGGCACACACTGCTGGGAAATGGAGAGAAAGAGAGAAGGCGGTAGTGAGAATGAGACAGAAGTTGGACGTGGACAAAGACAGGGACAGCTGGAGAGGGAAGGAATGGCGTGAAGGAAGAGAGGAAGAAGAAGGGCTGGCGAAGACATGGACATCCAGATGTGTGAAGTGTCCTTTGAAAATGGAGCGGGACGTCCAGATAAAGAGGTAATAAAGCAAAGGACATAGAAAGGGGGACAAGGGAGGAGAGGAATACTAATATGGCGTCTTTTGAGCGTGGAGGATGAAGTATTCTGGAGGTGGTGAGGAAGTACAAAGTTCCTTCAGGGCGCGTTTACCGACCGTTCACTGATATCAAATGCTAAAGGGGAACATCAAGGAGAAAAGGCAGCGTGCCGGTCAGAAGATGCTCCAATGACAGGAAGCAAGGTGAAAAATCTCACTCCTGCTGCTCAGGTTGGATCTGGGACGCTTTGGGTGCAGTTTCTGCAAAGATGCATTTTCCACAATTACTGGATCAAGGGGATAAATGAGAATCTTAACTGGGCTTTGAGCGCAAATGACAATCCAAAACCATCCTGCAAAAAGGACACAACACAACAAACCGATTTTCAGCATTCCAGTTTGCTTGTCAAGGATCAACAGCCTTTTATTGGTCATTTCTCCACAGTTTCTGACAGGAACATTTATGAACATATTTAGGTTTGAAGAGACTGCTTTGGACAATTTAAGGGAGAGCATATTCATACCTATAAAAGCTTTGCAGGGTCATGCAACAATGCAATAACTTCTACAGAAGATTTTTCCAAGATTTTCCAAACTTTCTTTTTTGAAGAACTGCTCTTGATAAGCTTTTTTAACTTAAAACCTCTCATCAAATTCCAATGACTTAAAAGTGGGAGAGCCTGTATTCAGAAAACCTTCCCTTTAGATAAACGTTTGTAAATCAAAATGTTGATGAAAATTATATAATTTGAAAAAGAGACTTTTTTCAGTGGTAGAAAGTTTGGCAAAAGTCTTGATTCCCAATGTGTATGTCTTCACTCACACATTTGGACAATCCAAACTTCTAAAACCAGTCTGTGGATCCATGTTAGAGACCTTCTGCTTTTCTTCCTAATTTTTTACAATTTAGTTGTTCCATGATCGTTCAGCATCCACTTAATAGTGCGCCTCTTTCTAACCAGAAATTGGTCTTTTTTTTTTTGTCAAATGTACAATCTCAATTGTAGAGATTAAGAAGGATTCTTTAAGGGATTTGTGACCTATTTTATTTATTAACCCCTTTTAAACCCTGTAAAACACGTCCTCACTTTGGGTTGAGCATCTCCAACCAGGCCAGAAGTGGTTGCAGCATGGGACTCAGCTGCTTTAAGTCTTGGAAATATGACAGTACAGGCCACAAAGGTAAGAAATACACACATTTGACATGTTCATTCCCAATCCCTCCCAAACTCCGGCTGCATGTGTGTCATCCAACAAGGAAAACATTTAAATGCTGAGTCAGGAAGTGTGGGATTCTTGTCTTGTGTGTCCTGTTGTGTGTGTGCATGTGCGTGTGTGTATGTGTGTGACATTGAGAGGGACAGAAAGCTAAAGATGATGGGAAATAGAAAGAGGACAGTGTTTAAATGTGTTAAGGCATGGTGGGCAAATGAAGGTTACATCTACTGTTCTGCTCTTGCTTCCTACAGATCAACAAAGAAAACCAAAGTAAATAAAGAATGCAGTTTTAAAATAATGATCAGCTTAGTGAAAAAAGCTAACCCAACCCAAACTTTGCTGAATCATGAATTGATATCTTTCATTCCTGAAAGCTGTCAGATGTGTAGAAGCAACAAACCATTTATATAGAACCCGTCTAACAACACGAAGTAGGTTAAAAAATCTCAAAAGCAGTACATCATTCCTTGATCTTAAGACATTCAAGAACAGGTAAAAAGCAAAGTCAGTGACATTTAAGAGTCTGGAAATGGTGAGAAAGGCAACAACTCAATAGCGAGAATTGAGACCCAGTGAAGAAATGTTTAAGAAAAGCTAGAAAGAGTTCAACTGTGTCTTCCTCAATACATATGCAGTCTTATAACTGTTACAAAATTCAATCAGTATTTCATAAATCTGCTAAAATACCAATTGTTGATGATGAAACTCAGTTTGCTCTTCAACCAGTTGAATAACAAACTGACCTGAAGCTAACTGCTAAAAACTAAACTCAATCTAAAGAGAATTTCATTCTGGACATTAGCTTCATTAGCTGATTAGGTTAGCCAGAAAGCTATCACTAAGCATGATTCAAAGCAGAAACAGTCATTAGAAGAGTTGAATTTAGTTTAAGTTTAGCTTTTGAAACAACAATTTCTAGTAACTATACTGCCTAAAAAAAGTTTCTACATATAATAAAATGCAGGTTTAAAAAAAGATTTCTTTTCAGCATACTGGCTAATGTACATTTTAGGACCAAAATGATCATCATGTTAAATCCCAGATAGGAGGAATTTTTTTCTGATGATCCCCACTGAGAAGAACATCTTCAGTGAAAATGTGTGATTTATATGTAGGTAACAGAGATGTGCTGGCCAGTCCAGGCTCCTATTTCTTCCTATCTAACAGCGCCGGTCAGGGTGACGAGTGGCTGAAGAGCCTTAACAAGGGAGTCTGGATCCCTTTCACAGGTAGGAACTCACTAAAACACACACAATGGTTCACGTGTTCATTGGTATTACTCAGAGACGCTAAAACCAAACATTTATTGACTCTTACAATCTTAACAGAAACAGAGAACTCCAGTCTGGTTTTAGGATTTATTGTAAGGGAGGGATTTCTGTTTCTGCTGCAGGGGTTTTTGGACAACGTCTGGAGGAGACGGTGCTGTATGAGCGTCGGTATGGGGTGCGCTTGGTTCCTCTGGTGGTGGAGCAGTGTGTGACATTTATCCGTGAACGTGGTCTGCACGAGGTGGGCTTGTTTCGCCAGCCTGGACGCACCAGTCTGGTGAAAGAGCTCCAGGAGGCTTTTGATTCTGGTGAAAGGCCGTCGTTTGACAGGTTCAGCTCCTTCTCTTTTTTTTCTTACGTAAATTTCAGATAAGTCAAGTAAAGTCAAGTTTATCTGTAAAGCACATTTCAGCAACATTGGCAGATCAAAGTGCATTTACACCATAAAACCATAATACAGTAACCAATTATGAAACTCGCAATATATTTTACATTTGTTAAACGCAAACATCAAAATCATGAATATGTTGATTAATGTGCCACTTATAACTAGTCAAAGTCAACTCTAAACAGGTGGGTTTTTAGCCTTGATATAAAGGAACTCAGCGTTTCAGCATCTCTGCCGTTTTATGGAAATTTGTTCCAGATTAGATGAGCATAAAAACTGAATGTTGCTTCTCAATGTTTGGTTCTGATTCTGGGGATGAAGAATAGACCTGAACCAAAACTCCTTAAGGACCTGGAAGATGCTCCAGATTGTTTTGTTGTGACAATGTGTTTTCAATGTATTTTGATAAGTAATTCAGTGATTAATAAGCTAAAAATAAAGCATATTAAAGCCCTTAAAAAACACCCAGAGGTTTTTTGGCAATAATTTAATGTTTTTCAATAATTGAAAAATGACCTGTTACAAAAACCTCTGAAATGTAAGATCCCCTCACCTGGCAACCCCAGTGAAGTCCAATTTATTACCTAGCAACCCCAGTGAGGTTCAGTTTATTACCTAGCAACCCCAGTGAGGTTCAGTTTATTACCTAGCAACCCCAGTGAGGTTCAGTTTATTACCTAGCAACCCCAGTGGCAGATAGCCTGTCATCTAGAAACAAAAGCAGAGCTCCAGCACATTTGGTCAGCTGGTTTTACCGCTGTATGCTTTGTACTGTGGCTGCTGGAAAAGACAAATGTTACTATCCAGAATCCACTTTCTGCATTCTTGTCGGTGACGCAAGAGGCTCTACTTCTACTATTCAAAGATGTGTGGTTGTATAATTGTGCATTTGTTTGCGATCACTCTGAAGTGCAAATGTAACTTTGAGTTGGGGGCGGGGGGCGTGGCGGTTTAGGTAAGGGATCTGGTGTGTTGTGTTTTGTCTGCAGTGGGACAGACGTCCACACTGTGGCATCACTGCTGAAGCTCTACCTCAGGCAGCTACCAGAACCTCTGGTTCCCTACAGCCACTACCAGGACTTTCTGCTCTGCGGTCAGAAGCTGTTAAGTGACCGTACAGTGGTAATCACTCAGTGCACCACACCACAGAGACTGATGTAAAACACAACAATTGGTGGAAACACAAAGCTCGCTCAGAGTATATGAGGTTTAATGAGTGTTTTATTTTAGAAATGTTTCTTTGTTCTGTTTTGCCTCCATATCCTCCCTCAGGGTCTGGAGGAGTTGAAGAATCTTCTTCATGAGTTACCTGTCGCAAACTTCAACCTACTCAACTTTATCTGCCAGTATGATCTGTCTGACTTCATTAGTTTTGACATTTTTGGTGATTAAATCAAGGCAGATTGTTTCAAAGTTGGGACCAGCTTCTCTGATCGTGTTCTCACGAGGAGCGGATGTGTGTGCAGGTTTCTGAATGAGGTTCAGAGCTGCTCCAGCAGCAATAAGATGAACGTCCAGAACTTGGCGACCGTGTTTGGACCAAACATCCTTCGAGCCAAAGCTGAAGACCCACAAAACATCATGGGAGGTAAACTGGCAACGGTTCATTTCATATTTTTTGCTTATCTCAAAATACTGCATGATAGCAATAATTTCTTTCTTCATAAAGGTTTTTCAGTGCTCTAGAACAAGTCAATATTTTTTTACCCCTAAATTAAAAGCATAACTGGTAAGAAAATCTGTAGAAATCACAAATTTCTTTTTTGCAGACTTACTCTTAATGCGTTTACATCATTTTTCCATTTTTCTCAGTTGCCAGGAAACATTAGCATCACTGATAAACGTTATCTCTCATGGTTGTCTTCTTAGGTAGGAGTTTATCAACCCTGCAGGTTCTCTGTCAGATCGGTTAGTCGATTGCAAAACCTTGTTCTTCTTCTTGAGGTGGTTATTTTATTGAATTAGAAATATGCTTGGAATCTCGGTGATGTTTTCAAAAAGGCTTAGCGTCTTCGCTGTCCGTCTTCTAGCTTACACCTGCAGATTTTGGGTCAAAACGGTCAATAATTTCATCTATTTCTACAAAATCCCATACACTTGACTTACTCCTGGGTTTAGAGGTTTTGATCCAGACCTGGATATATTCTTAAGAAGAATTCTATCTTGCAAGCAGTACTTGTTCGAAATTATTTCAGTTCCTGCTTAAGTTTAGGACATATGATCTGAAGCAAGTGCAACGACATTTTCTAGCTTTGACTTCCACACAAAAGTTCTTCTTGTCTGTCTCCAAGCTGCAAAACTGGTCCAGGTGCTCATGTCAGAGCTGATCAGAGAACATGAATCTCTGTTTGCCAAGTTCCCTCCTTCTGCCTGCTCTCATCCTTCTGCAACACATTTGAAGCAACCCCATCTCCAGCCATCGCCCTGCCTTCGCCAGCTGTCTTTGCCTCTTATTGCAGACCGCTCCAGTGAATCAGGACAACCAGCCGCACATGCAGACCACTCTAGGTAAAACACAGGGGCTCAAGCATTCAACGGTCAGTTGGCGATTAGCCATTCTCACACAAGTAGAGAATAACAGATGCATCTGAAGAATAGAATTCAATGGAAAACTTAATTTACTGAAGTGATTGAGTTTAAAAGCAACCACAGCGCTGCAATGATTTTAATTTTTCTAATTTTTCATCAATATACAGGAATTATTTACTTAAAACAAGCTCCTCTCTTTTGCTGAAAAGTTTATTGTAAGTTAGTTTTGTTTTATTTCAAAGATACTAAGATATTTGCAGTAAAAACTAGACCAAAAATACTTGTTAACATTTGTGTTTTTGCGGTTTCTCACTTTCGAGGTTCAAGTTAATGTTAAAGGTCCAAAATAAAACCCTTTGTGCAACACAGTTTCAGTCTGACTTCAGTATGAATTGTCTCTAATAACTTTTGAAGTTTCTTCCCTGCAGTTGCATCTTCTCTGCTGCTGGTAAATCAGACTTGCTCTCTGGTCAGAAGAAACACCTTGGCCATCGCTACACTTCCTCCCATCCAGAGAACTGCTTCTACCCCTTGCCTTCTTCCAGTGAGTCCATCAACCACCACCTGGGCAGGCACCAAGGAGATTTTTACAAGTACCATGCTGGGCAGGGTTCATCTCCTGCAAATGCTCAAGGCACAACAGCCAACCCCCAGCTACAGGCCGAAAACTCAAATCGGGAGGCAATGGGATGGCAACGCCAAGAAAAGGCAGCCTCTGCCTACTGGAGCTGTAGCGGAGCAGAGGAAGAGGGTGATATTCCTGAAGCAGCCAGTGGGGGGAGCAGTCAAGCACAGGAGGACAGTACACCCTCTGTCTATGACAACCTGGACAGAGCCTCTTTGTCTCACACGTTGGAGAATGTTCCTACTGAGAACTTTGATTCAGATTCTCCAGGAACCAATGTTGGAACGTGCGAAGCAGAGGTAGATCGAGCGGAACGGGGGAAGGCAGGAGACTCCTCTTCCTCATGGTCTTCCTGTGAAGTTCTGCCATTAGATGAAAGCAACGATGACCTGGAGGTCGGCAGTCCCGAGATCCCGCCAAAGAGATCCAGAATGTTGCCTCTGAGTCAGAGAACAGAACAGGAAATTTGTGACAAAGATAATCATGATGGGAATGGTGCCAAGCAACATCCAAGCTCCTGGGCTTCCTGTTCTGTCATCAGCATCAGCCCTCTCAGCACAGGGAGCTCAGAGGTCTTCCTCCCTTCTGGGGCTCCAGATCTCCAGGTTCAAGAGTCTCACGTAGAGTCGAGGGACACTCATTCTCTGCTGGCCAACCTGAGGCAGCAGATGTCTCAGCAGAAGACAGAGTATCAAAACAGGATTGAGAGGTATTACTTTCTGCATTTTTAAGGTCCATTCAATTTCCATCTGGCCCCTAACTCTTAACCATACCCCTGGTGAACAGACCCGTTCACCAGGACATGCACGTTTACAGTTTACATTAATTGCCCCACTGCTGCCAACTTACTGATGTTCTTGCTACATTTAGCAACATTTCAGCCAGTGGGGGGAGCAGGTCAGGCTTTTTAAAGATTGGTAATCAGCAATCGGTCAGAAAACTGCAATCAGTTCTCTGCTAATGCAAAGGTGATGCGACAAAATTAAGATGTAAAAATATGCAAAGGTTTAGGAAATCTGAACACTATTCTTTCTAAATGAAGAGGTGCAACACTTTGGTCACTCCATGTCATTTAATCATGGATCACAGGTTGGAGCGCTGCAATGACGTCCTCAAACGGCAAGTTGCCGTTCTGCGACTCAGTCTGGAGCAGCAGAGGCGAAGCCAGAGCGTGGCAGAGATCAAGATCCGAAACATGGAGCGAGCCAAGGCAGACGCAGACCGCAGGAACACCACCCTTCAGAGGGAGATGGAGCTGTTCTTCAGGGCATATGGAGACATCAGGAGAAGAGGAGGAGAGCTGGGAAGAGCTGGCGGAGGAAGCATCTGAAGACCGAAAGACCGATTGATTGTTTCTCTCAACAGGAGTGAAGAAGGGAAGAAAGAAGCTGCAATTAGCAGCGAACGGATTATGTCAAGATGAGTCAGTGCCATGAAAACAGAAACAAGAACATCATGTCAGTGGAGGTTCACGTTATTAAAGGTCAGACCTGATGGCATTTTTTTTTTTTAATATTTGCCTTTAAACCTCAAATTAATTCTCATCTTCCTCGTCAACTCAGGCAGCACACTAAAGCTGGTGATGGAATATTGATGTCTCCAGGTGATAAAGCATCAGTTTTATGTTCCACATACTCTTTAGTCAAAACTGTGCACCTTTACTTCCTCCAAAAAGCCCAGACTTGATGATGTAGAGAAGGTTTAACGTGTCGGTGTGACCCGACAACGTGTGGTCACGACACTGTCGGTGTGACCGACACACGTTGACACACGGTACAATGTGCACCACATTATGTTGACCGACATTAAAGGCCATTTTGCTATTTACAAAATGATGGTGGAAATTAAATACAATTCATAAATTATAATGTGTAAAACTGAAATTACTCCAACAACTTATGAATTTTGTTTTTAGGACATCTTTAAGAATTATGAGTAAATATTTTTATTCCACCTTAAATAATTTAAGGGTATATTTACAGGTCCCATCTCTACGAGAACAACAAAAAGCAGTGAATACACGACTCCACTTTAAATAGGTGGGGGTTCACTGAACATTAACTCATTACTCACACTCTTCAAAGGTTACTTTTGATGACTGTGGCCAATGAAAACCCAAATTGAGCTTATTAGTTTTTTACACTACATTAAATAAATATTATCTCAATATTTATGTCAGCGCATCATCAGCCTGAAACCACTGTTCTCTGCATGAAAAAACCTTTCTAATAAAACTTATTTTAATCCACTTTCTTTTATTAATTATTGCCAGTTGACATGAATTAAATGAAAACCGAAAGCAGGTCTCTTCACAGGAGGATGAAATCTGTTGTGATCAATGTAGAAATGATCTTTGTCATGAAGTGCCAATGAAATTTGTTAAAATAAACATTTTTAAACCAAAAACAATAAAGCTCAGACTTTTTTTCCCAGAGGGTGAAATATTTATTGTCAAACTGTGCCGGCAACGTGAACTAAACTGTACAGACACTAAATAAAAAATAAAATAAAATAAAAAATAAAAGTCACTGAACTGGCAGAAACTTTCTATCAGGACTGAGTCACGTCTACAGACAGAACATTAAACTGTGATGCTTCAGTCTGATTAAAGGGGGAGAGTTTCACACTGACCACTAAGCACCTGTAAACACAAGTACTATGGATTCATCTTTAACAAATGGAAAGTACACGCATCAAATATCAACAGTTAGTGACCACAGAGTGACAGCATCTGAATACGACCACAGCAGTTACAAGTGGTAAACTTTCAGGGTTTTTTCTTTTATTACCAGAAAACAGTAGTAAGAAGAAAAAAAAAGGTTCACTTTATGGTCAAAGGTGCTTAATGAAGATGCTTTACACGTATAATCTTACAGAAACTTTTATATATAACGTTAGCCATCATCTGCAAACCAGCACAGCAAATAACTTGCCTAAATTAAGAGAACTTGGCAGTCAGGCCATATTTTGTAAATTTAGGGAGAAAATATATGAAGTGTTTAAATGTGTGTATATATATATATATATATATATATAACAAGTGACAAGGTTTCTGTGAGATGCAGAAAATGCACACAGCAGTTTTTAAAGTCCAAAAATGTTGTAAAAAAACAAAATTCTTCAAATGCAGCCGTCAGTAAAAAACAATGGAGAAAAGTGAGTTCAATTAGTGACAATTTCACATTGCTGTACAAGTTTGAGCTCAGAAAACTACAAACACTGCAGTATGTTAGGGGGGAGCACAGATCTCTGATTTGAACTCTGGATGTCTTTTGATTTCTAACTGCAATAATGTCTGTAAAGCTAGAATATGTGAAATCTGTACAATGAAAAAGGAAGAAAAATAAAACAAGTAATTCAGCTTAACCTTCCACAGGGCAGGAGCCTGCCAATTCTTCCTGAGACGTTTACAATATATCTGGAATATTTTTGCTCTGTTGGTTTGAACACTTAAGTGGTTCGACTTCTCCGTCCCATCCTGCTAGGTGCCTCATTAACAAGGTGAATGAAAAGAGTTTCTACAGGGGATAAAGTGCATTGTTACATCTGGGACCATAATCGCCTTTTAACTTCAGCTGAACAAAACAGCAGGTGCTTGTTGGCTGATGTCAAGTTGAAGCTTCATATAACAGTTTAAACAGCAAAAGGTGAAAGAGATGATTTGATTTAACACACGACATCAGCACATATAGAAATGTTTTACTTATTTTCTGTTGAGGTGTTTTGTGGCGGACATGTTGGAAAGTTTATACGAAGTGGTCACGGCTCAACGGTCCCATGAAAAGTGATTTTTTTTTTTGGTACCCAGCAAAAATAGTGACAGGAATACAACAGAGTTCAGTAGGCTGAAAACAAAAGAATCACGAAGAACGGAGCAAGCAGGAAATCTTTCGGTGACTATTTTGGACTTTGATAGCTGTCAATTCAGAACAGTTTTCCTCAGAGAGCTGTCAATATGACAGAGTATCTGAGCTGTTGGAGATAAAAAAAAAACAAACTTAAAATCTTCTACATTATTGTTACATCAGCTTAATCATCACAATTTATGCTCTTAATTGTGTAAAATTACTTTTTTTTTTTTTTTTTACTTTTCCCTGTGTTAACATTCGACACTGGAGAATATCTAATTGTTTTTTTCATAAATATGTGAAAATAATTTAAGAATTTCTGAGTTTGGCTACATTATTTCTTCCACTTCAATTTTTATCTGCAACAGCCCAATGCTCAGTAATATTGCTCAGGAAATGTGACTCAAATAACATCTAACATAAAAAGTCGCTCTGGGGCATGCTGTGGTGGCGCAGGGGGTTAGCACGCCCCACGTTTGGAGGCCTTGGTCCCGGCGACCTTTGCCGCATGTCTTCCCCCTCTCTGCAGCCCCTTCCTATCTGCCTGCTTTCGGAAAATGCGAGCCACTAGCGCTGCAAAAAAAACTCTTCGAAAAAAAAAAGTCGCTCTGAGTTATTTTGGTTTGATATTTCATAAGAATTAATGGAAATGAGACAAAATAAAGCTGAATTAGATTACATTTTACATGTGATTTGACCTTTTTATGCACATTTATCTGAATAATTCATGAAAATACTTGACTAAAATTATATTAAAAAAAAATGAGTAGAACACATGAGTGTGAAGCAGGAAGGGATGAAATGAAAGTAAACACCTATGAATTAATCCAAAGATGAAACAATGCTAACTATTTTTTATAAAACAAAACAAAAAAGCGGGGTAAAAATTGTCAACATAATAAACAAGGTGACATAAACCAAAAACATGAGGGAAGAAAATATTTAACATTAGTTTTACAGATTAGCTAACTATGCTGTAGCATGAACCCAGTCTGAGCTGCCGAACATCTGAACTTTAGAGTTCTGCTTCTGAAAAACCTTCAGCTGGAGTTCAGCTCACCACTTGCTTGACATTACAGTTACGATAGATGGTCACAGTTCTCAAGTTACAAACTCAATGCATTTCAATAAATGTTGAATTCCTCCTGAATAAATAAATCAAACCCGGGTGGGGGTTTAAAATGCTTTTGCTCTGACTGGAGTTTATGCTATTAATAATATATAGAAAATATACACATGAAATGAGCAGAAAGCACAAAAATAATTTTTTTGGAAACAATAAGACTCGTGTATCTTATTGTTTAACCTGAAGATTAAGGGACTGTGAACAGTAAAATGAGGGACCCGGGGCATTTTTTTCATATCATGGGACCTTGGTCGTATCGAGGGCGTTCGTCTCAGAAGCCGGACGGCGTCAAGATGTTCATGTCTCGGTGTTTGAGCTTGTGGGGCCGCGCTCCCTGCCGCCGGCCCTCCACCGTGGGGATCTCCATTTTGGGTGGGGACACCCTGTGAGGGTTGTCAGCCAGTCGCGTGGCCTGCGACTTCATCACCTCCATGGGGGTCGGCTTCTGGGCTCCACGGTACGCCTGGATGGCAAAGCCTGCTGGGAGAAAAACGCAGCGGTCAGCATATGCAAAAACTCTAATTATTTTAGACAAAAAAATCTACTTTGAAATGGACTACCTTTAATAAAGAAAAAAAAAACTGTTTTTAGGAAAATGATCAATAATAACTTAAAAAAAATTACTGAAGCATCTTTTCTAGATGGTTTTAATGCAAATTTCAAGCAACTTCTAATTTGTCATCAGTGGTGTTCTGTTTCCTTCAGGTATAAATATGATACGACACAGAGACTTGCTTATTTTAACCACTCTTCAAGATGAGAAAGACAAGAGAACCTGCCCTTTAAGAAAGGCAGATATGTCAGAAAATCATTACAAAGAACTAACTACTGCCTCCAAACCACACATCTCTACAGATTATCTGGGACTGCTTTGCACAGAAGAAAGCGAGTGTTTCCTTAAACAATTCATGTAGGTCTTAAGTCACTTAGTTATAGAACTGTTTAAAAACAACCAAATTTGATCAAAAAAAATTATACTGTTCATCCAAGATTTTATCTCACTCAAACTGCCAAACAGAGAATATATGTAACACTGAATGTCATCTGCATAGCAGTGGAAAAGCTATGTTAAGTTTGTTTCTCCTTTGGAATTTAATTTACTTGAATGAATTAATTTTCATTTGGGATTAAAACAGTAATTTTTAAATTAAATTGAATAAAAAAAATAATCTCCAGTGGCAATAAATATAATAAAAAACAGCATTGGACCAAAGACGGAGCCTAGGAGGACTCCAGAAGAAATCTGAACTGCAGCTGAGGAGAAATCAACTAATTAGTTGACTAATTAGAAATCAACTAACCAGTTGGAAACACTCCAACTGGTTAGGTAAGATTCTCAGATCAGAACTACAGGTCAACAATATCAAACATAATATTCAGGTCAAGGAGCACAAGGACTGTAGCAATCATAATTATGGCTTTCAGCAGCATAATGACCCAGCATGTGGCCAAATCAAGACAAATGGTTCATCAGGCCAAAGGCAGTGTTCATCCAATACCATCTCAGTCTATAGACCTAAATCCTATATTAGACCTCAGAGGTTAGCACAGAGGAGGATCCAGGACAATCTGAATATTGTACAAAGAACAATAGTCAAAGATTGACTCACTCTATTCTGATTTAAATACATTTTTGAGCTACGTTATATCCCAGGGCTGAAATGATACATTTCTAACTCCTGTGTTTACTTTGCAAATACTGTATTTTTATTTTCTTTGCACTTTTGTAGCAATTCTTATCTTAAAATGTCTATAGCTAATTCAAAAAATACTTATTCTGAACTTAAATTTAAAATCCCTCAAGAAGATACACAAATCTCAAATAATCCCAAACACATCCAGAAGAGATCATTTCCTGACGACCTACCCAGAGTCATCCTGGAGGAGAGGAGAGACTTTAGGTCTCCAGTTCAACCATCCCAGATGCTAACATCTAACAGCAGCTTCTCAGCAGCGTCTGCTGGTGTTCATGTATTTATGTAGAGAGAAATTCTGCGTCACTCTTTGCACGGACCAATGACTGACAATGTAAATGTTGATCAGTGTTTACTGCTAGTCTGAAGGTCCTGCTTTCATCCTTTAGCCCAGAATGTGGCTGTGAATCTGGGACAGAACCTCAATCTACTGCTAAACCAGTTTCTGTAGTTTTAAGACCTTTTTAAGACCATTTTGAATACAATTTAAGATCTGTATCATGACAGAAATGTACAAAAGAAAACAGTCTTTTATATCTGTTTTGCACTGAATGAACATAGAGATAGGCAACAGAAGTGAGCCAGAGGCTAAGACAAAATTCCTCCAGCAAATAAGCGATAAACTTACACTAGTTTGCTGGATAGCACATGCATGCTAGCAGCTAGTTAGTGGTAACCTCAGAAAGCAATGAGGATGTCTGTGCTATCGAGTAAATGTTTATTTGATAGCAAAATCCTGCAAGAAAAATAAATTATGTAGAACGTACAACAAAAAAATCACTTAAGCAAAAAAAAAAAAAAAAAAGTGATTTTTTTGCTAAAAAAAAAAAATCACCTTTTTTTAGACAACATCGTCACCCTTATTTTAAGAGGGTGTCATACTAAATGTATGACATTTTAAGGCCTTGGTTTTGGATACACAGATGTAGGACTTACTAAGGATGCTTGAACAGATCATTCATGCTGGATAAAATGAGTTTGTGTTGCCAGAACTTGTCTCTGTTTGTATTTAAGCATTTGCAGGCCTTTGACGTTACCTGCAGCAGAACCATCTGATCCCACGTCAGAGGCTGAACTCTGGACAGGAAGTCGAGGCCCAAACACGCCCCATCGCTCGACCGCTCCACCTATGCCCGGATCTCCTGCCGCTCCTCCTCCTCCCATGTCCACACTGCTGTTAGAGGAGCTGACGCTGACCTCTGACCCCGTACTCCCAAACCAGCCCCTGCAAACCAACACAAACAGCACGCCAGCTTTCAGTCCCTTATCCAGGTCAAGCCGTTGCACAGAAGCCATGCTCAGAAGCCATGCTCAGACCACAGGAAGCTGAAAGCTGCATGTGCACCTGCGCTGCTGCTTCGGCGAGCTGTGCGGAGTGTTTGATGGAGTGGACTGGGCAGAGGAGGGTTTCTCTTCTCTGGCCTCCAGGCTTTGGATCTGCAGCTTCTACACAACACAGAAGTATCTGTTATCTAACATTGCTACATCTGATCCAGATCTTTGCCAAAGCACTCATTGCCTTTGGACTTTTCCACATTTTGGTACATTACATAACAAACATTAGTGGATCTTCTTGAGATTTCATGTGACAGAGAAACTCAAAATGATATGAAGGGACAATAAAAAATGATTTTTGAATTTTTTTTTTATTATTATTTAACATTCTGAGAGTGTGTCTGTTTTTGTTTTCAGCACCCTCAGTCCATACTTTGTACATTAATATTTTGCTGGGATTAAAATCTGCCAGACTCCTATTTGCAAAATATGTTAAACTCAGTCAGATGAAGAAGATAGAATCTTGGAAGAGCAATTTTCTTCTAAATTTGATATAAGTTTGAACTTTCAAGCTGTCCCCCAAAGTATTTCTGGATGTATGTTTAAGCCATCTATCCTACTTGAAGCAGATCAAGCCTTTTGCAGCCTCCAAAAGGAGGCCTGAACAGAAATGTGCACCAAGACTTATTTTACAATACTTGAAAACTATGCGTTATTTGCCTTCCACTCCACAAGGAGAACTTCAACAGCAGGTGAATGAATTCTAATAATAATAGTTCAAACCAGGCAGAAAATACTGATGGAGTTGCATTTTTCAGCTTTGCTAAAGATAAAATACTTCATCAAACTCCAACAGGGAAAAAAGAAAGGAAAATAGAGGAGAATGTTACTACAGACGATGACATAAAACGATAAGGAGTTATGTTGTTTATCATTTAATCCCTTAAAGTCTTACAGAATCTCTTCATATACAAAAAATGCTTCTTCCATTTCCACTAAACACTCCACCGTCTCGAGTCAGCATGTAATATCTGCCCATGACTCAAACATTTGCCTGACACAAAAGTCCTGCAAAAAATAAACTACACAGAAAATACGAGACCAATACTTCTGCCAAGACGAAATTTAAGATCTGTAATAAACATATATAAGACCAACGTACATTTAAGACATGTTAAGGCCTTAATTTTGGGTGCATAAATTTAATACCTTAAGGATGTGTGGTCCCCCTGATCATGTGATCTGCAGCTGTGATTGGTCAGTTGGTCTTTAAACCCAGCACACTATTGGCTCCCCGTGTATTACGACTGACGTCCTGATCTCACCTGGAGGGACTCGGGGACGCGGTGGTGGTGTCTCGTCTCCTCCGCTGTCAGGCCTTTGTGTGGAGTGTAACTGGTGTCGGTCAGACCCGCCGTCTGCTCAAACTTGTACATGCTTTCCTGAGTGTGCTCTGAGGGCAGACAGCAACACATTCACACTAGTGGAAAGCTGCTTGATAGCAAAATCTATTTTCATGTCTTAATAAAATAATCTGATTTAGAAAATATTCAGATAGCATGGAGAACTTTCCACCTTAATAAAGGATTGTTACGTAGATTATAGGAGCTCTAACTTACTGGTGATGAGAGAATTCATGATGATGGACGAAGCCTTAGTTTTCACCACAGCTGGAGCCTTGAAGAGGGCGCCATCCTGCCCTGCAGCCTGTTTGACGGCGCCGCCTTCATCCTCCTGTAAGGTCAAACAGTCAGACTGAAAGTGGAGCTGTTGGGGAACAATCAGGCGTGGAAATGGAAACTGTGTTTTACCTCAGCCAGCTGGGAAAACTTTCTCTCCGGTATTACAGGCCGCCTCCACAGGTTGTTGATGCTGATGTCGTGGGGCGGCGTGGACATGGGGGCCTCCAGGTTGTCGTCGTAGCTGAGGGCCCGTCGAGTCATTCCGACGGGGAGCTTCATCCCACCCATCCCAGAACCCTCAATGGCTGCAGAGAAAAGTTTATATTTTGTCCTCTTTCACAGTGATATTACTTCATCTCCAGAATGCAGAGATTTCACTGTTTGTTTAATGTTTCTTAACAAAAGAATGACTCCAAGCATTCTTTTGCTTGAAACTTTCTTTCAAGTTTTTTTTCACTTGAAAGAAAAAAAAACCTGAAACTTATGAATAAAGGCTCTAAAAATAGGAAAATATCCAAAGATGTTTTGTTCCATTCTTTTAAGTTAAGAAATAAGCAGGGAAATCCTCTCCGACTCAAAAAATGTTGGGATGATAATTTTTCTAATCAAAATCATCAAAAACAGAAATGGTATCTGAAGCTCATCTGGATGACCTCAAATGACAAAAATGTGAAAAATGACAAACTGATGGCTTGTTAGAGGAATATTAGTTTGCTATAAGCAGTCAGATTAAAGCTATTAAGCTTCTGTTTATTAAGAGTTGATAAAACTGTAGTGAACATGGACCTGAAATAAGTCACTGACAAGGAAATTCTAAGATTTATTTCCTCAAAGAGTTTGAACTTTTATATGATGAATTGGTTTATTTACAAATAAATATTTTTAAAAAATCAATTAGGAAATTTAATGTTAAAACACAAATTTAAAGTTAAAAAATGTATTAAAAGCAAAAAAAATTAAAAATAAAAAATAAACGCTACAATACTTAGTTTATAAATTGGATTTAACAAAACTTAAAGAAAAATCCATCATAGAAATGATCTTAACTCCATTTGATAACTTAACTTGAGACAGACAGACCTTATCCTTCCTAAAATAACTCGTTTTGCTCATTTTATTGGGCGTCCTGACCACAGAACAATTTAAAAGCAAAGTTTCAACATATTCAGTTACACACTAAATTATTAATACTATCTGGTGACATGGAATATGATTCGGTTAGGAACATAAATACTGTTCAGTCACAGCAGAATAAAGTTAATAGTTGGTTTAGGTATGAGGTTCCAGGCGGTTGCAGCTGTAGGTTCATATGAGGTGCAGAAGCAGTTGCCAAATTTTAAAGCTCTGATCTTCGGCGGTTTATCTGATAGTGAAGTGAGCGACTGAGGGACTTTGGTTTTATTGACATTCAGGTCAGAATATTCCCACAGTGGACAGATACAAACATTAACAGAGCAGTGAATGACCTGTGGTAAATCTCTGCAGAAAGGAGGAATGATTATGTTCAGTAAGTCAATTTAATCATTTTTTCAGACCAAACTAAAACTTTTCATTTGTGACTAATATTTTTTTAAATAATTTTACACAAGTTAATATTTTCCCTTTAATAAAACCCTTAACCTAATGAGAATCAAATAAGCCTTTATTGTTTGGCTTTTGTTACATATGACGTACCTTAAAAAAAAAATAAAAAATGTTACTGAGCATGGGCAAAGCATGTACTGATTTATCAATTTAAAACTGACCTTCATTAATCCATATCAGCACTCACCTGGTAAGTCACCAGAACCAGACATAGCTGCAGTTAGTTAAGAAACAAGTTGAGTCAGGGGAGAACCTGAAAGGAAGAAAACGAAACAGAGAGAGAGTCATTGGCTTACACTAAAATCAGACCAATTTCTGTTTAGAAGTTACACTGTATGTCTAAATAGACCATAAGTATTAGACTTATGTAATAAATTAATATTTAGACTTCTTAAAGCAGTACAATCATGTCTGCAAATTTTTGTAAAAACAAAAACAGCCGCTAAATTAAGTACATTTATTCAAAAGTGCAAAATCTTGTTGACCCTGTGTAAACCCCTTCTGGTACAAGAGCAGCATTCTCTGATACTACTTCACAAGGCTGGAGAATAAAGACACAAAGAGCTTTGACCTTAGTGCAATGTAGGACTACAAATGAATACGGAAATGAACATTTTAATGCCCAAAATGCAACAACACAGCATTCCTTTAGTGAATGCTCGATGAATAGTAGCAAAAAATTCATAAAGATTCAAAACTGAATTTTACTTTTAAGCTGCTGCATATTAAAACTTCCAACACACCATTGCCACAACGTTCGTTCTTTCAGGAAAAACTAATTCCTTACATGGGATTTTTGTATTTCAATATTTTTCACATAGGATACATATTGTGTATAGGGAACCTACCTTCCAGTTTTGTTGCTCTGACTAGGGCCAAAGGAGTGGAGGTAATTGTTATACTAGACTGTCGGATGAACACAAACGCCTCTGGCAACGCATTGTGGAAGAGCAGCAATGCCACTGACGCAACTGAGGAGACAGCAGAGAACAAAAGTGAGTCATTCCATTCCATAAATCCTGCAGAGAACAAACAACCACTCAGTTTCTCCCTTCGAGCCAACGGTGAAGCGGACAAAAAAAGTACGGGCAGCAACACACAGCACGCCGCTCTGTGTGCTCATCATCACTTATTGTAGGAAAAAGATTGAGAAAGCAGATGGAGGAAGTGGAAATTAGTTTCCTGTCTCCCTGTTCAGCCTCAGCAGACAAAAGACTAAGTTCACATGGGAAACCGATGACGACAAACCCGATCAAAAATGGTTTTACTGACAAAAATGCAACTGCTACAGACTGTCTTGATTTTTGGTAGTTTGTTAGAGTTCAAGGGAAATTAATTATTGCTTTGAAATGCAATTGTATGCAGCTGGTTAGTTGGCCTTCCACTATTCTTGATATAAAAACTTCATAAAAATGTTGCTAAATAAACATTCCCAGTAAGAGGTTGAGAACAAAACAGCAATCACAATGCAAGTAATTTATCTTTGGTTTCATTGCAGTGTTTTTTGTTTTTTTTATTTCGAATCTTGACATGGGGTCATTCTGGATGGAGTTTGCATGTTCTCCGTGTGCATGAAAGGGTTCTCGGTGGGTACTCCCGCTTCCTCTCTGAGTAAATAACGTGTGGTGTGACTGTAACTTCTGTCAAATATTTCAGGGTTGAACTGTGCAGTGATCCAGCATCTGCATCTAAAAATCCCCTCACAAACCAATCGCTAGCCTTCATGTGGGGCAAATTGCTTCCAAGTTTCAGAAATTGTATGTGAAGAAAAGGGTGGCACATTTCTTGCATAACCTTGCGTGGAGCCAACAATGAGACAGCAATTCAGATTGCAGAGGGCAGAAGATCCAATAAAGCGTGACATGGCAGGGGAAGCTGGTGCCAATAATAAACAGTTATAAAACAGGATCACTGCAGCCAGGCTTTCATTTGCACATGTGCACCTCAAATAAGAGATGCTTGTTCAAGAAGGCCTTAAGGCAAATATTTCAGATCTAAAATCTGCTAAAAAAAGAAAGAAAAAGAAAAGTGAATTAAAAAACAGCTAGAAGCAGCAGCATTGCTGTTATTGCTTCAGACCTCTCGTTAAATTTCCGTTTATTTTATTCTATCTAAGGTAGCTGAGATTAGTTATTCGTCGTTTAAAAATATTGCCAAGTGTTCGCTTCTACGAAGAAAAATCCGATTTAAAACACTTGTTGTTGGACTAGGGCGGTCTAACGAGACTCGAAAAGTATATTTTAACCCACTCAAAAATTAACATTAACTGCCAACGCCGCACAAGACCGACTACAACTGCCCATTTACGTTGAAAAAAGTCGTTGTTGAGCGCAATTTCGTTACTGTTTTGCGGCGAGAATAGCGGAACCTCCGCAAGGCTGTGCTGAAAAGCAGAGTACATCAAACAGATAATAGGTAAATATGTCTGAAAAAGGCGTTATTGGCGCATTTTGCATAATTCTCTCTCACCTGAAGTAACAAATGTATCAAAGCAAAGACGTAGACGTCGTTAATACGCCAGTTTCGACTCGTAGGCTAGTAATACAATAAAGCTGCAGGGCGGCAGCCATTATTGTGTTTGCAGACGGAAAAGCTTCCTCATCCACTGCAGGTTTGGTTGGTCTCGCCAAACATCGCGAGAGAAATGAACGTATGCGTTCTTCCAGCTGTTTGCCTCCTGAGTAAGTCGTGAGATTTGCTCCGCATTAAGATCTAGAGTATGAATTATTAAAAGAATATTAAAAATATATATTTTAATTTAGACAGTATTTTAAACAGAAACAAGTTCATGCATTCAAGCTGTGTCATTAGAATATTTCCCTTACGAATTTCTTTTTTTCTTTTTTTGTCACATACAATGTTTCATATACTTAAAAGACGTTCAATATCAGACAATAACCTAGACAAACTTATCCATCCTTAATCATGATTGCCCCCTTGCTAATTAGTCATGATTAATCTTTATTTTAACCAGTTACATTTTTAAAATGTAGGTTCTGTCCTGGCTTGGACATGGCAATAAATGAAAACGAGAAATTAAAAGAAGAAATAAAAGCCCTAATAAACCAGATCGAAGAACTGAAAATTCAGTCTGTCTTTGGATTACAAAGGTTTGCAGGGTCTGATGATGACATCCGATTTTACACAAGGTAAGCTTGTACATTGCAACAAACCTTTTTCTTTTTCAAATTTGGGTTACTCATCCCACCTCTGGTTTCTTAATTAAATATGTTTTAACTCAAAAACACAATAAACACACTCCCCGCTCCTCTTCGTCCACACCAACTTGCAACACAGTTTCACCCTTGTATCGTTAGCACCATTGATGAACTTTTTTGCAGTGGCTTGCCTCTAATCAATTGTCAAAATAAACCTCTGGTCAGGTCATGCGGTAAATAAAGTGAACAAATATGTAGTTCACTTTAGGTGTTCCCCAACCCTTATCCTGAAGGCAATGATAAATTGGAGAAACAACCAAAACATTTGGTAACACTTTATTTGACTGGATGTGCAGAAAACTGACATAACATCTGTCATGAACGTGAAGGAGTCTTTATGAATGTCTATGGATGTTGTCATGAAGTGTCATTCGGTAAATAATGACACTTTTAATGCAAAATTTCCCTGAAAGTTCCACTGAAAGTCCATCAAAAGTGCCAACTTTGCATTAAAGTGTCATTATTTACAAAACGATACAAAGTCGGATTCTTCAATAGCTGGTGTTTGTCTCCACCTGGCGGCTGAATCAGATTATGCATGTTTGTTTTTCCACCTCCACTGAAATTCGTAACTTCTGTTTATGGCTTTTAAAGTAAAATGAGTTCACTATTTTATCTTTGGGCTTGAAGGAAACAGTGTGAAGTAAAGCAGCATACATGTAAGAGGAAATGTGCCTAGCCATTTTGCACTTTTTGCTGTTGTTTTTTTTTTTTTCTTTTAGTAATGCGAAGGTAAATGTAATCATCTTCATGAAGAGCGCTCCAGGGCGTTGCCAGTCATTAGGCCGACATGCCTGAAGTTGTGCGCTGGGCTCCACAGTCAAATATCTCGGAGCTCCTCCCTGGCTCCCGCGTTCCCTAAAATTTGCATTCAGAGCAGCGGAGCTCCTCCCTCATGTTTCAGGTTATCCATCGCAAACAAGTCACTCCTCCAAACGGACTTTCCGAGCCAGTCTTCCCAGCTGAGGAGGAAATCAGTCGGTGGCGAATCTCCAGTTCGCAGCCAGAGAAACTCCACGGAGGAGCTCTTTAGAATCCTACGTGTTTTTTTTTTTTCCCCTCACTTCGTGGACTCTCCCAAACTTTTTATTTTTGTTTACTTGTTTTTCTGCAGCTTCGGGTGTTTTCCTTTCGGTCTGAGCTGCTCTGCTCCAACGTTGTGAGTCAACATGTCTCACCACACGACCCAGAAGTTTCAAACGTACAAAACGATGACTTCCGAGCCGGTGATCCAGTCGACCCAGAAGTTTCAAACGTACAAAACGATGACTTCCGAGCCGGTGGTCCACACGACGCAGAAGAAGATTCAAACGTACAAGACGCTGACACCTGAGCCGGTGGCCACGCAGGTGTTCTCGACCAGGTCGGTGTCACCGGTGTCTCCGCTCCCTCAGATCTCCCCGGTGTCTCCGGTTTCACCGATACAGTTGTCTTCGGTCTCTAATGTGACGACGCTGCCGGTCACCGCGATGAACGGCTCCTACGGGACAATGAGGTACCTGGTTCCGGTGCAGCAGGCCATGCCCCAGCAGAACTACATGTTCATGCAGCAGCCCGTGATGCAGCAGGCCGTGATGCAGCCGATGGTGCAGCCGATGGTGCAGCCCATGGTGCAGCCGATGTACCTGCAGACTCTGCCCCGTGTGAGCAGCAGCAGCAGCCATGGGACTGAAATTATCTACCAGCAGCAACAGCAACAACAACAACAGCAATTTATTACTGAGGTGAGAGCTTTCATCTTTCTACCTCTAAACAGAGAATCTCTAGAAAATAAAATGTTGCTCTTAAAACTTTAAAACATTCGGGCTAAGATTTGTTAGTTCGAGCAAAAGTTTAAAGAGAACATAAATGATTAAAACTTTCAGTTTTTGTTTATGATGTAAGGTACATATTTGATAATTAAAAAAAAAAAAAGATCTTGATCTCAGAAACTCAAATGTTTTGCAACTTTAACAAAATTTGACTGCTTTGGACTTTGATTCATTTCGATGAACTAAGAAAAGTGGAGTCACATGCAACCTCAGATCATGCTGCCTTCACTGTGCTTTAGAAGAGGGAAATCAAATGTCTTGCTCGTGTTTGCTGCTGAGGATGCACAAAATATTGGCATTCACATCAGTATCAGCTGATCATTTTTAAATATGTGATACTGGCCCTGTAAGTAAAACTACATATAGTAAGTAAACAGATACTAATAACAGATGTCATAAAAATACCAAAGTCTCAAATACAGAATTAATAAACACTATTTTCTGAACATGTTGCAACTTATTTCCGTTGGTTGTAGTTCCAATCTTTGTTTTAGTCAATCTTTTTAAATACGGACAATTATGATCTTTGAGCATCTTCCTGTTAATGCATTTGCTTTTTAAAACCATGACTAATATTTATTACCATCTTTATCCCCCGTGTTTGTGTATTTTGTAAAGGGGGAAGGTATTTGTTTGGTCATGTAATAGTAATGTGTGTAGGATTGCGAGGCATTTAACTGAAGCAGAGGAATGTCAGCCGGGAGTGTTGTTGTTTCATACATTTGTAGTTTTTTGCCATCTTTAACCAAACTTCCACAAGGACAGTTTTCTATCCACCTTGATGGTTTGAGTAATAGTTGACATGATATCAAATCGAACTGTTCTGCAAGGAAATGGCTTATGCAACTTCAAAACGTAAAACAAATAAAAATGAGGTTTCTCAGATTTGATTTCATTTGTTCAAGGGTCATGATCACTTCTGAAAAGAGCGACCATATGGGAGGGTCCAAATTACAAACCACAAGTTTGAAAAGTGGATACTAATGTCCTGGAAGCCATGACCGCAGTAAGGTAGTTGGGTATAGAACAAAATGAGGAAAGTGCAAAAAAGTTAAGGGATAAAATAACCAACACCCAATCTAATCTGGCATATGTCAGCAACCATTCCAGACTCTTAAGTAAACAGAAAGGTGTCTCAATATTAAAACCAATTATTCTTTAAGCTTTGTATGAATAGTAATGAATTCCTTTTGTTTTCAAATTCTAAGTTAGACAGATCAACAGAAACCCTCCCATAAGTTGAGATTTTCTCCAAAAAGATAACCTTAAAAGCCACTATTGGTGCAGATCATGAAATGTTACAGCTCAAGAAATACTCTTTATTTACACATCTAGTTGTTTGTTTCTCATTAAATCAGTGGCACCCACAGTTCTGAAATATACTAAATAGTGATCATGTTACTTCTGAGTTTGTAGGTTTGAAATTGAGAGATTGATTGTTGTTTGGTTGTTTTTGTTAACTTGTTCAGTCAAATCTAATGATTCTCGATTCTCGGTCCAATAATCAAGGTATATTATAATGCAGTGTTTGCATTTCTGAAGAAAACCAAAAGCAGCTTAATGAACTAAACCTTTATTTTTGATTCTCCTATTATTTCAGTTCACTCTTGGGCTCCTAATAGCTAATGGCTTCTTGTTAAACTGTGTATAACGTCATTTGTAGCAGCTTGAAACTGTTTGACTTTTGACTTATGATCCCTGTGGTGATTGTGTGTCATTCTTCACTGCCTTCACTTTTCTACTGTATTTTGTTCTGATTTTAACAAGTAAAAACTGTACTTGTAAATTATTATGACTTAGTTATTGAGACAAAAGTATGCAAGGCTTCCTGGTGGACTGGTTTTTCTGTTTTTCTCAACCAGGTAGATAACTGGAAAACAGCTCGTTTTAAGAGCCGATTCTGCTGGACAAGCTTTAAGTCAGGCCTAACTCCAACTTGACCTCTTGTTTTGTTTTTATAAATCAGTTTGGGCTCACACTGAGCTGTCAGACATCTCCGTTTATTAGTTTGCCAGTCATGATTCGTCACAGATGTCAGGGAAGACAGAAATGTCGGTGCCGGGCTGAGGCCTCAGACAGGCTGTGGGGATGTGTGTTATGTGGCACCAGGTTCTCAGTTCTCACACCGGGCTCTGACTTTTCACAGCCTCGAGTATCTGTCTGGAATAATGATGAACAGAAAGCAGATGACGTAAAGGTCTGCATACCTGCAGATGTTTTGCTAATTTGCATGTAAAACAAACTCAAAGTGTGAACCTTCCGGGTTTGAACTTCCGGGTTTCGTAACTCATAAATGAAGGCTTGTTAAAAGACTTACTATGCTTCTTTAAGATTTAAAAACATGACATGGCTTTGTTTGAATCTAAGCCATTCCATTGTAGTTTTGGTTGAATGTTTAGAGGCGTATCTTGCTGGAAGTTGAACTTCAACCCAAGTCTCAAGTTTTTCCCCAAGGAATGTCCTGTAATGGTTCTGTATTCAACATTTCACCAGCACATCTTTGTCCACATGTTTTATGTGCCCCCTACATGGCTTTAAGCAAACTTTGAAAGGTTTTTGCTGGCCACATTTCAATAAAGGCCAGATTTTTGCAGTGTCCAGCTAACAGTTGTCCTGTCAACAGATTCTTCAGCTTGATCTAATTATCTCTGCAGCACCTCCAGAGTTAGCATGAACCTTTTGTCTGCTTCTTTAATTAATCTGCGTGCCTTGCATTTCCTTTCTGTACTCTTTCCATTTTTCAAATACTTAAGCGTAGGTGTGTATACTTTTGAAACTGGGCTAATGGGGCGCTAATTTTTTGTTTAGCACGTTAACTTTACTGACTTTGGAAGTGGTAATTTACTTGACTATTTTGTAAACTTTCAGTTAAATAACGTTAGACATCTGTTTTGAAGTTTTGGTTATGAACTGTTAAGAAATCTTTAAGTAGTTGAGATGTTTATATTCATGCTCTTATTTTGAATCAGGGGAACACCATTAATGCAGTTATATATATATATATATATATATATATATATATATATATATATATATATATATATATGCAGATAGGTGTGAAATAACAAATTTGACCCATCAACAACATGGTTGAATTTAGTGCATAAGCTTTTGCTAAGTATTTTCTTGGTGTAGCAACTAATGTTTATGAATGGCGCATTAGGGTTAGCCCAGTTAACCTTTAACAGATGCACTTAAAATTCTCTCCTTGACCTATCTGCTGTCTTTATTGATCTTCATAATGCTGTTTGTTAACTAATGATCTCTAAAAAACCACCAAGTCCTTCATAGAACATCTGAGTTTAAACAAAGATTAAATTACACCCAGGTGGACTCTATGTACTAATTAGGTGACTTCTCAATGCTTTGGTTGCACAGGATTCTTTTAGGGGTTTAAGCGGGTGGAGTATATTTAGACCCCTTAATTTTCACATTTTTATTTCTAAGCAATCAAACATTCACCAACCTCCTTCTGATTTGCAGTCATGTGCTTCTTTCTGGTGGTTTATCATATAAGATAGTTTTGTTAGGACACCTCCATTGAGAAACAAACAGGAGCTTGCCTTCCTTTTAATTATCCCGATGGAAACTGTTCTCTTCTTTTGCAAGGTGAACAGTGCTGAAGCAGAAAGAGTTCTGAAATACCACTTGATTAACATTCTGTCCCTCCCTACGGTATCATGTTACTTCATTAATATAAACTCTCACTGATTGTGCTGCCGATTGTCTCTTGAGTTTCTGCTTGTTTTCTTGTTAATGGCACCAGTCTGGTCCTGAATCTAAGTTCCTGCCTGTTAACTTGTTACTCGGCTCATGATTTCACAGAGGTTTACTGAAGACTCCCGCTGCAGGCTGTAAAACATTTGAATCGTATCAGCTTCTCCATTGCCTTTATGCACAACTTGGCTTTCTACACACTTCTTTAGTTACTGATTTGCTTATGTTTGGTTTTCAGTGCAGTAGACTATTAAAGTATTTGAGGTGCTTTTTTTTAAATAATGAGTAATGTGTGCCACACCCTCTGTGACTCTGCTGCAGCTTACATTTGTAACACACATAGCAGCAACTCGCCACAATGCAGTGATTAAATCTGCTTTCTGCTCCTTTCTCTTTGACATATGGATTTTTAAGCATATTACATAATGTTCTGTCTGAATTTTTTTTATGTTTGGGTTCTAGTGTCCCTTATATGAAAGTAGGCTGACAGGAGAGGGGGGAAGACATGCGGCAAATATCGTCGGGTCCGGGAGTTGAACCCGCGACAGCCGCGTCGAGGACTCAGAACCTCCAAATGTGGGTCGCTCTATCCCCTACGCCACCACAGCACGACTCTGAATTTAGCTTTTAAAGACACGCACACCGTTCAAATCAAATCTGACATCGTATGCCCCGTGTAAAAAAATAAATAAATAAAAAAAAATTACTAACTCACTCACTCTTTTTTGTGCAACAGAAATTTGAGGCCACAGTGCCTCATAACCACTTAAGAATAAAAAGAAATGGCATGGAGTGAAAACTGTGGATAAAACAGGAAAGGTCGCGCCACCAGTTTGGCAGTATTTCAAATATTTAAAACAAAAAATGTATCAATAATTCTTTATATTGACTAATATAAATCACATATGTGGTGGTACGTTTTTTTAGCCTTACGGTCCATCCCTACTATAGTGGAGACTTAAGGCTATAGGAATGGTGTATCATATCATTTCATGTCATATCAGGAGGTAGTTCTGGCTTACAGCTGGCTTTTTGTTTTGCTCATACCTTCAGAGTGACATCAGTGTAGAAAGACAGGCATCAACACCTGCTTCACTGACTGTAGACACAAAAGTCTGTGCTTTATTACAATGTTGTAATTGGTTTGATATGTTTTTTTTTAAAGTCTTGAAAAAATGTAGGACAGCTTTCTCTTGCAAGCATTTCATTTCTTTCTGGAGGTTTTTAAAAGCTGCAGGTTTAACCTTATCCACAGACGGGATCAAATTGTACTTCTGTTAATAATGACCTCTGTTGTTTGTATACGTCCTTCTTAACCTGAAGGAATTACAATAAAATCAATGATCAATGATTATGTCTTAGCCCATTCATTTTTACTGTGTAATAAAGTTAATTGCATAGTAAAATTAAGGTTTACTATGTGAGTCACAAGTAAACCTAGCTGCTTCGGTTAACGATGCCTTTGGATATTCTTTTTACATTAGAAACCAGTAAAGTCCTAATTTCTGACAGAGTCTGATTCTCTTCTGTCTTCTGTTCTGGTTGTTTGTTTCAGACCGACACTCAAAGCAGCCATTCAGTTTTCAGCCAGGCGTCCAGTCCCAACAAGAGTGAGTCAAGCTTGCAGGAGGTGGAGCAGGAGGTGAGCAGCCGGACACATAAACATGAAAATGCACCATGAACCGTACTGCAAAGCCTGATTTATTTATTTATTTTTTGCTGAGCAATAAATTGTTCTAGAAATTATTTCGGTAAACAACGTTGTTTCTTCAAACAATATTGCAGTTCTAAAAATATTAATCGCCAGAATGGAAATTATTAGAGCTCATTTCAATTTGTCATGAGATTGATTAATTATTACGACAGGTTTAGATTTGACAGTGGTTGAATGTGCTCTTATGAAATTTAGAATTTTACTAGTCAGAATCATTAGGATTAAATATAAATAAATGGCTACAATGTTGTGTCACTGAAATAAATGAACTTTTCAAAGGTTTTCCAATTTATTCAGACGCACCTGTCAACAAGAAACTCTTTGAATTTAGTTGCAGAGTTCTTTTTCTTCATAAAACCGGGTTAGAAATGCTCAACATTTGGAGGATTATTTCAATGCTCTCTTGATTTCAACTCGGAGAAGAGTCTTACACCAGCATTGGCTCTCCTACAAGTTGAAACGGCACCATCAGACGCTTCATGTTAATGAGCTCAGGTGAGCGTTCTGCAGACCTGCAGAGAAATCATCCAGCATCTTGTTGCAACAAGTCGAATGTAGCCTCTTTTTAAATAAAAATCAATCACGTCGTTGAAAACAGAAACTGAAAGAGTCTCTTTTTCTCCTCTGTGTCTGAACTGCTGCAGCTCAGAGAAATGCAACTGTGATATCAATCCATCCATTTTCTTCCGCTTATCCAGGGTTGGCTCGTGGGGAATGAGAAACAAGTTAAATTTTGAATGAAGTTGGGAAGAGATATTACAAAAACATTTGCTTGCCACTCCCATGAAACCAAACAGTTAACGGTTGAAATTTACCCTGGAATTACTCAGAGTGACTGTATCAGTCAACATGATCTTAGGGGGTGGAGAGCTAATCCAGTCTGATATTAAAACACTGCCCAACCTCTAAATTGTCAAAATTATTTGAAAAGGAAATCAGCCTACAGTAAATCTGTTCTACGTAATAGTTTAAGGAATTAGACTGGAAGTGATTATGAGCCAGATGTCCGGGTCTGTAGGAGCGTAAGTGAACTTTTGCATGACATTAAAAATCCAAAGAAAGCATTTGGCGGATACAGAACATGACTCTGAGGTGGGAGAATCGTGCCTCGTCTTTGTTTGAGACTTCAGAGCTGACTGTATAGCCTCACCCTCCTTACTCCACATTCACACACTTAGCTCCACTTTGCTCACAATCACAGGAACTCCCACTGTTGCAAAGATGAGTGTTAAAACTGGGGCGTGTCTGGATGCGTCCCAGAAGCCTTTGCGATAGGCGGGGAACATTCCTTTGATGTGAACCTGCAGCGTCGTGTATTTAGCAGGGAGGCTCTTTGATTTATGGCGTGTCTGTGTCATTTGACTTGGCACAGCCTGACAAAAGTCTAAGCTGCGTTCACATGAACAGAGGAGGAGTAATTACCACTGCTGTGTCACTTTGGACCTTTAACCTGCTGTCTCACTGAAAAGGAGGGACCGCTTGATCAGAAGTAACACGTCCACCACCAAACTGGGCTGCTGTTGAGAGCTTTCTTTAACTGGAAATCCTAAAGTTTGCTCAAAAATCAGTAAAAAGAAAAAACTATAATCTTTTGTCAATATTTAAATGGTAATAATATCCATTTTTGAAGTAAATGAACATAGCTATTTATGTTTTTAAACATACATGTGTAACTATTTGACTTTCTTTTACTAAACTCAAAATAAAAATGCATAAAAGGCCATGTCTTTTTTTGATGCATTTGTAGGCTAAAGTGGGAATTTTTAGTTTTGATGTATTACACAGGAAAGTGCATCAGACTTTCCATTGCTTGACCTTCTTATTACCAGTTTGAGAGGCCTGAGGGGAAAAAAATGTCTAAGTTTGATAACTGGTCGGATGCTTAGTGGATCACTATTTAGTTATACCTATACCTTGCAGTATAATTTATGATAATATGCCCATAAAGAAAGACATTAAGGTTCTTTGCTTTAAGATATTTTTTCCACTGTGGAATGGATCATTTTTGTCCATTCCATTGTAATGGACAAAAATTGTAACGTTTGTCCATCATAATTTTATGATGGACAAACAATGATGTTTTTTTTTACACTTTGCTTATCTTATTTGCATACAATCAGTATATTTTTTTTATCAACAGTGATGCAGCAGATTACTTCCTACATGCTTGAAATGACTTTCTATGCTACAGTAACAGCGGAGTCCTTTTTCTATTTTGTGTTTCACCTCTGAGTTTGACCTGAAAGTTTTCAGTAAACATCAGCAGAGGGCCTGACACTACTTCAGCCATGCTCATGCTGCCATGGTTTAGACTGCAGATGTCAATAACGTGAGTTTCTGCCACCCACTGGAGCAGCATTTTGACTGGAAATCCAGAAAAAAAGGCTAAAAAAAAGAATTACTTGCCAAAAAAATAATCATTTAACTTGCCTTATGGCAAGTCAAACACAATATTTTAATAAAAAGAACAAAGATGTGTTATTTTGTGAATATGTGAATCTTTGTAGATATCAATCAGTCAAGTTTATTTGTATAGGTCATTTCAGCCTATACAGCGTTTTTATTTTTACAAAATAAAAACAAAAAATTTACAAAGTTTTTATAAAACACCAAATGGTTATAAAACAAAAAATGGCTTTTGCATGTTAGCCATGTATTTTTTTTAGGATTGATTATTTTAATTTTCTCGGTGTAGATATTAATTTATTGTTGGCAACGAAAGGAAGCTCTAGATTAACCCAGACTAAAACACAGTACTTGTTTGATTTACTCGTATAGATTTTTGATCGAGCATATTAATATTTCTCCTGCACAGTTAGCTGTGTAATGCTCATACATTTCTACCCGAGTCAGCTGCCCCAGTAGTTGGCCTGCATTTAGCATATTATCTCCATAAAGGACACAACAAAAGTTTCTAGGGTATTGTAATATTTTACCTTTATCTTAATAAATAAAAAGTCTCTAATAGCTACCCCTAATTTGTTTTTTATACACAGTTGACTGACAGCTCACATGGGTATGTTGCTCATACCCATACCCAAACCTTACTCTGCTTCTGAATAGAGAACTGGGCCCTAATCTGGTCAGGAAAACTCTTGCCCTGTAATTGAACTCGATGATTCCATCCCTTTAATCATCTCCAGGTTCTCCGATGGTTTTAGGTTTCATCTTTCCTGTCTGGTGTTTGTTCGTTCTTGTAAATTAGTACTTCAGAAAATGATTTTGGCTGTCTGGCCTCAGGCCCTGGTCCTCTCAATTCTGCCAAGGAAAATGTTTTGGGTGGTAACAAAATTTAAAGAAATTTGTTGCAGTGAAGCAGCCACACCTCTTAGTGGTTTCTTAAGCAACCGAAACAGGGACTGGTTGTCAATCTGGACTTCATTTTTTCTATTTTCTTTTTTTTTTTTTGTTTAGCTTTTCACAATATTATATATCTGAAACCATTTCCTCGGCCTGTGTTGTTGTGATGCTATTTTTACCATATGTGGAAATATGTGCAAATCTCTTGAGACTCCACATGTGTTTGTAATAAAAACAAAGCGACTGGTGGGTGTGGAGGCCTGAAACACATGTTTGTGTTTGAAATGAGTAAAAAAGGATCAGCTCTGGTGGATTCCAGTTAGAGGTGTTTAATGTCGGGGAGGACTTGGGTTTTGACCTCAGCTGTTTGAACACTAATGGTGTGCAAGAACAACTGTGACTCTTACTCCTGGGTTACGAACACACAACGACAACCAACTAGGTGATTTACTGCTAGGATTGTGTTAGCTCCTATGTCAAAATGTGAGAAAATAGGCAGCCGAAAAAAATGGAGAAACAGATTTAATAGAGTGAACTGCATTCTGCTGTTGTTGGCAATCTTTTTGCCTTGCAGCAAGAAGATTCTAGATTTATGGAGTCTGATGTCATATATTGGTTCTATCTGGGAACTCCATCTTCCTACTCCAAAGGAAATGGTGGGCTCTAATTTACTTGACTGTTTTGTAAACTTTCAGTTGAATAATGTTCAACCTATTGTATCGTATTGAAATTTTGGTTACAAGCAGACAATATTTATTTTAATGCTCTTATTTTGAAATCTTTGAACACGGATGATGCAGCAGTTCTGTTTGTTCTCTGTTGTTTTTTCGAACAAACATACAGAAAATAAAACAGACAATAGAGAGGAAGATATAAACACAAAGTCAAAGAGCATTATAGAACATGTAATGTATGCTCTCGAAGTTAAGTCTGTGCTCTAGTTGTATTCTTTCAATGGGAGAATTGAGGTTAGCTAAAACACAGAAAAATAGGGCTGGAGTCTGTACACAAAAAGGCTACTCTAACTTTTTAATCTACTATGTAAAATAAGTTTTAATACTACACAGCTCTACTTCTACAATTTTATTTTTTTTTTAAATTGGAAGAAGACTAATGCAATCTTTCTATTCATATTGTTACACTCACATTTGCAGATGACATAGGGCTGTATTTAATATATTGTCACAGCCCTTCCGTGTGTTTGGCCAGTTTTGGGAACAACAATCAGTGATTTAGAGTTGCATCTGTGGAACGGTTTTGTGCAGTAAGACCAAGTTGTCGTCATTGTTCAAGCCTTCTTTCATAGTCTGTGACAGGAATGAAAAATCTTTTCCAAAACCAACACATGCCTGAATCATAATAACGATGAGTGCGCTCTAAATGGAAGGTGTGGTGAAGCAGAAAAGCCAGAAGTATACCGTACCCTGAATAACTGACTTTCACCAAAAGCTGCCTAAAATAAGATGCAAGCAGAATTGGAGCATAAAACCAGTGAGAGAAGTATCATTCGACTGTCAGCTATTTGTAAATAATAGCTGCTAGTGACATTCGCTAAATATGAAATGCAAATGTTTAACTTTTCCCACATAAAAACAAGGCCTTGAAAATCCAGTTGTAACTTACATTCTTTCACCTGATTGAGCAGATGAAACTGTGACAGATTGAGGTTACTGCCTGATCATTTAGTACTGTATCTTGGCCTGCAGTTATACGCTGGCATCAAGTTGCTACATGCCAGGGACACACCTGCATGAGTTATAACCTCAATGACTGGCTTGGTTCTGGTGCAGTAAAGCTTGGACCATTTTGCAGTAAATGACTTATTGTTGAAGAAGACTCAGCTTTAGGGTGGATATAGATTAAAAACAAGTTGGCACACATACACTCGAGAAGAAATCCCATTGGTTAAGCTCAATAATGCAGGGCCTAATCTGGCTTTCGGCCTACTGTTTTCTTGTTTAGTCTTGAATATTAAATCCATTGAACTCTTACCCCTTCTTTTCTTAAAAACCCAAATTGACTCCCGGTCAAACTGTGACATTATTACATCAGCTCCTTTTTTAGATGATTTTATGTGTCAGCTGCCTGTTCTCACGATAACTTTCAGCACAGCTATCTTAGCAAAGTAAACAGGAATGCTCATACACATGGATTGTGACAGTTGCTTATTACTCAACTGGTAACCCCATAATCTGTATCCACCTTTACTTTTTTCCACACATCAAACCATTTGTAGGTCTGAATGTAATTTTTTAGGCAACTAGTGGTAAGCAAATTCATAAACGATTCATGCATCCGATATTTTCATAAACAAAATCTTTCCATTTGACAGAACCTTCCTATGATCAAACTGAACCACTGCATCAAAGTATTTACAGAAATATTGCATAATAATTGCTTTTATTTAAAGCCAAAATAAGTTATTACCTTCATCGTACTAAAATATAATTATGTCAGTCATTATGATGCTATCTGATACATTTAGTTTTGATGCATGGTAATGCATGGAGTGGGTAGTTATATTCAGGTATTTAGAAAAAAAAATAGCATTTCAAGTTGTTCTTATTACTTCAGTCATAAGTAATACAATTCGTGTCAGTTTAAAACAGTGAGTCATATTAAAATTGGTTTAACTAACGTTGAGACGCAGAGTAAACACACGATTCATTTAGTAAAAGTAAATCTGCATATCCATGTCTTCTTCTTGTTCTGGTTCTTAGAAAGTACAACTGAAAGTCTAAAACTGGCTTCACCTGGTTAATAGCTGGATTATTAGTGTGGATAGCTGAGAGGCCGGTGGAACTCTAAAAATAGCACTAACTTAAGAAAACTGATGGAATATCCTTCTGCGTCACCGGACTTTTTGTTTTTAAACAAGCAAAAATGTGTAAGGCTACAAAATATATTCAACAAACTGTGATTTTTGCTGAGGATCTTTGCTAAGGTGCTAGCATAATGTTAGTTTCTTCTTGCTGATAATTTGGTTGACATTATGTTAATCATGTGATGACAGAGCTTAAAGAAGTAGATGCTAACCTGTTTTATAAACTGAGCTCTTTGCTTTGAACACTAATTACTAGCGGCATAGCCTAAACATAAGTTGTGGACCAGTTCCAGATTGACTTGTGGGGCCTGTAGAAGCCTTTTAAAAAAAATATTTTTACTATCACACTGCAGATAAGAAATGAGAAACTGCCCTGCTTGAGGCTGATAAAGCAGCTGCAGCAGTCTGTAAATGCTTAAGAGAAAATCTTGTGCTCTGTCAGTGTTTAAGAAGGCTCAGTTTAAAGCTGTCACACTTTGTTTAAATTCTTCTGCTGACAGATAAGTCGCTTTAATTGGAAGGCGAAAGCCGTTGATGGATGTCTACTTCTCTTTGGGCTTATCTCTGCTGCAGTGAGAATACCCTGCAGTGATTCCAGAGACATCATTTAGACTCCAGGATTATCTGAGTTTGGTAAACTGAGACCCACAGCAGCTTACTGCAACTCTTTTTGTTTCTGCTCTGCTATTTGTTTCCCTATTCCTTTGGAGAGTATTCTAGCTAAATTACAGGGCAGTGAAACAGGATGTCACTTTGCGGTGAGGAAGGGAACACAGAATGTCATGTTTATCATTTTTACAGTCTGGAAATAAATCTTTCAAATCTTTTAATTTGTTTTAAAGCCACCAATGGATCATTATGGTAGATTTACAGCTTTGCCTTAACTGAAAAGACTTAATGATTTTTACAGATTATCAATAAACCTCTAATATATATATATAATGAATAGCTAGCTTTACAAATTTACTTTTGGCTAATTAACTTAATATTTGAAAGCTTGCCTGTATAATTAGCGATGCAGTAACAGTTTTACACTAAAATTCACCATTGGTGCCTTTTACTCTTGCACCATATTTTTGGTGCAAGGTGAAATTGCAGTCACATAGTGAGTAACATGATACCTTGATCCTATTCTGCAGGAAGTTTTGGCTCTCAAAGCAGCTAGAACCCATTGGGGCCATTTGATTTTCTAAAAAGAAGCTGGTGGGCCAATTAAGTATTTGTGTATCTAGTTTTGCAGCACTAACTGTCTTTCTAATTTGTTTTTTCAATCTCTGTCACCTAAATGTTTTGAAATGTGATTCTGAAATAGTAAGCAGTTATGTTGACAGCTGGTGCATGAAGAAGAGATCTTTCACCAAGGTTTTGCTTGGTTGATGGTGAAAATCTGTAGATGTGAGATCCAAGATCAGCCTTATCTTGGAGTGGATTCATATTAGTGGTGCTACAATCACAACATTTCAATTCCTCTGATGAATGTTTGTCATTATTATTATTATTGCATGATATGGGAAAGAAAAACAATGTTGTTCTTGTTTTTCTAAACCTTGCTTCATGGAAAGAAATGTTCTGTTTCAAAGTAACCACTGAATAATTAACACGCCATCTTAGAAAACGGGTTTTCACCATTTGTGGTTTCTCTTCAGTTATTGTCATTGACACAGCAAATATGTGGTTCTTTGTCCCTCTGCACCAGCCAGCACACCAAAGAGACAGTTTATCTTGGATGTGTTTGCTTATTTATTAATTAACTTTTTTAAGTGCACATCGGGATCGTCAAATAAATAATAGTTCTCCAGCCATTCTCTGTTCATCTCCGAGAAATATTAGACATATTCCTGCACACGGAAAATTCCAAAAATGTTGCTTCATTTTCTACAACATAGACTCAGACATTTGCTCAGAGGGCTTGTTGTTAAATCTTTGCTCAAGTAAATCTTATATATAGATCACTGCATATCTTTAGCATGTTGCTGCTTTGGTGCAGGTTAAAGGTCTGAGTCAGCAACATGCTGTTGTACCTGTGTAATTCCTGGAAAGATGAGCTTTGCAGCACAGACAAGCAGCCTCCTGAAAGGGCTTTGTTGGTTCATTGAACATTTTGTCTTCTGACCTTTTTATACAGTTTTAATCAGAAATCTGACAATTTTTTATTACCTCCTTCTATTGTTCCTGTTGTTTGCAGAGAAGTAGTTAAAGTTGTTGCAATAAAAATGTCATGAGAAACCTGTAACTAAACTTGAAAAAAAGGCTTATTTATTTTGATAAAAAGCTGTTCTGAGTATCCTGACTGAAACACCTCATTGAAAGGGAGATATTTTGATGTACTGCAGCACAAAGAAGCTCACAGAGACTCCAACAAAGAGCTTGTGTGGAAAGATGACTCCTCCTCTCTTCAATAACAACCTCTAATGTTACTTGGGCACACAAAGTTCTGAGAGCCAGAGTCGTAATGGAAGGTCCCCTGTCCCACAAACTGTGACAGAAAATCTGACTTTTGAGTGTTTGGATATAATTTGTTCTCAATCTGGAAAGAAAATGAAAACATTTTAAATGTTCTTGAGAGCTGGGCCAGATATTACCTGTCTGATTTCAGTCACCAGCAAGCAGCTGGTATTGTTTCTTATTGATATTTTACATGGATATTGTGTTGTTGCTCGGCGTTGCAGTTCGTTGCACTGTTGACTTGCAACAAAAAGGTCCAAACTCAGACCATAACCTGCATAGCAAGAATATAATGTCCTGCCGACAAAATCTTTGACTTCTTACATCTTCCGCTGTCTTAAGATATCTACCTGCTGCTAGCATTAGAGTTTCCTATAGATTTGTCTTTAAAGATATGTTTTGGTTTAATTTAGTCAGGATCCCATCACAAAAAATATTCTGTTCCCAGGCCAAGACATGAACCTCTATGGCCTAATAAAAGCTGCTAAATGCGCTGTGAAGCTTCAATGAATTCCACACTGTCTTTTTTTATGTGTATGTACTTGTGGTTGTGTAATATCACAGAATTAGTCATGAGTTTTAAAAAGAAAAGAGAATAATAAAATGTATGTGTGCATAAGACCTCTGGGCCATAAATGTTATGCTGTTGGCAAACCTGTTTGTTACAGTTTAATGGTGATATATTTGTAAAGAAAATGCATTTGTGAGATAAGGAGCAGAGTTGAGTGTGTGAACTATACCCTTCTGAACACTTACCAGATCCTCTGTGCTAGTGACAAAGAGCTAATTCAGCTGTTGACTTTTTGCTTGGTGTCATTTATCAGATTAGGTAAATGAAATCGGGCCTTAAGAGTGGAAATTTGTGATTGTCACTGGTTGTTGAATCTCACTGAGCTCTCAGTGTTATTGCATCTAGTGATGACAAGTATTGTTGCAATAAAGGAATAAAAAAACAAAATACATTTTCTTACTTTTTTTTTTTTTTTTGGTGACTAGTTAAACATATGGTGTTTTCGCAACTGACAATGCGTTGGGTTCAGTTCGATTGGGGACCAGAATTGCAACAAAATCTGTGCCTCCAAGCCTGTGGTGGTGCTGCCTCAAGAACCACTGAAGCAGCACTTTATACTTTATACTTTATGCTTTATGCTTTATGTTGCCCTTCATCAAAAAGTGTAAAAATGGAGTGGCATCAGATTTTAGCGGTTGTCAGATTTCTCTTTTCAAAAGACCACGAGTCATTTCTCCCAGTCATTAGACTCAATAGACTCATTTCTTCTTTTGGCTGTTTACCCAGAATGCCCTGCGCTGTAGCCCGCGTAGTACTTTTGGAGCAGCTTTTGCCAGTCACACATGCATTCAAACTGCACCAGAGTTCACTTCAGGGTCTGTATCAGAGTTTGATTGCACATTCAATCAATGTCCCAAACTTTCCAGGCAAACGAACTACAGTGCAATTAAAGTAGACTAAACACGATTTTTGATTTTCATTCAAAAGCCGTGGTATCAAAAACTGCGGTTTTTGATCCTGTTAACCCTAAAGCTTAAATAAAGGTAAAGAACACGGATGTACAATGTGTCCTATTGTTAGGGCTGACGCCTACTGGTTGGTCTAGTTGGATGACAAACTCTGACCCTAGATCTGCTGAGCATGCAGACTGGTTCATGAGTCTTTTTTATCTCCACTCTCCCTTTTTCTACGGGTATGACAGGCATGTGTGTGAAGCTGACACACCCACCTCCATGTACGCTGCTCCGCCATGTAAACAGGCTTTGCTTTTTACCCCTATTTTGTTTGCATTTGCTCCAAACCATGTAACAGACGCTCTTTTTCAAAACTCACACAGCGACCTCTGAGCTCTGCAGGATTATAAACCAGCCTGCAGGTTTTTATGTCATGTTCTCTGCAGCCAGTCAGATACCACAGACATGTGTCATGGGAGTTTCTCCCATTGCTACCAAGCCCTTATTCAAACACTGGGAACAGGTTCTGTTTTGATAACCTTCCCAGGTGTGGGAGTCAGCCTGTGTAAAATATGTTTTTGGTTGCATATATCTCCATTAAAACTTCATCAGGACCTTTGATGTGGTTTTTGACTTGTTCTAGTCAGATACCCTAAATGCAATCTGTTTCTGATTGGACAGCCACAGCTTGGAAGGCAGTACCAACGAATCAGTATCCAGATTTTATGTGTTTTTGTTTGAATTTAGTTGGAGGACATGCAAATTAAAACAGGCAGGAACGTTCCTTACAGGTGGCTGACCTATGATGTCATTGTTAGGATTTACAGGGAGAAAAAAGTTTTGTCTTTAAATGAAGGAAACATGTTTTCCCAGTGAGACAAAGTCTCCCTGTTCAGACATTTGTTATGTGCACCATGCTGATTTTCTGACTTTTTACAATCTTTGCTTTACCATTCTGCTTTAAATATCTCTAGATATTCAGCTCAAGCCACAGTTCTTCACTAAGATTTACATGTTGTTAGTGAGATTGAGATGATTGATTCGTCAACCATTTGTCTGTAGGTTTGGGTTCTTGGTGACAGACCCTATGGTGGTCATGATGGGGTTAGTTTTAGTTTTTTTTAGTTTTCAGCTTTCATCATTGTTAGTTTTCTGGTAAATTTTTTATTTTAATTCAAATAGTACGTGATGTCTGCAAGGTGCTTGTTGATATATTTTGTCGTCATCTTAAACCAGTGTATTTTATGTATGCATGAGTAGCACACAGCAGGCTTTTTCACGAGACTTAAAGCAGGAAGCAGTTAGAGTTGGAAACACTCAGGTATTTCTAGCCACCTAATGGAATGGGTTGTGCCATGTTGAATTTCCTAGAGCGCCGTTTCATTCTGTCCTTCCCGTAAACAGTTTCTGAAGGACAAAACTCAGCATTCCTGGAGTTCATCTCATCCAATCTCTGAATTTCCAGTTAAACAGCAAGCTATTTCCTATTGAGGTGCAAGTTAATGCATCAATCTGCAATACAATTCCTGTGTAGCATTAGCAAATTTATCTATATTGCACTGAAAAGTTGTCATGGTGTTCAGTGGGATCCCATCATGATGTTCATTCATTCCATAAAGTATGGAATTCTATCTGGTCATTTTCCATCACACTCATGTGGAATCCTGTTGAACTACTTCGCCAGAACATTGGATCTTCAAGAAGGCACAACCTCTACATTCTTTCTTCTTGTTTCCTCATTAGTGGGAAAATTTGAATTGATAGTAAACAGGGTTGTGCAACACTTGCTAAATGAACTAAATCCAGTGTTTGGAAACTGAGAGAAGTAGTATAAGTTGTTTGTATTCACTTAATACTTTATTCGTGTCTGAGAATTTCATTCCTTCTGCTTGCATTTGTGTCCTCCATGTCAACAAAAACTGACAGTTTAAAAACTGAAGCACAATTAACAGACTCAAGCATTTGATCTCTTTCTTGTGCTCTTCCTCTGCCTGAATAGTTTTCTCTCCAAATAAGGACAGTTAGAGAAACCACAGCAAGTCACTGTTTTATCTGGTCTGTGCAGTAGTGAGAGACCACTTGACTTTAGTCTCCTGAACTCAACAACTAGGAGTGAATAACTTTCAAGACTAATTTAAATGAGCAAAAATGTATTTTCTTGTTTCTTAAAAATGAGTGAACATTTGGATAAACCCATATCATCGTTTCACTTCAAGTTTCATTCAAAATTTGGCAACCCTTTTTTGGTGAGGTTAGTATTATTTTAGTATTCACCCAGTAAACAAAAAGTCCTTGACTTGTTTTTGTCTCTTATGTACAAATCTTGCAGCACAGTATTAATGTGTTGTCATAATGTTGGTGAACTGTCACTTAAATGTTTGTTTCTCACCGAAAAAACGTGAGACCAATGTGTTTATCCGTTTTGTGACAGTGAGAGAACCTTATGACAAGAAGACTCCTTCAGTTTAAAGTCCTGACGGAGTCGCTGTGCTTTTTGTGGGAATGGTTTACAGCAGCTCAGCTCTTGGCGCTTACATAAGTGACGATAAAAGCCGGCTGCTTCACACAACTCTGTCGTTACATGTTAAACTGCTTGGCTCTCATTGTCTGTGGGTTTCAGTTTTCTTGTGAAGCGTGGCGTTGGCTTGATTCACGGTTACATATTAAATTGCTGATGTTGTCATTTGCTGGAAGCATTGCCTTCTACATGCTTGTCCTCTGCTTCATGGTTCTGTCTCTTTCTCTTTCGCTAAAGTTCCTTCCAATGTGAAATTTTATTTCCAGTTGTACTTCAGCAGTTTTGGGAAAGCCCTTTAAAATGACATCATGACAGCGCTACTATGACAAGCCAAATCAATGAATCACTAGAAGAACTAGAGGGTGCCAATTTTTACAGAGACAACTCTGGATCTTTACCAATCTTCCAGATCTTCTTTGTGATTCCTCCAGCAACCATTTTCTAGTTGGCTTCTTGTTCATAGATATTTTTCTCTCTGCTGGGACTTTCACAGTGTAACTTGTGAGCAAGGATCTAATTAGTCTGACCAAAGCTCTGACCTCAACCTCTGAAATCCAACAGTTTGGGGGATGACCAGGAATGCAGACTGCTAGTCGGGACTACACATTAGTGACTGCTTAGTGCTGCTCTTTTGAAACCGTAGATGCAAATCTCAGCAGTTGTTGCTGAGCTTTATGGAGAGTTTAAATGGATGGATCAGCTTAAATGTGGACTTTGGGTCATCCAGTCACAAGTCTACATACACATATCACTGGCATGGATGCCATAATAATTTCAGTTTTTGTAAGTTTGGTCTATTTAAAAGCAAACATTGTTATAACTCAGAGTAGATTTTCTCTGAGCCACACGGGATTAACATTTACACACACAGGCAGCCACTATTTGGCCAAGATGTGGAGAAACATAATTGTTTTTCATGGCCAAGGTCCTGGTATAATTCTGGCTGCAGATTTGACTGGAGTTTTACATGTGTTGCAGGACGACGTGAAAGTCGAATTGGAAGTGACTGAGGATGTGGAGGAAGATGATTACCAGTCTGGTTCTGCAGTAGTTGAAGAAGTAGAGATTGTCAACATCATTCAGCAGAAAGCACCGTCGGTGAAGCAGAAATACTCCATGTCAGAGCAGAGAGAGACGCCGGAGCCAACGAAGCTGGACACGCGTTACTTTGGCGAACTGCTGGCCGATGTCTACAGGAAGAACTGTGATATCCATTCCTATATCTTCGATAACGTGTCCAAGATCCGTGGACAGTAAGTGCAAGCTCTCTGTCGTGATTGTGAATTGTATAATGTTTGCAAAAAATAAAAAATAAAAAAATATATAAAGTCGTGATAATGTAAACAGAGCACATTTCTTGACATTATATTTCTAAATTGAATAATTCATTTGAGAGACCCAGAGTCATGAGTCGGTATCCCTGTTGTGACGGTTTTTTGTAATCACCACAGACCAGTGCTTTGATGTTTAATTAACTTCACGGGTGGAGATCATTTTATGTTCATATAGATTAACTAAATTGAATTGAAACTGTTAACAGCATAAAACAAGTTTGAGATCTTATCTCAAGATCATTAGTAGACATTCCCACGAGAGCTTAAAATGTTTTGTTGATCTAACGAGAAAAAGGTTCTGATGCTAGGCTCATGATATCTGAACATAAGGTACATAACTTCTCTCTTTAAAAATATGTTTCTGTTGATGAGTGGCAGAGACATTAACAGAATGACATTAACATGAAAACGTGCTCATTTTCAGAAAACTTGCTTAGCAACTTGAAAATTAAATCCTGAAGATTTTGGATTTTTCAATGCGTAGTAACTCTGCAAAACATTGAAAAACATGGAGTTCAACAACTGGCTAACATCGGTACACAGTTATCCATGACAAATTACATTTTTAACAAAAACACTGCATTTTTCGCAGAAAACTTTGTGAATCCAACTAAAGTAAACATATCAGACATCTCCTCTTAATCCTTGGAATCATATCGTCTTTTTGGCTCGAACTCACTGCAGACAACTTTCATAACTTTAGAGATGAGTTGATGTCATTGATATCATGTTTTCATTTTGTTGACATCTAATGAAGCCGATTCCAAATAACCAACCACACTGAGGGCTTGGTCACTTGCCTGCAGTGGTTCATCTGCTGCTTGTTCAAACAGGTTGGAGTCGAGTTTCAGTTGTTCCCGTCATCCGGAGTTTTACATATGACTTCTGCAGACTCAGCGGGTGGTCTGCTATTTTAAGTGTGGGAAATTTAGAGACGTAGGAGAAAAAGTCGGTTCTTTTTTAATGTATGGGTGTAACACAACATTAGATTTGTGGAAGTCTTACACTTTACGTGAAGGTATTTAGCGCAACAAAAGTGCAAATATAAAACGTGAAGCTTCAGAGACGCATGCATCACTCTTGAGGTTCCAGGGGCCAAATATGGCTTGCCGTAACTTTTCATGTGGCCCTCTGAACTCTGGAGACCTTCAAGATTACGCCTGACAATGTCATGGTTCAAGTTCAATTGTGCAGCGGAAATATAAATGTAACGGAGCAGAAACACAGAAGTCATGAAATGACAATATTTAAGTCATGGTCAGGAGGCTTTTAGGTCAGTCTGTGTTGCAATGTTGTCTTAAACTTAATTTTTGTCCAATTTTGATGTATGTTCATATCAAGACTGATATGTTTTGTTTCACCTGAGATTCCTGGAACACTGCAAGAACAAATATCAGTTTTTTGTTCAGGCACACACTTATGAAACCTCACTTTGTTTTTCCTCTCTGTGTGTTACAGGAAACACACTCTGAATCTCTCCAGTGACCTAAAGGTGAGAGACAAGTCTGAACTAAGCTTAAGTGAAACAATTAAATACCTTAAAGATCAGTTGTGTACATAACAGACAAGAATCAATCAGTTATATTAAATAAAATTCCTCTCTACATCTTATCTGACCAGATACCATCAATACTGATGGAATCTCCTGTTTGTATGAGGCGATGAATATGTGCTGAGTTGTGTCTCTCTCTGTTGAGTCCTTGTTTTGTTCTTGTATGTGTTCAGGGGGAGAAACAGGATGTGGAGTCTTTGATTCCGAAAGGAGCCAATGAACTGACCAAGCAGCAGATGCGCTACCTGCTGGAGGTGAGACACACGGAAAATATTCCGATACATTTTAATGAATAAATAATTCATTTATTGCTTATTTATTTATTGAACCCATTGCTTATTTGGGTTCTCGTTCCAGCGCCTGCAGCCATAGTTTGCTTTCACAGTAGGTCTTTTCATTCGTCGCAGCTGTTTAGATGGAGAGAGGACTGAACTTTTACCAGGTTTTTCATAGATTTTGGCTGAGAGACAGGACTGTGGGTTATTTACCTGTAGTCCTGATAGAAAAGAAAATACATCCCTTTTATATGGCTCAAAGTGTACATAGTTTATAAAACATTTACAAAAATGTAAAAGTAGGCAGTAAAGCAGCATTTTCCCTTACTTGATAAACTTGATGCTAAAAACATCAGCATTCAGTCCAGTGGCCTGGCTGATAACTGCCAAGATTTTGTTTCACCTGTTATACCTGTGATCCTCTATAAGGGCAGGAGAATGATCAGAACGTCTCTGTTGCTAACTCCCCTCTCCATCTGGCTGTTTCAGACTCGTTTCACTGCAGAGAAGAGCATGCGTCTGCTGCTCTCCACCTTCAGCAGCCTGAGAGAGGAGCTGATGCAGATGTCTGAGGACATGCGGGTAAGACCTGTCATCATCGAGCCAGGGGCAAGGCGTGGTGACTCAGCTCAACCATAATCGAGCCCTACAAAAAAACATCAGCTGCAGTTTCTTTTTGATTACGGGGAATTGAGGAGTAACAGGCAAACATGAACATGAAGGTAGAAGAAGAAAACTCAGCAGATTTAAAAGTGTGCTGGAATAATTGCTCCTGCTGCTGACTGGTAACGAGACAGACTTCAAATGTAGGGGAGTTAAAATTTTCAGTGTTCAGTTGTTGAGGCCTCAAAACCGCTCAGCAACGTTAATGTTAGCCTGTTGCACAAACAAACCTGGGTGGAAGCATGGGTGGAAATTTATTTTCATATTTTTCTTTCTACAAACAAAAAACCTGATCAATTATACAATGTTATTGATCAGGTTTCATTCCAGTAAAAGTGTGGTTTTACAGCTAATGCAGATTATAGAATGAACTGCATTTCTGTCCTGAAAACTGCTAACACAGGTGTGTGTGTGTGTGCGTGTGTTCACAGCATCTGGAAAGCGAGAAGGAGTCTTTGGAAAGAGATCTGGCTTTCAAAGCAGACCAGGCTCTGCAGTATGAATCCCTCATAGAGAACGTCAGAGAGAGCAACAACAAGCTGCAGGTACTGTCTGTCATTCAGGTGATCTAATGATTATAATCAGCACATGTGACAAATGAGTTTAATTTATTATATTTGAACCCAAACAAAACCAAAGTCATATCACATGTAGCCCTCTTTGGCTTTTCTTTTTGTTTTCGATTGAGTCACTGAATATGTGCATAATTATTCCCTCGTGGTTTTGGATCCCAAACAATTTGTTGAATTTATTGCGACAGACGTATTTCAGTAAGACGCATGTGTTAGTACAGTGCCAGGGTGGAAAGACATCAGCAATGTCCTAGAACTGTTGACAGACAAACTGAACAGCAACTGCAGAGTGTGAATGAGGCATTGACCCAGTCAAAGTCCACATCCCAACAAGCTCTGTAGTTGGACCATAGAGGGAGCTGTACACTCATGAATGTCTCAAACTGCGATGTTTCAGTTGATGGATTTTTATTTCAGTTGCAACCTTTTTGAATGAAGTATTGAAGTGAAGCGTTTGTGTATTTTTGTGCAGCTGTCCCTGAAGGAAGCCCAAGCGTCCCAGCGTTGCCTGGAGAGCCAGCTCTCCACTTGCCGAAGCAGTGACTCGGTCGGCAACTTCAAGATCAAAGAGCTGGAGGGACGACTGAGAGGACTGGAGAAGGAGAACGAGATGCTCAAACAGAGGGTAAAGGTCAACTTCCTCCAAAACAGGGATTATCCATCCATAAAGAAATCTGATTGGCTTAAATATAGACTAATATTTTCTTGCGGACACTTTCTGTTGTGATGGACAACAATAAACTTCTTACATTTTTGTCCATCTGTCTGTTTTGTTCAGCTGGCCGGACAGTCCAGCAACGGCAACCTGCAGCACAAAACAGAGGCGCTGGCGCAGCACTACAAGCAGGAGCTGGAGACCCTGAAAACAGAAAGAGACATAGAGATGGAGAAACTGAGGGTAAGATGCAAAAAATCAAATAAAAGTAAACAAAGCAGGCGTGAAAACATCTTGTTAAAAAGTCACAGTAGTTTAAAGTGTGAAATCTCCTCAGAAGACCTGTGTAGAAGATTTGTGCATTTTGTTTCCTTGCTGTCATTTTGCGTCCCAGTTTGGTCAAACTTTCCAAAACGTAGCAGATCTACAACTTCTTAAGAAATGTATGAACTCCAAACAAATGTAGCAAAACTTCAAAATGCCGACTATGACCAACCATCATCCTCCTCTAACTAGTTATCGAGTCACAGTTACCTGTCTAGCTACCTCCATATTCCTCCCTTACTTACCTTTTTTCTACCTCTCTTACATTATATTTTTTTATTTAATTTCTTTCTAATTCCCATCCTTTCTTATTTCTTCGTTTTTTCTTCTTTTCTTTTTGTTTTCATTCTTTGCATCCTTGTTTTGTATTTTCTTGCTTTTTTTCTTTCTCTTTCTTTTCTTTCCTCGCACTCCTTCTCTGTTTCCTTCCTGCCTTCTTTCCTCTCCATCTTTCCTCCTTCCCTCCTGTCTTATTTCTCCCCACTTTTAATAACTGAGTAGATGTATGTTGTGCTGTAAACTTATAGGAAACCATTACATTTATACTTTGAAAAGTTGAACTCTTTTACTTTGGAGGGTGGACTTAATAATTTGTTGGAACGTTTGTATGTAAAAAATGCTTGTAATGAATATTTAGTAACTTTTTCCCTTTACATGAATAAAATCTGTATGTTTTTGCTTATTCTTTCCTTTCTCTCACTGTGGTGGGCCTCAGTCTCAGATATCGAAGCTGCAGATGCAGATCACCACGACCTCCACCACTACCACCAAATCCTCATCCGCAGAGAGCTCCCTCCAGCTGAAGATCTCAGAGCTGCTGTCCAGGTTGGAGCAGCGGGAGATCACCATCAAGCAAAAAGAGGAGGTTTGAAACATTCAACACCTCTTTCACTGTGATGTTTCACCTCAGATGTCTACTAGAGATCAACAACAACAACAACAAAAAAAGCAATATTTCATCTCTTAGAGTTTAAACCTTTCCCAAATTTAGGATAAAATTTGGAAATACAATTTCCTTTATCTGTGTGTCTCTGTTTAAGTCAGAAACGTAGAGGAAACCAACCAAATCAAATAAAAGCTCCAATTTTTGACAAGTGGTCAGTAAAATAGTAAAGTTTAAATATTTCTTATGTACAACTTTATAATAAACCATTTATAGCTAAACAATGCCTATTGGAATACTTCAGAGAGTATTAAACTCTTTCCTTGTTCAGCCTTTTTTCTGAAACTGATTGAACTTTGTTGACTTTGAGCTCTCTTTGCCTTCAGGAGATCAGAAGACTGTTGATGGAGAGGAACGACAGCTCCAAGAACGTCACCAAGACGATCATCACCAAGAGGTACAGCAGTCACACAGCACACTGCTGACCTGACACCAGTTGTTCACGTTGTATAGGATTTAGCTTAAGCAGAGATGGCAATAATTTCATTCATTTTAGTCTGATATTCAACACAAAGCTCTAAATTTCTCAGTTTATGTCATGTATAATATGTTATACAAGTTATTATACAGTTCTTGTATAATCTTGTATAATAGTTTACAGTTTATGAGCCTTTTGCCATGTTTACCAGTCAGAATGCAACTATGTTGCGGGTTAATGTGTGTATTATATTATTTACTCTACATGTCAAAAATTAGCCAAAGGTCATTGATCATTTCGCACAATGTGTTTCAGTGTTTCATTTGGTGTTGATTCACAGGAAACAGCAAACTAAAACAAACAGTTTTCCATTCATATCCAGTTATCTTGACTCTAATGTTCAAATTAATTCAGATCCACCTAACTCAAACACAGAGTTGAGTTTGGTTATAGTGGTACACAAAATGATTTGTCAGACGTCTCCTCTGGCTCCTCAGTCATTACTGGGTGAATATCATTCACTACTATACTGACATCACAAGTTTGCATGAAGCACACCAAAACGAGTCCTATGGTTCTCCATTTGTTTGGCTGTCCAGGTACAGGAACCAGTACCCGATCCTTGGTCTGCTTAGCGACGACTACCAGGCCACTTCACCTGTTAAAGAGGCCAAAACCATCGTCATCGAGAGAACCGGAGAGATGATCAAACAGGTATAAGGGTGGAAGGAGAGGCCTGCTGAGAAACCTGCTGACTTTGAGGCATGGAGTCATGTTCCTTTTTAGTTAGTGAAAACTTTCACCTGGGCCAAATGGGTCAGAGTTTTCTCTTTATTAAAAGGAAGCTCATATTAGACATTTTTAAAGGTGGTGTGTCTAATAAAAATGTAATTCTTTAAAGTATACTAAACCATCAACCTTTTTAAATAAATAACTTTGTATTGAAATGTAAAAACAGTTTGGCTGCAACAAGTAAGATTACAGATTAAAGCCAGCTGGAGGACAACATCTTTATCAGTAAAGATCTTCCTCTGACTGATAAGCCGGAACTAAAATGACTGTTTTTTTTAAATGTGTGTTTGTATGACTTGGAGAGCTAACAAACTGACACACTGTCCAGAAATCGCTCAGTAAATACTTGTAAACCGAAACTGTTTGTTTATATTAGAAAACCATGCTGTAACTGTTTAAAATGTCACAGCAGTGAGTGAAAACAGCTCAAAGTCTCAGTTTTTACACACAATGACTTCCATTTTACTTGTGATGGCCATAAAATGTCACTTTAGGCTAATACAACATAGGTGGTAGTTGGAACGGCAGCAGAGTTACTTATATAAAATCTGTGGTTGGTTTGGCTCATGCACTGAAGGGAAGAAACAGACGACATTCAAAACACAAAATGTAAAAACCTCAACGCAACAAAATGTTTTTGTTTTTGTAAACTTTATGTTCACAAACAGCCTCAATGAATCAGGCTGTTGACTCCCCGCCATGTGAGGAAAAGTCCATCCTCCTCACCTATTCATTTCACAAAGCTCACCCATATTTTCTGTCACTTTTAGAACGGGTACCTCCAGAATGAGAACAAGTCAATTCAAATTCATAACAGTTTCTCTCTTAAACCTGCAGATTGTAACAACTGTACCTGTGTTTTATTTTAAAACAGGAAATCATTACTACTCCATAAAGACATACTGCTTCTCTCCGACAGGAATGATTGAACGTGGAGAAGACCCTGATGTCCCCCTCTCTCCCTACCTCCCTCCCCCTTGTGCATGCTCCTCCCCCTCCCCTCAGGCCTCCCAGGATTGGTGGTGGTTGAAACCCCTACTTTCTTCCCCCTGCACCACTAAGATCCGGTTCTGATTCAGTCAAATCCAGTTTGGTTGGGATTAAAATCTAGCTGGGCTTTTTCTGGCTTCTGTTATGTTTTATTTTCAACTTTTACCCATGTAAAAGTTGCATAATGCCACTACAAATATCCATTGACCCAGGTTAAGTTTAAAAAAAAAAAAAAAAAAAAAAGCATGACAGCTGGAAACTGGTTGACATTTGGTTTGGAATCTCTAATCAAAAAGAAATAAAAAGTAAGACAAAGTTAACTCTGCAAGCAGTTTTTATGTCAGGACTTACTTTTTGAATTTTACTATCAGATAAATAAGAGTTACAACAATTAATCAATGCGTAATGAGAATTTTATATTTTTAGTTTGCATAACATCTTTGATATGGTGGTTTTACTGAATGAATAAGAAAGTATTACATTTAGAAGGTGTTTAAAGAAAGTGAGAGAAAGTGAATGAAATAGAATTTTGCAGTGATCGTACAAATGCATTTGCTGGTTGATGCTTAGCAACCAATTTCAAGTCCCACTGTTTACATTTTTTTGACTGGAATAATTTGCAGTTCAGTACTTTTTCACCTTAGTGCCTTTAGGGTGTACAGAAAGGAGCCTTCACTCACTGACAAATAATCATCTGACAGGAAAAAAAAATTAGTTCAGTCATTTAATAAAGAAATATTTAATTGAATTTTCATAAAAAAAAAAAAAAAAAAACTGTTGGTCTCCTGTTGGCATATTTTGAAGGCGGTGAACAAAAATATCCAGAGCTCTGGATTTTCTGGTCTTAAGTTTAGGAAATGAAAACACTGATGTTACTTTGAATGTAGAGATTCTGTTGCTGTGTAATTGGAAATCCTTATGCTGCATAAATTTGAACAAAACTTTAGGAGGGTGTCTTGGAGTAAAGATGATAAAAAAAACAATGTGGCTACATTCAGACTGATTGACAAATTCACCCATATGGTGAAAAGGAGAAGGATTATCTTTAATGAATAAAAAAAAAAAAAACATTATTATTGTTTCTGTAGCATAGAATCAACTGTGGTTTACACAGTTCAGGCACTCAAATAAACAAAATCAAAACAAGAAAAAAAAAAAATCTGTTTTTTGTTTGTATATTGGATAAAACATGTTTTCCAGCCAAGTAAAGTGAGTTTTTCTCCCAAGTATGGAGCAACGTGAGTTTAGATTTGAGATGATTCTAATATAAACCTTATTATTCTCTTTTGAATCTGTAAACAAGCCATCTCTTTAGTGTACAGATGAACAATGAGGAGCGATATGCCATGACGATGATGTGGTATAAATAGGATACTCTTGTACTTTTAATTCAACAAGAGTTTTAAAATGTCAGTTTCTAAATATTTTGAGACGTTTACCATTAAAACCGTTGTTCCTCAACATCTTGCTCGTTCTGGTCATACAGTTGAGGTCAGTAGCAAACCAAACGGTCAACTCAGCTCCCAGTTGTCAAAAATGCAAATGAACCTCTCACTGAGCCACCACTGCCGTGCTTTGCCCAGGGGACGAGGAAGTGGATGCTTCATTACGATTGCTTGCTGCATGTAAATATTCACATGTGTTTGTAAAATGATGGGCATGCTCAGTGAATGTGTTGATTGTGGAGCATCCCACCTTAAATGTGGTTTTAAACGTAAATGTTCTCATGGGTGTTTTTCCTTTTGTTTTGTTCTTCCCTGGTAGTTTATTTTAACCCTTTTTTACGTTGAGGTTTTTATGTGAGTCGAAGATGCATGGGTCCTCATGCATTTTGACGTGTTCCCTGTTTGTACATCACTGTGGGGTCTGGCTGTGTAATGTCAAGCATCCATGAGGGGAAACGAGACCCCATGGATGGGAACTAATGATGTGGGTGAATGTTGGGATGTGTGGAAATGGGGCATGATTTTTAGGGGGGGTTAAAATGGTGGAAGAAAGTATTTTAAAGTACAATATTACATAATCTGTAAACTAATATTTGCTGATTTCCTATGATTTATGCGTTTTGTTTTTCCAATTAAGTATGTCATGTTGAAGGCTTTGTGTCCACCAGGTGGCAGTCTCATTCCTCTGCAGATCTCTAGCATACAGATTGCATTATGAAACATTACTGAAGCTGATTCTGAAGGCATAATTTTCTTCTTTTAATAAGAATTCACTTCTTTTTTTTTTTTTATGTTGTATACATAATAACGTGTCAAAACAAAGCTTTGCACACAATCAGTCCCAGCATTATAGCAAGAAGTACGGGGATCCTGTGAAACATGGGCTGTAATCCATGTTCATCTCATAATCTCCTGCTGTGTAATTCTTATTTTGTAATTAATGTCAACAAATCTTCTGAACTAAATTTATATTTAAAAAAGTTATCTTAAAACCTATATTTTTCAGTCCTTGCATTTTCACATCTTTTCCTTTCTAAACACACTGGGCATTCGAAATACACAAATTTCGTCAGACCTCTTAATTTTGTTGTTTGTGAGGTTTTGTTTTGCAGATACATTTTCTATATTATAAGAATTTTAATACTTTATTATATTTTTATACATCATGTGTCAGTTTTACCTATTTTTATTTAGTCTCAGCCAAAAAAAAAACTGTAAATATCTGTTGGTTGGAACGGAATAACCTCAAAATGTTTCCTGAGGAATAATAAAAATAATTCTACCCTTGTGAAATAGTTGAACTGTAAATAATCCAAGTAAGAAAGCAAATACCATCAGGAGGTTTCTGTATATTTCTCAGAAGTTAAAGTTTATTTAATATCAATAAAAAAGATTAATACTTAAATTTAAAGGCTGAAAGATTATTATGGAAATTACCAATGATAAATTGAATGGGACTAGAAAACATTCAAAATACAAATATATAAACAGAATAAAACCTAAGAACAAGGAGCTGATAGGATTCTCAGAAACCTAAAGTAGAGACTTTACTGTCAACTTCTGATTTTAACTAACTTTAACTTTAGGAAATGAAATGTTTTCAGACCCACTTTGGATTCACTCAACAGCCTCAAGATAGAACCTGTGTGCCTCAGAATCTGCTTTGACTAGACCAGTGGCTGGGTTGATCTGGAAAAAATTAGCATGGGTAGAAATTTTTATAAAAAATACTTTGGGTAACAAAATGTTTTTTTTTTTTTTCCTGGTCTGAATAAATATGGGGGGGGAAACATGAACATTTGTCTTTCCAGACTACATTCATTAATGCTTTTTGAAATATGGAATCATTACTTTGAAATTAATTGTTTAAAAAAATAAGTCTTGTATATTGAAAACAAACATTCATGTGTTAGATCATGTACTAAAACGCTTACCTTTTCTACAAACATTAACAAAAGAAGAGTTACCCAACGGACACAAAGCCTTTCAACAGATTTGGACCTCATGGGAATCGAGTACTGAATGCGTTAGCCGAGTTAGTGAACTAATGTTAGGCTGGCATTAATGCGAGCCCCTATTGGTGGAGAAAATCTCAACATAATCAAAACTTTCTCTTTCAAGTGGGCTAACAGGAAAAAATCCACTTCCATGTTATTACAGTAATCATTTAGAAGATAAAATCCTGCCTCTCATTTTTTTTTCTGCTTACTATACACTGAACAAAGCTAGCTGGATGTAGCTAATATGTTAACAGAGTACATATTTTCTATTATTATTTTTTTTTAAGAGAACTAAAGCTGCAAGTTAGGCCAAGCCACTTTGTTCACTCTTCTTAGAAATGTCACAGCTAAGAATAGATTAATAAAAAATAATATATCTTTGCAGTGCGTTTCTCTGTGTTTTACTGTCTTCCCTATGAATGTACCAGGACATACAAAGATGTCCAAAATCTCACTGGAACAATTTAGTTTTATAATTTATGTGCATTTCAGATCAGTTCTGAATTTTCAGTAAGCAAAATAAATAGACAAAAATAAAACAACTAAATGTTGGTCACTAAAACCAAGAGTGTAAGGAGGTTATGAGGTAATATTCTGGCCAATTTAGTAAAAAGAACATTTTTAAAGGCTTTTCTCATTAAATCCAAAGTGGAAAGGTGTCTGTTATGAAAACAAGCCAAAGCAACCTTGATTCAAAGCATTAGAATGGATAAAATAATTTTGCCATTCTTTAGACAAACAGCAAACGCAGAAAATCAAGCAAGAACAGTTTTAGATTGCCTCAATTCATCTAAAATTAAATGTTAACTAGCATTTAGTAAGTGTCATTTGACAGCGTATCAGAAAAAAAACACAGTGTTAAGTGCCAAGTGTTAAAAAGCAGTAAAATTCTGGCTGATCTTTTCCAGACGTTCATGTCTTGCTTTGGTGTGGAGAACATTAAATATCTCATTTCTTTTTTAAAATATTTTTCCTCTAATAAGCACACATCCTCTGTGTTGCGGAGAGGATAATATATCTACATATGTTTGACATGGCAGTGTTTAAGATTGACTTTGGTCATTAAAGAGTAAATAAAACAGACAAGATTATTACTGACTAACTCAAAACCAACAAAACTCCAGCTCCAGGGTTAAAGACCCTGTGACCCCTCTCATGGTGGCGTCTTTATTCAATCCCAGTCTGGACTAGAGGAGACGTACACCAGTCCATCAAAAGACCAACACAGAGCTATAAAGGACAGACAGCTACGCATGCAGACACTCACACAAGAGTAATTTGAAGTCAACACTTAAATTTAACTCACATTTCTGGCTAAGTGTTCATATTTCACCAGCAGAGGGAGGGAGCCGGCTACAGTCTGCAGCTCACTCTCATCTTGGGGTCATTGAGTGGAGCTGATGGAGCGAAGAGACAGGGAATGAGGTCATTGCAGCTCTGTAGGGCTTGGCTCAGTTGGCTGCTTGTCAACCATTTTGACTCCAGCGAATTCTCTGAAAGCCCAGATGGCCACAGACAGCGAAAACCATCACAAAGTGCAGCACCACATAACTGGCAAAGACAGGCAGAACTGGACATTGAAGACTCAGGGTTTTATTTCAAGACCAATAAAGACCACAACTGTAGAAATATCACTAAATTGTTTTCTTCCTTGTTTTCACTTGATGCAAAACATGACGATTCAAATCCAAGCAATAATGTGACTTACAAATTACATGTTGTTACCATGTAACAACATGTAACAACAGCCCTAGAGCACTGTCTCTAGGGCTGCCACCTTTTTGAAATTAAAATAAGGACCCCCATAAATAAGTGGGGGTCCCTCATTTTAATTTCATGATAGTAGGACGCCGTGTTGTCCTACTTTCATGGGGTGGGATAGCCACTGCAGTGATGAGGTAATATTATGGGAGTGTTTTATGTTAACAAAAGTGATCCATAGAGCAATCGTTCATGCATAGAGGTGAAAGTGATGTCTCACAATGCTGAGACTAAAGACTGCAATATTGTGGTATGACATTCACAAACGAGCAGACAGAGATGGTTTCTGACATTGGTTATATGAGTAACCACCCAGGGTGTTATCTTGTTAGGGACGACATCAGGCCTATGCAGATTGTGGCACAGAGATGAATGGTCAAAGCAGAACATTGATGAGTTGAATTGATAATTATAATTTATTTCAGCTCTAAGCATTTAATATCTGGGTGTTTTTGTGAAAATGTGGATCTTTCAGATCAATCCGAGAAGCAATTTTGATCATATTTTACATATTATTGTGTCCTGTAGTGCAGAGTGCTGGTCTTGGTCTTACTTGATTTTGGACCCTAAAAGTCTTGGTCTTGATGCACTCTGCTCTTGACTTGGTGTCGGGTTCGGTTAGTCTTGACTACAACACTGCGTAACGACACATAAACCAGTTTATTGCATCGATTTAGACAGATTGAAGTAAAATTCCTTATACTCATATTCAATCATAGTTGTAATTGAATGCAATTAGGTTCATTTTATTATGCCAAACAAAAACTTTTCTACGTAGCCTTTTTCATTGTCTTTTTGATGGTGACAGTTTATTTGAGGGCAAGTGCACAAAACTGACATGACATAACACCTGTCATGAACATAAAGGAGTCTTCAGGAATGTTTATGATTGTTGTCATGAAATGTCATTCGGCAAATAGTGACACTGTTAATGCAAAGTTGACACTTTTAATGGATCTTTAATTCAACCTTATATTATGTCTGACTACCATAATCGACAGGATACCCCTTAATTCCAGGGAGAGATTACTTTGGAACAAAATATTCCCCAACAAGGAGTCCTCTTTTTTTAGGTATTTAAAAGAGAACCACCCATTCTCACATTGTTTCCTACCAAGAAAAACATCCAACATTCATCTTAACTTTGAATTTCTTCTTCTTGTTTTCTTACACGCCGGTCTTTTGCATGCGGTTCTCCCTTTCCTCTTCCAGGACCTCTTTATGTCATGCTTGGGCTTATGCACCATGTACAAACACACGCACTCCTCGTATTGTGTCTCGCTCTCAGTAAACCCAATATCCTCTGAGCCCCGGAGGCTTTAGAGTGTAAAGGCAGCATGGAGGCAGGAAGAGAGAGACTGCATTATCCACATCATGAGCGAGAGTTATCAGGAATAATCAATGCTGCCCCATTACGCACTCCAGTCGGCCACACTCGCTCACACTAGCTCTCTAATGAGATCAATATGCTTTATTGGCGTGAATGATAGTGTGATATGGTTATTGGAGAAAAAAAAGGAACAATTTATCAACAATGTGCACTGCTCTTAAAAGGACAATTAAACCAGTGAAAGTTTAGACCCAAGCCAACTATTCTCCCAAATGTTTCGTTGACAACCCTGTTCATCAAAAATCAATATGCATCGTGACTAACTCACCCCTGAAGCATCTTTTACATACCGAGGTGAACAATTTATTCATGACTTCATTAAAGTTATCTTGTTAATTAACTAACTGAAACCAAATTCAGTTTCATTAGCTCAGTAGCAAAGCATTGCTACTGAGCTAATGGATTACTTTTTTCCCCCAAATAGAACTCTATGCAAGAGTTGGAATATGTAAACAGCAGTGAGAGTAATCTTTGGAGGATCTGAGGATCATAGAAAACATTTTTCAAGAGAGTTCCTCTTTCGCCACCCCCCCAAAAAAACAACAAAAAAACGGCTTTCACATATTGTTAAAGTTGTCACCATGTTGTGACTGCGTAATATGACATAGATAATATGTGAAAAGATCAATCTCTCCCACCTCCTCCCAGTGCTACTATTGCTGTCTGAAGAAATGCACCAATCCCAGTCAAAAACAATCAATCAGAGCCAGGAGGAATGTCAACCATCCTCCGGTATACGCTGCTAAATGTGCTTATTGCAGAGAACCAACTTACTGTTACAGGAAACTATTTATCCACCGTCATCAGTAGTCATGTTAACTAGTCTGAGTCTTCATGGGAGTGAATACTCAGGCGAACTACCAGTAGCAGAGCAGAGAAACACAAGGAGGCTGTTAGTAGCACATACACAACAGTAATTGGCAGCGCTGGCTCTGGATGTTTCAGACGGAGCAGTGTATTTGTTCAGATGACAAGGAGTCATGGGGCAAGGCAGAGGAGCCTTTTATAATCGTTATAATTTTAAGTCAAGTGTTTTGTACTTCATTACTTTTCATCAAGCAATTACTGATGGTTAAATTGGGTTGTGATGTGTAAATTGGGCTCTAAATGGGCAAAATGAAGGGAATGCTTGTTTTCAATGCACAGTAAATACCACTAGTAGCTCTGAATAGACTAAGACACACATTAGATTATTTTCAGTGTTAGCGATATGTTGTCTTATGTTACTTACCGAGTTTACTCAGCTAACTTACTTAGCGTTCCTTTAAGTGGCAAAAAAGTCCCATATTAAGAAATATTTGTTTGTAAACAAAATAACCGAAAAAGAAAAATAACTGAAAAGCATTTTCATTTAATTTAAATTTAATCTAAATGTTACTTTTTAGATTTTTTCCTAATGAATTTCTAAGAGTGACTGTGGATTTTCTATCACTGTGGAGTATAACTACAATTTGAAAAAGAGGCTCAATATTTAAGCCACTAGGCTGGACTAAGACATACATTGATCTTCCCAGGCACAGTGAACAGGATGGTGAGGCTGGTAAGATGTTTGGTGGCTGCAGCAATGAGTGGCATCTTGTGGTCATCAAGTGTCCAAAACAACCAGTCTGGAATCTCTAGATGATAAGTGATTGCTTAGGAGTGATGCTCGGAAAATACTTTCAACCCTCTTTCATGGTCATCTTAGTCCAAATAGAAAACCTTCTGAAGAGACCACAAGGAGAAGACCAGGACACTCACCCATTGTACAAAGAGGACCAACATATTTTCAAACAAGTACAACTAGTCATACTTTTACTACTTCCACTGGTACTTAGAAGAACTTTCTTCTAATACAAGGTAAGCATGAATCAAATATAACACGTCAAGCTAAACTGGATCGGCATATGTGCTAGGACTTAGCATGGTCTAAGTTAACGCCGGATTCAGAGTATTTTCTCAACAGTACATTCTTTTTCTGAAGCAAGTCAAGCTGCATTTAACAAATCTTACAACAAAGAATTGAGAAAGTTACATATTTTTTTGAAAAAGATGCAATGAAATCAGATGAGCCAGGGTACACAGAGGATAAATGATAGCAGTTAGCATAGCAACATGGAACTTGTCTGGTTGATAAATTGTTGTATGGTGGGCAACCTCTCATGTATCAGGAGATGTAAATAGAAAAGTGAGTGCACCAAACTTTCTAAAACCTGTTTCTTACTTTAACGTTTTCTGAATGCAATCTGTCAGTTTTTCCCCAAGTCAGAGACATCACGACTTCCTCTGCCTCCTGCTCTTCCTCTGCCTCCCCACCCTGCCAGGAAAGTGTTGACAGCTCTCATCTTTCATCCATTTGATGTAATTAGGCTCCTCTCTACACATTTGAAGCTTTCCATTCACATTTTATTGTGGGATGAGCTCAGCTTTTCCTGCCGCAACAAAAAACCGCTGGTGCATCTATGGTTCTTAGATGATGCCTTACAAACCGTCTAGATGAAAGGACAAACCACTTGTTAGAGCATCTGGTGCAGGTGATCAATAAACATTTTTACAGAAACTCTTTTAGTCTCAAGTTGTACATATGTTTTGACACAAAAACATATGTACAAAAAAATATGTTCTGATTTTTTCCAAACATATGCCACTTATTTTGTTGCTCATCACAGAGATCTTCTTTGAGTGAAGTGGTCCTGGGCATGTGCAAATATTATCTTAATGATAGATTTGGGCTAGTTCATTCAGTAAAGGCAACCTGATGGGGTCCTTCTTGCACACCTCCAATGAAGGTTAAACTTTTGTAGTGTCTTTCTGATTGTACAGACATGCACTTTAACACCAGTGATAGCAAGAGCCTTTTTTTGGTCCTGTAGGGTTTTTTATGGAGACTACTTTTAACATCTTGTTTCTGTTTGTAGGATAAAGTTGCATGAATGGTCAGACCCTTGTAAATTGGCCGCTGATTTAAATATCCTGAAATGGAGGACATTTAAATCAGGTTCAGTGAAAATTGGGTTCAGTGAAAAATGTTAATTGCGTTAACTTGAAGGACTAATCATAAACATTAGCTCTGCTAATGCTAAAGCACTTTATTAACCATGATAAACACTGAGTTCCTTAGCCAATGCTAACGCACTGACTTTAATTCAAATTATATCTGCCCTTGAAAGACTACAACCCTTAAGCACCAAACTGAAGTTTGGTATTATAATTTATACACAGTACAAACTGCTGGGTTAAAAATAACCCAATTTGTAAACCAGTGCTGGGTCAAATATAGACCGACCCAACGCTGGGATGGTTGATGGTTCGACCCAACACATTGGGTTATGGCAACTAACAAAAGTTGGATTAAACTGGCCCAAAATTGGGTTGAAACTCATAACCCAACACAAGGGTTGTTATATCACTATATTTGGGTAAAAAAATAATAATAAAAATATTTATTTATTTTAAATTTCATCAAATAAAAACAGGATTAAAAACAATCTGAATTTAAAGTTTCTTTTAATTTCATGTGATACATATGCATGAATGGTCAGACCCTTGTAAACCACTTTTCATTTACAAAACTTATAAAACATAAGTAAGTTTTTTGAAAAGTGTATAATCAAATCACTTCAACTCATTATTTGGCTACACCTCCAGAAGTATCTGTTACTACACATCAGAAAACATTTAATGTAAAAAGTCTTTTTTAAAGCAAACTAACTACAAGAAAAAATTTCAGCTATTAAACAAGGAGTATTTTTATGGACAATTTAGAAGTTCTGTCTTTCCCCCAGAATGACGACATACATACGGTTTCTATGTTGTTGCATTTTGTAGATGCACCACCAGGTTTGTCCCAACCTGATGGAGAGGGAAGACACAAAAACAGGTGTCACAAAAACAGCTTAAAGAAAAGCCTGAAGCTTTTCTCTAAGCCCTGTAGTTCCCACTATGGCCACCAGAGTGCAGAAATACCCCGCTCTGGAACATAGAGGTGAGTTTGTAGAGCTGCAGCTGGTTTCTGATTTTTGTTAAGTTGGCCACGTTTTGGATTCTAATCAATTAAATCAAGCCATGTTTGAAACAGGCAGCTGGTGCTGACCTCCTGCAGGGCGTTCCACAGCTCTTGGTCTGAGTGTTGGTTAAAAGGGTCCAGTTTCTTCCTCATGGAGCCTGTGAACAGTACCGGAACTGTACTTCCAATTTGGTTTTGGAAACAAAACCAAATTGTTTCACAGGTCACAGAATTAATAATAAAATGTTAAAAATTCACTTCTGCGTATTTAAACCTTAGAATAAAAGCTTCTGACATGTTCTCAGCAAAACATGGTGGTGGCAGCATCAGGCTATGGGGAGGATTTTCTTCAAAGACAGGGGATATTCTCAGTTTAATGAGAATATGGACAGAGCTGGTTAGAGGATAAACATACAGTCAGAGACAAATCTGTGTGCAAGAATGGCCCAGTCAAAGTCCAAACCTGAATTCATTTGAGAATATTTGGCAAAACTTCAATAATGCTGTTTACATTAATCACAATGAATAGCCTTAAGAACACAGAAAGCATTAAATTGAGATGGAAAATCCTGCAAATCTGAAAGAAAATGTTTGCAAACAACAAATTGAGAAATTGAGAGAAGTGAGAAAAAAGAAGAGCAAGATGAAAGAAAAAAATTAACTTCAGTTCTCATACAGAAACACATTTAGAGATGAACAATTAATCTATTGGTATTTTCTGTCGGTATCGACTGAAAGTAGTGCATTATTGAGCTGTGGAAGGGAAAAATTTAGGGCGCTCAGATGAGATGAAATGTAATTTTATATATGTGTAACAGGGTTACCGACAGAAAATACCAATATATATATATATATATATATATATATAAATTCCCTTTTCACCCACCGCGGGTGGTTCTTATCCTCTGAGCTCGGGTCCTCTACCAGAGGCCTGGGAGCTTGAGGGTTTTGCGCAGTATCTTTGCTGTGCCTAGAACTGCACATTTCTGGACTGAGATGTCTGATGTTGTTCCTGGGATCTGTTGTAGCCACTGCTCCAGTTTGGGGGTGATTGCCCCGAGGGCCCCGATGACCACAGGCACCACTGTGGTCTTCACTTTCCAGGCCCTCTCCAGTTCCTCCCTGAGGCCCTGGTATTTCTCCAGTTTCTCGTGCTCCTTTTTCCTGATGTTGCAGTCACTCGGTATTGCTACATCCACCACAACGGCTTTCCTCTGTTGTTTATCCACTACGACAATGTCCGGTTGGTTCGACCTTACCATTTTTGTCTGTCTGGATCTGGAAGTCCCACAGGATCTTAGCTCGGCCATTCTCCACCACCTTTGGGGGTGTTCCCCACTTTGATCTCAGGGCTTCCAGTCCATATTCTGCACAGATGTTTCTGTACACTATGCCTGCCACTTGGTTATGTCGTTCCATGTACTCTTTCCCTGCCAGTATCTTGCACCCTGTTGTTATGTGCTGGACTGTCTCAGGGGCCTCCTTGCACAACCTACACCTTGGGTCTTGTCCGGTGTGGTAGATCTGGGCTTCTATTGCTCTGGTGTTTATGGCCTGTTCCTGGGCGGCCAGGATGAGGGCCTCTGTGCTGTCCTTGAGTCCAGCTTTTTCCAGCCATTGGTAGGACTTTCTGATATCAGCCACTTCAGTTATTTGCCGGTGGTACATCCCATGTAGGGGTTTGTCCTCCCATGATGGTACCTCCAGCACCTCAACTTCTGTTCCCCATTGTCTGACACATTCACTGAGCACATTGTCTGATGAGGCTTTGTCCCTGACATATATATATATATATGGAGCAATAGTCATATGGCTTCCTAGTTCTTTCATATTACTCAACCTCAGTCTCCTGGGTCTACTCTCCTGCATGATTTGAACATTTCCTTCCTGCTACACATCTGACTCAAATGAATGGGTGATTAAGAGGCTTCTGTTGCACTTGATGGTTTGCTGAGGATGCTGGATCAGGGACACAACAGGAGCATTCACGACATTGGGCCCTGGGGGTCAGGCTTTAGAACACATTACTTTATACAATAAGTCTGATTTTGTTAACAATATAAAAATGTCCACCCTACAAAGTGTAAAGATGAACTGTATTGACTGCTGCTTCTTCTGCTAAAGTCCCTTTGGGCGACATTTCTATATATAAATGATCTAAACTGAATTGGATTGAATTTTGGTGGTTTTATAAATTCTTCTTTCAGCCAGTCATATGTGGAAGAAAAGTGAACTCAGTAACATCCAGAGTAATTGATCAACTGTAAGAAAATAAATTGCGAGCCTAAAGAAATCCCCCTCCCTATTTCTCCTTCTTCATGTATCTCCTAATGTCTCGACCCTGGTTTGTCTTACCTAATTCTATCTCCTGATCCATCCATCAGAGTCTTGTTGTTTCTCTCCTCTCACACACCCTGTTCTCCCCCTATTGGCTTGTATCTCACCGTGTCTCTTTGCCACTCTCCCTCCCATCATCCTCTCTCCATCCTCTTTCTCTCTCTCTCTCTGTTGATGAGGTAGTGAATGAGAGGCTGAGCGAATAAGTACGGACGAGCGAGCGTAGCCGCTGATGCACTCCTGGTCATTAATAAAACTTTTATACAGTCAGGAAATGCATTTGAGCCCCGGTGGCTGGAGCTCCTCTCAGACACACAGGAAATGGGTGCTTGGCCGACGGCCAATCCTGCTATTTCAGGGGGATCGTCCGGAGCCAATTAAGCTTTGCTTGGCCAGTTAATGGATCGGTGGCTCTGCTCTTCTCTACACCCAAATATCAGCAGCAATTAGAGGATGTGTGGTAGGTTGCACGAGTGCAACAAAATGAAACAATATAGTGGTCAGTTAGATTGGATTGGCTACCAAATCACTCATCTCATGCAATAAAAAGCTACAAGAGAGTCACTTCTTATACATGATTTTCTGTACACGTCACTCTAATTACAGTCTTTCTTCATATTGTACCAAAAAGAACCGTTAGAACATTGCATGAAGTCCTAATTATCATTCCTCATTTCTTTAGACTGTGTTTTCAAATCACCACAATCGTTTATAACGAAGTTCAATTAATTCAAATAATTTATTAATCCCAAGGGTAAAATAAATGCTTTTGTAACTCATATTATCCGAGTTCCTTCAACTAATAGCTGTAGGTAGTGATGGTTTTGAGCAGGAGGCTCACAAAAAGCTTCTGACTGAAGTCAAGTCAAATTTACTTGCATAGGACATTTCTGCAACAAGGCAGTTCAAAGTACTTTACATGATTAAAAGCATGACACAATTAGCACACAACAAAACAAGTACATTACAGCGGCAGCACCACTGTAGGTAGTTTTGTCTTCCTTCACATGTTTGTTTGTCACCTGATTTTGAGCATACAGTCCTGGTACCAGGACTGGTTTGAAAATAAGTACTAAGCAATCAAATTCCAAAGAAGATCTCTAAAGGAATGTTTGAAAAATCATTATTCGAGACATCAAGCATAAAATAAATTTAAAGGCAGTTCAAACTGTGAGGTTTTGGGTCATAGAAAAATGTTACAATTTATTGAAGTGTCATTTAAGCGTTTCTTGGATTGCCTCTATAAGAAAACCAGCAAGCCTTTTTGTTAAATTGTATAACAGAAATAACAAACTGGCAATTAGAAATCCCAGCAAATACCAGTGTTTTGTAAATCCCCTAACTCTTCTTGGAATATTGCTGCAAGTTTGCCTCAAACTGCTTCCAGTCATAGTGCAGAATAAGCGGCACGCCTATTCCACAAACATCTTGAAAGCAAGGTAATTGTTCATAAACCCAGGTATTAAGGAGTTAAACTTTGACTGCATGGTAATTGTTAATATTACCTCCTTATTAAAAGTTAAACTTTAACTGCAGGACTTACTGTAATAGTGATATGTCCAGAACGAGTTGGGCAAAAGTATACAGGGAGAATTAATTTGTACATACTGTGAGTCATACTGGCCATGTAGCCATCTTCACATCACTTATACCTCATTCTGCTCCAATCTTCAACTTTTGTTTTCTCTCTCAATAGACCCTGAAATCTTACAGTTGTTACAAATTCTTACAGCTTTATTGTAGCAACTACTAGATTTTGTAGGACACATAAAAAACAAACAGCAGGCAGAGTTATTTGGATATGTCATTGCCTTGCCAACTTCTGGAAGAAGGCCAGAATTGTCTCTCTCACATGAAAGGAAATTGATTAGGATGCAATCCTGGAATCTCCAAAGCTTAAGCTTGAAATGAACTGGAAGTTGCAGGAACTCCTGTAGCACTGTAGTGTGACCAAGAAAGAGCCCCTTTTCAAGATTTATACTTGTCAAAATGCCTTCTCGAGAAACATTTCATATATAGATGAGACCAAACTTGAGGCATTTCAGAACTACAGGAAGTGTGTCTGAACTAATGAACATCCATGGTGGTGCTGGCATTCTGCAGCGGGGGTCTGCTAATGCATGAAGTAGGGCTTTACCTCCGAATTCTCAAGCTTCACTTGAAGTCACTCAATGGATGGTTGAAACCTGGACACAATCAAATTTTCCAATAGAACAAAGATCTCAAACACACATCAAAACTGGTTTTGGCTAACAGTAGGATTCTGGAATTAGCTGTATCAAACATTTTGAGCTGTGCTTTAAAGCTTGGTCTGACAACGGACGTTGAGCGCATCGAGCAAGGTTAACATTCACCCATATCAACTCCAATAAAAACACCCAGTAAAATAATGTAAGTAGTTCTGGTCACATGACACACATACTGTTCTGTGTTGTGTAAGTTGACTCTCATTTGCTCTATGGGATTTCTGTTCTGTGTCCAGGAGGTGTTTCTCACTAACACACAATAACATGCGACGTTGCCCTATACAGATACACAGAAACTGAGTGTGGAGTGTGGAAAGAAGAGAGCCGGCAGAAATAAATGACTTTGTCAGATGGATGCTCTTAATCAGGCCATGTGTCATTGATCTCTGCATGACCCAGAACATTACTTCCCATCTACTACTTTCATCTCAGTCAACTTATTTTTGCTTAGTTGGCATCCATGTTTTATTATCTGCAGAATGAAGTGGGTTTTTAAATGTTACAGGAGCATTTTCAAGCTAACAGCAGAAAGACAGTTTGAAGAGAAACAGGTTAACAAAATTTTCTTTATGAATACTCTTACCTATCACTGTCCTGCCTCAAACAATAGACTAATATGCTACCAATGGCAATTAGCTAGTTGCTGCATTACAACATTCCTCTTCTTGGTCCCGAGCTGGAAATTGATTTGGAAAGTCCTCTATATAACTGACACGATGAAATGGTTTCCACTGATGCTGGATGCTTTCAGGGAAGCCCTTTCAGACTTTATGGCCACCTTGGCTTGGGCTTTGGCTGAAAGTTGGGCGACCACTTCCTCCATCAGCGTGGGAATTTTTTCCTTGATAGCATCTGCTAAAGCTAGCTTAAATAGCCCTGCAAGTTCTTCGTTGTCGACAGAGCGCATGTTAAGCTGTTCTTTTGCTTGTCCGGCAGAATGTTTCTTTGAAGATGCAGCTATCGTTTTCCACTAAATGAAAAACGTCGACCTACAGACCACAGATACGTATGTGGTAAAAAAGACAACATATTTAAAGAAAAGCTGCAGAGCTATGATGACTAACTACTTGGCGCGGTCGTGTCATTTGGTAATTTCTTCTGATTTCAACCCTGAATTGGATTTCATGACAACACTGACATTTGTGAGATAGTGCTTTCATTGTTTTTTTAATACTAGAAAAGAGAGAGAGAGATTATATAAGTCTGTAAAGTATTTCTGTCAAATTAGTGAGTTACAGTTTGAATTTTGTGAGATCTCCTTTTAAGAAGATGCCTCATACTTCTTGGGAAGACGGCACTGCTTCACTGGAGGTGGATTTGGTTTCTTTTAGATAATCTCATTGTCTTTTTCCCATCTTAATGTCTCTCTATCAGCAGTTTGTTTCATCTCAGATACTTTTCTCAACAGGAAACAGAGCTCCCCCTCAACCCCATTAGGGACCAGTGTCCAATTACATTTGTGTGTGTGTATGTGTGTGTCTGCGCCTGCACATAGTGCATCTTGCTGTAGCTCAGATCTTGCTGAGTAAGGACAGAGACTAAAAGAAAAAAAAAAAAAGGTTCATTTGCACACCCAAGCACACATGAATGAGTTTTCCCACATCGCTGCACACACAAAAGGCAGGTTTCGTATTACAATCATGCAGCATTTTCAGGATGATCAGTCAGTGATGTCACTTACTGAACAAGTGAATGAGGGAAAGAGTAGCAATCTCCATGATCACTTTCACTTCTCGCCTGTCCTTAGTCTAGAAATGAACACATTTTGGTTTAACAGATGCACAAAAAGGAATGAAGAAGAAAGTATCATAGATGATTACTAAACAAACGATTTCATTGACAGATTCCTCACAAATTGTGTTTTAGCTACAAAAACTGATCGACGTACCACAGTGATGCTTGTTTTCTACCTGAAAGTGTTCCTTTGTAGAAATGATCTTAGTTTAACTTTTGAGTGCCTGACAGGCCCAGCAGGCTCAGAGCGGGACCAAAGTCAAACTTTTAACGAGCGGTTAGGTGATTTTCAGATGTTAATTTTCGCACAGACCTTTTATGGTCCAGAAGATGCACCATGTCGAGAAAAAAAAAACAGAACAGAAGGCATCGGTGAGCCAACATTCAGACCACTCACACAACAGGCCTGCATGGACAGGGGACGAAAAGTTCACCCCAGTGGTTGTGATATAAAGGGGCAGATGACACGAGTCTGATAATACAATTAGACAGTTTTTGTCACGCAGCTGCAACAATCATAGCAAAATTCAGAGGTTCGGTTCAACCATGCAGAACCCTTTAACCTGAATGCCTTCAGTTGCAGCTGCCAACAGTTGGATCTTCTGGATATTTGTTATTTGTCCACAGGAACAACAAAGACTTAAAAAGGCCTCCTGCAGCTTGAATGCATCCATCTCTGCTGGAGTCCAAAGCCAGGCAGTGGTGGACGGTAACAGAGTGCATTTAATTAAGTACTTTACTTAAGCACATTTTTTCTTTAAGAATCTTTACTTTGCTTGAGTATTTATTGTTTGGGAAACTTATAACTTAAGTTCCACTACATTTCAAAGACAAATATTGTACTGTTAACTAATATAGTAATGTATTGATATTAGAAAAATATAATTTGTTCTTTTAAATACCTGATTAGTTTTTAAATGCACTTTCAAATACTTAAGTATTTTCAAAAGTAAGTATTATGGTACTTTAAGTTGAGTGACTTTTGACAGAGCAACTTTAACTTGTAGTTTGAGTAATATTTGACCATCAACACTTTTCCTCAAGTATCAAAGTTGAGTACTGTGTCCAAACTGTTTCCTTGATCCCTCCAATACTATTTCATCCAAATCTCCACCAGCTGAGGGCCAGGATTTTGCTTCTGCATCAAAATATATGTAAATTGTTTATTTATTTATCGATGATGTTCAGCATGTAAGTCAAAGTTTTATTGATACAATGACGCTAGTTTGCCAAAAGTGACTTCACACTATGAACGTAAATTCTTACATTTGGAAATTTTGATGAATCAGTTCTGTTTTAATGAAATTAGATTTTTCTTTTCTTTTTTTTTTTTTTAAACGTTCCTCCTCTGCATCTTGACTTGATTCCAGAGCTTGTTTAAGTCCAACTTCTGCCCAGTCATGGTAAAGCAGAGGTAAGTGAATTGAGCTGAATTCAGTGATGAAAGAGGGAGGAGTTGGAGATGGGAAAGGAGGAGGGCTGACCGGAGATAATGTGTGTGTGTGTGGGGGTGGGGGTGTGTGTGTGTGTGTGCGTGTGTGTGAAAGAGAGACACAGACTGCATGCAGCTCTCAGTCATTCATCTCTTAGAAAGAGGAGAGGAAACTACAACAGAAAGACAGGCAGAGATTTTATAAATAACAAAGAAGACATTTTTTTACCTAGCAATCCTGACTCGTATCTCCTCTCATTCAGACTCTAAAAGCTGCATTTTCTTCTTTGCAATCAAGTTTTCACACTGCAAGTTCAGTTACTGTGTGGAGATATTTCTGATTCACTCTCAGGCATCTGAAGACGCATTTCCTGCTCTGAGAACTGTAGACAAAATATACCAAAGCCATACATGTGCCTGTTTGTTTGACATGATTCCAGCATCAGGAGCAGCCATTCCAAAGTGAATCTCTGTTGATCAAGGACAGAGAGGGGCTGGGGGCAGACTCTTTTTCTTTGCAGTTTACGCAAATGGACTAGTTGACTTATTTTTGGAAGGTGAAGAACGGGGTGACCTGGAGAGGAAGCACCCGGGAACAGAAAAGCTCCGGGAAGAAGGAGGAGGAGGAGGAGGAGGAGGAGGAGGGAAAGGAGAAGGGTGCTTCAAACTGAGACAGAGCATCCTCCCAGCTCAGAAACAGACACCAACAAGACCACAACACCAGGTTTATTTTTATGTGTTTTAACAAAAAGAAACTGTAGGGATTCTGCACGCTCACATCCGGGACGCACCGGCACACCGCCGCAGAATGGATCTCCCTCCAGTCAGAGGTAAGCATAAACTCATCCTGTCGCCATTCGATCTCATCGTGATCCACTGGCGATTTGCCTGACCTTGAAGCGAAAGAATTGTTTCAAGATTGTCGAGGAAATTCAGAGCTACCCAAACTCCCTGTTGTAGAGGCGGAAGCAGAGTTTGCATCATAAAATATACTCTGTTTAAAGTTTGTTTGCACTTAAGAATCAGTAACTAAAATAACAATCTCTCAGGAATAATTGTTTAAATCTGCAACACTTACAAAGAAAAAAAAACAAAGTGAGATAACTACATGTAAGCACTGTTAGTTAAGAACCAGCTGCATTACATGGTAATGTAACACCCTGCTCATGTTTGTGCACATCCCTTGGAATTAAAAGCGTTCTAAATTCTCCTGAATGAACATATTTAATCATTGAACAGAACATACAAATAGTGCAAATGCTGCTCTAACAGTCTAATTAATCAACATCTGAAAGAAAAACAGCTTACAGACATCAAATTTATCATGGAAACAACAATCCTGGTGAGAAAAAATACAAATGAAAATAAGTATAGATTAAATACATTTGTAGAGCATTATGAACACTGCAGTTAAATATTTTAAAAAAACATTTTGTACATATTTTGAGAGTCTTATTAAAGGAATAAAATAACACTTTTCAACATGCAGACCCACAAATATACAGCATAAAACTGCCAGTGGTCGACATTTCACCATCAGTAACAAGAAGGTTTTAATCATCAGGATGTGTTTCTGCTCATCTTGTAATTTTAACTGTTGCATCACATAAGAAGATGGTCATTTGAAATAGAAAATTGTCTTTTTTTTTAAAATATGGTTAACCTTGTGTTGTATCTGTTTCATCACTCTAGTAAAACCTCCTAAAATTTCTAGATATGTTTTAACTCAGCAGTTTTGGGATGAAGTTAAGGTGACTTTATTGCAGCTGTTCCACTTCTAAAACCAATACTTAGCTCCAGAGCAGTTTACATGTAGCTGCATTGGGGACATACGAGGCCGGGATTGATCGTCCTCAAGGTCGGATGTGGAACGTCAATACCCATCTACGTTGGGTTGGGACTGGAGGGGCGGGTGGATGAGAAAATGATGGGATGGACTGATGGGAAGAACGGAAAGAAAGAGAATGAACCGGATGCAGGGAGGGAGGAATGGGTGGGCATTGGGAAGAAGTGTTCACCATAGTTGGACAAATGGACAGATGTTTGGAAGGAGACGTTATCCACAAAGAATGAAGGATGAAAAGAAAGGAGCGGAGATATGAAGCAAATATTTCCTTAATTTATTCAACAATAAAGCAGCTAAGAGATGGCATCATTTCATTCAGCAAGTACGGAACATCGATCTTTGGGGAAGACATAAAAAGTAAGATGTGCTGGAGAAAAAAGCCAAAAAGCCTCCATATCTCACTTTCTTCTAGTAAAAACTGCAGTGGAAGGAGAAAAAAAAAAATTTTGATCCCCTGATGAGTTCTTAAAGTCTCCTCATTTAAGCAGAGACCAGATTAAAAAAAAAAAAAACTTGTGAAAAAAGGCACAACATTAAAGTTAAAATTTGGTTTGCAAGTCGTAAGTATTTAAAAAGTATTTGATCTCATTGAAGCATGACTTAGAAATTGTTGGAGAAAGAGATAAAAGTTCTGAGATATTTCACCAGATTTTAGTGCTTTGCACTGATTCTGACCCACTGCTCTGGACAGAAACTATCCAAATCCTTAACATTTCTTTGCTGTTTGGTTGCAGATTTTCTCCACAGATTTTTCTTTTTCATCTTGAAAGACTCATCCATGACACTAGATTTTTCATCCTAAATACAGTTTAATGGCTTCTCAATGCAATAAAGTAGACCAGCTTATTTTTAGCCCCTTCCAACTTGTATGTCAACCATAACTTTAATTTCTCTTTCTTACCCATTCTGATGGTCAATTTGAACTTTTAGTAAGCCAAAATGACTGAAGGGCTAGCTAGCATTACCTTTGCTAACATGTTATACTAGCTGTAACTTAATCCCAATAATGATCTCTTAGAGGTTGGAATGTTTAACAGGGAAAACATTTGCATTTTGTGGTTTACTTTGCATCTATATGCATATTTAACTTATCAAATGACAGTCAAAATGAGTAAAGGGCTGGATAGTCTTACCTTAGCTAACATGTTATGCTAGCTATATCATACTGCCATTTAATGATCTCTTAGAAGTTGTAACTTTGAATTAGGTTTGACATTCCTCCCAGCCCTCTGGTGTTCCAGAGTGCAACCAATCCTAAGGCAGCCATTTTGAATTTTGAAGTCAGACTCCGTGAGAAATCTTCAACTTTAAGTTTCCACGTATTATCCTCAATAGGTTTTCCTGATGATTATTTTAATTAGAAAATTTTGACTTGGCATTATCTCGAACAGGATCGTTTGCTAATCTTTTACTTAGCAAGTAGCCAGTTACTTTATCATTTTGAGGACACTGCTCACTTTTAAGCTTGTTTTAAGGGTTCAGTTAAATCAGTGGTGAATAATGCTAAAGATATGCCTTAGCTAACTTTTAGCATTCTATTTGATTTATTTTGATATAAAGTAATCTCTTGAGGCCAGATGGTGATCAAGAGTAGCATGCAGAGGATGTATTGCATATGAATGAAAATTTGTGTTTTATTGTTCTACTGCAGTTTCGCCTCGGATTTCTAGACAAATTTCACCAACAGGAGACCAATAAATGATCAAATCATCTTATATTATTTTATGTTCCACACAAATGTTGCTTTGAAATTGTAAAATGACCTAGGATTATTTCCATGTTTCATTTTGCTTAAAGTCTGATTTTACCATTCCCTTTTCATGCAATTACAACATTCAAACTAAACATATTGATTACAAAGCGTATGGATTTGATTGCGTTTGTTCCTCAGAGGATTTTAGAAGTAAAGACTGGCTATGCCTCACTTTTTTCTTCTTTTTTGATTGTATGGCAATATCATAGAAAGACAGAGTAGTAAATTAGAACTAGATATCAACCGTCTCATCTGGTTAAATAAGTGTAAGTAAACCTGAAATTCAAATCCACCTTCGAAATATCTATACTTCTTCTTATAAGTGGGCAGAAATATCCAGTCAATTGTAGAAAATAATTGTGTCCCATGTAACCTTTCAGATGATGGATTGTAGGATTTCTCCTTTGTAGGTAATCTATTTTGATTCTAGCTTTTATTAATTTCTGTTATTTATTTACATCACACTTATTTTATTTGAATATGTAAACAACTGGGTCATACAGTCTCTACTTCTTTCATTTTCATCATTTTAAACATACATTGTTCCCTCATTTTCTGGCTCTTTCTCTCTTCCTGGTTTACTCCTTCCCCTGCCTGGACCTTCTGGTCTGCAGTGTCTATTTCAGTCTTTCCGCTGGGGTCAGATTCGGCACATCCGGTATCTCGTCCAGTTTATGGTCATTGAATTCTGCTGAGCTCCCAGAGGGCGTTGGAAGGAAGGCCCCTGGGTCTTAGTGCCAGGCTTGTCCTTAAAGGGAAAAATCATAGAACCAGAAAAGTCTGAAGTGATGACATCAAAAGATTTGACCCGGTGAATTGTGCTGGTTTGAAACACTCAGGGTATTTGTACGTAAAGATGAACCAAAAGGTTTTCTATATTAGACTGTAAGACAACTAAGAAGACTTTTGAAACTTAGAAAACATTTTCTAAATGCGATGTTAGGCTCATTGTTGTGGTGGTAGTAGAATAAAATGAATATGTATTGCCACTCTTAAAAAACACTGTAGTTTACGAAATTTAATTCATTTCCTCTTGATAACTTGGCAACCGGAGGCACAACGGGACAAAAAGACCAAAAGAGTTGAGGGAAATGTCACCAATTAATGGGTGAAAAGCCGTTGAAAGAGTGAGTGGAAGGAGGAGGAAAATGGGGAAAGAGAGGAGAGGGAAGGGCAACCCCTCCTCATTCCAAACTGTGCTGTTAGTTTTAAAAAAGCCTGAAACTATGATGTCATCTGACGCCAAAAGACGATTAACATCAGTGAAGTTCAGCGACAGTCAGGAAGTCGGACAAGCCGATAAGTTCTTCACCCCTTTTGCTGTAGAGAAGTGCAATTTTTACGAAAATTGATTCATTCATTTTGTAAATGTCGGATGCATTTTCTTCGTTTATTTATTATTGATATTCATATTTGAAGAGCTTGACTAAAATTAGTGGATGTAAAACTTTTTATTGTAGACAATTTGTCAGCTGTATGAACAAAGATTTAGGCATTTTAAGGCCTTCATAATGCATTGATGAACAGAACATTTGAAATTTAAAACGTATAAAGTGCTTATATGTAAGCAAATCCAAAAACACTGCTTTAAATTAGAAAAAGTGACTTTATTTTATGGGGGACTGCTTCCTGTTTTGCGCAGCTACATTAGCAGCAACATGTGTGTGCCATTGTCAATTATACATACAATCCAATGTATTTAACAATACCTGGAGTTCTACACTGAACAAACACAAAATATTAGTGGTTTTAGTCTAGTTTCTAGTCCGAATATTATAGTAGACTTCATATAAAAGAATACTAACTTACAAGTAACTTTTCAGGAAGATATAAGAGCTTGTTTTAAGCCAATAATTCCTTAATATGGATGAAAAAGAACTAGTTCTTGTTATAACAAGATGTTTCTCTTGTTTCAAGGCAAATAATCTTCCAATGGAACAGAAACTTTTTTAATTTTTTTTTTATCAATATTAAAGAATTATTGACTTAAAACAAGCTCTTACATCTTGCTGAAAAGTTACTTGTAAGTTAGTTCTTTTATTTGAAGCATACCAAGAAATTTAGAAATTTATTATTGGACTAGAAACTAGACCGATAATATTTGGTAAAATTTTGTGTAATGTTTGCATAATTTGTTGTGACTTTAATAGTGTACAAATTAAATATATTATAAAGGACTGCAGTATTTGTTGGTCTTTCTTTCAGTTGTCATGGATACACACTTTGCATGCTAATGAGATGATCAGCCCGTTGGAGCTTATTGCACCTCACTTAGACAGCTGATAGTGACAGTCATTCAAATCAAGGCAGGAGGTCTCTAAAGCCTTACATGGACATGCTGATTATGGGATGTTCCATTTGTAATGCACTGCTCTGGGGTGTTTGAGTTTGCACAATTTTTCATTAAAGAACATATGCATTTGCAAGCAACTGCAGTTGCTTAAATAGACTTGTGTACGCTGTATTTTTCTGTGAGTTCATGATAAACTGTATTTGTGTTGTTCTGCTTAAATTCCAATTAGTGATGATTTGACTTGTAGGAGGAGCTCAGTTTGATTCATTTGAAGGATTTTGTAAACCCTCAATTGAATTTTTTATATTTTAAAATTTTTTTATATTTCTTTATTTTTTAGAATTGGATAGAGAGTCTCTTTCCAATTGAAGTTAGGACTCTGGCTGCGCCACTCAAAAATGCTATTATCACTTCCAAGAAGAATAAACTTATTGATAAAAGATAGAAAATCTGACCTTAATAAGATAGAAATATATATATTTTTATGTCTGATAGGACTTATGTACTGACCTGTTTATCATATTTGGAAAAGCTTTGAAAAAACAACAGAATTTTAATCTGCACATTGAAATCAATAGAAAGCCAATGGACAACTAGAGTGATATGATTAAGACTGAAAAAATATTACCATTTATGTTTATGAAAAGATTACCATCAGAAAAGCAATTGGTAACAATATCACACAATGCAAAAGACTTGACACAAACATCTTGAGATTTGTAATGGAAAGATCATGGTAACTAACACTACACCCTGATGAACCCCACTGGAGAACTGCTGCAGCCGAAAAAAGTAATTATCAGTGTAAAACAGAAAAGCCATGTCAGTCAAAGCACTATGCAAAGTATTTCTAATGTTTGTAAGCCATAATCCAGGATAGTATGAACTGTAGTTTTGAAACAGAAACTAAACATCAAAACAAAATAACTGTAAGTAACACACCATTAAAAGAATAAGTTACAGGTTGATTTCTTTCTTTCCACATAAGAAATAATAACTGTAATAATAATAATTGTAATCATAAATTACAGTACAGATAAAAGACAAAAAAAAATCTACTTTCTTGGATGGATGTCATCCACATATGTATTTAAAATACATATGCCACACTGAGTAGTGGTTAGAAATTTGATGTGTTGAATACTTATGTTGCAGCAAAGACAGACATAGTGTTTTTGTTGCAAGAAGTGATGGAAGGCATGTGTGTATGAGCGTGTCCCAGGCTAGAGGATCAGTCATCACTGATACTCCCCCAGAGTGCTTTCCTCAGGTTACTGCTGACAGCTTCTGAAAACATCAGCTCTCTCTCTTTCACAGTTTTCCCTCTTAGTTTGGTCTGCCACAGTGCCATTTATTTTTATTTATTCTATGTTGTATGCGGGAATTTCATCCATTTCTGTTTGATCCCATGATGACTTAATGCCAAACCTGACCATGGTCAAAGTGCAAGTCAGAAACTCACCCAAGTGGAAGCTCAACACGGTCTACTTCCATGTCCAAAAAAAGAGTATTTGGTAGTTTGGCTTAGCTAAGTACAAGTAGCCATAGCGACATAATATCACAAATGAAGGTTTTTCAGGATGCCAGAGGGTTGCTTGGAGAACTCAAATGTTTTTTTAGGTCAGAATTCTGGTGCCAGGAGGTGTTCTTGTTTTATCAAATGGAAATTCAGAATTAGACTTCAAGCTCAAACTAACAGCATCAGTGATTTTAATCTAGTATTGAGATGATTTGGTAACTGACTTGAAGCTACAACCTAATAACAGGTTTCTATCAGTATTTTAACCATTCAAATTCCATAACAATTTTACTTGCAGATGTTAGGCAATACAGTGTGGATCTAATTTAACAGGATACACAACACCACCTTTCATTGTTTGAAAAATTAGTTCAGAATCTAGTTCAGCTGAATTTGCAGCTTTCATCCTTAACTCGATCTCACTGTAGTGAGCTTACTGTAGTGTTTTAGATATTTTAATTAGAGCAGATCAAGTAAGAATAAATAAAGTGCTTTAAAATTTCTCATAAGTCTGTCATTTATTATGAGAAGCTGTAAATACAAAAAGCAACAAAATTAGAAAGCAAAAATAATTCTTAGCCCCTTAAAACAGAGAGATATGTATTTCAGGTGTTCTGTTAATTGTGATGATTATGGTTTGAAGCTAATTATAAATAAAAATTGGACCTTACCACAGAAAATAAGAATGCTAAAGAAACGTTAAGTCATGGCCATGTTGTTGGGAAGACTGCTGAGTTGACAATTGTCCATCAGGCTATAAATGACAGTTACCAACTTGATGCTAAGTCAGTGGTTTCCAAGAATGTCAATGGAAAATTGAGTGAAAGGAAAAAGTGTATGTTAAAGAGAATATCTGGGTGAACATACAACAGCAAACACCTTTTACAAGTGTCACCCATCATGTGTTTTTTCCTTGTTTATGAATCCAACACAGTATCTGTTCCAACCTTCTAACTGTTACTGTAAAGACAATCTGTAGACGGAATAGATCCAAATAAAAACTGTTATGCATGGCTGAACCAAAATGGACCTCAGTTGCGTTCCTCATGCATTGCTGTGTGATTAGTTAGCAGGTTGCCACTTGCTGCTTACATAAGTAACACATTTTAACCATTTACTTTGTAGGATTATACAATAATAAAAAAATATATATATATATATTAATTGCCATGCCATGCACTAAGGTCATACGTTATTATTTTTTTTCACTTTCGATATTGGCTATATGTTCACACAAACCGTCGTTTAAGTAACTGCTGCAGATTGTACCCCACGCCCTTTTCCTGGAAGATGTCTCCATGGAAACCGTGTTTTGGGAAGCCAGCTTTCCAGAATCCTCAGACAATAACAAACATGTGACTCATAAAAAACACACGCAGACACACAAACACATCCTTCAGCTCCATTTGTAATGTGAGAGGGGGATGCTGCCTGCCCCACCCTCCTACTTCCTTTAACACACATACCCTTGTACTTCTGTTGGTCTGAGGACATTGTATTGACTTCCATTCATTTTAGTAAATGCATTCATGCCTAACCTTAACCAACCGTTAACACACACACACCCACACACACATACACACCAACTCTTCTCCCAGCTGCTATGGACAGAGGACTGATAAACTCCTAATCAGTTCCAGCCAAAACAACAGTAACACTCAGCATAGTCATACTGAAGCACAATCAAGTAACTATGTTAACTTCAATTATTATTAAAAAAAAAAAAAAAAGTCAAAATACATCAAACACAACTTCACAGAAATTTGACTTCACAATTTCATCTCTTGAAATTGGTCTCTGTCTCTTTAAGATGCTCCTGCTCTTCCTGACACTCTGGCTTCTGGGGGTTATCACAACAAGATGTCTGACGCCATTTACAACTGTTCCTATTATGAGTGGTGGTCTGAGAAGTAGCTCTGATGTTTGCTAATTGCTGCTGCCACTAGTCTGGAGGATCTCAGAGGGGAAGTAATAGTCCTACCTGCGTTACAAATCTCTGCAGCTCCTCCAGAGTGGTTTTTTTTTGTTTGTTTGTTGTTTTTTTTTCAGATTAATGCTCTACCTGCCTGACCTGTCATTTCAGTAAGATCTGATTTCTTGTCAGTTTTGCAGTTGTCATTTGGTCTGTGAGATGAATCCTGCTGATCTTCCCCTGACATCTAAGCTGTGTTCCTTTATCTTTGTAATGCTGTTTCTTCTCTAATGTTTTTTTTTAAAGACATTTATGAGCCTTTGAGCCCTTCACTGCCTCAGCAGTGCTGCTGTGGGTATTTAGCTTATGCCACAAATCACAATAGTAGTAGAAATGTATTTTTATATTCATGTATTTATTTACTTTTGCAATGTGTTCTCCATCTGGCTAGCTTTGTGGTGAAAGTACCATTATTATTTGACAGGCTCCTTCATTGTCCAATTTTACAACCCATTTGAAAACCCAACTGAGACTTGATTTTACTTAACTTTTATTGGCATTGATTTGATCCGTTTAACTGTGCCATTTTATTGCACTTTGAATTGAGCTTCTTCCATTCATTATTGTATGCTTAACTTTGTCACTTTATTTTTATGCTTTCTTTTATCTTATTTATCACATATGTGCAGTACTTTGTTTCAGCTGTGGCTGGTGTTAAAAGAAGTTATAAATACATGTCTGTTTTTCAGAACGACCAGATCTGGCAGCACATTCTGAATGATCAGAATTTTAACTGCACAGTCTGGAAACCCAGTTAGGAGGGAATGGCACTAATAAGCGAGAGCAGCTAAAGCAGTACTTCCCAGTAACTAATGGTTTCATCCAGAAGATGAAATATTGTCCTTGCTGCATGGAAACTGAGCTGCATAACAGTCATAAGACTGTCATTCATCAACAGCGTGTCAAGAAGCCAGAGGCTTCTTCAGATTTGGTGCAAGACTGACAGCTGCCAGACATCCATCCCTCCCACAGCATCGTCATCCATAATGACGTTTTGAATGATATGACAACATTTAGTTTCCCTTTGGGACCAAGCAGTGTTTTGGATTGAACTGATTCAAAAATGCAAAAATGAATAAGTAAATAAAACTACAGTTGTTCAGAAAATGACCAGCAATGTTTGATTTCCTCTTTGCATTTAGAGACATTATTATTATTATTGTTGTTATTATTATTATTATTATTATTATTATTATTATTATTATTATTATTATTATTATTATTATTATTATTATTATTATTGTTGCCCCCTCCTGGCCTGAAATGGTTATTTCAGCTATTTAAAAAAAAGGTCAACCCTCTGATCAACTCTTTAAAAAAAACACAACAAGACAAAAAACATTAAGATAAGCAAAAAACGTAAAACAAAATTGCAGAAGTGTAGCCCGAGCTTAGTCTAATATATTGACAGTGAAAAATCATATTGGACAGAAAGTTCTTCCCTCCAATTAGTTGAGCTTGAAAAGAATTAGGCTCTGTTGTGTTCAGCCATCTCTCATGACTTCCGGGATCTGTGCCATGTTCAGGGTGGCATCAGTTGTAAGTAAATATGAGGTCATGAAAATGAACGACAGGCCTCTTCCCTTTTAACAATTAGATGGTCTGATAGGCGAGCAGAGTAGGAGTGAGCTGCAGCCACCGCTCTGTCTGATGAGATTAGTCACCAGGACCTCTCCTCTCAAACTAATTTGAAAAATGCATCTTCGTCTAACCAGCCCCATCCTTCCTTATCTGCTGCTTTATGGCTGGACCTGCGGAAGGAGGAAACCAAGAGGCTGACTGGTCATTCAAAAAAGAAACTGTAACGCCGATAAATAGTCAAATTCTTTTCCTGGCTCAGAAACAACAGCAGGCTAATATTACTGTTGTTTCTTACTCTTTTAACCATCTTTACAAGCTTCTGTTCAAAACACATTTCAATTTATCTTTTGAAGGGTGAGGACCTTGGAGAGGTTGAGAGGTCACTGCATGGACAGATATTTTACTGTGTATTTATGCCTTGCTGCGTGATTGCTGCAGATGGTGTGTCTTTTGCACTTTTGCAGCCAACATAGGTTTTTGTTCAAACCTATTTTCATTTTAATAAATTATAGCAATATACACTCTCAAATCTAATAACTCATTTGATTTAACTGCATGTCATTTTCTAATTATTTTATGCTAAGCCATGTTTCCTAAAATTATACTTAAGTATTTCTTTAAACAATTGGTAGTTAGTAATTGACTAACTAGTCTACGTCTTATTACTGTTCTGTTCTGACACAGCCAAACTTTCCAAAGTTTAAACCAGCTCGTCTTAAACATGTTTCGTCCTCTTTGTGCCTTTAAATTGCTGTTTCTTTCCAGTTTGACGTCCAAACCAAGTGAAGCTTCTCAAGAGATTAACTCAACAAGTTGAGAAGGAATTTTTTATTTCTTTCTCTTTTTGTAACAGAAATCTGTAAAACTGCCAGGAAACCAGAGCCACCGAACTGTTTTTACAAATTCAAACCATAGAAACCCACATGCCTTCAGTTCCATGGACATTTATTGATGCCAAATGTTTGGCTGTTATTACCTGCGGTTTTCAGAGTTGCATCATTAAAAATAAGTTTTGGTTGTCAAAATACTAAAACTAATTGGATTAATGTTTGACTTGTGCGTTTTCCCAAGCGATACTAAAACTATTCCCATGAAGGTAGAAAATTTAAAAATACATATATCTTTGATTTTTACTGAAAACACACTAACATAATGACTCAAGTAGCACAAAAAAAAAAAATCCTTAGTTAATTCAAGAGACCGGAATGGAAGGATTTAGCCTCAGTCTGCAGATGGGAGTGATTTCCCGCAGCAGCTGTGTTTAACAGATGCTGAATTAGCGGGTCGCATCTCTCTGGTTCTGACAGGCTAATAACTGCTAGTTTGAGAAGCAGAGATCCTCCACGGTCAGGGTGACACGATGGATGATTGTTTGTAGCCTCTGCTGCCAAAATTAATTATTAACCCTCCTGTTATTTTCGTTTCTGAGATACAGCAATAATGTTCGTGGGTCAATTTGACCCGGGGAGTGTTTAATCATGCAGTAGTGTGAGAAACCAAAAAATTCCTCCAAAATATATTTGTGCCTGATTATTAAGTCCAATACTAACCATTTCAATCAATATTTTGTTTAACAGTATCTATGTAAAAAGTAAACCCAGGGGGGATTGCAAATCTGTCAAATGAATAAGTTTTCAATTTATACGTAGAGTGCACCTATTAAGACAAATAGAAAAAGTTTCATGCAAAAAAAATACTTCCAACTATTTTTTAAAACAATTTAACCTTATTTAACAATTTAACCAATTTGACCCAGAACATAATAGGAGAGTTAACCAAATGCTCAAATGTAAAGCTCTGATGGCTGTATTTAGGTTTACTGACTATAACAGCAACATGTTCAGGCATGACATGGCTAATATTAGACAGACAGATAGACAGACAGACAGACATATAGATAGATAGGTAGAATGACTTTGTGCCACAGCAGCAAATAACAAAATTGCAAATAGCAAACAACTCATAACAATAAACAAAACATTTGGGTGAAACATAAATAAAACTGAAGTTATTAGAAATTCATCCGTTCGTTTCTCTTTAGTCGCATTGATTACTGCAACAGTGTCTTCACAGGTCTGCCTAAAATGTCAGACGGCTGCAGCTGATCCAGGCAGCTGCTCGCATTCACACTAACAAAGTAGAGCACATAACCCACCTGCAGAGCTCCTATAGCTCCACTGTCCACTGGCTCCTGTAGCTCAAAGAATAGACTTAGAATAGTTTTGCACCACAAATCAGTAACAAACTTCCAGAAAGTACCAGAACATGGTACTTTGAGCATGATGAGTATCAATGATTTTGATGATAATTGACTAAATATAAAGCTTATTGCTTGTTTCATGGTGACTGCGCCTTGTTGCTGAAATGTGCTACACAAATAAACTTGAACTTGAAATGTTTTGACAACTTTTGATTGTCTCAGATAACAACACCTGAAGCAGCTTTCTCTCTTCTTCTGTGTATTTGCAGATATGTCCGATGTCCCTTGAGATTTGGGAGTCCCTTACCCCGGTGCCACACTGCTGGCTCCCCAGGATGGAACACACTCATTCCCTGAGAAATGAGCAGGACTCAGTACTCTCACTTGACCAGATACAGGCCATTCGGGCCAACAATGACTATGTGGACAGACCAGTGGCATTGGAACCGGCATCCCAGTCTGGATTCTACTATGCCCACGAGGACCGTATAGTATACAGCCATCACCCCCATCCTTCTTCTTTCTCCTCTGCTCTGTCCCGCAGTCAAAGTCAGCAGCAGCATGCTCATCTGGCACACCTGAGCCGCTCCAGCACCGTGAGCTCCTCAATTTCTCGGACCAGTGCCACTTCCGATCAGCGGCTTCTGGCAGGTTTAACGCCATCTCACTCTGGATTCAGTTCAGTCATCCATTCTCAGCCTAAAGGGGAGCTTAAGTCTGACACTTCCTTCGGTAAAGGCCTAACAGACGAGGACACTGGACATTTATTCATCTGCGAACGATGTGGCCGCTGCAAGTGTCAAGACTGCTGCAGCCCCCGCCGCCTGCCTTCTTGCTGGGCCTGTGAGCAACGTTGTCTTTGCTCTGCCGAAAGTGCTGTGGAGTATGGTACGTGCTTGTGTTGCGTGAAAGGCCTGTTCTATCACTGTTCTGCCCAAGATGACGAGGATAACTGTGCTGATCGGCCGTGCTCCTGCGCTGCAGCCCACGCCTGCGCTCGTTGGAGCACCATGGCGTTGCTGGCGCTCTGTCTGCCCTGCCTCTGCTGCTACCCCCCTGCCAGGATGTGTCTTGCACTATGCCAGTGCGTCCATGACCGAGCAACACGGCCTGGCTGCAGGTGCAGCAACACCAACACAGTGTGCCGCAAAATTTCTGCCTCCAACCCTAACGCCGGTCACCCACCGCTACGAAGCAAAGACCTGGAAAAGTCGCTATGACACATTTAGAGTTGGGAGAGAAAAATCAAACCAAAAAAAAAAAAAATCATTAGGACATTGTGATCCACCTGCCTACAAATACCAATCTAACAAACCCAACATCAAGTGTTGTTCTCCTAAAATACTTTGAATTTAGATCTCCAACTCAGGGGGGACCAAAGACCTACTGTGCCTGTTCATGTTGGAGACTTAATGCCTGAAAACAGGAGCTCTACCTTTAACCCAGACTCTCAGACAAGAACAACCTCTCTTTGCCTTCTGTCTTGTTATCTCAGCGTGATCAAATCTATTTATTTATTGTTAAACCTCCTTCCTCCCCACCCTTTGCAAAAGGTTCTAGTGGAGCACAGAGAAGAGTGACCGACTGCGGCGGTGTGTACAGTCTTCGCCAACAGGAGTTCCGTTCTTCAGAAACAGAATTTTAGAGCAAATACTGAAACTAATCTTGAAGTTTTGTTCTGAGCACTTATTACAATCTAAGGACAAAAAGGGAACAAAATCAATCTGTTTGCTCCGTTGATTGCTTTACTAGAGTTAAACAAAGCATAAAGGCCATAAAGTGACTGTCTTCACAAGCTGAAACCAAACAGTGGGACCGTCCACTGTACTGACTAAGTGAATTTAAATGCTATTAAGCTCATTTGTAAAAGAAAAGCACTGTGAGGTGGATGGACAATGTTTTCCACCCAGAACTGAACCGGGGATTATTAAACCAGAGAGGATGCATCCATTGTGTCAAGGCAGCGTGTGAATGTGTTTGTATGTCTCCTCCTACTGTACAACCTGTGTGTGCGCGTGTGTATATGTGTGTGTCATTTTGTCAGCAGAAGAAGCCTCCCTTGTCTTTATTTTTAGCTGTGCTGCTTTAGTCAAGCTCCAGGAGTCTGGTCAGGTTTCCTCTTGAAGTCAGTCTGTCGCCAGCCTCACCCCACTGACCGACCTCCATCTTCCTTCTCCACTCCTCTTTTTCTTATCTATTTACTCATCCACCAATCAGGTAGTACCTTGGTTTATGAGGGCTAGATTAGTTAATAAGCAAAATTACCATGAGAAGAGCTTGCCTTTTGATCTTTTGTAGTTTTCGGTCATAATGACATCTGACGAAGGCTCAACCCAGACAGATGGAAGAGAGCTAAGACAATCCAACTAGAAAGTAGACACGAGGCATTTATATTGTATCTCCCTCCTGCCTCATCTGTCTTCTCTCTAAAGCTCAGACGGCTAAAAGCCTCCAGTTCCAGGCCCACAGAGAGTTGATCAAACAGGCAATTAGCTTCCTGTTAGCTCTTAATGGGCCATAGAAGACTGGAGTGTGGGAGGGAGGGAGGAGAGCGGACAGGATGCAGGAGGAGTTGTGGTGTTTGGCTGATGGAGAGAGGGATGCTAAGAGGGGGAAAAAGAGGTGGTTGATGTTGCAATGAGATCATCCTTTTTTTTTATTTTTTATTATTATTATTATTTCAGCACTTCAGGCTTCAATGCAAGAGAAATGCAACGTTCTCAAAAAGGGAGCATCTAAGGCGAATGAATACAACAGTCACACAAGTGTGGGTGTATATTTGTGTGAAGGGTTGGGCGTGTGCTGATGTTTTCCAGTGTGTGTGTGCGTGCATATAGGCTTAAGAATGAATACGTTTTAGCTTGTCTGTGCATGAATAAGCACAGACATACACACTGACCTGATGTGTTCAATATTACTTTGCTATATTTTTATATGTAATTGTGGACCTTCAGCTGTATAACTATTTTTATTCAGTTTTATTTTCAGACAGCGATGTTGTTTTCCATTAAAGTGATACATTTCCTGTGTTACCACACAATTGTGATCTTTTCTGAAACGTTTAGGGCAACTCTCACAAGCATCCTGGGTTTTAGAAACAAGTCTAACGCCCAGCTGATATGTGCAGTTAGCAACAAATGGATCCTTCCTTGTGCAGCTGGTCCCACAGTGAGCCCCATCAGAAAAACCTTACGAAGGTCCATGTCTCAAATAACTACTTTTGTTGTGCACTGAGGTGTTTCATTTTTTCCCCTCCTTTTGTAACTTTGTCTTAAGACGAAAGGATGAAAATGAGCTATTATGCCAAAAATCATGGTAATGCTGACTGTCTGAAATGTCATGTCTGTTCGCAAACCAACTGCAGCCCTGTTACCTGGGCAGATAGCCTGACCAGCTAACATAGTCTTGTTTGCTAGTTAATAAAAGACAAAAATGGTAAAAAGGGATAATATTCTGCACAATAAGCATTTGAAAACTTCTGAGTATAATACAAATAACAAGAAATACATATTCCAGCACTGTAATGTTATTTTATCAGCATTTGTTCTTGTCTATGCTATGAAGCGGTACTGTCCAGGGTTTGCCTGAGAGTTGCCCTAGATTTTTCCATACATCACTGATCCTACATTGAAAGTTGAGTTTTGACTTATTCATGTTTTCCTCCTCCTTTTCTTTTTTTATTAAGTCACAATGTTGCAACTTTTTCTGCATTTACTATTGTCTATGCCATAATTACTGCAAATAGTTCAAACAACATAATCAGATGCTCAGTAATCAAATCCCGAAATGTTACGTCCACATCAATGAAGATACATATGAGGACCCATTTTTATATTCCAGACACATAAAACAATGCTTTCTGAAGACAAAAAAGAAGTTCCTCATTGGAGCCATTTTTGATACTTTGCTGGTATAATGCATGCAACTGTGAATGACTATGCTTCAAAAGCTGTAGAACAGCCTGGGTGCCTGATTTAAAAACAGAAGCGTGTTGTGGTAAACATTTTTAAAAATAACGTTTTTTCAATTGCATCTTCATTGTTGTGGGCCCAGGTGGATTCTGTACGGAATCTCCTCTTCGATGGCTGATTGCCTGCAGTCAAACCTCGGTGCTTGTGAAGACCATGTGAGGAACAGCTGTTTCATTCTGGATACGTTTTAGCTTGAACTCTTTAGCTGCTCGGTTTGTTATGTACAGAAACACACAGAGAGGGTTACTGGAGGAGAAGCCAAACTCAGTTCCAGACAAACTTAGTTTAAATTAATGGTTTTTAAGAGTTCATATTTTTATTGACTCATCCGGACTGAAACCTGCCAAAGCTAATGTTAATGTTCTGAAACATGAACTGAGTTTAAAAAGCTGCAGTAAAGTATTGACCTTTCTTTCATTTTACCCTCCATCTTTCCTCCCACTTTATTCCTGTTGCTTTCCTGCATCTTTCCATCTTTTTTCTCATTTTCTTTTTTTCCTTCTTCTCCTTTATCCTTCTTTTCTTTTGCGAATTTTCCTTCTTCATCTTCCTTTTCTTCTTTCTTTCTCTCTTGCTCCCTCTTTTCAGTTTGCTTTTTCTTCCTCATCTGTCTGTCCCTCTTTCTGTCCTTTTTACATTGTAAAAAAAAAAATGTAATCTCCAATTTTATCCTACAAATTACAGTAAAATGCTGGCAACCACAGCTGCCGGTATTTCACCATAAATTAGCGACATTTCTTTTTTACACTGTACTCTTTCATTCTTCCTCCTCTTTTCATTACTTCCAATTCCTTGCTTCCTCACACCTTAGATGTCTTCCTGTTTTTGCTTTTGGCAAGTATTATATTGAGATGCTGACCTCAATAGATATATTTTCCGTGAAATCATAAGAAACACTTTCAATTTGCAATCCAAAAGAAATGTCAAAACATTGACGAAGAACTCATTTCAGTTGAAAGAGTTTTGATTAGCATGCATTGCTGCTCCTCATCCTCCACAACTCGCCTTACCAGATGATTCTGTATGCGTCTGTGTGAATTCAGTCCTTTGCATCGTCAGGAATCTGCCTGCTGCTAAATGTTTGAAGGCTCCAACAGTAACCACTCCACTTCTCCTTGGGTCGTAGCAAGCATCTTTCCTGGTGCTAGCTGGCATCTTGAAGGTGTTAAAGAATCTAGGGAGAGTATATAGAACAAATATATATAGAAATCTATCTAAAATAAATATATATATATTATATATATAAGGCAATATGCATTTCACAGTTGATTTCACTGCTGTTTTTGCTTCATCTATATATTTATTTGAATGGTTGCAACAATTGTGCTAACATTAACCATGTTGTATTTATTTTACAGCACTCAGTGAAAGCGAAGAGCACCAATGTTGTTTGAGTTTCTTTGTTCCTCTCAGTGTGGTGTGGCTGCTGCTGCCCTCCTGGCAAAAGACGAACCAATAAAAGAACAGTTTTCAAACAAAATCGGAGTTGACATGGTCTGATTTTATCATGCAGCTGTTCCATCTCACCTGTAGTCAAGACGAGCGTTTTATTCCAACAACGAGGCCAGACGAAGTTCCATTCATCCTGTCTTATCTAAGGTTGAGTCGTCAACCGTCTCCTGAACATTCTGCAGGATTGCACTTGCAGGCGAGGCTGAGAACTGCAAGGCAAGGACCTCGCACACTGCAAAACCACAAGATGAATTTTTTTCATCTACTTTCTAGTGAAATAAAGCAAAACTAACTGACAAGTAACTTTGTAGGGAAATTTAGGAGCTGATGCCAATAATTCATTAATAATGATCGAGAGGTACTGGCTCCACTGGCAGATGATTTCACTTAACATGAGAAAATGTCTTGTTACAAGTGAAATCACCTGCCAGTGGAACTACTACTTTTCATTAAGGAATTATTCATGTATGTTGTGTTTACCTGGATGGAGCCACTATAACTGTCATTAGCTGCTTCTCAAACATCAGTCGGTGGCGGCAGACAGACGCTCACAGTGAGCCTGGTTCTGCTGAAGGTTTCTTCCTCTTTAACAGAGACTTTCTTCTCTGACTGTTTCTACATTCTTGCTCAGTTTGAGGGATTGCTTCAGAGTCAGTGGCTGCTGTTTCCATATTCATACTTGGAGAAGTGCTGCAAGTAAATGAACCGAGGCAATCGACGGGGGATGTTATCATTTTGGAGTTAAATGCTAATCCGTGTTCTTTCAAATTGTAAAATGCTTCGAAATCAGGTTCTTTTGAAATGGCACTCTCTTAGTTTGATAGGACGTGTTCCAGTAACTGCCTGCTAGGATCGGATAAGTCTCAAACCTATTAGTAGAAATAAAGTTGTAAACAGATTTGACTGCATTGAACCGATAAAAGTATATTATAATCTCCAAATAATTACATAAAAAATTAATTCCAAAAATAACAACCTCTTATGAACTTCTTAATATCATATAAGATCTGTCCTTTCCAGTAGGCCTCTCTTAGAGCTCCACCCCTAAATGTCCAAAGACAAGGGCATTTTTATTAAAAACAGAAAAATTTAATTAAACGCAATTACGTTGCGAAATCAATTTTAAAGTTAGGTGGGTCGTTAATGAAAGTTTCATTATTAATTTGTCAGTATGACAGTTGATGACACCCTCATCAAATGTTTGATTTACACAAAGTAACAAGCCATAAAATGACACCAATCAAGGCGTCAACAAGACAGTCCAATTTAGTTATTGTTTTTCTTGTTGCACATAAAACAAAATGCGGAACAGGGCAAAGGATGAGGAGTAACAAAACAAAAATAGAGTTCCAAAATTGAAATTGACTTAAATTGATGTATTTTGACACTTAAATACCTGCAGTAAGTGTTGTTTTGTGTCCCAGCATCCATGTTGGCCTCAGATAACCCTTCATTCACAATCTGCATTCCGACATCATTTCATTTACAAATGGATCACTACTGCTGTCCATCAGTGGGTCTGATTTCCCTAAAGCTTAATTTGCCATGAAGATCCTGAACATGACCCATTCTGACCTCATGTCCCTAACCTGCAATCAAGTTAAACATCTCCTGAAGGAGGGTGTGGATTCAGTGTGCTTGTCTTTTTGCTGGCATTGTCGTGAACGTTAACATCATCTGCAGTTAAAATCCAAAGGAGGAGTCAAACAACAGTTTGCTCCCCCATCCCGGTGCTCCACTCCCCTCAATGTACTCTGTTGGGTCCATAAATAAGTAATCACGGCTGGCTCAGACTAATGGCTTCCTAAAGCAGTGAATATAAATGGATGGTTTTACAGAAACACAAAAAAAGAGTCCTAGAAGAAATATCTTTGAATGGGAACACACCAGAGTGTCTTGTGTTTGTTTATGCAAATTTGTTCCCTTTTTATTACCTAAAATCAAAAATGCTTCTCAGCAGACTAAATTCACATTTTCCTCTGCACCTGCCCCCAGCAACCTCAAACAAACCATGACGACACTCAGCATACGGCCCTCCGCATGCACCTATACGTGAAATAGAAGTTAACACACACACTCTGCTGACCGAGCAATGAAAGTGTCATAAAGAACATCAATAATGCACGCTCGCCACAAGCTTTTACCAATAAACCCCATTTACCAGCTCACAATTCTGTGATGCCATGTCTGGGGTGACATTCGGTCATAAATGCAGAGATCAAGATAATTGCTGTAAGGGACTTGAACTGCACTTTGTCCTCAAATCAAATGGTAAAACAATACTTACAATTTTCCCTCCATCCCAATATTTTTCAGCACATATTCAAATACAGGTTGAGGAAGATGTAGAAAAAACAGTTGAACCGACTCCATTATTGTCAAAGTTTCTGTTACAGAATAGGAAAATTAGCATAAAATCCAGTGGATGATCATTTCTAAACCTACACTATAAATCTTTTTTGTCATCCTCTGTGGATTATGACTAAGAAAGTAAATATGAAGAGAACCTTTGAGGACATTTCAGAAGACAGAAGACATCAGATTTCCACTCCTGCCCACTCAGACTCGTGGTTATTAGTCGTGGGCTTTTATTTTTATTTTGCTGGAGGTTCATGGGAGTCAAAGAAACCTGAAAACAAAAATCATCTACCCATCAAGAGTCCGTGTACCCATCAAGTCTTTCACTTGACTCTCACCAACAAGTGAAAGAAACCAGTGAAAGATGGATAAAGGACAGGGAGCCACTCCACAAGGAATCCGGCTTTGTTCAAAGACACTTTTAATCTCATAATGATAACATGAGTCCAGGAATGTCACGCTCACATCTGCTACCCAAGAAGAAAAGATGAGCCCTGAAGAAGCTGCAGGAAATGCACTGAAGTATTTTAGGACCAAAGTTCAAACACTGTAATGAAAATGTTCATCCATATTTTCTCCAGGTATTGCTTCTGTCTTCACTGCACCTTAGTATATGAGCTGAAAAAGTAAGAAAATTAGTGTTTGTGCATGAATGTTTTTGAATGTAATGATGATTCAGAGACTAAATATTATACTATTTGAAAGTCTCATTATTTCCATTGAAATGGTCACAAATTTTAAGATAAAGGATTTCTGTGTTCAGCTGCAGTGAGTTGCACAAATGAGAAACTTACCAAGCAATCTCTTCCAATTCCAAACAACTTATTCTGCGATTGACTCTTGCTTGACATTATTATTTTTTTTAGATTTAATCTGAAGCAAAAATCTGTACAACTACTGCACATAATTTATTACCACTAATTGGACATAGTGTATCTTTTTAATGCTCAAAGAGACATGCACATTATGTACATTTTTTTTATTTAACCAACTCAGTTGAACATTTCTCCTTCAGAAATTACAACTGAGAAGCTGTTGATAATTTAGCCTCAGTTTTAGAAGTGGACAGTGAGATGACTGGAGCTCAAACGGAAAAAAAAACCTCGGGATAAGTCAGGGTGCACAGATGGAGGAGGGTGGGAACGTTGTCAGGTCAAGAGGTCAGGAGAGAGGTTTTAACTCTCTTCCTGTTTCTTCTGCTGGGATGACAAACATCTCCTCTCCCTAGCCTCTGGAAATCATATCCATCATCACACTCATTCCTCCCAAATTGTTTTTCCAGCAACTCAAATTTCAGATGTTTCAGAGAGGAAGCACAAAGATTTGATTTAAATGCTTTGACCTTATCAGATATGTTTTCAAATTTGATTTTCTAAAGACTGATTCTAGGTACTTTTATGAAACATGAAATAACAAAAACAGACTTTACTCTTGGATCTGTTGGCTTTATAGATTTTAGCCTAAGTGCAAAAAGCTTAGTGCATTATACTATTTATCAAAGGGGCATAATTGTGTATTTTCCAGTCAAATAGTGTAATTTTATAGCTAAATCATCCTACTATTATACTATTAGTCTTTATAGAAATGCTGTATAAATCAAATATGACTCAGAAGAAATGTTACTTCATGTTTTAACGCCTTGAAATTGGGTCTCCATCTCTCTAAAATCTCCTGCTCTTTCTGAAACTCTGCAGTGAGGAAGTCATCACAACAACACTCCTATTAACCCTTTAATAAAGTTTTTACCAGCAATTTACTGAGAAGCAGCTCATATAATGAGCTCACCAGGTCCATCAGGTGTTTGCTAATTGCTGATGGCTAGTCTGAAGGAGTTGTGTGGGGGAGCCATGAAGGTGGTCTGCTTTGTGAAGCGGAAGCTCATAAGCTTGGAAACCAGCTCCCAGAAACAGCAAGCTGATCATGTCCATGAACACACAAACCAAAACCATTTAGATGTAACTATGTCAGCCATGTTGTCAACCTGACATTTTACCACAGCACCTGTCCAAAACAAAAAACAAACAAATAACATAAGACATGGATATTGTTTCTAGTATCTTTATCATTTCCATTCCACTGTTGTGTAAATGCTTTTTTTTTTCTATACACAACGAAAAACGTTTTTGGAAACGTTGTGTAAACTGAGCCAAGTGGGCACAACTGTACAATACTTTATGTTGACTAGTCACATAGTGTAAAATCTTAACTGAAATACTATTTGTGACTGAAATGAGACAAAATGTGAGAAAGTTCAAAGGTATCCTTGTTTAGGCTAAAATATAATAATTCAAATTATTACAAAGTAACATTTCTTTAATTGCATTTATGTATAAAAAGTAATATATATATATATATATATATATATATTATAGTATATATATATTATGATATATATATATATATATATATATTATATGTAGGTATATTTCTTGAGCTTTACTGTTTTTAACTCTAATGTAGGTTGTGACCAGCACCAATTTGAGCATCACTGCTGTGAAGGTTTGCATCCTGTGGACAATACAGAGAGGAAGTGATTGAATAATTCAACATATTTCCTGGACAGTAATGGCCCATGGTGCTGATGATGGTGTGGTATTGAGCAATGGGGTTAAGTGCTCTGAGCGCTCAGCCAACCATGCAACCAGCCGACCAATCGTCCGTCTGTCCATCCGTCATAGTTGGGTTTGTTGCTGGATTATTTAAATACACGGACATCAAATTATCCTGGAAAATCCAGCAGCTGAAGCTGCAGGAACTCCGCCACAACAGTGGAGAGAAGAAATAGAAAATCTCAAGGGTGAAAATCTTTTCCGGGACAAAGCGGGGAATTCACAGCCCTATCAGAGTTATAGTCAGACGTCAAGCTCAGGAAGCAGGATGAAGAAAAGGAGGTGGCTGTTAAGATATTAGAGAGACTTGTGGGACAAACCAGAGCTGCAACTTTCCCACAGTCTGAGCTGGACAACGCTGGACGAGGGCCCTGACAGCTGGCCCCGCAGGGGACTCTGGGTAGACGACCCACTGACTCCACAGGAAGGAGAGGTCACAGTGCAAGCAAACACACACACAAGCACCACATCAGCTCAACACACACAGCCCTGTCTAAAAATACCAAGGCCTTCTTGTCTGCATCTATTCTGCTGGTCAGTATTAAACAAAGTACTGTGCAGAAGTCTTGGGTCCAATCAGCCAGATCCTTCAGACGATCTTTTAAAGGGGTCTTGATCAATACTTCTCCCATCTTTCTGAAGGGTTTTTTTCTGTTTTTTTTTTTTTTTTAGTTAGTTTTTCTTTAGCTCAGATGTCCAGCTGGTGACTTCAGTTTACAGACAAAGAAAGCTCCTGTTGAGTTCATTTACATGCACATAAAAATCTGTTCTGACCATCTACATTCCAGCTAGAGGTCAGCTACTTTCAGTGTACGAAACACATCTCTGCTTGATCAGAAATGATACATATCTGATATTTTGGATCAATCCACCAACCTCTAACACAAACACAGTGGATACAAACCACAGAAGATGCTGGGGCAGCTAAATTTACAATCATTGTAAACTAACAAAACATACAATAGTTCCAGTTCCTCAACATTTAGAAGACATGAGTTCAGTTGAGTTTTAGATGTAAAATAAGATCCAAAACACAGAGGTACAGCTGTGATAAACCTGCAACAAAACACAAAGTAATCTTAAGCTACAGATATTTGCCATAAACAAGAAAATGAAGCTCAAATTCAGTCATCAAGTAGGCAGAAATATGAAAGGAAAAATGTCTAATTTCATCCATCCGTAGAGTTAAGAATCTGAGCCTGAAAAAGTTACAGATTTGACAATAAGGTGTGAGTTTGATTAAAATGTGTTCGACATAACACCAGTAAAATACACTTTATGTAGCCGTTATACCTGCTCAATTGTACGTCATGTTTTCTCTCCTAGTGAACACTGGTCCAGGTTTGCAGGAAGCCTGTTAGTGAAGCCGTGAGGCTGAGGGAAGTGACGCCATGTCTACTTTCATCATCCTCTATCTCCCTCTACTGGACTCAATTATAAATGAATTATTGGAGTCTGGTACAAGTAATTCTGCTGTCAGATTTCAGAAAGAAACTGAACTAAGAATTTGTCTCAGTTAAGATCTGTAGAGAAAAAGTACAGAAATTCCACTCACAGATAAAACACTGCTAGTCAGATTTAATATAGATTATTTTGTTCAAATAATTACCAAAATGCAGCATGGCCCTTCATGTCTACATAATGACTAATAACTTCAATGACATGACATTAGAGTTGTTAGCTGGATGGACAGAAACATCCTTCACTCACCTCATTCATTCAGACTTTTTTTTTTCATCAGTTTGGAATGAAAAGCAGAAACATAAAGCAATGAACTTTTTCAATACAGTTATAGGACCATAGCTGTTTTCAGCCTCTTCAGATGGAAGATGTCCTTAAAATTATAAACATCTGACACATATTTTTCTAAATGTGACATAAAAAAATGTATGAAAATATAATAATAATAATAAACATAAAATAATCATAAAAAATGTGGTCACAATATTTTTATGTAAATGTGTAGATTCATGTTTGTAATATTAACCTTTTTTTTTTAATATTTCCAAATTACATTTTATTTTTGAACTTTTTTTTTTTTTTTACACACAGTGCTACAGCTAAGTTTTGGATTCCTTATGTATCTCTTTTGGTTTTAAAACTCTTTCACATATCAAAAAAAAAACAAACAAAAAAAAAACTGGAATGTGCCAAGATGCATTTTTCAAATGAGGAATTTCATTATTAAAGGAAAAAGAAACACAGCCTTCTGTGCAGAAGAAGATTCCATCCTAAATAACAAATAAATAAAACTTAGAGTGAATCAATTACTATTTATTGAAATTGTGTAAACTTACTTTTTAACATACCAGGTTTTGGACATTTTTCCATATTATTGCCAAATATTATTTTAAAAAAATATATTTGATTAGATATTCCACCAAATATCTAACCACTACTACATATTATAGTGAGTAGTAGTGAAAGACTTCTCCCTATGGGAGTAGTTTTTTCATCAAATGCTTTTTACTCTTCAGCACTTTTTGTGATGATCACAAACTAAATAGACATGGGAGGTGATCAGAAATCAGTAACGCTGCTCTATTAATTTGTGACCACACAGTGGCAGTATTGAGCCACCATACAAACTTTACAGAAGCGGCTCGTCGCCGATCAACCCGCTCCCAATGATGCAGAAGAGGAGTGAGGGGCGTCTTGGACACAACATAAACAAGGTGCTTAACAGATTTTACTGTACGTCACATTGTTGATGTTGTTTATGACATAAATCTGTCATAATTTATTTGTCATGCTTAGTTCAAACCATGCATCATTTACACAGAAATGTCATGTTATGCCCCATCTGTCCATTCCTGATGGGGCTCTGAAATATGAAGCATGCAGCTCACTGAATGAAAAGGAGCCCAGAAAGAAGACTGTTAAAAAAGAAAAAACCTTTGTAAAAAAAGAAAAAAAGAAAAGAAAAGAAAAGAAACTGGCCATCACGGAGAACTTCTTGAAAGAAACTTAATGGAAAATTGTGTGCAAGGAAAATCTGTGTTAATAGAAAGGTGCAGAGTAACAAATATAATTAGAGACTTTAGACAACTGTGAGACATTTGTCGATGAGACAAAAGTGGTGCCTTTTGTCCTTCCATATATTGTCATATATTGACAAAATGAAAATTGGTACAAGCATGGCCACTGTGACACACGAAGGGGAATCGGTTTTGTTTTGAACTCCCGGAGTGAAACATACCGGCCCGCATTAGAAGGCATAACCTCAGCTGCAGTGCATTACTCCTCTGACAAGAAAATTATTTTTAAAAATGAGCTAATGGCACTCAAAAGTTGCTAAATATTTAGAAATCTAAGAGACCTGACAATAAACTTGTAGAACATCTATGGAAATATCTGACAAAAGCAAACTGACCCTCCATGTTTACAACCTGAAACAGCTTCAGCAGGAAGATGCTGATAATGCTGATAATCTCAAATGTTTTTGAACATTTTTCATAATTTTTGACATAGTTGAAGCTTCTTTTTTTTTCAATTCTAGGATTCAAAATATAATTTAAAATACACTTCAACAACTCTGTGTTGGGCCTTCTGGTAATTCCTGCTGTGTTATTTCCACACATGCCCCAAAACCCATCCCTAACCCGCCTTGAGAAAAATCTACTTTGGTTCACCACTTCATCTAAACAAGTGATGCTAAATGCATGAAATTATGAATAACATGTGTGTTTTACTCCACTTCTGTGCAGCCAGAACCCAACTTTCACTGAGGTCAAAGTGTTTTTCCTGACTGTGAAGAAACACTTTTTAAACTTCTGTAGGAAAACAAGACAGAAGCAGCTCTCTGCACCTTAAAGGAAAACAAATCCCTTTCAGCTCTGCGGCAGACACTTCCCCGCTGTCTGGGCATGTTGAGCTGACTATGGTGTTCAAATACAGCTAAACAAACTTCAACCCCTGAACCCGAAGTGAGACATGTCATTGAGAAGCTTTCACACTCACACTTAAGTGAAGTGTGAACGCACTGCAGCAGCAGCATGGAGCTGATCAATAAGTAGCGCTGAGGGAGGGTAGCTGTCACTCCTGCAGGGTCTGACTGCTGCAGAGCGCCTGATAGACGTGATAGACTTTTTAAACATTATTTCGTGGAGATACAGGACTAAAGTGGTGGTCACCTTCTTCCTTTGAATGATCTGAAAAAGGGGGAATTGTTGAGTCGCTGCAGAGATTCTAATGTTTGAAATAAGAAATAAAGCAGAAAATCGAGAGACGTTTCAGTCTCTGAAACTTGAATTAACTGAGAACTCCTCCCGCATTGCTTCTGCAGCCCTTCTTTTGACGTCATGCCTCATTTGAGCATGACGTCAAAAGAGGCGTCATGCTCGTAGAAACAGCGTAAACTAAAAGCGAAATACTCAGAGATGCAGCACTGCTGAGCTAAATGGTTTTTCTTCTCATAACAAGTGACTTTTGTGCAGATTTGAGTGTAGTTTCTTATTTTTGTGATTTTCACGTTGCTTCTTACTTTGTTGTTTTTCACTAATGTTTCTGGTCATTTGTTGTACTTTGCATTACAGTGAACCCCCAGTATTGACCAGGGTTAGGGCCAACATAGAACATAAACATAACACCTTCTTCAAATGAAACAAAATTGGTGTCAATCAACTGTGTTACAAATCTTTTTGTAACACAGACAACATGAATTTTGTTTTATTTTGTTTCATTTTTTATGTGAAAGGGAGAGCAGAAAAAATTCTGGGGACTTATAGATTTTTTTTAAATCTTAAATATTATAACAGTACAAATATTTTGCTGCACAAAGCAGCACAAAGAGCACAGTTGACTGACACCATATATTCTTTGACCTTATAAATGTGGAGGGGCTGGACCTTTAATGACTTTTAGAAACATTTAATCATATCTTTCAAGTGCCAGCGGCACAAACAAATAATTTTGCTGCACAAATGTTTGATACCAATTTTGTTTAATCTGAAGTAGGTGAAAGTGGCAACTTCTCTCTGGTCCTCTGAAGACACTTTTAACTTCTTATTTTAAGAAGTCAAAGATATATTAACTAATATATCATAACATAAATCAATACACAGAGTGGAATCTATTTTAGCCCCACTGCAGCACCTAATATCTAATATTCCTTATATCAGCTGTTGGGGGTTCAGCCAATCAGCACCGAGAAAAATCAACTGATCACCTGGATTGGCTACTTGTCAGCCTCATGTTCATTCTCCCGGCTAAAAGCCATTCTAATATAAAAGTTATGCTGTAATTCTTATAAAGCTGCTTGTTGCTGTTTTTAAAATTATTTTTCAAAGATTAAAAAAAAAAAAAAATTCCCTTTTGAAAACTCAAGACTTATTGCTCCTTAAATATCATCTGTAAGCCACTCAGTCATACTTACTTTTCACACACAGCCATTTCATTTTGGCTCAAACTTTATTTAATAAATCACAACAGCATGAAAGCTGTGGCTTCCTGTATGAATGAACCGATTCTCTGCTTGTGCAACAGAAAAGGAGCTTCTACTGTCAAGCTGAAGGAAAAACAACAGGAAGTCGGAAGGAGAAGCAAAACGCAACTCAGGTGGGTTGAGATGTCACACCAAGCTGACAACCGAGACATGAAGCTGGAGCACACACACTTCTCAGCCAACGAGAGAACCAATGAGATGGAGAAAGAAGTCAAAGTGACAAGCCGAGCCAGCAGGCTGTCAAGAGTCGATGCAGGAGAAGCAGCTCAAAGAAAAAACACTCACAGGAGGAATGATTGGAACAGAGAGCAGCAGCCGGATCTTGATGGAGGAGAGAGGGCCGCCGTGCGTTCCCGGGGAGGCGAGAAGCGCCTCTGATGGTGCGGAGTCGAGGTGAGGCGTCTCCCCGCAGGAAGCTTCTGATCCACCGTGGAGGTGGGGTGTAAACGCAAACTTCAGTTCAGCCGGAGAGGAGCTGCAGCCAGATCTGAGCCCCCTGGTGCTGCTTCAAAGGCTGCTCCACTGAAATCCTTCCAAAATGGCTCCATTTTAAAGAATGTTACATTCAGCTGAAGAATGCAAGGAAAAAAATCTCTCATGTTTTTCACAGCATGCATTTTATATACTTCTTGTACTGTGCTGCTGAGAGGAAGTGATTTTTGTTCTTAATTACAGAGCCACACTGCACAAACACAAAATCTTATCAAGTATTTTGGTCTAGTTTTGAAACAAATATCTTAGGACTCCTGGAATAAGACAAAACTAACTTACAAGTAACTCATAAACAAGACATAAGGGCTTGTTTTAAGTCAGTAACCCCTAAATATTGATGAAAAAGTCCTAGTTCCTCAAGCAGATTATTTCACCAAAACATGGCAAAGATTTTCTTGTTATAAGTGAAATAATCAGCCAGTGGACCAGCAAAGTTTTTACAGTGTTGAGGACCAAGTTATATTTTGTTGATCAGGATCATTTGGGTAGTTTCTGCCATATAGATTTAAAAATGGAAAACCAACAAGTTAGAGGAAGCATTTTATCATGTTATTCATGTTCCATAAGAAAAGCCTCTCAGGGTATGTAAACTTATGAGCCCAGCTACACAAAGGTCCAAATGAGGATGAACAGAATCCAGAAACCATGAAATGGTTGTACAGAAAGGATGTGATCTGCTCGGCTTCTTCAAAAACTTCCTGGCCTTTTTCCAGTAAAAATGAAAGGAAACTGATGACATTTGGAGACGTGATAAATCAGACCACGACTGACCCTGCAAGCGTTACATCAGAGCTGCAAGGCAGCAGAGACCCTTCTGAGCTGCTTAGCTTTCCACATTTCTCAGACACTCTCACCCCGCGGGACATCCTGACCAACTTAGACTCCAGAACTGAGAAAAGAGCCAAGACATTGTTTATCAGTTCATCTGAAATGTGCAAACTTATTAACAATTTTGTCCGTTTTTGTTAGGATTTTCTTTTTTTCTTTTTGTGATAGGTTGAAGTTCTTGAAAACACGTTTTTATTTGTCCAGGAATAAGTAGCTGCATGACCATTTGTCTTAAAATTGCACAATTTAACATGTCATGAGTTCTCACATCAATTTTGAAAAAAATCTCACTTTTCAATAAAAAGTTTTGGTGCTGGGATGAGGTTGTTTTTATCGCCGAATCAAAATTGGTTTACTTTGTAAAGCTGCAGTGAAAACACCTTTTGCATCACTAGAGTCACATGACCAGCCATCAGACGTTGCCACTGACGCAAACCACAAAGAAGATGATGACAGGAAGTGGTAAGAGAATGATGGCGTGGCATGATTTTCAAAAACTTACCACATGAACAAACTTATTTATATGATTTTAACAACATTTCTTAGTTAATGGAAACACTGCAAATGCAATACTGTTTTTTAGCATAACACTGACAAAGTTTAGTTAATGATTGACATTTCTGAAGCTTGAAATTGAGCAAGAATGAGAATGTGTGGATAAATCTTTTCCATGGAGATGGGGAAAATACCATATACAACATCATTAAAGCTCAAAATGAGAGGTTTGTGTGATAAAGAGGTGTCTGAAACCCAATTACAGAAGGATTTATTCATTCAGCAACAGGGGGAGGCGAGAAGAGGGCTGGAAGGAAACATGTGGGGAGTTTTCAGCATTGAGCGATTCCAAGGCCTAAGAAAAATTTGAGAAAACAAAAGTCAAATTAAAAAAAAAAAAAAAAAAAAGAAACTTTTCATTTAGTTTTCTTCATCACCAGTCCTTAAAACAAATATATATATATATATATATTTTTTTTTCTACAGAGAGAGGAGGAGATGAAGGGGAGCGTGGGAGGGGATCAGGGGGGGAAGGGGCTAGTTGATTTTTCTCTCTTCTCTGCTATTTTCCTTTTCTCTTTTTTCAACAGATGTAAAAATGATTGAAATCCCAGCAGGCCTCATTACCACGGCTCTCCGGAGAGCCGGCGCCGGGGCTTAAGGTCTTCAAGTAACGATTGAAACATGATTTGTATTAAAGCCAACAATCTTCCTCGCCAGAGCATCAAATTAGCGAGAACCTCTGGTGAAGAAAGGAAGAGATATCACCAATGTGTAATTGTCTCTGATGCCCTGAGCTCTGGATAATGCTGCGAGCTGAAACGCTCTCACGGAAAGCCTACAGACAGCCCTGTTGTAGTTTACAACTGACATTCCTGTATCCATACCACTGAATTACACCATTAAAGAACAGCTTGAGAGACCAGATGGTTTCCTCTGCATTGTTTTTAACTTTCCAGGCTCTGTCATAGTTTAAGACACCGGCTGAAGCTGATGAGGAAAGGTTGTTTTCTGCGGAGCAGCTCAGCGAACACGCTGGAAGTCTTTGATGCCCGGGATCAGAATTCCCTCAGGAAGCCGCAGAGTGGCGTCTGTGTTTGAATAATCAAGGCTTTGTTTTTCCTGTTTGTTAATGGGCAGGATTTAGCCTTACAAATCCCAGCCCTTTGCCTCTGAGTGTGTTGGTTCAGGCACAACCTGGCGCCTTCGGTGGTTGGAAACCTCCAATTCAGACGTTCGGTTGAGCCTTGAAGAGATACTCATCCAGCTGCAGCGCCGGGTTTTTGCTTCTTGGCAGGTCTTATTTTCTGACATCTTAACCTCTCAGTTCTGGTTTTCTACAGAACTGGAAACACACCTGCACTCCATTAATCTGCACCATTAGAAAATAGGTCAAACGCGTTGAAACATGTGTCTAGTGGCTCAGTAGTGCTGGCTTTAAACTGTAATGTAATATACCACAAAATACTCTGGCTAGTATGTAAATCAAAGTTGCAGCAGGAATGTTTAACTCATTATGCTGTAAGGAGATACAATAAATTAGAAATATGTTGCTAATAAATACAGTCTTTACCTCTTTGTCACACGAATGTAGAATCTGTTTCAAGGCGAAACATTAATAATGTATTTTTATGTAGAAAAATTGAATTGTTGAAAGTCAGGTAATGTGTGCTGTTTATGACATTCTTTTCTCTGTTTTGATCGTTTTCTGCCTGATTTGCAGGATGTTTTCTCAAATTTAAGATGGAAAAACATTTATTTACCTTCACTTGCAAATCTGTGTATTTTGAAATCCCCCAATTAGCTCAAGTTTCTATGAAAATGGAATACATGTCATTGTACACGCCAACACAGAAATTTTATATTCAGATACTCAAGGATCTTCTAATCTATACACATCAATACAAGCAGCTTTTCCCTCAAAGATAGCAATCAAACTTCTGAAACTTGAAGGTGTAACCTTGTCAAGCTCGGTTTTGGGTTGATAGATATTTATCTACAGAGGGAAATTTATAACTCAGGAGATTCTCTATTCCAATACGGCAGCGGTGGTGCCTGCCGAGCTTGGAAGCAATCCAATGTTCATGAAAAAAAGGAGCAACAGGGGAACAGGTGGAAGAAAAAAGTTTTATACAGAAGGGTGCAGAAGGTGGGAAAGCATTGAAAGGTGATAGAACGATAAAGGAAGAAGAAAGAAAGCTGATGCAATAACCTTGAGGTAGAATCTACTGAGAAAAGCCAACAAGAAGTTTAATGCTCGCTGAGGGAAAACTTTCTCACACTCCCTGCTTCTGCTCCTCAGCTCCCTGAGGATTCCTCTTTGCTAGGTGAAAAAAATCTAAAAAGCTTCATCTCTGATTGTCCCAATCTGTCACCCTTTTTACTGGTCATTTATAAACTGGTTTCCATTTCACGTCCAGCTCTACCCTCTGCCAAACTTTTTTCCTCCCTTAAAAATAGCTCACATTTCCCCTTTGCTTTTCCTCCTCATCCCCCCCCCGGGTCTGACCTGAGGTCAGCCCACGATTCCGTCGAGAAACGAGGAGAGAGGAAAGAAAAGAAAGGCAGCTCTCTTCGTCACTCGTTCCTCGTGCCTCCACTTCTTCCTCCTCCTCCTCCTCCTCCCTCGTATGTGTTTGTCTGTATGAATGAAAACCTTTGAAGGGGGAGAAAAGGAGCCGTTATCGATCGGGCCCTGTGCAGCCGGACCCCCGCTGCATTGTGAGCACGCCTCCCACCTCTATCACTCCAGCAAATCAATAGCTCCCAGCTCAGAGCGGGAATCCGAGTGAATTTGGTGTGAAGGGCTCGAGGAGGAAGAGGTGAAAAAGGGAGGAGGAAGCAGAGGAGGAGGAAAGAGTGAGGATGGTTTCAGTGATGAGCAGAATGATGAGAGACTGACTGACAGACTGAAGTTTTCTATGGTTTAATGATGGCAAGATGATTCTTTTAATGAAAACTTTTTACACATATTTGAACTAATCATACTATCAAACAGAGCGAGCGCTACAGCAGAGGAAGTAACAAATACCTTACAGTTAGAGATCTGCGACAAACACAGACAAACATATAAATTTTTGTTATTACAAAAAACCCACAAAATTCTAATATTGCTTTTCAGTAAGTAACAAGTTCCTCATATTTAATCAAGGGCTGATCCTTCAGCCCATGACGTAAGATCGACCAAAAAGAAGTTAGCAGTTGCTTAAATAATCACAGTGACAGCTTCTCAGCAAGCTTCCAGGTGACAGCCTTATTCTGCTTTCCAGCTTCTGTCTCTTTCTTTGTTGTGAAAATATTGCTGTACACAGAAATAAGACAAATGTAGCGTTTTAGAAAGATACAGGAGCTTGTTCTAGGTCAATAATTCTATAATATTGATGAAAGAGTACCAGATTATTTTATTTTTAACACAGGAAAAATGTCCTGTTATAATTTGAACAATCTGCCATTAGCACTAGTACTTTTTAAAACTAATATTAAGTAATTAATTGCTTAAAACAAGTCCTTTTATCTTGCTAAAATGATACTTTTAAGTTTTGTCTTTTTTTCAAGTGTACTAAGATGTTTGCATTAGAAAGTAGACCATAAACTCTTGCGTGCTTTTGCAGTGTTTCCTTTTGAAACATTTTTTTTATAAAGCATTCCCAAAGACGCTTGGTGACATCCTTTCACATCCATCTGTTTAATTTAAAGACAGACAACATGCCGCCTCACTTTTAGAGCCTAATTATTGCAATGAAACAGTAATAATCTTTGTTGTCCTTTGCAGAAAGATGTGTCAAAGCACCAGACTCTCAGGGGTGGGATCGTGTGTGTGTGTTTGTGTGTGTGTTGATGATGCCTTGATCAAGCCTCAATCTAGGGAATAAAAGCCACACACACACACGCACACACACGCCGACACACACACACGTCCCACTTTGGCCTGATGTATGCAAACAGCATTTCTGCATGGCAAACAGCTTTCTCCCCTCCTGTGAGAAATGAGAAGACGGAGAGAAAAGACTGACAGAAAGAGAAGAGAGCCAAAGAATGAGGAGAAGAGAAAGGAGGAAGAAGGGTGTCATCTGGTCCAGCTGTTACTTCGGCCTCAATCAGGCAGAAACATGTTAGAAAACTAAATGTTTCCACCACATAGATGAAGCTGTGAGGGACCAGTAAAAGTACGTGCAGGACTTGTTAACTGACAGATGTTTGATTTGGGGTTCAGGTCCTCGTTGCAGTGGAATAATTTTGAACCAGGAATAAGTAAGTTACACAAACGCGTTCCACAGAAACATCAGAGTAAGAGCATCTTCTCCCAACCGTTCCACCAACTGTTACTTATGAAACCTCTTCAGACAAATGGATGACTGCAAAGTTATTGACTGTTTGCTGAAGATTTCCCAGTTATTGGTGCTAATTTACTGACCAGCCATAACTGGATTGTAGCTACATGATTGCCTTGGGTGCACTGGATGATTTGAATTTAATTCAGACTGATGTTGATTCCATAAAATGGGACTGGTTAGTGTTGTAAAGTAGCTGGAGATGACGTTTGCGGTGGATCAACTTGAATTAAGTTTGAATTGAGCTTAAAAAACCAAAGATGGGAGTCAATCTGAGAAACAAAACAATAGAAATGACAGGTGTGGAGATGAATTTATTAAAAAAAAGAGCAACAATGGAAACCAAAAAAAAACTAATAGAGAAGAGGAGATTGCAGGAAAGGGAAAGAACGTTAAAATTAGGAATAGAAAAGACAAGGAAAAGTGATGGGGACAGAAATAAAGAAATTTAATTTCCAGCTAGCGAGCGATCCAGGAGCAGGGTTAAAATTCTTTCAGATCAGGTACACATAATAGGCTTCGTTAATATTCATAGTTTCCTCAGGTACAGCGAAGGTTAAATTTTACTTACTTTTCAACTCTCATTACTAATACATGATGGCAATAAGAATATTCAAAGCAGACGGGTGACCAAAGGTTGATGAGAACCTTACCTTTCCTCTGACATTTAAACACATTACCATTTCAGGGCCTCTTCCTCTCAATCGTGCCCACCAGAATAAATTGCCGGCTAATCACAAGTCATCCTGCCTGAATGGTGATATTCCAGGAAAAGCCCACCCCTCCATTAAAATCTATCTATCTATCTATCTATCTATCTATCTATCTATCTATCTATCTATCTATCTATCTATCTATCTATCTATCTATCTATCTATCTATCTATCTATCTATCTATCTATCTATCTATCTATCTATCTATCTATCTATCTATCTATCTATCTATCTATCTATGTGAAAATGAGTTTTCTTATAATCAGTGTAGTTAGAGCAGACAAACACAAAAACACATAAGTACTAATCTAGGAGTATTTTCTATGTTAAAGAAAAAGTAATGAGTTAATGGAATTTATGGAATAAAAAAAACAAAAAAAAAAACAGAGTACAAATAGTTACTCGCAGCAATCCACCAAATTTTTTTGTGGGAGACGTACGTAAGCACAAAAAACAGGGACAACTGTATCTTCTATAGGAATACAACATAAAGTTCTAGCCTAGCCCTTTAAAAAAGGCTAGGCTAGAACTTTATGTTGTTCTAGCCTAGCCACTGTTTGGGTTTTATTATGTAAATGATTCTGAATTTCTTTGTTGCTGAATTAAACTTGATGATGATAATGGAGGACAATCGGAAACAGCAATGGAGCACAGAATGTAATCAGAATCAGCTCTATTGGCCAAGACTGTGTGCACAAACAAGGAGTTGACATCAGTTCAGGGGTCCAGGATGTGTGGGATCTGTTGAGATGTTTGTGACCTTTTTTTTTTTTTTTTACTTTTGACCTATACAAGTCAGCCCTGATGATCCTCTCTGCAGATCTGATTGTGGCAGTTTGGACCAGTTTTAAAAAACAAAAAGTTCCACCTTAACAAATGTGACATTTTGATACAACACAGATTGCTAAAGCTAAATGGGAGGAAAATAATTTGTCCTGATTGATTTCTGATAGAAATATGAAACATGGAAACTTTATTACTAATAACACATTTTATTGCAACTTATTATTGCTACAAACTACAGAGTTAAAATCTCAAAATGGTATCAAATGAATGCAGGTATTCAGGTATGACTGTGTCAGACTGAGGGACAGCTACACGTCCAGGTGATGCAGTGACATGACGGTGCTTTAGGTGAACAAACAGGGACAAAGCTCGCTCCATCAGGACTGATCAGCGTCAGAGCTGAAGTGTCTGTCGCCCCGAGGCAAACAGGATGACAGGAGAGGAGGCAGAACGACCCTCCACCTGAACACTGACCCGTTTACAGCGGCAAGTATTCACTGCTGACAATCCAACAAAGTTTCCAAACGTAGATGTACAGATTTTTCCCAACAGTTTTACAAAATTATGGACTTTTGAGAGAAAAATGTGTATGGAGTTAGGATTTTGTGCCTGTTCCTCCAATGATCAAACAGCAAGATTTCCAAATCTGCAGCTTAGAACAACTTATTTCACCTGTATTTCAAATCAAAAGTGTCTACTATTCACATATTATTCAAACCCTTCCCTTTAGGGGAGATTTGTTTGCCGGCTGGCTCACATTAACTTCCGGCTCTTCCTGTTTTCATGCGGAGCTGCAGTTCGTGTCTGGGACTTGTGAGTGACAGGTGAAGGCATTTGAAGATGTGTGACGGCGCATGTTTCACTGCATGTCGTGTGATTCTCCAGCGTCGACTTCAAGGCTTTCTTTGAAGACATCAAAGTGAAACAGTGGCGGGTTTAAATCGTCCCTCTAGACAGAGTTTAGGAGGTCATTATCTGTCCCTCAATTCATGGCATGACACACCTCTGCTGCACCTGTGCTGCACCTCTGCTGCACCGGTGTTCTCCACACATAAATCACAGAGAAACCTATCGAGGATTTAATAAATCCAACATTTTCTTAGATTTTAACATCAAACTAAATACGTTCCTGAGTAAAGAGGTAGAATTTTCTTTTATTTAATTTTGTTCATTTGTACTAGTTTTTCATGTAAGACTAGAGAAAAAATGCATTCTTACACCAGCAAAATAAAAAATAAAATAAAGAAGACATTTGCATTTCATCTTGCTTCTACAATTCTACAATCTAGTAATTCCTAACAAAAGCAAAGACAGAAAATCAACCACTGTTGGCGATAAGGAGGCTCAACGGTAGAAGGCTTTGTTCAACAAGCCAGGATAACTTCACTTTGAAGCTGAGTTTTCATACTTGAACCATACTTTCCCCTGCAGGTTGTGTGTGAAATAAAGAGTTGGGTGAAGCGGAAACAATGAAGGGAATGTCAATGAAGATTTGGGCAAAACCCGTGGAGCCCGGATGTTCCGGAGCGGAGTTTGCATGTTCTTGTTTTGCTTTCCTGGGATTTTTCCAGGTTTCATCCTGCAGCCAAAAGCCTGTTTCAGGAATAAGAACGAGTGTCTGTGATTGGCTGGTATGTCTTCATGCTCGACTTGCATACAAAACTTTTTTATCATTCAACTTTTACCCCACCGATTCTGAAAACTTTTTTTCCAAGGAGAACCTGTCCAAGTGTCCATCCTTTGTTTCCTCTATTTCCTTCCTTTTCTCCATCCTCCTTCCTGCTGTCATTCTCTCATTTCTTCCTGGCGTTCTTCATCCAGTCATTTTTTTGTGTCCCTCCTTTCTTTGTTTCCTTGTGTAGCTTCTGTTTTCCTTGTCATACCTTCAGTCTTTTCTGCGTCCTTTCTATTTTATTTCCTTATATTCTTCTTTTTGTCCTTCTTTCACTGCTTCCCTGTTTGCGTTCCTTGTTCTCCCCTCTTCCTTCTTTTCTTCCTTGCGATCTTCCCAGTGTCCTCCCACCTCCTTTCCTTTTTGTATCCTTACCTTCACCTGGTTTGCCTCTAATTCTTCCTAACATCTTTCATTTCCTTCCATCTGTCCTCCCTTCATTTATTATTTGTCCTTCTTCCTTGCAGTTTTTGTATTTTTTTTTTTTTTTTGCGGGTTCTGTGTTTAAAACAAGAACTCTGAAAAAGTTATCCTGGAAAATTCTGGAATCTTTCAAGAAAATGATGCAGGAACCTCCGACCTTTTTGGTTGTATTCAAAATAAAAGCATTTTGATAAAATAAAATCAATTTGATTCACTGGAACTCTACAGATGCTAAAAAAATAATCACTCAAAAGAAACTTTTTTTTCATCAGTCCTTTGGCTGCAACTGACCTCTCTGCAGTCAACAACAGTTTGTCATTGGAGCATGAAGACTGGTTTATTAAGAGACAACAATTTGAAGCACATCTTAGCCACTTGGACAAAAATAGTGGATGGGTACATAAACTTTTCCTGCTTTCATTTGTCCCTGATTCCTTTTGCATGAATCGCTGCACGTCGGTTTGTCACTTAAACGACTGGCAGGCCAATATCTGAATCTTTAAAAATGAAACTACCAGCAAATTAATTTTTCATCCTTTCTTATCAGTGACTGATGGGCCGCCGGGTCCTTCCCAAACCCCTCTGTGTCCCTGCGGGCAACTCCTGCAGCCCGGGAACCAAGGTTTTTTTTTTTTTTTAAATGTTTTTATCCTAAACGGCGGTAAATGGCTCGCCGCACAAATAATGCATAAACAGCTGTTTTGCCCAAGTAAGTTATCCTCTTAAAAGATTCAGAACCCCCTCTCTCTCTTCCAGCCGTCCCACAGTCTCCTGCTCTCTCTCTGCCTATCCCTCACTCAGTTAATTCATCAATTTCTTATGATAGCAACAGTTCTGCTCGGCACGGGTGTTAAGTACCAATTAGTGGGCCGGGTTCCCCTCGGCCCGTTCCGCCACACCTCTCCTCCTCCTCTTACAGCGTTCCTCTTCCCGGCTCGCCTCTCCCTCCGCCCGTCCTCTGTCCGGTTCCCTGTCATCCTTTTTCATGTTTATTTCCCGACGCCGCCACATCCGCTCCACCAACGGGCGTCCTTCTGTGTCCATCAAATGTTCTCTTGCGTCTCTGAAGTCCAAATCGGAGAGATTTTTATTAACTTTTTAGTACTTTAAATTATTCATTGGAGATAATCGCTGATCAAAAGGCAGAAAACACACATCAATCAGCAGAAACTTCCAGTGGGTGTCCGTATCTCGTTAGCAAAGTTGGCTGTTTTTGATGCAGTTGTAAGAACACGACGCCTTTAATGTTGAAACCAGGTGCTTTGGGTGTAAAGAACCTACAACTTTGAAGTTGTGTTTCAGTGAAGGCAGAGGCTATGGAATGATTGGGACACTAATGGTGCATGTTTCCGTCCTGAAAGCAGCTCTGATATTATATTTAGACAGGAGCAGCAGGAACAGGCCACCATCTTGGTTTCTGAAGTGCTGCCACTTGGCTGTGGAGTCGTCTTCAGGGCTGTTAAAGAAGTGGGGAGGCCAAGACTGTCCGGAAGCTGTTGTGTCTTGTCTCTCTCTCTGGGGTCGCTCAGATGTCACTGCCAAACATCACAGTTGCTCACACTAAAACAATCTGGCCAATGTGAACAGCAAGATCCAAGTTTCTTTATTCTCTGCCAACTGATGGCAGGAGAAGGAAGGTCTGATTTACTCTAAATTTTGACAAATTCTGCAAATGTCATCATCAGGCAGGAAGGTTACCCTAAACTTACTCTACTTAAAGGTTTTCCACCTTCAAAATTGGTTAACTCCAAAGGAGTGTACCAGATTCCCTTCTGCCACTGTTGAACAGGACTCGTTCTTTGTTTTGGTTTTCTGTTGTGTTTTATCATTTCAAAACAGCAACATTCAACTTCATGCAACTGGAATAAATTTCCAGAAAACTGCAGAACAACAGAAACACAGAGTTCCTTTAAATCAAGGTTAAACTCCCACCTGTTCAGAGTTGCTTTCAACTGGACCTTTTACCAACACGGCCTGATGGTTTTAGCTTTTGACAAAATAAAATGTTTATTACTGATTTCACATCTTGATTGATTAACGGATCGTTCCCATGTGGTCTATTTATGTTTGTTAGGTCTTGTCAGATTCATTTATTTCTCCGTGTCCATTATTGTTTCTAAGGTGTTGCCATATTACCTGATTCATTCGTGGTCAGTTCCGCAGTTTGTTCTTGTGTTCTGTAAAGAATCACTTCCTGAACTGCAAACTGTACAGATTGGATTGTAATCACAAATCTGACATTCTTGAGCGTAATATTTGAATACATACCATTGACACATGGTTGAATTTAGCGCTTTAGCATTAGCTTCCGCAAAACACCATGTGAACAGAGGGTTAATGGTGCCCACCACTGCTGCTGAATAATGTTGACTTCAGAATACACTTTTTTCAACATGTTCAACTTTGACCCCTCATGACCTTGAACCTGGTTCAGTTATAAGGATTACTGTCAAATGTTTGACACAAACACCACTGGGTATCAAATATTTTTCCCTCTATAGGTTTGTGATTTTTATTTATTGGTTACAAACTGCGTGGCAACTTGGATCAAAGGGATCCGAGGCCCAAAGGTCAGGAGAGCTCCACTCCTGATCAAAGTGGTCTGTTGGTTAAGAGTGAAAAAGGTTTTGAAGATTTTTTTTTTTTTTTTTAAAGGTTTTATTAGCATTTGAAAGTTGACTTATTTGAGTAACGGTTAAGATAATCTCCACTGTTTGATTGTTGTGTCACCATAGTTACAGTCCAATGCCGAGCTTGTGTTTGGATTCAACAAACAAACACAAACAATTATCTCTGACTGCTTTCAAGCTCGTCCAATCAAACTCAACCATTTCTCCCAGGTTCCAGAAAATCTGTCTTGACTCCTGTTGGTTGTGATGATGTTCTCAACTGGAAGAGGGGCCCCTGATCCAATTCTGCTGTGTGACAATATCATAAATAGCTTTTTGAAATAATATGAACAACCTTTCCAGATTTTCTCTAGATTTCATTCTAGACATGTAGGCATATCTTTAGAATTCTGAACTTCTTTATATAGTTTTCTATTTCGCACCCTTTATTTTGAATTTATATCAACCATTTATCATGTTTCATTTTCAAGCATTATTACAGAACCTTCCGCCCAGTTTCCCCTCGGTTGGCTCTGCTCTTCCTCGTTCTATTTTCTCCAGCTGACATGGAGTTAAAAGAGAGCTCTTCTCCAATCAAATTACGCCTGTTTTCTTCCCTTTGAGCCTGCCAGTCGGAGCCCAGGGAGAACCCAACCAAGAATATAAAAACCTCTCTTTGAAAGTGTCCCCAGATTCTGGAGGCCTTTCAAGTGCACCATCTAGATTCATTTATTTCTTCTTTCATGTTAGAAATTTGGTTTCATCATGGCAATTAGCCCTTTCGTGTCTCGACCAATTATTCCATTAAATTAACGACTCTTCCAAGATAATACGGACAGTAATTGATTTTTTTTTTTTTCTTGGTCTTTCGTTTTTAGCCTCTTTTTGTTTTTTTCTCCAGCTCTTGTGTGTGGCTACACCTCATTTAAAGGCCTTTTCTAACATATTGCCCTCATTAGCGGTTCAGAGTGAAGTGTGCGCAATAGACCGTAGCTTCATCGGCTTACACACTCACACACAGACACACACACAGCAAACCACAATCCTAGCTGTGTGTAAAGTAATTTGTCAAACATCGCCTTTAATGAAACATATGAAGGGATGTGTGACACAAAGGAGCGTTCTTCACCCCTTTGTTGCTTCCTCTAAACCTTACCACCACCATCGCTGGTACTGCCACCCCAGGGTACTATTTTAGAAAAAGAAAGAAAGAAAGAAAGAGAGAAAGTCCCCATTTGCTAAAAAAGTAGAGCAGAAAAAGACTAACGTGCGAAGGAGAAGAAGAAGCAGAATGGGTGGTTGGCTGAAAAGCCAAGGCGTTGGGTGCTCATGGAGGTGGTGGAGGGGTTAAATGAATCATTCATTAGGAGCACGGAAAGAGAGAGAGAGCAAAGGGAGAAAGAGGGAGAGCGATGGAGAAAAAAATGCAGCAGGAAGCAGAAGAAGAGGAAGAGGCTGTTCAAGGGGGAACGCCGTTGATTTTTCTGGCCCCGTCCGCAGAAGCAGGAGGTCGGTGGTTGGGGAGCCCAGGGGATCCAGGCACGTCTCCTGCAGGGGCCCCTCCCCACCTCATCCCTCCCTGCTCCCCATACCCCCGGGCTGATAGGGTCGGCCTCCAGATCTCTCTAATGAAGCCCCCGGCCTCCTCAACACAGGCTGCAGAAAAAAATGTCAATGCTGCGAAAAAATGTCATGTTTTGAACGAGAGTTTCACCTGAGGCAATAAAATGCTCTGCTTTAATACTAAAAAAAAAAACAAAAAACATTTTTAACAGTTTCTATGTTTGTGATACCTGATCACTTTTGCCATCTTTATTGTAAAGCAGAAACTAACTGGCACTTTATAAAGTCTGCAGCTTCATGTTAAAGATCTCAGCTCTCACAAATTTGCATCAACTGGCTTTTTTTGCCCTAAAAGCTGACACAGTTTTTATGTTAATTCATTTTATATTTGTTTCTTTCCAGTGCCTCACCAGACTTAAAAAAAAAAAAACTAATAAAGCATCTTTGCTGTTGTGAGGTTTTCATTTTAAGCTCTTAAGCATAAAACATTTTTTTTAACCTTGCAGAGACAGCTGTCCAGGCTTAAATATTTCAGTTTTGATTAGTAAACAACAAAAATTGGCAAATTAAATAAATAAAACTGAGGTTAAATTAAACTTTCTTCATCTTGATTACAGATTTATTGGTAATTTTGGGTCGTTTTCAAAATTACCAGTAGCAGGTAAATTATTGGAAATATTGGTGGCCAATTTGTGACTTTTCATGATGTTTTATAGTAACAGATAAAGTTTTTGTTGTCTTTTATTTTGATGCTGCTTTTGTTTCTTTTGACAATAGATTTGACAATTATCTTGTAATTATTTGATGAGACTTTCTCCATTAGAAAAACATGTTTTCTTCAAGTACTCTCTTCATGTGGTGTTGCACAAAGCTAAGTCCAAAATCCTTCTTTATCTGAATTCTACTCTTTTGCTGCCATCATTCTGTGTTCCCAGTTTAAGATTGCTAAATCTTAAAGAACAACAGATTAAGAGTCGGAGCTGCCTGGATTAATCCAGCATCTTCAAACTAAAAATCTACTTGTCAACTCTCTCCTCAGTCTGTAAACATCTGCTGAGGAACAGCCTGAGATGAAGATAAACAGATGAAATGACTCAATTTGATTCAGTTGATTTGTATAGTGCCAGTTCACAACAAAATGTCATCTCAAAGTAAAAGTTTCCATCTAAGGGAACGCAGCAGATTGCATCAAGTTGTTGACTTTCAGCAATGATGAAATCAGTCGCTGATGTTTCCTAATTCTTTTGCATGATCTGCATCCTTCCCTGCAGTTAGCTGTCAGATAAAGATTTGCTCCGTTTCCTGCTGAAACCTTCTTACAAATAGGAGGAATACACACACACACACACACACAAACGCCCACACACACTCCTTTGATAGGTGCAGCTCCAAACAGCCGGTCTCCATCCTGGAGCCTCACATCACCACCAGGTTCATGTTAATTGAATTTCCTCAATACTAGCAGTGGTGCTGTTAATCCCATTAAGAAGCCTATTAATCAGGACATAATTAGATCACTGCACACTGGAGTTGGTCGAATCAAACAAACTACACAACTGTTATCGGGCTTCAATACGTACACCTGACCACGCATTTAAAATATGCTCATCTACAGAGCAAACCTATTGAAAATGAATGTTTATATAAGGTATTTTATGGGTTTAGGTTGATTCAAACTTTTCAATATTGTTAGGCCATATGCAGCCTTTAGTCATCTCATAACTTAAAACTTTGCAGGTGAGTGAATAAACAGAGAATTTCAGCAGAAATATCTTCATTTCAGAACGATGGTAAAGAGTTCATCTAGACAACACTTGAACCTTAGACAATAGGAACAAAGATTGAGATTTTTTCTGATAGAAGCTTTAACTACATTCGTTCCACCCAACCTGGAGTTCAACACAAATGTTATCAATTTACATTCAAAGACAAACATGCCTTTCAGAGTGGTTTTCAGGATACAGATACTTAAAATATGTTTTTATTTCAAAGATTTTTTATTGTACATTTTCAAGTATTTTTGGCATTTTTTGCATATAGAGACTGGTTTTTATTTAAAACCAGTGTCTGTATGTTTATGAGTTAAAACGATTTTGTTTGGCTTTAAACACAGTTAAATAGTTTAGACACCACAATGAGCAACATGTTACAGATACAGAATGAACACAGTTTACAAGTCTAAAAGCAAATTAGCTCCACTCATCTGCAACTTTCTTCTCCTTAGAGATGTAAACCATTAATTCCATCTGAAGACATTTTGTTTTTTCCTTTCTTGTGTTGCAGATGATCAAACCTGCAGCACATATATAAAATCTATTAGCTCAGCCCATACCACTCTGCAGTTTTGTGCTGCAGGCTGCTGTCTATTAATGGATTATGGTCATGATATAATCCACTGACTGACTTAATATGCTATTGCATCAATTTTTGCTGTAGTTAACAAGGGATGGAGATTCACAACTGCAGGCAAAACTCTTCAGAGTCTCTCATCATATTTCCACTCCCTTTACTGACTTTTCTCCTTATTGTAATTCCACAAATGTAGAGATATCCCCCGGACAGAGAGGCTGAGAAACCTTCTCATAGTGATTTTTTTTTTTTTTCAAGCAATTTCCTTGTAGGTTTTTCAGCTCTCTTTCCTTCTCACGTTTCTGTTAAATCCCTTCAGGGAGACAGTGGAGCACTGTGGCAGCTAATTAGATTAGCAGCTAAATTAAAACTTGATTATTCCCTGGATGTCCTCTGGAAATATATTTACACAGTGGCATTTAACTTTTAAAACCAAATGCTTTTCTTGAGCATTACTGCAGTATCTCAGGACTGTGTCTGCAGGGAGTGAATGTGCAGACGTGTGTGTGTGTGTGTGTGTGTGTGCACGCCGGCGTGCGTCTGAGCTTGCACGTCTGCTCACTGGCTTGCATACCAAAGCTAATTAAGTTCAATTAAATACTCGGAAAGTCGTTCAGAGGAGGCTAATTATGTCTACGGCTCATAATTACAGTTGCTGGGGCCTCGTTAAAGGACAATTGACTGGTTGAGGCAACCAGTGAGGTGGTCTATATTTGAAGTCATTATAACTCAAGAATTGACACATTATTAAAATTTTAAACTTTGATTTTTGAACTTTTGCTTAAAAAGTTTAAGCAAACAGCTTTCTGTTTGAATGTGACAAATCACAGCAATGAACAAATGATCAGCAAACTGATGTAAATAGGCATGATTTGCACTAATTCTTTTATTTTTTTCCAACAAAACACATATGCCTGTTTGTAACTAGCAAAGTGGGGAGTTTGGGTAAATCAACAGTTTTCAGAGTCTGTTTAGATTGTGGCTAAATACAACACTGTTCCATTCCTTAAGAATAGTACAAAGTTATTCTGAAGGAATAGCAGCCATAGCAGCAGCAATCCAATTACAAAAAAATAGAATAATAATAATAAACATACATTAGATCATTGGTTCTCAAACTTCTTGTTCAAAGCTCAACATTGTGATTTCTAAGGACAAAACAGTTTAATATTTACAAGCAATAGAAATTTGACTTTACATCAACAGTGGCTGCACAGTGGCGCAGTTGGTAGCACTGTTGCCTTGCAGCAAGAAGGTCCTGGGTTTGATTCCCTGCCCGGGGTCTTTCTGCATGTTCTCCCTGTGCATGCGTGGGTTCTCTCTGGGTTCTCCAGCTTCCTCCCACAGTACTAAAACAAATTCTCCCTAGGTATGAGTGTGTGTGTGTGTGTATGGTTGTTTGTCCTGTCTGTTTCTGTGTTGCCCTGCGTCAGACTGGCGACCTGTCCAGGGTGACCCCGCCTCTCACCCGGAACGCAGCTGGAGATAGGGAACAAGATGGATCTACAACAGTTTTTTTTTTACATGCCTTAAGAGATTTCTTATTGTACACAGAGATCTGATGGAGAATCTGGAGGGAGTTAAAGATTAGGGTGATGTCAAGTAGTCCTTCCAAACCCAAAGACAAATCCTCAAAATACCAGTAGAAAAAATGCTAAAAGTTGTTTGGCGATAATAAAGAAGGATTTGATCGCTGTAATGCCAAAAAGGGTTTTTCCAACAATTATTGAGAAGGGTGTACAGTGGAGTACCCACCCATTTGTGGTTCAGTTTGAGAATCTTTCTGTAACTGTATTTCCACATTATTCAATAGGAAATTGATCTATTCAAGGATTTTTTTTCATTGAGCTTATATAAAATAAGCAGTTATAAGAGACGGTCTCGGGTATATGTGAATTTTAGTTATTCAGAGGTAATGATTTTGTCATGCAACTTTTAGTAAAATGAAAGTAAAATCAGCTTCTTTTTTTTTTTTTTTTTTTTTTAAATGATACTTCTTCAACATTTTTATGTTTTGGAGAATACCAGTGTAACTTATGTTAAAAACAAACAGTTCATTGAATGAAAAGAACTTCACATCTATGGTTTACCCCAACGTTGGATTTTGATTCCACAATTATATGAACAACCTGGTTTAGTCTGACACCATTATTTGAAGCAGTTTTGTCAACATTTATAAAAGAAGCATAATAAAAGTAAATAAAATCCTATGCAGTTAAAAATGATTTTTTTAATTGCAAAACTTGCATTACATCATTATAATTTTCCAGTGGCTCCAAATATGTGAGATATTAACATTTGCGAACCCTTTTTCTATTAGCCAAGGACATCATGTCGAAAGTTTTGATCAAACTTCATCTCTATTGATCGGATCCTTCAGCTCCACCTTCCGTCCTGCCTTGCTCTGTGTTTAAAGCTGATGTATGGGTGTACAGTGGAGTGCTCTGAGTGGACACCAGGCAAGCCGGGGGCAGAAAAACAAGGGGCTTCTCCATTCATAATTCACAAGGTGAAAGAGTACTGTAAAAGTGCTGGTAGGTGGTGGATGCGAGGGAAAGGGGCGCAGAGATCCATTAATGGAGAAATCCCACCTGATCGTAGTTTTTATGTGGTTTTCTTCATGTTTTTTCACTGTAACTTCACTTTAACATGTCTGGGTTGAACCATAACAACAGAAAAACAGAAAAGAAGCTGAAAATTAATTTTTGTTCATTGCTGTAAAGATAGATGTCCAACAAATGAACTGAAATGGTCAGTCCAATGGGAGAGAGAGAGAGAGAGAGATAAAGGCAGTACAGTTCAGTGAAGTGACTGTTTTGTGTTTTTTTTCTCTACAAATGTGGTCGAGGCCGTGACATCTCTGTGGGGAGTTGGGGACACCAGGATGCTTGTATTCTCTTCAGCATCAACCTGCACCGGCATCAGGGACATGTGAGAGTCCAGTTGGACCTTCTGCTCCGCTTAACTGCATCCATCCATCATCCTTCAGAGTATCTCAGCATAAGGTGATGCTAAAAGGGCCATTTGTTTTTGAGATTCTGTTGGAGTCCTCATATGAACTGAACGTAGTAAATTCATAATGCAAAATCCACAAGAACTTCCTGTTCTGAGGTGAGACAAGAGCTAAACCTGTCCAATAATTTATCAGTGGTGGCAGGAAAAAGAGAAAAGAGATGCATTTCAAATTTAGCTTAAAGATGCATGTGTTAATATTTCATAATTACTACAATCTAAACACAGACTTGACCTCAGCTGCTGATGTGGACATGCTTCCTACTTTGAAGAAATAAAATAGAAATACATGAAAACTGGGGCCAAGATTATATCATACGAGCAAAAAACTAAGAGAACACAAAGCCAATGGTAGAAATCACAAGTTCAAACTGTTTGTTGTTTTGTTTTCTTTTTAATCATCTAAAGCACTTTGAATTTCCCTTGTTACTGAAATGTGTCATACAAATAAAACTGACTTACCTAAAGCTTTAATTCAGCACAAGAGCGATGAAGACATTTAGCAAGACTAAATGGTCAATTTCTCATTCAGTTAAATAGAATACAGTTCAGACTCAGATCAGTTTATTTAATGCAACCAGTCACACAGTCAGATTTAGTGTTTTTTTCACACCAAAAAGTCTGGTAAACTCCATTGAATTGGGGACAAAAAATTGTAGCATTTGTTATGTCTTCAGCAATTCAAAGCCTTTGAAAAAACTGTTCCCCGCCTTGCCTGTAGGGGTGCTGCACCGATATCTACTGAAGGAAATGACACAAATACCTCTGAAAAAGACACTGAGAGCAGAGCAACTTCCTTCTCTGCCAGATGTAAATGGAGTGGCATCAGATTTTAGCAGTTGAAGAGTCTTGCAGGTGCTAGACTTTTGCGTTTGCACTAGAGTCCACTTCCTGCTTTAGGAACGGACTCAAGTCCACTTGGCGTTCACAAATGCACTCGAACCAAACCAGATTAGTTCAATTGGACAGATTGAAGTAAAAACTTTTTCCTTTTTTAGAAGGAAAAAGTTTGCAGACTGAAAATGTGTTTTTTCGGTCTGCATCAGAGTTCAATTATGCATTAGAACTTTTCCAAACGAACCGGACTTTCTAGACAAATGGATCCCGTTAAAGTCCTTCAATTGCTCCATCCAGGATCTGTAACTGAGTCAAAGGTGGAAAACAAAAGACAAAATGGCAGCAATACTTCCATCCGTGACACAAGCATAGAAAGAGACACGACTAAGCTTGGACGCTATGGGCCAGGTGAACCTTCTATGTAAAGAAAACATAAAGAGAGTTGTGGGAACTGAGCATAAATCCAGAGATAGCTAAGGGCACACACGCGCACAAACACACACACACACACACACATACACGCATAGCTGACTATATGCGGCCCTCAGTCTGTCTGGCAGACTGAGTCTCGGCCCTCTCATTGATTCCCGCTCGCTGACGTTCCCACTGGTCTTGTCCTTTAAAGCGCGCCCCGTTAGGACGTTCACAGGCGCGTGTAACTCCACGCGTGTTCCCGACTTACTTCCACAAATTATCCGCATTGCTGAACTCGGAGCACTAACGCTCAGCCATGATTTCTGTTACTCAGGCAGCTCTGTGGGGAGAGACGAGAGAGATGGAGACAACTCAGCACTACGCTCAGAGGATAGAGTTCAAGACAGTCACGGCAGAATGTGTGTGTGCGTGTGTGAACGTGTGTGTTCATTATTTAGTTTCCCAGTAATATTTTCCTTCCCAGTGGTTTGCCTTGAATCTCTTCTTTATCTCATCAGCTCATCACAATGAGTTCCTCTACAGAACCTTTAAAGTATTCAAGCCCTTTGGATGTTTTATCCTTTCATTACTTCTATAAAGCAATGAACAAAATTAGGCTTTTTTAGCTTAACACCTAAAAAACCCTTTACTGTCAAAGTGAAAACTGATTTCAATAAAATAATGATAAATAAAAATATTTAACAAGAAATATTTAGTTGCATAAATATTCAACCCCTTAAAAGTGACAAATTCAACTGAGGTCCAGTCAATTTGTGCTAACTGTCTCACAATGCAATAAGTGTACAGTGGCATAAAGACACATGTCTGGAAGGTTCATTCAATGGTTTATCAATATCCATGGCGACCATTACAACATGAAAACTGCAGCATCCAGATGTGCAAACCTGGCAGAGACCTAGAGATATATGGACTACATGTTAACCTAAAAGGGATGAATATTTATGTAATCACTTATTTTGCTGTTGATGTTAAACGTTTTTTACTTTGAAGAAATTAGTTTTCAGTTTGACATTAAATTGTTTTTTTGTAATTCTTCTTTGTTAAAAAAGCCACAGGGTGTTAATCATGACTGATTTGCAAAAGCAATAAAAAGACTAAAACATTCAAGGAGGTGAATGTTTTTTACAGGCACTGAATTAAAAACAAAAGAAAAGTTTCGATTGTTTTCATATTTCTCTACTAGCTTGATAAAGGACTAAAGTGTTAGCCTCTTCTTCAACTAATTAATATCAAGGCATAAAGTGTCATTTGTAATACTTCAGTCATTGGAACTAAAATTGAACTCACTGCAGGCTTAGAAAGCTCCCGTTCTTCTTCTCCACCTCTTGGCTTCCACCTGACTCGCTTCCTGCTCTTCTTCTCCACCTCCAACCCCAAGAGGATGTTTCATGCTGGCCATGCTCGTTTTTTTTTTCTTCTTCTTCTTCTTTTCTTTTTTTACGTGCCATTGGCTTCGCCGTGTTACAGTTCTGTCTGCAGCCTCCTGCATCATTTAACAGAATCCTCCCAAAGCGGGACAGCAGACAGGTAGAAGAAGAAGAAAACATGGCGGGGAGGGATGAGGTGAGGAGGGGCCGAGTGAGGCCACAGGGATGGAGACAATAACAAAAGAAGACAAAACGAAAGACAAGAGGTGGAGAGCGGGGCAAAGGGAAAAAAAAAAACAACATCATCTTAGTTTGGGGAAAATAATCTGCCACCGTGTTCAAACATTTCCTCACACTGTCTTTACTGGAGTACAACTTCAATAAACTAGAAAAAACACTGGATTGATTAACATAATATATAACATAATAATAATGTGAAAACTAACTTATATATTTGTGTGCACTTTCATTCCCTACATTACTTAATATGCAGTGTAACAATTAGGGATGTGAAATTATTTCCTTTTCTAAATATGCTGAGTAGAACCGTCATGATGACACGTTCTTCTGGACAATAAATTGTCTCAGAAGTAATTGCGATAAATGACAATATCGTTGTTTTGAGATAATTTTCAAGCAATATAATAACAATGGAATGCAAGTTCACCCTATCAAATATCAATAAACTTTGATTTTGTAAAGAGCACTTAACATTTGAACTGGATGATATTTTTAATAACCAAAAAATGAAACCGATAGATAAAATGGAAATAAAACCCACACACAAACAAAACCATAAATAAAATGAATTTATACAGTTTATGTAAACAAAAGCGCCCTTCAAAAAACATTGAATTATCATCAGATTAAATTTTTGAGCTCATTTTAATTCGTCGATAATGAATTCATTTATTTCCTATTGCAGCTGTCCTAATGCACAGGGCCGCCCGCACTGTGTTGTGTTTGCAACAGGATAACTTTGATTTCCCTGCTGCTTCCCTGTTGAATCATTTGGTCTACTTCATTTTCCACAAAAATCTTTTCCCTCCTGACTTTATTTTCGGCTAATTAAAAATAACTGTGTTGTGTTTGTAAACCTGAAACAATTTTTGATGTTAGAGTTGAAAAATCATTTATTTTCTATAATGATGGCCATATCAAATTGAAGAAGACTGGATTATTCATTTAAAGTTTACGTTTATACAGTTATAAAGTATTGATCATAGCAAGTTTTATTTTCCACATTTCAAATCCTAATCTTTTATTTTACCTGTGATGACTGTATTTGATGTCTGGGTGTGTTTTCTGTCCTTCTCATGTTCACCAGTAGCTCATGTGAATCATTTACCACATAGCATTACTCTCTGTGTTAAAATCACCTTTCCAACATTTCTCTCTGAAGAAGCTGCACTTTCTCTCTACGTATGTCCCACAATATTATGAATCCTCCTCTCTGCTCCTCATCGCCTAAATGTTTCAGGAAACAAACACAAGTGCAAGAGTTACTAATTCATCCAGTTTTTAGACTGTTGGGTGGCAGTTTTTGCTCTTGGTAGAGCTCAGTGGGATGTTTCCTGGTTGTGATGAAAGCCCAGGAGGAAAAAGTATTTTTTATGTATATGAATATGAGCTTCCTCACACCCCCTCTGCTGTGAGGAGGGTAAGTTGTCCCGGCAGCTGCCCTTGAATCATTCATCCTGCTCAGTCTGCAGGATGGAAAAACGTTAAAGCTGGACAGCAGTGGAAGGGATTCACTGGAGAGATTTATGCTATTGTGGAATGGAGCATTGAATTCTGAAGTTGACAAAATTTAATTATGAAAAAAAAAAACGAAACATTTTAGGCCTTGTAATGCTCTTAATAGCTTTGGTAAAGGTTTGACCAAGACTGCAAAAGCTAAAGGTCATTTCAAAGGAAGTATTAGTTTTAGTAACTTTTTCTACATGTTTCCATGCAATGTATGCTTTTCCACAAGAATAACAGGAATAACATATGTATGAATAGGTTGCAAACTGTATTCTTAAAAATTGTAAAAAGTAAAAAAAATAAAATAAAATGGAGTCGCCTAAAATAAAACAAGTTTTATTTTACTTTACTGAATGCAGAAATGGCTCCTAGCCCTGTAAAGGTTCCTGACCTCTGCACTAAACATGCAAGAGAAACAACGTGACGGTTTCGATCATACTCGTGGATTAAAATGGCCTAGTCAAAGTATAGGCCTGAATCCAATTGAGAATCTGGGGAAAGACTTTAAAGTTGTTCTTCACAGATGATCTTTGCCCAATTTAACTGACTCTGGGTAATTTCAGTTTCTGTGTTGGTCTCAAACATTAAAATCATAATAAAACGTTTAACAATAACATTAAAGTTTGTGGGTAGAGTTTAACTTACTAATCCTGTATTTAATCCCGTCTTCCCAGTGTTAATACTTCTGGTTTTCAATTAATATGTGTCAGATTTGTGTTTTTTGAGTTTTGTGTGCTGCTTTTGGCCAGGAACTAGTTTTTATTATCATTTTCCATCATGTTTCTCAGCCTGGCTTTATGTTTTTTTTCCTCATATACTAATTAGACACATTATTTGACTGAGTCCAGAGGAAAATGTCCAATATTCATGTTGTTTGGAGACAGAAGATTGGAGTCAGGAGACCAAAGTTAGATACACAACAGAAACGCTGCAGTCAATACACAAATAATCTCACTACTTGATTAAAAAAAGCAGAAAAGGCTGAATCTACTCATCCACTGTGAAAGCAAAGGCAGAAATGATTCCAGTCAATAAATTATTCACAGCTAATTTTAATTTTCTCTGCTGCAATTTCCACTCATGTTAATGTTCTTTCCCATCGAAGAAATGCTAACGGTGTTAACTCGCTCTGCATGAACAAAACATGTGTATCGGATATTCAATATTATACTGTAAGGTGATGATAAAACCAAACCAGAAAATAAATAAGAAGGTGATTCAGTCAAGAAAAAAAAAAAAAAACACAGTTTATGTCAGATCAGCAGCGATACAGAAGGGTTGCACCACACCTGGCAAAGGGTCAGCAAAGCACTCTGCACCCATAACCAGGTTAATGGGTAGGTGGTGTGTGAGAGGTGGGGGTGGGGGGAGTGTGTTAGATGGAGCTGATGGGACAGGTGGTGGAGATGGGAAAAAAAGGAGGAGGGGAATGTTTTTGAGAAAATCTTAAGAGTAAAGTAAAGAAAGTGGGAGAAAATATGAGATTTTTTTTTCTTCTCATTTTCTGACTTGCTGTCATCTCCTCCTCCACCGCTTGTTTTAATCCGACTAAATAGGATAACCTGCTCTTCATAAAAAATGGATGCCACTTCATTTGGCGGGACCTGCCGGCAGAAACCCCCCAACCCCCAAGAGGCCACTGCCAGCCGAGTTCTGGGGCTCCGTAACTACCAAACCAAATCATCGGCCATAATTAATTACCTCCTGCGTCCACACACACGCTGCCAGCTCATTCCAAGGCATCTCCACGCCAAACTCCACACTCAGGAATCTTAGAGGAGTGACCGCAAATATGGTAAACAGTTGAGACTGAGAAGACCCAGGGAAAGGTAAGAAAAGGAAAAAAGAGGGTGATGTGGGGCAAAGAAAGCCAGTGCTTGCTAGGCAAAGTGAACGGCTTTTTAGCCAATCACGCGGGGGAGTTTGTCAAGCAGGAGATTGCAGTCTAAAATATTAATGTGTCCCTCCTGCTCCCCCCCACGTCTCCTCCCAAGACTGAGCGAGCCAGCTCTTGGAAGGGACACTCGGCCGTCAATATTTCATGAGCCAGGGCCCGGCCAGACGCAGGCAGGCACAGCTGGGCCGCCCGCCCCTTTAACGCTACATGCATCAGCCATCCCTGCCTTTAATGTAGCCAGCGCTAGTGGAGGGGAAAGCTAGGGTGAGCGAGGTGGGAGGTTAAGGAGTGGGGGTTCAGGGGGAAGAAGGATGAGAGGCTGGTGTAGTCATAACATTTGAACATTTGGTGGAGGAATTGGAAAAAAGAAGAGAGCGCTGTCATGGAAGATTGACTTCTTCCTTATTTAAAGAGAGACAAGAGGGACATTTACTGCAAAAACACAAAAATGATAGGATCTTTGGTTTGGTTGTTTGAGTTTGTTTTTGTCGTTATTTGTGTTTCTTATCTATATTAGTTTTGCCTTGTTTGTAATTTTATTTTACTTCCTACTTAGTAGTTCTAGTTATTATATATCTAGTCCTTTCTTAGTTACTATTGTTTTATTATATTTCTTTGTCCAGTTATTTGGTTAGATGCTCTCCCTCACCCCGTGTCACTTCCTCTTCCTCTCTTTCTCTCCTCAGTCTGCCTTCTCTGTTCCCACACCTGCAACCCATCAGCTCATCAGCCCCCCTGGCTTTCGTTCAGCAATCAACCTTCCTGTATGTAAGCACCTCTCTCCTCTCACCCCTCCCTGGTTCTTCCTGTCAAACCCCGTTTCTGTACCACCCTGTACCTCCTTGCTTGTTTTTTCTCTGTGGATTCTGGTTTTTGTTCTGCCCTGGCTCCCGGTGGATTTTGTAACTTTGGATTTTCACCATTTTCATTAAATCTTCAAATTCACTTGATGCCTCAGCCTCCATGCATATGGATACACTGCATCCTCCACACAACATGACAACAATTTTACAAAGTATTTTTGGTCTTTTCTCTGGTGAAAATATTTTCACCAGAGAAAATTGTGAAACCAGAGTTACTTGTATTAACCAGAGTTACTTGTATTAACTTACAAGTAAGATTGTTTTAGATAAATAATTCCTTTATATTGAATATCAAATGCACTAACTTCATAGTTATTTCCATTATAAGATATTGTTCCCATGTAATAAGTAAAATAATCTGCCAGTGAAACTAGTACTTTTTATTATTATAACCCTAACCCTATCTTGCTGAAAAGTTTTTTCTAAGCTAATTTTGTCTCACTTCAAGTGTACTAAGATATTTGCTCGAGAAACTTTACCAAAAATACTTATTGTGTTTTTGCATCTCTTAAGAACACCTTTAGTTCAGCTTCTCTTAATTTTGTTGGTCATTCTTCCATTAAAACAAAAGAATATGCTCAGATAATAAACCCGGTCATGGAGTCCCATGACCATGCATGTGAAGGGAAAACTGAGTGGAAGGAAAACTCAGAGGTTGGTGGTATGTCTAAAGCTAGTATTGTATGAACATTTGATGGAAGAATTGGGGAAAATAAAGAGAGTGGTGTCCTGGGGGAATGACAAAAGGGACATTTAGTGCAAAAGCACAAAATCTTACCAACTATTATGTTCTATTTCTTGTGCAAATGTCTTGGTGAAATAAAACAAAATTAACTTACAAGTAACTTTTTAGCAACATAGGAGTTTGTTTCAGGTCAATCATTCCTTAATATTGCTGTAAAATGTAGTACTCATCCCTTTGGCAAATTATTTCACCTGTAACAAGACATTTTCCAAAGTTATAAATAAAATAATCATCCTGTGGAACTAGTACTTTTGACTTCAGAAGATGGAAATCTGAATTCTGAGAGAAAAAGTCAGAAATCCATTTTAGTGGCTTTGAAAATAATGGGATGGGAAAATAAACTGATTCCCTTACAAAGGACCGAACTGACCAAAATACACTGAGGTGATAAAACAGTGTGTACCATTTTTACTCTTTAGTTTCCATCTTTGCATGAACATGTGTGTATGTGGCTGAGGGACTCTGCAGCCCAAAGTTCTTCTGAGTCCTGGTCTCTTGACCTGTAACCCTCGCCGGCCCCCCAACCCTCTTCTGGCTCTCCTCAGAGCTCTCAGTGTGTCCTGATGCCTCAATAATTGATGCGGATGCATGGGCTCATCCCGCCATGGGAACAACTCTGTCACCTGTCCACACTCAAGCCTCCTCCCCTCCACACACTCATAAACTCCTCGTGACACGTCCACACACATGCAGCCTTATTGATTTTGTTAACTGAGCCGATGCTGTGGAGACTCAGGCTGAGCAGCAGGCTTTAGCTGAAGGAGACATAAACACATCCTTTCACATCTTTCATTCTCTGTCACTCACCAAGGCCTTCTTTCCATATTCTTACACTTCATTTTTGCAGCACACGAAAAAGTAAAATCTTCTTCTTCATTTTATTCAGTCGTAACTTTATTATTTCAGGGAAAAATATTACAAAAGAAATATGCTTGAAGTAGACGTTTACAGCTAAATGTTTATTTGCGGTTCTATTGTGATAACAATAAAAGTGACAATAAAATGTATTAATTACATCTTTTCTTAAGTACTGCAACTCTTTAATTGTGACTGGGTGTCACAGCAATTGTAGCCCCACAAACAAAAATATTGTTCACCTTTTGTACTATATTTCTTTAAGACACCAGTCACATAAAGACGTGTGATTTGTACTACTAATCTGCACATGGTAACTGTATTTTTAAGTGTATTGGTATTTATTGATGATTTTATTGAATAAAGGGTGGAGAATTCAGTAAAACTAACAATCCTCCACAATCAGAAAAGTTTTGGAGGGTTTTAAACGTCATCATGACAACGATGAATCAAAATTGTTATAATAATAAATGTATCATGATAAATGCCTACCCCTACTTACAACCACCCATCAGGTAAATGATATCAAATAAAATTTTTTCTTCAACATTTCCAATGTCAGAACAACAACTTTAAATCCTTCAATTTAAACTTGTGCATTTAAATGCATCATTAATAGCCCAAAATAAAATATGTCTGAAGCTGTGCCCCTTTAACACAGAATTATAAAATCTTGCCCACTGAGACCTGAACATGAACACGTAAAGCTTTTAGATTTAAGTACACTTCTGCTGATGTAGCATCCATCTGTCCAAACACCCACACATGACCAATCGGATAGATGGGTAAACAGAGTTACCGCTTCTCTCCCACATCCTTTCTGCTCTTTCTGCCCCAGGTGTCCTCCCCTCTGGTCTTTGCCATCTTTTGTCCGCTAAGTACCAGTTTACAATATTAATGAAGCCTGGAGGTCCAACAGGCAGCAGGACACACGGTTTGAAGGGCTCCTTGTACAGTAAACGTGTCAGAGTGGTTTTGTGTAAAGCCACACAAGGGAGGTTCAGATGTGCTGCTGACTTCCATGGTTTATGAGCAGAGCAGGATTTATTAAGGCATTGTTGTTGGGTTTTGGTTTAAGACCTTTAAATTATATATATTTAAATAAATATTTAAATTGCTGTGATGGAAATTAGTGTTGGACTGAACTATGAAACATTGCAAGCAAAAAAAAAAAAAAACTGTGGCCAACAACTGAGCTCAAAATAAAACATTGTTATTTAAAGAACTTAAATCAGGGATGGAAAAATACAGCAAATGCTTGGGTCAATCATTGTATTTGCATCAGTAGCAAGAACAATTTTAAATTGTTGGTAAAAATGATAAAAGCTGCACTTAACACACTGAAAACACAGCTCTGGTTTTATCAGATTTAAACATAAGGGGAGGGACTTTCTAGAAAATAAACAACATAATCTAATCACGGTTCAGTTTCTACAGAAAGGAGAAGTTTTAGTGTTTTGATTATTTCCACATGACCTGAGATTAAAGTCAGCAGAACCATCAGACAAAATTATCCGTCCGGGACTTCACAGGGACCTCAAATGAAACGGTGGGGAAAATTGTTGTGATTCACTCAGTGGAGATGTTGTTTTGTCGTCTTCAAACCGACAAAAGCTCATTTTCATATCACTCGCCTCCCATCTGATGATCGGACATTTCATTGGACCTCCCTGTCCGCAGCAACTGAAGCACTCTTGATGATTGCAACTTCAAGCCTCTTTATCCCAAAATGAAACCTTGGCATGTTGAGAGAATGAAAACGTTACATTCTGGACATGTTTCTCAACAGCCTCTGAAGGTAAAGTTTTGGCTCAGGTGTTGTGCAGATCGTCCCATTGATTGTACATCCAGTAATCTGTGGAGAAGTGCAGCGATGAGTGACTGACAGTTTTCTCCAGTGCACGTGTTGGATATGGGAACAGATATTTAAAGACACACCAAGTGTGAAATTGAAATGTTTTCCATTTAGCTTGTGTGCGTCTGACCTTACTTGAAGAACGATTGCATTCGAACAGCCTTGTCAAAATTCAAATATATCTTTTAATACCTGAATATTCTAATGACATAAGGCCCTTCCTCCTCTGTGTGGTTAGTCGGATGAGACGATCTCATTTTGGTCAAGAAAAGTTGGTCTTCAACATGAGGGTCTGGAGCCACAACTGGCTCTTTGGACCTTCCACCATGGAGCTTCCAAATGGCCTAAAAATTAGCCTAAAAATGCCCAAAAAAAAAAGGAGCCATTTTCAGTCAAGGCTCACTGACTAAAAATAAAAAGAACTAAAACTAAAGTTGGTTGTTTAAAAAAGTTAAAAAGTCTTGATGGGTCTCCTTGGCTGAGTTAAAAACTCTATCATCTCTCCAGTAAATATTGTTTTCATATTAAAAGCTTGATGTATTGACTTGTTATAAAAACAATAAAATAAAAATACAGCAGCTTAACAGATTTTGTAGTCTGGACATTTGTTATCCCGTTTGAAAGGCAACGACTTAAATTTTCATAAACTATTCAGCACATAACTGCAGCTGGTGAAGTCATCTGCTGATTCTGAAACAAGTCTCCTTTGAGTAACAATCCTCTTTTCACCAAATGATGTCATTTACCAACTGTTTTCCCATGATTCAGTGGAGTGTTGCAATGGCTGCTGCAATGGACAGAATGTGAAGTCAAGCAGAAGGACCAAGAACTGTTGTGAAAAACAACAACGTGAAAGTTACTTTTTGATATATTTGAAAAAATGTTTTTCTTTGACACCCTCAAAATAGTATTTTTTATGTTTACCAGTAGGTTTTTTATGTTATGGCATACAATCATTTTTAACTTCCAAGATCAATGTCTTCTGGCTTTAGACCAAATTATTTTATTGCCACGTTTCCCTTATTAGCCTGGGTTTATATATGCAGATAATTGCCACACTTCAAACATTAGACAAATATTATGTTCCTCTGATCGATAACAAGCATCCAGAAAACTACAAAACAACTGAAACGTAGATACCCAAAACATCTGGCCAAGGACATGTGGTCTCGAAGGTAATTCTACCAAATACTAAGCAAAGATTGAAAGAAAGCTTAAGAGCTTTAGAAAATAACTAATTCTGTCTTTTATAGCAAATAGAAATGATCACAGTAATCTCGAGTGACAAAAAACAGAAAATGTTTTATCCAATCTAATACCAGACAGTGAGAAATAAAGGTTTTGTGTCGTTTTATAGTGTATCTGCAATATCTGGAGCAGGCCTGATGCATCTAGTGGCCATTTTTGTCATAGCAACAGTAACAACAGTAATTATTTGACAGTTGTCTTGTGCATTGAAACATCCTGTTGGTCTGAGCATGTTGAGCCAGATCACTTATTACTTCCCACTCAAGCAAACGTTTTAAATTTAACATGGCTGTGACTGTTATGGGATCTGACCCCCCAGCCCTCACAAGGCCTAATCGTTTGCTGGAGGGAATTTCAGAAAGAGAGAGAGAGAGAGAGAGGGAGAGAGAGAAAGAGGAATCATATCAAATATTTACTGTCAGGTTCTACCTAACAGTGACATAAACTGCATAAATTTAACATGGCCGCCAGTGGAGACAAAAGGCGGGTCTGGGAGAAGCGCACTTCCTGAAGTGTCGCGCCAGGCAGACGGAGGCTGGGTTGGGATATGAAGCACTGCTTATAAAAGTGAGGAGAGGCACACAGAGCTGATGTTTGACCTTTGCTGCTTCACTTTTGGCAGGAAGTCACGCCGAGGTTGCACTGGTGACCTGAGAGTCTGGGCGCCTGCTCACTTGCAGTCAACTTTGTGTGTGCGTGCGTGTGTGTTTGTGTAAATAAACGCAAATCCATGCATGCATCCACTTTTCTGCTACGTGTGTGCATTCATATGGCATCCTAGCATCCGTGCATGTTTAGGCCTTAAATTAGGGGTGCTGTTTGTTGAGAGGTCCAGTGGAGCGCACAGTGACAGATGATGTGAATTATTGATTGCAGACTTCTCAGTGGAGTGTGTTGGGCCTTGTGCTCTTTCTCTCTCTTCTCTTTGTCTCTCAAAACACTTTTCTTTCTTTCCTTCTTTAGATCTAGTCTTTTTTCTTGAATCTCATCTCTCCATCTGAGGCGCCCTCCGTTTTCCCTCCGTCCTTTTAGAAAATCTACACTTTGGGCTCATTCATTCATCAATATTTGTACACAGAAAACCTTAGGCAAATTCAAATTTGCTTCTGTTTATTTAAGGAGAGTGATTTTTTTTTTTTTTTTTTTTTAGTATGAATAGATGAAAAAAAAATCTATATTTTGAAGGAGGACCTTATTTTTAACAAAAGGAGAGACAGCACTGCCAGAAGTGAGGACAAACCTGATATCATCTCCACTGTAGAAGCTAAAATTATGCCTAATTTATTCCTGTTCATGTACAATCTGTGGCGTGTCACTGGCTGCGTTTCCATTTATCTTAAAATTACTCAAATTCTTAATAGCACCATGTCACCAACTTCAACAAGACATGTTTTTCACTAAAAAGGTTTTTCAGGTGTATTGAAATTAGTGTACTTCACTAATCTGCGATAAAAACACTCAGTATGCATCACAAGAGTCGTGTGATCAACAACCAGATGTTGCCACTGGCGGAAAACACCAGGAAGGGGGGTGATGATGCAGCATGGTTTTAATGATTTATCATGTGAATAAACTTATTCAGGTATGATTTTAGTTGCGTCCCTTACTTAATAAAAGCAGTGGAATTGTGAAACTGGGTTTCTTTTTGTCATTAGTGAAATATCAGCAAGGTTTGGCCCACATTTGTAATGGAAACGGAGCCACTGACGGCACTGTTTGACCTGGAGGACCCGGTTTCGTTTGGTTTCCAATCAAATTTTTTTCATGCATGTACCTACATGTGAGATTTGCATTAAATGCTGTAGCAGGATGTCAATCTTATTTATAATCAATTAAACTAACTGGGAAACACAGTTAGTGGAAACACACTGTGTAATTTAGAAATAAGAATTTCTCCCTGATTTTGTTTTGCATCAAGGCTCATTTCTCCTCGATACGCTCTGCAGTGGGAAAGACAGGAAAACACATTGTTCAAGCAAGGCAGATGTGTGTTCATTTTAAAGCATAACCAGACTCTAAATAAACTTTTATGCAGATAAACTGCACACATTGGGCCTTAAAGGTGCTATGTTTATGTTTTTGTGTGACATTTTTCTGCAAACTTGTTCAGTTCTGCAATATTTTCTCTAAAACGATCTCTGTGCTGCCTTTTTTGGTTTGAATGGTGGCTACTCTAGTCACATTTGTCTGTTGGATACAACAGAACAATTTGCTGGAGGTTATGTAATGTTGTGAGCCTATTTCCAGTGGCCCAAGTAACCATGTTAGAATGCATGGAGTTAAGAATTATGAACAAGACTTTCAGATGGACAATGAGCCAAAACATGAGGTTCAATCAACAAAGAAATGAAAAATCAACCGTTTTTATGTCTTCTGCCATAAATCCTAAGAGAGTAATTTCAAGACTAGCTCAAAGTAAAATACATATGAGGTTGTTTTTCTGTTTTTATGAGATTAAACTACTGCAAGAATCTATTTTACCCTTTTTATTTTTTACATGAAGTGCCAGTAAGCATGTGCGTAATATTATTATTAGAGATCTAGAAACTATGGGAGAAAGACAGGAGACGCAAAAATATTTCATCCTAAAATAGTAAAAAGGCCAGTCAGCTCTCATATAGCTATACAACACAGTCTGAAAGACAGAGATTTACTTTTGACCATGAAAAATACAAAAAATAAAAACACTCTTCCTTCCCGCTTTAGCTGCCACCTCAGGCTGAATCACGCACCTCACCCTGAAAGGCTTCAGATGCCCTCTGAGTGCCACAACGTGTTCATTTCCCTTCCTGCAAATGGCCTCCACGTACTCACACACTTGACTCAGTCCTGTCTAGACCAGCTGAAGCGCCGTGTGCGTGCGTGTATGTGTGTGTGTGTGTGTGCATGGCTACTGTGTGCATTTTTAGAGGTGACAACACAAACTACTGGAACTCTGAGTGAAAGGACAGAGGAGAAAAAAAAAATTACCTCACTGCAAAAACGTTACATCTCATTAATATTTCACTGGCCCATGTCTCGCCATGGACATCTCACAAAGACCGGATCGCTTTTATTCACTTCACAATTTACTGGACTCATCACCGTCCATCTGTTGTCATGACTGTTTGCTAAAGTCATTTCTATCCTTATCAAACATCCATCTTCCTAAAAATATGTTTACACCAAGTTATCTTTTCATCATTATATGATCCAAATCAATATCAGTATCGGTTCAATGCTAGTATTGTAATATTGATAATTAAGTTTCAAATTCTTTCTTGAAATTATATTTTATTCTTGTGCTGTAGTTTTTCAAATTTATCTAAAAAATGGTTTTGATTTACTTCAGATTATAATTTTATTTTTGCAATTTTTTAAAGGAAAAAACTGGACACAATCTTTTTGTTGTTCTGTTTTTCTGTTTGTCATGTTAATATATTGTCAGCAATATTTTGTAAATACTTTTAACCTTTGTCCAGATTTTGACTTACAGAATTTAACTAAATAATTTAAAGAAAAAAAAAAACACAAAAATACTTGAAGGCCATAATTTAATTATATATCAAACTTAAATAATAAAAAAGTTTTGTGTCATATCATATCGGTATCAGTATTCATATTGGTGATATTGTGTCACCACCTGGTATTGATACCAAAATAAGCAGTATCGCACAAGAAAGAAAAAATTACTCTACAATCATCTTAATAAATAATTTCTTGATCTGAATATTTAAGAATAAAAAATAAAAAAACTTTTATTTCAGGTTTAATCAGATTTTTGATCCTGGAGAAATTTTAATAGCGGAGAGCTTACCAACGACGCACATGCTACAGGCATCGGGTTAAAGCAGTCCTCCAGAGCCACAGTCCACAAACCCAAATGAAATCCTCAATCACCTGCTTCACATGTTGGCAGGTTTTCATAAACCGCTCATTTTATTCAGGTGTGACGGAGCAGGGATGCATTCCAAAGGAACTTTAAATCCCCCCTCCCACACGTTTGAATAAAAGCAAACGAACAGCGACGAAAAGAGCGAGTACATATACACCCTATCATCACAGTCTAGCACACACAAACTCAAAGAGACAGAAAAGCAGTGAGGTGTTTATTGATTTAGGTGGGAACATCGATCACATGCACAATTAATTGTTCTTTGAGGCAGAACAGCTCCGATCATCATCCAACTTCAAGTAGAGATCCATAGTGTGAGGACAAGATGGTGGGGGGAGAAATGGGCCAAAAAGGAGATTTAAAGATTTCTTTTTCCACATAAAAGAGGCAAACGAAGTGAGGCTGATCAATTAATATACACAATAATTTACATTTGGAAATGCTTGTTAGCATCTATAATGCAGGAATGAAAAAGAATACATGGACAGGGAACTTTCACAGATGAATGGGGCTAGGAACTTGTCAATCCTCCTAATGGGAAAACAATCCAAAACAATCTGCTGGAGCTGCAATGGGATAGTTTAGATCAGGGTGTCCAGAATGTGGCCTGGGGGCCATTTCTGGCCCTTGAAATGATTTTGTTTGGCTCCTGGTCACAATTCAAGAATGGTAAAGAAAAAAAAAATGTTGAGCAAAATTAAACAAATAATGCACCAAAACATTTTGAAATTGTCTATTTTTCTCTAAATGAAGCAACAGTCCAAAGCCTTTTTATGTTTTCTACCTTTATTGATATACATATTTAATACAATTTTTGTTTATTGTTGAGCAGGTAAAACTAAAAAAAGAAAAAAAAGAATCAGAAATTACAAACTAATTTTTATTTAATAAATTTTCAAAGTTTTGAAAGTTTGGACACCACTGGTTGAGATGAAAGCATAGACATGTGTTAGAACAGCCTAGTCAAAGACCAGATATCCATCCAAATGACAATCTGTAGCAAAACTGGAAAACTGATGTACACAGACACTCACCACACCTGAACCTTTGGTGTTTTGCAGATGAAGTGGCTGAGCTTTCAGTGTCTAGATCTGCAAAGTTAAAACAGAGTTACCACAAAAGTCTTGCAATTTTTACTACAATCACAGTTACTTCTCTGAAATACTGACTCAGGAGGATTGAATAAAGATGCATGCTTGTCTTTTAAGGTTTTAAATGTGGCTATTTGCCAAATCCTCTGAGATCTGTCTAGACAGATCTCAGAGGATCTGTCTAGACAGAGGATTCATTCCTTACCTTCACAGTTTGGTGAAGGTAAGGAATGAATGACACCACTTTGTCTTGATCTGTGACACAAAATCCCACTGAAATACTTGGAAATATTTAGCTATATAATGCAAAAATGTTCAAGAGGTAAACACATTCCCTAAAATACAAAAGTCCATCAAGATTTCAGACCAAGAAAACGAGTCAAAAACTATACTCTTGATCAATTCCTCAGAATTCTGCCAGCTCAACTGAACTTGAAGTCTACCTGCTTGGCTTTTACTTTGGTTTTCTGTATTAAGCAGGTAAGAAATAAAAATACATATATAGAGAAGCAAATGAAAAGAAAACCTCACAGCATTAGACTTAAAAGGGTAGGGCCTCCGGGGCAGTAGAGATTGGTGTAGCACAGAGGTTGAGAAGACAGGCTTATTGAGTGTAATTCAGATATGGCCAGAAGTCAGAACTCAGATCTATTCCAGCAACAACCCTGAGCTGAAAGCACAGTGGCTGATGGCAAAGTCAAAAATCTTAGGCCGGTGCTTATTTTCAGCTCTTGACTTGAATGGCTGTGTGAGCCTTGAGATCCACAGGGAAAAGAGAAATCACGAGACAGAAACACAAACAACGAAGATACGAAGTAGCAACCTCAAACTCCCCGTCTCAATAAAAAACAAAAACAAAAACAAAGTAAATCTCTGATGACTTTCTGTGAAATTCAAATTCCACCCCCAGCCGATCCCACTAGAGAGGGAGTGATGGAGCAGAGGCTGATTGGGTTAGTGGACAAGGTGGGGGATGATTATAGGAAAACAGAGCTGCGTTGATCCGCACGACGAGTGACGCCAAGTTTCTGTCAGCTGGCACGGACTCAGCACGAGACGGAACTGAAGACAACAAACTGTATATGAAACGGAAGAGAGATTTGGAGAGTCAGATATCGAAAAAGGACGGAGGAGAAGGAGGAGGAAGAAGACATGACTGAGGATGACAGCAAGTTGGAAGATTTGAGATGAAGACAGCGATGCGAGAGAGCAATGTCATAATCATCTTTTGACTTATTTCCCTTTCACAACAAATCTCTCTCCTCTTTTCCCTCTCTGCCCTCCTCCCCATTTGTTAGCCCCCCTCTCTCCATCACCATCTCCATCTCCATCCCTCTCTCTCTCTCTCTCCAACAGGCTTCCAGCTTCAGAGGCAAAGCTCCATCTGATCAATAATGGATGCTGCTGTCTCCTACACTGCTGGAGAAGGGCCGGTACATTAGGTAATGCAGGGGCTACATTTAACTGGATGGGCTTGTTAATGCGTCCCGCTGGGGAAACACCCCCCCAAACACCCCCCTCCTTCTCCCTCTATTGCAACACACATATGCACACGCTTCATCCATCCACTCATCATGCCTGCCCCCTCACTGCCATGCAATGCAACTTTTTATTCAGAGGGAGGAGCTGGAGGAATAGTTGTGGACCACAGATGGTCCGGTTCAGCTGAGGAAGGCCTGTAGATGACAGGTGGGGTGAAGTGGCACCAAACATGTTATTTTTGGGTGTCTCCTTAAAGCTGCAGTATGTACCTTTTATAATAATATCTGTTTCCATATGTGTTAAAACTGTCATTATTTTTGTGACATTATAGCATGAGACAGATATTCTGTGACAAAGAATTAAGCTCCTCCACTTCTTCCCAGTGCTACTATTGCGGTCTGCTGATTTGCGCGTCAAAAACAACCAATCAGAGGCAGGAGGAGAGTCTTAGCGCTGTCAATCATGCTCATGTACCTGCCGGTCTATGTGCTAATGACAAGAAAAACAACCAAGATAAACAGATGCTCGGGTTGTGCCAAGTTGCCACTTCAACATGACACATCAAAACAACGTATGTGTGCATTAACTCCTTGTCTCAGTTGATCAACTAATATTGCCTTTATGTCGTTGATTTCACTGTAAAAACGGTCATAGGATGCTAGGCAGTTGGCAACAAACAGACAAGAATGCTAACCAAACCTGTCATTTGGTTGGTATTTTGAAAAATAAACCCAAATTGGTAAACAAATAGACTTTTGTACTCCCAAATCTCATTCAGTATAAGAAAAAATGTTTATGATTAGTGGTATAAGTTATGCAGCGTGAATTTAGCAAAGTCTGTGATTTCATCAAATAAACAGATACATCAGAAAGGAGGTGAGTTATTTCCACAGACAAATTTAGCACAACTTGACTAAGTAGAATCCATGGTTATCCAGGCAAAAACAACTTGGGAAAACAATCTTAGTCGCTGCCTTGAATACTTTCAGCTCCTTGAACATTCACAGAGGAATTGTAAAGTTGCTTAGGGTAACTAGATATTTTTTCACATGCCTCTTCCTTCCTGCAGTTGTTCATTGATGCCATAAACATCCAAATTAGGAGTCTTTGTTTGGTGGACAGAGGCATGACACTAAATAAGTAACGAAACTTTCTGAGCAAGCAACCAAAAAGGATCAATATGCTCAGGCCAGTTAACAGAAGAGCAAGCCAGAAGTTGCTTGTAATAGGCCAACTTGGCAACTGAGGCTTCGCGGTTAATCAAACAGTGGACCCGTGGGTAGGATTTTAATGAGCCGCACTGGCATCCAGCAAAACAAAGCAACAATGTAAGCTCTAAGAAACATCACTGGATTGGAATGAAGAGAGCAAATGTCTTTTCAAAGCAGAGGTTGGGCTGCACTTAATCTGTCAAAATACCATCATGATCTTTTTTTTTTTTACCTGTCAATTTTTAAAATGATAATGACATATTCAATTACATTTACATTTCTTTTGGTTTGACTAACATTCAATCCAAACCAGCAAAACAAAGAATCCACACCAGGCAGATTAATAGATGGAGTTTTTTTCTCTGGAATGACAGAAACCACTGACTGTGGCTGCAGTAACTATAAATAAACAATGAAATGAAACAATTGTCCTTAAATTACAAACAATTAACTGACTCTGGTCTGAACCCCCACTGTGGTTCGCATGGACCAAGGGGACAGGTGTATCTGGTGCTTTGTATGGCTTGAATGCAGCTGCTCCACCATGGAGCCATCCCATGAAGCTTTCTGCACACGGCGGAGTGAATCTGAAGACCACATCAAGTCTGGAGGTCTGTAGCGACTGACTCTGGAGAAAGTTGGCGACCTCTTTGCACTCGGCGCTTCGGCACACATTGACCCCGCTCTGTCAGTTTACGTGGCCTACCACTTCATGACTGCGTTGCTGTCATTCTGAAACACTTATTGTACAGCTGACAAATGTCTTTGGAATATTTAGGAGTGAAGAAATTTCATGACTGGATTTGTTGCATCACAGTTCCACTCTGGAATTCATCGAGCTCCTGAGAAAGACCCATTCTTTCACAAAGGTTTGTAAAACCAGTCAGTGCTTCATTTTATACACCTGTGGCCATTGAAGTGATTGGAACACCTGATTCTGATCATTTGGATGGGTGAGCAAATACTTTTGACAATATAGTGTATTTTCTAAACCAGGATGAAAGATTATTATATAACACTAGATGTCAGAAATCAAGTATACTGTTTGCAAACTGTCTTTAGACGATTTTCAACATAAAGGTGAAGATTAAGTCTAAACTCCATAAAAGTGGTAAATATTGACATAGTGTTGTTTAGTAAGCAATTTAATCACTTCTAGAAGTACCAGTTCTTGAGATGAACTCGGGCTGAATAAGATAAAGAGCATTTTAAGAAACATTTTCATAAAATCCTGCTAGATTCAATTTACATTTAAATCTATTCTAGGTCTGATTTATTATACTCGAGGTCTAAGAGCTGCTCCACATCTCCTCGTCTCTTTCCTCCATGTGAGAGGCCCCCTCTGGCCCCTCTTGGCCCTCCGTGGCCCCGGATGAAAACCATGATTGGTCCTCTGTGGGAATTTTAAAGGACCTTCAATTAGTCGTCCAGGGAAGTGCCTGCTCCTCCCCACTTTGAATGCGGGTCTCGGCTGGGGTCTTGAACTTGAGATCCATTCGTCTTTCCCTAAAGCGGCTGCTTGAGTCGTCCTATCAGGTGACACGCGTCGTATGCAAAAGAGAGGAGGAGGGAGGACGAGCTCAGGGAAATAATGACTTTTGTGGATTTTTTTTTTGACATTTTGTTTTGCTACACCATGAAACAAAAACATTTGTAAAATTAAACCAATGGTTTTGATCATAGATATATGTGGATTTTTAAAAGTTTTTAGAATTATGGAGATTCTGAGACAGCATCAAATTCAAGGTCTGTCTAGGTCCAATACACTAAAGTGGTTATAACTAAACATCAGGTAATTGTTTGTTTAATGCAAAATATGTTGACAGGAATATTTTAAACTACAATAAGTCAACCTCCAACATATTTCAACTTTTCAAGTTGTTTTTATATCCCTAAAATTTGGTAAATTTTGCTTATGTGTTTTTGAGTGACTAAAGCCTTTTATCTGCCTACAGCCCCCAGAATGCCATGCGGTTCTGGATTAGAGTTCAGTGAAATTTTCAAAATTCTAGCTGTCATATTTTCTATACACATAGTAGAGTATTGGTAGCTAACTTCTCTATGGTTGGAACTTGCACTAAAATAAGCTAACATTAGCATTATAGTTAATAGACTTTATCACTGAAATTAAAGCTAAAGTTTTCACATGTGTATTGCAAAAGATATTGTCATAATTTTGTCGCCCAGCCCTCTCCTCACTGAACATCAGCAAACACCATCCTGCTCAGTTCTCGACTCTGGATCTATCAGCCTTTCTGGTCTTCCTTAGGTGGTTGCCATTGACTTTCTGCATAGGTTTGCATACCGATGTATACGTTCAGACTGATTATCAGCAAAGGAAGTGCATTTAATCAGCAGCGCTTCCCCTTTAAGTCTTAGAGAAACAGCAAAGGTCTACTCAAACACAGCATTTCCATTTTGGCTACATTTTTATTTAATAAATAATGACAGTATGAAACATAGGGTGTTATTCTGTATAGTCCAAACTTAATTTCAGAACCAGATCATTTTTATCATGTCCTGATAAATGAAATCCTTGCAGTGAGAGAGAGCTGTCATGTACGAAGCTGAATCAGGATCGTTGTAGACAGAGGGAGAAAAGGAGGAAAATTCTGCCTAGAAACTCAGAAATGTTCTACAAAAACAAGGAAAGAAATGAGTTTGAAAAGTTGAACATTTTTAACATTTCAAAATCAAAAAAATGTTTGTAATTCAAAAATGCTGAACTTCTCAAACTTAGAAATTTCCATGTTTTCTAGAAATATTCAGATTGATCTTAACATTACTGAGTTTTTGCTGGCAAATGTTTAACTTTTCAAATTCAGAAACTTCCTTGTTTTTTCCAGAACATTTCTGAGTTTTTTGGTGGAAATTTACTCTCCCATTTTCTTATGGCCCTAATATAATCGTAATAATGTGACTGAGAGAATTACATCCTGATGTAAATGTCATTAAGAAAGCGTCATGAAAGGCGAACAAAGACAAAAAGAATGTAGGGGGAAGGAAGGAAGATTAAAAATGACCTCTCCCCCTCAGTTGGTGCGTAATGACTCTTGATGGGACAGGGATGCATGAGGAGGGTGAGAAGGTGAAGGGCGAGGTAGGGCAGCAGGTGCGTCTGTCATAACCAATATCTGACATCCAACTTGTGCTCTGCTATTTGCATACACACACAAACAGGTTTAAAAGGAATCCTTACATTCTCTCTTTTTTTTTTTTGCATCCTGGCTATTCATCATCCCCTCCTTTCCTTCCTCACTCTCACTCCATCCTCTCCCTTTTACCTTCACTACCCCTAATTTCCTTTCTCTTGTCTGCAACCTGTCTTTCTCCTTCCTTCTCCACCCTCCTCCTTTCACCCTCTCCACACTTGTCGTCCCGATTATGCAGATGAACGTTTGCGGCGGGGCCCTAAAAAGCAGATTAGGGCCGAGGAGCCTCTTGATTGTGACATGGCTATCCCACAGAGGCCAGCAGGAGGGCGGCATTTGCACACGCGTGTACATGTGTGTGTGCTTTGAGTCGTTATTCCAAACACAGCAGTGACCATGACCAGTGTGTGCATGTGTGTGCATGTGGTGTGTGAGATTCATGGAAATCTGTGTGTAATCATATGCATGTCTGCATGTGAGAGTGCATCTGAGCATGGAGGGCAGGCGAGAGTGCACAACACTGAGCCACTTAGAGACGGCCCATATGTGTGTTTGTTTACGCCTTAATGGAAAGATTTGGCAGTGGTCCAAATACGATCAGAGTGGTCTGCATGTTACAGTAGTCCTAAAGAGAAAATGCCCAAGTCCCACTTCCTGTCCGGTAGAGCGGTTCTGCTCATAGAGGGTGATTATGTGCAAAAGTAATGGAGCTCCGCTTATCCAGAGCTGGTAATGATGAGATTCAGCTTTAAAGGGGCAGCACTGTGATATTTTCTAGGCGCATTGTGACATTTTATAACACAATCAAGTAACTATGTAACTTTCAGGTGTTATAAAAATGCTGCATATATGAAATATGAGCTAAAAGTAATTCAACTTCATAATTTAACACATTGAAATTGGGCTTCTGTCTTCTTAAGAACTCCTGCTCTTTCTGAAACTCCATCTATAGTAAGCCATCGCAACAACGTTCCAGCAACGTTGGCAAACAATTAATATATATATATATATTATATATATATATATTTTTTTTATACCAGCGTTTCACTAACACGTAGCTTGTGTAATGCGTTCAGCAGAAGTGCTGTTCCACCAGGTGTTTGCTAACGGCTGCTTGCTAGTCTGAAGGAGCTGAGTGGGTTGTTTGGAAAAATTTGTTAATTTTTGTTTTTGTCTTTTCATTGTTATTCTTCGTGTCATATATCTATATTATGAATGTAGTTTGTGGACATCTATAAACTTTGTGCCTGGCTAGGATAAATTGATTCAATGGAGAAAAAAACCCCACAAAAACACAAAAAGCTAAAAAGCTTAGTGACATATTTCACTTTAATAAAAATATCTGTATCAGGGCCACAATACTGGTCCTGCATGTACTTGGTATCAAATTGATACCAAAAAATTATATTAAATTATCATTTTAAGGAAAAGGAAAGGAAAATGAAAAACAAAAAGGTACAGTAACATTTAAATAATGTGCTTTAAAATATAATTGGTTGGAGCTACGCTGAAAAAATAAAAATGAATGTCAAGCTATAGCACAAGGTAAAGTTCTCACCTTTTAGATTAATCGGTGGATTTTAAGTGCATTGATTTATTTACCAATCCATTTATATATTTCTGCTTTTTAGTTATGTCAGTTTCAGTCCATAGAAGTTTGCCATAAAGTTGCTCTAAAAAACAACACCCTGAAAATCACATAGTCCTCTGATTATGTGATTTATACAGTAAATGTTTTTTTTTTTTATTCTGTGGTTATAATTAAAAAATATCTCTTCTCTCATCTTTGTCAGATTTGCTGATTCTCTTTATTGCCTCAGACATGGAGAACGATCTCGTCTGTTTCTGACTGATTGGTTTGGGTGTTTCCTGAGGTTGCTGCTCTGTGTTTTCAGCTTTGGCTTAGTATTTTTTTTTCTTCTCTCTCCTTGCATCCCCTCTGTTTTCCAGCCTCTCTCTTTCAGCCACAGCTCTGCCCTACTTACAGATGGATTCCTTCTTTGCATTTGACTGCAAGTTCAAATGAAATTAATTTTCCAGATTGCAAAGAAATGACAGTTTCCTGGTAGGAATCTGATGGCAGCGTGACTGATGCACCTAAATTTTGGTTTATAACTACATTTTAGTTTAACCAAATTGCTGGAAATCAGACAGAGACAAGACGAGAGGGGGAACTCACAGGCCAGGATTCTGCTGAACAAAGATTAATCATTTCAAAACAACTCAGCCTATTAATTTTTCAAGTGCCTGATTCATTTTGGAGACAGTGATTAAATATTGTCTCCGCTTTAATTCAGAAGCTTTGACCGATTCTTCTTTCTTTATTTATTTTTTTTTGATCTTGTTCTTCAAGAGAGACGAGTTACGAAGAAAGCGAGTTTAATCTAAGAATAAAACTTTCTGTTATTACGTCTCTTTGGGCTGATTTTGCGGTGAAGGCAGAAATGAAGAACAAAAAGTAATTCGATTGTTATCGCTCTGAAACTCTTACACACAAACCCTCTCACACTAATCACTACACACATAAAAATATATATCTACTGTTGATTCCACTTTGTATATTTTTTATTCTACATGTTCCTCATTGCCAAGATTGTAGACTCAAAAAATACAACTACACAGATTTAAGAAAAGCAACTTCCCTTTTTTAGCTTAAATCCACAATAAAATTCAAAATTCTTGTTTTTTTATATAAAGCCCATAACAAGTAAATCCATCACATCTGAGGTCAGTCTCTCCTCCATGATGCCACTATAGGATCTGCCGCTAAGATGAACTTTTTTAGTTTAGTTCTGTTTTCCACTAATCACTGCTCCCTTTTGAACCTGCGGCTCCATATGGAGATAAAACTAACATCAGAGGACTTGTGTTTTGCTTTTGAGTGTAATAAAAACATAAGCAGCTTTGTTCTCCTCAGACCTCACAGTTTATATATAAGAGGCCTGTCTGATATTCTGTGTTGTGTTCCTTTGAAAGTCATAAAAAAAAAAACTGCTCACCCACACAGAGAACATTGAATTAATTGTTTGTAAAATTAGCAGATCTGAGTGATTTCAGACAATAAGGATTTTATTTGCTTGAAATAAGCGTACAGAACACAACTTTTAAAAAGCTATTAAGGTCATCGTCTTCTATCACAGCCAGAGGTTTCTCTGAATCTTGATAGGTAAAATATATGAAGTAATTCTTAAGTTATGCCTCGCTCACATGACAAGATTTAAAAACTGTCAGTTTTCTCAACCTAAAGGACCGCCCACATGACAATATAAAAATCATAGGCGTAACGGCTTTAGTGACAGAAAGCTTTCACTAATGAACAATCAGATTTCAGCCCGAAATTCTCATAAAACCGCTCAAGCTCAATCATGACGTTTTGATTTTGAGTAAATAAATATAGCTGACAAGGAAGAACCAACGGTTTGTGGTGTATATTTAGCAGATAAAAAACAATGCAACGCCGTCTTTAACCTCCAGGGGACTTTCTGGTGCACCGGGGCCGTTGTTTTATCCTCTGTTTCCCTCACCAAGTTTTCTGATTGGTTTTCTGTCACATTTGTCCTTGTGAAACACCAAATGCTGCAATATCAAACCAAGACAATCCAACGTGTTGAATTTCCCTGATTTGAGGATGGAGGAGTCTGATTGTTCTTTCACGTTGACCAGATCATGCATAACACATCACACACAGCAGCAATATCTTGATAATTGAAGTGTCCTTTTAATTGTCAGAAGGGTGAGATCGAGACAAAAATCGGCATAATTATCTTGCTCTATGAACCACATGTTAGTTGAATCAGTGACAGGACACAATGATGCATGATACCATGTACTGTTAGTATTCACCAGGGGAATTTTGTTCAGAGAAGTCACAATCAAGTCACTGTTAAAGCCAAAAGAGAAGTAACGTCAGCACACAGCCTTGGGGTATCCCTTTTGTATGTCCTTGAAAACAACTTTAAATGCCATAAAAGAAGGTATTTAACCCCAGTTAAATTTTAAATCGTGTTTAATCAGTTGTTCATCTGATTAAAAACTAAATGATGAAAAACAACATTTCTTTCATTGTGGTTGAGTCTACAGTGTGTCATGTGATGTATCATAAAACTAAAAGATGGCTCAAAACTAAGAGGTGGGAACAGATGACCCTGATCTGTTCCCACTTGTCCTGATCTAGTTATGCAGCTTTTTATATATATTAGGTTTAAAATAATTTATTATGGTCTCACTTTTGTGCATCACAGAACCTGGCAAGTATATGTACACTTTTGCTTTTATTGTTTTCCTCTTACCTAGACAGACACTCAAATATTTTCACGTCTTTTCTTCCTGGGTCCCTGTCCATGTCAGTGCCAACAGTAATCTCAGGCTCAAACTTTCTCATTGACCCGGTTTTAAACTCCATTAACCTCCACTGTATTCTCTGCTTCCTTTGTACATTAGCAGAAAATCTTTTCAGAGAAGAACCCGTGGTGGCGTAACAGCGTGACGCGAATAATGATGGGCAGCTACGTCGAGTTAACGTCTTCCCCCGTCTTAATTAACCAACGTCCGAGGCGAGGACAAAACATAGGGGAGAATCTTAAACACCAAGAGAAGGAGAGGAGAAGGTGAGAGACGAAGAGAGTCAGGAGCAGGGTCATCCCGCCCGCTAATTTGCTGACACGGGGGCACCGGGGAGGCCTGGCCTCCCGATCAGATTGTTTCTTGAAGTAGCAGAGCGGGCTGTAAAAAGAACAAAAGTAACCGTGCCCTGCGAATCCTGTTGCCAATTAGTCCGTATCAATAATTAAAAAGCATTGTCTGCACAGGAGCAGGGGCGGCAGATTGAGTTTCCCTCCATCGAGCTAGATTGTTATGACAAGCAGCGCCTACATAATGATATTAGGCATGAATAATTTATCTGAGGGTCTGCAGCGCTGCAGGTGACAGGAGGCCTGCGCTCCGGCAGCCGTCAGGTAGCCAGTTTGCCAATTATCACAGGTCAGAAATCAGAAATGGAGATCGGAAATTGTTCTATAGCGTCAAGTGTGTGTTGTCAGTGTGAGGAGAATGTAAAGAGGAAGTGGGTTTATGTGTTGTATTAATCCGTCGCAGGAGGATTAGCTGGTTTGGTATTTCAATAATTTCAACGTTTGACTTTAAAAAGTTAGCAAGCATGACAGTAACGGTGCCCTACTTTGTTGTCTAAGTTTTCTTGTTGCATCAAGATGCAGACATGAAGCAGTTAACAAATGTCTAAATTTATTTTGTCTTGGTTTTAACTTAGACAATTTCCCAAAGGGGGAACTGAAGCATCTGAGTGCAACACTTGCTCAGTTTATGTACAACACACAACAGAAACTCAAGAACTCTCTGCACTAATGGAGAAATAACTTGGTAATTTGTCCAAAGTTATGTAAGCTGAGCCATTCTGAATGACAACATTTATGGGAGATTATATGGTTCCACCACAAAATGGGAGAAAAACAACTGGCCTTAACCAGAGGATCAACAAGCCTGCGATATCAAGATATAATAAAACTATAGAAATGCAATACATTAACCAATTATGAAACAAACAACAGACATTATAGCTCTTTACTGTTTCTCCATGTTTGGTTCTTTTTCTGGGGATGAAGGTCAGACCAGAACCAGAAGACCTGAGAGATCTGGAAGGTTGATACGTCACCAGATGTTTTATGGATTTTGGTGTTGAGCCGTTCACTGATTTATAAACTAACAACAGTATTTTAAAGTCTGTTCTCTGAGCTACAGAGAGCCAGTGGAAAGAAGGATTTAAAACCTTGGGTGATGTGCTCCATCTTCCTGGTTTTAGTAAGAATGTGAGCTGCAGCGTTCTGGATCAGAAGAAGCTGTTTGATTTTTCTAGGCAAAGCTGTGAAGGGACTGTTACAGTAATCAATGTGACTAAATAGAAACACAACGATGAGTTTCTCTGTATTGTATTAGTCCTGTTCTTCAGGTGATAGAAGGCCGACTTTGTCAGCTGTGTTTACGTGACTCTGAAGGTTCAGGTCAGAGTTCATCACTGAGTTCCTGTTTTCAGTCCTGATCAAGTTTCTAGCTGTAAAAAATAAAACTTTGTTTCTCTTTGGGTCCAAAGATAATTTCTGTTTCCTTTCTGTTCTGCTGGAGAACATTATCCACGTATTGATTTATCATAACTTTAAAACAAAGTGGGGCGACTGAAAGCAGTCATGCTAACCTGAAGCCAAATATTCACTTACTAAATGTTCAATATACAAAAACGTCAAAATAAAACTGCTGCTTTAGTCTAAAACGAAGAGTAAACCAACAGCAGTGACCCGAAAAAGTGGAGTTACTCTTAATACTGACAGTGTTTTGGTTCTCAGAATGTCAGTTGACATGAATGACAGAGAGCGAAGCCCTGAGGACCTCGCAACAACAGCAACATCTGCACTGGTAAGACGAGCACAACAATAAAGAAAGATGCTGAATACTAAGGTTGTGTGTTTGTGTTTAGGTGCAGAGGAGAAGAAGACAGCTGCGGTGTCCATGTGTCTTCATGTCCCTGTGGGCGTCCACAGAGTGGACTGTATGCTAATCAGGTCCGTCCTCTGAGCCCGGCATGAGCTGCATGTCCTGCTGTCATCAGAAAGACTCAGTCCCCGAGGTCGCTCTGTTAATGGTCAACATCTGGACCAGCTTTTTCTAGTGGGAGTAAATAGCTTAATAGCCTCTGCTGATATGAATAAATGAAAAACAAAATATGTTTTTGGGAGAAATTTGGAAGGAATTAAAAAAAGGAGGAAAACAACAAAAAGTCTGGAAGAGCTTAGAAATACAGAGAATGACTGAAGTGAGAGATGGATGAGTGTGAGAGGAGAGCAAGACAAAGGAATGCTAAAGAGAAGGATGGGAAGAAAGGTAAGTCGAGGGAAAAAATGGAGGATGACTGATATTAATGAACCTAAAATTGACCTTGAACATCTACCTTCTGCCATAAACATACCATTGAATCTAAACAGCCTGTCAAAATCAACAAATAAGTCATATTAGAAGCTTATTGGCTGACAGGCTCTTCCAGCATCAGTAAACATTCACATCAATCAATGCTCGTCTTTCTCATCTGATTGTTTACAACTTGGTTTGCTAGTTTGCCTCTACCTTCAAATACAACTGAATATTTATGGATTTTTTTCTTTGCAGACTTTTCAATATTTCGTCCACATTTTTGGCAACATTTTTATTTGTATTCAAGTTATTCTACAATCCATTTCACTTTTTTGCTCAATAATAATTAAAGAGTAATTCTGGACACGTTTAGAAGTTTTGTACTGTATCGCCAAAAGATTTATCTCATTTGCCATCACACAATCAAGAAATAGAGAGTTTAATGTGACGTCAACCAGACTTTGAGAGTTGTTTACTTTGACAATAAATGTACCTAAACGTGGGGAGAATTTAGTCTCAACAGCTCATATAATTGTGGACACAGTTTATATCAAATTTCAGGAGCAGGTTCCTCTTTAATTTGAGAACCGAATACCTTTAGTACAAGGAGATGGCTGTGTGCCTGTTTGAGCTGTATGATCCTGAAAATAACAATGAACTCTACTAGGCACACTTTTTTCACAACTTTAGCTGCACGCAGGATGACAAAGTTCAAGAGAACAAACTAAACTTACAGTTTAAGCCAACAGAATCGGAGGGACAGCATGCAGACGGTCTGCCGTTCTCTTGAGACTTTGTTCTGGTGACAGAGTCGACATCAAACGCTCGGTTGCTTCCCTATTCACTTTAAAGTCTCCTCTAAGGCACTCACTTATCGGGAATGACCTCAGCGCCTCTTAAAAGCAGTCCAACACAACTTAGCATAACAGTTAATTATACATCGAGTCGGCAGGAGGGAAATTGTATTCTTTCTCCCGGCTGAAGGAATGAATAACTCCAACTGAAGTGCAACTCAGATCATGTGATTGACACTTAACCCTGTCAACGCTTGAAGCCAAAAGGAGTGATCAATAAATTAGGGACACAGCATCAGATCTGTGTGTTTTAATTGCTGAGCAGTGCATTATTTATCTGTCTGAAGCAGATGAGCTGTGAACCGACTCCAAGTGTTGATTACTGAGCTAAAGACTGATCACAGCGAATTAGAGATGGGTCCCTTTGAAATGCCGAGGCCTGACAGAGCAACTCCACACATACACACACACACACACCCACACACACACATGCATATGCACACATGCAGCCAGGACACAAGCGAGGACGAAGTATAGAATTTTATATCGACTTTCCTGATGTATACTTTTTGATTTTGCTATTGTGAATTTAACATTTGCTATTTTTCTTCATCTTGTGATCTCTGCCTCAGTGTCACTTCAAATTATTGCTTGCGTTTGACAACTCACAATTAAAACTTTTCTTTTTGAAAGTTCATAAACTGGATAGTGCTCAGAAGTCATTTCATTCGATAACAGATATGAGGAGGAAAACAAAGGAACCACTGCTCTCTTGGGTTGTGCAAGCTCTGGACTGGTGGCAAGATAAGGCAAGTGTTACCAAGATGTTACCAAGATGATTGCCTTGCCATTCCGTTGTGGAATGGCAGTTGAAAGTGGTTAGCATCTTAAAAACATCAAAGAAAACAACATAAACATATCATGCAGTCTACCGTTGTGAAAACAGATTTCACATTTTGTCAGGCGGCATTGTTAAAATTGTCAATACACAACAAATTTGTTGGTCAATGTTCCATTTATAATAGTTTATCATGTACATCCTGAAGTTTTCCTCACTTAACTTCTCACCTTCAACTTCTTTAAGCTGCAATATTCTCTGCAGGGTTCCTGCTATCAACCTGCTCTCTGTGAAGCAGACGAATTTTGTAGCGTTACTCTTAGATTTCACCTGTACTGGCACACGTCCGGTCAAGCTTTCATCCACTAAAACACTTAGATTAATTATCTAATTAATGTAAGTTAATGTTAATTAAATGATGCATTTGTATTGCTCCTTGCTCAGAATGGAATGACGATACAGCAAGCAACTTTAAGGGGGTCTGTGCTGCAAAATTTACTTTTTATACATCTTTATACTTAAATTTCCGACAACAAAAATCATCAGGCATATTATTTTCTGGAAATAACAATGTGTTTTTGTGTCTCGAAAATGAGCCATCTCACTGCCCTGGTAACAACCCAAGAGAAGATCTGCCCACTTTATTATTTGATAGCTGCTTTTACAGCTATTGCATTTCACAATGGCTGCTGGAAAAGACAAGTTTTATTATTGACTTGCCATCAACAAAGTTCACTTTTACTGCTTCTGTGTCTCTGACTCACTGTCAAAGATGTAAGGTTGTGCAACTGAGCATCTTTTTCTAGCCATTTTCACATGTATAAAGTGTGAGTTTAAACATTGAGTTAGGGGGTGTGGCCAGCAACAGTGTATTTGCATAAAAGTGTGATAAGAGTGAGAGGTAGAATCTGATACTATTTTGTGACAAAATGCAATGGACATATTTTTATAGCCCATAGACCTGTGCTAAACTAGTGAGAAAGGAAGCATAGATCCCTTGATGTTCTTGAATCTGCACAGGATCAAATATAAACATACTCTTCCGCTAATCTGGCTAAATGTCTTAGCACGTTGCACTTCCGCCATTTCTTTACAGGTTCCTGGATTGTTCCTAACCATTCTAACCCACTTCATGTCATCTGAGAGACAATTCTTATAAGATAGAAGAAAATTGAACATATAAATATGGACAAAAATGTTGGTAGCCCTCTGTTGATAAGCAATAAAACTCACAAGGGTAACTGAAATACTAAGTAAAAATTTACTAAGAATTAACCAGCGGATACATACATTTCTTTTAAATTATGGGTACAGCAAAATAATTTTATCAATAAACTTTAAAAAAAAAAAGTACAGATGTGGACACAAAAGATGCAAACTATTTAATAGAAAATATCATCTTACTAGGAAAAAATAAACAGCTTTGCAGTAAATAGAGTAGGGAGCCATTACAGTGTCCTCAGAAGAGAAAAGGGTGCTCATGATTTTGTTATAACTCTGACCTTTAGTTTGGTCTGTGGTGCACACTTTAGTCCCTCTGTGCTGTAATGTTTCCCAAGGTGCAGACCAGGAGAGTGATGCAAACAGACCCTTTGACTTGCTTAAAGAGCCTTCAGGGTATAAAGTATAAATAATGTAACTTAGAGAGAGAAGCTGAGTATTTTATACAATTTCTCCCCCCCTTCAGTACTTTCACCATACAACCACAATTTCCCTTTTATGTCTTTCTATCAGCGGAACCAGCCTGCAGAACTGTTCTGCAAACATAACCCCCCGCCCCGCTCCTTTCTTTGAGTTTATGTGTTTGTTTTCTGCTGTGATTTGCTGTCCCATTTAAAAAAGAATACGAGCTTATGACATATTCAAAGAGGCCAAGTCTGGAGCATGAAGTCTAAAGAGGCTATGATTCATTAATGGAGCTATGAATGCGTAACTCACTCTGGTGTGATATCATACTCACCATTGAATTCGCAGTGACATTCACATATTTTCCTGTTCACAGAATCAGGATATATTGCAAACAGTTCATGAAAGAATCATAGAGAGGAATCCAAACTATTCATAAGCGTCCAGTGAAAGTCTCGGTGCTTTGTATGGCCGGTGTTGCTCTTAAGTTACAGTTTGATCCTCAGCTATCATCATTCAACTTGGAACAAATCTTTGATGAAAAATCATTTTTTTTACAATCATGACCTGAGAGCAGAAAAGACTGTTGATGATTTAGATGACAGTTCCTTCTCTCAAGCTTTAAGCCAAACTTTTTCTAATTCCATTTGTTTATTATCATTTATTATTATTACAATTGGACTTTCAGTTACTTAGATCAACAGTTATATTGCACCCAGACTTCAGATTTAGTTTGCATTTATGTATTTGTTAGATTTTTTTACAGTTTTATCAGTTTTATTCAGTCTAGTTCCTTCCTTCTTTCCTTCCTTCCTTCCCTCATTCATTCATTCTAGAGTTTCCTACCCTCTTTCATTTATAATTAGGTTAATTGTTTAAGGTCAGACAAATTAACCAAATAAAACTTCTTCAGAGCATTTCTCATATCAAAATCCACCAATTTTCTCTACTTTTTTTCTCTCCAAAGCACTTTGGTTCAGAAACTTTACAAACCTAACTTATGCTACTGTATTCTTTTAATACAGAAGAATCAAACGACCCACAACTGTTCAATTCAAAATAAAATCATTTTAAAAGCAGGTCAATTATGTCCCATTTGAAATTTTAGGACTTAAATAGGATATACTTTACATAACTCTCAGATTTCATAGACTGTCTCGTAATGACAGACCCGCTCTGCTTAAATGAACCGAACGTATTTTTTGAATCGCAGCCTAAAAATACCAGCCAGTACAAATGCTGTTCTCATCTCAGACGTTGCATAAGCTTTGTTATGAAATGAGCAGTGGGAGCAAACATTAAGTGCATCTCACCAACACAAAAAGTTCCCATTATCCGGCAGGCACAAAGAGTGCAGAAACACAAAAATTTGAATGGACAAGTCCAACCCTTCATGCTGAAGGCACATGATTCTCCCTCCACTGCTGCCGCTGTTGTTGCTTTTATCGCCCTATGAGACGATCGCTGCGCTCTCCTCCGCTCTCTTGTGTTTTAAGAAGTTCAGCTTAGTTCAGTGAGCTGTGCTGCACCTCCTTCTCTGTTCTGCTGCGTTCCGCTTTGTTCTGTTTCTGACCCCGTACGATCAACAGCTGGACTTTCCTCTACGGATCCTCACCAGCACCAAAGCTTCTCCTAATTGCTGTGGACTCTCTGCTCACCAGCCGCCTTCTGTCTTGGAAAAGAGACCATGTTTGTAGCTCGCTGTTCAGCTTTTATCTATATTTTAAGCCACACACAAGGTGTAGATTCAGCCTGGAGCTTGTTACCGGGGCCCATGACTACATAATTCATGAAGAGGTGCTGCCTGCTGCAGCGGCTAAATAAAAGATCTGGATGGCAGGACCTGTACCTGCCCTGCCACCTGTGTGTGAACGCTGGTGTGTGTCTGTTTGGGTTCAGATTGTGTGTTTCGGTGATTTCACCAGAAACCCTGAGGTAAGATCAATATAAGAGTGTATGAGATACACAGAAGTGTGCATTCTTCCTGCACGGTGCACTGTGGTTGAACCATGTTGGGCGATCTGTGCATTGTGTCTTCACTCAGTAAATTTACCCACGCAGCTGCAGGATGAAACAGCAACATGTGACACCTTCTTCTTAATCGACCTTTGAGTCCCAATTCTTTTGCTCACAACCCAAAACCTTCACATCAACAGAGCAAACACACTTCAGTGAGTCTTTGATCTGTTCGTGACCAACATTGATCTGATTTGTGCGAAAGCAACCCGGGACACTTGGTCATGTTCTCCTAAATCTGATACCAATCTCATCTTTCCAGGTGTGATCTTACCGCATTCAAGCTGAATGTTATTAATACCACACAAATGTCACTATTCTGCATCCTGAGAAACACAAATGGGAGAAAAAAAACAAAACATGGAGGAAAATGTGCTGGAAAATTAGTTTAAAATCCCAAAATGTACTCTGTCGTTACCATCCAGCTTTACATCCATAAACACTGATCCAGCTCACTACGTAGTGACATTCATGGTCCTCTGCTTTGCATGTTGGGACACTTTCAGGTGTCCTGTTTGCAGTACAAACCGGAGATCATATACAACTTGTATGCATCTGGAAAATGTGAACGACCATACAAACGGATTTCACCAAAAATTATAATTGAGAATGAAGGCCTGAAGGTAGCTGGGGCTCTCTTAAAGGAAATGAAGACTTCGGTTTGTAGGCACACTTGACTTTGCCTTTTGGTCATCATCAGAGTTTAATTACGCATTCACACCTCCACAAACGAATTGGACTATCGAGGCAAACAAACTAGGATTCTATTAACATGACTGGTGTGAATGCACCCTAGATTTAGACATATGAGTGACTGATTGTTTTGTTAGTCTTTCCTTCAGTGCTCCTGTCTTTGTCCATCTTTCTCCAGCAGCTCTCTTCGTCACGCTCCACAACAGCACAAACAGCTCTCTCTCTCATTCTCTTAGTGTTGCGTCTTGCAGTCCTCCCTGACATCCTCTGGAGCGATGCAGCTCTGGTAGAGCTGGGCTTCGTGGGAACAGAAGACGTGGAGGCGGTCAGGAGGGAGGCTGGAGAGGTCAGCTTGGATGCAGGGATGCTGGGGAAGATTCGGCTCCGGAGGGGAGGATGGCACGTGGAGGCGCGTGGAGCACCAGCAGCAGCAGCAGCACCGTGGGAGAAGGTCTGATGCCTTGGATGCAGACAGGCGAGAGAGAAAGCGGTGAAGGAAGAGGTCTGCGGGTTGATCTCCATAAAAGCCTCTGTTCTTGCAGCAAGTGCAAATTATTACCAGCATGCAAGAAACAAGGGCTTTGCTTCAGGGTGAGCCACCCAGGAGAGCTGCTAGCCTTGGGCGATTTTCAGAAGAAAGTAACATGGGAGAGAAATAATAGGAGATGGGCGTACACAGAGCAGGGGGGGTTGTGGGTTGTGGAGCTGTTGTTGGGAAAAGTTAAGAGGATTTTTTTATTCTCCTGTTTTCCCGACTTGCTGAATGCCTGCCTGCCTCACAGTCTCCTCGTTCAGAGCCTCTTCATGCTTTCTGCTACTCTGTTCACCTCCTGGGCCTTTCTCTTCCTTTCTTTTTCCCTGACAGTCCTCCCATGCTCAGCTCTCTTTTCCCTCCTTTGACAAGGCCATGTGGAGAGGTCGCTCATAGAGATCTAGCGGACAGATTGTTCCTTGGACCGGTGAGAGGCTCCCTCCTCTTCTCCAGGCAGATTCTATCTTCACTTCGTTCTCTACTGACATTTTTATAATTCTGATCAGTTAAATCCCAAAAGTTAAACAGTTTCTGCACATTTTTCACAATGACAATCTCATACTTTAATCATGCTATTTTCTATTATCTATTATCATTCTATTTATCAAATTCTTAGGATTAAAATAAGGTGATCATAGCTCTATTACAACAGTAACACATCCAGTGTATAAGCTGAAGTGTTGAATTTGAAACTCTTTCTTTTTACACACTGAGCATAATCTGTTCATCTTGACTACATCAATCTGTCCTTTAATCACAAGTTCTCTGCACCACATAACCTACACTGCAAAAACACAAAATATTCTTTTTGGTGTAGTTTCTGGTGCAAAAATATTAGTACACTTGCATTCTCAGCGAGACATAGGGGCTTGTTTTAAGTAAATAATTCATTAATATTGATTTTTTTTAAGTACTTGTTCCACTTGGAAGGTTATTTTATTTCTTACGAGACATTTTTTCTCATGTTGACAATTAAACAGTTGTCTTTTCCTGCAGTGCATACAGCGGGAAAACCAGCTGGAACTCCACTTGGGTTGCTAGGTTACGGACTGGGCTTAGCTGGCGTTAATAATTAACCGGTTTATTGTGACTCAACAATCGGTAAGACTTTTGAAGCGGCTTCTTTTCCAGGCACCAAAAAACATTAACTTATTGCAAAAAAAAATCCAGGATGTTTTTTTAAGTGCATGACCTGCTTCAATTGTAATACTTCCAAATGTAAGTATATAGTTGGTCCCCTTTAATGTTCCACAGAATTTTATTTGTTTTCACATTTACCATCTAAATGTAATAATCACACTTTTTACCACACCATCATACATGCAAAATAAAATTTGCTTTAAAAAAATTGTTTTTTTTCCCGAAAAGTTACTCCAAATATTATCACCTAGTTAGCCAAGCTGCCTACCTCAGATGAAATTGGCAAGTCCAAGGCTCAACCTTGTTATTAACAAGAGTGTGCTGGAACACCCATGTGACAGCCACAGAAAATCATGCAGGCATGGATTAACAGGGTGGCCACTAAGAAAGAAAGTCCTGGTCCAAAAACAGCATCTTCAAGCTTGAGGGAAATTTGTGGCTTCCACATGGACAAGACAAATCAATCAATCAATCAATCAAATTTTATGTGTATAGCACATTTCAGCAGCAAGGCATTTCAAAGTGCTTTACATCATAACAAACACAAAAACACAAAGTCATGTAACATAGAATAAACAATCAAAACATTAATTTAGATGGCTGTCAAATTTATAACTTGTTATCCATTTATCTAAATGTTTTACTTTACTTTGAACAAATGCCTTTTGCAGAAAGGTTTTCAGGTCAGATGAGACAAAGTCTTTGTTAGTTGGCCAGAGTAATGACAAGTATGACTGGAAGAGTCAAACTGAAGTTTAAACCTGGGAACACTGCGCAGATGCCAAGCATAGTGGTGGGTGCATTCCATCGTTGGGCCTTTTCACTAAAGGTGCTGGTAGATTGGACAGAGACGATGGAATAATGAATACTCCTCTTCCAATCAACAGCTAGATAATGAAACTTGGACATTAACTGCTCTTCCAGCACAAATGTGTGCAAAACTTAATATTCTTAATGTCAAAAAAGCACAATTTAGCAACTGCTGTGTTTCCACTAAATGCAAACCTGCTGTTGGGCACAATAACAACACAATACTTTCTCCTTTCTGTGTCTGTGTCTGTATTCTTCCAAGAAGTTAGAAGTTGACAAATTTGCTAAAGTGAAACCATCAAACTTGTGGTTTCAGCCCTTAAAGCCTGTCCATAACCCTACACTAACCTCTAGAAAAAGTGAAAACTGAGACTCCTCACCCCATTAAGATGTCCTCTTCATACAGAGATAAAACTTAACAGAAGACATGAACATCCTCTCTGATGCACTTACCGCTGTGCCGCTCACCCGCCCTCACTCTCACTGATGTGAAGCCCACGGGCCACGGCGTCCTCTGACTGATATACGTCCTGACATGTGTAACGGGGAGGCGGCGCTGTGTCTGACTCACTGTGCTACATGCTAATAGCGAGGTGCATTAGTGCACTCACAGACGGGACCGCTAATCAAAGAGGACATTTGTCCCACTCTGACTCTTGAGCACCGAAAGTGGATCTTCCATCACTTTCTTCACTCAAACACCCTCACAGCACCAATGTTACTACACACACACTTAATTACCCCAACCTCACCTCCCTGGAGGAAAAAGAGCTAAATGTTTGTTTATACATGGATTTTTCATATCACAAAAACTCAAAGTCATTGCAAACAGTAAAAATTAAGTCTACATATATATATATATACCACTAATTCACAACAGAAAGTCATCTAGGAGGACTTAAGAAACAGTTACAGCTTACAAGTTTCTTCTGTTAGCTTTTGTGGCACGCTTAAATCAAACCAATTTTTATCAAAGAGAATCAGACCATAGCTATATATAAACTGTATGTATTTTTATAGCTCATGCTAAGCAGCTTTAACTGGCTCTTCCCCAGTCAGCCATGGCCATGTTTGGAGACCCTCCAGGTATTGCATGCAAGTGATTTGATTGGTTGAATGGTCCATGGATTTATGTTACTGTGTGAGTGAAAGCAGATCTTGCAGAAGCTTACATCCAGCATCAACTGGATTGGGCAACCTGCAACAAACAAATATGCCAAGGAATTTCAGAGAAACTGCCCACTGTTGGGTTTATTTTGTTTCCCAACCTGCAAGAATCAACCAAAGACACAAACTACTATTTTGCAGAAGAGGGGAGAGAGCCAGACGCGGAGAACCGCTGTTAAACACTGTCTGGGATCAACTCCATCGGCTCTCAGTCCCCAACTGCCTTTTATTATGTTAACAACAAAGAGATTGGCTTTTTCACACAGTCACACAAACAATTGATCAATAGCCTTTCACACAAGAGGTTCTGTGATCAAATCAACTAATGATCAAATCACCACAAAGGAAAAGAGTCAAGAAAACACACAGAATAATATGAAAACAAAACCTTTCAAATAAACTCAAAAGTAAATGAACTTAGTTAATTTTTCTAACACCCACCCAAGGATGTATTTACAAAATGACAACAGTGGAGCATCGAACACAGGTCCTCCGTGCTCACGGTCCATCCACATTCTTACATTCCCTCTCATATTCCTGCTCATACTCAGACCCACATAGTGAGGAACAAACCACCAATGGAGACACACCCAACTGGGCTAAAACCAAACCAAACCTCAATTGACTAGAGTGAGACCTGACATAGGAGAAGGAGCTTTTGAGTGACCTCACACCAGCCCTGTTTGTTCTAATCAAAGTCAAGTTTATTTACTTTCAATGTCCAGTTTGTTTGGGAAGGTGTAAATGCATAATCAAACTCTGATGTGGACCAAGAGAGCAAACTCTGGTCTGCCTACAAATCTATGTATTGGTTTGGTTGATGTGAACTTTGATACACTTTGAATGCCAAAGGGACACCAGAGTGCTCCAAAAGTAGGAAGGGACTATAGTGCAGAGAATTCTGGGTAAATATAACCAAAACAAACATGAGAGTTTAACGCTAGTAGGAGAAATGGCTCATGATTTTTTTGCCACAAACAAACGTAAAATCCTACGACCACTAACATCTGACAACAAACAATTTTTGTTTGAAGAAGGAATTTGTCTTTTTCAGTGCTTTTTAAGTTCTTTCCTTCAGTGCTTCTTGGTGCAGCGCTGAAGGAAACCTGCTTTAGGTTTCTAAAAGTGTTTGGCTTGTTTGACACAGTGTAAAGTGAAAGAGAACCACAGCAGCTAAAAAGGTAACAAATCTTGAAATTCTGACCCCCAATTGAAGTGAGTCTACTGGGCTATCCGTTGTGGAAACACCCTTAGTGACCCTCCTCCAACCCAGCTGGCTCAACATATCACCAAGTTTTGCGTGGACCTGGTAATGAACCACTCATCTGATTCAGGTGTGTTGGACAAGGGAAACATCTGAAATGTGCCAGACACCAGCTGTTGGGGTCTGAGCCTTACCACCTCTGATTTACTGTAAGCACTAATAGTCACAGTTGTCTCATGATTGCCGTACTTTAGAGATCCTACAAGGAGTAGAGCATGTGGCCTAGCCAAAATACACTGAGAAACAACAATTTTCCACCTTAGGATTGCCCTGGAGAGAACTCAAGATTGTCAGTCATGAGGAGGATCTAAAAACTGAATGGGTTACCTCTGTGACTCAACTTCAGCTGGATGGATGGATGAATCAATGAACGAAAAGACTCTTGAAATCACAGATAGGCGGACAGATAGATGAAATAAATCAAAAGGATGCCATGAAGTGATGAAACTTATTTTCATGTCAAACACAGAGCTGTACTCCATGGATGAAACTGGATGAAATCTTTGTGATCTCATTAATTCAAAAGCTCCTGAATGAGCCAAAGGACAATTTTTTTTTTTATCACCAAAAGATCATGTTGAACTGACTCATCCAGCTATGCACACACATGCCAGCTTGATGTTCAGAATATAAATCAAAGATTTATCATTCTATTTGATTTCATCCATCAGCCATTGGGATATTATTAAGAGCTATCAAAGGACCCCAATTGAAACCTTTTTGCTCCACGAGAAATGCCCTTTCCTCCACCATCCATTCAGTCTTGCTTGAGGGAATTACAGAAAAAATAGAATTTCATTAAAAAAAAGAGGGGGTTAGAATATTATTAACACAAAGTGGGGCTGATTAAACTTTAATCTTCAGCCAACAGTGTTCAGCCTCTCTTGGAAAGTGGTTTCAACAGGTCTTAATCCCCCAGCGGCTGACCAAACAAACCCCTCAATTGAAATGACACCAGGAGAAGGAGCAGGAGGAGTTATTGACTCCTTCCTTGCTCCGTCCTCGGATATCAAAGCTGCTGACTTTATTTGGAATCGATAGTGTAGCTTTCTTCATCTTTGTGTTTGGAATCATGATGATTCAATGGGGTAATTACAGTGTTACTCTGACAGATCGGATCCAGTCAGTCCGCTCATTAAGCCAGTGTTAATGTTCTCATCAATCCATTATTTATGTCTCAAAAGGAAAACAAAAGTGCAATGCAGGCTGGATTTTAAGCTCCAGATCCACTCTGCTTGCTTTGCTTCTGTCTGTTGCACCTCCTTTTCTTATCTTATTCTCCTTTTCTCTTCTTCATTATTATTTACTTTCTTCTGTAGTATCAAACTCTGTCTCGTCCTTTATGCATTCCAAATTTCTTGTCTCCCTCTGTCTTTATATTACCAACCTATTTTTCCCCGTCTGTCTCCACCTTTTGTCTTCCTTGCCCTCCATTTGTTTCTTTCATCACCATTTTTGCTTGTTATCCCTAAAATGAAAGATCTGCAAGAGCTACTTGGAAAAGAGGTAGTCTTTCTACTTTTACTAATTAATAAGGACATGTTTGTTGTATCGTAAATTTGAAGAACTCCAACTATGTTTTCAGGTTCAGGAAAAAAACATTCAACCTTCAAAACAACAGGGGTAAAACATGCGTTTTACATTTAAAAAATGTTTCACTTTAACAAATAAAGCAAATTATTATCAAATTTTAAAATTTCACTTTGCTGTGTTACGAGTAATACACATCGGGAGATTTTTGCTAAATGCAGTTATCCAGTTATGCCAGCAGAGGGCGATGTCTGCCACAGGAATTGTCAATCTTGTGAGAAATCGCTCTGTTGCTATTTTCCTTATAATTACGAGTTTGTAGCTCATATATTTTAAATAAAAACATCTCTTTTAAATAAAAACATCTCCCACTCTGAACGATGTTTCCACCTCAAACGGCTCTACAACACAATGGAAGAAGATCCGACACAAAATCGCAGAAGAAGAAGAAGAGGAAGAGCAATTATTCTATTTTATTCAGCTTTGATGTTTCTAAATAGTGCAGATTAAAAAATGATCGGTTTCTTTCTTTTTTTCACAGATTTTGACTTTTGGCATATAAGACTCTTTTCTCTTCTGGTCACTTTAAGTGACCAGCTGGATTTTAAATAAATTAACTTTCATTTAGCCAAACTAAAAGTTAACTGATGTTTTAGCTAGCTACAATTAGCTCAGTTAGCTGATACCTCAAAACTGCTTATTTCTTTGTTGTACCATTTTGTTTTCATGCCGTTCAACATATAATACTTTATATAAAACACACAAATATTGTGACCGGGGTCAGTGTTGATTCCATGCTGTGCAAAACAAGTCTTTTTATCTATTACCTTAAAGGAGTCCCAGAGTTTGTATTATAAAGTTTCCTTTCCTGGCAACGTGTTGCCATAGATACCCAGAAAGTCTGCCTCTGATTGGTTGTCCAGTTCCTGGTGACAACTCATCTCCTGTGGCACAAACGATGTTGTGCCGTGGCTGAAGACACAGACAGAACTAAAAACCACATTGAAATGCCCAATTACATTTTATTTTAAAAACAAACATTTGCCTCATGGTAAAAGTTTTATATGTGGCCAGCATTTCCTCCAGTATATTATAAGCCTGGCGGGCCACCAGGCTTTATTTGTGCCCCCATCAGACTAAGCATTGCATATTTTTGTAAGGCTCTTTAAAATGCTTGCATTTTTTAAAGATTTTATAGTTGGTGTTTAGGTATCAATCTTCCAATCTTTTAATAATACTTAATTATCAAGTGATATTTTCAAATTTCTTGTCAACTTTAAATATTTTTAACACAAAAACATGACGTGTGACTGGATGAATGACTGACCCAGCGCCCAACCACCAGGCTTCACAAGTTTTCTGGGGGAAACATTGGCCACTATTTTAAAGAAACCAACTTGATTTCAAGATGAGAGGTTAATGGCAGAACTTGCAAAATTATTATTTTTTGTTTCCTCACCGGGAAAGGATTTTGTTGAAATCATATTTCTGATCATTTCTCATTAGAAACTGTGTCCTCATGTGGATTACAGTGCAAGTACTGCAATGAAAGGCACTATCTCTTTGTTAATGTAGAGAAGATCTGACCCATTTTTGCTGTTTAAAGTAATTCTTAGTTAGAATACCTAAAATCCCAAACCCAGCCCTTAGTTGGGTAAAGCATCAAAACAAGTTCCTTTCATAACCTGTGTAGAAGTGATGAAGGTCATACAAAAAAACGTGAAATTTCTCTGCTCCTTTGTTTCTTTTCTTCAGTTTCAGTTTCTTCAGTCTCTTCACTCCAGCACCAGAACCAGCACACTGTCAGAACAGAGGAGCGTCTGAAGCCACACAACAGAATTTGAATTCATGGAGGGATTTATGGGCTGCAAGGCTTGTACGGTAATTCTGTTAACAAAAGGTATCCTTAGATGGAATTAAATATTTATCTGGCCTATGAATAACAATTGACGAGCGAAGGGAGCGGCAGTGTTTACTTTTTCGGGGTTGGTGGGGAAGAAGGCTGGTTCTGTTCAGGATGCTGCGTTGGTGAGCTGATTGCAGAGAGGAGGGGGGGAGGACGGGACAAGCTGGGTCTGCAGGCGGCCATTACGCGCCGCTCGGGGCTGAATCTCAGCCTCGGTTTGCACTCAGAAAGAAACGGAGCAGGCGGATCTCCGCATAATGTCTGACCTGAAGTGCAGGCTCCTGCTGCTTGTTTGTGAAGCAGAAGCTGTGGAAAAGCCGACTGCAACCAGTTCAGTATGATGCCGCCAACTGATCTGTATTAGGAGTCACATGACTTGATGTCACATCGAGGGCCACTGCATTAAAGAAGCTCGTGTGGGTAGCAGGTTGTTTGCATAAGCATTTGCTCTTTAATGTTAGAAAACCAGACAGGGAGATGCTAGAGTAGGGGATATGAGCCTCAAAGACCTGAGAGCAAAAACGCTCTCCAAAACCAGAGGAAATAATTGTCCATGCATGGAACACCTCAACCATGGACATTATGAATGAAAGTCTACAAACAAATCAGAAGTACTGCAACATCCTACCACCATTAGAAATTCTATAAATTAAAAATATTTTGTTGTAGATTAGCTGAAATGTTTGGGATTGTTGTCTTGTTGATGTCAGAGCTTCTGACAAGCTTCAGTTTTCACGCAGACATTTAATTCTAGAAAACCTTGACTGAAAGAAAAGCCTAAATGACTGCAGATGAATCCAGTGAATGCTTGATGACCAGGCCTTTTCAAAACATGCTGACATGCCGAGGAGTTGAGTCAGACTTTTGATTCAGGCGTGTTGGAGCGGGGAAGCATCCAAAAGTTGCGACGTAGTCAAACACAAGCACTGGAGTTACAGTATGCAGGTTTACATCATCATTAAAGAAGATGTTATAATTTGATGAAGCAGATTCATCAAATTATGATGAATCTAATTTATACTAGACCAGTCTAGTATAAAGTCTACTAGACTAGATCAAGACTGGTCTAGTAGACTTTATTGCCCCTCGGGGGATAAATAAAGTTTTTAGAACGGAATTGAATCTGATTCTGACTGAAGAGATTTCTTCTGGTTTCTTTGAAGTCGATTATGTGAGAGCACCAACTCTGGTAGGCATCAGCTGTAATAAAACTGACAAAAGAAAATAAAATATATTTTTACATGTGAGAGTCTCCCTTGGCATTGTTTGGTAGTAATCATCACATTAACAGAAATTCAAACCCTTGTAATTGATAATCAAAAATCTTCTGAATTGGCAATATTTTCATTATTTTCACATTTACACCCCATAACCAGGCCTCAGGAAGAAAAAAGGGTCAAGTAAATGTATGTGTGATGTGATTATTTTAATTTTATGATAGCAGATTTGAGGCCTGGTTGGTTCAGAATGTGCTGAGGGATGAACAAACTAAAAAAAAAAAAATCAATAAATAAATATTCAGTATTCTTTACCTTTTTTGTTTTCATCCTGAATCAGACTGTTTGCTGACCACATGCAACGATTATTATGATCCTTAAAATAAAAATACACACTGACCTTTGGAACTCTTATTTGGTTCCAAAGGCCAGTGAGGTTCCCTGCTTTACTGAGCCGAGCTGGCAGAAGCTGGAAACACTGGTTAAGCAAATTGGTATTTAACTGGAAACTTGCTGGCCTCCAAGCTCTGCATTATTCATCACCTAGACAAGAAAGTAGCGCTTCATACATCCCTACAGCAGCAGCAGGAGCAGCAGCTTCCAGAGCCGAGCTGGAAACAGGGGAGAGAGAAGGCGGACAGATATATAGGGCAGAGAAATAAAGCAGCTCCGTCCACAAGGAGCCAATCCCCAAACCACTGTGCACGCACCCCTCATATCCACACATCCATCCAGCCTCCTCACACACACCAATCATCGGTTTCACTGTCAGTTTGTTTCTGTCCGTTTGTTGCATCTGAAAGGAAGGACACGTTTGCTTCTTCTTTTTTTTGTTTTATCAAATTGCTCCAGCAGCCCAATTCTCTGCTTTTCATCCAGATTGTTTAGCATTTTCTCCCTGATGTGTTGGTGTTTGGGACCTAAAACAACAAACTGAGAATAAAACCAACTGAAGACATTTTTTATGGATGTGTACCGTTTTATTTATTGCATTTCTGCCCGTGAAATGTTTTCAGCTAAATAAATTTTTGTTATGATGTCATGCATTCAATGCAACTTTTTATTTATTTATTTATTTATTTTTCTTTATTTATCTAGTGAGCAGGCAATGAACACTGTGTTTTGCTTCCCAATCAAATTAGTCAAATGAGCATGTTTGAATTGCTTTTTGTGTTTTTTTTTTTTCAGAAATGAGCAAGTATGGTTAAACTAGCTTTAGATTACGACTACACTGCAAAAGGCACAAGATCTTAGCAAGTATTTTTTGTCTAGTGTCTAGGAAGAATATCTTATTAGACTTAAAATATGACCTAACTAAAGTACAAGCAATGTTTACGCAAGAAATGGGAGCTTGACTTAAGTCAATAATTATTTAAAATTCATGAGAAACCTATTAGTTCCACTCGCAGATTATTTCACTTACATGACATGTAGAAAATATCTTGTTATAAGTGAAATAATCTATCAGTGGAACACAAACATCTAAATCAATATTAAGGAGTTATTAGGTATTTGTGATATTAATGGTGCATGTTATGTTATTGCGGCCTCCAGGCTAAGAAGAGGCCCTAAGCAGTCCCAATGTGACTGAAAATCAGGTGGGCTTCGCTTATTGTTGTAGATTGAATTTATATTGTTCAGTCTCCTGTCATCACAAGGCAAGTCCACAAACTAGTGGACAAGTAAGTTGCAGAAGGAAACAATAAATGCTTTTCAAAAGATTTTACAAGTAAAAAGCTGGAAAAAAAAAAAAAAACAGCATTACACTATTCCCCCTAAATAAAATAAAAAGGAGCTGACTGCCTTCAGAGACATAAAAGATAAATAATAACATTAGTCAGAAAAAATGATCATGAAAACTAAGGAACTTTTTTTTAAGGACAGAATCATAACCATAATTGTGTAATACAGAATTTTGGGGCTTTCTAAGAAGATGATTGTAACAAGCCTCTGAAGTGCATAAGAAATATAGAGCACACAGCAGAGACTGTTCTGGTTGAACAGAACCAAAGTTGAACTACATGGCCTACAGATTATTCTGTGAAGAAAAAAAAAATAATCTGAAAATAGATGGACAGATCTGGAAGAAAACCATTTCGAGATTCACCTTCAGCAGAATAACAATCTTAGCGTTGGGTGAAATGGTTTGGATCATAACATGTTCATGTGACAGAGAAGCCTAGTCAAAGTTCTACATCTATCCAAATTGCTGCTCTCCGTCCAACCTGACTGACCTTGAACTGTTTGGCAAAGACGAATGAGCAAAACCAGAGGAAAGACCCAGCAGCTGAAAACAAATGCTCAGGGTTGGAATACTTTTGCAAAGCGTTGCAGCGGAGCCGGAAACACGCAGCGCATGAATAAAACACACTGCGGAGCGTTCAGCTGAAATGTGTGTTGTTTTCCTTAACGCTGCAGCTGCAGCGCTCCGTTCTGGCTGTTTTCTGCACAACTCTCATTCTGCGGCATCAATACATTTCATTTCATTAAAATTGTACTGTAACTAAACGCTGAAGTTTAGCCGGTGTCCGTCCGTGGAAACGGGGCTTCATGTTGCAGCAGCTCCTCGTTTCGGGCATCCTGTCAGCTTTTGAAATGCATTATTGATGAGACATGACTGGGGAAGGCCGAACCAGCGCCTCTCTTTGAACATATTTCTTCGTATTAACTTGAAATTCATGTTATATCTTTTTTTTTTTTTTTTTTTCTTAGCGAAAATGCACGTTTGGCCTGGCTCTGCTGCGTGGACGTTTCCCTTCACGAAACATGTTTATTGGAGTCATTTCAACCAGGCCTGATCGGTGGAGTTAAAAGGCCTGATGATCTCAGTAAATTGGCGGTGAGTGGACCGGCCGGCCGCTGTCCCGTCATGTGTGGGAATATTTCCTTGGCTGACCGGCGGACGCTCAGCGGCTGATTCCGACCTCCAGGCCCGCGGGCTGTGATTAACTCCCGCTGCCGAATCTTATTCTGGCTATTGACGGAGGACGGAGGAGCATCAGCATCAGCGCTGCTGTTAAATAATTCCTGCACATGCGGAGGAGAGGAAGAGAGGAGGAGAGGATATCCAGAGAGAGAGCAGAGTTTTTATTTCAATAGAAGCGTCACTGCAGGTTGAAGGGGAAAGAAAGGCCACAGTGTTGGGTGAACCATTAACCTGCGGCTGGTCATTTGAAACCGTTAAAACTCCATTATGTTTTCTTCTCTTGAACGAACATTTCTGTACATTTTAAATATTAATATTTGTCGAATTGTTTTTTTAAATATATATATATATATATATATATATATATATATATATAATATATATATAAATTATTATTATTTGACATGGTAGACAGATATTGCAATGCAAAAATAAAAATAAAAAAAATGTAAAAAGCCAAGAAGCTTAGAAACCAGCTGCTCTCACTATATCAATCAGTGCATGTTATTATGATGGGTCTCGAAAGTGTTTTCACTCATATTGAAACACCTGTCTGCAAATGTATCACCTGCTGCACGTGCGCCTTTCAGTGGCACGCGCATTGTGTACGCGTCTGTACACAATGTTTTTTAGCTTAAAATTATTATTATTATTATTATTATTATTATTATTATTATTATTATTATTATTATTATTATATGTATCGTTAGTATGAAATGGGGTGAAAAGCGTAGGGAGTATTTAAAGGAGGTCACGTGGTTTACATGACTGGTTGAGGCTGAAATCCAGTGAAAAGTGACGCATTAAACCAGATTAGATCTGACCCAAACTTTCACTGAAAACCAGTGTGGCAGCGTTTCCTCTGACTGCAGTAACAAAAGCCTGACATTCGCAATAGAGTTAAACGAGAACTAAGGCAGGGATCTCCCCAGAATATATTCTAATAGCTGACTACTGTAATATTATTTATTTATTCGATCTGCGCGGCCTGTTTGGATTTTTAAAACACGATTATTTCATATCAGACTATCACAGATTTTTTTTTTCTTCTTCCTCATCTTCCTCATCTTTTTCGTCTTCAGTGGGCTAATAGAAAAGGGTTTCCCAAGATGTGGGATTCCTGTTGTGTAAATATTGATAACTCTGCTACGATATTGTTGTGCTTTTCATAATTCATGCCATTGCATTTTTCATCGGGTCTGGAATTTACTCGGCACATAGTTCAGCTGTTTTACACAAACACTTAGGGATCTAACGGTGCAGCACAACACAACAACAACAATAATAATAATAATAATAATAATAATAATAATAATAATAATAATAATAATAATAATAATAAGCAGTGAGTATCGTACCGGTGGGACTGTCACTCTCCTCTCCGCCCATTAAGCCTCATAACTCGGCCGTTTGATCACCTCCTTTCCCGCCCCCGATGCTCATTAGGCCTCATTAGTTATACAATGTTCCTAATTAGGGCCGCCATGTTTTAATTACTGTTTCTTATGCCTAATGTCGTCCCCGAGACGCGCGCGCGCTCATGCACACGTGCGCATATTAATAATGATTACTTCATACTGACGTTTCAGGTGCGTTGTGCCGAGCAGGAGATATGGTTCAAAGATACAAACGTTTTGATATGATTATAGAGGATAGAAAACTGACAAACTGATCCAGCTCTAACCTGTAGATTGTGGCTGTTTTATTTTATTTTATTTTATTTTTAACAACTTTACTGAAAGCTGAGCAAACTGCAGCTGATTGTGAATTCATCAGAAGAGTATGAACATTAGAGGTGGGTGAATCGATCCAAAAGATCTATAACACCAGTAAGTTGGTATCAGAATAAGACCAATACTAGCACGATAAGGTCAATACTTTAGTTCAGATTCCCTCTTGGAATTTTACTTTATTTTTATATTGTAGTTTCTCAAATATTTTTGCTTTGATTTGTTCTCAGATGATTTAACGTTTTTTTTTTTTATTATTATTTATTTTGACAGTGCAAACCAATTTGTTTGGTATTTGTGACATATATCATGTAAATATGTACATTGTACTAAAGTATATTTTATAAACCTATAAACTGATCAAATAAACCCAACTTCTGTCCTAACAAAATAAGTCAAGGGAAAAAAAACACAGAAGAAAGGCCAGCGGTTTGATGATGTCATAAGTAAATAATAAGTATAAATATTGATATCAGTTAAACCAATCACAAGGTGAGTGTTTTTGTGCATGGAAAGATTATTTGAAAGAAAAAAAAACTGCAAATATTGGCAGGAATATGAACACTTATTGAGTTCATATAACAGTCTAACAGCTGCTGGGAGGAAGGATTTGCTATAACGCTCCTTTGTGCACCTAGGATGCATCAATCTGACACCAGAGTCGACTTTTCTGATCAGCTGATCTAACCACTTCCTTTCAACTGTCAAAATTAATAAATAAATGAAATGATAGAAGAAACTGAAAAAAATCATCTTAAAAGACTCTGAACAATGGACTGCTTTAGACTAAAGCATATTTATGTGTTAAAACGGCCTAGTCAAAATTCAGATCTGACTCCAACTTTGAAACTACACAAAGAAAAGAAATGTGTTTCAACCCAGATTTTAGCTAAGAAACAGAAATAAATGAAAACTATTTTCATTTATCGTGCTTGTAGGATCCCAAACCTACTTGTTGTGTTTGTGTCTGAGTGTGTGCCCCAAACCCAAAAATAAAGAAGCTTTCAAATGGCAGAAACCAAGGATTAATCTTCTAACGTCACTAATAAATATTGCATCAACAGAATTGAACACTTCCCATGTGTCTGTAGGCAGAAAGCATGCTTGTGTGTGTGTGTGTGTGTGTGTGTGTGTGTTTGTAGACGAATCATTCCCGTGACAGATCACAAACAGGGGTCAACTTATTTAAGTTACAATGAATAAAACCACAAAAAAGAAAACAAATAAAATGAAGCTATACTTTCTACTTTAAAACTCCAGCAAGCTCAAACCAGCTTCCTAATCCCCGACCCTCACATACACACACAGATACACACACGGATATACCCACACACACACACACATACACATCACCCGCCCCTCAGTCTGCTCCCTTTCCAGCCATGCTGTCAATATGCAGCTGGTTGCCCCATGCACAACTGCTGCAGCACTGTGTGTGTGTGTGTGTGTGTGTAGTGTTTGGGGGTTGTGTTTGAATTAGTGTGTGTGTTTGTGGGTGTCTGATAGAAAGAGAAGAGATAGATAGAGAGAGAGAGAGAGAGAGAGAGAGAGCCATAGCAATGTAACAGAGGGCTGATTCTCCAAGGCCCCAGTGCTGCACTCAAGACTCCGAGCTTCATTAAAATTTCATCGCCACAGCGCTCGGCCAAGGTCTATTTATGAAAATGCGCTTCCTCGCTTCATGGAAACACATGCCAGAGAGGAGTGGATGGAGTAATCTGGAAAAAAAAGAGTGAAATTAACAGCATCTCCTGCTTATTCATATTGATCCTGCTCCCTGCTGAGTGGCACGTTTGCTATCATAAGGCACCACTGCTGCTGCTGCTGCTACTGGGAGCAAAAACCTTACAGACCACTTTCCAGTTGACTTGATGTTTATTTCTTCCCCTGCTGCAGAATGAAACCCGGTTACATGTTTTCAAACCGGAGCGGTTTGTGCAGAAGGTTTGGAGGGTTTGCACTGAGGTGCAGTTGATGTGCTCTTTTGCAGAAGCACTTACCTGGAAGATTTCCCCCCCCCCCCCCCCCTTTTTTTTATATATAAAAACGAACCCAAAGAGTGAGCGGGGGAGACGAGGGAAAGCTCATGCTCTCTGTTTGTTCACATAACACTTTACCAAGGCACCAGCGGGGGATCTCTGCGTAACGAGACACATTCAAACATAAAAGAAAAAGAAACAAGTGCAAACTGCAGATGAAGCGTCTCACACTTACCTGTGAAATACGTTGAAGCTGGAAACAAAGTTGCTGCTTATAAGGTTTCTTTTTCTTTCAGGTCTAGAAAATCTGAAGCGTAATCAATGCAAGCTCTAAAAGTCATGCATTTGTTTATGTAAAAAGGCCTAAAAGAAGAACAGAAGAAACACTTTATGAGTCTTTATGAAGCCAAATACAGAACGCAACATTAAACAGATGACTAAAAATAAAACAAAAACATCTTCAACCAAACAGAATGAGAAGTTTTATCAGGAAGACATTTGGAGGTGATCACACATTGGTTAATTTAACTGGACGGTTTGGATGTCAGATCCAAACAAGAGCAAGTCAGATAGGATAGGATGTGTGTGATAGACTGATAACGTCTCAATTTTCAAATGGAATGGAAATAATCTGACAATTTCTCAGTGATTAGTGAAAATAAGTGTACAAACTGCATCAACTACGAATCTTACCAAGTCATTTTTATCTACAGTGCAATTATGTCAGTACACTTGATAGAAGATTAAACTTATATAAGTCACTTTTCAGCAAGATGCACAAGCTTGTTTGAAGTCAACAATTTCTTAATATTGATGAAAGAGTGTTAGTTCCATTGACAGATTATTTCACTTATCACATTGAAAAATGTCTTACTTAGTTAAATAAGCTGCATTTGGAGTACTTATTAAAATCAATATTAAGGAAATGTTTACTAAAGAACAAGATCTTATATCTTGCTAAAAAACCATGTGCAACTTTCATCTAGTGCAAAGCTAACTTTCACATGTATAAAGACATTTGCTCTAGAAACTAGATAGAAGGTAAGCTTATGTCTAGTTTCTTAAACACACAGGCAGAGGAGAGCTGGTGATAGAAGATGATACAAGGCAATTCAGATTTCTGCCTGGTTGAAAACAGCCTGTCACAGGCTGCAAAAAGCTCACCACACTTTTCATGCTGTTATTTGTAAAACTATGTGTCCTTTAACTTCCACTCAACAAAGACAACAATTAGGTGTTTGAAGCTTTTATTTCTACGCTGGTTTACTTACAGCATGAATGCAGTCCTCCTCTTTGGAAGACTGCTGCACTGTAGCAGGGTGGCTGTCCACATTGGAAGCATCATTTTCAGACCTGTTATGTCTGAAGAATTATGATTTTAGGCTTTTCACGTGTCATTTCATGCTTTTAGGTGTGACGTAAAACAGCTTAAGCTAGGTTAAAAGTTCAGTACTCTGTGTCATTTCTTGACACTGGGGGGTGTGGAATACAAGTTTAATGCAAAACAAGTGCAGCTCCATCAAAGAACATGACGTAGATGATGAAATTCATAAAGTAAGAAAGCAAAACATGAACTTGAAGATGTTTCAGGTTTTGTATTTGATAGCAATTGGTAAGAAAAGTGAAGAATGTTTTATGAAATATAGCTAAGGGTCACATCTGGGTCACTGCATTTAAAAGCCTGGTAGTTTGACTCTTAATGGCCGCTGAATTTACACAGCACAACAGTTAGCGTGAGCAGCTGTTAGCTTGATTCTAACTGTGTTCAGACCAATGTGTACAATTATTGGTTTTATGACATTTACTGTTTCTACATTTCTTATTTTTGCATGTTTACATGTTGTGTGTTAGCAGTTAGCTTTATGATACTGACTCTGGAATATCCATAAGAATTCCATTGCACTTGTTTTTAACTTGTACATACAGTAAATAAAAATATATTATATTATATTATATTATATTATATTATATTATAATTAGCTGTTAGCTTACTTTTGAGTAGCTTTTAACTTCAGTAGCTCTTAGCTTCTCTTTGAATAGCTGAACTCTGACAAGGTGTTAGCTTATCTGCCCTACTAATATTCCTATTCTATTTTTCTAACACAAATCAGTTTAAAGGTATAGTAACTTTTATAATGATGCATATGTTTTCTACATATTTTTCCCAACGTTCACCGTGTCATGACAGTTTATTATGAGGCAGAGAATCTCGAAAATGGTCGATTTTCTCCATCTTCACACTGAGCTACTGAAGAAAAGCACTGCTCCCAACCAAAAACAACCAATCAGAGTCAGGAGGAGGGGCCTCAGACTGTCAGTCAACTCATATGCTCGCCGCTCAATATGCTAATGGTGGAGAACAACTTACCATTATAGGAAAACTGTTTATGTGTCGTCATCGGTAGCTATGCTACCTGGTCTTAGCATTCACAACAGGCTCTGGTATCAGGAAGAAGCTGCAGCTCAGCAGAGAGGAAGCAGGGCAGAGATGAGCAGTGCGACAAGAGTGGCACAGCTCTAAGACCCTCTGATTGGTTCTGATTGGTTGTCTCAACAAATATGACTTTTTCTTTTAATAAACGCAACAAACAGCAGCTTTCTCTGGTAACCACCAACTACTCATTTCTACCTCACTCAGCCCCACTTAGTGAATCCCATGCACTATTTTGACCGTAGAGCTAGAAGTAGCCCTTTGAAATTCAGCAACAAACATGTTTGGTGACTGAAGTTACTGATTGGCTCAACAGAAATACACCAAGCTACTCAGCAGAAAATAACCTGAAAAGAAAACTGCTCTTGAACAAGCAGGCCTACATATGTGAACAGCTCTGACATCCAGAGCACATTTAGTACCTTACCTCTGAATGTAAGGCGCTGAGGAAGCTGTATGTGATGTTACTTCCCTCTTCAACAACACATTAGAGACATGTTGACTGACTGAAGTTTAAAGGTTGGGAGGAAAGTGTGTTTGTGTGCAGCCACATCAGCTCTTCTCCTGATTCGCGCTGAAGGAAGTCTGCTGTCTGACTTGCTCTTGTTCGGATCTGACATGAAAAAACACACGAGGATGAAAATGAGGTCTCCCAATCCTTAATTATTTAAATCAAACAATTACCCACAGTTGTCTGGGGAAAAGACCTTTTATCTGCTCTTCCAGAGCATCCAGGGTGGAGTCTGGAGTGGAAGACACATCACATGGAGAAGAGCAGAAAACACACAGTCATTTTTCTGTAAGACTTGAATTATTAAAACAGCTATTTTAAACTGCACAGGTGCTCTGTAGATTGCAGGCTTAGATCAGGGGCCTTCAGAAAAGCAACAAAGATTTCCACTAAATAAGAAAACTCTGGCACAGGTTTGTCTGGAGAAATACTATCAAAGAAAACATGAACATCTTAAAAAAAAAAAAAAAAACGTCCAAAAAGTCTGACTTTGATAGAACCATTTCTCATTAGAAAAACAACACAATAACAAATTCAGAAACATTTTGATACATTGCTATATATCCTATTTATTTTACAAAGGATTTAAAAAACATGGAATAATATTTCTCTAACCTCTTCTGAGGACATTCTGAGAACAGTTTGGTTATATTCCTGCTTCTCTCTTTTTGTTCTCTGAATATTTGCATTCCATCAGATTGTTTCAGGAAAACTTGATCCACTGCTCACATTGATTACACGGTCAATTATATATAATTTATAGGCCTCAACTGGAGAGCCGCTCCACCATTAAACTTTGATGAAGCCATGTACTACATTCTTTGTTATAGACCAACATGCCAGCCAGTCACTGTCTGGTAAGCACTGCAAAAATAGAGAAAAAAAAAAAGAAGAAATCAATAAACATATTTATTTATTTATCGCGAAAACTTTAAATACAATAAGGATAACACGTCATAAAAAGATTACCCACCAAAGTACAATGGGTAAAAATATACTTGCTTGTTATTTTAAATATTTAATAAATGTGTTTTAATAGAATAAAAAACAAACATAGCAGTTTTCTGATCTGTTTTTTTTTTTTCCATATATCTACATTTTACAAAACTAACTTTTTTAGTATCTATTGCATTAACATGTAAAGGCGACAAAAGCTGTAACACTGAATATTTCAAATCAAGATGACTTCCTATTTCACATATAAGGGTAACTGTTTCCGAACAAGAATAACAAAAGTACTCTAAAACTATTGAATTAATATGGGGGGAAATTATGTTGTTACCATTAAAAGACTTTGTATGGTAGAAAATAGTAACGGAAGAATTGCTTGGGATATGTATTTCCTTTTGCTGGCCCTATGGTGGCCCCCAGGTGCTTGTTTGGGGTCCCGCTGCAGTGGAGGCCTGTATTGTGTTGCTCCGAAGGGAAACGAGGCCTGAGCTCCTGTTATACAACACACAACTGCAGCTTCTCAACAAACACCCTCACAAATCAATAGTATCATAACAGCTTATATTTATTATTCATTAATAATGTGTTTATGAACCCAAACCACCCACTGAAACAAGTTGGGATGAAATGTGTGTATGTCTGTGTAGAGGTGTGTGGGTGTGTGTGGGCGTGTGTGTGTTGGGGGGGAGGGTGTAATGGCCTTTTTCTTCATAAAATGAAGACGGAGGTTTTGTTACTGTGAAAAAAAATGTGAATTAAAGCCTCACTTTCCTAAAAGTGAGACTTTGCAAAATGGTTTGTACTCTGGACACATTTATGATTTAGGTATAACTCACATTTTAAATGTATACTTTGTCCTTAGTCAATGGGCTTTGTAACAACAATAATAGCACTAAGTATATTGTGAAAATCATTTATTATCTTAATACAGTTAAATCTTGTGGAAAACATCAACAATAATAATAATAATTTAATTTAATTTTAAAGGAAAGAGTCAATACTTATATAACGCTGAGTATGCAATAATGAATATAAATTATTTGAAGTCTCAGACGTTTAAACTTCTTTTTACTTTCCACAAAGTAAAAAAAATGATAATAATAAAAAAAACTGTTCATCAAATACTTTGCCTTTACAATTATAAGTAATATTCGTCATTGCTTTATCCTAAATAATTCTAATCCTTCAAGTCACATCAGTTCAAATGTTGGACTTTTCAAATAGGTTTTATTCAGTGTTGAACATTTCCTACAAGTTTTAAGGCTGCGTTTTTTTTTATTTCACCTGGCCGGAGTCAAAAGTTACAGAACAGTTCAGCTGATTTCGTCCAGATTTTTCAAATATCTCAACACCAGTTGTTATTTCACATGAAAGTATGAAAGTATGTTAAATGATTCATAGTGGAGTCATTTACACTTATTTTAATCCAATTTAAATGTGAACGTTCAGCTCAGACATTTCCATCAGCAGATTGAACTCAACTGTAATTATGCACAAAAACAATCGCTTGTTTTATATCATTCAATTAATTTATTCACTTTTTACATTTTCAGCTTAAACCACCTGGGGCACATTAATGCCACATGGATCTATTTTTAGTTCTCGCTCCGTTTTATTTTGGTCTCGTATTCATGATGTCAACCTTTTTTAACCCTGATCTCGTCAATTTTATTTATTTATTTATTTAAACATAAGCTTTTAAAACGCTCAGAGAACTTTTCATCTGATCAGCTAAGAAACTGAAAACGGCACCGGGCACGATGGGATAGAGCCGCGGAGCCTTCATAGCCTGCAGAGTTGATCAATATGAGAGTCACTCAAGTATCAGATCCTATTCATCACCGCTGGGAAAGCAGCTTTCAGACGGAGCTCCTTCACCTCTGGGGCTTCTCCTGTTTCAGAGCGGCAGCTGCTCAGCTCCGCGCGTAAAACAACGCGCAGCGTCTCCAAGAGGCGCAAACACGGGGGCGCCTGCACTGCACAAGCTCGTGTTGCGCGCGCAGCACCGGTAAACGTTTACGTAAAAAGACACCAGCAGGTAAAACGACAAAGAAAGGCTTTCCGAAGTAAAACGTGCACAGTTTATTTCAGCTTCTGCAGCTTTACAGAGACACATTTGAAGCACACTTTCACAAATGAAATGTTTTGTTTGTTTTTTTTTTTTTTTTTTTTTTTTTCCAGAATAAATTAAATTCAAATAAATAACAATTCAACATAAAAAATAAAAGCAATAGTAAAGTCTTCTCAGAAGTGTTGAAAAATATGTATAAATAAGGCCGACTACACCTCCCTTCATCAGAATATCTACAAAGTGCGCTCCACAAACGGGTCCGTGATCAGAAGAAGTCGAAATGATTCGTTTTCATGAGGGCGGGGAGAACAACAACACGACTCATAATAATCTGATTGTCAAAGCATCATTGCGGTGAACAGGTTTTACACTTCAGTGAGTCTTCTACAGGCCTAATTCAGCCAGTGGCAGAGAAAACAAACAGAAAGCACGTCCAAGAACCGACCAGAGTGTTCAAAATCACCAGAAATGTGCCATCACTTGCGTAATGAGGTAGACGCACAGCTACGCCGTGTTAATGTGTGTATCCGTGCGTGTTTATATACGTGAGTGAGTGTGTGTGTGTTTGCGTTTTATTGCAATGCATTCACTTTGGAAATGAGGAAGGGAACATGATGGGGGAAAGGAGGGTGGGGGGGGGGCAGTGTTGGTCATTTTGGAGCAAGACGCGCAGAAACGTCCAAGCCTCTCTTGCGTTTCTGCAGAGGAACACATGACGCTGATTGCACACACTGCGCACCAGATTCTGACTTATTTTATCTTTTTTCTACTCGTTTGGTCTGATTTGTCCCCCAAAATGGTGAGCAACCCAACAAAAACATCTGGGAGAAAATTCAATACATTTCAATGACAGTTTCCACACACGGAAGTGCATATATTCACAAATATGTACACTGATAAATATAAAAAGAACTATCCGGGCCACAGAGGGTAATATGAACTATTATTCCTCATTTCCCGCCGTTAGTATTTTTATTTTTGTACAATAATTACTTTTTCAACCACAATTGGTCGCCTTTTCTCTTCAGTCAGAGAGCAGCAGTTTATTCTGCGGAGATGCAAACAGCTTTGAAAGTCACTGGGTCTTTTTTCTGTCTGCGGTTCCACTGTCAGGACCAAACAAGGTACACGGTGTGACGCAGAACACAAAAGTTCCTGTTGACACATGCTGATCGGTGAAAAGTCCGCAGGTGTCCCCGAGTCACATCTGAGCTGAATGGCGCACCAAACTGCGTGATTTCTGCTCTAATACGCGCAATTCTGCGACCTGCGGTTAACACTAGGGAGGTTGTTCAACATATACTGTAAAAAATAATTTTGTAAGGTATTAAATCTGAGTATTTTCTTAGTTATTGGTTTGAATGTTAAATGATGATTAAATTCTAACAAGATTTAGATTTTTTAGATGTAAATAAACAGATAAAACCCCATTAAACAGTCAGATTAAAGTTAAAAGCTGCAAGTCAAATGTTTCTGTAAAATTATTTAAAATAGCCTAAAATATAGTTTTTCAGTTTATAAATTTGTTTTGGTATGTTGTTTAAAATTCTTATTTAATCAAGGTAAAATCTGACTTCCCAAAAACCAGTTTATACCATCTATTATGACATCATGAAAGGCAAAGGGGATGGTACTGAGCAGATCCTGTTGCACTTTTCCTTGATTCCCCTACAATGCCTGCAGCACATCCAATACTGTCACAACTCAGTTGCAAGACAACCTGTCAAAATCCTTTGCCTACCACAGCGATTACTGATGCCAAAGTTGATTCTTGGGATTTAATCACTGAAACAAAGTATAATTAATTTTCATTAAACCATGTGTATTTAAGGAAATCTTCACTGGAGATTCATAATTCATTATTACCAGTGTGTATTTGTTAGAGAACAACATACATGACTGGATAACATCATTAACTGAAAAGGCTGTAAGTTCAGTCAGCCACTTTAGCAACAATGCTAATGCTAGCATCCTGAACGTGCTAGCCCAGAGGCAGCCATTGCTAAGGAATGGATCAACTTAGCGGTTGTTGTCATTGAAAGGTTTACACGTCTTCTGATAGATTACATAAGACGTTCATTAGCAATGGTATCTTCATGGTTAAGAAAGTAAACAAGCTAGCAAGTTGGCATTAGCTCTAGCACTGTGGCTAAACTAGCTACGTCTTAAAACTTAAATTGTAAGTGAAACTCTGAAACTTTCTCAACCTCTAATCTTATGATAGTTTTGAACACGCATATTAATTCCCTCTAAGACCCACATAACTATATCAGCCTGCCTTTTCTTAACTAATGAGAATAACAGTAATGTAATTTATTTTTTAAAAATCATCAGAAGAAATGACCTAATGTGAGAATTTAACCATTATTAAACACTAAATAGTATATATATTTCAATAGGCATCAGGTGATACTCTCCAAAATTCATTTTTAAAGTGTAGACATAAGTCGATTATTCAATGGCATTAGATGCCTTTATTGGAAACCAAATATTATTGTTTGTTTTTAGCATAAGATTAAAACCTCGATGAACTGAATGACTTTAAAAAGACAGAAATTAATAATTTTATTTTGACACATTTTTAAAATGGGCATGCATTTAACGTTTTATTTAAGTGTCTCTTAGCAGGTAAACTTGTAATATTTTTCCTCAGAAATTATTTTAAAATTAAGTCCAACAAAATGCAAAGATGCTGAAGTTTAATTGGTTCGTTTTAACCAAATTAACCAATTAATTTAAAGTAATTAAGTTTTGTCAATGTATCGATTATAAAATTCAGACAAAAAAAAAAAGATTTCTTTTCTTCACAAAAGATGCCAGTTTAATTTCTCTGAAACTATAATTAAAACTAACATCAGTTGCCTTTTTATTTAAGAATAAAAATGTATAAAAATCATATTTGACTTGTTTTAAGTGCCGCCCTGACAACCGACCTGTCTGGTATCTTTCTTGGGAAAGAAGAAAATTTACTTGATCTAAATTTACATTTTAAACAACATATTATGTATTTGAATGTGGGAATCTCAATAAGAAATTGTGAGACTCGTTTTGAATGCGCATCTTTGCGGCCCTGGCTGTGCGCCACGCAGATCCTCTCCCCGCGGGAAAAAGGCGCAGGTACCGCTGGTACCTTGCTGATTCTGACAGTGCGGCTCCAGCAGACCAGCCTCAGCAGCTTGTCTCTGGTTTGTCTCTGTGGAAAGAGACCCTTGGGTCTGTCGCAGTCTGCTTCAGTGCGTCGCAGAAAACTTCATCCGTTTCTGTTTTTGCCTCTGATTGCAAAACCAAACTCGGACCACGTTCTTTTTCAGATCCAGTTTCTCGGCGATCGCGGCGATCTTCTCCGACGACGGCCGCGGCTGCACGGCGAAATACGCCTCCAGGGAGCGCTTCTCCGGCGCGGCGATGGACGTGCGTTTCCTCTTCTTGTCGCCGCCGTTGAAGATCTCTGGCTTGGACATCTTCTCCCTCTGCGCCCGCTCCGCCTCCTCCAGCCAGGCCTCCAGGATGGGCTTCAGGGCCACCATGTTGTTGTGTGAGAGGGTCAGGGATTCGAACCTGCAGATGGTGCTCTGGCTCAGGCAGCCGACCCCCGGGATCTTGAGGTTGGCCAGCGCCGCTCCCACGTCAGCCTGAGTGACGCCCAGTTTGATCCGCCTCTGCTTGAAGCGCTCAGCGAACGACTCCAGCTCCCGCGGGTCGGGCTCCGCGTCCCCGCCAGCGCTCCCCAGGGAGCCGTGGGATCCCAGCGCGTGCGGATGCATGTTCATGGACTGAGAGTGATGGTGGTGCTGCATGTGGTTGATGGCCGACATGTGGGCCGCGGCGTGAGCCGTGTGGGAGGCCGTGGAGCAGACGTCCGAGCCGGGCATGCCTCCCAGAGAAATCCCCGGGGTGAGATGGTCAAGCAGGTCTCCCTCCAGTCCCTGCGCGGGCTGGTGGTGCGCAGGGTGGTGGTGTGAGGTGAGCACCGACGGGTGGTGCAGGTGCGCGGAGGAGGAGGTCGGGGTGCAGGTCATGCTGGTCATGGTGGTCATGGTGTGGTAGGTGGCGTCTGGCTTGAAAGGGTGGCTCTTCTGGGCCACGATGTCCACGGCGGCGAGAGCCTCGGCTCTCTGCAGAAGCGTCTCATCGAAGCCGGCGAAGATGTTGCCCTGAAGCTGAGAGAGGAGGAAGGACAGAGGCAGAGCCGTCAGAGCCGTCAGAGCCAGCAGTCTGCCACAAAACCAAGAGCTGCTGCTGCTAATTGAACTGACGGAGTGCGCAAAACTCTCTCTGCTTGTCCCAATATGTAAAAACAACGAATTATTTGATAGTTTAACATAAAACACATGTAAATAAAAATTAAATAAAAAAAAAGAAAAAATGCATACAATTATATTTAAAAATATTTAAATGTGAAATAGAAACTTAACAAACTTTTAGAGGAAAAATAATCAAAAAGAAGATGTTTAAATCTGCCACCATGATCACTCTGAGCCATTTCAACGTTTCATAAACCTCTAAAAAAAAACTTTGACTAGATTTTTTTTTTTTTTTTTTTTTTGACCTCAGTTTTCCAAGCTGTCAGCGGCTCCTTCCTGCAGCCACGGCAGCGTGTCCGCGTGGAAGGATATTCATTTAAAATTTATATTTACGATCTCCTGAATAATTCCTGCGAACGATGAAACGAGACCAGTTTGAATATGAATGAGACAATCTGAGAAAAGACGAGTCCACTCCACGCGCTGTGCATCATCTTGAACTTTTCTTCAGCCTTCAGATGCATCGTGGAAGCGCAGCGTCTGTTTTCCTTCTCTAAAGAACATTTTCACGATTTCTGCATTTTAAATCCTTTAAGAATATGACAAGAAAATCACATAATCTTTATTTTCATTCATGTCGAGCAAAGTACAAACGGGAAATTTCTCCAACTTGTAGCTTATGAGGCTGTTTTTATTGAACAGTTTCGTTTGTAGACAAAACGTGCCGTTGCGATCACACATGCATCTATTTTTATAATTATGGCTTTACATTTTTTAAAGCTGTAAAACGGATTTAGACGGAATTAAAAGTTGCTGGTGCGAATTTACGCATTTAACCCACTAAATCAAGTAATTTACAAAAATCCTTGCACTTTTAAGTCCTCTATGAGAATCCTCAAAAAGGAAAAAAAAAAAAAAAAGAGAGAGAGAGAAGAAAAGTCTTTATTTTGCGGTTGGTTTGCGCTTTTGTTGTTGTGACGTTTCGCGGGCAGGAAGGTGAGACTCACCGACGGTGTGGGCAGACAGGCTCTGCGGATGGCCTCGGAGCTGGAGTGCAGGGGCGTGTATTTGGGCTCGTGCAGGATGGGGTGCATGCTAAAAGGCTGCTTGCTGTTCATCGACATCATGATTGCAGAAGTTAGAGAGGGTCGCTGTCCGTCGTCCTCGTTCGACTCCGTTTTGGTGACTTTACCAGTAGAGAAACACCTCGCAGAGGAATGAAAATAAACAGCAACCTGCCGCTCGCAGAGGTGATTTTTTTTTTTTTGTCAAAAAAAAAAAAAAAAAAAAAAAAAGAAAAGTAACCCGCTGGATCGGACTCAGGGAGTTTCGCCTTTAAGTCAGGAAAGGAAAAAAAAGGTAAGGAGCAGTAACTCCTGGACTCCTGTGGACCTTCCGCCTGCTTTTCCACTCTCAATGACTCCTATAATAAAGATGCTGCCTGCATCCAGCGCCTATATTAGACCCACTGCCTCACAGGCTGCTCCTCATTGGAGGACCGGCCCTCCCTCCCGCTGCGTTCCTCCACCAATCACATGGAGAAACCTGGCTGTGGCCACGCCCACCATCAGAAGGGACCGTTTGTGGTAGCACTCTGCTGAAGAAATGTAACATTTGAAGATTAGAACCAGGACAACAATGTCAGAACAGGAACCACCAAGATTTCCATAACCAGGCATCCTCTGCAAGTTGTAAAATTCTGCATTGTTAAAATTTAAAGTTAGAAAAAGTCATAGTTCTGTACAGAGCTTTCCAAAAGCTGTCGTACTTGTTTGTTACAACCACAAACTTGGGATTTTCTGTGACAGATCAACACAAAGTGGCAGAAAAAGAATGAACTGTGGGGTTTTGATGAGAAAAATCTGAAAGGTGTGGAGTGTATCTGTGTTGAGCCCTGTCTCTCTGTCTGCTGTGTGTCTTGGTCTTCCTGATGTTGTTTGGTCACTAAAGTCCTTTAACAAACCTCTGAGCCCTTCACAGGACAACTGGGTTTATACCAGGTAGACCTCTGGAGGCAGGTAGATCCAATTCAAGTTTTATTATACAAACTGCACTCCTCAGAGTGTTATTAACAAAATATTGACTTGTGTGGCTTTCTTTCCACTTCACAGTGACAGCGCATAAACTTCCAGTGAAACACATAATTGTAGCAAGAAAATAATAAAAAAAAAAAGTTAAGTATTTATGAATATTTTTGGAAAGTCCTGCAGACATTTCTCAATAAGAAAATAGTTACTAAGCCTTTTAGGCTACCAAAAAAAAAAGTGAAATGAACTCCCAGGGTATAGAACTATTTTCCTTCTGTGATTCAAGAAGGCATTTCATGCAAATTTTTTAAATTGTTGCAAAAGGCCATTAAAGTAAATTTTAATTAATGAAAAAGTCTCCAAACCCCTCCAAATGAACCCATTTCCTTTTCTTAACAACTAACACGTAAACTAATGGTGGTTCATTCCCTTTCTGGCTGTGAGAAGGTAAGCCCTGCTCTCCATAAACACGCCATCCTCTCTCAATTAAACAATAAACAGGCCTGAATGGGAACAACAAGCAGACAATGAAATATTAACACATGCACCATGAGAGGTCAGAGGTCACAGCCTGCTAGTAAGGCGGGGGTTCTCACAAACTGGGTAATTATGGCCATAAACACCCAAAGCCTCCTTTTATAGTGGGAGAGATGTGAATATTTGGCAGTGCTTCCTGCCTCCATCTCTGATATGTCATCTATAAAAATTAAAAACAAATACTTACCAACTGTAACTATGTTTAATAATTGTTACTGGTTCTTTAAAAATAGAAATTAAAATTGCATTTAAAATGAAATACTTTTTTCCCTGCTAAAACTTGGGGGCTATGTTCCCACTTATTCATTGATTTCATTCAAACATTTTAATGGGAAGTTGAGTGGAGGGAAAAAGTCTCCACAGTTGAAACAGGGACAACCTAACCCTGAACTGGGTTCAGTACTTCAAGAAACTCTTCACACAGACATATCCAGGGCATCAGTTACAACTGCATGAGCCAGGGGCAGAAATGGTCTGATAATCCATCTTTTCACATCTTCAAAGTTAATGTTGTGTTTTATTTTAAAATCAATATCTCAGCATCTGAGGGAAGAGTAAAATAGTACAGAATTTAAGTAAGATGTTTTTACAATCAGCAACATTTTGGGGACATCTTTAATCAGAAGGCTGACATTTCTGCAATAAAAATCCCCTTTTACTGGTTTTATGCAAAAGTCACCCTTTCTGAAAAATGATTTATTTTTTTTTAGCTACAACCTTTAAAAGTTTACACAAAGTTATCATTATGTATGCAATGAATCTGAATGACATAAAACTTTCATTTATAAAATTGATCACCTCAGATAATGTTCAATTAATGGTACACCCACCTGTATTTATAGAGTTACTGACACTTTGAATATTGGATAATCAACCAGTCTAAGACATAATAAAGTGAAGAAAGTGTGCTAAAAAAAGACAAAATATTTTCATACATCATTTATATGGTGATGTGGACAGTGCAACTCAGACAGACACAGGTTAAGCACTCATGCACACAGTCACTGTTAAAGACAATTTAGAGACGAATAAACCTAACATGCACTTTTTGGCATGTGGGAGGAAACTGGAGTACTGTCAGTTTCATTTACCTAAACAGTCTCACACAGGAGAAAAGAAGAAAGAGACAAGTGAGTTTTTAGAATTTCTTGCAAGGAGAAAGGACAGAAACTTGCTTTAGTTACAATTTCCTACCCGTTCTGAAGCACTCTCTGCCTCACCCTTTCTTTTTATTTTCTTAGGGCAGTCCCTAGTTACAGAGCTTATCCGGTTATCTTGAGTTACAGGTGTGTTGCCCCTACGGGCTGCCATAGTGCAGAGTGTAAAGTTCAGTTCCTGTTTACTTCCTCCTGTAGCAACAATGCAGGAAGTGATCAACTCACAGTCCTAAAAAATATAGATGGGTATTTATATGGGATATTTATTTACAATTCTAACAAGTATCCAGAGAAATCCTTTGCATTGACAGAGAGAAAAAGGCAGACTTCCTTGAAAAACTTAAAATATATGTCAGATCAGAAGAACAAGATCCAAGTCAGACAAAAAATGAAATAATTAATGAATGATATCAAGTTGTTTGCAGAATATCAAAATAAATAATACTGGTTAAAAAAAAAAAAAAGATGTTGAGGAAGTTGCGAGAAATCAGTTTATATTAAATTGATTTATAATCGACCAAACAAAAAGACATGTCTCTCTAATTCTGGGTCTTCTCAGGCCAGATTCCTATTATGAGGATATGTTGCATGGTCTCATGCACTGGGTGAAACAATCTGTAAATGTCTGCATGCAGATTCATCTTGAAATGATGCAACTGAGGTAAAATTGTCCCTACATATGCGCTGCATCATGTGAGAAGAACTTTTAAATATCAGAGAAGCATCAGCTTTATTGAACTTGATGGTCATTTTTGTGTCATTCTCTGACGGCAGGAACTCAGAATCAAACTCTTAACCACTCTTCATCACTTTATTTGATGCTACAGTTGCGTTCCCCTCACCTTCCCCCCCTTTGGAATAAGCTCTTACTGTGTCAGAAATAGTATTTTCACAGGTTTTATCCAACAAACATCCTTCATCTGTATCATGTAACAAGATCTGTGTTGCTCTTGTTACTCTGCCTCTTGCTCTTCAGTCCGTGGCTGAACCGCCAGCCCTGACTCACCGACAATAAGAGCCGCCCTGTTGGTCACAGAGTCAAGAAACCTGAGTGAGACCTATTGTCCTGCCCTGGCTGCCACCCTCCAGAGGGTCCCCGGCACCCGTTCATTAAATATACATCACCGCTCTCCGGTGAGACGCCGGCAGCCAGGACAGTCCTTTGGGAAAGCGACACTGTACAGACATAGACCAGGGAGTACAGCTGGGATCAGAGGAGGATCTGCGGGCAGGGGAGAGAACGCTTCAGACACTTTAAGTTCACCAAATTGATCAAGAAAAACTGTTTGAATTAAACATTTACTTCCTTTGCTGGAAGTAAATAAAATGAGTATCAAACTTTCTCGCTATACAGATGTAATTGATGATAGGCTGTCTTGTGAAAAACACCAGTAATGATTTTCTGGGTTAGAGGGTGTGGGGGGGTTGTTATCCCAATGATGGTGTTACTTGGAAGAGGTGGGACAAGTAGAATCTGAATCAGATTGAGGTTTTCAAGTTGATCAAAGTATGCTGTTGAGATGTTAACCTAAAGAAAGGTTGCTTGCAACTCACAGGACGGACATGGACAATGCATAATGCCTAAGGAGGGGTTCTGTATTGCAACCCTTGTGTTTGGTTTACAAATCCAATCAGTGCTTTACATACAAGCAACGTTTGTACTCTAGAATAATTTGGCATACAAATGAATTCTTTGCAGAAGAAGCCCAAATCATCACCTTTCCACCTCCACGCTTGACAGTGTGTATGAGGTGTATGTGCTGAGATGTGTTTGTGCTCCATGGCCAAACATTTTTATTCTATACTCATCTGTCCAAAGGCCACTGAAGTTCTTCCACCTCACTATTCCCGTATTGGATGATCTAAATCTGAGGTGAATTTGTTGGGATGCTTTCACTCTTCTGCAGATTTTCAGCCATCTTTCATGTATTTCACTTGTAGGCAACCTTTAACTGTACTATAATACACATTAAGTTAGTTGTAAATGACCTTATAACTTCCCACAGTAAAAACAGTTCTGCACACCTAATGTCTTAGTTTAACATTTGTTCAGCTACTGGAGATACTTAGCTTCAGTTTCAGGAGGGTCTCGTTTGACGAGAATACATGTCATCGAGATGCATCTGTTAGCGTATTTTAGAGAAAGTATTTTTAGTTGTGTGTTTTAAAAAGTAAGAGCATGTGTGTGCTGTGTGCAGCTAAGCATGGGTGCCTTCGTATGTTCAGGGTGTAGCATGGACTCTGAGGGATCTAACATCCCACAAAGCTTTCAGGGAGCAGAACATGGCTGCCACAACGTGTATTTCTGCCACATTTAGCAAATGGACAGTGAAGTGCAACCCTCCGCCGACATCCACCACAGCCTCCTCACCTCATGCCTTTGCCTTCTCCTTTTTTTTTTTACCCCCATTCTTCTCTGTGCACTCCTTTTTCCTCTTCTCTCCACTTCCTCTAGCTTTGAATTATTGATAGCAAGTAAAATCTGACGTTGTAAAGTTTGCGACCATTCACCAAAATCGGCCTCCGCTTCTCACCAAGGGGGCATGCCGAAGGGTAGGCGGTGTCTAACCACACACTTTTAATGTAATTGCCTGTAGGGGTCCTGGTAAATATTTAATTGTCTGCCAGTCCAAATTAAAGACACAAGGCTGGAAGAAAAGGTTAGTAGGTTCGCTTGGGGAGAGATTCTGTGCACTTTACCTGGGCCAGTTGGTTTTTGAAAAGGGCTTTGTTGCTCAAATAGAGTGAAAGATGGAGGTAGACTGTTCTGCTTCATTTAGCTTTCAGTGATGAGAACATATGCACAAAGGTCCTCCATGTATTACCAGGAGATCCTGAAACCAAGATCTAAGAACAGACCATACTGAGACTAAAACTAGTAATCAGAAAGGTGTTCAAAGGAAATGCAATATCTGACTTGTCCACATGACCACATCTGTACCACAAAGTAGTAAAGAACACATTTTTTTAAAACATTTGGCCTTAGCCAAAATTTCAAACATCCTGACATTTTACTTTTGCCATTACTAACCCTTACTGTATTGACAGAAACAAAGTACACACATTTTCAGCTCCGGGGTGTTAAGGTATCATGACAAATTAAAGTCATTTGGTTTTGACCAGGTTTGAACTTATTTAAATGTAAACTCAAGTGAGCAACAAACTCAACACTTTTACTATCTATGGAGTGGTACCGGACTTACAAAATGTAAACACTGTGATGATCTAAGTTCACTCGCACTTTTTCAATAGGACGTAGAAGTGAATGCAGGACTCAGACACATTTATGAACCGATGATCAGCAGGATTGTCCAGCCTTAGCTTTGCAAAGCTACATCTGCTAGAGCGTTCTTTGGACAAATGAAACCAAAGTAGAAATATCAGCATATCATGCTTACCAACAGTCAAGCATGATGGTGGAAGGAAGATGATTTGGGCTCATTTTCCAACCACAACAGCTGGCCATGTTGCAGTCATTCAGTCCACCATAAACTTTTCTGTGTGCCAAAGTATCTTAGAGTCAAGCGAAAGGCAATCTGTCAAACAGCTGTAATGGAAAGTTGTGTTGCTTGCTAAAGTGTTGTTAAAGCACAATTTGGAAAGGTTGCATGTTATTTTTGGTTTAGATGGGATTCTTCTGTGAATTTATCAAAAGCTTATTTATGAAGATAAAATGTTTCTTAAAGAGGAATAAACCCTCAATGCAACCATCAGCATCTCATTCAACCCAGAAAACCTTTTGTTAGGTTTTGGGGTCAAAGGTTGTGAGCATTGGGATCGATATGTATTTTTGTCTCATTTAAAAAGAAATTATACCGCCAAAATGTGAGCTCTAACTTGCACCTAAAATGATTTATTCATTGAGTTTGTTGACTCTTCGCACCACATGATTCACCGACCCATGGGTTTGTGAGTTTTCTTCATCATCGCACTGATTTTCTTTTCTGCTCTTTGTATTCCAACCAGTGTTCTAGCACTGGGTTATTTCTTATTTACAGTTTCTGCATTTTTCATGCTTGCTGTTTTCATTATCTCCACCTCCTTAATGTCAGTCTTTCTCTCATCTCTTCTAATCTCGTGTTGAGTCTCTCCACATGCTGTAATTGGGCTGTTGATTGAAAACGAGCAGAAAGAAGTGGGAGCAAAAACAGAGCAAAAAGCAAAGAGAGGGACTGACAAGTCCAAAAAAGACAGATAGTAAATGAGACAGAGAAAGAGAGAAGACATATTTTGGATCAATAGATTAACTGAGTGCTCATGTATTATGCATCGGAGCCCTGCAGCACTTTCACATAAAGAGAATGTTGGGCAGGATTGGCGTGTAAAAGCTTTATAACTGCAGGCCTGTTTACTCAGAATATTCGAGGGGACCGCTGTCGCACTGAACTCGACGTATCAAAGCATAACTGGGCCAAGGCAGCAAACCGTCCTGAACCCAGAACCTCACACAGTTCAACTGCAGCCTTGTGTTCAAATCAGCACTGAAATTTGTGTTAAATTTTAGATTCTCACACTGGTTGTGGTTTCACGAGACAGAAAACTGACATGTTATTTAGTTTCTGGGACAGAGAAGTGATTATACTTTATTTTGCATATAGTGTTATAGAAGAAAATGCGCCCTCAATTTGCTCGGGAGTTAATCATCACTTGGTTTTAACAAGCTTCACGTAACTATTTAAGTGTAATTGTACAGAAGCCCACAGCAGATTCCACATGGTTCTATTTTTTAAAACGGAAGCCAAAGTAGAAAAAACTGTATGCAAAAAAACAACAAATTAAAGTAGTTTTTTTCTGGTTTGATCAGAGTCTCACATCATGGTGGATGAAATTTTTGTTTTCTTCTCTATAGTGTTGCTTCATTCCTCCATGATGCAATTTTGGCCAAGCCTGGACAGACTGGCTCACATTAGACTCACCGGTGTGTGCAGTTATTAGACAACTTGTGTTCTTGAGTATTCATTTTATTATTGAGTAACTGCGGAGCTTTTAGTCAATCCAACTTGCTAATGAAAATCTGATCTGACATCGGACCTTCAAGAAAGTAAAAGTGAAGTTTCAACTTTCTTAGGAGAATAACTATATGTACACAATTATTTGGCAACTATCACAATGCAGAATAATTATAGAATCAAATGAAAAGCAGAAAATTGGCACCTCTCATTTCTTTGTTTTTATCTGGTAAAAAGAATTATATATCATATACAATTACAAGTCTTCATTTCATGGACTCCTTTGAGAAAAAGACCTGATACTATAACACATATGGAGTGGAAGCATTCAAGTGTGAATTGCAAACTAGAAAAAAAAAACAATATTTGAAAGATTTCTTCCAGGTCTTCCAACTCTGGAAATTCCCATCTGGGTCAAAAAGAGGTCTAAAAAATGTCTGGATAAAAATTTTACATCGTTCACCTTCAGATCAGCGAGACAAAACGAGCTTCTGAAAGCAACATCTGAGGTTGCTCTTGACATCACCTGCTGGTTCCTTCCCTGTCCTAAAAAGTCAACATCCAGACAATCCACAGAGGGCTGAGCATCAAACAGCCAGAGCTCCTGAGCCCCTTCCCCAGATACAGCCACGCTTATTTCCATGCAAACAAAATCCCTTTCCCTCTCCTGTACTACAAGAATAGAGAGCAGTTGAAGCAAAGGGAAAACAAGTAAACAAACAAAATGGTGTGTGAACATGTCACTGAAACAGGGGGTGGAGGGTGTGTGGTGGGGGGAATTATATTAGAATAGCATATTCATGCAAATTGATATTATCAAATTTTCTCACTGATGTCTCTGGTGTTTGGAACTGGGGGGATAAATAAGAAGAAAAAGATGTTAATACTCAGAAGAGACGCGTCAAAGCTATTTGAAGATCCTTCTGTATGGATGCTTTGTTTAAGATCTTTTAGCAAATGTAGCTTTGATGGCAGAGAGTTCGTACTCACATAGAGATATGAAGATAACTACAGAGAAAAGGCTGTCCACAGGACGCCATTACTGCCTAGCTGCCAAGATACAACAAATATGTTAAATAAATTAAAAAAAAATCTCTTTCAAAAGAGAGAATTTCTTATTTGAACCCATTTAATTAACTTGGTTCAGTTGATAAACTAAAGTGTTTTTTTTCACGCATGTGTCCACACTGTTTAGAATTGGAATAAATTCAATCTGATGGTTTGCAAAAAAAAAAAAAGAGCTAAATCCTTCTCTATGCATTCTAAAACTCCCATGCAAACACTAAAAAAATGCCTGTTGTGCACATAGGTGGTAAAAATGTCAATATCGACACATCCAAAGTCCAAAAATGCCCCAAACATGAATAGAGCAATGCCAGGCTAAGGAGTCTTTCAAAACAATAGTAGTGGGGCTTTCTAAATGTGTTTACCATCTCAACACAATCAAACACTTATGCTGTTTGTGCACATTTGAAGTTATAGTTTTAGGAAAAATCAAGACAAGGTTGAAACCCCCCCAATACAGTTTCAATTGATGTGAGTCTACCAGACTACCAGGAGTGGAAACACCCTTAGAGAGTAAATTTGTGGTGAGCTCAAGAATTTCTGGGAGACCTTTGAATATAAAACAGTTGTTGACATGCATTTAATGTCACATGGGACAAAAACCTGTGGAGTGGTTCACTGGAGGGTGGTCCTAATATTTAATACAGAAGAGACTGCTTTGTCTAGACTTTATGCCTTTCAGCTTCCTCCCTATGTTGCACAACTAAGAAAAAGTGGATTGCTTCCGGTGTACCTCAGATGATTTATTTGCAAGTCCAACTTGCAAATGAGTTCTTTGAACAGACAGCTCATTTCTAAAGCAGTGACTTATTGGGCTTTGATAAAACAGCTTCATGTTACAACTGGAAATGTGAACCAGGGGACTAGATAATTATATGTGTATCAAACCTGTTTTTTCCTTTAGCACATTTTTTTAAACAGTTATCTGGGCTCTGACAAAAAGGAAAGAAGAAAAACCAATGAGATTAACTCCAGATTCCCGATTTCTCCCATGTATTCATTTGGATAAAATATTTATTGTTAGTGCCAGAGGCCATTTGGACTTATTCCTACTGATTTGGACCAACTTACTGATCAAATTGGTGGTATTCAGTAAAAAGGCGGGTTCTGGCTTTGCCCTTCAAGTGGGCAGCACTGAGTGGACACCTGAGGATGGGAGCATAACTGGGCAAAATAGCCCTGAATTTTCTATCAGAGAAAACAAAAAATACTGTGAAGTTTTAGATATTTTTTGTAGCAGGTGAGCATATTCCCCGTCCAACAACATAAACTGCACAATTCCAAACAGAAGAGTTACTGCTATTGTCTTATTGTTTCAAATCAAGATATTACTCAACTCTTGCACCTACTTGAGTCAGAGCCTGCTGTTAAAGAGTTTCCCAAAGGATCTCCAGTAGATGAACATATGAAAAGGCAAAAACACGGTAAAAAAAAAAAAAAAAAAAAAAAAGGAGAATGAAGGAATAATGGGTACTTAATGCCATCTGATCAGGACTGAACTTGGATTAGACCGCTACATGAGCAGAGTAAAACTGAACCTTAAACTTCTTACTTAAGTTACATAATTTGGTGAATTTTGTAACTTTTCTTACTGGGAAAGCAGTAAACAGTTTGCTTTTGATGCTGTTTCACATTAATGTGGAGAGAATTTATATTTTACAAAATCCAGAATCAAAAGGTAAAAACCAGAGGGTGCCACTTTAAAAGTACTATTCATAAACATTAGTTTGACTAATGCTAAAGGACGACGCCATAAAGATGTTTAGTGAAAGCTAATGCTAACGTGCTAACTTCATTTCAAATCATATCTGTCGCTGAGAGACTACAACCCTTGAACATCAATATAATTTTGATATAATCTTTAGGTGCTATAATGTGTATATCCTGTTTTTACTGTCTGTGTTGCCTTTATTTTCTTCTCTAAGTTTCTTGCTCGAAATAAAGTTATTGAGGGGAAAACGAGACAGAGAGAGGGAGAGAGAGAACATGAGGAGAAGAAATAGAACAAAAGATACGTTAGCGCTAGCGCATTAGCATTGCCTACCACATCAGAATACCTCTGTGCTCTGATGGTGTTGGTCAATCGTGGTCTCATCAGGAGGCAGCATTTCTCAGAAAAGTTTAGTACTACACCTTTGTGTGATTTTGATGTGAAAGCATTGACTGTCTTTAAGAGACTCTTTCTCAAAAATTCCACTTTGTAATTAGAGGAGTGGCTTCCCCACACAACAAAAAGGGACAATTCTCTACATATTTTCGCTATAAATGGAGAAACAGACAGAAACCAGTGGTTACATGAACAACATGTTAGCCATTGCTGTTGTTTCACTGCCCCAGTTTAATTGATGAACTAATCAGGCTTGTGTAATGCACTGATATTTTGTTATTTTTGGGTAAAGCTGCAATGTTTGTGAGCCCTTGATTTAGTCCATGTCTGTTGTTTTGGAGAGCTTTTAGAAAAGGCTGCTCAGTGAATGAATGGAAGTATCGTACGTTGGCGTTATAACAGATATAAAGGTCTTCCATACACCTTAGAGCTCCAGCTGGTCCAGGCTGGTGGGGGTCTTTGTCCCAACTATCCTCCCCTCCATCGCTTGTCCTCACCCTCAGACCCCCACCCCAATTCCTCCGTCTCACTCTAACAGGATTAGAAGGTGGAAGCTACTTGCTCGGCAGACCTCTGAGCGTATGTCTGAGCGAGAGACTGACAGCAATAGAGGTGGTCTTGTGTGTGTGTGTGTGTGTGTGTGTGTGTGTGTGTGTGTGTAGGGTGTGCATGATGGGGCTTCAGGGGAAAATGCCCACTCTCGTGTGTTTAACGGTGATAGACCCCACAACAGCTTTGAGGCGGTGGTCCCAGGGGACACCAAACACCAAGGGGAGTCTGTGTGTGTTTCTGTGTCGCACCATGTGTTGAGCTACTCTATATAATATGAAGCACAACTTATTCTACTGTATTCAGCATCCTCCACACTTCCTGGTAAACAAGCCGTTGTGTCAGAAACATCAAAATAAGACTAAGAGCAAAACAAGCCAATGATTGTAGAACATTTTTCAGGAGAGAGAAATAAATTGACAGTTTCCTGGGGTTCCAATGAGTTTATGATGCCATGCACTCTGAACTGAGCCCACAGCATTACAGATCCGAGACCAACAGGGAGAAGAAATCTTACTTGGTAAGATTTGTTTTTTTTGTTGTTGTTTTTTGCAGTGGCTCAACACACATGGATTATGGTTTGTTAGCAGCCGTCCGCAGAACATTGACATGCTGAGGTGGTAACTACCACCAGGGAGAGAGCTAAAACATGCAGGATGCACCCCTGCTTTAATAGATAATGACAGTGTGGAACCTGATGTGTGTAGCTTTACATTTTCAGTAAATCTCTGATGCTTAGAGGCAAGAATCTGAAATCACACAACTTCAGAAACTTTTTCTGTGTTTTATACATTTTTTTTAACAGATAGTGAGTTTAGCAATTTGGTTCATGCTGGCTGGCCGGGTTTCTCAGAGAATCCTCCGGCAGCGGGTTATTGAATTATCTTACCGTGTGTCATGTCTCGTCATGCTACCGTCCTGTGACAGATGTTCCTGTAAAGACCTCCAATAATGACCTGTGTTCTGTGCCGCACAGCTGCAGCTCAGCTCTTCCTCTTGCCTTTGGGCCCTGCTTCTTCAGAGGCCTACCTGCTATGGCAGGGTGCATCGGGAGGGCCAGAGCTCTCATTACAGCAACAATGAAATAATTATGAATGGTGTGCAGAGACCTCATCACAAGAATATCTATTGTATTATTTATTCAGTCAGTCCCCTGGTTCAGGGGGAGAGAACACATATAAACTTGCAGTCATGCTTCTCTCCTCCTCATTCAAGCTGCTGTTTGCTGCTCAAAGCGGAGGCCCACTCTGGCTTGGACTCTTCCTTTCATTCTGTGCTTTTCTTCGTTCTTTCTCTCTACTTGTTTTTACTTCAGGAGCCGCACCGGGAGCATCTACAGGGACCCCAAGGCTTCTTTTTCTCCACACACCTCACCAGATGGATACAAGTAAAATGCAAACAGAAAAACTCTCTATTTGTACATCTAAGTAAGTCAGCAAATGATTTACTTTTAAGATATGCTGTATTAGTAGTATCTGATGTTTAATATTCATGTGGGGAAAAAGGAAACAAAGAGGTCATTTGAGGTTGTGCAGAATAAGGATAATGGTGCCTACAACATGAAAGCTTCATCTGCACCAAGAGGAGAAACTTTGTTGCTGGACGCCGGTCGCTCACGGAGGATGAAACTGCAGCAGCAGCGGCGGCGTAGCAGGCGCAGCACAATGGGCCTCATTCAGAGGCAGCGCTGCATGCGACGGTGCTGCAAACACTGATGGAGAATAAAGAGAGAGGGAGAAAGAGAGAGGGCCGCAGCGACAGCTGCATCATGGAGCTCAGGAGGGAGTCGTCGCCCCGAGGCACGACAGGTGAGTGATGCTGCTGCCCGGCTGACTGTCCGGCTGCCTGGCTGGAAGCACTCAGCAGAGGATAATTACAGTGTTTCTGCACGGCTGGTGTGGCAGAGACGAGGCTTGGATGGACCTCACTCCGACACAAAGATGCTCTTATTACCAGTAATATTTTAGAAAGATGACAGTGCTCTTTGTTTTGATCCAAAACACGCTAAACGTGATAAGAAGCTGCTCTGCACATTTTAGCAACACTTTCTAGCCTCCTTGTTTACGTTTACATTTTTTATGATAAAATGAAAAATTGACATTCATCTCATAAAAACACATGTTATCTGTTTGCCTTTCTATCTAACATTAAATCATCATCTTTTATAAGTTCTAATCATTTATTGCTGAGGTTTACAGAAATTTCCATAAACTTTATAGTTTGCTGTAATTTTGACCCACTCCTCCTTGCAGAATTGCTTTGACTTGCTCTGTCTACAATTACTCTCTGGCTCTGAGATCTGGGCTTTGTGATGGTCACTCCGAAACAATAAAACATTGGTTTTATTGTCCAGAAGCTAATTCTTAACTAACTTGATGGCATGTTTATCGTCAATTTGTTCAACCCATTAGAATTAACATATTTGCACTGAATCAATTAGGAAAACTCTAATCTGACTTTTTTATGATGCCATGACGGCTTCTTCACCGAGTGGCCTTTCAGTCCATGTCCTGAGGTTGACACTCACACTTCATACCAAAATAAATTAATCTCTGGGTCACAGAAACCCAAGCTACGATAGCTCAACATTCCCATGGTGTTTAAACACACACGTAATTGTGTGAGTTGATGAAGATGCCCCCCCAAGGGATCTGGAAATTTTATCTAAGGATAAACTACATTTGTGGAGGTCTGGAATTTTCTTCCTGATATCTTTGCTAAGTTGTTTGGATTTTGTTTCCCACAATTTCACAAAAGGAAGCAGAAGTTTGAGGCGCTGTCTTTAAAATACATCCACAGGTGTGCCTCCATTCAATTTCCAAGCCACTGTTGGTAATTAGTGTCAGAAAATTATTAAATATTAATAGTGAACTTCATTATTTTGGCTTCACAGTAATATAGAGTTGTGTATCATCAGCATATTGTAATACTCTATAATGTAAGATAGGGGAAGAATTCAAAGGTGTCTCAAGAAACCATGTGATCTTTTTGTGCATGGTGCAGGTGCTTAACATGCTGTGTTGCTTCTTAAGCCCCTGTAATGTTTCTTTTTATTTTCACGTCCTTATATGTTCGAAAACAAAGATTCAAATTGACTTGTTGATCAGCTGATTTCCTTTCTCTGTATTTGTCTTCTCTCTTCTCCTCTCATGTCAGCAGATGCTTTCTCAGCATTGCTCTGTGGAGACAGTTTGGGTGCTGCTTGGTGGGACACAATGAGAGCACTTCATCAATAATGCAAAATGTTTCAGTGGAAACTGCCTGGCAACCGCGACTGCAACGCCTGCATCCTGTATCGGAGAGAGAGAGAGCCTGAGAAACAAGAGAGAGGGAACAGCCGTGTACGTAGCTGAGCTAAAGGAGGCAGGAGGGGAGGTAAAAAAATGCTCTGAGATCACAGAGAGAAAGAGATGAAGCTGTTTTTATGTTCTGGTGTTGGTCCTAAACATACAAGTCTGAGAGACTTAATCCAGTAGATCAGCAAACTGTGGCAGCATTGATGGAGTGTGCTTTTCTTTCTCTTGTCTCGTTTTCATCAAATGAATCTGGCAATTCATTTAGAGTGGTACAAATTTAATTTATCGACAGACCTGGAAAAGATGTTTATGAAAGCGTTCAAATAAATTCACCGGGAGCAGAAATTCAAAAGATTATAAGGAGAGTTCTGGACTGAACTGGCAATGATTTGGAAAGATGTAGCATTGGAGAAGAAATGTAACACAGCCAAGGAACAAATACATATATTGTTAAGATTAAAGATCTCAGGAGTCACTGGAAAACAATCAGGAGCTGAAGACGTGTCCATTCAACGGCCTGGCGGTAAATTAAAGAGTCTCCTGCAGTGTTTTAAACATTCATCACTGCCCTCCTCCCCCAATTTGTTGCAGTGAATTATTAAACCTTCACCTATTTTTAAATTATTCAAATAGTAGATGTATTTTTTTTAAACACCTGGCACATTGGAAGATTTTACCAAGGGAATCCCTTCTCGGTCTGAGCAACACTCAGAGGGACTCTGGTGAATTCTAGCAGCTACTCATAATCGCCATAGTGCTGTGTTTTTATTTATGAAAATGTGTCAACAAAGAGTGGTCATTATACTGTATATATATATTTTTTTTTTCAAAAGCTTAAACGTGATTTTGAAAACACTACTCACAGTTAGCAGAAGACCTTAGATTATTAGCAAAATGGAAGATTTCATTCAAAACTGAAGTTTCTTACAAAAACAAAATTTTCTCAAAAGAACATCCAACACATTCATCATATGGATTCAGTTAAACGCTGCTATGTTAATCTTAAAAAGACTTCTAAAAACTGCCGGGTTTTTTGGAAATAAGTACATTTGTTTGGTGTCCTGAAAGCAAAGCCTTTTCAAAAACCTCCGATTGTTAAGTGACCATAAATGGACAGTGCACCATTACCTAGCGTAGCTCCAGTATGTTTGGTCATCTGGTTTTACCTGTGGCTGCCCCATTTCAATGGAAAAGACAAGTGTTTTGTTGTTGACTTACCACCCAGAAACTCCTGCTACATTTTTGCTGGCTGTGCAGGAGGTTCTACTTCTGCTTTTCAAAGACATACAGTTGTGTTGTTGTGCATCTTTTTGCAGCCATTTTCATGTGCAAGTGTAAACGTTGAGTTGGGGGGCATGGCCAGCAGCAGCCTATTAAATAAAATATGATTTAATTTGGTTTGATTTGGATTTAAAGTGACAAAGGCCCTAAAACAGCTCATTGTGTAAGGAGCTCAACATGGGCAGAGCTGAGCAGACTAAAATATCATTATCTAAGAATTATTTTGTGCAAAAGTAATGAATATGTTTATTTATAGTTGATGGATCTCTCATAACCCGGTCCAGAGCATAATAAGTCACCTTGAAAACACTTGTCGCATTTACACAGACAAAAATAAAAATAAATTCAACAACACTACACATTTTGTTATTCCTGAGTAGTTGTGGGAGAATTTTAATTTTAATGTGTCAGCTTTCACAAGAAAATTGAATCAACTTTTGAGTCATGATAAATCAGCTATAGTTCTGTACATTAATGGAACCTCTCTGTGTGTGGGAGCTGGTGGGTTGGGGCTCGGTGTTGTGGACGGGGATTCCTTCCTCCCATCTCTCCCTCTTTAAAACCTGATTAATACTTGATGCTACGATGATGGCTACCCGTTGTACAGCAGCATTTGGCGGATGATTGAGACTATTGGGAAACGTCACTCTGCGCGTGTAGGTGTGTGTGTGTGTCTGCGTGTGTGTGTGTGTGTATGGGAAGCGGGGGGTATTGCCCAACTTTGTTCGGGTGATTAAGGCCACATGTTATTGATTGGCAGACTGCTTGAAGTTCACCATCATCATAAATAATTCCAGAATAAATAATCACCTTTGTTGGCCACGCTGACAACCTTTCATTGAAGAGGAGATGCATTTTTCATGCTTTTTTTTTTTACCTTTATTTAAGTTGTACAAGCGTGATTTCTTATTTACGAGATGTGCAAACCATTCACACACTCTGATGTGAACAGTGGACCATAGAACTCTGTGAAAAAGAATACCCTGAACACATTTACCAAATTATCTAAAGCAGCACCTCAGTTTAGTTCTTGTCCACATTAAATATTTTGCTGAACTTACATTTTTGCCTAACTAAGCTAAACTCTTGCTGCCTTCACATGAATAAAACATAAAAGCATCACTGCTCCCAACACACTTAATAATTGTTTACATCCCTTTTGACGTCCTCAATCGTTTTCCTCATTTCTTTTAAATAATCTGTTGTTAAATATACTGCAAGAGCATATTATGATTTTTTTTAACTATCTTTTTCAGTGGCCACGTTTCTGTGAAACTGAGTATGCTGATTTTAATCATGTCATAGTATTTTTTTTTCTCATGTTGTCAGTTTGTCCGTAGTGTTCAGTCTATATTGAAGTTCTTTGCTGCTGCTACACCGACATTTCCCAATAAACAGGGAATAATAGTTATTAAAAAAAAATTCTATTCTTACCTTACTGACCTGAATCTGACTGTATGGAGATGCACCTTTGATTTATGTTGTATTGTGTTGAATGAAATCAATCTGTTGTTTCTGAATTTATTAACTGAGTGATGGTGGGGTGAATTAGATGTTTTTTTTTAACTGCCCTGGAATTAAAGTTGTCATGTGGTTTTGCCATAAAAGAAACTGTACAACTCAGGACTAATAATTTTAGAAGTTTATGTATGAAGATGAAAAAAATAAAATAAAATCTGAAATGCAAAAAAGTAAAACAAAAAAAAAAATGCATAAAATAAAAAATGCATCATGTTCTTGGCCTGGAGCAGTTCCTCCTTTAATACACTTCTTGTGACTGATACTGCAGTCTTGATTAAGTCAGACTTCTTTTATTCAGAAGCCACACACAATGTCTTCCCCTGAGAGACAATAAATATTTTACTTTAATGCTGTTTTCATTTATATTTTATGCTCAAATGTTAAGGAATAAGTTTCACTACCACTTTAATATCTACATGGTAAAATATGTTATGTCTGTTGCTGATCAAAGACACAAACAGAACATAGGTAATAAATTAAAATAAGCAAAAATATAAATAAATAAAAAATACTTTTATGACTAATGAAACAACATAATCCTAAACTGGAACTGGGATTGAAACAGAGCCAGAAATTCACCAGCACAGAAACACTATAACAGCAAAAAAACTGGGGCATTTTTACAGCAAGGAAGTCTAATCAGCTTTGCTTTGGTTCCTGAAAGCAAAACTAAAAGTAAATGAGATCGAGTCACTTACACCATACATAAAGTTTAAATAAGATTTTGCATAAATTGTATAGAAAGATGCATAACCCGTTAATCAGGCTAGTCAGAATCACCCAAATTATTTCTAGTTGCTGGATGCAAGAATTGAGAGAAAATTGTTGAGACGAATCTCCTTAGAGAGAGTCAGTAAAACCAGGCCTGGAGAAACCTGAGCTGGAAAGACACTCAAAGAGGAAGAAATCCTTCCCCTAAATGCCAGATAAAAATCCATGATACAAACCAAAGTGTTTGGCTTCATTTGGAGGAAAAGGATGGAGTCCATCCTAATAGCGAAGTATGGAGGTGGAAGCATCATGTTGTGGGGGACCAGTGTCCTTTATTTAATAGATGAAATCATGAGAAAAAAAACTTAATGTGTTCAGATTCCAACTTCCAACAAGGAAACAGTGTTCACATATTAATTGCTTCACATATTTTATTTGTATTTCATCTTTTATTTTTTATATTCAGCAACTTAAGAGGTTCAATTTTGGTTATATTTTATAAATATGTCTAGGTGTGATAATATGAGAAAATCACAACTTTCTGTTTAATCAGTCAGTATTTAATGTTGCTGACACAAAGTCATGTTAAAATGTGTTGATTCTTTCTTTTTTTATTTAGCACATTATAAAAAATGTCGCACTTCATGTTATAGAAAGATGGTCAACATTGTTACTACTAGAGAAAAGCATGTAAACTTGAATAAAACCAAACAAATATCTTGAATAAAAATTTCCCTCACTATTCTGGCATTTTGGAAAAAAAGATCAAATGAAACCAGTGCTGAAGACTGAAGATTAAAGCAACCGATGCAAGTGGCTCTAAGTGTTTTCCTTCATGTGAAGTCATTCTCTCTGCCTACTGGGAGGCTCTGGTGGTATTCCAATGCCTCTGAGACAACCTCATCTATATTACATCATCTTTACCATGAGCTCTGATCGCCCTGCAGAGACGCAAAGAAACAGCGAGACAAGAGCTGGACTCAAACGCAAGGAGGAGAGACAACAGAGGAAAAACCATGGAGCTTAAAGGAATGGCAATAAATCGGAGTGAAAGCAAATATGAAGAAAAACAAGAAGACCGGATCCTCCAGTGGAGTCCGGGGACAAGTCATGAAAAAGAAACTATAAGAAAATGAAACATAAAGAAAAAAAAACAACATTGAAACAAGATGATGGGATGCTCAAAAATAGAAGAAAGTGAGATGCTTTTATGTTAAACGACACACCCAACTCTTGAGTCATCTTTGCACCGCTCCACGCTCACACACAAAGACTCACAGAGAGAGACACACTCCCATCAGCCTCCTGTCCCTCTGCATTAGGAGCCGCCTCGGGGCATGCGAGGCTCAGACATACTGAGGCAGCCGGGCAGAGACAGCAGAGTGGAAGTAGGGGGAAATCAGTCTGTTAAGAGCTGTCGTTTAAATAAAAGTTAGCTCTGGGAGTGGGTACTAGCACAACACTGTGGGGGGCACACAGCTACGTTTCCATTATAACTTGGTGCAAAACCTTGTAGATAGAAAAAAAAAACAACAATATCACATTTGTAATGGAAATGCAGCTAGTGTTATATTTCCATTAAATAAGAATCATTAGAAAAATCACTAGAATACATCTGTCCACATGATAAATCATTAAAAACATGCTGCACAATCATCCTCTGACTACTTCCTGTTGTCTTGTTCTTCATGTTTTGCACCAGTCTCCACATCTGGCTGTTGATCATCTGTCTTATGTGAAACACCTTCAAGTGAAGTGTTTCAATTACAGCTTTGCAAATAAACCCAATTGGATGTCATCAAAAAAATCACTTTGTCCTAGCAGTAAAACTTTTTATTTTCAAAGTGTAAAATTATGCAATTATAAGATCAATAGAAACATGGCTAATGACCAGCACTGGCTAAGCATAGCATGGATCATTTGTCTTTTGGGATAAACCTAAAAATATACCAGAGGAGTTTGAACTAAGCAGCCAAAGACAGCTGCAGAGTACAAATGTAGCTCTCCTTCTTCAAGACACTTCAAAAACACAAAAATGTTACCAAGTAATTTTGGTCTAGATTCTAGTGAAAACATTCTACCCTTGCTTTAAGTCCTTTATCTTAAAAGGGTCAATAATTTCTAAATATTGGTTTGAAAAATTACAGTTCACTGGCAGGTTATTTCATTTATAAGATGAGAAAATGTTTTATAAGTTAACTTCTATATCTGACTGAGAATTTACTTTTGAGTGAGTTTAGTTTTATTTCAAGTGTACTAAAATATTTGCACTGGAAAGCAGAACAAAAATACCTGGTAAGATTCTGTGTTTTTGATTATTGGGGCATTTGTTTGACAATTTAACAACAACCATCTAAATGAGGTTTTTGTTAAATGAAAATAAAATCTTTCTTTTACTGCCACTGTCACAACTTAAAATTGTACAAACAACCTAAAGCACAGAGGAAGCGAATATCGAACCTGTAAATACTGGAGAGCCCTTGTAAAAATGTATATAACTGCCAATTTAGATTCTTCAAACACCAAATCTTAATAAGAACTGTCAAAACTCAGGTCATGTGATCATGACAAATAAGACAGACCAATTTTAAAGCAGATTTATTCAAGTTTATTCTGCGACCTTCAGCCTTAAAAAATAAAAACTGAGCTAAATTAAAGATGAACAAAAAGTAAAAAAAACAACAAAACAAACCAAAGCAGAACCAAACCAAAACACTGGACAGCCTGCTATAAAAAGACAAAGGTCAGCCATACAGCCAATCAACATCAAGAATAAGGAATGGGGCTTCTGGATTGGCTGTTCAGTAAACACCAACTAGTCAAGTAGGATTGTGCCCTTGTATTCAATCTTCGCAAGCAGTTTTTTTTTTTTTTTTTTTTCAACATCATCTTAGATGAGTTCCAGGAGAAAATCAGTGGTGTATTTTCCATGAATAATTTGGAATCACATTCCACAGAAAAATCCACAAATATTCAAATCTGCAAATATGAAAATGGGAACAGGAGCTCATTGACTAAGAGATTATCCGTCAAGTACATATTAGAATTAGTAAGAAATAACATCCAAAAAATGAGACAGATAGGACACTTATTTAAATATATATGTATCTATATATAGATCTATATATATATATATATAGATATATATATATATATATATATAGATCTATATATATATAGATATATATATCTATATATATATATATGTATTATATTTTTTATGTTTTTTATGATTTTCTGAGTTATATTTTTCTTTGAGATAGTTTTTCTGGTGTATTGTTATTTTTAATGTACATTCTTGCCATTATTTTTAATAGTTAGAATGTCTCAAATTTAGATAATGAAATATCTTATCAATTATGATTCAAACATGATTCCATTTATCAAGTAAAACATGAAGATTTATGAAATTCAGGATATTTTTATTTGAAAAATAAAATGAAAAAAAAAATACAGAAGAGATCCAAAGAGGAAATGTTTGTTGTCTGCAACCATAAATGTGCACTGAGACCAGATCTGATCAGCTCAACAAAAACACACAAAGCAACTTTTAATCCAGAATTTGATCACTTTGATCACTAGCTAAGTCATTAGTACTGCAGATTTTAATCAAAATAAAGTTCTTCAAACTTGCATTGATGTCAGGGGAAAAAAAACGTTCTTGTTTCTGAAATTGAGCTGAATTTACATGGGTGAGAGAAAAAGAGTGAGGGAGGGGAAGTGGGAGGGATGATGGGTTCTTTAGTGGTTGTGTGATCGTAGCCACCAGTTCCACAGCTGGTGCACCAGCAGGCAGCCCAGCCTGGCCATATGTTGCCTGGGCTGCTCCCATTGCTCCCATTATCCTCAGAGTGTAGCCTCGACCCCCCCACCCCACCACCCTCACTCCCAACTTCCCAATCCCAAACCACCAGCATTACAATGCTCTTACACTCCCCCTCCACCCTGACCCAGTGCCACTTTCTGCTCCCACCACAGCTATTATGGTTTCAGAAAAGACTTCTACAGTATCCAATCTGAGGCCGGTTGGCCACACAGCCATTTTTAAACTGGGATTACATTGGGCCTTTAGGGAACCTAATGCTACAGATAAATGGTCATATGCAGCAAAGACAATGTTTTGGTGGTTTATTGTTGGTCTGTTTATGAACAGAAGCAGAGAGGATAATTATAGACCCCAAACAGGTTCACATTTCTATTCATTATGAGATAAACAACAACTAAACTACAACAATTATAATATAGATCAATAAAAAAGATAGAAACAGCCTTTATTGTTCCTCAAAGGGGACAATAAACAGTAGCAACAAATACAAATGTTCATACAAAAAGTTATTTAAAGGATTAAAAAGAACATGTATACAAAAAATAAGATTAAGAATAATAATGTAGAAAAATTATGTACAAAACTACAACAGCAAATACTGTGCAGTTATTAGAAATAGGGATATGAGACTGACATCCAACTGAATGTAAGTAATCCAGTAATAACAATTCATATTCAATCAATTCAGTTCAACTTATTTCAGCACAATCATATAGCCAGATTCATAGAATAGAACAGAATAGAATAGAAATGTCCTTCAGTTTCCCACACTGTTAGATGTAATAAATAATGATTTATACATTATTTGTGTCGACCAACATCTCATCTAAATTTTTCCAGTGTGGGAAAATGAAGGAAATTGTTATTATTTGAAGTGGTTCCCAACTTTAGTCTGAGAGAGAATCTGTAGAAAGAGCAAAAGATTAGGGTGATGGCAAACAGGCCTTTCAGTCTCCCAGGCTTAGAGTTCATCTCCAAAGATAAATCATCAAAATACTAGTTTTATGTTCAAATTCAAAAATACTTTATTGATACCAAAGGAAAATTAAATGTTGTAACTCATATTAAATTAAAATTTCAAAGAATTATAGTGGTAGCTGTTGACAGGAAAGTTCATTTGAACTACAACACATTTGAAGAAACCTCAAACTGAATTTCTACACTCTGTTTTCCCAAGACTTTCTGGAACTTATTAAAGCCTGTAGAAATCTAATCAGGAATTATAAGAGGTTTGATTTATCTAATAAAAAAATTAATTTTTCCAGAGTGGTTACACATATTGTCTAATATGCCATTTCTTAATATACTAAGCCAATTCTGCTTCTATGTTGTTGTTTTTTTTTACTGACAGACGTACAATTTAAAACTCATTCAGACAGACTTACACAAAATCAATCTTTGTGACTCAGTGAGTTTGAATAAGCAGTCTGTGGTCTTCAGTGTGACAGGCTCACTGACGGCCACTTCAGAGTTCTCACAAGCTCCTACACCTACAACAAATATCAGTTTCAAAAAAATGTCAGAAAAAAATCCTTAAATGTGAACGTTAATACCTTAAAAACATTTAACGTCAACACTTGAGTACTCTTCAAATAGAGAACTCACAAACACCACAAACATCTAACATCACCTGTTAGATGTTTGTGAGTTTTAAGTCTCAATCAACGGGCTCTGTGCCATTACCGAGCAACCCCAGTGAAGCCCAGCCCCTTTACTTAGCAACCCAACTGCAGCTCCAGTACATTTGGTCAGCTGGTTGTACTGCTGTATATGCTGTACAGTGGCTACTGGAAAAGAGAAGTGTTTCACTTACCAGCCAGAAACCTCTTGCTGCATTCTTGTTGTGCAGGAGGCTCCACCGCTGCTTTTTGAAGAAGAAACTGCTTTTCTATTTGCAGCCATTTTTGCAAGCAAGTGTCAATGTTGAGTAGGGGAGTTTGGCCATCAGCTGCTTAGTTGCACTTAAATCAGTGTTTTCTCAACCTTTTTTGGGCCAGTGCCCCCTATCTATTATCCATGACCCTCACCACCCCCGTCATAAAATAAGTAAACTACTTTGCACTAAATATTATTGCATTATTAATATTGCTATCACTATTGTTGATGTTTTGATTTTTATGGTTGTTTCTGTATTTAGCATCAAAAAATAATTTCCCAGATAACAAAACAGCCATGTGAATAGAAATCATTTTTACAGGCGTCTATGAAAAATGCAATAAATGGGCATTCAAGTTAAAATCTGTAGACCTAACAGCAGCCAATCAGAGTGGAAAACATATTTTTGTTCTGTGCCATTTTCTGATTTTAGTTGCTAAATCTTTTACAAAATGACCAGATAAAAGATGTACAACAATTTAAACCAGTTTAAACTTTGATCTATTTGCAAAAAGACAGAGCTCTGCAACATTAAAACATGGGTAGAACTGTGACAATATCAATCATAATTCTTCTTCTCTTCAGTGTTTCTGTCTGTTTCTGGTGGTGCAGTTCCGTGCTGCCTTCAGGAGAATGGGACATTAGATTATTATTCATAAAATATTACCCACATGGTATTTACTGTACAAATCAGAGCTTTCAGTGGAAAAACAAAAATTCCCGATGCTTTTAATGACATGCAAATATGGGACAGAAACGTGGATTATATTTTTATATAGACCTGACTATTGATTTATAGATTGATAGTTTCACGGGACAGAAATTACAAAGAACAAAGCTGGTTCTTAATCAGATCCAAATGAGTCAGATTAAAAGTGCCATGGAGTCACTGAACCGCCTCATCACATTAACACCGACATGAAAACTAATATTGAAGAAATAAATATATCAAAACCAATTAAAAACATAAATAAGTGATAAGTTTCTCACTATTATGGTCAGTAAAACATGTGTCTTCTTGTGGTCTCAACAAACCCACAGCACTTCAACAATACTGTTTTACCTTTTATGTGGAAAATATTTTCTCTTTATTCTTGCCATAGAGTCTTCTTTATTAATTATTGCTCAAAAGGTCTTGCCATACCAGCTTATTCCTCTGTAATTAATTTTGTTTCTTAGTTTATTCTTGCATTTTGTTCTTTATTCATTTCCATTTAGATTTCTTTGATTAGTATTATCCTCTCTTAGTTTATTGCTATGTTCTCTTTAGTTTCTTTCCTGTTGCTAGTTTTATTTTATTGTTTGTTTTGAAGCTCACCACCAATGATCTTCACTCATCACCTGTTGCATCATCCTGTTCCTAATCATCACGTGTTTCACCTGATTTGCCTCTCATAGTGATTTTTCATTGTTCGTTGTTTCATTCGCTGATCCTGATTCACATCTAGTTAATTCGTTGCTCCTTCCTACGTCTCGGTTCTGCTGTTTCAGAGTTTTGCTCAACGTACGTGAAGAAATCCCAGTAATCCGATGATTTAAATTCAAAAGTTCTGTGGTGCTACTGTTTCATACCCGATCACTTTCAGCACCGATGTTAACCATATAAAATAAATGCTCTCTATCGTTGAATCACCCATGGAGGGATTTATTTTTTTTAAATTGGTTCATTTTTCTGAAGGATATACGGTGAGGGTGTCGTGATTTCAGTCTTTACAAAAAGCGATATTCTGTTTTCCTTCCATGGAAGCATAAAGCATCCAGACGGACAAGAAACACTTAAAGTATAAGTTGCTGCTTTGACATCATCACCCTGCCAAAACATATGTACAAAAATCCTCAATAAAACAAAAAATATTTGAAAATCAGACACCAGACAAGTGAATCACAGCAACGTCACCAGCCGGTCTAAAGCTGAACTGATGCTGTGAAGCTACTAGCAGCAGGAGCCGAGACAAGAATCGAACAGAAACACTGAAGAGAAGAAGAGCTTCCATCGATACAGTTGTAGCCAAACATGTTTTAATGTTACACAACATTAAAACATGTTTTAGCAAGTTGCTCAAAGTCTAAACTGGTATTGTTGTGTATGTAAGGTGTAAAGTTTACCTTGGAGCAAACGGCCCCCAGAGGAATCTCACCTCCCCCTTTTGGAAAAATTTGGTTCCCTCACCAGCCGGCCCCTCGTCCTGTGTGGGCCCCTGGCAGAGATTCAGGGTCATCTACAGTTTCACAATTCTTGCTCTCACTGCTGTCAATTAGCCACCCCCCAGTTTACACACACCAAGCCGCATAATCACATCATCAGTGCTGGCTTTTAATCTGCTCCCCCCCGTACCCCTCTCCCGCCCCGCTCTTTTTCCATTAATCAGTTCTTTATAGCTTATTACATCTTTATAATATATGAATAGAAATAAAAACACAATTAGAAATTTTGGGATTTATGAATTATTTACTATTTTAGAAGCAACAGCTGATCAGAACCAAGGGTCAAAGGTGAGCTTCATTTGAAGTAAACCTTATTAATATCACAGTCAGTTATGCTTCTGTGTAACTGAATTATTTCCCCATCAAGATCAATTACAGTGTAGATTAAAACTGCATGAAAACCAAAATAGAAATTCAGACATAAACAAAACAATTTTAGGTTTGCTTGTTCCTTTTTTTCCATTATTTTTTCATTGTTTCCTCTTAAAAAGAAAAGAAAAAGTCTTGGTAGGAAACACCACATCCCAGGAATGTTTGAAAATAATGAATTTATAAGATTAAAACTAATCAATGAAAAATTAAAATCAACTAACAATTTTATTCAATAAAAAAAAACAGAAAAAAACAATCCAACTGAAGCCCAGGACTATAGACAAATGTGATAGACAGATGAGCTGTTTTCTCCTTCCAGAGCCTGCAAACAGCAGAAAAAGTGTAGTAACGGACTCGCAGTTAATCCTCATTACATATTGATACAACAGATCATACAGTAAAGTGAGTATTAAGTATTAAGCACTTTAAACCCCCCACTCCTACAAAATTTGTGAGCCAAATCTGTGAAGCTTTAATGTTTTATTTACTGTGAGCTGGTGAGCAGCAGTATGATAATTATTTGCCTCTGCTGTGGGGTTTGGAGGATTCCTGAGTCACATTCCTCACTGTGACAGTTTGATGTTATGGCACTGCCACACTCACACTCACGCCCACGCACACACTCACACTCACGCCCACGCCCACGCACACACACACACACACACCCGCACGCACGCAAACACAAACTGAAAAACAAATCGTAAACATGGTCTTAGACCCACATAAAATCCAGTGCATACATAAAGTTTTGCATGTGAGTGTGTTTGAGCTATTTGGGGTCCAAAAGCATAAAAATTGTGGAAGAGACAAGATCCTGCAAAGTGTAACAAAATATGTGTTTTCCTCGGGCTCAGCCATGAAGAACAGATCTTTAACATTCAGTAAAACACTGTGGAATTTTCTGAATTTCATAGTACTCTTCATATTCTTGATAGGTTTGATTTAGCCCAGACTACTAATATAAAGAAGACTTGTGTCATTGGTCATGTCTTTTAAGTCCCACATTACAGCAACAACCTTTTGACGCATATCCTCCTTGCAGACGGGACCAGTGACAGTCTCAAAGATTGTGTCGGCCATTACATAACATTTTTGTGTTAAAAAGGATTGATATTATGTAATAGTGTAGCGATGTGATTCCAACATTAATTGATTGAGCTGTGTTTACTTCCTAGACAAAGCCAAAGCTTCCATTAATTGTGCATAAACAGTTTATGTTTCCTATAGAATGTACTCCTGTCCTAATGCAGTTTTTTTATGTCTGCTTTGTCGTCTCAGCTTCCAATCGGCTCCTATATCAATTAGCTTTAAATGTTTGCATTGATTTTATTATTAACTATATATCAACAGATCAGGCTGGTTTTGTATGGAGCACTCTAAGGGACAAAGGGGAGGGATATTTTTTTCTTTTTCGTTACCTTGTAAAAGCATTACATTCTCTTAAAGTAAGTTTGCAAATACACACAGTCACAGTGATACTGATTGCCAATTTAAAATAGCACACGTGTACACTGTTAGAAATTGTGCTTATAACTTTTAACTTAACTCTTTGGTGCAGAAAACCGGTTGAAAAACAATCTATTAACTGCATCTTCATGTTTGGGAGCATGAACAACAGGTTTTATGTCATCTTTTTTTCTACTGTAGTGAAATGTACTTGCAGTCAGTGTGGAGAGTTGGTTTTAAAGGCGAGGAGAGCAGTGTTGTGGGTGAGCGAGAGTTTTTGCACATACAACACATAAAACTGAAAACAAGAGATTTTGCTCTTGGACTGAAAATATGCTCCTGAACTTTGTAAAAATATTTTTAATAGCACAGCAGTGAAGCAACCCAAACAGACGATACCAGGTGGACACGTTTAAAATAAAAGCCAATTTTAAAATCAAAGCTGGTTTTGATTTGGAAACTTATTTGGGGACGAATGCCAGATGAATGCAAGAAACTGTGTTTTTCTCTAATATCATTTATGTTTACATTTGTATGACTGGAGAGAATGCTTTATAGCTTAAGTACCAAATTTCTGCAACATTTATGCTCATATTTATTACAACACCGACACTGCACATATCGTGGATTTTTTTTGTATTTCACAAGATCACACGCACAAACAGCCAACTGAACACCATCAGTGTGTCTGTGTCTACCTGATATTGCAGGCTGCGGTTTGTGGGCCCGCTCTCCCCTCTCCTCTCGGCTTGACACAGGATGCAGCAGTGGTCAACGTTTGTTTGGTTAAAGCTGCAGAACCGCAAGGTCAAATTTCAGAGACGGGAGAACAAAAGCTGGACAAGGAAGACACAGAAGAAGACGAAGAAAGCTGAGAAGGGAAGAAGCCCCCATACGACACCTTTTTTTCAGCATCCCTCAGAACTTGAGCTCCAGCACACACACACGAAAACACACACACCTTTGTTTACTAAACTTTCCGCCTTTGAAATATTTATTAGCGTTGGGAGTCTCAGCGAACCTGTGTGTGTTTGCGTGTCTGTGTGCGTGTAAAGCAGCGGGAGGTTGCCCTTGAGACAGACATCTATCAGGGGAAGAGGTGATAAGTGTGTGTGAGTGGAGAGAGCAAGCGATTGGGTCATACTCATGTGACTGAGAATGTAAATGAGCATCAGTTTACACACACACACGCACACACACACGTGAGGTTTTACAAAGTGTCCGAAGTGATGAGAAACAAGGCCTCACAGGCTCTGACCACCTGAAAACATGCAGACATGTAAACGTTTTCTCAAGGCTCTTTATTTAATATCTCTCATAGCATACAGACATATAATATATAAATACTTAAACTTCAGAGGGAAAAAAATAAATATAAAAGAACAACCAGTATTATAATTCAGAAACGTAGACATTATAATAAAGGAACAACTAACTTTTGGATTAACAGGAACATGAGTAAATTTAACATGAAAAACTGCAACATTGTGTAAAAATAAGTTTTATTTTAAAGTTGACAGAAATGTTCATACAGGAAATGGTACAAAATTACCAAGATGTTTTTTTTGTTTTTTTTTCACATAAGTTTATTATACAGTGTCTTATTATTGTTATCTTTTTTTTTTTTCAAATAGCAGGTTGTAACACAGTAGTGATCGACTCAGCCTGTCAAATGTTCATTGTGTTCATCAAAGGAACAGTCTGGGGGAAGAAACTGTCTCTATAGCAGCTGATCTCTGCCAATAACACCATCCACAGGTAAAAGTTTAAACAGGAAGTTCAGGTTCTGCAGAGATGCCAGCTGCCCTTTCCCTGACCCTCGACCTGTCCAGGTCCTGGATGGATGGAAGGTCAGCCCGGCGGTCCTCTCCGTGGATCTGGTTGTTTGTTGCTGTTTGGACCTGTCCTGTTGAGCCAAACCACAGAGTGATGGACAAGCATGGGACAAACCAAAGCCTGGAGGTAGAAGATGACCAGCAGGTTGTACTTCTTTAGCTACTCCACACCTGTTGGGCCTTCTTCTGTTACTTTTCTCGGAAACTCTGTGTTACCTCAAATGACTGCAGTGGCTCACTTAAACTTAAAGTAAGTTTGGTTTGTTGAGAAACTGAACACACAAAAGGTTCTGGCACGAGAGTAATTTTAATAGCTCTTAATCCAATTAGATCACATGTAAGTCCAACATGACTAGAAGCTCGTGAAAAATTCAATCTCAATATTATCATTTGAGTTTTGACAGCCAGTTTGTTGTTAGACAGCAGCAGTCATCCTTCCCAGCAGCCTGGATGCAGCCGCCTTACTCTGAAAAACACTCCCTCCCTCTTTAATTGCATTTTGTTTCATTGTTTTAATTTGCCAGCCCTTCCATTTCCCTTCTCTCTCCTGATTCTCATTGGACAATGAAATCTGGAGTAAAGTGGGACCGATCCTCATAAATCATTAAGCAAGGTTTGTTTTGCCTTGTGAATGTAATTAATACATAATTAATATTTAAAGATTGACTCATTTATCAAATTTAATTTCTCCACCACAGCACATACTGAACTGCAGAAAACAAACAAACAGAAGAAAGTGTTATTTGTGTTGTTTTTTTTCCCCCCCCTCTGTCGGGGTGAGAATCCGGGATGGGGAAAGCAAAGAAAAGAAAGCAAACAAAAGGCTGAGGGAGGGGAAGACAAATGAGGACTAATGAGGCGGCTTCTTAATTAGCAGACAGGTAGTAGTTCAGTCCCAGAGGTGGGAAGAGTTAACTCGGCATATTTGTTGCCGTGAATCTGTCTCCTTTTCCCTGCTCCTCTGTTTTTTTTAAATTTATTTAAAATCTTCAATGTTATCCTCAGTTGTAAACACAGAATTAGATCAATAAAAAATGTACTTTTCATATTCTGTTGCCACCTTTTCTAAAACAGGCATCTAACCACATTGTTGATTATTTGCCAGTAACCCTCGTGATTTTAGGTTTTAGTGATCTAATTATGGAGATTTAATTTGTCCTTCAGGTTCCATTTTATCACATAATTACGATATTCAAAAAATATATAAATAACTATTTTGTGGAAAAATATTCTAATTAGTTAACCAGACTTCTGCATTCATTTTAATGTCAAACAAAAAGAAAACTGTAAACTAAAGCAATTTAGAAACTATTGCACATGTCCTTTTTCTAAGAACTGTTTTGTTCATTTCATCTTTAGTTTACTATGATGCAGATAAAACAGAGAAAGGGACAAAATATTTTCTGTATCAATGTCCCTGTATCAGATTGTCAGAATCAATAGATTCCCTGCCATGTTTAACATGAGATGATTTCCCACAAATCACATTATATTACTAAAGGACTAAAGCAGCTAAATAAAATCTCGAACATATTCTCTTCCACTGAAGTTCGCAAGTCACAAGTGTCATGTATTTCAGAGGCAGGTCCAGGTCTGGTGAATAAAGGTTTTCTTATCATTCTTTCTCATGCAATGTAGTTTGACCTCTTGCTGGTCAGGAGTTTAAATCTTTAGATGTATTTTGCTCTAATTCAACATATTACCATTGAACAAGTATCTTTAAATGTTTTCAGCTTTGTCAGCAATGAACGTTTAATGACTTTAATGTAATTCAACATGCAGAACTGTTAAGAGCAAAGTACAGCTTCCCTCTATGTTGGGCTGTATTTTATGGAATCGCAGCGTATGAATCTGTTCACAGTTATTATATATTTTTTTATTGGCAAAACCTTAGTAAGGCAGCAACCTTGAAAGAAACGGAGCGTTAGTAAATGTTCATTTAAATAAAAAAAAATTATTCTTTTCAAACGAAGCATTAAATAATCCATCAAAACTCTGAGCAGCCTGCTTTGATTCCTCTTTTGTTTGCTGTTTCTGGCTCATGCTCTCCTCCTCCTCGTCCTCCTCTCCCGTCTCGTCCTTTTCCCCTGGAGGCTGCCACGAGAGCGGGATGCTCTGCCCGTTAAGTAGGACCACTTTACGCTGTCAATACCTTCAACAGAGCGCTATTGACTTCAGCTCTGAGGGCAAGTCGTCCTGTGACAAAGCAGGAAGATGTGAAAACTGCTAACTAATCCAACAGAAAATAATCATTCTAACCCCTTTCTGTCTTTCAAGGACAAGTTCTATATTCTGATGAATATTATGCTGTAGATAACGCTTACTAATGTGTACTGCTGCACACAAACTCTGACATGTCCCTGTTTTTTACTATTCATTTAGCCCCTTTAAGCCTTTTCATTTAAAATCAGCTTAATTGTAAAGAACCCATAAAGTTCTGTAATTCTAACAGATTCTCAACACTTCTTTGCACATTTTTAATTTTTGAGGCAAAATCCTCTTCAGCAATTAAAATATTTAATAGAACAGAAATAAAAATCTAATTGTGTCGTAACTAGAAGGATAGTATTTGATAACATAGTCTTATATATTATATAGTACAGGAGTCCTTTCCTGACAAGATGCCATCTGTGTCCAGCAGTAAGCCCAGAGTTTGATTAAGTTATTATTGAGTTCATTAAAATCTTTTGTAAAAATGTGTTCTTTGTGGGGCAAAAAAATATTAAACGCCTGCAGCATGCATTATTAAAACTAGCAGACACTTGCTAACAATGAGGCAAAGGAAAACTCAGGTCAGACACAAAAACGTGAGAGAAATAACACAGGAGCAAACATTTGAGTCCAATCATCGACCCGGTCCCTGAATAATGACATCTGCATGTGATGATGGGACAGCGCCTGCCTGAGTGAATGTCAGAGGAGAGAGAGCATTTTACACACACGCACACACACCCCCACACACACACACACACTTTCTGAGTCCGCCGCTCTGATGAAAGCAATTCCAAGCTAATGGGTTAATTTCATTCCGCTGCTTTCTGCCATGTTGAGGACAATTAGCTTGGAATGGAGCTGTGAATATTTAATGACCTCCATTGCAAGGTAAGATGGGGTGGGGGGGGGGGCAAGATAAGAGAGAGGGAAACCTGGGAGGAAGGAGTGAGAGAAAAGGACAAGATGAAGGATGTCAGTAGGAAAAAGAGAAAGGATGAAGGATGTCCTCAGAGAAAACCGTTCTCATCATGATAATGATTTTTAAGGGACACAAAGTTTGAACTGATTGTCTTTACAACAGTCATGATCGTTTTTAAATGCTCATGTAGCGAACAAGGAGGGCCCAATGATGACGAATCATTGTACGATGCAGCCGACGGGGATTCATGCTGTGATCCTTTCCAGATTGTTTAATCTAATTTCTACTAAAACTCAATCTGGAGTTTGAGAATTTTACTTAATCCATGCGTACTTTATGAAAAGGAATAAAATAAATGTATATTATAAGCAGATCTGCATTAGATCTGAGGAAAAGTTTAGAGGCAAGCACAAGAAAGAAGAACCCAAAGAGATGAAAGTGTCTGAGGTTCAGTTTCAAGAGAAAAGCCTTAATCATTGAATGGGATGATAATCAGGAAGTCAAACTTTATTTACAGAAACTTTCTTAATATAACTTTCTTGTTGTATTGTTATTTTCTATCAGCTGAGCCATTTGGAGGTCCATTGAATACACAATAACCAGTAACATAACTGTAGAAACACAAACATAAACACTGGTTCATAAGTCTTATGTTTAAAAACTATTTAGAAAAATGTTTATCCTACCTGGATTTGTTCAATGTTCTTTAATTGCACATAAATCAAAGTTTCTGTCTGATGAAATGAGACAGTAACTAATCAGGTGATTTGATTAGTTACTCCGCACCTGAGTAGCCATTTTACCATTTAACACTTTTTTTTTTTTTTTTTTTTACTATTACTTGACAAACTAAATTCATTTTTCAAGATAAATTCTAAAGTGCTAACTTGGCTGTTTTGTAAACATTCAGCTGAATAAAGTTGGACATGTGTGTTGAAGTTTTGGCGATCGACTTAAGAATTCTTAAAGTTGATATCCATGCTTTGAATTTGCTTTTATTTTGAAGTTGTTGAAAACCATTTATATAACAGTTCCACTTCCTCTCCTCATGTTCTCTGTTTTTTGTTTTTTCCCTAAAAAGCAATAGAACAAGAAACGTAAAAGAACAAAATAAACCTGAACAATAGGGAAGGAGATCAACAAGAATCTTCCTTATGTAACATGTAAATTATGTCAAAATTAAATTGGTGCTTGAGTATTGTAGAGGTAGAATTTTAGCACGTTAGTATTAACTTCCACTAAACAACACATTAATGTTAGTGGAACTAATGTTTAGGGTTAGTGCTCTGAGGTTATCACAACCACTGAGTCCATTAACCAGGAACTGACAATTCACAGGCATGGAGAGCATCAGCTCTTAATCATAAAACATTTTCTGCTCCTGATTCTTCTCCTCAATTATTTTTTGAAAACTTCTTTACTTCAACTCGTATAATCATAAAGCCATTCAGAAACTTTGCAACTCCTTTAGTCCTTGGATTAACATCAGTGTGAAAGGGTTTTACACTGGCTACAGATACTTCTTGTAAATTATTTTTGCTCCAATAAAAACTTGCAACTTTTAGCATTATAACTTGAGCTGAACTTTAAGCCTTTGTAGCAAAAGAGCAGAAGTGAATGTAGAAACTGAGTTGTTTACCTGTTGGCCACCATTGGCCTCCATGCTCCTTTTTGTTTTTTTGTTTTCTTTTCTTTTGTTTTGTTTTAACGAATGTAACTTTTGTCACCTGAGGATTCAGCTGAAGCAAATTCACATTTACTGTGAATACCAGAGATGATGTTCGCGCAGGCCTCCCATCAGATGGACCGATCTGGTTTTTTGCCCTGAGGTGACAAACCGTGATGGCTGCGCTGTTGCCTGTCAGTCAAAATCCCCTCCAGTGTCTCAGGGTTCACAAAGAACAATCGCAATCAGTGGAGGAGACCAGCAGTGAGAGTCTGCCTGAGAGGAGGATGAAGGTTACAGGCATGAAGACATGACGATTCATTTTGCGGTCAGATATGGTGTCTCCCTGTGAAGGAATCTGTTTGTGCAAATTGTAACTTTTATAGTCCAGTTTGTATATTTGTTTTCATATAATTTAAGAAATTGAAAGCTTTCTGTTCTGCTAAATCCTCTTTTATTGACCTACAACAGGAAACAAATAAACTAAAAAGAAGGAAAATCAATTTGATCCATTCGTGCTTTGCCACTTATCTGATATCAGGTCACTGAGTCCTTTAAAGGAACTCCAATTCATTTGTCTAGAAAGTCTGCTTCATTTGGGGAGATGTGAATGCGTAATAAAACTCTGATGAAAAGTGAACTCTGCTCCATCTACAAACCTGTGTCGCAGTTCGGTTGAAGTTGTGGGGTCTTCTGTGGGTCTTCTCTTGATGCTGATGTGGTGATGTTGCTTCAGACTTTGGTTGAACAGCAAAATTTTATTACAATACTGCAGCTTAAGTCAGAATAACGAATTGTGAGGAAATTTTGACACAATTGTAGTGAAATCCCTTCAATTGTTGGACAGCAACCTGTTTACAGGGTTCTGATCAACACATGATTTACATTATCACATGCCTGTCTTCCCAATATGGGCATGTTCAGGTCACAGTGGTGGTGTGTCCTCATGATCACGTGTGATCATGAAGACTTTTGTGTGATCAAAAGTCTTGATGTGTGATCAGACACTACAAAGTGAACTTGAATCCATATGTGAAAGCCAACCGAACCAGGGACCACTCCAAATGCAGGAAGCAGACTATAGCACAGGGCATTCTGGGTAAATTTAATCAAACCAAAATTGTAACTTTAGCATTAGCAGAAGAAATGGCATCAAAAAGAAAAAAGAGAAATCCTACAACATCTTAGTTACATTTTGTAAAGAAGGAAGTTGTGCTCAAGTCTCCTCCATAGTTTGTCATGTTGTTTCCTTCAGTGGTTCTTGGTGCAGCGCCACCACAGGCATGGGGGTGGTGGGGGGAAGCAGGTTTTTTAAAGAGTTTGGTTCATTTGACACGGTGCAGTGTGAAAGAGAGCCATACCAGCTGAAAATGTAACAAATGTATCATGAATAAAATATCTTCAGGAATTATTACGTGCACGTAGCCCAGTGCACCAGTTCCATGTATCAAAATTAACTGCAAGTCAAACCAAAGTAGTACTAGAGTCTCTACAGACACGAATCAATGTTAGAAACACATTTAATCTGTGACATAAACACAACATGATGTAGATTTACAGATTCTTCAAAATGGGACAAGAGAACAAAACAACCTTATGATTCAGGAAAAGGCCACAAGAAAATTTCACTCACCTGAACTTTATTACAGTGACTCTGAAAAGTATGCAGTATGCAGTGTTTTGTCATGATCCTGAGTTATTTTGTATGTGTTTTGGTTTAGTTAGTCTCCGTGTGTCATGGCTTGCTCAATTATTGGTTTCAGCTGTCCCTCGTTCCTGATTGGTCCCCGTGTGTATTTAAGTTCACCTGTGTGTTTTATTGGAGGCTGGGCTCTGTTTGGACTCCTGCTCTCTACCCTGTTGAGCTTCACTTGTGTTCTGTCTCAGCTGCTGTGTTCCTGAGGTTTTCGGATCTTTTTTGGTCCCATTAAACATTTTTTGACCTCTCCGTCGTGGTCTTCTCATTATTATCCTCATCATCAAACCACCGATTCTGACATGTACAATATGTTCTACATTGAACTTGTCTACATTTTTAAAAAGGTAGCCGAATTACTGTGGGTGATGTGAAATTGAAATAATTGACCTAATTAACAATGACTTGTTAATTTACGAGGTGTTGCAGTTGGGTAAATCCAATATCATCTTCATTTTTCCAAATTAAAACATCTTTGGCCATATTTTACTCAGCTTTGATCATCTTGGACACAAAGCCTAGAACAACGGATCTCCACATAGAGCAGCTTTTCTAGTTAAGCTCAACCTGGAGCTGGGATAGCATATGGCACATGGGCCAAAGGATCAGCTTTAAATGCTATCCTGTTTCTTTGTGGTGACATACAGTTGGTTGTTGTTCCCTGACAGCTGCAGTTCATGAATGCTCCCCCTTGTGCCAAGGCTGGCCTCTGAAGCAGGAGCAACATGTACATTTGAAATAAAAAGACTCCAGGATGTGTTCAGTGTGACTGAGCAAAGACAAAGCAATAAAACCCCTCAAAGTTAAAGTTGCATACATGTAGAAGAAAGATAAAATGAAAGGCTTCAACTATATGTCACCACAAAACAATCAATTTTTGACATAAATGTGGTATAAAAGTATTACTGATTAAACTTTAAAAGTTATGTCAGCTCATGATTTCTTGGTTAATGTCAAGTTGTCATATCAAAGACATTTTGAATAATATCAACTTGGCATTAAAAGTGTCATGATTTACCGAATGACACTTTATGACAGCAGTCATAAATATTCATGAAGACTTGCTCATGTTCATGACAGGAGTTATGTCATGTTTATGACAGTCTCATTCACAACCCATCAAATAAAGTGTTACCGAGAAAACTAACTTACAAATCACCTTTCAGCAAGATATAGGTGTTTGCATTAAGAAAATAATTCCTCAATATTTATTTTTAAAAAACTACCATTTTCACTGACAGGCTATTTTAATTATGACAAGAATTTCCCCATGTTTAAGTGAAATATTGTGCCAGTGGAAATAGTCATTCATCAATATTAAGAAATTATTGGTTTAAAATTCGTTCCTGTGTCTTGCTGAAAAGTTACTCAAGACTTAGTTTTGCCATATTTTAGGTGTTCAAACATATTTGCACTAGAAACTAGAGCAACAGTACTTAGTAAGATTTTGTGTTTTTTGTAGTGTTCTTACTGTTCTTGAATCCATATAGATTCCTTTTTCACAAGCCAGAGTCCGAAACTGTTTTGGTCAGTTTTCTAACATGCACTCAAGCAATTTTCTTTACTTATTCCCGTGTGCATCACGATGAAATGGACTGCACGAGCATAATGCACCATATTGATATCTGACATGTCAAAACACAGCAAATTACCATCTCATCTTAGACAACCTGAACTCAGCTAGATAACATCCTCTCATCAGATCCTGTCAGTCACCTGTCCATGGTGGTGCGTTCAAGTGCTAGATTCTCTAACCTTTCATCTCCAACCACTCCTCCTCTTCCCAACAAGTTATGAGGTCATCAGGACTGACCTCTAATATGATAAAGTAAGCCTAGAGTACCGCGTTAAAATAAAAGGTTAGGGTTATCAATCAATCCATTAATTCACCCATCCATTCATTGATCAATCTATGATCAATCAGTTTAATCCATCCATGTTTTTTATTAAAATATTAATTCATATTTGATTATGTTGTTCTTAGATATTAGATTAGATTTTTACTACAGTTTGTTAGTTTGTTTATCTTAGTTTAATTTGAAGATAATAAAACATTTGAATGTGTAAGGTCATTTATAAAATCGTTACATACAACAGTTATTTCTTAATGAGTAATCTTACCCACCAAATACAGGCATTTGAGTTTGGAATTTTCTACAATTTTTCAGCGTGAGATCATGCTGCAGCAAAATAAAAAACAAAAATAATAATAAATCATTTTAGGCCTTTTGGCTTTAGGCAGCCAGTATGTGTGGAGGGTGAAGGTTTTGCTAATGCCAGTCCCATATTTATTTCCTCCATCATCACCCGGCCCGGATCTGTTGGCCTTTCTTTTCTCCCTTTTGCCTCTGAATCTGCACTCATTCTGCACAGATATTCCCCGGTGTGCGCGCTGAAATTAACAGCACAGACATAATGTACTGTATTGACATCTGCACATGTCAAAGCACAACAAATTATCTTCCCATTGTCTTGTTGAGAGACTCGCTTAGATTTGGTCCATAGATCATCTGCACTCGGCGCTCATCAAGCTGTCTCACTCACGGGGGCATTAATGCATTTTGATGATATCAGCGTTTCAGGAGCCATTAGGAGGAGCAGAGAGCACTGATAGAAAAAAAAAAAAAAAAAAAAACGAGAAAGAAAGTTACAGACCTACCTGATGGGGAGTCCTTCGTATTTTGATTGATTGTGTTTTCCATATGGGTTTGTTTATCTCTCGTCTTTTCAATAAAAGCCGCACAATAACTTAATGGAACATTTGCTCTGAGAGAAATGGAAATATGACGGAGAACGCCAGCGCATCTCTTCAGGTTTATCGTTCTAATTCAGGGGAATCCTTTGGGCCAAACCTGCCCGTCACTCTCTTCGGCAGGAAGTCTCGTTCTGATGCAACAAGTGATCAGAAACACACGCCGGAGCGCAGACAGCTACTGGAGCAATCACGCGGGGAATCTGTGGACAACAGGCATGTTTACAGACAGACAAACACAGCAGACAGATTAATAAATGATGTCTGTGATCTATTATGAATGCTTCTTGTTCATTACACATTCCCCCGTTCAACAGGCCACTCCGCAGGCCACAGCGCTGTCCTCACGTCCAGGTCGTTATGTGGCAGATCAGAGTAACTCAAACATTGATTAAGACTAATCTGAGCTGTGGAACCACATGACCGCAAACTTTGTTTGATGGGAGCTAAAGGGACGTCGCACAGGATCCGACTCCAATAAACGGCTCAGGATTCACTTTAATTTTTACCAGAAGTTATGCACCAAAAATGATATTACAATTATTAGGAAATATCAGCACAAAGCCTCGTAAGGAGCTTTTTAGTTTTACTACATGGATTCAAGACACAAACAGCAAGCTTACTCAGTATTTTTGTTTTAATTTCTGAAGCAAACATCTTAACACACTGGAAATAAGAATTTTCATTTTCTCTTATGTAACTAATAAATTGGACCTTGTTGTGAGTCAATAATCCCTTAATATTGATGACAAAGTACTATTTCCCATGTCAGATTACTCCTCTTATTATTGCATTTTTCATCAATAATAATGAATTACTGACTATGTCTGGCTGAAAACTTTCTTGTAATTCAGTTTTCTTTTCTTATTTCAAGTGTACTAAGATATTTGCACTAGAACGACCAAAAATACTTGGCAAAATTTTGTGTGTTTGCAGTTTTGGACACAGACGTTAATTTCCATTTATTTGTAAAAAAAAAAAAAAAAAAATTGTGAAAGAAAGAAATTCAAAAAGAAAATCAGAAACAAAGAAAGGAAGAGAGAAAGAGAAAAAGAAGAAAATGAATGCTCTACATAAGTGGTTGATACTAAAATGTCTTCTGAGTCTCATTAAGTCCAACCCAAGTACAACCTATGACACTGACACCACCGTTCAAGAACCTTAGGTTTTAACTATTAGTTATTTTCTGTTAACTCATCATTACCATCCACAATACCACCATGTTGCATTTTCTTCCTGCTCCCATTGAGACACTCAGAGTGTCTGCTGAGACACTCAGCCTAAGAGAGCAGCAGACTGAGGATTAAACAGCAGCTCAAAGATCACTGCGAGGATTAAAGGCAAGAATGAGGATGAGGCTGTCACAAGACACCCTGAGAGATGTGAGGGGAGGGGCAGGAAAGGGGCAGAAAGGGGCTGATAATCACTTTGGTTTATTGGCTCCACCATGAACTGGACTCTGACTCAACTGCTTCAGCCGCTCTGGGTTTTCCTCCAGGCACAAACAGAAGTGGGCAAGTTTGTCGGCACCTATGATAAAGATGTGTAAAAAAAAAAAACCTTTGACAAAATCTGACATTGAATTTTTTATACATTTTCAACCTTTAATTTGTGGAAGAGTTGTTGCTCTTACTGTCCCACTGAATGTAGCTCAGTTATTTTTTAATTTGTACCTTACTTACTTAGTAGGTGGACCAGACTTTCTCGGGACTTCTAATAGGAATCCACTTTTATCACTTCCAATACCGATACAGATATCTGAGGTTTGGTATCGGCTGATTCTGATACAATCCAGAAAAACAGTTGAATTGACTGAAAACTCTTTGTTTTTAATCACAGACATAAATGTAGTGAATTACAAATTCATTTGGTAACTCTGGACAAGTTTGGACAAACACGTAAAAATGACTTTTAACAGTAAATGTAAAATAAATGATAAAGAATATAAAATAAAACTCCTTTCAAATGGTTCAGAAAGTGAAATTATAGATTCCAAATATAATGCAAAATAAATGATAAAACATGGCATCACTCAGAGCTCTAACATAGATTTGGGCTGAAAAGATGGGACCATATCCGTCCACAAATAGCAGGAATCAGCAAATACTTGAGTTTCCCTCTGGAAATGCTTATCACCACCGAGTTCAAATGTGTCCATATATGTATTAATACACACAACATAAACCATCTTGGTAAAACCATAAAATATAACTTATCTCTGCTCTTTCAGAAAAATCCTTGTTTTTTTTTTGGTTTTTTTTTTTACTGTTTTATGATTATTATTATTTTTTTAAATAAAATTAATAAAACTCTTATCATCATAACTTACCTTTTCTTGTCTCACAGTCCAGACCACAATCCTACCAGATCACCAGGAGCAGGACATTTAAAGGCAGGGGGTATTTAATTGCGGTCATTTCAAAAACAAGGTTCTTTTTTTTTTTTTTTTTTTTAAAGGTCACATTGACCTTTGACCTCCACAGGCTGGCCCTCTCTGTTGGAGCTGATGGCTGCCAAACAAAAGGACCTGCAGGCCATCGTGTTGCTCGACAAGTGTCGGAGCGCCGGAGGTCGACCGTGTCACCATCCGTCCACGTCTAGACCCGTTAGCACCGGCTCCACTGCACACACACAATGGCAGAATCCTTTCAGGAGCTAATTGGGGGGAATAATTGGATTTTTATTGCATTCGCTGAACCAGTTTTCACTTAGCAGCTGTTAATTGATTACAACGAAAAGACTTGAAAGGTGACGTAGTTTGTGTTTTTGTTGTAAAGGGAAATGTAATCCTTTTCAAGCAAACAAGGCAGAAATAACAGATCGAATGGAAACTTTTAATTTACTTCTAATCAAAACCGACTCAATCTGCATTCAACAGAAACATCTCAAATGTCTGAATATATTTACACAACCTTTCTAAAAGCTTTACATACAATCAGAAACTCACCGTCGTTCTGCTTGATGACTGGAAAACACTTTTATTTTTTCTAGAGGTTTTCCGTTAACCCCTCATCTCCCATCTGCAACTTTTCTATCGGATCAAATAATCTCAGAATCCAAACAACAGCTTTTATTTTGCTCTCAATAGACTTTTTAAACAATCCTTTATCCTTCTCCTTGTCTATTATTGTTTCCAAGACAACAGCGGTCACGGTGACTCAAACTGACACTTATCTCTGATATCCACTCAGTGTTTTGTGAGGTGAGGTGGTCCTCTTTGTTAGAGAGTCAGTTTTTTGTTTCTGAGAGTGTGTGTATCACTTTAGGCCCCTGGATTAGGTGACATGTTGGCAGGATATTCAAAAGTCTTACAGCTCATCCACTGTGATTGTGCACTGGTAGATTTATTTGATTTAGTTCTTGTTCAAAATCACAGATTTTAATAAGACGCAATAAAAATTAATTCACAAAAATGTCCCAATAAGCTTCAGCTGTCAGTAAAAATCACACTGGTCCCGACTGACAAATGGTCTTAAACAAAAAATGCTTAAACGAAACGAAAATACATTTCTTTAAAAGCTGAAAAGGTTCAAGTATTCTCATACACCAGCAGGTAAAAACTCAAGTACTAACAACTCATGAGGCAGCGCCTAAAAAGACTACAAGAAATAAAAAAATACAGACATAAGAGAAGAACAAAACACAAAGTAATCTCATTGTTGGATTGTCACAGCTACAGCTTCTTAGGGTCTTTCCTGAGGTCTTACCATTTTGGCATTGGATTGAACTTCAGCTTCTTAACAGCAGAGATGGTCACACTGCTGATGATGAGTGGTTACACTGGAAAAACAGATTCTTAACAGCTTTATCAAGTAAATAAAATTAAACTAACTTACAAGTAACTTTTCAGCAAGACATATCAGCTTGTTAAGTCAATAATTCCTTAACATAGATGACATATAACATGGTAGAAATATCTGGTGACAAGTAAAATAATGCAGAAAAGTTACTTGTAAGTTTATTTGTCTTATCTGAAATGTGCTGAGATATTTATGATAGAAACTGGGCTAAAAATACTTGGTAAGATTTTGTGTTTTCGCAATGTAGTGCATTTAGATTTGCTTTAATAAACACTTGTAAATGTAATTCAGTACCTGGCTTAATAGATGTCTGAGAATTATGCGCACGTCTCAATACCTGTCATGTTCTGCATGGTGAACGTTTGGCCCGAGGCCAGTTAGATAACGCAGTGTGAGCCTATAACATCTGTCTCTGACAAACCTCCAGCTGCTGCCGTTATCACCACTGTTCTCTGCTTGGTGTCTGTCGCCGTCTGGAGTGCAGCTGACCAATAGAGGCAGAGGATCAGTTAAACCCACAGGATGTTCTTCCTACCAGCCTGATGCTCATTGGATAACTATCAGGTTCCACTTTAGAAACAAGCACATTTGTTCAAGAAATATCACTCAGCCACTAAAACAAACTGCAACAATTCGAAAAAAGTTTCAGTCCTATGACCTAGTTCAATGAAATCTTCGCTCTGAATTTGCAGTTTAATTGTAAGTAAGTCCAAACGCAAAGTCGGATGAAAAGAGGACAAAAAGACACATTGTTTATCCCCACTTTGGTGTTTTGCAGTTGACTGGATTCAAAAGTGCAGGGCCATTATTCTTCCAATCTGTTGGACTTTTCAGTGGCTTCAGGACACAATCACTGCAGACATTTTCCTACCGGTCAATCGATAGTGGTCGCAAGTAATCTGCACCCCACATTTTAGCATGCAGCTCCCTTATTGGCATCCTCCTCAAAAGCAGCATTTGATTATGGGTGTTGACATTCAGAGCGATCAGCCTGGAACCTGATAATTAGTAACACTGTGTTGATTCAAATGATCCATCATGGCAGTGTCTCGGAGATAAAGGCAGTGATTTATCATCATGTGGAATAACACATTTAGAGACAGAAACCTGCAGATGTTGCTGTGCTTTAATCAATGATTTCTATTTACATCAACCTTAGCACACTTTATCTATAAAATGATGAATTTTTGCCTCCAAATTAATCAATTTTCCAGTAATTCCTCTGAAGGAATTATTTTGAGGCTATTTTTGGTGTTATTTTTATTTATCTACATCTATGGGCTTATTGGTAAAGATGTGTGAAAAGCTCTCAGCTAAATCCACCTTCAGCCACAGCAGCATGATCTCACTCTGTGCCACGGATCTCCAACAGTGAACTTCTGAAAGCTTGTTTTTATCTCTCCTCCTCACCGTGAGCGGTGTTCGGCTAAATATGACTGTAGAAATGGACAAGTTTAGATGAGTTGCTGTTTTCTGGAAGCCATTTAATTATTTAAGAAGTTCAACAATCCTGCCTTACTTAGACTGCCATGCAAAAATGGGGATACAGCTGGCCTTTTTTTCACATTTTGGGATGCACGACTAATCGTAACGGACTTTATTAAAGCAATATTTATTTCGGATGTAAAATTAACACACTAAAAATAATGTTTGTTTAGTTTTAGTTTAATTTCCATGAAATATTGTCACACAGATATTATGTTTTTTGCAATACAATGCATTCTAGGTAGGTAACTTATGCTAGGTACCACCGCATGTAACAATCAAAATGTTTCCTCCAATATGTTAGAGTGGTGTGTTACAAAGACCTAAAGATGATTCATTGTCACTTTAAATAGCCATTCTTTCATTGAGCTAACTCCTGTTAACAACAGTAAACAGTAGATCAGAAGGTGATAGCATTTGTTTGTTTCAGCAAATATCTGAAACAAACAGATATGGGTCAAAGTTCATCTCATCAAACTTTGACCCAGTCTTCCTCGATCCAGAGCTGCTCATGCTCGCCTCCATGGCTTTGTGTTTATGGGCTCAAGTCTCTGAGAACTTGCCAACGTAATCAGCCTGGCATGAATTAAGCAAGTAAGAGAAATGGGAACCTCTGTAGTTGAAAAATAATTTCAGTTTTTGAGTATCACAAGCAAGTTTTAGATTAACATGAAAACGACAACATGTTTATGCCACATTGTTCGACTCGTCGTGGATCCCTTCAAGGTTTTAGTTTTATCGCCGACCTCTGATTTGTCCTTTGGTTTTTATGAGGTCACCAGTTAGCTGACCTCCGCAACAAGTTTTCTGCTTTGGATTTTGTGTAGAAACATCAGAGTGAAAGTGGATGCCCAACTTTTCAGATTTTTATTTATAAAATAATTTTATAAATGATTTTTTTTTTTACACTTTTAGTTTGTTTGTTAACTTAAATCTGAATGAGGAATACTCTAGGCTCTGTAGCTCCCTTTATTCTATTATAATGCAAATATTCATTTTGATTAACCACAATAAGCGTAATCTGTCTCCTCATAGATTTCAATCTCTGCAGCTGTGACTGCGCCCTGAGAATCAGCATTTTTCCTCCTGTTTCTGTGTGTCCTCGCCGTGGGAGGCTTGTCACCAGGTTGTAGCGACCAGCCTGCAAACACGACACGGAGTCGTCCCGCCGATCAATAAACAGGAGACAGGACGGACAAGTTCACGGAGAGGGAGAAGATGGATACAAAGCGTTTGCTCTCGTTTGTTCACTCTCTGCTCTGCATTACCTGGATCACAGAGCACACACTCCCTGTGGGGGAACACTCACGCAAGCACAGGGACAGAGACAGGGAGGCGCACACATGCAGTTTACATATACAGAGGCTCAGCAAGGGCAATCAATTTACACCACTTAGCTGCTCGTTTGGAGATCATAACTTGTTTTTGTCATTAGTCTGCATTGATCCAAAACCAGGAGAGACAAAGAGAGACATGAGAAAAGAAAGAACCCAGCAGAGTTCAGATCAGCTGTTCATTACTACCAACTCCAGCTTAGTCAACACAATCATCACTTCTCTCAGTTTGGATTTGAATGAGTTACAAAAAGTTTCTCTTTGGCTCATTAAGCTATTTTTTTAATGCACATCTACGATCAAAGTGTATATAACACCACTGGATCTGGCATGAATCGATTTGATCATTTATTCCAAAACCTTTACTGTGACTTATATCTTGTACAACTTTCCATCAACCTGTTCTTGTAAGTTTGCACAGCCTTAAACTGATGAATCGTCAAATAAATACAATCAATCAATAATATTTATTTAGGTCGTAGTCTAATTAACTTGAATATAAATGCAAAAGAATTGCCTAGCGTGAAATTCATCAAACACAATATGAATTTATTGTGTTATAAGCAGAACTATTTCAGAGTTTATTTATTTCAAGGCACCCTTGCTGGAAAGTATTTCTTTTTTTTTTTTATTTAAGCAATTAAAACACTGTAACAGTTCATTGATTTATTTACTCGTTGACTTTTGGAGCTTTAATATTGACTCTTGATCTGAGTTGAAATTATAAATCGTTCAGAACAGTTTGAGCTTCTTCAAGCATCTGCAGAAAGGCTGACGGTGACAATGAATTTTAGTAGTTTTCAGCTTCACAGTGAGTGAAAATCAGCCAAACAACAACTTCATCAAGTTCAAAAATTCCCTAACTAAAGTCCAGTCGATCTGTGGGGTCTAAAAATGGCTGTGGGCCAGAGAGTTCTTCAGAAGCAGATCTGGAGAACCTTTGCAGCGTAAAGGATGTGAAGTTTGTCAAGTAGAGACTTTTTTAAACTAAAACCTGCCATATTAACAGGTGTGTGTATATTTTTATATCACTTCTACAGAGCTTTTAGAAGTTTTATCAGACATCCTGCTGCATTCATAAAATGGGCTTCAGTTGTAGCCATGCAGCTTCCCAGAACCAAAACAGATGGAATCTGTTGGGACTCCCACCTTCCCAGTATACGTGACGGTTCTTCATTTTACCCAGTGAAGTGTTTTCAGCGCCATGGGTCATTAGGGATGTGTTTCTGTTTGTTCTTATCTCGGCTGGGTCCGGTCTGCTGTGCTTACATTAGAACTGCATTTTGCAGAAAAAACCTGGCGCCACCTGAGAGGAGAAAAGAGGAACTGATGGAAAGTTGGCTGGACTGGAACAGCTGCAGAGTTTTTGGAGGAGATGTTCCAGATGACTCGCTGAATTTGTTTGCAGTGGCAGTAAAAACCTGTGTCTGCATCTGCATTTGCTCTCATTTGTCTTTCAAGCACATGTTTTATATATTGTTTTGAATCACACCCAGAAAGAGCTTCAACATTATGATTTTTGACCATTCTGCCTGTACAACTGACCCTCCGACATGTTGGTTCATGGGAAATTAAGGCGTCACAGGTATGGAAACTTCTCAGAAAACTGGCCACCACTGATGTTGTTCATATTTCCAGGTCACCATGTCAAAATGCTGATATCATCTCATAGCTGTTGGTATGTAAATATAAATCCCCCCAAGTTGAAAGATGACAATCTTTAAACTTTAAGAGGGAATCTTATCTGCCCATGTGTTTCTAAGGTATCACCAACGTAGTTTTGATACAGCAGGTTGCTTTATGTACAAACCTTAGAGGAATAATAACCAGAAACTAGCCTGGGAAACATTTGCAACTTGCTCCACCAGAGGTTGCACAGCATCGCACAGGTAATAAAAAGATGTGAGACATTTGAATGTGTTCAGTCTCTTTGGTAAAATCACAGTTTCTGCAAGACGCCAACAGAGACGCAGAGGTCTCCTCTGATAGATCACTGGTGCTGAATTACGAATATGTCTCATGTAACTGTTGCATCAGATTTTTTAATGACTTATTGCATGAACAAGTTTATTCAAGTGAAACTTTTATGTCAATCCTTAGTTAATGGCAACAGCGCAATTGTGTTTTCTCGACATTAGTGGAACAGAGATTTGTAATGGAAACAGGTGTGTTTACACTGAGATTAAATTACACTACTAATTAAGTCACCTAAGAATTGATCACATCAGATTTTATTTAGGGGCATCAGCATGTCACAGTCCTTACAATTATGCCCAAAATTGCAATGTTCCTTCGCAAAAAATATGATTTAAACTTGCAGAAGTTTGTAATTGTGACCAAACAGAAATTTTAGTTTGGTGCTGGATGGTCAAAGGTTCCTCTGGGATTCAGTCACAGTTCGCAGCATCGACCATCAGGGATGCTTTTGGGTGAACATATCATAAGTACTGCTGTTCCCAGAGTACAAACTGTGCTCCTCACTGTTATTTTGTACTTGTTTCACAAAAAGAAACTTTGAACTGCTGATCAGACTTTTTCAAACAACCCCAGTTTGTTAATCTTGTTTGTTTTCGGTGTGTTAAAGGTGAATGAATTAAGCGCTGAGCCGTCTGTCCATCAGCCTCTTTCTTTCACTCCTCAGCTGCGCTGCAGACCTCATCATGTCTGTGTGTATTTCTGCCCTGCACCTCCTGTGTGCGCCAGCGTTTGTAGTCTGTAACAGTACGATGCATCATTCATCAGCATCATCTTTCTTTCATGCCGGAGGGGAGTTTGAGCGGTCCGCTTGTGGCTGCTCGTATTTGTTTGTTCACACGTGTGGACAGAACGCAGGTCCGGGGTTGAAACAGCTGGACAGAGGGAGACCCCCAGAAGGCCTCAGCTCGACTTGCTCCCACTTTAATCTCCGGTGAGTGACACCTCTTTTGATTATGACATCTCCCGCCTTGAGAGCGCTGCTGGCCCAAGGTCCGGGGTTCAGTTGGCTGAAACGGCAGCAGCGAATTGCCTCGAGGCTGCAGGCCTGAGGATGGAGATGAGGGAGGACCACGACTCCCTCAGCTCCTCTTCCTCCTTTATTCCCTCCTTCTACTCTCTGACCTACGACCTGAAAGGGCCCGACCTCTCTCATATCGGTCTGCTGCATATTTTCAGGTGGGTCAGAGCGGTACAACTTTAATATTTAATCCCTTTTTTCCCACTCTGAGTAATCCAGCTGCAATTCTATCTGCTCTGTTGCCCCTAAGCAATGCCTGACAGGTACACAGCGAAAATGTACCAGTGACAGTTCTTGCACACACTCACATACATACAGTACATGCTCAGCAGTGACTTCACATTGCAGAGCGTCTGTCTCCAAAAATAATAAAATAACCACACTTGGGTAGTTACATTTACCGAGTAACGAAAGACTTTGCTGAATAAATTAAGAACAAGCTTGTTTTAACCAAAGATTCACCAGACAGAGTCAAAGTTCAAGTTTTATATTTAAAGAGATTGATCTGGTAAAATGTTTCTTTTGCCTAAAAGTATTTTTTTTTGTTATTTTGTAATAACAAAATACTCCATGTGTTGTTTAAATGAATTATTTTTGGTCTAACCAAAATACCAACATTTCCACATAAGTTTATGTTTGTGGTCTGTCTGATGATGTCATTTTTAACTATTAAATAATTGAAGTTTTGATCAGTTATTTGTTCAGCCTTCTTACTAAATACTACTTTACTCTTAGTTAAGTCATTTCTTATGTTTTATTTTTACTTGTAGCAGTGCTGTTGTTATTTGAGTAAGACTTTTGGAAACTGTCTTACTCAAGTCCCACATTTTCTTCCCTAAATGTGTTTTTCATCCCACTCCTTCCACTAACACGGATCTGAGTGAATTTAGGGTTAATTTCAAAGTTACGTTTACAGTAAAGTCAGTTCAGGCTGTTCATGATATGACAGAAAGAAACACAGCAAAGGTAAAAAAAAAAAAAGATGTATAAAAAAAATCATCCATGCATCACGAAGGATTATAGAGTGGCATAAAGTCACCAGCTTATTTCTGGGAGAGAAAAATTCCAGTTGGAAACAATATAAAACGTTTTAGAAAGTTGCAAATTATTTTATTTTTTACTTCCTGATATTTTTTTTTTCCTTTTCGTCTCTGTCTGCAGATTCACATCATAGACGATGTTATTTTTCATGTGATTATTTGTAAACACATGTTCGGTGTTTCTATTGCACATCTGTGTGTGGAAAAAAGAAGCTTTTTGTTATTCTTGATCTAGTTAAGAGCAACAATATGTCAACATAAAGGTAAAAGGTTTCTTTGATCCATTCAGAACAGATTTTATCAAGAAATATCCCATCGTATTACAATCACAACCTTTGGCATATTTCACTGGAGTTTTAATGTGTTTAAACCAACACAAATACCAACAACTAGTGCAATTAAAGAAGCAACATTTTGACACAAATACATTTGAACAGTGAGTTGTGTGTTTACATTAAGCCCCTGTGAGTTTTCACTTCACAGGACTGTTTTTTCTGAGGTTCTCTACTGGCTTTGCACATCTGGAGTATAAAGCGTATTTATAGTCTACGACCATTATTTTCTACATTTCTCAACTGAACTTAAGTTTGGGCTTTGACTAGGCTATGTACCTCTGCATGCTGTTGCTCTGCAGGAAGGTGAACTTCTTCTCCAGTCTCAAATGTTTTGCAGCAGTTTTTCTACCAAGACTGTCCTGTATTTAACTGCACACATCGTCCAATAAAACCTGACCAAACGCATCCTCACTGTATGACGGTGCCACTGCCGTGATAGTGTGTTTAGGGTGATGTACGATGTTACTTGTCCTGCACCTGGCGATTTGCATGTCATCTGCACTAGATTTCATTTAGCGATATCATAGTAAATGGGGCTGGATATGTATGACACTTTTTGTGTTTTATTTGTCAATAAATGCTCAATCTTAAAAACCAAGTCATTTTTTCCTTCCATTTCACACGTTTGTGCTAATTTGTGTTAATCTACCACGATAAAATCTACTGAAGATTGTAGCTTTATCGTAGCAAAAATGTAGAAATGTTAAGTGGTATGAATGCGTCTTCAAGGCACTGCTGAGAAAAAGAAATCAGGGTGATGATATTTTGCATTAGATGCATCTGTGTAAGTCTGTGTTGTTCCTGGCCTTGAAACATGTGTGGAAGTGTCTCAGTGGTGTTGTAAAGACAAGGAGTGTTAGTCTGAGGGCAGAAAAAAAGCAGACTAATGGATATTATACTAATGGAAACAGTATTACTATTCAAGCAATTAGAACAGGAAAGCGAGTCAGAGAAGATTGGTGATGATGGAGGTGGAGCGACTCCTTCCACTCAGACCTCAGGCAAACTAATCATCAACTGGGCATTAAAAAGTAGATTTCACTCAACCTTAACACAGAAGTTGCAATAAACGGAAAATCTGGAAACAGTTAAAGTACTCATCTGTTGCTGTTTTTGTGTTCCACTGTGGGCGGATCTTTGGGGAGTTTAGCTCAGTTCTGCATAAAGACTCAATTTGTTTCCATTACTTTCACTGTAGGAAAAATAGCAAAGACAGCACAGTTATAGTTCATAGCTATAATGTTTTCTTTCAGCTTATGATTGTATCCATTCAGTCATACTGGTGTTTCAGTTTCCTTGGAAGAATGAACTTAGATCTAAATTAGTTTAATTAGTTTGATGAATCCATCAGACTAATTTAAAACTTCAAGGCAGAAAACGTTTACAGAAGCAGAAGGCCAGGCATACTTTCTATGGAGAAAAACACTGCAGGAAAACACAATATTAAAAGCTGTATTCAATAAAGACCCACTGTCCCAGGCATACCGTCAACGAGAAGATAAGATGAAGAAAGAAAGTAGTCCTGCAGGCAGCAAACTCCAAATATTTTATAAATGTTGACTAGTAGCACAAGTTAGCTAAATGTTGGATATTTTTATGGAAATTAACCAGTTCCGATTTATAAAAAAAAAAACCTGGAGAACAATTGATGGGGACAATTTTATAAGATTACAAATGAAAGGTAGTTGAACACTTTTGCACATAACTCAGTGTTTTTATAAGATTTTGAAGTCATAATTAACTTCTGTGCCTTTGCTCTGCTTTACTTTGGTTAGTCCAGGACACAATAGCTACTTCTAATCTGATATAAACCTCAGCAGCATTACGAAAAAAAAAAAAAAAAGTGTTGTGATGTACTTCCTGCAAATAAAGGTTCACTTGTTTCTGATTATAGTTCTGGTCATGAGGGTAAAAGTGTCATTGATGAAACATCTAAAGTTGTTGAACAATAAGATATTCACAGCTGATCCTGTTAAAAACATTAAAAAAAGAAAAAAAAGATTAATCTTTGAGCTGAAAGCTCACAAGTTGAACCACATGCAGCTCCAGAAGTGCAGCTTAGTTCAGTTAATAGGAGAGGTTTTGACACCCACACTAACTTTCATTACAGGCGCTGAAAGGCTGAATGCAATTTTAATGAAGCCTTTTCAAAAATCTTTCTCTTAATAAACCACAGAGTAAGTTAGGTTAACATTACATATTCACACTGCAGGGCCGAAACACCAACAGACGAAATTTGGGAATGTTGCATTCAGGGGCAATCAGAGCAGACAGGAGGGGCTATACTGTGGTATTATTATATTTTGCCAAAACTGTTTCAGAGTTTCGTTTTTGTTTTTGGTTCTTTTATTTTGGATACTTAAAATGGCTCCCAGTTTCAGTCTTCTTTACAAAATTAAACTTCATTGGTCTTCAATAGGGTGAATTTGCATTATTTTGCCATTATCAATATTACTTGAAAATGCTCTCAAAACATCAATATAATACTGGGACTATTTATTTCCCAGCAAAATGTGTTATTGTGACATGCCTACTTGTTTTATTTATTTATTTTTTTTATTTTTCATTTTTGTCACAGCTCCTCTAAGGAATCTTTGTTCTTAATTAAATTGCTCTAGTAGTACTCTTTTACATTTAATCCCCTGTAACGACTGCAGATACAGACACTGTACTCTATTAAAATGAAATGTTTTAATAGAGTTGTGCGCAGGCATTTTAAAACTCCGACTTTCCAGCAGTAGTACAAAGATCCTCCACCAGAGGGCCAGTGCAGGATTTGATCCAGCAGGTGACTCAGAAAAGCACAAAGTCTCAAAAATTAGACATTTGATCATTTAGGATCATATATGCATTATACTCCCAAATGTATTTTCTTATCAGCCTTCACACATAAATGAATTTCAGTGGCATCAACTTCTTAATCTATGTAATTCTCTGTACATATCCAAAAAAACTTGAGAGTGACTTTAATTTCACTTTTTAAATTTGACACAAGGTGTTTGCTCCTTAAGACTTGGGCATACTATCTGCTCCAGTAACTGTGAAAATTGTAATTTTGAACCTGTATGTAAATTTTAATTTTTTTTTTTATTCAGAAACAAAAGTTTGCAAACTCAATAATGTTACTCATTTCCTGTCTGACTGAATCCCTCAAATTGAATAATGATAAAAAGAGCAACAAGTTTCTTTCTAACTACAGACACATGTCCCTGAAACCCAGTTGGTTTAAGGATTTGCATGTTTATGCTGCCACATTTTGTTTGTTGCTTGTGTTTCATTTGCTGCGCGTTGTGTAAGTCTGGAAAGTTTCTGAATTCATGGATCGAAAGCTGAAGATCAGCAATTGGTCAAAAAAAATGAAACTGTGCAACATTTAGAATGAATTTAGCACTACGTCCAATTAGCAAAATACAAGATGATTTCTTTAATGTGGCAGAGAAGATAATTATTTTTTTAACAAGCTATGCTCGTTTTAAGCTTTTAAGAGAAATAATCAAAAGTAAGTAATCAGTATTGGTGAGGGAGTATTAATTAAACCTCCAGGCCTCTGAATGACAGACCCTGCTGTTAATTTGCTGACAGATGTTTTGATTAGAACAGGTTGTTGAGCTCATTAGCGTTTCCCGTGTTTTTTTGTGTGCTGCTTAAATGCTCCAGTCTTAATTACCGGGAGGTTTCCCTGCTACATCACGTCAAGAGATTTGCCTCGTCCTCCCTGGTTCCCGTCGCCCCTCCTCCGTCTGTTTCTGTCTTCATTAAGTGAACATCAGGTGCAAATTAGCCCAGAATAACTTGTGCTTAATATAAATGTGGCTCTCTGCCAAGAAGAGGAAACTGTTGACAAGGGGATGGGCAGAAAAATCTGACATCTGTCGCCACCTGCTGGCGGTTTTGGATGCTTGCTTTCACCTTCAGAGCAGCATCTGACAGGGAGCAGCCCACCTCTGCTCTCTGCTGGCAGCTGATCTACATTGAAGCTGATGGTTTGCCTGAGGTAACGCTGAGGCTGATCACATCCGGATTGCGAGAGCATGAAGCATGTCTGATAGGCCATGTTAGAAACGGACTCAGGTTTTTGGTCTGTTTAAACATTTTAGTCGAGGTGTACCGCCACAGGGTGGAAAGCCAGAGTACAATGGTAAAGGTGTCAGAATCACCTTTCAGGTGTGCAGCTTCATGTTCATGTCTTCAACCCAAAGCCCTGCCTTTCATCTGCTCCATCAGAGAGCCGCTGAAGATGTAAAGCTCACTTCAAAGCGTTCAACTGCATTTACAAGGTTTGTTTCTTTCATCACAGCTGCAGCTGATCTTTGCTTCTGACATTTAACAAACACAAGTAATAAATCTAGACTTCCATGTCTACATGGGATTTGTCAAAGCTGATAGATCAATCAGCTGTTAGCTATGAAACCAAATATAAGGTTCTCCATCATTTTGTCACACAAACACACGCACACACACACATACACACACACACGTCTGTTCTCAAGCTTCCTTTGACCCTACGGTTCACGTCAGACCAGAACCAAGTGAACCCCAGTGTGTGTGTGCGTGTGTCAAAGGTTTTGGCAATAATCAGAGCTGCGTAATGACATCTCAAGAGAGACTTCAGCTAATCCCCTACACCTTTGGGACACACACATGTAGACAAACAGAAACACACACTCTCCTCATTGATCTTCTTCAGTCAGATTGCCTCTGTTTACCGGAGGACCCCGTTGCTAGAGGAAACCAGACACCTTCTCACCTTGACGAACGAACACAGCAGGCTCTTTGTTCGGAGATGTGCGTAAACATTTGAGCTTGGGCTGGCATTGCCATGAATCATGTTTAAAATCACAGAAGAGTATAAAAGGATCAACCCACCGTGACATAACGATGAGGTGGAACCAGTGCAGAGCTCTCTGTTGGTGTGTGGGTTGTCAACTGTTGGGTAAAACCAAACTTCATCAGGGGTAAAAAGAAGGTATTTTTAATTTTCATCCCAAATCATATCTATTATAATTACTTTAATTCATTTTATTCATTTGATTTTATGCCAACAGCATAAAAAGTATATATGAGTTCTACTGCAGACTGAATTTTTTTTGCACAAATGCTTTTTTAAACTGTTGAACAAAGAGTGTCGGAAAGTCTCATCTTTAAGAAACAGTAAAGACCTGATGGAAGACTTCATCCCTCAGTCCATCACTGACTGCAAGCCAAAAAATCATATTTTGTTTGATTCCAGTTTTTCTAATGTGTCCACCCATGAGAGGCTGTTATTTTAATTTTTTTCTATTTTTAGAAATATGTCCGGACCTTTGATTAAAATTCCTACAATTCTTGCCTAAAAGACTTTCAAACACATATCAAAATTAGAATTAAAGCTGTTAAACTGTTTGGAGTAAAGAAAACACTCTGCGTTTCCCCCATAACCGTCACAATGTGTGTAAGAACTGTCATCACAGAGCAGTAATTATACAATAAAAAAGATCAATTTTTATGGTTGCTTATTTGTTTTCTTAAAATACATGTTTTAAACGTGACTTTGACCTGCAGCTGTACATGTACGACAGGCATTTAGGTATTTTCCAAGTCACATGCTGAACAACAAAAATAAGAATGGAAAAATAAAATAAATGTAACATCCATCCATCCAGTTCACTATGCATCTTTACATCTATTGGTGGATAGATTCATCAATTCATCCATTCACTTTTCAGATTTTGTTTGTAAAACAATATACTATGTTATGGTCTATCTGAAAGAATCTCAAAGAGTTAGGGAAAAAGTCAAATGGGATTTCTTGTGTGTTTTTTGGTTTTGATACTTTCCTTACTCGGTTTATTTTATAGTTTTGAATTTCCAAGTTCTTCTGTTCATTGCTGTAAATAATTTAATTGTTTAAGATTACCTCCTGACCGCACTAGGGACAAGGGAGTATGAAAATGGATGGATGGATGGATGTTTGAGATTCTGATTTCTTTTTCTTCAGTTCGCCACAACAAAAGAAACTTGTATTTTAAGTTGATTTTTAATTTCTGCAGGATTTATCTTAATGACTTCTTATGAAAACAATTTTTAACTAAATTTGCATTTACAAAAATGATCTCACACTTACTTCTGAATAAAGCTTGGACACCAGCTGTTTAGGTCCATCTTCTGTTTGTAAATACTAGATTTTCTCCAGTAGAGGGAGCTGTGACTCATCCTTAAAGGAAGACAGGGCAACTGTTTCCTCCAGGGTTAAATACCAAACATTGCGGTGATATTCCACTCATAAATAGATTTTGTAATCTGCTCTCTTTACCCGTGTTCACTGGTTATATGTTTTGGGCATGTATGAAATAAAAATAAAAATAAAACATATTTATAAAGTGATGTAGAATCGATGAGGAAATATCAAAATGTCATTTTTAAAAAAATTCTTTTTACAATATTAGTTGCGTTTTGTTGATTCTAACCAGCTAGTTTCCGATTATGTCTTGCAATATGGGATCATGTATTTTTGCACGTGTACATTTTAAAAAGACGACTGCATGAATGATTGAATGACATAAGATGAAAAAATAAAATAAATTGCTCATCTTACGCAACCAATGGGCAGAGAGTTGTGAGTTTATGTGTAACCATGTGCTTCACACTGATTTCTAACATCATGAGGTACATCATAGACAAGATCTGGCAGGAACAGTTATGGTCTGCAAAAACAAACCGATGAGGAAAGTTTAAAACCACAAATCCCTTTAATCCAGGTAACCTTTTCATCAGTCTGCTCCCATCAGTTGGCAGTTCCAGAAACTTCAGGAGGAATTACTCTGACTGAGACATTCAAGTCCTTTTATGAAGTCTACTGCTACCAAATCATGATGTGCTTTTGTTCAGACAGGTCGTGTTCTGCTTTTTAAAGTTGTCCGATGGCTCCAGTATGTGTTTCACAAACCCAACTCTTTATGCTTGTGGTATTAGAGGTGAGGACGTTTCACGCAGGGATGCAGCTCAACAAGTTTGTGACAGAGGAAAACAACCAGCAACTTAAAATAAACGCTCTTCTTGCTTAACCAAAGACAACAATGTACAAATAAGAAAGCTGTCAAGACTAAAGAATAGGTTATTAGCATGATGTGCTAATGAATATACATAGCTAAAAATGATACATTCTAACCTCCAAATAGAAAACCTCTTTCACTAATATTGTGAATATGTCTGTGTGCCTAACACTCATGTATATGTATGCGTATATGTTTCAAGTCATATGCCGTATAATGTTGCTGAACTTTGGCCTGACTAATTGTAGGAATCCCCGTTCATAGTGCTGCCACAGCAGGCGCTAGGAATGATGGGTGCATCACCCAATTGGCCTCTTCTGCCCTAAAGTGTCCATCACTGTGAAAGAGGGTAAATCTAGACTCATCAGAATACGTGACCTTCTACATCACCCAATTTTCTATGCTCTCTTGTAGTTTGAAACCGTCTTTGACCCCTGATGAATGGTTTTCTTGTTGGTCAGTCCCAATTCCTTGAGTTCTTGCATCCACTAATAAAACAGTCCTGGGTTCTACTGTTTTATTTTCTTTGGGTTTTTTTTCCACCTAACGTTTCATTCATAATTTTCTTTTTCTCAAATTTCTCAAATTTCTTCCTTGCAGATGAGTTTTTAATAATGTTTTGGACATTTTCTAACTCAATTTCAACATTTCGGCATCTCCTTAAATGATTTCTGTACTTGATGCCAAGATAGACAGATAGATAGATAGATAGATAGATAGATAGATAGATAGATAGATAGATAGATAGATAGATAGATAGATAGATAGATAGATAGATAGATAGATAGATAGATAGATAGATAGATAGATAGATAGATAGATAGATAGATAGATAGATAGATAGATAGATAGATAGATAGATAGATAGATAGATAGATGAGGTTCACTGCTCCTTCCACTTGATGAGTCTTTGTAAGTTATAAAAGTCCAGACTGCCTTTTGTTTCCTTTAGTCCTGCTTTATTTAAACTATGACTTGTGCATCAATGCAGACACATTATAAAGCTGAGCTACGCCTCAGCTTTGACTTGAAACACGTGGAAAACTCCGACTGTAATTGAAGCTATTTGGAGAGTCACGTGGTTTAAACATCAATCCTGTCAGTTACATGAGATCTCGTAACAATCCTGGTCAAAGGTCACAACAAATCAAAGGTTTTGTTGCTATGATCTGAGAGAAAACAAACTAAACTTAGCAAAGACAAATCAAACATTCACACACCCATCTCTTTCACCACATTGTTAAAAATACAGGAAAAAGAAAAACACCAAAACATTTCTCACGCTTATTCATTGGTATTTGCATTATCTAGCTCATTAACTGCATTTTTACCCTTTTGGAGTAATCTGTGAACAATGGCAGTCCTAAAGCCGTCGGCAGAGGCGTGTCATTATGTCGATCCGGCTGCAGTTTCGCCATGACAGCTGGGACATAATTAATGTGAGAATCTATTGGCTGGAAACGAAAAGCATAAAAGCAAAATATGTTTCTGTTAATTAAGATTAAGCATTGACAACTTTCAAGATCAAATTCAAAAAAGGTTTTGCTGGGAAATTATATTAGTGTCGGAGAAAACCGTGAAAGTTTTAGCAATGTTAAGATTTTTGCCCAATCAACTGTAGCGAAGGGGGTTTATGCGGTCAGACGGTTGTGTTTGCAGAAAGATGTCTCTGCAGAGACAGGGTGTGGCAAATCTTAAAGTAATTAATTTTATGTTGATTTAGATCTGAATTCCATCTTACAAATTACTCTCAGTGGAGGTATGCAGCATGTCACTTCCCTGGCGATTTCAATTGAACGTGTGTTTGGATTCACACTCTGCAAACACTGGAGTGAAAGATGTCTGCCCTGCCCTTCCTCATACAAAAGAATGCCTACGAGTAAAACGTGACTGAGAGAAGAACTCAGACTAAATATCTTCTTACACAAATGTCAAGTATTATGAGTAGAAAAAGAGGCTGCGCACACAGCCCTGAGGGACGCCGGAAATGAGACTCATAATGGAAGAGAATTGAATGAAATCTAATTAAATGAAATCAATCTATTGTAATTACAGTAGAGTACATTAAAGTGAATTAAATTGAATTAATCTTCAATATTTTACAATAAACTGAACTACATTAATTAACACATGCATACAAATACATTCAATTACACAATGTTAGATTTAATCAGCTGAATTAAATCAAAAAACTATGATTTTTATAAATGCAAGGCATTTATCATTTTCTGCAAATGATTGATTATCATTTTAAGACGCAGTTGCAGCAAATTCATTCTGACCCAGCTTTGCACTGAACTTCTTGGACTTTTCTCACGTTCTTTCCTAACTGAGAATGGAGTGGCAGCGTTGAAGTTAACCGTGTGTATTACTGTGTGCGTTGCACCTTATAGGTTATCAAAACCTCTCAACAGAAAGGATCATTGTGTTTGTAGAGCCATTCTTCTGCTCCCAGCACGCTTCAAACCTCTCAGTTGCGACTTAAGTTAATCTGTTGCGATTTCGTTTTGTTGTTCTTCCCAATGCGTGATTACAACTGATTTTTAAGAAGAGCGTTGTGTGGAGGCGTGGTTGAGCACAAAGCTGTGCGTGAGTCAGTTCAGTTACAGAAGCTGCCACACGTCAATGATGATGTCATGAGCAGCAGCCCAATAGACGGACGCAGAAAAGTGCTGACTGAGCCTGAACTAGTGCGAGTGGAAAACTCCTCAGGCATCCAGCAGCAGCTCCCTCTCTGGTTGCACAGCAGCGGAGGATGAAATACAAAAACACCAATCACTCCATCACTCCCGCACACTTAATGGCTGACAGACAACAGTGTCAACTGTCTCAGCTTTGGGAAGGAAGAACAACTTGAACTTTTCCACCCGGCGCCTAGAAACACTGTAAAAACGACAGAGGATTTGTTCCATCACACTTTTAAAGAGAATGCATTTGTGCTAGTAAGCTCACATACCCTAAAATTTCAGTCACTCATTGGTTTTAGCATTTTTTCAAATCAGAAACAACCCAAATGATTCTGGTCTATAATATCAAAAACAAACAATTTCACTATGATGTTTTTACAATCATATATATTTGATAATGTATGTATAATTCATTATTTTATTGATAAAAAGAAAATAAATAAATTGCTCTTGCTTTTTGATTTTAGCAGATATTTTTTGTCTGAAATGTGAATATCGTTAACTGCAAACGTGCTTTGGGCCGGCCTTGGTGCAGTGTGAAAGAAAACCGTAACAGCTGAAATTGTAACAAATGTTCAAATTTTTGTCCCTAATTCAATTGCCTCTGCTGAACTATTGTGTGTCCAAACAGCCTAAAAAAAAACTCAATTATCTGTTAGTCTGATGTGATTATCATCATATTTCAAAAAATGCAAAAAAAAAAAAAAAAAAGAAAATAGGAATCTCTGTTAGTGTCTGTAAACCTATGAGAAAAACCATAATATTCATCTACGATATGAAAGAATAGGATTTTTTTCTATTATTTATTTGGAGGGAACAGTTGCTGCTTTTTTCAGAAAAGGGAGATTCAAACACAAATTCTCCAGTTGAAATACAGCAGAAACAAAATGATTATTATCAATAACTCTGCAAACAAACGATGCTTTAACATTCTTTACTTTCATCCCATTGGATGTAGAATTTTAAATTAAATATCTCCATGTTCTTTAAAGCTAACATTGAATCCTTAAAAAAAGGTTGTAGCTACAAGTTAAAGGACAAATTCACAGGTCAGAGGATCTAAGTAATGTGCTGATATGTGACAGAAAGGTCCACCACAAACAAGTCTGCAGTCACACACACTGACATTTTATGTGACAACTTTTAGCCTTGGTTATGTTTCAATAAGTCTCCGCAATGTTGCACTTTATTTCCTTCCAGAGTTGCCTTAAATTTTTCCCAAAATCTCATAGAAAGTGGGAGAGTCGAACTGTTGTGCAATTTCTTAATGCATGTCTGAGACAGAAAGGTCTCGAAAAAGATCGTTCAGGTTCCTTGAAACACTCTGTCATATAAATAAGGTTTATATACGTTAAATAATTAAAATAATTGTCAGCACTAATTCAGCCTAAATAATGCAGACAGACCCCACTCTGCCTTCCTACTCTGTAATTTTTCTCTAATTTTTACTGTTTGTTTCAGTAAATGGTGCGTTTATCTGGGGAGTCTTTAGTCATGGCATGTGCTAAACGATAAACCATGAAATACACCAATAAATGCTTCAAAGCACATGAGATAAATGATTATATGCTCCACAGCACATACGTTGTTAGAAAAACTTTTCCTAAAGTTGTTATGCAATCAACAGAGGTGGTTTCCATCATCAAATCACTTTCTTTCTACTCGCTGTGTTTGAATAAGAAAAGGCCGTAGAATCTTCTCTGTTATCTCCTTACTGTCATGCCTGAACCTGCCTCAAAGCCTTGGAGGCTCTGGCTTTTTTTTTTTTTTTTTCTGTCCTCCTTTCTTTCTCTCTTCCGACAGGAAGGAAGTTAGCTCCATATAAGGAAAACCTGACTTGGAGTAACGTATGAATGACCCGTTTCCTGTTCTGAGGAGATTATTCAGATCTGGAGCAGATTTGATTTAAATGAGGACGTATCCTCACTGGAATCTACGGTCTGGTCTGATGTCATTTAGCTTCTAACATAAAGCATTTTGGCAACAGTACAAGAACAGTTTGACTTAGTGAGTGGTTCAGAGGCCTGGAATGCTGCTTGTGACGTAACGCACGCACCATGTTGCGTGTCGATTATGTGGCATTGGATCAAAGACTCTTCGAGTCAAGCTCAAACATGTCACTGTATTGTTATCAGGATAGGACTAATTGTTAGCTTTTATTTTGTCTATTTGAAACAAACAGAAATGAAACGTTAAATAAGACGCCCTCATCTCTGTTTATCTGCAGGACTCAACATAACACCTGATGAAAAATTGTGCTGCTTCTTTTTTTAATAAACAGAATGACAACTCTGTGAATCGAGTTAATAACAAGTTCTGTAATTAGTTGATCATGTTTTATTGAAAGTTGTATGTTGACAAAATAAACCAAAGTTTTCAATTCAAAAACCCGTTTTGCTGCTAAATTATCGAAGAGACGTATGAGCTCAACAAAAATGTATTTATTGTTCTCATTCTGTCATTTAGATCTTTTATCACAACTTGAACACAACAATAGTTTTTTCCAGTGTGCCATGTATTTGTTTTTGGGAGAAAAAATTCCCCCCCAGTGACTGTGGGTTGTGGATATCACTTGTGTATCCGATTTAAGCTAACAGAAACATGTGAAATCAAAGATTCTGGCTTTTTTGAGACTAATTGTGCTAAGATTTTCATACTTTAGAGCATAAACATGTAGCTGATTAATCAAATTTAACCCAAAAGTTGTCCAAGTATTTCTATGAATTAACTTGTCCAACCTTTTCAGCAGCAGTAGCTCTCAGGAGTTATTTCCCATACCGCTGGTCCACTCATTTGATTCAGTTTATTTAGGTTTGTAGGCAGTAGTCACCGGAACATTTCATTTAAAATGAGCTCTGGACTTTGACTGTACCATTGCAACACTTTGTATCATTACCTTTTCTGCCATTCTGTTGCAGATTCAATGCTGTAGTTCTGTTCGTGACCCAGTTTGGATCAAGCTTCAGACCTTACTTTTTATTCAATAATACTTCAACTGCTCATGTTATTCTGTCACAACACAGTGACGGGTTGAACAAATATGCAATAATCGTGTTGCTTATGGAAGTTAGGTACTGCAGCTTTAAAACCAGGTCAGTCTTATTAAGTCCTTACTAATTTAACAAGCTAACTGAAGATGTAGAGCCTGAGCTTTTTGTCAGAGCATTGCACATTCTGATCTGGGATAATTAAACCAGAGGTAAATAGAAAATACTTCTACTTCTGCTAGTAGAAGTATTTTCTACTGGTAAATACTTGTTAAATGCACTTTTCCCAGACTGATACTGAGGGATTATTTTTTTGTTTTTAGTCACGTAAATGACTCAGAAATATAATCTCTCTCGCTAAACGACATGTTACTGTCAAAAATGTACATTTTATGTCAGCACTTTCCATCAAACTTTGAAACTACTAAAACAGTTTATTGTCTCAACACTCTTCAAGCATTTGTCTTAGAAAACATGTGAAAATTTCCGAGGCTCATTAAAAATTATTAACATTTTCCGTGTAAATAAGATGTTTGTAATTTTCCCTCATTTGTTATTGTCAGTCTGCAGAGCCCTCCATTTGATCATGCAGGCCACAAGTTGTTGCTCATTTGTGGAGGGTGAAGTAAAAATGGAAAAAATTATTGCAATTAAAACCAAATTTAAAAAAACATCCAACCAACTACACAGTTTTACAGTGTAACGTGGCGCTAAAGAGGCTTAATGTACTAGAGCTACTGACACCACAACGTTACTTGGTACATAATGTAGGTGAACTGAACCTGCTCGTTAAGTTTAAGAGTTTGACATACCTACGCTTGCAATTAGAAAAGAGCTCCCAGATATGTGACTGAGAAGATCTGCCAAATGAAATGAACGTCATTGTCAGCAGGTAGTTTGTAACAGAAAATAGATCTTTGCAGAAACACACAGTGTGAAATGATTACGGTTTGAATGACAGCACAAGGATGATATTTTCTCACGGTACCTGGCCTGAAATGGCACGCAATGATGGACTAAACATCATAATAACAGTTGGCAGCACTTTGATTGTGCCTTTTTGGAGACTTGAGGCTCCATTCCTTTAAGTGTTGACCTTTTTTTTTTTAGCTGCCCCACTGATCCATGACTGAGATCCATGTCATGCTCTCAGGGTATTAAATTCATTTTTGAAAAATAATGTATTTGAATATCAATGCTTAAAACTGAAAGAAGATTCCAAGGTTTTGATTTAATTTTAATTTTATGTGGATTAATTTTATTACAAACAGGTTGAATGCCATGAATACATCAATCTACGTCATCTCAAAAGTAGTGCTGCATAACTTTTAACCCAGAAAAACTAGAAGCTTTCGTGTTCTTATATGTGGTCATTTGGTCATTTTTTTGCCAGCAAAGAAATTTAGTTTTAATCAGGCTTGAGTAAAATTTGCAACTGGTTAAGACATATACCTTCTTTTAAGTGCTTTATGCTTACGTAAGACACAAACTGAGATGTTTTCCCACAGTTAAATATGTTTAAATAAGTCAAGTTGAAGTTTTTAGACTTCAGCAGTTTGTGATTGATGAATAACTTTAGATCAGTTCTGCAGGTGAATTACAGAAAGTGGTTGGAACAAAATGGTCATCAGGTTCCATTTGAAACATGCTGCACGTGGTTGAGCTTTGGACGGTGGTGCAGGGTGTTATTTTCTCAGAGTACAAGGAACATTTTAATAACATGCAGCACCAGTTGTGATAAAAGAGCAGCTTTCATGAGGTATGGACTTACTTCGAACCTCAGAGTCCCGTCCCATCTGTAAGCATGGTGGTGGCCAGAGATGGCGAGACTGCCCCCAGATTTTACTCAGGTAGCCCCTCTTGACTCAAGTAAAAGTAAAAAGTACACATCCAAAAAATTGCTCAAGAGTAAAAACAGATACTTATGTAACTGATTAAAACATCAATCATTAGATATTTAAAAAGGATATTATCAGACCACTCCACAGTCTACCTTTGAAGGTTTTATGGAAATTTTGGTGCTTTAAGGACCAACATGAAAATAATTTGCATAAGTAACAATTACAACAAAACAAAATAAAGCAAAAAAAAAAATCAAAAATATATAAAAAAATTTATTATAGTAATATTGAACAGCTGCGACAGACTGGCGACCGGTCCAGGGTGACCTCGCCTCTCACCCGAAACGTTCACTGGACATGCTGACCCCACCAGGGAGAAGGGTGTACACTACATGGATGGATTGATAATATTGGAAGATTGTGCATTTAGGGATCCAAGTGATCCCGAAATGGGATCGAGATGTTGTTTCTGGGACTACTTTCTCAAACCTCCAACTGCAACCCTTCTGGAGATTTGTGGACTGTGTGGATTCCATACATTTGCCAGGAAACCAATTGAACTGCTTTATACAAATTCTGCAAGAACTGAGTTCAAACATCCAGAATTGGACAGGAATTTGTTCATGAAAACAAAATATATATTACATATATTATAGGTATTATATGACCTTCTGTTTTGACCTACATTTGTCAGGTGGTTTTGTGGGGGTAGTGTCTTTTCCAACAGTCAACCAGGCATGACACATTAATTCACCCTTTATTAATGAACCTAAATTTATCCTGTAACACCCCTGAGGATAGTTAGCTTACACACATTTGTTCCTCTGCCTTAAATTAACTCCGTCTGTCCAAATATGGCATTAAAGAACAATCAATATTGCAAATTTTTGATTTTGGGGTTGAGTTATATAGATAATGAATTCTTTATTTCTATAACACAACCCTGAATAGGTAGCTTTGTGGTCTTCTGTGCTCCTGTTAGTGGCGCCATGATGAAGTGATGTTACACTGCACTACACAGTGATGTCTAAAATGTACCTGTGAAGAGAAACTTTCAGTAAAAAAAATGTTTCCGATGAAATGTGGAGTCTACATGATTAACCTGTTTTTTATGCACACCAGTTTGACAGGCATCTCATAATTGTGGCAGTTTGTCTTTTCGTTTTTTATTTTGTTGTGCCGACTGTTCTCTATCGCTTTGGCTGACTGTGACTCAGTGAAAAAGAACTGTTCTTTTGCAATGGAAACGCTGTGGGTTTGATTCCTGCTCACTGTCACCAGGAGTTTAATCACCAGTCTGAGTATAAAGTATCTGACTGAGTGAACGTCAGACGCACATGACTGGTACAACTTAAAATGCGTAACATAAGCTATGAAGGTGGACATTGTTTTAGGGACAAAACAGAACTACTGCCTTCTGATCCAGTGAATAATTTTAGACAGACTTAATGTGATTTTGACATAATAATGCATATTAAGGTATGTTTGAACTATTAAAATAGAAATCCTTTTTAGAGGGGGCCATTATATTAGTTATTAGTTATGTCTTAGTACTGTAGCTTACTTCAACCTACCAGGGACCTGGATAAAAATTGGCCTTTCTGGCTAAATCTGGTTTATTTATATGATGAATGTTTGTTAAATAATGTGCATTGTTCATATTTTATATTAAAAAAAGTAAAACAAGATAGAATCATCATCACCCAAAAAAGATTGAAATTTCATGTACTCATAAAATTCAACCCAAATCAACAAAAACATCTTAAAGCACGTCCAAACTTTTCAATGTGAGTAGCAAAAGTAAATCCTGTTAAATGTTGAACTTCCTCCTGGGTTTAGTGCTATGAGCTGGTGTAGCGTAATTCCACTGAATCACTGTTCAATGGTAATAAAAAGGGATCTTGATTGGCGAACCTTATCATAATTGGATTGCTCAAGAAGATAAATGGGTTTTACAAGAAGCAACAACTCAGGGAAGCAAATAAAGAGACAAAGGTGGCATTTTAGATTACTTTAAGGCTTAAAACTCATTTCAGGACATTTTACACTTTTTACACACCAACAATGAAGAGCTAATAATAGCCCAGACCTCCACTTTCTGTCATTTCAACTAGCTGTTGTCTCCATAAGGCCCTTCCACCCCACAGTCTACCTTTGAAACAGGATGAGGTGTAACCTGATATAGTTAGTATGTTTTATCCTCTTAGGTTAAACTCACCAATCACCCACTTAAAGGGTCAAATACCACAGCATATCATTTTGCAATAAATTCAAAAGTGTCAGTGGGTGTGATAAAGGACTCTGGTATGGATGATATATGGGTTAACCAAATCAGCAGAGCAGAACATGTACGATGGTTCAAGACTGCAGTGACTGGCAGCTTTCCAGCATCTCAAATCCATCATTAAACATCCTGCCTGGTGATCACTAACTTACTCACTTCACTTGAAGGAATTCCAGGACTTCCTGAAAGCCAAATATGGTCAAGCATTCGAAAGAGCAGCAACACATTTCCTGTTGATAAGGGTGCAAAGAGAAGATACCAGAGATTATTTAAATGTACAATATTTACCACAAAGGGAAATCAAATCTTTCATTTTGTGATGCTGTAGTTCACTTTTAGAGTAAATTGAAAGTCTGTTATTGTGAACAAGAACAAGCAATCTTTAGACCTTTAGCCTATTGTGTAACTTACAACTGAGGATGTGTCTAGTTACACCAATGTCTGGGCATAAACCACTTGAGTTTATGCCCAGTTCTGTCTTTATCAAAGAGTGCAACTGGTGTTTCTCTAGTAGCAGGTTTACAAGTGGGCTTAGAAATCATAATAACTATGAACAAGAAAATAGAAATTTCTCTTTTAGCAGCCAAACCTGACCTTTTCTGTGTAGAATCCAATTCAGAAAACAAAGGGAACTGAATGAGAGAGATTTCAGCCTCCATGAAGTATGTCTTTGTTGGTCACGTACATCCTTCCGAAAGTTTTTTAGTAATGACTAATGTGCAACTGCACTTTATAGCATTCAGTGCGGAATTAAGCTAGACAGGGTCAAAGCTGTAAACAGCATGACCTGTCTTAAAACTGTCTTGCAAAAGAGAGATAAGGGCTCTACAATAGATGGCTTCACATCACAGGAAATGAGGTTGAAAATACATTTTATTTTGTTATTTGATCTAGTAAAAACTATAACATCTATGTGATAAAATACTTTTTTTTTCTAGTTATTTCAATGAGCAATAGGTTCTGAAGACCAGTGATGCTCTGATCCACTGTGGTCACTGGCTAAGAGAGGTTAAAAGGTTATAGAAGTGTGCCTTTGCATTTACAGTTATAAATTCATCTGGGAAATTTAGGAAGTGCAGCAAATTATGGCAATGGGGGATAAAAATAATACATTAATTTCAGCATCTATCAATGTTCTTTCAAATAAATATCAAAAATGTTTGGACTTAGACCTTTCTATGTATACCTCTGAGTCAATAGAAGCACACATTTATGGTGGGGTAATGTCTGTACAACCTTCACCATCTGCAGATGAATAGTTCTTCCTATTGCCATTCTTCTTGGCAAAACATCTTTCTGCAAACATCAATTTCCAAGGCTTGCCACAGATTCTAAGGCTACAAACACAGAGGGGGCAAACGAAGCCCAAACCTGATTTTCTTAGCGATATGTAACCCGTATCTGACTTTTCCCACACAATCTGAATGGCCCAATTCCGATCTTTTCACCTCTACCCCCAAAAGAAACTCTATTTGTCCCATTTCCATACATGGAACTAAATCGGACATGTATCCAATATTTTTCAAAATGTTTGAGGTCTGAACGGTCATGTCTTACTTTTTCCATCTTTTACATCATTGATGTGAGACTTGCTTCATAATTATGCACCAGGAGAAGCTAGACACAGTAATTTAGGCCTAAACAATGGCAGAAAATTATAATGTTGAAAATTATGAAAGTACTCTGTGAGTGAAGCGCATCACATCACAATCCCACCCCTCTTGGTTTCGATTACACGTTTAAACAAACTCTAAAGGTCTTTGCTATTGGTTGTACTGCCTTTTTATCGGCTTCCTTCATCTTGTTATGATCTTGTGACGATTGTTGGATCATTTGGGTCTTGTGTGCAAAAACACATCCTATTTGGAATCTGCCATTTCTTTCTGAACAGTTTTAGGAATAAAATGGTGGAATATTGTTATACAAGTGGATTGGCGCTTCTGCTCAACGGGCTCTGTTGCCACGTGGGTGTGCGCTCGGTCTTTTACAACATTTGGGCCGGTGTGAGTGTCAAAGTAACATGACATGAATAACAAGTCTGAGTTTCTACTTTCTATGAGAAGGCTGCACTCAATGAGAATGTATCTTCCTTTGCCTCCTTTTGTATGTTTCCTCTTCACACTGACTTGAACTTGAAAAGGTCCGACCTTTGTACACACTGCTCATAACTGACGTAATGAAGCATAGCAGCTCTGAGTTTACTCGGATCAATTCCTGAGCTCTTACCTTAAAGAAAGGCAAACACTCTTCCACTGGAGGCATCCTCCTTCAGAACAATCAGTCATTTGTTCCCAGGTTCCTCCTTCAGTCAATAGGAAACCTCAAACATCCAATCAGATGCTTTGTTTCCTCACACCCTTATTCACTGCGAGGGATGAGGTAACTACTCGCCTCACTGCTATCCCCATCAATGTTCGTCATTGTTGTCATGACAACGGGATTGTTGTGGCTCTCTTTTCCCATTTTACACTTGAGGAAATGTACTGCTTAATAAAACATTTGCTAAATAATAAAAGAATTCATCAGAACCGGTTCAGAGAAAAAAAGAAGTTCATGGTTTGCGATGTTAAAACTTTTGAACGCAATTCCTGACCAATTTTCCTAGTCAACGTTAATTTTAACATAAACTAAATGTTTGCCACATACTCTTGTTCACGCATTTACTCGCTCACTAAGTGATCTACACTCGAGAAGAGGATAGGTGATAACGTATAAAAGTAAATACACCTCGATTCTGAGCTGAGGAAAGAAGTGGTTTTTCAGTTTTTCAAGGAAACAATGTTGTAATTACAGTTCAGAATAATAAAAAAAAGCTATACGACACAAACAACAATTTCCCTGTCGCAGGGAATTTCCCTCTCACAGAGTTTCTTGGTAGTCCGCCAAGCTGAGATTTATCTTTAAGAGCACAAAACCTATAAATATTCCCCATCAAATCATAGAATATATCTTGAATAATTGGTTTTGGAATTAACAAACTAACAAGAGCACAAACTACTTAAATACTGAGATGTATGAGTAAAATCAAAAAATTTCAAGCTACAGATATTAGAGTTTGCATGCTAACATTCACACTGGAATGATATTAGCAAGCTAACTTCAACCAATTACCAATTTTTATCTACCTAGGAAGGTAGATAAAAAGCTTGGAGCTGTCAATGATGTCACAGTCAGCTAAACAGTTTCAGTTAACATCTAAGAAAAGTTGAGATTCTAATATGGCAACACCAAAGCAGCCATTGTTCATAGTACCTCTTATGAGCATTGTTTAAGCTATAGCTACTTTCCATATTCAAACACCTTTTTTCAGTTTAGAATTGTATGTATTACATGTCACACTGATGTTAGTTACATTATATCCCTTGTGTCTTGTAAAATAAACATGTTTTCACAATAACTTAACACTGTTGGAGCTACCATATTGGATCTTAAAGTCAGAAGAAAAGTGTAAAACTCTCAGACTTTCCAGGTGCTTAGTCCAACTTCAAGAGACTTTCAAGATTATTTTTCCTACGCAGAAGTTAAGTAAGTTCTGACAACAAATAGCATGCAGCATTATTGCAAGGTTAGCCTTTCTATGCTAACATTAGCATTAGGATGCTAATGTTAGCATCCTAATGCTACATGGCAACATGTACATGGCAACATGTACATGGCAACATGTACATGGCAACATGTACATGGCAACATGTACATGGCAACATGTACATGGCCATGTTGCATGATACCAGCAGTGAAAAATTGCTTTCACGTACAACATTTTTATCATACAGCATTTTATGTGTTTCATGCACTACAGTTAATCAGGCACAACATTATGACCACTTCAGTAATAGTGTGTTAACTATTGTGGCACACAGGAATCAACTCAATGTACATTTCGAAGAGATTGAAATGAAACTCGTGCAACACCTTTCAAATCCTTAATATTCAGTTTGAACTCCAATCTCACAAGATGGAAAACATTGATTGTTTTTAAAGATAACCACATTGTATTTATGCAGCATTTTAGCAGGTATGATTACACAGCATGAAGAATTGTAATATTAGGCTCTTTATGTTAATAGTTACCAATTAAGGTATTTCCCTGTTCCAACCTTTAAGCATGGCTTGACTATCCTAAGTACTGTTTTTATTTTCATCTTAAACCCTCTTTTACTGACATGCTTAGAGATAGAGTATACAGTCCAGGGTTTTCCAACATGATGTATGACTCTCTCCTCTCCCCTGTCTCTGTCGTAATATATTTGGGATGGCACTCATGAAGCTTTATGTGTCCATAGCACAATGGATTTATGACTCAGCTTAAACCCTCTAGAAGGAAATACTCGGTTTATAAAAGCCAAATGTCATAAATTTCAAAAGAGCTCCAATTCAAAAAGTCCCATTTACATCCTTGCTCAATGTCCGTTTACACAGCAGGAACTACCAGGGACCCGTCAGCAGTGAATGATGAATACTAAATGTTTCACGTTGAGTGTGATGACAGGAGCGCTTAAGAGTCTACGAGAAGTAAACGTGAATTTCGTAACAAAGGAGTTGCCTTTTCCTCAAACAGAAAGACTGATCAAACAACAATCACGTTTCTAAATTTATCTTTTTTATCTAGACGTGGTAGAAATGGTAGAATTGCACTACAACAATTGCCATCTTGAAGTAAAATCTTTTGGAAAAAACTTTTCTATTAATTGCTTATTTTGTTCCCATTTGTTTACAGCCATCCTAAGTTATTACTTTAAAACATTACTGAAATTTTTGTCTGTTCTTCATTGCAAAATAACTCAAGAACAGTCGGATTGGCTGGAGACCATCTTTGAGCAGGAGTTTTCAGATTCTTAACTGAATGTAGATCTATACTTTGAGTAGGACATTAATATAATAAATTATTTGATTTGAACCATTCCTTTTAGCTCTGGCTGTTTGTTCCCTGAAGGAAGGCAGATCACTTCCCCAGGTCAAGTCTTTTGGAACCTCACAGTTTTTACTTCAAGCTTGTGCTATACTAATCTCCATCCTTACTCCCATCCAACTGTAACAAGCATCCCTCTCTCACTGTCCCATAGAATGATACTGCCACTGCCAAATGTCATAATGAGGAGTTTGAGTTTTCTGCCATTTGTGCTTTTCATTTAGGTCAAAAATCTTCATCTGGAGCATTTTCATTACAAATTTAATTTAGCATTGTCAGAATAATTTGGGCTAAAACACATACACACACCACACTTTTAAGATTTGTTCCATAAGTTAAGAATTTTAGAGACATGCTATTTTCATTTCACTTCGCAATAATGAACTATTTTGTGTTCTTCTATCTTCAAAACCACCCTGAAACATGCACACACACTTTGTAAACCAAAATCCCAGAAGACCTCTCAAAATGGTCTAAAGGTATATCATGTTTGTCTTATTTTCAACATCTACACTGTCAGAAATCCTGTTTTACCACATTTGAGTATTATGTTACTACACAGGAAAGACTGGAATAAATCAATGACAAATGAAAGCAGTGAAGGTTGATGCCTGAACCGTTGATTAATAATTAAAGAAAACTGTGGATGATAATTATTGAGTCGTAAATCACAGAAAACCCATATCTAGATAAAGCTTGTAGAGTTCAAGTGGAAGTTTTCAAGTTATGAACTAAGTGCACCGCACCTTTTATTCCCTCAACCCTGAAAAAAAAAAAGAAAACGTTGTGTAAGAAGCTTGAGTCAAAGCCAACAGACAGCTGCCCACGCTATATAGTTTGCCATATCTTTTTTTTTTTATTGGAAGGTTACATACAGAATTTCTTTTTTGGCTTCCTCAGATTTCAGCTTCATCTCTACTGGGAGACAGGAAGTGACAGGACAGCAGTTTCTGTTACTTTCTAAAATGTTTGTCAAAGCATCTGATTCCAGCGTGATCTAACAGGAAGAGAAATGCCCCCAATGCATTTTTCTCCTTTTTGTCACGAGGACCAACTTCCGTTCTTGTCAGAGCATTGCTGAAATTTACCAACACTTTACACAAATTCCTATCAGTCTGTCTGCTCACTCCCACTTAAGCTTTGCTGTTATCCTTTGACGGTTTGGCAACAATTGTTCATCCTCTTTTCTGAAAGCTTTTCATTGTAAGTCATCCAAAACACAACCAACGGCTATATTTGTTGCAACATCTAAAGAAACTGTTTGAAAATGTGCATGAATCAGTTTGTTTAAACGGAGTTAAAGAGGGATGCTCATGAATGTTCTTGACAGAAAAGAAGATCAACAAGATCTCCACTGGAAATTGAGAGACCACGACTTTTAACTAAGACATCTGGCATGAGCTCAGCATTTCCCCTGAATTTACAGAGAAGCTTGCTGTGACTTGAAGCAAACTCATAATTGAACTTAAGTGTTAAATTACAGTCTCCCTTTGAAGGTAAATGGGAGTTAACCAATATGTGGATGTCGTGTCCTCCGGTGCCCTTAACCTGCTGCTAAAGACAGAAAAGAAGCAGGAAGGAATGCAGCGCGTCCGGTTTCATATAATTGAAGGAGGTGTCGTTAACGATTAGGCTGGTGAAGCAACAAGTGAATATATTTGGCATTACATCTTTCTTTTTTGTTTTTAAAGATTCACTAATCCTCAACATGACTGGGTTTTCATTTAAAATAACTGAAAGTAAAACATGACAGATTGATTTCATTTGAACTTCTGTTTAGTTTTTGTTCTGCCTATTATTTTGCAGTTACACAACTGAATGATTACTCAACCTATCAATACACCATTAGCATAAATTCCTTTAAAATGCAAAGCAGTTCTGATTTTTTTTTTTTTTTTTTGAACGACTTTAAGTTCCAAGTGCGTGTTTTACTTTAAGCAATGTTAATTGCTCGATGTTGTGCAACAGTAAGCTTGCTTTGGCTGTAAATTTAATAATTCAGATCAAAACAAGCACAGAATTGAGAAGTCGGTGAACCAACTGCTTATTAGGAATTAATAGCCAAACAGCTTGCCATATTGCTGTTTTATGTAAACCTGCCTGGTGAGGTGTGGTAATATTGAATAACAAAGTTGAACAAAAAGTTCACTTCTTTTTGTTCCTCCCATTTTATTCTCCTTCTACTGACTTTTACATTCAAAGAGTGATACAAAAATATCAAATGAATGCATTGAAAGTTTATGTCACAGGATTCAGACCAGCAGAGGAATTTGGCAGTTTCTTCTTTGGACTTCGGCTGCTAACCTGTGCAGCTATAAGTTATAACACACACATTAGCATCGGCATGCTTTTCCTAGTCACAAAAGTAATATTTACAGACATTATTTTAGTTGGATCTATGGGGGAAATAGCAAAGACGACAGTTTGACAGCCTAAGAATCAAAATGTAGTTATTTGCTGTGATACTGAACAACAAAAGATGCAGATTCTTCACCACGTTCGCGAATGTGAAGAATCTGCAAACGATGTGAACTGTCTCACGGGTTGCCGTCACCAAGGCGCCTGTAATTTAAGAAGCAAAAAACCCGCCCAATAGTATATTAAAAGCAGTTATGGTATGTTTCGACAGTTAGCGCAAGAGAACATTCTAGTAACATTGCTGTGATGCGTCACAACAGCAGATGAGCTGGCTCATCATTTCTGAGGAAAAACAACTTGTTTTATGTTAATTTGTGACATGATTCACAAATCACGTCACATAGTGTGACTTTAGCTCATCTTCTGATAAACGGTCTCTCTACCGTTTGAGAGACTTTTCATCTTGAAGGATGGAAAACCGTCTCTTTGTAGTTTTGCTATTGTGAAATACTCCTTCTGTTTTAGAGAAAAAGTATCTGCAAAATGTTCCAAGTTTATTCTCACCCTGCTTTAAGCTTCTCCTCTACTTTCTCCCTGACCTGTCTGCTGGGTTCCCTGGTGTTAATGCTGCTGTTGTTCTCTACTGAACCACTGAGGCGTTTGAGAAAACTGTATTGAGATGGCGTCTGTTTATCAATTAAGGGACTTCTAAAAGCAAATGATTGCATTTGATTTTTAAGGGCATCAGTCTACTACTTGCGTGCAATTTTGTACAATTTCTTTGAGTCATTTTTTGTGAATTTGTTTTAAGAGAAGAAGATGAAGATGTAATCAGACCACAGCAAATGCCAACAAGATTATCGTACACTTCACACAACTCATAAAAGCTAAGGATGATTCTTAGTACCCTTGTTAACTTCTGTGATCTCCAATATTCAAGTTTTGCCACAAAGTTTCAATTGGATTTAGGTCTAGACTTCGACTAGAAAATGACAAAAACTAAAATAAAAATGTGTTGATCTGAATTATTGCATAGTAGTTAGAGCTTTAGTCTTATTTGACTAAAGCTTCTTTCCAGAATTTTGCAATTGTTTTCAAAATTGCAAAAATCTGTGATTTTGTACGATTTGTTTTTCTTACAATACAATACTTCTGAAATATTTGCGAGGAAATTTCCTCAGTAAGCAAAAAGATGATAAAAATGTAACAAGCAGGGAGATTATGTAAGGAAATTAAAAAATATCAATTTTCATAAAGATTACAGAATATGACTTGACATCGATGAAGGTTGAGGTAGTGAGCGTTAGCAGTCTTAAACGCAATATTTTTTTTACCATCTGTTTGGAAAATTTACAAGAAACTTACAAACTGTACTGAAATCTGATTATTTTGCATAAACGTCCACAATCACAAAATCACAAAACAATGGAGGGATTGTTATGTGTGGACATTAATTGTAAAGCTACAAAATCTGTATTTGAGAGCGTAAATATGTAGACGCCATAACGACATCCAGGAAATCACAAAAAATGTTTCATATTGTTTTTTATCTCATATTTTAGTAATTTGATCGAGTTCAGGGATTTAAATAACTGACTCATGGCTGCAAGATATGAGAAAGTTCTGCAATGGTGATTGATTGATGATATCATTTATGAAAAATGCACATTTTCTTTGCAACATCATTTGTTGCAAAGAAAACAAATAATTTAATGCTGATTTTTTTATTATCAGCATAAAAAATGCAAGTTTGTAACACTTGGAATATTTTTGCCAACAATTATAAGACTCCAAGCAGGTATTTCTAATCGCTAGGCTTTTCCTCTCTCTCCCCTCTACATCTCCCGCTTGTTCAAATCTCAACATTTGAACAAGTGTGAGAACAAAACAAAAAAACAAAACAATTTGAATTTTGTTTGGTTATAAGATTCCCAGGGACCCATGAGTCAAAGTAACAACCACTTCAAAGTTCCCTCCGCATTCATGTGAATGCAGCTTTTCTCAGGGAAAACGTTCACTTTTTTCATCTGAGAACGCTGGACAATGTACTTCACATTGTTATCTGAAATAATGTGGCTCTTGAAGCTCCTTCATGTAAAAGAGGGTTTGATTTGATTTACTTTTCTCTGGCTGCAGTATCAATTAAACAAATAATAAAGGCAGAAACACGCCTATAAAGCTGTTGCATTTATGTTTCCCCTTTTGTTCCGCAGTAACGTCAAACCTCTGATATTCAAGGCAAATCACAAAACTGGATTTTTAGCTTTTTAACTACAGTTAAAAAAAAACATAAATGTCAAGGTGTGAACTTCTCTGAGTCAGAGGGTCAACACCAACAAACTGAGATTTGAAACATGTAATTAAGTAGTAAAATATCCAGTTTTGTCACTGTGTCAACATGTTAGGCTGACGTCAATGCGATTTAAAATGGAAAAACTTAAACAGAAAGTCTTCTTTAGAATGTGCTTTTTTTGAGATCTTGCCAAAGAAAATGAATGAGCAAAAATAAAAATTTAAAAAATAAATATTGAGCAAATAAAGATGTTTGGTATCATATAGCACTAGGATAGAAAATATAGAACATACTGAAACCAAATCTTCTCTTGTTTAGGCCTATATTTTTTTATATTTTTTTATTTTATGCATTCACACAGACTACAAACTACCAGTTGCTACAACTTGTGCGAAAGGCTGTGTTTGTAAACTGCTAAAAGTCTTAGGAAATTTTAGCCTGTTGTAGTTTTTCAAAAGGACAAAAAAATAGTTGAAACTGTTATTCAGTTGCTTCTTCTTCCATATGACCTAGTGTTAGCACTGGCCGCTACAAGATACTTTTAACTGTATATCGAAATTAATGAAATATTTTATGATCAGTTTATTTTCCTGATAGAGTAAAAATATTTCCTCAGTAGTTCATATAAAATCCAGTCTGCTACTGTCGCAGTTAGCCCCTGCAAGATCTTTAATATTTTGCATATAATATCTTGTAGTTGCAAGAGTTTTTTTGTGAAATAAGTTTTTGTTTATGCCTGTGAAGGACAGAAATAAAAATAACAATTAAAAAGGGATCTCAAGGAAGCTCTAACGTCCACACAGAGTGGTGGTTTGCCTCCTCATTAGGTTTTTCTTCAAAAATTATACAATCGTTAAATCTGGGGTGTCCAAACTTTTTTGCCATGTGCACCAAAATTGTTAAATCAAACGTTCTTGTGGGTCGAGAAAATAAAAAAAGAAAAATTGAGCAAATAAAGATGTCTGATTTGTATTGCTGCACATTGTTGATCCAACACATGAAAGGATTTTGCACTTTAGCTTTTCTAACAGAAAGACATCTAGTTTTCAAATTCTTTTGGACTTAACTTAATAAATTTATTTTTATTTGTAAAAACAGGATTTGGATCACTTTCTTTCTAAACGCTTGCTATATTCACTGTTAAATAAATTTTTATAAAACTAATTTAGGTGCAGCAAAGTTGGCTTATCAGCTGGATAAACGTGGTTCTACTCATTATTACATCTTTGTTACAAAAACATGAATACTTTGTGTGGTTCTTAACGTTTCATATTGTAAGAAAATTATGTCTGCAATAAATGTACCCTGATTTTAAAACAAAAAGTCTCCATCTGCATCAGCTGCCTGTGCCGGGCAGGCCAGTTGTATTATTCTTGAACTGAAGGTGGGGCGTCACAAAAAAATCAGTCCAAGGGCCACAAACGGCCCCTGGGCTGCACTTTTAACTCCCATGTGTTAAATAAATTTGAATTTCTGAAAAAGAGATGGGTGGTTAAGAAAGATTTCTTAAAATGTTTGTGGCAGTGTGCATCAGCTGATTGAAATTTCCAGCTTTCCCAGCTGTACATTTTATCTAGCAGCAATATTTCACTGCCAGCTGCAACAGCAGTATCATTACTCAAAGTCATGATATATTTTACACAATTTAGAGGAAAACCCCTCTATCGACATATTTACTTGGAAACCTTTTTCCAGACAAGTTAAAGTCATTTAGGAGACTCTCTGTCTCTCTTTCTTTCTCTCCATCTCTCTTTCTCCCTCCTACTGTTCCTCAGGTGAACTCCACCTTCTTCCGTTCAGCCAGCTCTTCTCTGATTGGCTGACATTTGTGTCAGTCGTGCCCTCCAGGTCTATACTTGAGCTCAGGTAAAGGCTACCTGAGAGCTCACAATTACCAGGAGGACTGTGGATTACGTCGTCTGTCTCCAGCCTCAGTTAAAGCCAGTAATCATAAAGGCCCTGGCGCATACAAAACCCCAGTTTGTTAGTAAGAATAGCTTCCGGTTTTTATGGCAGCGGGAGTAGAATTGGCCATGAATCCGCCGCATATGACAGAGGAAAGGGCGGTTTTCACGCAGCTGAAACCCGTGAGGATGTCGGGAGCGGACGGCGCCGAGGACACGTCCGTGTTTGAGGACGTCAAACCGCCGGTGAGAATCTCTGCCGACCCGCTGAACTCCAGACTGGGCCTTTCTGGGTTTTGAATAGCTTCTACTTGGTGTTCTCAGCTCTTATAAACAGTCCGTGATGCTGTAAACTGGTTCAAGCTCCGGTTCCTGTTTAATTACCTTTTGTTTAACGGGCTGCACAAAACGCAGGTTAAAGTCCTAAGCTGACCCCTGACAGCATGGACCGCTACTAACACGAATTATATGACAGTTCCACTGCTTTGCAGATTGGTAGAGTTCTTTCAAACTTTATTTGCAAAAATGTAGATTTAAAAAAAAAAAAAAAAAGCCATGCAAAACACCACATTTAAAACAACCGAGGAATCATAAAGGCCCTTTTGTGATAAACAGGTTTTTTAGAAGTGTGATGATATTAAAGTGGTTTCATCTTAAATATTTAGCAAAGATTGGTCAGAGAGAAGCTGTTTGCACACCTTCAGGCCTGGTTTCCTCAAGTTCTCCTCACCAGAACAATCCCTTCATCCAGGAGGAGGTCTGAGCTCATCCTGAGAGCAGCTTCAACCGAGATACTATTTTTGTCCCATCCCATAAAGTAACCTCGTTCTTGCAGTGTGACATGCGTCCCAGAACATTTCAGGAAGTAACTCACGGCTCATCGCTCGCAGCCCATCACAGTGAGATTCAGAAGCCCCTTTTGGCCTGCGTCGTGAACACGGACAGCCGGTGACAGCACAAACATGCAGCTGCATTAAAGTTACATGGCTTCACAAAGGCCTGCGTGATCGCAACACGGCGCAAACTGAAACCGAACCCCTTTTGTTGTGCTCCAGAGTTTGGTCACCTGCCATTGGTTTTTTGGTGAACAGGTGGTGAATCCAAACACCTAAAGCTAAAAAAAAAAAAAGAAAGGGAAAAAAAAGAAACACTTCTCATGTGGGCAGCAGGACAAAACTGGGGGTTGGCAATTACATTTTCAAAATGTAACATCCAGAGGGCATCTAATACCTGCGAGGGTGTGTAAATCCTCAATTTCACGTGATTTCTTCTACTTGCATGCAACACGTTCAGGTCTTAAGTATCATCGACAGAATGACCTGGATGGTTCTTTTTGTAATCAGGGAACACGAGAACCTGAACGCTGCAGCTGTTTATAAAAAGTAAGAGAGGATTTTCTGTCTTTTTTTTTTTTTTTTCCTGTCACCAACAACACATCTAAAACACTGAGTGTCTTTAGGTATGTGGTTGTCTTCTCTAGGAAAGCTATCTTTTTGCAGATTACTGTGGGACTCTATTGAAGCCATAAACATGAGCTGCTTTATAACCCCGACCTGTTTGTGTGCTCATAGGATTCCATGAATCATAATGTTCTACAGCCGAATACCTGAACCTTAGTGGGCCAATGCAGTATTTTTCCTGTTAATAATTGACTCAATTATCATAAGACATCAATTTGTCTTGAAGGGTTCAATGAGTTGTAGGCGCTACATAGCAGGTTGCAGCAAATAGTGTCTTTGGTTACTTTTGGGGTCACTGTGGTTCCTTGGGGTGAAATGGCTTGGTTACGTGTTTGTCTTTTTTTCTTTCATCGCTAGAACCTACGACAGGCTTTATGCAAAAACATTACATCAAGTACTGAGAAGTCTGGCTCGGTGAAATTGTAACCCTTCAGGCAAATTTTTGCAGGCAGCTGCTTTGAGGAGGTTTACCTTATGTGCTCTTTGTTCAGCAGAAGTTCATCCAGTTTGTTTCTCAAATTGGTCGCTTTCTGTACGAGTCAAAAAAAAAAAAAAAACAGCTCATCCTTCCTTTTGTTTTGCTCATTTGACTCAAACAGTAAAACAGAAAGTTAATGGAGAGGAGAGAGGGGGGAGAAAAAAAACCCCCATCAAATCCCTCCTTTGTCTTGTTTTTCAACTTTCATTTCGCCACTCTCAGACAGGTCTTTGTGTAATTGTGTTGGTGTTTTTTAAACAGCGCTTAAGTCGGCTGCGTCGTGACAGACATGTTGCTCAACCTGTCTGTGCAGCGCCCGCATCTCCGCCGTCCTCCTCCCTGAGGCCAGAGAGCGCACGAGGCAGGCCCACCTCATGAGAAAGTCACCTCCTTGATGGGACCCTCAGGAGTCCAATTCCTGTCACCAACTGCACTTAGATTAGCTGCCAGGCTATTGTTTTCACAACTCCAGTGAAATATTTAGGTCATAGTCTGTTTTTTTTGCACATATATTTATTATGTTTTGTTTAAATTCTTTATATATTTTATTTTAGTGTGCAGAGAGGCCTCAAATAAAAATTTCTAAAAGAAAAAATAAAGGGTCCATAATCCACAGTTAATAGAATTTTTTTGCTCAGTGTAGCATTATGCTATGCTGAGAAGCAAGGGAAAATATGAGCATGGTCCAAAGGAAACCCAACTCCTTCCTTTGTGTGGCCTCCCTCAATTACTGAAGCAAATATTTAGTTATGGCTAATTAGTGTCCAACATTAGTCACCAGCTTGTCATCAACCTCAACATCAGAATACTCTCAGATTCACATGCAAACACCAGCAGAACCAGCTGGGAGCACTGGAAAATACAAAATTAAAGACTTTAGGTTTTGTTCTGGTTCCCTGCAACATGTCAAAGCCTCACATAGTTTTGCACCCAACATATATAATTTTTGCTAATCATTGACATCTCGAGTAACCCATAAAGAAACATAAAGACAAACAGAATTCCTGTTGTGATTGAAATATGTCGGATTCTGTCATTTTCTTTAGCGTTGGAGAAGCAAAGAGGGAAGTTAAAAGTTATTTGTCACACTGCTGTGGGCAATTTTGGATTTAGACACAATGGGAGTTGAGGAATTTTGTTGGATGTAAACCCAATAAGTTGGCAGGTGTATTCGTCAATATCACTATAAACGTATATTTTTACAGCTTTACCACTCTTTTAATTGACTAAACCTGGAAAAAGAGACAAAGTCCAATATTTATGGCTCATTCTCCTTCCAATGACAAAAAAAAAAAAAAAAAAAAGAATTTTGAAAGCTTTTCTAGGTTATAAGTGTAATATTAGCTTTGTCTCGTCTTTAATTTTGTAGTGTGGCTTGAAGTAAAAGAATAACTTGTAATACACACAACTCTTTGTACTAGTGTAAATATAAATCTCTTTCTCAGAGAAGCAGATAGCTTCTTTTAAAACATTTGAGTCATTAGAAGAATGCAGAAAGTACAAGAATAACAACCCACAATGTTCTGTAATTTACATCCTTCTTACCCCTGAGGCTTTGTAAGTAATGTTTCGAGCCTTCTTCGAAAGTTTAGAGAAATATTCTGCTACACCGGTTTTGTTAAAGTCTGCTTGGATTTGTAATAAATCCACTGTCTGAAGCTGGAGAACATCAGAGCCTATATTCAAGTCAAACTCAAGAAATCAAGTCAAATTTATTACAGAAGCATGTTTGAAATGTAAAGTAAACCAGACAAAACAATCAAATAAAACAGTTTTGCATTAATAAAAATTATTTCCTAAAACGTTCATCAAACCTTTTTTAAGGAGCCTTGATTTGTTGCCACTTAATAGGAGGACATGTTAGAAACCTCTCAGTCCTTTGTCTTTTGTATGATATATTAGCATATTAGCAAACAAAGCTACTTAACAGAAAGTTACATAAACAACAATTGCAATATTAGCTTTCATAAACAGCTAAAAAAAAATGTCAGGTCCAAACCCATCAGTATCATATAGTAATTCTGAAACCTAGTCTCCTTTTTTTCCCAACTATTCATGTTCTTTGTACAAATTGGTATTAGCGACACAAAACTGTTCTTTGTTGCTGTGGATGGTTCTTTTTATATATATATCTGCAGGTGTAGAAGCAGATTTCTGGGTTGTTTTCTTGTCTTCTTTTTATCCTTCAACCTCTCCTCTAAACTCCTTCTTTCCCTCTTAACCTTTTACCCCAACAATCTCCCTTCTCTTTTTCCCTTTCTTTTCCATCTCTGTGTCCATTGTATTTGAAATAAACCCAAATCAATCTCTAATACAGTTTTATGTCAAGTGGGGCATTATAGCGAAAGATAAATATGTGAAAGTAAATCTGTTGGGCTTGTCTAAGGCTCTCAGACAGAAATTTTGATTGCTACACTGCTGGTAAAATAAAGAAAAACACAAAACTGAAAAAAGTAGCACTTCAAATTTCCATGAGTTGTTGCTTCAAAAATTAGTGATATTCTTGTATCGCTAACATAGAGAAGGACAGAATATAAAATATAGACACACACCATTACCGGAATCTGCTGTGGATCAAGCAATTGCTAGCGTAGCACAGCTAGCTTCAACAGGTAGTTTAAGAGTAGCAAATTAAAAAGAGCCATAAACCATGGGTTTCAAAACATTCTCAGCATATTTAAAGATAATCTCACCATGTGGATAGTTACATTGTTTTCTTGACTCAGAAGTCAGTAACTGGATCTGAGAATGATGTGGTAGCCAGTTCAGCTAGTTGTATGTTGGAAAACCTGAAGGGTTGCTCAGTAAATACTACTTCTGACTTTGAACTCAGAAACTCATACAAATATAATGGCTTTCATGTTGCTGAAAAACAATATCATCCTAACATAAATAAGGAGCTACTGTGTTACTATCATTGAAGTAGAACCTAAGTTTCCAAATTATCTGCACTCCACACTGGAAAACTTGTCCTAAATCTTTTTATGATTTAAAGTACCACAAATTCCACCACATACAAATACTTTCATTATATTAGTATAAGACATTGTAAAGATAAATTGGAATTTTTTTTATGTTTCTGCACAATAATGGCTGCCTTTATTCGGAAGAAGGTAGTTTTCTGCTTTTGCATGTGTTTGCCTATATATATATATATAGTTTGTTTTTTTTGGGTGTGGGGGTTCCTTGTTTTGAAAGGCTGCAAAGATTGCATTCATGATGAAATTTACATGTTAAAAGTCACGTCCAAATTACGCCTACCTAGTAGATTTGATGTTTACAGTCTTCTAAATGGATAATCATTATCCATTTTCTCCAAAGTGTGGTGCTTTAACCTCCTGTATTAGAAGCTCTTTACGGTCAGATCAGTCCATTATTCTTACTAGGATTATGGGAAATAAGAGAAGGGAATGAAACTTCTTCCTAGATTCTTGTGTCATTATGTCACCTGTGAGTTTCCTGTAAGACTGACTGCAGACGACAGGATAAGTTACAGAGTAACTTTATGTCGCACAGATCAAGAGCATGTTGCCAATCATGCCCACTGATTCCTGAAGATCAATACTTCAGATAACATCCAAATGTACTCCAGGCGTTTTTTTTTTTGTTTGTTTTTTTTTATCACCCTGGATTTTTACAGGAAGTTTCTTTTGGTTCTGTCCTCCAAGGCCCGTCCGTCTGTGTGTTATCAGACTGAACAACCCGGTTTTCCACACAACTTACTGCCAACAGACGTTCTCCATGCAGCCGAGGTTCGACATGGTTGTGGTTTGACTAATGATTTGACTTTCAGGACAACACACGCAGGTGATTTGAATACAAGTGAAAGCCTCTGCCGTGTGCGGGTTGCAGCTCGTTGGAATCCTCGCAGCAGTGGGTGAGGTGGAAGCGTGTCTGAGGAAATATTTGTATTTTTTTTCAGTCATCTAGGTAGATTTCATTTTTTCCATTTTTACTTGGATATAAGGACTTTTCTGTAGATCTTGGTATCGTCATGATCATCTCAACCCATTTTAAAAATGTGAAATCTTACTTTTATTTCCAAGAAACATAAACGTGAGTTATCTCTAATCCCTCGGCACAGTATGTTCCTTCCACATGTTTCACTCGTGTGATTCATGCTTTGTTCAGTAATCTGTGTCCATCCTGCCCAGCCATGTCTCCCTCTGTCTTCAAATAGTCATATTCTGTTTTCTATTGGCTCTAAGAAAAACGGTTCCTCTAAGGGCTGCAAACAAAAGGTAGAATAAGTCTTGAAAGTCTGAACTTATTACATACGGATCCCTTCAGTTTCCTCAAACGGTAACAACACTGCCAGCCTAAAGGAAGGGAACTTAATTATTTTTGTGTTCATTCAGGACAAATACAGAAGAGACACAATAAAGTATAGTTGAAATATTCAAAAATGAGTAAATATATGCAATGATGGCAAAAAAGAGGAGTGCTTTCTAGGCACTTGAATGTAATTCTCCAAATAACACAATTGAAAACATTAAATAGAAATAATTTAATGAATGGAAAACATAAAGAAACAAATTATAAAAGGAAAAAGGATTCAATGTTACATTAATTATGACAAGAAAACAAATTGGGATGAAGCAAAAATATAAATGGTGCAACAAAAATAAAATGAGGCAGAAATAATAAAAGATGAAAGTAAATCTATAATAATAAAAGGAAGAAAATAATTATGGTCCAAAAATGAGTGCAAATAATGGAATAAAATAATAATAATACAATAATACAATGCTACAACAAGCAGCACCATATGTGCTTCACTCAGGATATAAATCTCACTATTGTAGGTCAAGATAGATCTATGATAATAAAATGTACCAGATGGTGTTTGCAGGGTCACATGGATGGTTTGAGTTTCATGAATCATGATGGTTTATTGTTGCTCTGGTGTGTCATAGTGGTGGTGGAGCCATGTGCTAACACGGTGCTATCACGTTAGCACGTGGCTACATCCTGTTTAGAGAGGGAACAGGAGGTGTAAGGATCGTCACGGAAACGGGTTGGTCACACGGAGCTTTATAGTGATTGGGAAAAGAACATGAATTCTCTTCAATCTCTGTTAACTAACAGGCTTGGGGTTTTTTTATGTGGTAAAGTCATTTTTACTTTCTTTGAAAGCTAAACAGATTTCTCCTAATTTTCTTTCCTGTCAGAAGCCATAAAACCACATCACAGTCTCAAATGTTTGATTTTTAGCTCCAGTGACCTCAACACAGTTTCTCCTCTGAACAGACCCGCTCGCCCCAGTGCAAATATATATTTGTTTCTTTTTCTGTGTTTTATGACAATCCAAAGGCGAATAACCTTTTGCATTCCTGAAGGCCATAAAGCAGAAGTGGTGTGCAGCCAGTCATTCTGCAGTTTGCTTTACCTTGGGTTTTTTTTTTTTTTGGTAAATGGACAGAAAGTTGATTTTGGAATTTTCAAACAATATTAGTTGCATGAACCAACAGAAATCCACATATAAGAAAATAAAAAGTCTTTTCTGCGGTTGGTTTTTCAGCAGAAAGACTTAATGGAGACAGATGTTCTGTCTGCAACAGAGCAAGTCTAAAACTTATGGAATCGTCTTTCTGCAAAACCTCTTTAAGGAGGGAGGTAAAGGTGGGTGGAAGTGGGAAACTCCCACTGCGTCCCATAAAACAGCTGATAAGAGACTGTTGTTATCGGGCTGAAAGATTCATAGTGTGGCTGTTATACATTTCTCTAATTATTAACCGACTCACCGCCCAAAAATATTCTCCATGTTTAACACATGAAACAATAGAGACACATTCTGAACTGAAGCCCATCGACTAGTCCTGCTTCAGGCGTTCCTTTAGCTTAATGAATCCAAGACTTAAACCAAACAGCATGACCTCAGCTTGCAGCAGAGAAATCTGGAGAAGTTTGTTAGCTTCTCCAGCTAACAAACTAAAGTTATAGCACTAAAGTTCTAGCAATCACCAACTAATCAAGACCAAGGTCACCTTAGAGTTACCGCTGCCAGCATCCACTGTAACAGAACCTGGTTCTGTCCAGTTCTGAGAAGGACACAAGCTCTTTCTCTCGTTTTGGAAAGAAACAAAGCAACTGTTTTTGTTTTCCACTTTTGTTTTTTCTATTCAGAAAATACAGAAGTCTTTTCTTCTCAGCGGCTTTCTCAGATTGCACTGATCACACAGTGGCGGGAGTTCACCTGTGACTAATGATGGACATCTGACCTGGCCCTGCAGGGAAAAGGCTGCAGGATTCACGCATAGATGCATGTAAAAACAAGAAAACACGCAAACGCCGACATGTCGAGAAGGATTCAGGGCGGGAAAAACCAAGAACTTTCATAATTTAGCAGTTTTTAGAATACATCTGACTTTGTTGTGGAGGAATACATTAGTTCATTTCCAGAGTTTAAGTTAGGTTAAGCTCTGGACTTTGACTGGGTCATTTGCAATACAGTGAGTGCTTTCTTTTTCAGGCATTTTTATGGTTGTTGTAGCATTGAGACTAATTGTTCTGTTGGTAAACCAAGTCAAATGTTTTTTCACATTTGACTTGTTCTTCATTTCATCTGTCCTGTTGGACCCTTTATGTTGCATTCAGATGCAACTTTGCAAACCATTGCCAAAAATCATGCAACCATTTTGTTTTGGAGAGAGCCACTTGCAATACTTTTCAAACAAGCTGGACTTTGTCTGTTTTTGTCTCCTGTCGCAAACTTTAACATTTAGTGTGCGACTTGAGGACTGAAGAGTCTAGTGTTCTCTGAATTGATACACTGACTGATTTTGGGGGGATTTTGCCGGGCCGTTGATCCTGGAAAATTGCCAACTTTCTTCAATGTTTTCCACTGCATATAGCTTTTCTTTTTGCAGAATGGCAGAGCTACGTTTGCACATGGCTTTACAACTCTTCTCAGATTGATGGGTGGCATCTGTTGCTCCTCTGCTTCTTGCTGATTTCTCTCCAGCCCAGTCTGTTACACTCTTTCAGTTAGAATAAATGAAAATATGACTTGGTAAAGATTATCGTTTTTTTATGTCCCGAATCTTTTTAGCGTGATGATCTGCTGAAGTGTTTAATTTCCTTAAACGTCTCTTTAAAAAGATAAGTACTACAATAGCGTATTAGGGGAAATTTTCTATTACTGTTAGAAAATTTCCCCTCTATTTTCTTTCTGCCAAAAAACAAATTTTTGACTTTTAAAGCTCAGAAATGTCCAACAGACAGCTGAGTGCTTATGTGTGCGGTGCAGATATTGTCCTTGATCTCCATCAGCGTCTCATTACCGTCATTTGCTCCAGATGGCTCTTGTGCAAATGAAAGACGAGTTCATTAAGTCCATTTTCCCACTGATCAACGTTCTGCTTTGCAGAACTCAAATATGTGAAGTAATTACATATCCAAGAGCAACAGTGAGTTTGCGGTTTAAAGCTCTAATTTTCATATTTCTTATCAGCAGGTTTCCGTCATCACTTTCAGTTTATGCTGATGTCTCTGCCAGATTAGATGTCCTCCTTTGTGCATCACATATATCACACATTTCTCTTGCTTATTTTAGCTCTCTGCTGCTGTCTGCTGTGTGTCTCACTGGCATGTTTTCGCATGCTGATCCCAGTCGTCTTCCTCCCCTCGTGTCCGTCGTCTTTTGTAAGGATCGGATTTGTCTGGCAGGTTTATTTTTACCCCTCAGTGTTTAGGTTTTGCACCGTCCTTCTCATGCGTTCAGCCTTTGTTTTGGTTTGTCTGAGAGCTTTTTTTTTTCATTTTTTTTTCACTGATTGTCTCCTTCATGCATCAACCCCCAAGCCACGCCCAGGGAGGGATCTCACCCGTCTGAGTGTGCAGGTGTAACATGTGTGAACAGTCTGGACCTCTTAGAATCTGTGCATATTTTTAAACTTTATGTGCATGTGTGTGTGTGTGTGTGGTCTGCACTGCAAAGACTCTTTACTCAACAGCTCGTGCACTGCCTGCTTCATGGACTCTGAATGACACACACCAGTTAATTAGGGATGAAGATCAGATTAATGGCTCCCAGTCAAACACAGGAAAATACCTGTCGTTTATTTTACTCAGCGCTGAGCATGTCCAGTCCTGCTGCGCAGAAAAATGCCTCTGTGTTCGCCACAGATCCTCCAGCTTTAAGGCTGAAAGAAGAGTTACCAGAAATAGACAAAAGCAACATTTTGCAAAGGTCGTTTAAAAAGCACAAACGTCAGTCTATTTAATGTGGTGGGCATTCTTCTGCTAATGCATTGCACTAATAGCAGAGCTAGTTTTTCATTTAGCGCTTTGGGAATTTTGCTTACTTTGAAAACAGTTACTGCACTTATCTGGATGAATTGTTTTAGATAAATTCTAAGAAACACAGGAGCAAAATAAAACACAGACAGTAGAGGACATGATATGAACATAAAAATAAAATGACATAAGGGTTGTAATCATTCAAGGATAGATATTGGAATTGAAACTAGTGTTTGAGCATTAGCTTCTTCTAAATGCAGTGTTTGAATAGCTCGTTAGCATTTTAGCACTAGCCATCATGGTACTGTAGCGCTTTAGCAAAACTAACATTTATGATTCGTGCTTTAGGTTTAGTGCAGCTGACTTTCCAGCTAACGGTGCCCATCACTGTTAAGCTAACACAATGTTGTTAATGATTGTGAAGATTAAATGTATGAATAAAAGTACTAATGAAATCCATAGTAACCATTTGCCATTAGAAGAACCTTAGTTGGCAACAACCTGTAGACCAAGGAGCGCAGCAAGCAGAAAGTTGTGGAGAAGTGCAAAGCAGAGTTAGGTTAAAAAAAACAATATGGCAACAATATGTCATGTGTCAGAATGGTGTAGTCAAAGTCCAGACATAAATCCAATTAAGAGTATGTGACAAAACCTGAAAATTGCTGTTGCAATATAATCACAGCATACGGCTTCACCTAATATCCCAATAAAATACTGAATTTTGTGTTGGTAAGGTGACAAAATGCTGAAAGGTTCTTTTGTGAAGGTAACAGTAATTTTCCTTAGAGTTTATTAGTCGTTTCATGAAGTGAATACCTTTTTGGCACTTGTTGTAGACTGATTGCATCTTTGTTTTCTTATCTTTAAATAAACTGAAACTTAAAACATGTTACCTCCTGTGATTTTTTTTTTTTTTTCATTATTATTATTATTTTTTTTTTTTTTCCGTTTTACAAGGAAGCACAGTGAACATGCACAGGAAAATACTTGCAGATGCTCAAAATGTTGCATTTCTTACTGAACAGAACGTTTCCTGTTACAAAACAATTATTTAAAAAGCTCCCTAAAGTTTAACTTCTGTTATTTTCATTTCAGATTCAGCTGGAACTGGATAAGTACCTTCCCCAGGTCAACAGCCCCCTGCTGACCACCTCCACAGACGTGGAAAAGAAGTACAGACGAGAGAGCGCATCCGTGGTCGACGAGTACTTCTCAGAGGACAAAACTCCCACCCCTTACAGCCTTAACATCAACCTCATCCTCCCCAGCACCACCCACCTCCGCACAGGCCTCTACAGGCCCAGTAACCCCAAAACGCTGACGCCACAGCAGATCAAGACAGAACCGGGCCTGGAGGTTCCCTGCTCCCTCCCTGCCACCACCCAGGCGCTGCCGGACTTCACCTCGGTCTTCAGCGTGCCGCCGGTGGTCAACAATGTTTTCATCAAGCCGGATATGAGCTCCACCGGTGGGGTGACGGTGTCCACTGCAGCTCAGCAGCAGCAGCCGCATTTAGACACAGAGCTGCAGATCGGGCCGCCACCGCCGCAGCCGCAGGTCTACCACATGCCCATCGCCAGCTCAGACCTCAGCCTGTCACACAGCGGCGCGGCGGCGCAGGGCTCTGCCGGCGGCAGAACCATGCTGAACCTCGGCACCGCTTTGCCAACAAACAACGGCGGCTACATGATGCACGCCGAGCACCAGCTGCAGCAGCAGCAGCATCACGGCTACTACCAGGCGTCAACCCAGCCCACGGCGCCCCACAGCCTGCCGCCCTCACCACCGAACTCACAGCCAGGCAGTCCGGACGGCCAGCCAGAGCTGCTCACCCTCGGGACGCAGCCGCCGCCGTACCAGCAGCGCCTGGGGGGCCTGAAGGTGACGGGACTTTCTGCCCACGCACTTCTAATGACGCACGGCCAGGGCGTTCTGACGGGGCCCAAATACAACCGACGGAACAATCCAGAACTGGAGAAGAGGCGAATCCACTTCTGTGACTATCAAGGTGTGTGTTTGGGCTAAACATAGACACAGCTGCATGGTAGAATATCATCATGATTTTTCTTTTATCATTCTGGGCTCAATTGGAAAAAAACAACAGATTTTTCTCAATTCCTAGCAATAAAAACCCAGGTCAGTGTTCGATTGAAAATACCTGCCATATTTAGCCAAATTAGAAGCAGATTTGGATGCATCGAGGTGTAAATTAGAGTACAAGTCAAATTTTTACAAATAGATTTCAACTTAAAAGTCTTAGTTATTTTCTAATTTATTTCATTTCTGTTTGCATTCTGGTCACAAAGCTGCTTTCAGGGCAGTCCTCCAGTCAGCATCCTGCATGCGACCAGATTTAACAGCTTGATAAACAAATTGTTAGCAACAGCAAGTTTCAGCACAACCACTCCAACAAGTTTGTCCGATTTACAGCCAGAGTCGCTGTTGTGTAAACAAACTGAAGTCCAAAAGCAAAAGCACACAAACACGCAAGATGGTTCAGGAAGGATTTTCCCATCACCAGCGTCCTGTTAATAACGCAACAGAAAAAGGAAGCATGTACGCCAGCAGATTTGGGCTGATTTTAACTCGATAAGAAACATTTCTAGGCATTTTAAGACTTTAGTCTTGGTTGTCTGCACAATTTATTGCAACACTGTTTATTGGGGATTATATGGAACAATAAGTTTGTAGTTTAAAATATAAACTACAATATAAAATATTGTTTAAAATATAAGGCAGCTTGTTTAACCTCCTGAACAGGTTAAATCTGTTTTTTGCCTCATAAGAAACTGAGAAAAATTAAGTTCTGCTGCAAGATGTGAATCTTCTACTGTTTGATCGAAGTGGATGTTGTAGTTCTTCAGGAATACTTGTTGTTGTGTGACGTTTGTTGAGGACGTCTCTGCTTCCTGCCTTGCTCATCAGCTTCTCCATTGTTTCTTCACAGGTTGTACCAAAGTTTACACAAAGAGTTCCCATCTGAAGGCGCACCAAAGGACACACACAGGTGAGAAAACTCTTCTCAACTGGCAGAGTTAGACTCTGACATGGCAGGAAGTTGGTGTATTTGTTTGGCATTACTTCCTCATTTCCTGTCTGGTCACCGTCTGTTTATTGAGGAACCTTTCATTTGTTTATTTATTAATCCAGAGTTCTCACACAATATGGAAAATGTTCTTTCCATCCTTTCTTCCTTTCCTTCTCCTTTTGTCTCATTTTATCCTTTCCTCTCATCTTCTTTCCTTCCTTCCTTCTTCCCTCCATTTGTCCCTTCTTACTTTCCTTTGTTCCTTTTATCCTTCCTACCTCTTGTCTTCCTGTTTTGTTTCTTCTTCATCACTCTGTCTGCTGCTCACTGAGCTCCTTCCTGCTTTCTGCTTTTCCTTTTCAACTTTTTTTCCCCATTTTTTCATCAGTCTGTTTTAGTTTTTCATGGTTAAAATATCTTTGATAATACTAATAAAAATTTGCATTTACTCTCAAAATACCAAAAACTGACTGAAAACCAAAAAAAAGAACGTATCTTGGTGACGAGAAATGTATAGGAACACTGAAAGTCACTTTAAAAATGTTCTAAGAATGATTTGAGTACCTTCTCCATAAAGCAGTATTTGATTGTATCTTACTAATATTATCAGTGTAAATCCATGATCACACTGACGGCTGCTGACCATCGCCATCTTCTTTCCTCATCAAAAGGTTTAGAATTAAAATAACAAGTTTGGTTTGCATCCTTGTCTTTGTGCACCCTCTGACCATGTTTACAATTAATTCAACTAAGTAAAGGTTCAGCCAGCAACTTTAGATTTTTGACGAGTTCTACAGGAGCTAACGTATGTTTAGGTTTTCTTGCTGGCGAATGGGCTATTTTCTGAAGACGCTGAGGGTCAATAGTGAAAGGGAAGTTTTAGGAGATGATAGGAAAACCTGCTGTGGTTTATGATTTGGAGAGGGCAGCACTGACATGAAGACCACTTTAAAATAAATCCAAGAACCTCTGGTTGCTTGGAAATGCTGTGTAAAACCATGAAGCCTGGTTCAGGAGTGATTTATGGGCTCAGCGGTTGCAGATCACTGGATTTTCTGGTTTTATCAGTCACAAGATGTCTCTCAGAGCTGCAAAACAACTTGAAGATACGCTTCATGATAACGTTTTAGGACTCAACAATCTTGTTTTTGCGTTATGCATCAACTTTAAGCATGCAATGTCAGCTTTTTGTAGACCTGCTTGTTCTTCTGTCCCATCTTTTTTTATATCTAATTGCAAAACGGCAAACACCCATTCAATCATACGGTCGCTATTATCCTTCTGATGAAGCCACTTTAAGCTTATTTATTCAAATGATGCATGTTTGTCACTTAGCCAGTTTCGATACGCCCTCAAACAATAATAGAGGTGAAGAATAAGAGCATAATTAAAATGAAAATGACATTCAGGCGCTTTTACTGTTTGTTTTTTTTGCTTTCTTTTTTGTTTTTTTTTTTGTCTTCAGCACACGTGCTCATGCTCATACTTGTCCGCTAAATTTCCCAAGAGAGGGAGAACAAAGAAGGGAGGGAGGAGATCAAAATGAAGAAAAGAGAATAAAAAAAAGAGGGAAGACGCACGATTAAATGAAGACCAAACCAGTTTCTCCTGCTTTTCAGTTCCTTTTCAGCATAAGCAGAAGTTGGGAGGTAAAAGGGGCTTTGCCTGCATAATGGGGGCTGGCTGGTTTCGACGTTTCCTTTTCGTAAGGCGAAACCTGCCGATTCCCAGCGGCTTCGGCTCAACCTGTGTTTTAGAGATTTACTCATGCGAATAAAAAGCTGCGAGGCTCCTTCAGCGCAGAGGTTTGAAGCCGCAGCGAATGCGACAAGCAAACAGAAACGGACCATAAAGGGATAAGACGAGACTTTATGGATGCGAGCGGGGAAGTTTGGCTGTTAAAGCAGCAGGACACGGCAGCACAGTGCAAACACACTATATGTTATATAGTAATATGTAATGAGAGTAGTAAACAAATAACACAGGCAGATGTATAAAAAGAATGACCACTGTGTAGCTCAGCCTTTACAACCTAAATGAGACATGCTTTAACAGAAATTATAGCTCTAATTTTAGTCAGAAAATATGAAGATTAGTTTATTTTTCTGACTTTTATCCAAATCTACAAAGTGATGTTAATCCACACTTATCCAGGTGTTTTGGATGAGTGTACGATCCAGCACCGGACTATTTACACCTCTGACCTGTGAATTATTCACACATAAAAAGGCTTCTAAACCAAAACTATCCATTACTAAAATGAATAAATAAAAGCATAAATCATGTGTTTATGAATAATGTTGCTTTGTTTCTTTCTACCACTGATGGTAAAAAGGGCAATTATGGTAATTAATATTTCTGTACAGTAGACCCCGGTTATTTACGCCTGTGAATCTTCTCATTACGTTTACTTCTCATGTATTTCAGCTCTGATTCATTGTTCTTCCTCACCCATTGTTGTTGTTTCAACTTTTTATCTCCAGATGTTTTAACAAGATTTGTCTAATTTTCCGTACCTGTTTATGTTTCGTGGTTAAATATCGATCGAATTCCTGATGAGATCAGATCCAGTCTAAATGAGTCACCTGGAGTGTAAAACTTGTGTGACGTTTACGACGAAGCGTTGCGACTTTTCTTGCTAATTAATTGCGTAGATCAGCAACTTTCATATCTGACCCAGATAATCTGATTCTTTTTATTGTTGCACTGACCCATTGCAGCTCTCTTAGGTCTGTTTCAGATTCCTGGAAGAAAAAGTTTATTCTTCCTTCCAGAGTTGATTTTTTTGACGTTGCGTGCTTGTGCATGTGTGTTTATATGACCACGGTATTTTTAATTTTCTTTCTCAAACGCAATCCGTTATTTTCATTTTTGCTTGAGGTTTACAAATAAACCTGGCTGCATCACCTGCAGGTTGCCAGCCTGAGGAGGACTGGAGCAGATTATCTTTGTGTGATATTTGTTTCGTTTTAGTCTTCAAGTAGATAAAGGCTTGTTGCTAAGGTTCACACTTGATGTAAAACTACAGAGTGAAACTTCTTGACCTAGGCTTTTGTTAGATGCTGAAAATCATTTTTCTACTTTGCTTAGAAACTTCAGTGTGTTCATCTTGGACTGATTGAGATTAAAAACAGTTCTCGGCACTGAAAGTTGCTTCCTGTTCAGTTGCTGTATTGATGATACACATTAAGGTGGCCTGCATTAAAAATTCAGAAACCTGTCCGTTTTTTACATTTCTTTACCTTTAGAATTGAATATCATGCCACGTTGTATTGTGTTACAAAGCTAGCAACTGCTAACCAATCACAGGGAAGAAGCACAATTCATGGTGGTGAATGCATGAAATAGTGATCTTATCAATATGCCTGAAAGAACATTTTAGATTTTTTTTTTTTTTTTTTTTTTTAATGCTAGAAATAACAAGAAAGGAAGTCAGTTGAGGTGATTCAGAGATCAGATCGGGATTCTTGCTGGACGTCTCCCTCAGGAGATTTTTCAAAGTTTTTTTACCCAGCATGCAACGGCTGTGAAATGTTTTGTCTCTCTCCACTCCTTAAGTGGTAAACTAGTCCAGGTTTAAAAACACGTTGTTTTTAGAGCTTTCATTTTTACAGGATCATAGTTAATTATTACACTAGCAGCCAATTCACTCTGAGTAAGAGTTAGAATGTTAATAGTGTCTGCCGCCAAGCATCGGATTCACCAGTAAAAGTCTGTTTCTGTGGAAGTGAATCACCATCTAAACCTTTATCGGAGAAATGGGCCCCTCCCACGGGCTCCGAGAAGGGAGCGGGGTTTAAGGGCCAACCTTGGCCATGGCCGCCTCAGCTCTTCACTTTGACTTTAAGTTGTGTGTCGATACCTAAAGAACGCAATCAGCCCGATTAGGTAAACCTCCAGCCCTCTTCACAAACACTAACCAGGCTGATAAAAATTAAGTTTATTGGCGTCATGAAGAGCCTGAAAGTGTTTGCTCTTTGACTCCGTAAAAAAAAAAAAAAAAAAAGAAACAGGCAGAGATGTTGTAAAAATAAATGATTATACTTTATTCGTATTAAACCAGACAGTGTGTACAAGTCTTGTATGGTTTGAACCACAAAGGCAAAACATCGGAAACCTGTAATCTTAAATCCAGCTGCTGACGAACTGAAAAGCTGATGAAGTGCAAGGAATGGTAAAATATTTCCCAATAGAAACATTGAAAGTAATTATTTCTAAATGTAACTTTAGGCTTAAAATGTTTAAATACTTACAAAAACTCAGTTGTAGAATTTTTCAAAAGCTCTATGTTCTTACTAAAGCCACTTCTGTATGAGAGAAAAGTGTGTGACATTTGTGCGGAAATGTTTACAATTTTAAACTCCGAGTTCTGTTGCCATGGTAATCCATAGGGCCGAAGCTGGCCAGTTTAAAAACTCTTCAGCCTCTCACTTCAGATTTTTGCTTCCCCTGCTGAAGCACAAATCTCTGATTTTCATTCAATCAGAGATTTGTGCAAACATTGAGGATCACAAGTAGGTTTTATTTTGGTACGGTTAAAAATGTGGGAAATAGTTTAAAAATCGACGAATGTCTCCTCTTTCTTAAAATTCTGCTCACTTCTTTCTCAAGTCTGAGAAAGGATTGGGAATGGTGAAAACTGGTTCACAACTACAGGGAGAGATGAAAGCCCACAGACTTCTGTGCTAAAATTGGTTATTTTTTTAGTCCATAATGCACAGCAAAAGATATTTCTCACTTGTTAATCTGATTCTTATGAAAGGGTCGCAAACTGTCATAAACTTTTTCTTAAAAGCAGACCTGGGTGCCGCCGCCTAGTGAATAAAACCTCAAACACTGTAGAAGAAAAAGCGGCCAATGTCCTGTTGTTGTTGCTTCTGAGCTTCTAGCCCAAAACGACTCAACAAAAATCAACCTTAAAAACTATAAACTGTCTTATAATAACACTATTATGGAAGATCTTTTTTATATTCTGAATCTACATCTCAGAATCAATTTAAACAAAGAAAATTCACACAATTATTGTTGTTTTGATAAAATCTTACATGTTTTATTTACTATCCATCCATCCATCCATTTTCTGTTCACCCTTCTCCCTAATGGGGGCGGGAGTTGCTGGTGCGGGGTCACCCTGGACAGGTCGCCAGTCTGTCGCAGTGTTTGGTTTACTATTTAGTAATAAATAATAAAAGTACAAGAAATGTATTTCAATTGTTAAAAAAAAAAAAAAAAGAAAGAAAAGGGCATTGTTTCTAATCCAGGTGCTTTCAACTGTTTTGGTTTTAAAAGAATAGAGAAAAGAGAGAGAAACAGGATCTCACTGATGGGAATTCAGCTGACATATAAAGGAAGAAGCTGAGGTATTGGTTCCCTTTTAAGATGTGAGACTTGAAGTTTCTCGGAGAGTAAATGTGTATCTTCCATATAAAGTCCCTGTCATTCTGAATAAAAGCCTCTCTTTGTCCGGATTGATTGATGCCCTCTCGCCGCTCGCGGTGTGTTTTGTTGCGATTGCATGGGTGAGACTGTGCGTTCATCCATCATGGCTTATGATGTGGTCAGAGTTCGTGAACCCATTAACACACGCGTAAGCAATACTGTAGTTTGACCGTTTTTCTAATCGGCCACCTGATCAAACAGCTGCTGGCTTCCATTTACCAACGTCTGCAAAGGCTTTTAAGAGCTGATTCCCTTTATCTTGATCGCCATTTTTTATTTTTTTAGCTTGATGCAGTTTTCAGCTTTGAAATATTGTATAAATTGTGTCGTTAATCTGCAGGATTTTTCTTGGGATTGAAGACGAAGGCAGGCAGCTATAGATGGATGACTTTTCACCTGCCCTTTTGGCAGCTTATAGCTTATAGAGGAACATATAGCAGTCAAGTATGTTTGTTCTGCGCTCCTATGTGTCGTATTTCACCGGCTCTCAGGGATAATAGTCTTAGAGAGCAGACTGTGCTTCTTTTGACCTCAACAGCGCAGAGAGAGAGCAAAACCAAACACACCTGTGGCATTGAGGGGCCTGAGCTTTTCATATTTGTTCTTAAAACTCTTCTTACATACACCGGGAGTTACAATGTTCTCCGTATAAGGAGACCCTGGTGCCGTTCGAGAGTTTCTGTGATATATTTTAGGGGATTTTGGGAAAAGACCAACGTTATTGTTAAAACACCAAAATTCTTTAAAACCTTCTTTTGTTTTTGTCGCCGCCCACTGTTTGCTCTTTGGACTCATAGTGGCTGTCACTACGTTATTGATGGAGGCTATCTAATCAGAGCTAACAGAGTCCATTCTAATAACGAGAACATAATGACCCACCAGACAAAACGAAGTTAACTCTTTACATTTTTTGATAGAATAGGAAAAACCAGTTTTGTAGAAACATTTAAAGTCTTTTTTTTTTTTTTTTTTTTTACCCAGCATGCACCTGCTGGGTAAAAAAACCAAACCCCAGCAAACTTTTGGGGTTTGGTCATTTTAACTCTATTTATTCCCAGACATTATTTTGCACTTCAGCTTTGAACTGTTGCATTTTTTCCTCTCTGTCATGTACATACCAGTTTTTTTTTTTCTTCTTCTTCTTCTCTTTGTTGATGATTAGCTCAGGTGTTTGGCTTCGGCACGTCGCGGCACAGCAGAGAAATGTCAGCCTTTGGGTGTGGTGGGATAACTGTCGAGTTAGATTTACTCGGCTTGTTTTTCCGCTCTGCTTTGAACCCATTTTTCACAAGTTCTTTGTCATCAAACATCCGTACCATTATCGGCCCTTTTATTATTGTAAGACCAGTGGAACGTGTATCATTTCATAGAATCAATATTACTGGTACAAAAAGATGTTGCAACAGTTGGATAATTATTGTTTCAAATGAACTCAGTGCTGCACGCCACAGGTGATTTTCATATTCTTTTTCTTAAACAATAAGAAACTGTTTGCGGGATATTTGTGGGGTTTTTTTTATTTGCTGGATATTTGACCATCTCTTGTGAAATTGCAGAGTTTGTAAATTTTAAACAAACTGAGGTTAACGTTAGCCTGCTTTATTTTCTTTAAACCCAGTTTGGATATTATTGTCGTCATTTCTGAAAGCCCAGTTCAGTCCAAACTTCATTAAGTTTTTTTGGCCAAATTGACAAGAAGTATTTTGATAAAGAGTCGAGGTAAAAAAAAAATCTAGATGAAAATGTTACAGGTGTGTTGCACAAATTGTTTAATCTCACCTCATGTTGACGGATAGAAGGAATTTAGACTCTATTTCAGGAAGCTGATCTCAAACACAAATCATACATCATAAATGAATAACACATTTTAAAATTGTGGATACCTGGATATCTATGTTTAGATGGTTTTCTGGACAAACAATAAAGTTTTACCAGCATTAAACACTGTGTTTTATTCTGGTAATTGCATAAAACTATGGCTTTCATGTAAATAAATCTTAGTTTTCTAAATGTCATTTCACTTATTCAAATACTTACATGAACAAGTGCTTTCTGTAATGATAAATTATGTAAGTGAAAATAAAGGAGTGACTACAACTTTACCCTTTAAAAACAAAAGTAAACAACTTGCTCAAAAACACACATTCATTTTCAAGACAACTAAACTTAAACTTAAAGGCAACATTTATTTGGCTCATGTTTATTTTTTTTATAAAGAAAGTAAACTTTTTCTGTTCATGTTACTTTCTGAAAATCACATTAAGATGCTTCAGCAGCATCTTAAAGTGATCTTCTGATATTTGATTATCAAACATCTCAGATTTTGAATATATTGACATCATGTTATTGCTTATATCCTGAAATTTTGTCTAGAAGTTTTTGGTAGTGACATCAAGACTTTGAGCCATTGTCATTTTTTGCCTGACTATTGGCTGCTTTAATACCTGCTTGTGTAAATGCGTAAACTTTGGTTTATCTGCAGGTCCATCACTGGTCTGCACAAGGTATGATCATGATGTCGAAGCATCCTGCAGTGTGCTGATGACGATGCGTTCTCCTCTTTTCACTTCCAGGTGAGAAACCGTACCGCTGCACGTGGGAGAACTGCGACTGGCGCTTTGCCCGATCGGACGAGCTCACCCGGCACTACCGGAAGCACACCGGCGCCAAACCCTTCAAGTGCGTGGCCTGCAGCCGCTGCTTCTCCCGCTCGGACCACCTGGCTCTGCACATGAAACGCCACCAGAACTAGAACCGGGCTGCCTGTGGATCCCAACCAAAACAGTCAAATAAAGAGAGCAGTATCCACATATCCTAGCCACTTGTCTGGACTCTGGTACCATTTGACTCAAACACTCCAAAGAAAACCTAGGGGTAAACTAAAGGACCTAATTTTAACATACAGGTTAATCACTTTGTAGATAGATCTTTACTGAAGATCGCTTCCAGGTTTCAAGAATGGACTCCAAAACTCCTGATTATCTTGGGAAACTTCTTTTTTTGTCCCCTACAAAATGACTGTTTTCATCTTCCAGCTCTTTGAGGTATGAACTTTCAACGAGACGTGTCCTGCCTGTGTACATACATGTGCATATGACTGTGTGTGTGTGGGTGCGTGTGTGTGTGTGCGTGTTTGTTTTTGAGAATACAACGAATGTACTGAGCATTATACTTGATGACTTCTTTTTCACTGAACGCGATCCTGAGTAACATTCTGTGTTTTGTGACTTCCTTGTGATAAAAATAAAAACCTCTAGCTGAGGGCCTGAATGAGGAAAAGAGGCAAAAAAAAAAAAAAACATCAAAAAGAACTAGCAGATGAAATGACGCAGCCCTCCATGGAGGGGTTAATCATAAGCTCGTCAGGCCTGTTCCAGCTCAGGTAATACCTGTCCAACCCACTGTTTGTAGCCTTCATCCCTGTTGCCACGGTGACCAGAATATCGGCAGATTTTTTTTTTTTTCCCGATGTTTTTTTTTTTTTCTTTTTGCACTGCAGTCTATTTACTTCTGTTTGTTTTGTTTCAATTCTCCCCATATTTGTTTAACGCTTTAGCTCTGAAAAGGCAAATGCGGGTGGGCAGAACTTTTATGTAATCAGGTTTATCCTCCTGGTTATTTTAATGCGTCACGTGGCAGGAAAATGACTCTCAGGCAGGTTAGCATTCACCGCATTGTGTACGTGACTTACTGCAGCGTCAGGGACACACTTTCTATGCAGCAGATTTGACTTTAGAGTTCCTATGCTGAGTGGAGAAATATGGGAAAACCCGATTCCCCTAAGAGAAAAGTACTCAAAAGAAAAGAATTTATACTATTTGTACTATCAAATTTAGTTGAAAAGTACTTTATTTGTCCTAAATGAAAATTTGATGTTGCAACTTATGTCTTCAAGTATCTCCAAAGACTTGTGTTGGATTGTGAAGGATCTCCAGTAGCAGTCAGTCTTACAACGAATCTGAAGTCTCTGACTGAAGACTGGTGCTATATGATGGACTGTTGACTGTCATTACAGCTCAATATCCGGGCACCAGAGACAGTTTTTCACTGCAAGACATCCTGGCTGACATTTTTTTGGCAAGCGCTGCTAATCCACTTCATTTGCTTTTGCCTCACCTCTTTAAGTCTCCATCTGGTCGTTTGGTTAGAATTCGAGCAGAGAGACGTTGGACTTAATCCTTGCCCGTTACATTGCAAAATCACAAAATCTTAACAAGTATTTCTGGTGTCTTTAATGCAAATATCTTAGAATACCTGAAATAAAGCAAAACTAACTTACAAGTAACTTTTCAGCAAGACATAGGAGCTTGTTTTAAGTCCTTAGATGATATTGATATTATGAACTCAAAACAAGATTTATATCTTGCTGAAATTTGTCAGGTCTGTCTTATTTCAAGTGTAGTAAAAATATTTAAGATAAAAATACCTTCTAATAGTTTGTGTATGTAGTGTATGATTGGTGGAAGAGATCATTGTATCTCCCTCCTTCTCTCTCTAATTTACTTTCCATACCTAAAAGATAAACACTTTTGCTGACCCAAATTAAAACTTGAGTAGTTTTGGAAAATGAAGACAAAGGTTTGCGATTGCCCTGACTGATCCCAATGAAAGATTTCACTCCATGGAGGCTGGCTGTTTGATTAGTTGATTTAAGTGAAAACCTTCCTGTTATTTCAACAGTATAATTGTTCTACTTTTACTTTTCTTTTTTTTTTTTTCTTACTTTGTCACCAAGGAAGAAAGTTCTCCTGTCTCTCTCAAAGAGGGAGCGCAGACCAACCCAATGTGTACATAGCTGCAGTCTTAACCGAAGTCTCTGTAAATATTTGTTTTATTTACTATTATAATATTAATATTTTTGTTTCCTTTTTTTTTTTTAAACTAATGGGATTTTAGATTGGCTGTTTGTTTAATTTTGTTTTGATACCTAATGTGTGTAAAAGAATTATCAAATTGTTGATGTACAAAAATATAAAGAACAATGGTTTGTTTGTGTCTTTTTCTGTTTGTGCAGCAGTGATGTTGCAATGGAATAATAAAAGATTTTTGGAAACTATTTCAAATTCTAAGTGTTGCTTATTTTGAACTCTGTTCAAAGGTTGATTGGTGGCGTAAAGTCAAAAACAAAAACAAAACTAAACCGTCCTCTGTGCTTCAGGCACACGCTCATACAGTTTAGTGAGACTAGCTAACCGGACCGTCATGTCTTTAGAGATCAGAAGGAGATTTCTGAGATGGCTGATTTTGTATACTTTACTTTGAACTTAACATATTTTGAATCATTACAAATCTAAAACTTCTATCAATTACCCCTTTCTCTTCTTTTTGTAATAATTGCATTTTTATTTTACTTTCTGCATTGTGTCAACCACATTGTCTTCACAGGAAGATGTAAGTTTGATTCTGAGTAAATTACTCCTCCACTCCGGACTTTTTTTGTAACTTGCGTGATATGAAAGTTGGTGCCGCTAGCAAAGCAAGACACAAAGGTGCATGATGTTCTGATGGAACAATTAAATAAAAAGAGTAATTTGGTGCATGAAGATCCAAATGTACTCTGTCATTAGGTTTGTGCCAAGATGATTTCAGTCTGGAGCCTCAGAGACCAGACATCCAGATCATTTGGAATGTGTTCCTTACACAATGGAAAACATATTTACACACACAAAATAAAAAGATTTTTTCTCCCACTGTCTGAAGTTAAATCACACCAAACTTTCCTTGTTTTAACTTTGTTTGAATTTCTGAAAATGTTTCTTTTTGGTAAATTGGAAAAACACGGCAAGAAAACGTTTTTGTAACTTTCTTTGAACTCAAAATTGATTTGTGACTCCAATTAACTCAATATACCAATCTACCAGACCCAAAGGTTTTGACCCAAGTCATACATTAAAAAAACCCCAAAAAACTCTTCTTTGATACTGCCTGACTGCATGTAAAATTTTGAATTTGAGAAAGTTACAAAAAAATGTCTAAAAATTGTTCTCGCCAATTCTTTTCAGACATTTCTGAAATATAAATAATTTTGGTAAATCTAGCTGATCTAAAACAAGAAAAGTTTGGTATGATTTAACTGCAGACATTGAGAAAAACATTGTTTGTGTCCGTTTATTCAGTGTATGTAAATATCTGGTTTCAACTGTACATGTACATGTGCAAGACAAAATGGAGGAAAACCACAACTATATTCTGCATTTTTAAACCATAACTTTCATCTTGATTCTTCCTCAATCCTGCCTGCATTTGAGTCTCCATCAAAAACCAAACATGACACTTTTCAACTGTGGAAGGTAATTCTATTAACTCAAGGGGCAGCGGAATACAAACACACATCACACTTTTCAGATTGTTATCAGTGAAACATAAAAAAAAACAAAAAAAAAACATGTAGCATCCTTTCATACTCTGTAGACTTCCCCTGCTTTCTGTTGGTCTGTGGTTTGCTTCTCCACCTGCATCCAAAGTGCACAACAGAGTGTTACCATAGATCCTTCCTCCTATAAAATGTCAGGCTCCAAGAAACTCAAGTGTTTTCCTCACTGCTGTTTTACTGTCACTTATTGGCAATAGTATGTTTTTTTTATTTATTCTACTCAGTTGCACATTTCCTTGGATCAGCTATTTTGTAATAACTGTGCAGTGTTTTATGTTGTCATTTTCCTCTTGATGTACAATAGTATGCTATTGTTAATTCTATTTTAGATATTCTATTGATATTGGTATTTTGACTGCTTGTCATTTTGTGGCTGTTGCACTGGAATTGCTCCAGTGTGGGACATCAGAAGGTGTTTATCTTCTCATTTCTTCCAAAGTATGAGCAAATTTAAGGTTTATGAAGACTTTTTCAAACCATTGTACAGTTTTGACAGTGCTATCATTTAGTGTCAATAAATATTCTAGTTTCGGTAATTTTATTATTTATTATATTTGCACACCAGCATATTATTGTCGTGGACTGGCACCAGCAGAACTTTGGATGACTCACCTGTTTATCTACAACCCATCAGTCACTCTTCCATTTTCTACTCAGTTACATTTTTTTTTTTTGGTGAAGCTGACAGCAGAGCACATGGCTCATTCCACAGAAAGTTCCTGTTAAAACTTGTTCAACTGCTTGAAGTTAACTGTCTCTCAGAGGAACAGAAAGTACAGGAAGGTTATAAATACATTTTTAAAAACATGCCTGATATTTCCCACAGGCATTTCATGTTGTTGCTTTGATAACTGTACTGATAACTTTTTATTACTATATTTATTATTATTACTAAGACTTTATTAAACTTGACCATGTTATTTTGAAACATTATTCCTTTGGGTTTATTTAGTAGTGACAGACACACTAAATAGATAGGCTGCTTAACAGTCTATCTATCTGTGTCTAGCTGGTAGCTAGCAATTTATTGAGCTATTTAGTGCTGTAAGGTTTTTACCAATTGTCCCCTAAAATTGACCTTAATTATTTTGTAAACATTCAGAAGTAAGTTGAAGTTTTGGTTACCGACGATTAAGGTCTCCTCAAGTACTTAATCGTTTATATTTAAGTTAGCAGTTTAGCATAGCTTTTGCTAAATACCACATTAGTGTAGTGCTTCCACATTGGTTTAAGTAATGTTTATGATCAGTGCGTTAGCTTAGCTGCACTGCTAGCTATCTTAAAGTCAAGGTTCAGAAGTTTTTATCCATTTTCTAACATCCTTGTCCCTCGTGGGGTCAGGAGGAGCTGGTGTTTATCTCCAGCTAACGTTTTGGGCCAGAGGCGGGGTCACCTGGACAGGTCACCAGTCTGTCGCAGGGCAACACAGAGGTAGACAACCATGCACACACACATTTAGGGAGAAATTACAGAAACCATTGAACCTAACAGTCATGTTTTTGGACCTTGGGAGGAAGCCAGAGTACTTAATATTAAGTACTTAATACTTAATGTTTGTTTCTTACACATCTTTTTCAAGTTCATGAGTTAATTTGTCTTAATTATGTCCTAAAATGTAAGATGGTGGAAGTTTGATTAAACTTACAATAACTGACAAAACACATCAGCTCAACAGTCCCAGACATGAGTGACTTGTTCCAACAAAAGCCAGCACTGATCACTCAGGATGTTCACAATGAAATTCCCTGAATTGCTTTATCAGAAATCTGAGAGATGCTTCTCCTCTCTTCTCAGAACACTTGAAATGTAAGAGACGCCGAAGTGGGGAACCCGGCAGGTGTCCCTGCCTGCCGAACCTTCAGGGTTGAGGATGCCTGAACGGCCTGAGCCTCTGTTCCACACAGAGCGACAGCTCCTGCTTCTGCATGCCGCTGTTTGTTTTAAACACTCTGACACTGTTTCATGTGGAGACTGCTCCTCCAAGCTATGCCTGGATGACGTGTGAGATGGTGGAAATAGGGAAAGCAGCCAAAAAAGGAAAGATGTCAAAACAGCCCTCAGCACCTGCAGACTGTGACTTCTCTCTCTGACACGCAGGGCTCAACCGCATTGTTCGCCTAAATCCACCGTTTGGTAAAGAGCCGCCTTAACAAAGGATCCGCCAAATCCACAGAGCGTTACGTGATGTAATGGACGTCTAACTGGTCTGTTTGGCTCCATTGCACCGACATGTTGCAGGAAACCATCTGTACGTTGGTTATGCTGCTGAGACAATTCATTATCAGGAAGCTTCAGGAATCAGTTTGAACTGGCGGCTGATCGTGACGATGAGCTGTAGAAAAACTGCTTCCAAGAAACCCTGTGATGCTCTGCTGTGGTTGTACGTTTTCAGGCCTGTGGGTGGCTGCAAGCGAAATGCCTACTGCAGGAAGATCTCTAAGAGATATCTAGGATATCTCTGATATCCTATCAAATATGGAAAACAGAAGGCCTATGAAAATCTTCTCATTAAGTTTGTTCTTATTTTGCTCAGGAAAGCATTGATCAGAGGATCCGAACCACAACATTCTCAGAAACCTTAAACAAAGTCCAAACGTTTCCAACACAACTTCACTGTCTTCCAAAGAGACAAAGGGAAAATCTTTAAAAACAAAGGTATACTTCAGCTCCAGTTGATTTTTTTTCCATCATATAAACCCTTTTTAGTGTCTGTTTCCATTTAGTTGCAGTAGCTGACTTCACATTCTTCCAATTTCCAATTATAAAGCAGAACATTTGAAGACACTTCCCCTTTAACAGTTTTCACAATTTCTTCCTTAATATTTTTGTTCTTTCAAAAATGACTGGACAAACAATACCTGTGGTCACCTGCGTTGCCTCATTGTCTCCAGCATAAAGCTGCTTTACAGATTTGGACATAATCAGAGATACGAAACCACTGAATTGTTTCCAGACTCCTACAGACTACTGTACTGTATTGTATTATATTGTAGGTATTGTAGGTATTGTAGGACAATACTTTGTATTGTAGGACAATACAAAGTATTGTCCTACAATACCTACAATACAATACCTTGTATTGTTCTACAATACAAGATATTGTATTAATGTGGACTACATGATAATGTAGTCTAGAGTCACTAGACTACATAAATGAGTGTAGTCTCATTAATGTAGTTTAATGAATTAGACTACATTAAAGTCTAATTCGTATTTTTTTTTTCTTGACTTTGATCACATCTGTTTAAAGTCTTTCATAGAGCCAAGAAACATGTCTGAGGAGATTTTAAATAGAAAATCTGATGAAGATCATGGCTTGTGGATCATGGCCAAAAGAACAAGATCCCAGATACAAGGAGTAGAAATATAATCACTTTACATAGAAAATAATAAATATGTTTGCAAATATTTACTTAATATTTTTAAAAGAATATATTAAATACTTATGGGAAAATTATCCCAAAAATAATTTAACAGGTGGATCATTTTAAATAAAAGTATTTATCAAGTTTGATTAATATCATCACATACATGAGTATTCATATACATTTTTGCTATTATCCCTAGCAGAAGAAACGAAATGAAACAAAATTAAAGAAAAAAAAGTTTTGATTTTTACCACAAAATGAAATTATAATTAATGGGTATAACTTTATTTATTTGAGTTTTATCTAAATCATAAAAACCTGACATATTTATTTTTATTTTATTGTAATGTGGGAGTTTTGTCTTTTGGTTAAAAGCTCTCCTCAGTCAGAGACACTCTGCACTGACCTGACATTGGAATGCATATCAACAAGCCATCAAGCAGCAAAGATTTCTCTTTTTATTGCATTTATATGGCTCATAAATGTCTCCATCTGCAAGAATCCAGTGACTGCCAGTGTGTGTGGGGTTGTGTGTGTTAATGATTGACCCAATCAGGACTGATTGGAGCCAGTAAACCTGTTTGGGTTAAAAAGTAAAGTGAGGAGCCTCTTCACTTCTCTTAGACAACTTCCTGTTGTTGTTGACAGCCAATGTCTTTTTTAGAGTTTTTTATTTATTAGATCATTGTGCTGGATAAATTGTTTGTCCTGCTGCAAATGAACAAAATATGTTGGTTTTCAAGTCTTTAAGTAAATTTCAGAATATATTTGAAAACACACATTATTATTATTATTATTATTATTATTTCATTTCATTTTATTTCATTTTATTTTATGTTTTGTTTTGTTTAACATCAGTAACAAATCACAACACAGAAAGATTTGAAGACAGACAGGTGTTTTGTTCTTGGCTTTTCTTTTTCTTGTTTTGTTCTTACGTTTTTACGTGGCGCCCTCTTGTGGACGCAATCTCAACATCTGATTGTTTTTGTATCTTTCAATACTAATGTAATGATCTTCAGTCTCTCACGCTAACATGGCAGGAATAACTGTCCTGCTTTACTTTATTAGTCAGAAAATAACAGCATACTATTCAAATGCCAAATTTAAAATAAAATAAAATAAAATTCGGGGTCGATCTACGTTCCTACCCTCATATATAGTCATGAGCTTTGGGTCATGTCCGAAAGAACGAGATTGCGGATACAAGCGGCCGAAATGGGTTTTCTCCACGGGGTGGCTGGGCTCTCCCTTAGAGATAGGGTGAGAAGCTCTGCTATCCTGGAGGGACTCAGAGTAAAGCTGCTGCTCCTTCACATCGAGAGGAGCCAGTTGAGGTGGCTCGGGCATCTGGTCAGGATGCCTCCTGGACGCCTCCCTGGTGAGGTGTTCCGGACACGACCCACCGGGAGGAGACCCCGGGGAAGACCCAGGACACGCTGATTAATTTAAGTGCTGCTGATTCAACCAGAGGAGCTGGAAGAAGTGGCTGGGGAGAGGGAGGTCTGGGCCTCCCTTCTTAAGCTGCTAACCCTGCGACCCGACTCCAGATAAGTGGAAGAAAATTGATGGATGGATGGATGGATGGATGGATGGATGGACTATGTATGAATTTACATAACCCCAAATCTGATACTTTTATTTGCTGGACTTTTTATACGTTCTGACATTTTAGTGTATTTTTACATGTCACCTGGATACATGTTTTTGTACAAATTCACATCTGAAAAATGTTGTATTTTTATAATAAATTTGTAATAATATGAGCATAAAGTAGCAATAATACAAGAATAACATCATTATCAAGTGAGATAATGATATTGATTCATCACTTGTTAATGAATCAACAAGTGAATAAAATAACTCCTACATTAAAAATAACTCGGGCATCAAGTAATAATTTAGAATTGTTTTTTTACAAATCAGAAAATACTTAATCCTTTATAATAAATCTGTATCAAATTATGATCAGCAGGCAGAACCTGAAGTAATTGTGCAAACAATTTCTGATAAGATTATGACTTTAAAGTGTTCTTGTAATATATTTAAAATAGCCTCTTTGTCCGGCCCTAATGCTTTGTTGTAGAATTACATACTAGCAAGAAGTACTTTTATATTTCTTCAAAATGTCATCAGTGTCTCATACAGTACATTTAGAAATATGGAGGAATAAATTAACACTGTGCAATCTAAAAATAACTTTGTGCCTAGTAACAGCTCAAGGAAAACTTACTTGCATTACCAGTACAACCTGAAGCACCAGTAACTGGTGTTAACCTCTCATTTGCTGGTTTTGACCAAAATCCAGTAACTTGGGTATTTTTTTTTTCCATTTGATTTTAACTCAATTGTTTTTCGCTGTGAATTTGTAATATGAGAAACAACACAGAGACAGCAGGCATGAAATCGCACCAAAAAACATTTTTTTTATTCTATAAAAGAAGAAGAAAGGGAAGAAAGGGGGTCAAAATAATCACAACTGTACAGGGAGAAAGCGACTTTTAAACACCATGAGTCACAGTATCAAAAAGCTCACGTTTTCCGCACTGATCTTTACACTTTTGTTCTGTACAAATAAAAATAGAACTCAAGAGAAACTAAGAGATAATTGTATTATTATGATAACTGCATTGCACTGAGTAAATACACTACTGGCCCATAAGTTACTGCATTCAAATAGAAAATACCTAAAGGTTCTGGGTTTTGCGGGAGAAATGATTCACGGTGGGTGGAGGCACGCGCACACAGACGGACACGGGCGGCGGCGTCTTAGCAGAGGTCAAACTCTTAAAAATATGTTTCACAGATGAACATTCCTTTGTTTGTGTACATTAAAAGAAACGACAAAAAACCTCTGAAGGAATACTGAATAACAAAAGATTTGATAAACAAAGAAAAAACAACCAGAACAGGAAAGTTAAGTATATAGAAACATGGAAAAAGTATTTGCTCTCTTACAGATTTAGTTTGGTGCAGCGTTCAAGGTTTTATATCATTAAATGCAATTTAATATTCTGAAAGAAGTTGTTCCATATTTTTTATAATAAGATGATCAGTATTTTTCGGAAAGATCAATTAATTTTTTTTTTTTTTGATGTGATCAAATCAGACCTGGAGAATCAAGGAATTACTTAAAAAGAACCCACCAGACAGCATTAAGTAGGCTAAACGTTCTCAAAAAGCAACATATCATGTCCTGAATTATAATTAAAAGGACCACAATTCTTCCACAATCTTATAAAAGGCTCATGACCAAGTATTGCAAATACATGGAGACAATTATTTGATTTAGGGAGCAATTCCTTTTTCATTTAGTGCCTATCTCAAATTAAATCATCTGAAAACAGCATTTTATATTTTCTCTGGTCATTTGCCAAAACCCAACAAAATTTGTGAGGGAGCAAACACTTTTTCACATTGTTTCACACTGGACATTTTACCTTCCAAATGCCACATTAACAAACTTTGTCCCAGTCGTCATGACCAGGTGTTTACATCCCAGCTGACTTTCCTCACTGTGACTCTATAGGTGTGAAGTGTTTTTGCTCATAAAAGCTTCTGTGACTTCTTGTGCTTGTTAATTATTTTCCCTCAAGTGCCACTTTCTAAAATGAAGGGACTTAAGATGTGAGGTGAAGGATAAAAACACTTTAAATGAACAGCTTGCTTGTTTTCCAACAGAATTCACTTCTAGTTTGTTTTACCTGACTGTGATACGTTTGCCTCAGTCAAAACAGATTTGATTTAAAACGTTTCTACAAACATTTCATCTGGATGCTCCACGATACTGCTGAAATAATAATCATAATAGCTTCAAGTATCCATTTTGGGTGGCTTTACTAAGTAATAAACCAGATTCGGTGGGGTCACAGCAGTATAAAATACACCTTCCTGGAGAGTCTATGAAATGTTTAAGTCATTATCCAAATTCTTAAAGAGATATACAGTCTGAGGAAACCCTGGAGAAAACTAGAAATGTTGTTATTCTCTGGCGCTTAAAGAAAAGTCTATTTTTTTTCTCAGAAGCTGGGAGTCAGAGCTAGAAAGGACATTTGCTTGTTGGATGCATTCAGTTTGCAAAATAATACAGGGCAGGACTAGTTCATTCAGCAGCACAAGCAGATCAAAAGTACAAGTTTCTGCCTTGAAAACAGGACAACAGAACGTACTCTGATTAATTTAAATGCTTCTGATTCAACCAGATACAAAATAACACAATTCACCAATGAGCAGTCTGGAGCAATCAGGTTGGTTTATGTGGTTGTGATGGTTCACCTCATTTTCCAAGTTGGGATTCCAACTTTCAGATTATTTTACAGCTCTGTAGAAATAAAATGTTCAGTCCCAACAAAACATTGTATCACCAATTTGAGTTTTTCATATCGACTCCTGGAACGGGTTTGAAAATACTTAAAAAGGAAGAAAACAACTTTTAAATTGGCATAATTTATATTCTTGCTGGTATGCTAACGTTATGCAGCATCTAACGGTGTTCAAAGAAGAACTTCGGGAAATCCACAACTCTCAAAAAAATACTGATTGTTTTGTTTGACTTTTTGGTTTGTGTGGAAAATATCTATTGACTTCTTTTGCTCCATTGAGTTTTTCTTTTATTAGGCAAGCAAGTGAAAAATGTTAAGCTATCTTGACTTTAAGTATTTCCTGTTTCTTTTATATGATGAAAAATTAAGGTTTTTAAGCATCAATTCTGCCTCTTCAACATCAACCTCAGTGTTAGGGTATTATGTTATGTTAGGCATATATAAATATAATATAAAATGTAAATTAAATATGAAGTGTTTGTAACTATCTGAAAATTAAGTAGTTTAGGTTTAGCAGTCAGTTCTAGGGATGTCTTCACATTTGTCTATAAATAACGCCCAAATTTAGAGGATTTTTTTTCACTTTAACGTAAAAGGAAAACCCTCAAAAATGTGAATTCATAAGCCGAAATGTTAAAAGACCTCACATTTGTTACATACAAGCTAGTATTGCTAGCATTACTCCATTAGTTTCTAGAAATCTAGAAATGTGCTTTCTCATTAATTCTTTGAGTTTTAGCTCATAAAACTCCATGACATTAAAAGAAATTAGTTGACAAATCTCAGATTAAAACAGGAAAAATAGCACTTGTTATCCTAATCCACCTATAAATGCAATTAGCTAGTGTGCTTGTATATTATGTACCATCTTAATGAATTAGCTCCATCCTATGTTTGCTGGTCAGGGCTGGTAATATTCCTTTAAGTTTCCCAAACAGATTTTCAGTTTATTTTTTAAAAAAAGATAACATTTGAATTTACAGTCTGAAATGTTAAAGCAGCACACGTTCGTCCTGTTCAAGATAGTTTAGTGACAACAGCTTCGGAGAATCTTTATTAAATTTTATTCTCATGGACATTGCTTCTTAGTTAAGAGTGTCTCACATTTAGATTATGGCATTTGTATCTCCAATTGTGGCTAATAAATTGAAAAACTTCCAATAAAAGAAAAAAAAATAACATTTGATTTCTTCCTCCACCATAAATGCATCTAGTACATTAAAGTTAGATAACGTGTGTAAACTAGCTTGTAGGTGGATTTATTGGTCAGGGATTGTAATAGTTCTCCGACTTAAAACATCATTTATCATTTTAGAGCATTTGTATAGTTTAGCTTTAAAAAAATGACGGAAATTTTTATTTCATTAATGACTTGGTTAAAGTACTGGAAATGTCAGCTTTTGTGCCTTTGTGAATCTGTTTCTTCAATATTTAGCTTCTTTAGTTTGATTTTTCATTCTTTATGCATTTCAGCATCGGGATCAAAAGCTATGAAGTTTGAAAAAACATTTTAAGCAAGAAAATTTGAATTTCGAACCTTTGATATTACCAATTAGTGTTGCATTTGAGTGAATTAGCTTAGCTTCCCATTTGGAGTTAGTAGAATAAGACTCAACGTCTCAAGATAAAACTATATATTTAAAGGTATTTTTAAACTAATAGAAAAATAAAATGTAAAAATGTTAAATCAAAAGCTGAAACGTTAAAAGCATCACAAGCTAGTATTGCTCCATTTGCCTCAACAAAATCTTTAGCCATGATATAATTGATGTTTCTCTAAGCACTTTATCTTTTATTGGAGTTTTATGGTGACATTAATATCTAAAACTAGATTAAAAAAACATGTTATAAAGAAACATGGTTCACAATTGTTACTTCAACCCTCCATAAACACTAGTTAGCTAAGTTTATGTAGCATCTAAGTTAAAGATCGTTTTGCTTGTATGGCTGAAATCTTTTCGTGGAAATGTATTTTGTTTCCATAAAATAGAATGTATTCATATGTTAGAATCTTTTATGTACTATTTGGGAACTTTTCAAACTTTCTACAGAAATAAAAAAATGTGAAGCCAGCTTCTGATTTAACCCCCCAGTGAGTCTGTTTCTGTTGACCACACCTGAACCTCAGCGGACCTTACAGACAACATCCGAGTGCTTTTTGTGTGACGCAATTCAAACCAGTGATAAAATATTAAGCTCTCTTACTATTTAAAAATAAAAACCCTGTTCGTCTTTTTTGATAAAAATCCTCACCCCGCCCAAACTGTCTCACACGCACTTACATGCTCACCAACGTCACTATAAGGAAAACAAAGCTATTCTCCATGCAACACAAGTGTTCACAACACAAGTGGGACCACTTTTTAAGAAACTACGAAACAAATGTAAGAGATTTTGGGGGGACAACACACATGATGAAACACATTTTCATCAAACCAACAAAGGAAGAAAAAGAAAAAACTTTTTTTTTTTTCACATTATCTAGTCAGTGTTAAAAATAGAAATTCACCCGTTACATTTACTCTGCACTTTCTGATTATATACAGTTATGTACATGGATTTTTTTTAATTATTTGTCCTTAATGTCTTATCAACAGTTTACAAAAGAAAGAAAATTGCAATCAAATGCATAAACTCTTCTAAAAAGATGTGCTTAGTAACTTTTTCTTTTTTTTTTACTTGAAGCAAAGGGGGATAATAAGAAAACTGGGACTATTGTGTTGGTCTGCTCAAGTAAAAAAAAAACAACGTCCCTCCAAACAAGCGGCTGGACTGAGTTAGGATTTTAAACATTTGTTTTTATGTGAAGAATTTTTCACATTTCTTTTATCTAGCTTCCGCTGATTTACAGCAAAACATGTTAAAATCCTGACTCGGGTCCAGTGACTGTATTTGGATTGATCTTGTTTTGCAGTTTGCAGATGAAGCAGCGATCTGCCCTGGTCTCAGCATGCACTCAGCTCACAGAAAACCTGCATGTCCATTTCATTCACTAACTTTGCGTTCTCACATTCAAATTTTTGTATGTGATATTCTGTTTATGGTCTTTAAACAGAATCTTTTTTTTTCTTTTTTTTGCACATGAACAGACCAGAACTATAAATGAGGTTCTCTCAATCGCCAACGAAGCCTCCATAAAAACTTAGAATCTGTTGGCTTTGCTCAACAACCCGGGCTTTTATCCTGACGTTCCCCCATTTTTAAGGTTTTTGTGAGTTCAAACTACCAAGCTAGTGCTCTACTTACTGAGTTGAACAGAACAGCGCAAGGAGCGAGGTCTGCGTTTTGTTGCATAATCAAGTTCAGCCCAGGTCAGAGGTTGGAAAACCAGCCTGTTTAAGACATGTACACAGGATCAGTTCTACTCCGAAACACCAACAGTTTGATTTATGTGCTGAACAGCACTAAACAACAAACAAAAAAACCCCATTAAATCCAGATTTGTTCAGTATTTGTGGAGTGCACTGTATATTTACTGAGAGGATTGACCCCCTTTGGGGTAGAAATGCTAGTGAGGAGAGCACTGTAGTTTCCCCGTGGTCTGAACCCAAAGGCGTGATGGACCCTGACAGCCCGGCACAGTGCCTGTAATTTCATTGTGGACCTCTGACAGACGACCTACAGCCAAAACCTGACGTAAACCACTGGATGTTTCAACAAAGATGAACACGAGTCACAAAATGGAGCGATTTCTGGTGCTACAAATTCACATAATTAATTTTTAAACTAATCCAGTGGAGATCCTCATTTTCTCCCGTCCTTAAGGTCTTGAACACACGTAGCCGGGCCTTTATAAAAACAAATATCTCTGCCACATCGTTTGAAAAAATAACATCGTGTCCAAAGGATCTGTTTAAGAAATGCCTTCATCAACACTAACCCACTGAATTACACCACTCACCGTTGTTTTAAACATGCCAAACCCATAGGGGGCAGTGTGGGGCAAAGCTGAAATCTATGTCAGCCTATTACATCTTTCAAAACAAACACGACTTCCTGTAAGGAATAAAACATGGCACTAGGATTTGTGTGGACAGAGAGGTTGAGCTGCTTAACGAATTAATTAACGAAAATAAATGTATCTTTATCTCATAAGCAGAGCCCTTTTTCATATTCTTTATTTTTATTTTTATTGTAACAGACCCTTTATTATATGCATTTGATTTCTTTTGCACATTCAAGAAAATAGTATTTGTACAGAATAAAAGGTGCACATTATTTTATTTTACTCATTTATGTATATATTCTTTGAACATTTTTTTGCTTAATTTATTTTACATGGTGGATTTCTAGACATTAACAGCAATATTGCTGATGATTGTGGTTAATTTATATTATTATTATTATTATTATATTATTAAAAAGGAATAATGACATATATATATATATATATATATATATATATATATGTCATTATTCCTTTTTATTGTATTGAACATCTTTTGAAGTAATGTCAGTTTTTAATAAAAATATTTTTTTGAAAAAAAAAACAAAGATTACTTTTAGTAATTGTGCTAGAATATAGGGTCAATGAAACACAAATCAAAATTTTAATGATATTAAACTGAGTTTACATGTGGATGACATCCAGCTACGTGTGGACTAGGCCTAAGAAAACTTCCAAAAGCTGCTGGATTTATGATTTATTTGATTTATTACGTCACGGTTTGGACTGCGAACTTCGTCTCAGTGGTTCTGGTTTCGCCCTTACAGATTGACTTCAGTTATTAAGGCTCAACGGGCAAGAGGTAAAAGAACGTTGACAAATGCCCGCAATAAACACTCGTAAAAATGTTCATTTCTGATTTCTAGTTTTTTTTTTTTCTCAAAACTCACCCACAGTCACACAAACGCAGGCAACTAACACACAATCTGAAAAGTCCCCCTATTATATTTCCCTGCAATGAAGAGTTTGTCTTATTCAACAACTTGTGTTGCTCCGTCTTTTTCACAGCCTCAGAAAATCAACAAAAAGGATCTGACTTTTTTTTTTTTTTTTTTGTCGTTACTGTTCAGATTAGCAAACCTGGAGAAAGAAGAAAACAAACTATTCACCGAAGGCCTAGCTTTCCTTCTCTTTTTTTTTTTTTTTTTTTTTTTTTTTTTGTAAAACACCAATACAAAGCAAATACTGTTGCCGAAGAAGGATTGGAAAGGTGTGTGTGCACGCCCGAGGGAGAGGTGGAGGAAGAACATAAACAATGTGACTGATTCACTGAAAAAAAAAAAAAAAAAAAAATAGTCTTTAAAAAGTTCACAGTCTTGCAGCTCCGTGTACCGAGGAGAAGCGGGAAGGACCAGGAAGGACTAGGAGCCCGGAGATGTCACTTCAGCTGCTGCAGGTGGGTTTGCAACATGGAGTCGGAGAAGTACTGTATCCATAAATATTGGAAGCTGTGTTTACAAGGAACCCCAAGAGGTCAGTTAAATTTCCTCCATTCATTAAAAAAAAAAAACTTGAGGAAACATTTTCTATGATGTGACTTAAAAGATGAGGGAAACCAGATCCACCAACGAAGGTGAGCTGAAGGTCATTTATAAACCACCTTCTAGTCGCAGGCCGATCGACTATGCGCCGCGCTGCATTGACGCAGTGATCCATGCAAAACGACTCCCGACCAACAACTCTGTAGTGCGTACTTTTCAATACGCCAACATTTCACCATTTAAATAATCTTTATTGGTCTGGTGTAATAGTCATAATGCTGCTAATCATTAAAATAAATGCTAGAATTATGTGATTCTTAGTGAAATTTTGATGCAGTACATAAATTTTCTTTACAACTACAATAAATTAACTTTTGTCTCAATGAAGTTTATTGAGATGCACCAGCAAAAAGTCACTGGTGCCCCTAATTTTCCAGCATATACGTTGCGTATTTGTATTGAACAGAAGGGATTCAACTCAAACACTGCTCGCTCTGCATCATGTCAGTAAAAAATTTACTAGGATGTTAGATGACATTCTTCGTTGTGAATTGTTGTGTGATGACACAGCTAAATCTCATGTCATAGAACAGGGCTTAAAAACAAAGTCAACATTCCTGAAAAGGTTCCTGGACTCTTTGAGGAGCGACTGAACAAGTCTTCACCAACTCCAGACTTAAACTGAATTCAGAATAAAAAAAGAAAAAAAAGAAAGAAAAAAGCAACTGAAGTGACATCCAAGTTACATTAGATTTTTTTTTAAAAACACACTGAACAACCTCTTTGTATCCCCTACTCTTCCTCCTCTCCCTTGGATGGACTAATGGATGGATGAGTGAGTTTCAATCCCATCTTCTTTTCCCAATCCTTTCAAAAACTGAGTTCTGGATTGTAGAGACGGGACCGAACTGGGCTGCACAATGAAGATAATTAATAAATCCACCATGCATAAACACATATGCACAGACACACTCCCAGTTGTCCTGTAATTTCAACATGGAGAGAAGGAGGAAGTGTTCTTGCTCCCCCTCCGCAGATTGTGTTTAAAAATCCTGGACGCAAAACGTGGAACATCGTGGAGGCTCTCGTCTACGCGGGTGGACTCTGGGAACCCGAGAGGGTCAGAGGTCGGTTCGATGGGCTGATTTTGGAGGGGAGTTCACATCATCACGTGGCGGCGGCGGTGAAGGGACAAATGGTCAGACCGGGAGAAAGAGCGGTCGCATTCCGTACAGCGGAAAGGTTTGATTCCTGTGTGCTTGCGGAAGTGTCGGGTGAGCTCGTCGGAGCGGGCGAAGCGCCAGGTGCAACCCTCCCAAGTACAGTGGTACGGCTTCTCTCCTAGAAATAAACACAAAAATCATTGTTACATAAGCAGGAGCATCAGGCATCTAAACTATATATAGTTCATACATGGACATCACACCCAAGGGGAATGCGGATGTCTTGGCACCTTCACTTTTCCTCCGGTTTTGCTCATAGATCGACTCTGGGTGTGCAGTGAGACTGATGTGAGCACAGATATCTAACAATAATTAATGGTGGGGACGTTTAAATCACACAAACGTATTCTGTCACAACTCTGATAAATCTTGACTCCTGTGCTCCTCATGTATGAAAATCCAAAAGAGATGCAGCATTTTTAGTCTTTCACATGCAAAGTATGTTTTTTAACGTGCACACAACTGTGTTCTCAACTTAAAAGCAATCACAGACAGTTTTTGTCTAATAAGTGTATTTGTTGGATGGAAAAAAAAGACATCACTACAAACAAACAAACAAATAATAATAATAATTTTAAAAAAACGCAGCAGTTTTGAGGGATATGTGCTTAAGCGTATGAATATGTTTACTTTTTGCATTTCCGGTAGTATCTCAACGAGTAACATACGAAAATATTTAAGTTTTGCATTTGATTTCGTTTTCTTCAGATAAATCCAGTCAACCCCTTCTTCAGTCACTCACTTGCTTTAAATCGTTCACACGGAAGTCTGATTGTGGTCGCATTTAATTATGAGAGAACGAGCAAAAAAAAAAAAAAAAAATTCTGATTTCAGGCAAACAAAATGCCATTACTGTCAAAGGCAAATATGTTGTTTTTAGATGTTTTTGGTGACATTTTCTGACTGCTTTCCTTTTACCTGTGTGTATCCTCCTGTGGGCTTTGAGGTGAGAGCTCTTGGTATAAACTTTTTTACAGCCTTCATAGTCACACATGTGGATCCGCCGCCTCTTTAGGTCTAGTGTATCGGGATCGACAGGCTCCAAGTCTATAACTGACCTGGAACAGAAAGAAGCAAATAGGAGTTAGTGATGCTGGACAGTGAAAATACAATACCATATTTTTTTATTATTTCATGCCAGTTTGTGGCCTCTTTTTAAAACAAAAATTAATATCAATGTATTGGAGCAGTCCTGGTTTATGGAAGCTATTCCAGCAGGTTTGAAATTTCTCATATCAACCTCAAGTAGAGCCCAAATCCAATATCCCAGGTTCCAGAGTTATTTATTGGTAATTCAGACCCGTTCCTTAGTATTAAAACCGGAAATAAACATATTAGAGAAATAATCCAGAGGAATACTATTTTGGAACAATCTTTATTCAGTTATTGATTGGGAACAAACATGGTCACCAAGAAAGTTTTTGTCTCAAATAAAGTACGGGAGGCTTCAACTCAAGCTTTGATTGGTCACTATATTTCTACGTTTCTGTGAAGGTTTTTCTTTTAATATTTATGCTAGTTTTGTTTTCCAACAAAACTCCCATAAATGGATCTCCAAGTCCATTTTACAAAGAGGTGCGATGGCAAACTGAAGTTCAGTTGAGCTCATCGGTTTGGCTTAGAGAGTTCCTGTCACTTTTGCCCGGCGGAGGCTCTGCGTCAGGGAAGGAGGCAAGGCAACAACATATAGCTGAGAAGGTTTTATTCACACCACAGGTCACATGCCCACCGACACCCATTACACAGTGAAAAGACAAAAGTTAGCTTTTATACTCTTGGGCTATCCCAACACTTAGATAAAGGGGATAACAAAATAAAACAAAAATAATTAACACAAACAACTGGTACCAAATAATATTTACACACATACAAATTATTAACACTAATACATAAGGTCAATCAACAATTAACTTTAACTTAAATATAACCTTCAAACCATTACCCCTCTCTGTTGGAATGGAATGATCCAGCAGCTTTTTCACAGCACCTGGACATAATTAAAATAACGAACTGAAACCAAAATAATTCTATAAATAAATATGTCAATAATCACTAATTAGGGATGGAGCCCCTGGTCTCCGTCACAGTTCCCTTTGAGTTTTCTCCAAAAATGCTGATGTTACTAGTTAAGAGGAAAGTCCTGAAAAGATTTTTGTTGTTTTTCTAAAATACAAGCAGGCCTCAGTCCTGTGAATATGACTAATGTTGTAGTTTCATCCCTACCCAGCGGGTGGCGCCACACATTCACTTTCCAACAGCTTCTCAAGACAACCTAGTGTATTTTACCATTAACCTTTCTGTCTTTGTCATGTATTCAAATCATTCCATTTATTCTCTCCTGTCTTCCTCAACAAGGCTGGTGCTGAAACAGGAAATATCTCGTCTTAATTTCACTCTGATCTAGTTTTCTCTTTTCTGCTGAAGTATCTGATTTATAAAGCTTTCAGTCATTTAAATGTTTTTTTTGGGGTGGTGGGGGATGTTGGGGAATTAATGAGAAACAAAAAAAAAAAAAAAATCACTGATCTCCAAGTCCATTTTACAAAGAGGTGTGACGGCAAACTGCATTACGTAACCCTTGTTTACACCCCGGTTCTGGGACAGCCCTGCCCAGCAACACACAGTCGCACAAGCAATCCCTTTTTTTTTCCCTCTCACACACACACACACACAAACGCACAACTGTCCAAATAATCTTCCTTGTAAATATAAAATACCCCACAAATGTGCAGAGTTTTTACAAGGCAGCCTCTCCGTCATGCACAAACGTAGATTACAGAACTGAACAAACCATCAGTGTCCACACCCTGGAAATACAGTTAAGTAACAGCGCCGCACCCAGGCAGGTGTGGCAGAAACTCTGTGCTGATCTTCTAATGAACCCACTGGACACCAACGCACACACACAGAGAGAGAGAGAGAGAAGTGTTTCTGCAACATCTCAGACTTCTTTTTATGAAGCATGCAGACTGCACCTCCAGCACACTTTGTCTTCCTGTGTTGCAGCCTGGGCGTCTCCAGTGTGTTCAGCTGTATGGTGGGTTATATAAGGTTATATAAGCATCCAGTCATGGCTTCGCTGCAGTAATGTAATTAGTCAGGAGCCTGCAGGCGAAGGAGGTGACCCACACAAAGACCGAATTTCTCACAAACCCTGCTGCACATTGCGGTCTCTTTCTGACCCTGCTGACTTGTAGTATGGCTTCTAGTCAGCTGACGTTGCATTAATGCCATATCAACAGCTCCAGCGGCTTACAAAGAAGTACTGCACCTTGCACAGTTAATCATGTTTTAATGGTTATCTTCCACGCTGATAATTGGGGGGGTGGGGATTTATTAGTTGGTTAAGGTGTGCAGAAAAACTTGCATTTTTGACCATTTGGTGTTTATTTCAGCAGAGAGAGTCAATCAGGTTTGTTAAAGAAGTTATCTTGAAAATCAGGACAAAAGCAAAAAATAAAATGGGCTTAAAGACCATTTTGAGAATGATTTACAAAAAGACAGTATTGTGAAAACTTCCACTTCTCATTAATGTTGCGAATATGGTAAGTGCAAAGCTAACCAGCAGGGAGCGACTCCAGTGGCTACAAACATATGCTAATTGATAAACCAGGAATTGGGCTGGTTTAACTATATCCTAGTTAAACAAAGCCGTTAAGTGGGATGACCTGACATTTTTCTCAGTACATGACGGTCAACAGAAGAGCTTATTGTAGGCCCATTGCATGACCCCTCCACCACCATGCTTGACAGAACGACATGTCTCTGCTGATGTGCGTCTCTTCAAACAGGGAGCTGTACATTATGACCAGACATTTCTGCTACGGTCTGAAATGGAACTGCACACTGTTCCGAAAGTTTCTTGTTTCATTTAAATACAACTTTGCAAATATTTTCAAACAAAATAAAAAACAGAGTTCTACTGTCTTCTATTAATTGTATTGAACCCTAACATTTAACAGGATGTAGAGAGAGTGCTGTTGTTTTGCTTGCCATGTCTGATACTGAGGTAAATTTGTTGAGGTTGGACGGACGGACGGACGGACATTCTTACCCTGCGTCGATGCTCTGGGCGCTGAGGGAGGCCGATCCGGACTCTGTACCGCTCTCTGCGTCGCTGTCACTCTGATACTCCACTGGAGACGTTGACCCCGGCTTAATGCGAACTGCAGGAGAGGAGAGGATGATAGAAAACATAAATCAGTTGTTTAAACAGATGAATGGAACCGTGGAGACAGTGGAAGGTGGAAAAACAGTGGGGATGGGTGAAAAGCAGAGAATAGAACAGCAGGGGGTTAATTGGAGAATTACAATGTCAGGATTTAGGCAACTTGGCAAGACAAAGACTGTCTGAGTCTGAGTGCATATCAGAGGGTGTGGCCTGCTAAGCTGCAGCATTAATGCAAAACCTCATATTGGAATTCACTGTATCTTTATCCCTACATTTTACAGTTTATTTTCAAATGCATTAGAGTTAGAGGAAACTCTTCCTGAAGCATCCGCTTTACTCCCAGAAGCTAATTAGTAATTGAGTGAAAGATAAATCTCTGTGTTGGCTTTCCTGGAGCCTTGGCAAACTGCTAAACTCCTCACAGATGCCTGTTTATCGTGAAGTCAGGAGGCTGTTTGTTTTTCAGCTGTGATCTCCTGATAGTCCAGAGGCGTGGCGAGACTTGTTCAGTTTATCTGCCTTCACAGAGATGAAAATTATGTCAGAATCAGTCCTTCTGTGTGAAAATAATGACCTCTCATTTTAAAGTCTACGTTGATTTTTAAGAAAATAAGAAAATAAGAGGCTCCAACTGGTGAAGAACCCACAGAAACAGGGCTGCAACGGTTTATAGATCTGAGCCAGATCTATAAACTGACTTGCAGCTAGTCAGCTTGTTTCAGCTAAAGCTCTGTAAAACCACAGTGTGTTGATTGTTCAAAACCAAACAACATGAATGAGCAAATTATTTCATTTTTCAATCTGAAATTATAGCTTCCTAAGCAAACAAATGTACAGTTAGCCAGCCACAACCCATCATCACAATATGGCTGTGGTTATCCACGTTGTGCACTCTTTTCTTCTACACTTTTTCCTTCCACTCAGCTTTCCATCTGTCAACATTAGCAAAAGGGTTAATCAAAAGAATTTTCACTTTTGAACACTGACACTGAAAATAAATGCTTTATGATATTTAATATGTATATATATGAAAATATTGTCATTTACTGAGACATTCTTGTTTGTGGATCAGGGTTTTTGTGTGAGACTCATTTCGAGGACCTAAAAACACCCAATCAGAAACAGTTGGATACATTGTTCGCAGGTTTCTGTCCAATCGCAATCAGTTCAAATTAAATAAAACATCTAGTACCCATTTAGGTCCCATTTACTGCCCAGATTTGTCCTGAAATAATTATTTTTGCAATTACGCAACACAGAGACAATCCTATCTGGCGCCCATATGTAAATGTTGGCTGGTTTCTTATCCATCACACAATACCTGCGTGTAGCTGTCTTATATGACCATTTAGGAATGTGTTGTTTTTTTTTGTTTGTTTGTTTTTTTACTTTTATGGACCTTGTTGTGCAGAATTATCTGATGTATTTAACAGTTTTAAGAGCTGCATTGCTTTGCTTTGAGTTGTTTGTTTTATTCAGTCTTAATACTGTTGAAAAGATCAAGCAGGAATGAAGAAAGTAAACACTTTTTTTACACAAGATGGTCACTTTATATCTGGTAATACACATTAGTGACCTCCCCCTCGTCTGCTATCTGCAGGAATGTGGGACCCAACAGTTCAAAGTCTACCAGCCTGAAGAGAGCAGTGAGGGGTGGGGAGGTCTGAGGGTGATGCAAGGAATTTGGGTGGAGTATATGCATACGTGGGGAGGGTGACCCACACCAAGAAAAGACTTGCTTTTTGTCTCTTGAGACCATCAGCCCCCCCCCCAGTCCTCTGGTTCCTGCAGCTTTTCTTTTTCAAAGGCAGAGAAAGAAACGACCCATCTTGTCTCCCATCCAGCCCCCTGAGCCTCTCCCCTCTCCTTCACATCCTTCCTGCCGGACCCTCCCAACACATAGAGTCATGGAGCCCGCTTTCTCTCTGCGCCTTTCCAGCCGGCTTTAAATCTCGTTTGCCTCCCACACACCACCGCGGCGCACGAAGCGTCATCTGCCTCCAGTTTGCTCGCTTTGCAGCCACACAAGGCTGAACAAAACGTCAAAAAGTTTCATCTGTGCGCTGCACATTTTACTTCCAGTGCTGCCAAAAAATGTGGACAGAAATCACATTTTTAAAGTCTTCAGAATCCACCTGGCCTAATGAACCACACCAACACTGGAAGAAAAAAAAATCTTCCAATGTAGATATTCAATGACATGGAGAATCAAGGGAAATCACCAACAATTTAACTTGTGTTTGTCCTTATAGCAAAAAGTGTATTTTTGAATAATGCTACAGGTATCTGGAAAGGTGCTTTTGTAGAGCATTATCAGGTTTTCAGGCTGCTAATCTGATCTAATCTGGCACAAAGGGGATGAAGTCTTTAAGTTATCTGATTAGTTGTAACAATAGATGTGAATAGCAATATGTACAATTTATAAAATTAAATAAAATACTTCCCCACGGATGTAAACGAGTGTTTATGCTGCCATCCATGCCATGGCACATCCTAGGAGCTACAGTGCTAGCTCTGTAATTTTTGTTCAATGACTAACCTTTAGCACTTTCAATTTGAACCAGAGTGCATCGAAATAGAAGGCAAAGCAGAAATGACAAGAGGAAATGAAGATGAGGAGAATCAAATGGTTGAAGATGAGAAAGTTGGCTGAAATAACTGGTGTTTGTGCAGCTGCTGTTTGGAAATGTCAGCCGGAAAAGAGAGCGTATGATTTCAAGAGCTCCAATTTCTAACTCAGACTGTTTACAGTTGGCATCGGGATGAAAACATTTCGTTGAATATTTTAAAATGGTGTGTTGCAAAGGCTTCAAGATGCTTTACTGTCTCTTTAAGCATTCAGTTATGTTGGTTTGTTTTGGTTTTGCTTTAGCTTCCACTAATCGTGTTAGCTCCTGCCACTGGTGTTAGCTTCTACTGATGGTGTTAGCTGTAGCTAATATAGTAGCAGATCAAGCTGATAACGGTCATTAATTTCAACAGATATGAGGGGTATAAACGTTTATAGAGTTTAGTCTTCCAAAACATGCCCAGCTCATTATCACGGCATGCATGGCTCAGATGGAAAATGGCAATCTCCACAAGCAAAACATATAATAAAGTTGTACAGTTTTTTTTGTTTTTTTTTTTGAGTTACTATAAATTTTTACATGTCACAAGCCTAACAGGAAAATGACAACATATTTAAGCCAATAAGTTCACATTGGCTTAATATGGCTCTCATTAAAGACAATGTTTCAATCCTGATTCTCTTCACTCTGAAATGTTTCCAGTGATTTGGCTTAGAAAAAGAAGAATTTTTTTTTTAGCAGATTAATTGATTAATCGTGAGAATTATAATAATTGATTACTAAAATAATCAAGAGCTACAGACCTACTTTTGTATGAATGGTTCTGTATTAACAAGATTGGCTTTCCATGTAAACAGTAAAGCTTCAAACAGAAGCTCCACTTTTGTCACAGTTTTTCACAAGTGAAAAACTGTTTTAACCGCTTGAGAAATCCTGACCTGACATTTTTAAAAGTCGCTGCTGGGAACTGGGAGGAAGTAAGAGTTTGAGACATGGAAGTAAAAAAAAAATAGGAAGAAGGAAAAAAAAAAAAAAAAGATGATAAATCAGAACGCTGCAGCTCCTGGCATGTGCTGAACGTCACAGGCTGCTGAGGACAAACAGTCTGAGAGCATCTTCAGGCCGGTCAGAGCGCCGCAGAGTCTTGTGGAAACTTTCCAGAGTTACTGCCTCCGTCGTTTACATTCCTCAGTCGAGGCCGTGCTGGTTTGAATTAGAAACCAAGGTGAAGCAAACAGGGACTTTAAAAAGTTAGTCGAAGAGGTGAAGGCAGGTCTACGCCCAGAGTTTACCCAAGGATGGGCGACACTTCATTCAACCTCATCCTCACTCCAGTTTGATGAGATCAGTGGCACATCAGCAGTGTGCACACATGACATCATTATAGTCTGACTCCTTTCAAAGTCAGACCATTGAATTTCGGGCAACAAAAGATCTGACAACTTAATATCCAAGATGTTTTCCTAAAACTATCAGTCATCTGTTACCAAACAAAGATCTTAACACCAGCTTTCAGGACAGGTAAAGGAGGGTGAAGAACTGTCTCTATATGCTTCATACAGCCAAAGAGGTATTTAGTCATTCATGCATTGAATAACTTAAAGCATTGGAAAGGTAACGGCACAACATTTTTGCGGTTTAACCCAATTTTAAGACCAAGGTGAATTAAAACTTTGAGGTTTGGGAGGAGTCTCTAACAGCACAACAAACCGCTCACCTGATCCTTCTGAGCGCCCGTCGCTGCCTATCAGTGGCACCGTGATGGCTGCCGTTGCAACACCGTCTGTGGGCATGGTGGTGTAAACTACAGGAAGCGACTGCACCACCACAGGGATGGTCTGCAGTTGGCCCACTTTGCTCGGCATGCTGACCGACGGGATTGTATGGATGACGTGGAGAATCTGCTGTCCTCCAGCTCCTTGTGTTGCTAGGATAGAACCTGGAGAGAGGACCTGGCAGGAGAACATGACGGAGTCAGAAACCGTGCTGTGTGTCTTGTTATGAATAAACGGAGGAGGCAGGAGTTTGTGTTTACCATGGAGCCTATGGATTGTACCGTGGAGGGAACGGGCGTGGCTGACAGGCCGGGCTGGGAGGCGGCGCTGCTGGGCGCCGGGTTGACCGTGGAGCTCATTGTGGAAGCAGAGCGGGGCTTGTTGAGCGACAGGTCGACGGGTTCGGTCTGGTCCTCCGCGGGACTGGAGTGAGGCGAAGACGGCTCCGCCTTGAACTCTGTCTTCATCTTCAGGTCTGTGGGTTGGGAGCAGTCATCACCTACATCCGCCTGTCAGGGGAAAAAAAGGAGGGGAAGAGTTACGTTAGACCTAGACGTTGTTTACACATTACACATATCATATGTCATACAGCAATACAACAATAATGACTTTATAGCTTTTTTCCCCAAAAAAATGTGGCCTTTCTCTTACTGTAAAAAGTTTATGTTTTTCTTTGTTTTAAACCAGAAATGCTGAGAAATTAAAGCCTAGTTCTTAAATCTCCCATGAAATAATCACATTTTATATGTTAGGCATTTACAAAACTTAAGTTTGTTAATCTGTGTCAAGTTCTGTCTTGATAAAAAAAACCTTTTACCTTATTAAGTGATCTTAACAGAAAGAGGCAAATCAAGTTTCAAGGTGCTTTAAGTGATAAAAACAACACACTGAACAAATAAACAAAACAAACAGTACAGTGGCAAAATAAGACAACTACATTTATAGTCCAGACTTGAATGTATACATTTTCCAATTATTAATTAAAAGCAACACTAAACAATTTGGTTTTTAGTCTTGATTTACTGTTTCAGCAGTTTTGCAGTTTTCTGAAAAGTTTGTTCCAGATTTGTGATGCATAGAAGCTGAATGCTGCTTTCCAATGTCTGGGTCTGGTTCTGAGGATGCAGAACAGACCAGGACCAGAACCAGAACCAGAACCAGAAGACCTGGGAGGCCTGGAAGGTTTTTCCAACAGCAGACTGTTTCCACTGGCAGATTACTTCACTTACAGCAAGACATTTCCCCCTGAAAAATCTGACAGGAGAACTTGTACTTTTTATCAATATCCAGTAATTATTTTGATGAAAAGTTTCTTGTTTTGTATTATTTCATTGCATAACAGAATGAAATTCAAAATAAAAGGGAATTTTAGTAAGACACACTATTTAAACTGAAAAATGGTGCAGAAATTTTGCCATCAGATGAGCGACATGCCTCCATAAACATGTGTCATTTAATATTCAGGCTTTTTTTCCCCAAGCAGTGGAAGCGGGAATGCCGGCGATGGGGATCCAATAAGCCCTCGTTCTCTGAGCCTCCTTAGAGGAATGGAGCGTCGATTCTCCTCTCTAACCACCCAGGGCTCAGCTGCCATCCAGCCCCAAAGTACAGCGAACAATGGCTGCTGTGTGGAACGCTGGGAAGAGGGGGAGGTGGATGAGAAAGTGAGACGGACAGAGACAGAAGGCTCCATGGGTATGGAGAGAGACTGGTACAGGCTGAAAGAGAGAGAGAGAGGAGAAGTGGAAGAGGGAACAGCAGTGAGCCTCCAGTCCAGGAATTGGCCTCCATCCAGTTGAGCTGAGCATAGTTTGGCTCTGGGCGAGGAGGAGAGGGTGGAGGCTCTGCTACACCCTTTTATCAGGTCACGCATTCAGCTGGAAGCTGGGTTTATAAAGGTGAACGGATTAACAAACCTGTAAACATCAGCTAACCACCTGGATGTCTATGCAAATAACTAGAGTGTAATAAGGAAACTATTTGTTCTGCATGTTTGGTTGAATTTGTTACAGATTAAATTCTTTTAAAGGGATGAGTCTGTCTTCTCTTCCAGCTCCAAAGCTAAATTTGCGAATGGAGATTAAAAAGTGCTAATGACCTGCTCTTTGTGTTGGATATATTATCTGTTTTCTCTGTGGATGAACTGAGCAGGAGAGAACAAAAAGGAACAGAGAGGAAAGACAGAAGAGCTCAAAAGACAAGAGGAAGAGAAAAATAGAAGTAAAAGAGGAAAGGAAAGGAAAGGAAAAGGCCGACAGGTGTATCTCAAGTGAATTCAAAATCTAAAATTGCTCAAAACTTGGCAAAGACCTCCTGAACAGAATAGAGAAAAAGAAGAAAATAAGAAAAGGATGATCATAAGCCAAAGAAAAAGGAAAGCGATTATAACGCGATTATGGTGAGACGGTCAAAGGGAAGGAAGAACGGAAACAAAATCCTGAAAAGAAAATCAAGTGTGAAAGGAGTGAGCGAGGCAGGGAAGAGGGAATGAAACAAGAGAAAGAAAGACAGAAAGGACGGAAGGAAGACGGAGTGGGTGGGAAAGGCCCTGCCGTTTCCATGGAAACTGAGAGCCATCAGCTGACTCCATGTTTTCCGCTCGTTCCACCCACCACCAACTCCCTTCCTTTTCCCTTCCAGCCCGTTCACCTTTCCATCCTTCATCCCTCCATCTCACCTCCCCCCTCCTCACTCTCTCTCTCTCTTTCAGGACCACACCTCTGACACCTTTCTCTCCCACACCTCTGCCTCTCCCTCCTCAGCATCCCTCACTCTTTACACCAACCACACCCTCAGTGCCTCACCCTCTCATCCCCACGGCAGCGTTCCTTTCTACCCACTCACTCGCTCATGTACTGTTTTTTCCCGTTTTTCCCCTTTCCTCACGGATGCTCAGACGATTCTGAGCAGAAATCCTCAAACAAAGACTCCGAAAGGATCCGTCTCTAACAAAGAGTCGAGGATCTTTTCTGGACTCGAGATGAGATAAAAATTTGAAAAAAAAAAAAGAACTTGTAGTTTTTACACGGGGTAGTTCACAGGAATCATATGTGGAGATATTAACTGAGTTTGTGCAATTCAAATAAATGACATCGCCTTGAGAAAATATTTAAACAACTTAAACTTTTTCGCATTTTGTCATTCAATTCAGTTCAAAAATCCTTTTTACCCTAAGATAAAGAGTAAATATGGAGTAAATATTATAACTAATATCATCCAAGTATTTTCAAAGAGTTCCTTCTGTGGGCAGGAAAAATGTCCTGTAGCAGCCAGTCTTGCAACAATTCTGAAGAAGCCTCTGACTGAAGACCGTTTCTATATAGTTTGATTTCCAGAGACAATATTCCACAGAAAGCGTGATGCTGCTCCCTCCTGTGTTTTTGCTGGCAGAAAATGGAGCGTATCACTGACAGACATTCTTCTTTTATTTGCCTAAATCCCATAGTTACTGTGTGTTCTTCTCTCAGCGCATCTATAAGCTATTAGGTATGTCGCAATAAGCGATAAATTAATTAATTGCATGATAAATTTCTACCAAAAACTGGATGACGGAAGTCTTCTTTCTAGTGCTTTGGACAAGTTTGTGTACAGAGACTTCATAATTCATTTTATTTACCGTTTTGTTTATTTATTTTGGATATTTAAAATGTTTTCCAGTTCCAGAATTAACTGTTCATTAGAATTTAAAGTTTATTGATCTTTGAGAATGTGTTCTTGCCATTACCATTGGATCACTTGAATATTATCGTTTACTGCAATAACTTCTGGGTCAACTTATTGTCCAGCAAAATGAGTTATGGCGAGAGGTTAATAAATCATAAATAAATGGAATTCCACCAGACAGCCTTTCAACTAAAATTAAATAAACAAATTCAACTTTTGCTAAGAACGTTCCAAAGTCAAAGAGACTCGCGTCAAACTAACTTTGTTCAAGTCACACTAAACTTCGCACGTCAGGGTGCTCTGAGCTGAAACCCGTGGCTGAGCGCGATGTGTTCCTGCTCTCCATCCGCCTGCATTCCTCAGTTCAACAGCTCCGCCGTAAAATGGGTCACCCGGTCCTCATCTTGCAATTAATTCATGCGATCCCTAACTCTGTCTGATGCGGCCGGCAGCTGTGACTGCGGCGGCGGAGGAACGCACTGCCTCTGCGTCCGCAGGACTTTAATCATCTTGTACTTGGGGCCACACGTTTGATACCGGTAATGAGTGATTTACGGGGGGGGGCAATAAAGTTCAGCTGTCAGAGGACGGCTGACACATGTAAGACGTATGACTGCGTTTAATGCATGTGAACAAGGATGAGGATTTCAGGGCTTGCAGTGGCTTTAAATGACGTTTTAACCATGTGTGCTTGTAGGGTGGGTGGTGTGTGTGTGTGTGTGTGTGTGTGTGTGTGTTTGGTTTTAGTGATGCGACTGTAAGCATTTAACAGAGAGAAACTGGTCAGGTTAGAGGAGGTCAACTAACAGATGGTGAACGGTTTGTGTAGCTTACTGGTATGTGGGATTTTTAAGTTTCATTTCAAAGTAACAAATGAATACATGATTATGTCATTTTGGAGCATGTGGGTAAATAGAAATAATTATTGAACCAACTGAACACAGAATGATTCCCACAAACCAGATAAAGGCAGCTTGATTATTTATTCTGATGCTGCTGTTGTGATCTTTGTTAGACGACATGGAATCAAGATGAGGGTCCAGCAGAGACACATTCATAAATACATCCATCCATCCAAAAAGTCCGGGTCAAGCATCCATTCTTCAATTTATCCATCTGTCCGTCCAGCTGTCGCCCACTTTTCTAAGATCGTGTGCAGCAGGTAGACAAAGCCTTTCTCCAGTACAAGTAGACAATAGAACGCTGGGACAGGGCAGAAAAACGTCCTAACGGAGGCATTATTCTTAAGACAGATTCCTCTGTCTCGAGGAATCTGAAAAACCAGAAAAACTATTTGAACTGGTTTTTCTGCTGCTTTTACGTTTGCTCATGAGGGCAGAGATGGACGGCACAATACGAAGAGAAAAGAAACGACAGCTGACAACATTCACACAGATGCGGCTCCATCCACTCCAACACCAATTAGCTCCGACCAGTGTTTAGGTGAGAGCATTGTGCTCTCATTTCCTGCCCTGCTGGATCCACCTGTTCGCAGACTGATCCCAGCCACCAGGCCAGACTTTTTCCTGTTGCTCACCACACAAAAATGGAGGTTCGCTTCAGTCTGGAGTGATTTGACAGGAAAACTCTGGCAGTGGGTAGGAAAAGCTCACTGCCAACGAGTGGATTTTTAGACCGTTAACATAGTCTGGTAGACTGTGTTTGACTGGGAAGCAAAGTTGCAACATTTGTTATATTTTCAGCTGCTGTGGTTCGCTGCACTGCTCTCCTCCTCACCTGTGGTGGCGTTACACCAAGAAGTACTGAAGAAACAGACACAAAAATCCCCGAAGAAGACACCGAGTGCAAATTTCTTCTTTTCAGGAAATGTAAACAAAAATGGAGAGGGAGTGGTCTACATCAGAACTACATTACGCATTCACACCAGGGCAAATGAATCAGACTAACCATCAAACTAATCAGTAAACAGGACTGTGTGAAAATGTTTCAATAGAACAATCTAATCAAAAGGCAGCAAAATGCTGAACTTCTGCTGTTCGATGACTAATTTTTTAACATCAGCATGACTATATAGAACTAACATTGTGTAAAAATTGTTCGAACAAGCTTGCCACACTCTTGACGGTGAAGAGGTCAACAGTGAGGCCTCGCTCATCACTCATCACTCCACTGCTTGTTTTGCACCTCGGTGACAGTTAAAGTGTCACCAGAGGGTTTTTCCAAGTTATAACTCACAGCCACAGCATACCCTCTTCTAAAACTGGAAAAATATTCCTGTTCTCCTTCTTCCTTGTTCCGAGGTAACTACTTACAGGAAAGACGAGTTCTGGGAGATACGTTACATCCACGCACGGTAACAGACAGCAGAGCAGTTCCAGAGCCACAGCAGTCTTGGTTCAAACAGCAAACATGTAGCTTCTGCACAGCTGGAGAAGCAGGAACTCGTCTTTTCACGCTGATAAAACCAGAAACGACACTGCAACAAGCACTTTCACCCGTCTCCTGCTTCGTATTCATCCCTTTGATGATTAAAATATCTTGATTCAATCATGGTGCACAGTAAATCTTTCAGCACTTCATTAGAGGAAGAGCAGGCACAGACCAGTCCTCCATTTAACCAGAGGAAACAGACTGTTTCTGTTGGATCACCACTGGTAGCTATTGTTCTTCAATTTATAGCCAAATATGGAAACAATAAAACTATAATCCTGGTTTTATGGATGAGCCTTGAGGAAGACTCGGCATCAGAGCAGCTTTTGTCCATCGCAGAACATCCCACTATAGATATAGCTACAAAATAACCGCTTTATTAAAACATTAAGCCAAAAATGTGTCATGATAGTTTGTTGTATTTGAGCTTAAATTGCATTTTTTGTTCCTTGTTTCCAGAAACATTTTATGCGTCTATATTTGCCTTCAAACTGCAGCTCAGTTTAACTAAAGCAGAAAACTTTTCAAAATCAGTATAATTTGGTAGAGGAAAAAACGTATACGATTATATATTATATTATAATGTTAATTTAAAAAAAAAGCCTCCTAATTGTGCATTTTTGCTGATTTATTTATTGAAAAAAATATATTTATATTAAAGTATTGCATGAATAAAAAATATTATCTGTTAGTATAGTTAATTACACTTTAAGATTTAAAAATCCATATTTTACTTTTGGTTCATTTAAATTTGTGCTCCTAAACACGAGAAGTAGATTTACATTTTTTGATCAAAAATAAACATATTCTACAGAAATCTCAAATTTTAAATTATATAGGTTCAAAAATCTGCTAGAAATATTAACATAAGCAATAGAAATTGGTCTTTCTGTGCAAAAGTGATATGAATATATGATATTATAAAACTTTCAATATAGAACATCTACATTTTCTCAACAATTTAGATAATTTCACCTTTTTTGTGTGTATTTTACAAGCAACGCAAATGAGAAAACATAAAAACATGTAGCCTGAGTGGTTTGGTGCAACAAGCCCAACATTTTTTTGCGAGAGAAAAATGTTGAAAAATGTTAAACCATTTTTGCCCCAAATTGCTTGAATTTCCTCAGCAGATGACAGTTGAAACCAGCAGCTCAGTTCCCCACAGCTGTCTGCCGGGGCAATTAAAGCAGCAGGTTGTGCGTTTGTCACTGCTGCCAAGGATCAAAGGCGAGCCGAGCATTTCTCAGCCTCTCCAGTTGTTCTGCTCCGAACCCTCGCATTTCAGAAAAAAAGAAAGAAAGAAAAAACAACAACACGTACAGTACGCAAACTGCTTCCTGTCTCAATCAGGGCTGCTGCTGCTACTTCCTGGAAGCTTCGCGGAGTAGGAAAAGCGAGCTGCCAGCAATGACATCATCATCACCATCATCATCCTCATCATCCTGCAGCAGCAGCAGCAGCAAGAGAAAAGCTGCATCCATCCAGTATCTGCACTGCAAAGCCCCAACTCCCCTGAAACGTCGCTGCTCTTTCAGTCTGGATGTGAAATCCTCTGAATGGGGTGAAAGCTCGGAAACAAACACACACTAACTAACTCACACATGGTAAACGCTCAGCAAATAGACCTCAAAGCTCTCACACATGCAAACACGCGCGCACACACCCACACACGCAGGCCTTCGCTGTTTGCTTGTGTGTATTTGTGCTTATGAGAAGCACAGATTAGATCCATTCACTGTGTTTGGCTGGCAGGTATTCACTGTGACTGTGTGTGTTGGAAAAAAAGAGAGAAAAGGTGGAGGAGGCAAAGGAGGAGCGATGGGGTGGGTTTGGGGGTGGGGATGTTGGTGGGATGGTGGGTTTGGGGGGGTCAGGCTATACAGTCTTTTGGCAACTCCCGCCAGAGCTGTGGTTGCCATGGTGACTGGGCGAGCGGAAGCAGAGCCTCCCCCGACATATCCTATTAGGGTGAGGTAGCGAGGCCGACCAAGAGAGAGGGGAGGAGAAAAGGGGGGAAAGAGAAGAAGAGGAGGACTTATGTGAGAAAGTTTGTGAGAGAAAGTAGAAGAAGACGAATGATGATGATGATGATGATGGAGGGAAAGGTGAAGGTGAGATAAAGGTGTATCCAGAGAATTTTCTCCCAAACTTTTCTTTTGCTGCTGCAGTGTTATAGCTGATGAGCTGAACAACCCTTGACCCCGTTCCTTCGCACTGACGAACACTGATTAACCTGCATGAAGCAGACATTTGTTTAATCATCAACGCTTTCTCTGCTGGTGACCCAACGTCACAATGTTTGTTTCATCAGCATATCAACCAGAAACGCCTGTTATCAATTTATCATCTCTCCATCCATCCATCCATCCATTCCTCCCTCTATGAATCATCAACAAATCCACCTGTCCTCTTTCCCTAAATACATTTTTCTAAAATACTGAAGCGCTAACTTACTTGACTGTATGTAAACTTGCAGTTGAGCAAAGTTTGGCATCTTTGTAGAAGTTTGGGTTACTGAATTTTCCAAGTACTTACAAGTTTATGTTCATGCTCTTATTTTGAAGTGGATGAGAACTGTTCACACAGCAGTTCCATTTCCTGTCTTTCCCTTTCTTTTTAACCCTAATAACGTTTTAAACACGGAACACAGACGAACAAAATAAAACAAGGACAGCAGGGAACCAGATAGAGTCATCTAATAGTCTTTCAAGGTCGGCTGTAACTTCAATTAAAGTTAGTGTTTTAGCATAAGCCTCGGCTAAATACCATGTTGGTGTAGCGCTTTAGTATTAGCAGAACAAATGTTTAGAATTAGTGCTTTAGAGTAAGCACAATTAGCCTTTTTCTTAGCGATGTCTACCGCTGCCTGATGCTGACCTGTGTTCAGATCGCTCCCCTTCAGCTACCAGTTGAGCCTCGCCTGAACTATCAATGCTAATAGGTCGATCATATGCCAAGTTTAGTGACATATTTTACTTAATTCCCTGCTACATTTTAAATAACAGTTTGAAATTACTTGAAAAAGTAACTGAGGTTACTGCATTTCCTTCATATATGTGAGAAATTCCTGCTGAATAAAGTTGGCATTGTGTCAAAGGAGTCATTAAAACAGTTCAAAGTTCACCACAGCTGAGATGTTTTAGCTCTAATTTAGCTGCAAAACAAATATAAGCAGATAACAGGAGCTCCGATGGATGCATGACGGTATCTGGACGGCACTGTCTTTGAGTTAATGAATGTTGTTTTTATAACTTTATGGCATTTATAAATAAAATAATTAACCCAGTATTTATTGTATAGTTGAATAAAGCTAATCATTGATCACTTTACAGCTTTTTGCCATTTCTCCGATGAGATCAGGGCCCAGAGAGGAGCTCTCAACGTCTCCTGCTGAGAAGCAAAGTGGGACGCTTATTGTTTGCATGCCTCTAACATGTGGGAAGCCACTGGTGCATGTAGCAGCTGTATGGTGGTGTTACTCATTTTCGAGCAGTTACCCAAGGGCTCAGACTTTCAGAGTAAACATATAGCAGCGATAATATGATGGTTCTGATGGTTTTGAGGTATTAAGTAGGATGTTTTAGGTTCTGAACTCCAGGAGGGTCCACTTCCTGGAGACTTTATCTGTGGACAGGAAAGTCCACTCCCCTGTGTTAGAGACAGCCGCAGAGGTGTGGTCAACACACACACACACACACACACACACACACACACACACACACACACCCTCTGCTTAATGATCCCTTACGCAATACTACTCCACCCAGCCCCCACCCATCACTAACCCAAACCACACCACAACACAAGGGGCTCCACCAGAACCCTCCCCCATTCCCCAACACTTTCAGCCTCATGTGAACAGAAATCGCTCAAAGTTTTTCCGATCAAAAATTTGCCTCTGATCCATCGAACCTTCTGTCGTTTCTGAATGCTATCCTTGTTTTTCTTGGTGGTCAAAAGATAACAGTTTGATAACTCGTGGTCAAATTCTAAGTTTGGATGCAACTATTTTAAGTCCATCTGCAGCTACAGTAGAATTACAGAGTTCATGAATGAATAACTCTGGTACTGTCAACATGAACCTGGCATTTCATTGCTTGAAATTAGAGGATATTGTGATAAAACACCATGTTTTCAGTGTCTCGATATTACCCTAACCCTAGCCCTACTAATAACAGGTTTGTTTAGGACACAAGTTACATAAAGTGTTGAAATTTTTATCATTAAACTGCTTAAAGTAACTGGATTTACTAAAAATGTTGATTTTTATTTATATTGAAGTAGAATGGAGAAAATATTCAAAGTAACAACCATGACAAAAATCCATTTTTGAGGGTTTTCAGACATCATTAATTCAAATTCTTATTATAATTATAGATTTTTCAAAGGAAAACATGAGACAATAAAAGTATAAGATGGGATAGATCTCAGTCCAGGCTTGTTTTGCACCAACATTACTAGCAGACATTGCAATCTCAAGCAGGAGCAGATTTATGACCGTCGTTTGGAGCAGATCCTTGTCTATGATTAAGGAAAAACTGTCATAAATGCTGAGAACCCTGACCTATGGTGCAGCTGATCCAGGTGTGACATTGCTTTATGTCGGTTTCATCAAAATCACAGTGATCAATAACTGGTAACACATAAGAAAGCAACACAGGCACTGAATAATGTGGAATTAGAAAAAATGTATGTTTTTCAGACTAATACACACAAACTATCCAGAAATATTGAAATGTAAACGGTTGTAAATTGAATCCCCCTTTATTGCTTGTTTTATTTTATTTTTTTTAATCTAATGGCTGCTAAAACAAATCCTTTAAAACCTCCAGCTTTGTATCAGATGGAACATGCTGAAGGCATTTAAATACATGCAATTATCTGCATTTAGCAAACGTGCAGCACAAGGTGTGTCAGCTTGAGTCTGGTCTGTTCGTACATTCATCATTTTTCAGCTCAGGCTAAATGAAGACAAGCCATGACATTTACAGAAGCACTGTAACCAAACAGGAAACGATGCATCACTCAAACTTTTTGTAATTTGTTTATGTTTTGATGGTAAAGTTAGTTAGAAGCTCATTCACCTTCAAATTTACAATTTTTGCACAAAGCTGCTAGATTTATACAAATTATTTCAAGGGTCATCCTGCAGACCAACACAACGGCAAGACCAAATCTTAGAGAGTTTCACTCTCTAAGGTGAAACTTAGAGAGTTTCATCTCTAAGGTTCATCTCAACCTTAGAGATGAAACTATTGCCTCATATCAGCCTGGAAAGGCACACAGCCATGTCCAAACTATTTGAAGTCCAAGAAAACATGTCAGTGCAACACAAAACGCTCCATCCCAGACTCAAGGTTACATCAGTCTAATAAGACAAAGACACACTAAAGTAGGGTGACGGTTTGGGCTTCATTGAGGCAGCATGAGCCTCTCCAAACACCAATGTACTCTAGAGTCAAACAATCATCCCAAACAAAGTAGCACATCTGCAACAGAAATGAGAACCGTCTTTCTATACTGGAAAAAAAAAACTGGAAGAAGCTTCAAAAACATAAAAGCTGAGCAACTTTTTATCAACAGGAACTTTTAAAGACGCTGTCTGAAACGTGCACATGCTTCAACGAAGATATGTAATGTCCTTTTTATCCTGTGTTTTACTGTTTTATGACCTCAACTGTGTTGTTAATGTTTGTTGTTTACTGGAGAAATGTGCAGCTTGATCTTCCAACATGTTCTTCCCTCCCTGCCAGGTCGTTAGTGTAAATAAGAAAAAAAAACAAAAGAAGGGTAAATAGAAGAAAAAAAATGACTGGTGTAGTCAAAGTCCAGACTTTCTTAAACTGCAGAGTTATTGACACAGATACTGCCACAACATTCAGGCTTTATTTTGATTGACAAAACTGATGACTAATAAACGTTACTTATTACTTGGTCACTATGACAAGGTTTTCCAAAAATTATTGCGATATTTTCAACAAATATAATATTAATATTGACATGAAAGTATGCAAACTCAAAGATTGATTAAAAACATATTAATCATTTAGATTAGACAGAGAGAACAGGCAAAAGTGAAAAGTAGTGCAAACCAAAAATGTTTGCAGCATTTTTCAATGATATTCAAGGGGAACATCTCTTTAATGATTATTGTCCAATGAGAAATGATCAAGCTCATTTTAATTTATCATGCAGTAAACTGATTTAAGATATTATATATTGCGCGTTATACAACAGTAAGCATCTCTGGTGGATTCTCTTTTAAAAACAACAACTTCATCTTGCAACATTGAGGACAAAATGGACAGCCGTCTCCTCTTATCTGACTGTCCACACCCTCTCCACCTCCACCCTATCTCCTCCCTCCATCTGAAACCTATCCCCGTCTGTCTCCTTCTGCTCTTTCCCACTTCCTAGAACATATTCTGCGCTCATCCAGCCTGTCTCTGGACGGCAGGGCTGAGGTAATGGCTGCTGTTGCGTGCCTGCGACTGACAAACATCGCCTTATCATTAATTCTCACACCCTGCATCGTATATGCTATGATAATAACAGGTTATGGTCATAAAACTTCAATATGCAGTTAGAAACGTTAATGTGCAACGACTTGCTTGCGCCAGCTAAAAAGCGTTCTCATTTAGGGCGATGTACAGACAGTACTTGTGATTATATTTAATTAGCACATATCAATAATGAGGGTGCAAGATGTTAACAGGCAAGCAGATAGAATGATAACAAGAAGGGGGAATTTTAAGATGGTGTAAGAAATAGTGTTTATGAGCGATCCACTTTGATTCCTTTGGGACAACTCAAATGTCTTTAAAGGTGACCTATTATACTTCCTTGAACAGGGAGGGTAGGTCTGGGGGCTACACAAAACATTGTTGATTACATTTTTTGCGCAAAATCAATTTTAGCTTGATGAGATTTTAGTTTGATCAGTTCAGCCGACTCTGAGCTCCTTTCAGATCGAGCTGTTTTAGGGCCTCTCGTCACTTTAAATCCAAATAAGCTGCAGCTGGCCACACCCTCCAACTCAATGTTTACACTCGCACGTAAAAATGGATGCAAACAGATGCACAATTGTACAACCGTACAAGTTTGAAAAGGACAAGTAGAGCCTCCTGCGCAACCAAGAAGAATGCAGAAAGTAGTTTCTGGATGGTAAATCAAAAACAAAACACTTGTCTTTTTCAGCAGCCATTGTACAAGCGCATACAGCAGTAAAACTAGCTGATTAAACACGCTGGAGTTCAGCTTGGGTTGCTAAGTAACGGGTTGGGCTTTGCTGCTAATTTGTGAAGTTCTTTTCCTTAAGTTTTTGAAATGGTTCATCTTCCAGACACCAAAAAAAACTTATTTCCAAAAAAGGTTTAAGTGTTTTTTAAGAACTTGTGCTGTTTTTAGAAGCAGTAGAAAACAAATAGAAGCATAAATTATAATGAAAAATCAAATAGTTTGTTTTATGTTTTTTTGTTTTCAATGTTCTGATCGAGGCTGAATGTTCCAGGTGGTTAAAACTCAAGCTAAAGGGGGGAAAACAAGTTACCAGGGTGTTTTTAAACTTGCTGTTACCTTAATAAGCTTGTGAAAGTATGTGGGTGAATTTCTTTAGATGTTTTGTAGGGTTTAAAGTGGAACTTTACAGAACATCATTACCTTGTTTGCCTCTCTTGAGGGCAGAAAGCGGTTTGAAGCTCAGCATAGTCTGCAGAGCTCTCAACACAGTTTACACTGGTGAACTCTATCAAGTGTCTACTTAAAGTAAAAAAGAAAAAAAAAAAAAACTGACTCAAATTTTAAACTTTGCAAACAAATGATGTGGTTAGGGTGTGTTTCTTTCACATATGGCTCCTGGCCAAAGCCACAATGTTTTTAAAAAATAATCTTGTAAAGGCTGTCCTCATTTTTACAACTTTGAGGCTGGGCTTAACGTTCAGTTTAGGATGATTTTAAACTTTAGATTCTGGAATGAACTTCTGCTAGACATAAGAATGACCTCTGACCTAGGACTCTTCAACATTTTTTATTGTTCGACTGTCACTTCTGTTGCCTGTTTATTGTACTGACTGTAAAGCCGTGTTTAACTTAGTGGTTATTGTAAAGAGCAATAAAAATAAATTTATTATTATTATTATTATTATTATTATTATTCATAAAATAGCAGCATCCCTATTACATAGTTGTGATTCGGTATTTGCAGATATTTCTGTGGAAGGTAATTCCAGATAATTTGAGAAATGTCCCTGTTCCCAGATTTTCTTTCCATTGAGCATATCTAAAATATTCAAAAAGAAAGAATTCCTTCACTGCGGTGAATACCAAGCGTCCACTGTATTGATTTTTCGAGTTAATTTGTATTTTCTCTAATTTTTTTAAATCAATAGTACAAAATAAGGAATAGTAACTCACATAATATCAGGTAATTAGTGGGTCCAGGTCTGTAATGTGGTCATTTTGATGAATTAATTACACAGATTGCAACGCGTTAAACATTTTATTTAATCACAATTTGTTTTTCACATGCAAAAGTTCTTAGCGGAACCTTTTTATTACGTTTCTGGTGTGCCTGTAAATCTGACGCGCAAGAGACATTTGCAAAGAAGCAATAAAACTGCTTCTCTTGGCACACTAGGGGTTAACTTTGCTTCAAAATAGATTTGAAGGGGCGTTGGAAAGACTACTATTGTGTTGAAGTTGTGCTAAAAGCAGTTGGCCAATCAGCAACATTATCCATCCAGTCTTCATCCTACATGTTTGTCCCTAGTCGGGTAGGAGGAGTGCTGGTGCCCATCTCCAGCGGCAGGCTACACCCTGGACAGGTTGACAGTTCAGCAAAGTTATTCAAGCCTAAAATAGCGTCTCAATGCTAAACATGATGCACCAGCACAGACGTCCCCAGTGCTAAAAATGATCAGGGGTTCCTGAAACATGGGAAAGCTGAATGGGCATAGTAGGACTTTGCACCAATCTGATAGAGGAATAAACTAAATAACAGATTAAAATCAATAAATATCTTCGTTTTTGAGCTCTATTTATTCAATAATTTAGTAGCCAAATGGGCTTTTAAATTGAAACTGTCGCTCATTCTGTCAAAAATTCATTAGACTCAGCAATTAACTCGATTTACAATCTCAATGTCATCCCACCACAAATAATTAGCACACCAAACATGTGCCCTACCATCATCTTGATAACGACACCCTTCAGTGCGGAAGTATGTAGTGCAGCAAGACGTCTCAAGAGAAACTCTAAAAGCTTCAACAGAACAGAATAAAGGAGAATCTGGTCTATGATGAGGATTCACCATGTTGAATTTATGAATAAACGGTTGGAAATCAACTGAGAGCAAATGTGGTTCTGTCTCTCTGAACCGTCTGGTTTCGTATAAAGGCCATTCATGGAATAAACTTTCTGAATGTTTTGCTAATTTAAATTTAGACAAACAGTAAAACTAACTGCTTTGACTCAGAGTCTTGTAGATCTGATGGATCTTTACACCTTCTGTTTGGATTTCTTCTTTTTTTTTTTGTGAAAGTTTTCTTAAGTCAGAAACTTCCAAAGATATGAAAAAAATAAAATCATAAAATATTTCTAAACTGAGAGCAATAAACCAGAATCTTATCTTAAATCCTGTGAGGACTCAACGGGCTCCAACGCGTCAGAACCTGCAGCCACACCTGCTGACGCCTACCTACGCCCAACTGATTTTCCTCCATCACTTCTTCTATCCACCAATCAACTCCACCCAAAACCCACCTCTCCTTCCTCCCTCCCTCCTCCTCCTCACCGTGCACTCCATCTCCTCTGGCTCTGGTTTGATCTGTATTGAGGGCATGTCTCTCCGGCCTTGGGCCTCCTTCTCCTCTTCCGTTTCCTCCTGCTTCACCCTGACGGGGAGCGTCCCCACCTCCTTCGGCTTCTCCTCTTCCTTGTGCGGTGGCCGAGGCCCAGTCGCCAGCTCCTCTTCCTCCTCCTGCTCTCGTCGGGCGGCGGGGGGCGGAGGTGAGGACAGCGGCTGCCGGGTCACGGCGCTCTGCTTGGCCGGGCTCCTCTGCTTCTTTCGGGCACCAGCGGCACTCTTCTTCTGCTTTGGAGTCGACTGGCACTGAGGAAGAGGAGGAGAGGCAGACAATTAGTTAGACAGAGGAAGGTACAAATCATGCAGAAGATGCAGAGGACAGGAAGGTAGAGAGAGGGGAGAAGGTGATAAGAAGGGGAGGAGGTGATAAGGGGGAGAGGAAAGTGGGAGGGGCCGGAAGAAGGTAAAGAAAAAGTTTGAAGCCAGAGAAAGAGGGTGAAAAATGGGAGAAAAGCAAGAAAAAAGGAAAAAAGTGGAAAGGAATCTGTAAGCTGGAGTTTAAAGGCAAAAGAGCTGATAACAAGCTTTACCTCCTCTCTAACAATCAGCCAGAAGAGGGCTCACACACACTCAGTCTAAAAAAGAAGGGGAAATTTAAAGCTAAAGGAAACGAAGAGAGCAGAGAAGAAGAGGCAGAGAAACAAAGGCCTAAATCCTGAGGCTGACACTGAGGGAATGAGAACGAAAGAGAAATAACAGACAGAGCAGGGAGGAGTAGCCGTGAGCTGACCCCTCCCTCCCTTTCAGTGGCAGGCAGGCGGACACACCCTTTTCTGGAAGCCGAGCTGCAACACACACACATTAAGAGAGCGACTGGGGAGTGCCAAGGCAGAGGGACGCAAGCACACACACACACACACCCACACACACACACACCCACACACACACACCCCCCCCACCCCCACACACACATTTTCAGGAGGAGAAGCAACACACCCCAGCTCCTCCAGCTTACTCTGCTGTCCATTTCCTCTTCCTTTACAAGTTAAACTATCAGGCAATCATCAGCTCTCCCACAAATGATCAGGGAATAGAAACTTTTGACAAGTAAAACCCAAAAAGATCAACTTCAGGGGTTCTGAGATAAATATGTCTACAGGTTTAGGAAATAGTTTAAACGGTTTGCTTTTACTTCTATTTCAAGAAAGCAAAGTTTCTGCTTTTATTCTGTGTTTCTCAACTGAATACAGGATAAGATACAGATAGTTAAAGTTTCTCCTGAAGAAGCTGGGAAAAACGCAGCACAGAAAGAACAAAAAAGCAAGAAGACATAAATTGTTAGAAGACAATTTATGCCACAAAAAAAAAAAAACTGTCCTGAAAGAGTATTTATACCCTTTAAACTTTTTCTAATACATCTAAAATCTTGAAATTCATAGGAAGTCCTGTTTGCCACAAGCTATAAAGGAGAAACAGCAAGCATGTTAAAGGAGGACTTTTGATCAGATAAGAACAGAATGAATCTTTTAGGGGGTCTGCAAAATGCTGCCAAACTAACACTTCATCTGCTTTAATCTAACTCCAGTTCATTTGTCTAAGAAGTCTGATTCGTTTGGGGAGGGGTGAATTTGTAATTGAACTCTGATGGGGACCAAAAAAGCAAAAGCAAGTCTTGATTTGGTTAAAGTGAACTCTGGTGTGGTTTGAATTGAATGTGAACTCCAAGTGGACTGGATAGTGCTCCAAAAGCAGGAAATGGACTAAAGCACAGGGCATTCTGGGTAAATAAAACCAAAACAAACACACAAATTTGGCACCAACAGAAGAAATTGCTCGTGGTGTTATGCTAAAGACAATTTATTATAACCAATAAATTCTGATGCTACTCCATTTTTCTTTACATTTTATGAAGGAGGAAGTTTTTATGTCGTAATTCTTGGTACAGCATTGGTCCAGGGCGGAACAGGTTTTTCAAAAGGTTTGGTTCGTTTGACACAGTGCAGTGTGAAAGCGAACAGCAGCAGCCGAAAATATAACAAATGTAGCAATTTTGGTCCCCAATCAAACACTGGACATCATCACAGAGAAACACAATGCTGGCGGCATCATGCTATGGGGATGTAAAAGCCTTGAAACCTTAAACATGCAGCTGGGGATGTAAAGTGATGTCTCGACAGCAAAAAGCAATTCTATAAATTATTGACTCAGGTGAGAGAAATACAAAAGCACACCACACTTTCCAGAAATGTAATCATTTAGAAAATATAAACCAAATCAATCTTTTCCTTCCATTTCACAAATACACACAATTTTGAGCTGATTGATCAAATAAAAAGTCCAAGCAGTGTGAAGACTAAAAGTACTGTAACAACATCCCTTAGCATTGCTCACAGCTTTAATCAGTATAATAAAAACATTGTGCCATTTTAGTTGGTGCTGCAGGTCACGACCCCTGCTTGGACTTTTAAAACATGCTGACTTGTCTACCTTCTGTTTCCCTTCCCTATAATTTCAGCTGATGCTGGTGTGAATGCAGGCCTGGTTTCTGAGTATTAAAGGAATAATCTAATGTTGTACGGTCAGCATGTTCACACACATATGCTTTGTACAAAAAACATTGCGTTGGTGCAATCAGACCATCTGCACTAGAAAGTGCTTATGTTTAAACACAAGCCAAGGCTAAGCTGGTAAAGCAAAAATGTTCAATCTGAGTGATTGGTAAAAGCCGACTAACTTTATATATAGATGCTTATTTGTAAACTAACTTTTTCTGGTTGACCAGTTTGTGTTTTTTTCTTGTTCCTGTGAGCCTGAACCATGGTGCTGAGTTTTATGCTGGTATGCTACCCAACCCCAGCAGATTCCACAGTGAGGTGGGGCCTTAAGTTAATCAGGCCGGGTGTGGCTGTAAGCACCGCCCCTCTCATGCAGAGGACACACACACACACACACACACACAAGTACCCCTCCCCAGGTCCATTGTGGTCAGACAGAGCCCCCTCTGTGTCTCTAAACAAAGGTAAATGCAGCTTGATGCTTTACCTTCCCCCCAAACCAACAACACAACCCACAAAGTCTGATATTTCACTGGACTCCCATATATGAAAGCAGATTTTTAGTGTGAAAAACAAATGACTTCTGGGGCAAAATGTGTTGGCATTTTGTCCTAGAATTAAATGTGACACAGAAAAAGTTATTTCTAAGAAAGTAAAGCATGCTTTACTTTCTCAACACAACCATGTACATCAGCAACACAATCATGATGTACATATAACACTGCACCACAATGACGTGACTTCATCTACACTGGTATGCGTTTCAGTTCTGCTTCCAGAAAGTTTGAACATGAGGGCAAAAAAGGCTTCAACTATTTGTGATCAGATTTTTTTTTTACCCTTTGAAATTTGTGTGGAGCGTTTGAACCAATATTTTCTAAGAAATGACAAGATTTCATGTGTAATTTTTTAGTGACTGCTGACACTAAAGACTCTACCATTCATCATTCTCCAATATGTCCAGAACTACCAATGGCAGATGACAAGATAAAGCTCCAGCATAGATAATCAAACTAGACTCTATGAGATAAGATCATTTACAGGTTGAAAAGTAAACCATGTACTTCATTAAAACTACAGTATGTGAACTTTTTCCAGGCTAAACAGGATCTTTCTTTTTTTTTTTTTTTTTTTTTTTAAAACAGAAACTGCATTTTAAAAACTCTTCAGTGTACTTTTAGTAAAGCAACACCAGTTACCTGTAAAGGCTCAGAATTTAGGTAAATATTACTTTTTTTTTTAAGAAAGGACAAAACTTGTATCAGCAAACTTAAGCTCTCTAATTTAAATGTTCAAATCACATTATATTACCCTCATTTTATCCCTCGGTGAACTTATGGACTGTAGAATCCAGCAGGATTGTTTCTTAAGATGTAATGCCATATACTAAAGGTATTTGTCTCATGCTAATGCTATATGTCTAGTTAAAGCTAATGTCTTCTACTGACCACTGCCAATGACTGTCAGAAAAATGCTAATATGATCTGCTATTTTTCCAACTTTAGCTAAATTGTCTATCAAGTTAAAACTAATAGCATCTGTGGAACTAAAACTAATATCTAACTAAAGGTAACGCTCTCTATCTTACGTTAATCTTTTATGCTTACCTAATCTTATGGTATCCAACTTGCTAATGCTAATGCTATTTTTTCCACTAATGCTAATCTAACTGAATCTCATGTGATCTTGCTAACTAAAAATAATGCTGTTATAAGATATCCATGCTGCTAGAGACAATACTATTTTTCTCATTTTTGCTAATGCTATATGTCTAACTTACATTCATTCTATTCATAAAACTGAAGCTAATAACAGTTTTGTGCTAAATGTAGAATGCAGATATGTATGTAGCTAAAGCTTAAACTATCTGTTAAACTAGAGCCATTAACTTTCAAACTAATACTAAGGGTATGTGTTTAATGCTATCCCTTAAAATAATGCAGAAATTATCTGCCTGACATCAAATTCTGAAGAATATATCGTTAACTTGTTGAGTTTATTTTTGGATTCAAAAGGTTAGATTAGACATATTGCAGTCATTACTGTTATATCACTTGCTGTGAAAGCTGTGCTGGTGAATATTAATCTACAAGAGGTCATTGCTATATTTGGTGCTGTTTTATTAGACTTAATTCCAATATGATTAAAAACATAATCTCTAAAAAAAATAATAATAATGAAGTAGCTAATTTTACAAAACATAAAAAAGAAACACATGAAGTAATGGAAGAGTAGAATGTGTGTGTTTTGATTTTCATCACACTGTCAGTTTGCTTCGTTAACAAGCAAATCTTTTTATTTTTTATTTTTTGATCCCCTCCATCCACCCTCACACACACAACTGAGGCTGCTTTGGCAAATAAAATTTAAAGACAGTCTGGAGACTTAGACTGAGGTTTATCTGCAGTCATTTACAAGACACTGAGGGCAACATACAAGTGTCACTACTCATGTGTAATGAAAACAGTTTAGAGCTGATCAGGGCAACCCATGCACAATAAAAAGGAACAATTGAAAAGAAGTAAGAGCACCTCTGAATATTAGTCCCTTCAAAAATGTTTTGGATTGAAAATCTGCAGTGTAAACATAACATGATCAAATCTGATTTGCAAATAATTCTGGAGTGTTTAACTTCAGTCTGTCTGGCTTTCTAGATGGATGGGGTTAAGTGTTTAATGTGAACATTAAAAGAAGAGAGTTCAAGTCAGCTGGTTGGCGTTTCAGCTTGCAGATCACACGCATGTTCTCACTGCAAACAGATCGAAGTAAACACTGAGAACCTTCAGCAAATCCAACTTGATCCACATCTGCCCTCCGACAAGGCAGTAGAGGGGAAGGAGCGCACCGAGGGGGGCCAAGAGCTAGATCTGTGTGTGTGTGCGCATGAGTGTGAAGAGCAGCACTAACGAGTAGTGATAGTGAGAGACCGTGGTAAGCCTATGCGCATGTTGTGTATATAAATGAGGACTGACAAGATGCTTATATGTGAAACCCCCACCCAGGAGAAGGGGGTCCCACTGTGGAGTTCCAGGAATAAAAAAAGGGTGGGGTGGGTGTGACCCTGTCAGCCTCTGATTCCACCACAGGAAGTTGGGATGGGGGTAGCTGGGATGAGGAGGATTGCAAGAGGCAAAATAGAGAAGGCTGCAAATTTTCTTCACTTCTTTATCTGCCACTTCTTGGCTAAAAGGTCTTTGTCCACCTACAACTGTCTTCTCACTGCATGACAAAAGGAATCTTTGACAGCTATTGATACCTAAAGCTGCCATGCGCATAGAGATTGAGGGCGATTGGCAAGGGGGTTTTGTCAGAATGGGAAATTGTAGGGAATTGCGAAGAATTGTCAAAAATTGTGGGTGTCTGTGTTGCCCCATCACCTCTGTCCCCTTGGGCACAGGTGAGGTTTTCATATTTAAAAGAAGTTGCTGGGAGCCATGCAATTGTAAATCAGCTATTGTCTGACTGTCGTTTCTGTTGTAGTTCATCCATTTTACCTTCTGTTCACCACCCAGTTTCAGGATCCGACCAAAACCCCTTAGTGTTATTACCTAGAGAAATAATGAGATTTGTTTAAGTATAAAACAGGCATTAATGCAGAAAATGTTCTAATGTTACAAATCATACAAATGGGACAAATACAGAGTGACATTATGTGAGCTTAGTGCGTTTGGCCACACTTAGGTCACCTTAAGGATGTAACTAAGGTGTAAAATTGTAATCGCTAAGTACAATTTTCAGGGTAAATCTGAACATTTACCCTGATTTTGTTAGTTAAGCAATAAATATAACTTGGACATGATATTATAGCTGATTATTATATTCTGTATAAACTAAAAAGGAGACAGTTCAAAGTAGAATTGAGTAAATAAACATTTACCCAATTAAAAACATCTTAGCAATTAATTATAATAAAAATAAAATTTAATGGCACGTAACTTTTGAAAAACTAATTTTCTATCATTTATTTTTTTCTGTAAACTTCCTGTTCACACTCCAGTCCAGTTGGTGCGCTTTTATAGTTGGTCGGCAAACCGCCATTAAACTCCAGAAGAAGATCTGCACAAACGCTGAAGCCGATGTGAATGAAAAAGTCAGTACTATGTGTGAGTACTATTTTACGGAGTTACTTTTTCAGTATCGAATTGATGTTAAAGCGATGTCTCAGCAGAAAACAACAGATGACACTATACAGCAGAGCAATGATCCAAAGCAGGCAGATTCTTCTGTGAATGGTTCAAAAATAGAATAAAAAAACTAAGGTTTTGAAGTGGCCTACTTAAAGTCTGAACTTAAATCCAGCTGATAAACTGGTCATTTCTGCTTCCACAAACATTTTATGACAGTTGTTTCCACAAAATGTGGCACAGCCAGTTATTTAGGGGGGCAATTACTTTTTCACAGGTTGGTGTGAATAACCATAACTGCTAATAACCAAAATCATCTTTTTTTTTAGATCATGTGTTTTTTTTGTCTGATGATCTGAAAGATGATCTGAAATATTTAAGTGTGACAGAAAAGCAAACACAGAACACTGCAAAAATACAAACTCTTACCAGGTTTTAGTCTAGTTTCTAGTGCAATTATCTTAGGACAGTGGAGATAAGACAAAGCTAACCTACAGGAAACTTGATTTAAGTAAACAATTCCTTAATGTTGATCAAAAAAGTACTAGTTTCACTGGCAGATTATTTCACTTAAAAATACATTCCCCATGCTATGGATTTTAAGAAACTGTCGACTTAAAATAAGCTCCTTAATCTTGCTGAAAAGTTATTTGTAAGTTAGTTTTGTCTTATTTCAAATGTAATAAGATATTCGCACTAGAAATTAGACCAAACATTTGGTAAAATTGTGCATTTTTGCAAGGAAGAAATGAATTAAAGAGCAAGTAAAGATTCAAATGAATTAATAATTTAGTTCACAACATTCTCACTCAACAAATATATGGTATTACACCCACAAGTGTGTGGGTATAGGTTTTTATGGCACCTATTGTGACATAAAAACAATCCAGGTGCATTTTTCTCCTAGTAAAACAATTTCTAATGGGTTAAATTTTTGAATATGGCCAGAGTGTTATATTACAGTATCTCAAAGTGCAAAAACAAGTCAAAGAAGACTAAAAACAAAAACATGTTCACTCAGTATTAAACATTTGCAGATATCAACCGGATCCTGCATCTTAGATATGTAAAGAAACAAGCCTAATCCAGAGAGGCTCCTCAACGCGGACTTGAAGAGTCCTGACAACGTCCTGGTGCCAGGCACCACAGGACTTCCCCCCGAGGTCCCAACTCCATGCCCCAATGGATCAGGGCTGATTTGGCAGCACAACGGGGGCGCATATGTTAAAGACAATGCATGTTGACTCTGATCTTTGCAGGCTCAAGCAAATGCTGCTTTCTCATTCAGTTTTGTGAATGGAGAATGATGAAAGACAGGCAAAAGGCAAAAACAAAATCACCACTCAAAACCTTGGGTATTGAATTCTGTCCATAAAGAGGGGATTATAAACAGTTTAAAACTCCTGATTTGATAATATAATACTACAACTCACACAGACAGGTTGTTATTAACCAGTAAAAGTCCAGGAAACTTTCTTACCCTTTAACAAAAGAACATGCTCAGTGGGAGCTGTGGTGTGGCTCACTGACTACTTGCTCAATGGTAGCATTAAGTAAGAACAGATAAAACCAACAGCCGGCCATTTTTTTTCAATTGCTATCGAGAAACATTAGAGAATCCATATATAATGAGACTCAAGTCTCAGACCTCAAGTACAAATTAAGCCTGGAGTCTTTAGAGTGTAAGGCAATTACAAGGTATTTGTGACTTAAGTGTGTCTCAAGTCTACAACCAACGGTAGATTGGCAAAGCAGATTCCATGTATGAGAAACATACAGGCATTTTTGGCCTGGATGTGATCCATTTTTCACATCAGTCTGAACGGTCAACTTCTAAACTTCTCACTCACCCATAAATCTGATTTCCCATATCTGGTGCTAAACCAAATACATACCCAATAGTTGCTAAAGGTCATGTCACATCCGACGTTTTCGTTGTTGACATGAGACACGTTTTGTAAGTCTGCTTCGCAAGAACCCAGATGCAGCAAAGTGGGAAGTAAACATTAGCTGAATATTATAATTAGGAAAATTATGAAAGAAGCCTGTGACAATGAAGCGAATCACATCACAATCCCACCACTCTTGGTTCCGACTACGCATCCAAACAGATTTCTCTACAGAACTTGCATTATTAGCTTCGTTTGTCTTGTCATCATCTAATGACAATAATGTTGACTCCTTTCCGGAATAACTTTAAAAATTGATCCTTGGTCGGAGCGCATCCATTGTTACTTCTGAAAGCAATGCACTGCTGTGTGGCGTCTACGGAATTAAGCATCAAGACTTGTGTGAATGTAGCCTTAGACCGAGTCCCAAACTCATTTTATCGGATAAATAACTCCCTCTCATGGGCAGCTTAAATATCATAACATGAAAGTTTTTTAATGCTTTCAGGTTGACATTAAACCTTTAAGTCCTAAAAGGAGTGTTGTTAATCCAGCCAAATTAGCTGTACCATAAATCCGCCACACTTTGCGCCATCTGAAAATTTCCTAACGGTTTTTGAAAAGGAAGACGTTGCGCTTTCCAGCCAATATCGGGTTATCATGGTAATTTCACCCCCGGCATAACAGGGAGTGAAATTAATCTGATGGGCATTCTTTTAGTAGATGGTAAATTGAAAAAATAATTTTCCAGATGTTGAAAGTTCCAGTTGTTATGGAAAAATGGGCAAATATATTTACTCACAGGACATTTAAAGAACGGCATACAATTAAATTAAGCAAAAATATAAAATTTAGGACATAAAGGGTTAAATAAGCATGTTGAATATGAATGACAACTGCAGAAAACATTTTTTCTAGAAATAGCTTCTCCTGGTAGAAACCAAAATCACTACACCATTTTAAACTTTTACATTTTCAGTCAACTCACATATTTATTTAAAGGTATTCATCTGTTTTTAAGTTTTATTTCTATAGTAATAAAAACAAACTTAATAGGGATGAAATTGCACCGACAAGGCAGCTGCAATAGCACAACCAAAATGAGCAAAACTAGCAGTTGTAAAATAAACTACATGCAATAACCATAGCAAATAATGAAGTGATTATAATAAACTACTCTTTAGCGACTCATTTTAACTGTCACAAATCAACGTTAGTCGACGGTGTGTCAAAAATAACATGGAGCTCTGGCTGTGTCTGGGCTTCATAACAGGCCAATCTCCACATTTTTTAAAACCTATTTTTATCCTCTGAAGGCTGGCTGAGCGTGAACTGAACGCTCTGCTTCATCCTCATACGATCCCACACATTCACACCCGCTCAGAACAACCAGTCTGTTGCTGCAAAGCTGCAAAGATCTGATGAGAGCTCAGAGTCATGCTGTAAGTTTGTGACAGAAGTTTTTTCCATTTCCGTTCTGTGCTCTACAGTCTGGGTTTCAACCCCTTGTTCAACTCTGTTCTCGTGAATAATTTTTAGCGTCACGCAGAGCAGTTGGTAATGAAATTAACTGCATGTTTAAGCCTCATTTGATGAATTTTTCAGATGAAGAGGAAGGATACTAGTGCAAAAAGACATTTATTTTTTTTGCAGTGCGCGAGCCAGAGAGGGTGGGACTGGGAGACTATCTGGGTCAGCGCTCCCTTCGTGTCGCTGCTGCCTCTCTACAAACCCCCTCCGGCTTTGTGTGTGTGTGAGTGCATGCACATGTGTGCACGTGTGAGCTGGGAGGGGGGAGGGTGGGACTACCCCAGTCAGCCGCTGCGTTCATGCCCTCACTTCGTTCCCATGCATGCTCGCATATGCGCACATCTTTCACTTGTGGTCATGGGTTTTTTAAAAAAGTTCTCAAGAAGAAACACATTCACAGGCACCTGGACACAACATCTGCACAGAAAATAATTAGGTTTCCATTTTTCTTTCTGTATTCAACTGCTGCTGGGGATTCCTGTCATTTTACGATACTAAAAGAGGAAAATAAATAACCAAACGAGGCGAAAGGATTTGCCCACCTAATAATGGCTTTTTTTTATTCCACTGGGGGTTCAATCTAAGTTCACAGCACTGCTGAACATCCGGCAATACAATTCACAGATGAAACAATGTCACAGTTTATCATCAACCTAAACGTTTATGCAGCCAAATCTCATAGTCAGTTAGATTTTATCATTGTCAGGTTTGCTTACCCACAAATCCAAAGAGGCTGAAGTGAACAGGTGCAACTAGAGTTCCAGGTTGATTATTCATTGACGATGGAGAGTGTTGGCGTAAAAAAAAAAATGCTTCTCTTTCACAAACACCCTTTGCTGATTTGGTAGTCTTATATTTTTGTTCACAGTGCTCCAAGACAGCGTGACTAAATATGAATGAAAAGCTTCAAAGCCTCAGCACCTCTGGGCTTAAGAACAAAATTCAAAATGGAGTCGTTGGAGCTGGCACTGTCGCAAGAGATGTTGGATTTCTTCAAGCTATTGGAGGTATGTTTGCTAGTAAATAATAACTAGGTCAAGTCTGGGCTATAATGAACAGAAATTAAGTAAAAACTTGCAAAAACATAAAAAATTATAGCGAGCTCGAATCCAACTATTGACTATCCAGCCTGCCATTTTGTGGTGTTTATTAAAATTTAATTCTTCGAAAACTGTCCTGTGGTACAACAGGTCATTGTATCTATAACTCTAACATTACAATAACAAAATAAAATAAATAAATAAAATCAGCCTGAGACTTTTGGAACATCATTACTGCAACTATGTTCTTGGACTCAGAGCCAATCGACACGTTTCAGTTAAAATCCAAATCATTTTATGCTAATTGTTATTTTCGCCCCACATTTGTTTAAAAACTGCAGCAGTTGTTCTCCCAGCATCTGAATTGTTAGAAAGCAATTTTTGCATACATCAATGTTGGCATCCGAGAGCTAACTTCAGTTTTAGTAATGCTAAAGTTAGCATGCTAACAGCGACAAAATGTTGTTGTTGCTAACACTGAAAGGCTAAACTTTATGTACATGTCCAAACTTCCATAAAAATATAACCAATCATGTCTCATATCAGTCACTGCTCATAATCAGTCAAAAACACCTTCAGGTGGTGATAGTTGTATTCTAGGTAATCCACATGTCAAATTGAACCAGATTTGGTCAGAATTTCTGATACAAGTGATTGTCTGGAAACAATCACTTTTGATGATATTTGGGACTACATACTGATATGTTTTTTGAACCTTATTTAAATTAAATAAAGTGCTGCATTTAAAGGATTGTTTTATTTGTTTAATTCTTTAAAGTCACTACATAATTGTCGAGTTGTGACGAGGTTCGGTTTTCTGAACGGGCCGTACTTTGGATAGAAGAGGACATGCACCAGATTAGTCTGCTGGAGGACAGGGAGGTCAGTTTCCATTGGTTTCCAGCTGAGGGTCCAAACATTGCACAACTCCTGTAACTGGAGTCCCTAACACACACACACACACACACACACAAATCACACACATCCAATGCCCCTCCCTGCGTGGCCTCAGCCCTGAGACGCAAAAGGACAAACTTCTTCGTACAAGACCAAGGGTGTGAAGAAAAATCTAGCAAAGCTCACAGCCTGTGCTAGATATGGTCACAAGGTTTGGGCTTGAGAGTCCTTCAACTCAAAAACTTAACATACAAATTTACAGAAGGTCATTGCTTTAGCTCAGCAAATCCTTCCCCTCCCCGTCTCAATTTTCTTCCTCCTCTCGCCCTCCCTCACTTTGTGCTGTGTGTGTGTGTTTGCAAGGGTGGGGTTTGGTTAATAAGTAACATGGATGAGATGGGCAGATGGGTGGTGGCTGGTTGGCTGTAGGAGAACAAAAAATACTTCACAAAAATACCAAAACCTCAATGTTGTCCCAAATATTTAATCTTTTTGGAAGTTAAGTCTCTTGGAATTTCCAAAAGGTCCTGAAGACTTCATCTAGATTCATGTTGTTCCGTCAGGCATTCAGGGAAAAATTACAAGCATTTTGGCCTCTAACTCACAGACTGAAGGTTGCTCATTACATGTGAGAGGACTGGATACAGCGATCAAAGTAAATGAAGAATATAACCTGCAGGTAAATATGCTCAGGAATTATATGCTTAAGGGATATGCAAGGACTTAAAAATTATTCTTGGAACATTAACATTAAACAGTTCTTCCCCAACCAGATTTGTCTCCATGTGTAGTAGGCTCTCTTTTGGTACAAGTCACACCTATCCAGGTATTGCACACAAGGGATTTGATTGACAACAGACTGCATTCGTTGATTGGCTTATAGACTGTATAAGCAAAGGCAATACTTTTAAACTCCTTAAAAACATCTCAACCACCATTTTCAACCCAGATGAGGACATAGCATGAGATGCAAATAGTTTAATTCCACAGTCAACTTTTAAGTTATCAATTGTGGCAGAAGAGAGCATGAAGCATCAACTGGATGGGGCAGCCTGCATCCAACAAGAGAAAACTGGCTGCTGAAGGGTACACGCAAAATGACATCATCGGAGAATCAACCACAGTTCCTGCACGCTCATGGTCCACCCAAGTTCCCACATTCCCACCAACATAGTGAGGAACACACTGCCAATGGAGACACACCCTACTCAACTACAACCAAACCAGACATTAACCGGCTTGAGTGAGACGTGACAATGGAGAAGGGACTTTGAAAAGTATATGTACGCTAACCTCACAAGAGTTTGTTGGGGTTAAAATCAAAACAGGCAGGTTGGGCATGGAATTGGTATAGGTTTTTTTAGAAAAGCTTTAAGAAAAAAATAACTACAGGCAGATTGTTCTGTCCTGTCCTCTCCCAAACTCTGGAGATAGTCTCTTTAGAACCCCGCTTGGTGTGAGTGAGCATCGTCGTCTTGGAGGATAGAGATTGATCCTGACTGGAGGGATGGAATTTCCACTGGTTGTTGGAGCTAATCTTGATTGGTAAAAAGGACGTGGTGACTTTTTTATGCTGCTACTCAACACAAAAATACATTTTCCTTATGAATGCCAACTAATCCATTACCGTATAATTGTAGAGTTGGTCCCTATCTCCAGCGATCATTGGACAAGAGATGAGGTACACCCTGGACAGATTGCCAGAGTGTTTTTGTGTTATAACAGGACAACACAAAGACACAAACAAGACAAACTGCACACACACTTTAGAGACTAATTAACTTAACAGTCATGCTTTTAGCTGTGGGAGGATGACAGAATACCTGGAGAGAACCCATGTGTGCACATGGGGAACAAACAAACTATATGCCGTACAAATGTGACACCATTTAAAGTTTCTAAGTAGATGCTAATGCCACGCCCAAGAAAGCTGGTTGAAGAATGGGATGAAGAGTGTGTGACCAAGCAAATGCCCTGTTTGTTGAATTAATTCATTCATTCATTGTTGCATCACCAATATGTGTTGTTTCTCCAACCATAACCATCCAATCCAATAAACAAGAGCAAACAAGAGTCAATAGTGAAATAAGTTGTGAAAAATGCACATTGCAGTTGAAAAATGTGTCACGATGGTCTTTCACATTGGTTACATTTTGATGCTGTTAGGTCATACCCCACTTGGCTTTCACTTTCAGAATTTTAATAATTTGGAGCAGCAAGAATGTCGACAGAAAATACAACCAGTTTTGGTTTTCTTTGCTTTCAGACACACACCTACAATAATGCAGAGATGAACAGGAAGGAAGTGGTTCCTTAATAATGCTGTATATCTAAGAAAGGCTTCATAGCAAACTATTGTCTTGTATTTTTATGCTCTTAATCTAATGCATATTCTACATTTCTGTTGTAGAAAACTCTTATTGACAAATTCTGAACAACGTTGCTTCTATATTTTTTTTAGTAAGGCTTCTATTTTTATGTGGGTCTGCATACACATCAGATCTTTCTGTATTTTTGCACAGAATACAGAAATAAAAAAATAAACATGCCTAAGGAAGTACTGTTCTGTTTATTAAACATTTATTTTTTACATTTTATTTATTATGCATTTCTACTTGCACATTGCTTTGCTTCTTATACTCAGAAATTTCACTCCAAAGGGAAATTTGGAGGGAATACATGAATATTATATTTAATTCTGATCTGAACACATCACGATTAACCTTTTTTTTTCCAGAAGATTCTTGCAATTATGAAGTATTTTTAAAGTATAAGATTGTTGTGCTAGATTTATTAATTTATTTATTTATATCACCAAAGGATTTAAAATTTCCGAGATGTTGTTTTTCTTGTAACTGAGCACTCTTAATTTAAATCAGCGTTGGTGTGAGACTAATAAATTCTGTAAATCTTTTGAAATTGATCTGTTATAAATGGGCTCATTGTTATGTACGATGAATGTGAATTGATTTGGATTCCATTTCTTCAGTCGCACATATGATTTTTATTTGCAGCCACATGTTACTGAAACTTTATCAATGTCTCTACTGCTGGAGTATAAATATAAAAACCTCTGTGCAACTTTTTTGATTATGATATTTTCGGTATAACTTTATACTTCATTCAGATGAGAAACAATTTCTAACAGCTCCTGCAATTCGCAACAGAAAAAAGGTGAGCAGACACTTATTCCTGTTACATCACAAGGCTGATAAAGTCCCAAATAGCACAGGAACTACAACAAGGTTACTTCTGCTTCACATCGAGCCACACAAAACCTACTTATCTCAGTCCTCCAGCCACTCCTTGACAGTTTCACTGCCTCCACCCCTGCATCAGCTGAGAACAGTGCAACAACGCCCCTTAAAGGGCCACGGCCCCCTTCAGAGGGGGCTTACTTCCCAGGAAGCGGAAAGTTCGAGATGATCCAATGGTCTGAGAGGAAACAAGATACTTCTCTGTTGCAATAAGTAACCATGAGCGTAAGGCGTTAAAACACTGAATGTGTTATGACTTCAGCAAAATTTGCTTCACGGATTCACATGTCGCGGTACTTTGAGGTTAAAACTGTGTTAATAAGTGAGATTTTCATCTGGAATAATTAAAAAGCATGTGTTTTTATTTTTGCCTTCAAAGTAGTCAGATGTTCTTGTAATTCTTTAAATCATCTTGGTCAAACATTCTCCAAGCTTTTTGAATGTTTTTCAGTGTTTTTCATTTGGATTTCAGCTGTGGTTTATTTTGCTACCAAACTCTGACAACAAACTATTTGTCAGACAGAAAATGGTATTTTAGCAACAACAAAGTGTCAGACCTTTAGAGGAAGTTTCTCAATCCCCGTTTTCTAAAATGACTTTAAACTACTCTCTGTCAGCTTAAAGGTGTTTTTTTTTTTTTTATGAGAGATGTTTCTTCTTTTATTTGCCATATTTCCTGTTTGCTCTTTTCTAATCAAAGCCCAGTGTGAGAATATTGTATCATGGCCCGGAACGCAGACTGACAATAAAACGAGTAAACTTTGATAGATAAATGTCTGCCTTGAAGGAGAATATCTATAAATAAGGAGTAGCTTAAGACTCACACGGTCAGGTAAATGTTTACAACCACAAACTTTTAACTAATGGAACAAAAATGAAGACAGATTGATGGCTAGCTAAATATTTATAGCTAGCCAACTGCATATTGCTAACTATGCTACATACATTCAGCTAGATAGCTAGACAGAGAGGATTATTGTTTGATGTTTCCACCCTCAGACTAACATAATAAACACACCAACATCCCAAAGCTAGAGCCATTCTGTCAGGAGGAAATTTCTTAAAGTTCAAAGTCCGACCAGTAGTTACTGGAGAAATATGGTGGTGAGAGTTTCATGCTCTTAGTAGAAAAAATCTATGTGGGATGCTTATCTTATAAAGCTTAAGAAAAAAAATATTCAATCTGGAAATGTTGAAAAAAAGGCTCAATGCAATACAGTATTGTTAAAAAATATGTTCATTAAAACATTATCTTTTTAGTTTGGGACTATCTGTATAATCTATAGATTTCCTTCTATCACTGAACATAAAGAAGTGCTCCTTTGCAGCGGAAACCAAATCACCAGCTGTCAGCCATTCACAGATCTATCCACTGATTACATGATACTGCTGACTAAGATGTGTTTGACATTCCTCGGCAAGAACTGTCATGCATGTTCCTCGACGTAGGACAAAGAAAACATGCTTCAAGGGAAATTTCTCAGCAGTTGGGAATCTGACGAAAACAAGGTCAGAGTCACCGAGGAATCTTGCAGCGCTGCTTCACATGCAGACGTGTGGGAACCGACAGCGACATTTAACCGGAAAGGACGCAGAGACATTACTAAATGCAAACAAGAGGGCACAGGGGGTCTTTTATTTTATATACAAATACATACATACACACATATTATATATATGGAAATATATATATAAATATAGGACTTAAATTTTTTTCAATCTTTCCTTCCAATAACCTATGAGTCCATTTATCTGTCCATTTCCTTCTGTCCATACATCCAGCTATCACCTTCTATCAATCTATCATCCAACTATTACCTTCACATCTGTCTACAGATCCATAATTCATTCATCCACCTATTTGTCCATCCACCCAACCATCAACCTTTCCATGGGTTTGTCTGTCCATCCATACATCAAAGGTATTATCAAGATATTCTAAAAAGTAACATAATCACAGCTGAAGTCATACAGATGATATTCACGTGTTATCTTGTTTGGTAAGATTTTCTAAAAAACAAAAAGATGAACTAAAACACCAGATTGCAGCTTATAAATGATCTAAGGGACAGCGACTTTTTTTTTTTTTTAATTTTACAGCAGGTTATTCGTTCAATATCAAAAGCAAGAAAAGGAAAAACTCCACCCAATGGCTTAGCAACTTGTAAAACCACCTTCAGTAGTTCTCGTCTGCATCACTATCTGTCTGCACATCATTGCTTCAGTTGATTAAGATTTTGCAATACCTTGGAGTACTGCAGGGGTTCAAGATGAACCTGCTGAGACGTCGACACCTGGGAAGAATTCTCTCTGTAAATTTACAGACTTACAACACTTCTCTTGTTTGACAAGCAGCAACTGTTGCATCCATAGGATCGTTTCCTAATGACTTTTCTACTCACAGGCGATCAGATCATCAATACACTTGATCAGCACCTGCGGCTACTTACCCTCTTAATTCTCCTCAATCAGTAAGGATGTGTTTTGTTTTCACACACAGTGCTGATGACTTTGTTCTCAGTCTTTCTTAAAAAGACTTCTTGGTATGTTTTTCTCCCTGAGACATTCACCCGTTCTACATTTAATACTCGGCTTAAAGTGACTGTGGCTTAGCTGCTATAAGCATAGACTGCTTACAGACTAACAACCACATATCACCACTTTCCCATAATCTCTATTTATACATTATTTGCAATCACTGTAGGGACTAAATAAATAGTGAGCCTGAATCTGCTTAGGTTTATATTGCTTAAGGTGAGCAGATCCTGTTCCACTCTCACCAAATACTTGCTCTGAACGAGGGATTGCTTCAATCCCTTGTTGAGTCATTGAGCCATTGACATCTTGGCTTCCCTACATAGAGAAATTTTCCATATATGGCAATAAATTTTCCAACTGAATTTCATCAATTTAATTGAAAGTTTAGATTAATTTGACTGGTCTGTATTGCTACAAATTACAGCTAAAAATTCAATTGATTAATTCCTGGATATGCATCCAATGATCATTAAGATATTTCTGTTATTGCAGTCAGATTATTTGGACTCTTACGGATTTTTTGCTTCACTGATTGCTTTTTTTTTTTTTTTTTTTATGACCAACAGATGCTGTAAACTGGAATTGAGCCAAACACGGCCCGTCTCCAGGGACCTCTCATCCTTCAAGTTTGTTTCTACAGTTCAGTCGCCAGAAAAACAAAAGCGGTGCCATACAGTAACATATTCTTGCCTTGCGGTCGCCTGAATGTTGGGTCAGAAATAATAATAATAAAAAAAATTTAAAAAACAACAACAACAGAACCACAAACACAGACGGTGAATGTGAGGAGCTAAACTGGGTGTGTCTCCATCTGGCAGGCAAAAAGCTCTCAGAGAGAGAGAGAGAAGCTGTCTGTTATCACACCACACCCAGCTGACGCAAAGCCGGCCACCAGTTCCCTACACACCCTCTTCCCTCTACACGCACACACTCATATATTCAACAAAAAGTTAGTCCACATTTTTCCTGTCCAAGCGTCAAGGCTGTGTGGTCAAAGTACCTCTCTAAATCTCACACCTAATTCAGAATGACCAGTGTGTTCTCGCAAACATTTTTATTCCAATCCGTAAAACACTATCTACATTTGTAGCGCCTGTTTCAATTCAAACACAAAGTGATTTACATCTATTGACACCAGCAGACAATGAGAGGGGAAAAAGTAGTAAAAATAAATACTAATCAATAATTATCGATATTGACTAAAATGAAACACTTATATCATGATACATCTTTCAGCCATATTGTGTAGTTTTGTCAGTCATTATACCCAAATCTCTTGACCATAGATGAGAGTAGGAACAGTGGCTTAACCAGCAAATCGAGAACTTTGCCTTTTGACTCAGCCCTCTCTTTGCTACAACAGATCGGTACAGCGCCTGCATCACTGTGGACGCGCCACCAGTCTACGCATCAATCTCCCGCTCCATTTCTCCCTCCTTTGTGAAGAAGACTCTGAGATGCTGAGACTCCTCCACTTGGGCAGGAGAAGCTTCGCTACTCTTTTCTGGTTCAGGACGATGGTGTCAGATTTAGAGGCATTCAAAGGAAGAATGGATTTGGTTTTCTATGATCTAAAAACGGTGTCATCAAGTAAATATTTAATCATCCCCATGTTGTATTCTGATTTTCTGTTGAGGATTGGTGTGCATGACATATAATCGTACATTAGGATATCTGATCTTTTTGTTCATTACATAAACACTGATGCAAATAGGACTTTTCTATTCCATTTCAACATGGTTTATAAGGGTAAATCTGCACAGTTAAAAGCATGTATTAGTTCAGCTGTTTTGGTGCACTGATGTAGACTCAAAGGGAAGCTTTAAATATCTTCATCTACCAATGGTCTCCAAGATGCCCAAATGTTGGGTCCAAGGTTTAGCACAGAAACCAATAGGTTGGGAAACCCCCACTAATCATTGTGGTCGAAGTATTCCAAAAAAATAAAAAATGCTTCTGATGATCTTTTACATAAACAAAAACAATGTCAAAAAGCCAATATTTACAGTTTAAAATTAGTTATCTCACCTGCAACAGATTGGAAAACCTCAGCCCCAGGTGTGTAAACACTGTGATAAGGCTTCACTGCAGTAGAAATGAGAAAAGAGGGAAGCTTGTTGCATGCAAGGTATGCATCTCTGCAGGTAAATAACTTTAATGCCTTTTGGTAATTTAGATTGTACCAGCTAGGTCGTGAGGCCATTACTTCACCAGTCTTATCATTGTCATCTCAGTGAGGCTAAAAAGGAAAGGTGGCATTTTTTCAGCCCAGCAGGAGACATGTTTTCCTCTTTTTGTTTTTCACTAACCTACTTCTCAGCAACACAGTACGTGCCACCTTTCAAAGAGAAACATTTCAATTTCTTATTTCAACAGCTGATTTCGCCCCAGTAGGTACACAATGTGGTAAATTAAATCATCATGGTTCAGTTTCACATTTGAAGTGCTCCATTAGGTTGATGCAAACCTCTCTTTCCTGATACTATATTTGTGGTGGTGACACACATTGAGAGCCCTACATCTGTTCTTTGACATTCACTGAAGAAAAATAGTCAATAAAGTCTAATTCAGTTTCACACCAACAGCTCATTTGCCTTCTGCCAGTGCTCCCAGTGCTCCCAGAGCAACCTGGGAACAACCAATCGGAGCTAGGAGGCAGATCTTTGTGCTGTCAATCAACCTCCATGTGGAACTGCTCATTCCTCCCTCCCCTTTTCTCTGCTATGCGTACGCATAGCCTGTTGTGAATGCTACAAGCTGTGTAGCATTCACAAAATGATTAGCAATGCTAATCACTGTGAGCCATTGATTAGCATTGGTAGCAATGCTAATCCTTGGTTAGCATTGCCACCAATGATGACGGATAAATGGTTTTCCTGTAAGGGTAAATTGCAACAGACTGAAAAACCACAACCCTGGGTGTGAACATGAAGATGATTGACAGCGCTAAGACCCTCCTCCTAACTCTGATTGGTTGTTTTTGGTCAGGAACGGTGCATTTCTTCAGACAACAGTAGTAGCTCAGGGAGAAGGTGGAGGAGATAAATCTTTTTGTGTAATTTGTCTCAAATTACACCATCATAGCGTAGTGACAGTTTAACAAATATGTCAAAAGATAAACATTTTTTATGAGTGACCACGCAAATTTAAAGTATTCATTTTTCTTCACATTTCTTTTCCAAGAAGCAAGATTCTCTTGCAATATTGTGAAGTAATATTGATAAATGGTCATCAAGGCTTTCCAAAGGTATTCAAAGAGTTTTCTATAGACTTTCAATGCTCGTTTTTCTCATAGGGATCAAAACTGCGTGAAAAGATTACAAGAAAGTGTCTGCTTGGAATGAAGAAATGCTTCATCTTCAAACTCCCGCCGTTCTCAGTTCAAATCAAAGCTGTTGTCGGTGAGGGAGAGAGAGAGTGTGCTCCTGTTTTATGAATCTTTTATTTACAGGAACCTAACAGTGAAACAAACTTCAGAGTTTTATCAAGTCAAGTGGAGTAACGGTTTCAGACAACCACCAGCTGGGACTCCAGTTCAAAAGCCCGACATCACAACGATGAAGTCGCAGGGAAAAAGGTGAGGGAAAACCATGGAGAACAGATGACCTCAGTCTTATTTGGTTTCATTTCTATTTTCAGTTGAATCCCTTATCATTTTTATGAGAAACCCTGCAAGTGTGTAGCCTTTACCTTGAAAAAAAAAAAAAGAAACAGATTATCTTCCTCCTCTCTCGGAACTGACACACCCACCACCCTCACTCCTCTTCCTCTCACCCTTTTCTTTCCCCTCTTTTCACTTTTTCTTTGTGGCCGCCTTGGCAGCACCACCGCGGTTGCCACAGAGACGGGATTCTTCACCCCCCCGGTGAATGACTGTGCCGCAGTTGGTGGGCACGGGGGGGGGGGGTGTCGCTCTGCTCCACCACCAACATCATCACCATCACCAGCCCTGCATCCAGGCTTAATCTAAGGTGACACGGCCACTGTCCTCACGCAAACAGGCACAGCGCACACACACACACACACACAAAGCATGTCAACACCGGCATGCAGCAAACACTCGCAGCGAGAGGAATGTGTGTCCCGTACACTTAACAAGCCCCTTCTGTCCGCCACCACCGCACACTCATTCACGTAATTTACATCACACGTCTCCACATTCAGACCGACTCAGGCCTCCGTAGTGAAAACACACTTACACACTTCCTGTCCTTTGAACACCCAGTGCCAACGTGTCTCCGCTCCCTTTTCAAAACCAAACTTAAAAGTCAAAGCTCTAAATCCTTGTTCTCTTCAACTGTAAATCAGAAGTTATGTTTACTGATAGGCTCTTCATTTCATTAACCAAATTAAAGAAGACAGTTCTTTAATTGTCTTGGAGGGGGGGAAGTGAAGTTAAAGAGATTAGGAAAAGAAGGTAAATTGTTTAGAACCAACACCTTTGTGTGAAACCTGTAGTCTAACAATTTCAAACAATTTTATCAGAATTTATTTTCATTATTTAATTCATTTGAGGATTGGCTGCTGTGTTTCGGATCACTGCTCTGCTGTGAATCAGTTCAGGCCAAGTTTCATGCATCAGATTTGACAGAAGAGTCCATGGTCAACTAATAGAGCCATCCATGTTTTTAATGTGTGTTTTAAAGAATCACATTAGAAAAGGTTGTTGGAAGACAAAACATTTGAAATAAATTATTAAAGCAACTTAGTTTTCACATGTCGTTTTTCAGTTTTTGCTTTGTTTTTCTTTCATACATAATTATGTTTTGAAATATTTAGTGGTTAATTTTAAGATTTGATGGAAATGCTAAGTGTTGTAGTGTAACAAAAATCTACAGATCTCCATTTAGAACAGCTTCATTACAAATAAGCAAATTAAAAGTCAAATCTTCTTTCATGATATTTTTGAACACAACACTGCGTGATCGGATTTTACGGCCACACATTTTGAGACAGCCTCATTTCCCTTAGAATGATTTCCAGCCCATCTTTGCGCTGATATCATCTCCAGAGTCAGGATGCAAACGTGTGTGTGTTTACACACAAGTAACTGCCTCCAAGTCCTCTGAAAGTACAACATACCGGTAGTAACTGGCACGCTTTCACTTGCGCCAAGTGGCATTTATGATGAAAATATCCTGTGTTTACAGTTTATGATTTCAACTGAAAGGCAAAACAGAACAAGATGTAATCAAAGGACAAAACAATGTGCTGCAATATTTTTAGCCAGACTTTATACACGAAAGGATACAAGTCATTAAATAATTGAATGATAGCTTATTAATTTGACCCCCAGTGAGACAGTGAGCAGCAGCAAATAAAAAGATGGACGCAAAACTCAGAGATAAGAGCGGAAAGTAAAAAGTAGAGAGATTCAAACATGAATAGGTGTGTTATTACAGCCACAGCCCTGACAAAGACGAGCTTTCAGGAGCAGAAACCCACATGACAAATCCTCTCGACCTTTCATGAACTTCACATGAACTTCAACTCTGCTTCCTGCGATTTGCTGACATCAGAAGAGACTGGGCGTGTTCTCCAAACAGCCACCACCCCGCCTGCGTACACCAGCAATGCTGACAGATGCCTCCATCAGGCACATGGGAAACGTTTTCCAAGAGGTGCTGTGGGCAAATTCAGATCTGATCTTCTCTCTAAATAGACCTGATGTAAAAACATCCATACACAAAGCCTGTAGCCAGCCAAGTAGAAAGCTATTGTTGTACCTCTTGATGTGCTTGACATGCTGTAGCATTTTTATTACTGTGGTTATTAGATAAATTCATGTTACAGCATAGATTTTACAACCCGAGTACGGACGACTATTAAACACACAAACTACAACAGTTATCTCTCTAAATGATCGGTAAATGGTAAAAAAAAAAAAAAAAATGTCCATGTTTGAAGAAACACTTCATGGCAGTTTAAACTTGTGCATTTCAAACTTCCTGCACTGCAATGCAAACACTGACCTGGACATGAACCGGAACAAGAGAGATTTAGCTTCAACTGCTATTATTGTTATCAACTGTTATTTTTTGTTCTTTATAACAAAAAAGCCAGATGGATCCAAAAGGATCTCGAAACTAAAAAAAAATAAAGAACAGCTTCCACAAGTTTTGAACTGTTACTTTTTGAAATTCCTGTAGTAGCGCAGTAATCCTAACATTATAGCTTGGTCAATAGAGATTTAGTTCCAAATAAGCATGTCTTTTTGGGGGGTATCTTCTTTATTACTGAAAAAAATCACATGGATTATTAAGTAATGATTGGGAAATGACTCATTGGAGCTTTGAATAGCCAAAAAAAAAAAAAAAATCAGCAAATTAATAACTATATCACTTTTTAAATAATGCCTTACCAAAGCTTTGAACTGATACTTGTCTGCAGTGCTAATGCTGACTTGTTCAAAAAGAAATTTGGTTATAGTTTGAATATTTTGGATATCTGTGATTCTCTTTTATGACACTCCAAAAGCTGCGGCTTTTGTTCACAAGATACCAGTTACTACACCAATAATCAATGTGAAGATAGTAAGATAAAAACAAAATAGATCTCCTACAAAATGTCTACATTTTGTAAAGAGGAACTTCACGAGAGTTAAAACTCCGTCTTTTTCTGTCGTTGTCAGAGCTTAAAGAGAAAATAACTTTTCACCTTTTTTAAATTTTAGAAAGTCCAATAATCTTCACTTAAGCACTTAATGTAGCCAGAACAGAAGACAGAGTTTAATCAAATCCTGCAAAAAAAATAAAAAATTCTTTTCAAACCACAACAAAAGATTTTATAAAATAAGGATTTAAATGACAGTTAAAGGAAATTTTGAAGTGTGATTTTGTCCCCACCATCTCATGAGACAATGAACAATAACCTAGATAGATTTACTGTCATCTCGTCGTCTGGCTAATACTTCTTTCACAACCACAATTGCTTTGTTTTTTTTATTGCTACCAGCATGGACGTCAGTAACTTTAATTAAATATCATTGTCTGCTTCTATTTTGTCTGAAAGAGCTTTTTCAAAATAAAACGTAACAGCTGTTTGTAGTTTAACAGTCTGTGTCAAACCAAGGCAGACATTACCAACATGCAGTAAATGAAATAATATTTACCAAAGCCAGACTACTAATATTTTAGAATTATCATTTCATATTCAAAAGACAGAAGGTCAGAGGTCAGTCTCGGATAACCTTTCAGCTCCAGTTCGGCTGCAACAATGAAGCTTTTAAAAGCCATACTTTGGAATTTTGATTGGAAAAAAGCAAGAAACAAATTGCTTTTTTTTTTTTGATTTTGTTTTCATGTTCAAGACTAACTCCTTCAAAAGTCTTATTTCCTGCATAACATACAACAATAATCACTTCTTTAAAGTTCATAAAAGTTAATATTTTAAACTAATGTAATTTTTTTGAACGTAACTAATTAAAGGAAACTGAAAACAGGACTGATGGTTTCCATTGTGACTACTGTTGGCAACCTTTTTTGGTTGTTTTAAATCATTATATGTTTGATCAAAACATTATAACAGATTGACAGATATATAGCTGTTGACATTTTGTATTTATATGCACAAAATGCATATAAAAAAACCTCATAAACATAACATTTTTATTTCTATGTTAAACATGCATGGGGCAGATGGAATGGCACATCGTTCAGATTGTTTCACAATACTTGCCTCAGGATATAAAGCTGCTGCAACGCAACCAATTCCAGGGAATAAATTGTCTCGGTAGTTTCTGCAGAAGCCTGTTAGAAGCCCATAAAAGTTTAAACTAAGTGCTGGTTTTACAGCAAGGAAAAACAACTAAAAAAAAAAAAAAAAAAAAAAAAAAAAGTATATTCATGATGAGATCAATTTTTATGCGATATGATTTATAGTGCGACCCTGGTGGAGTCTTAAGATCTTGTGTTTGTGTTTGTTTTTTTTGTTTTTTTTCCCCTGCTGGATGAAGAGAGTGGTGTTGTGAACTACCAGAAACCCAGAAACGGAGTTAATCGCTATAGAAACCTCTAATGCATCTTTTCCGTCTGTAACTTGTACATCAGGTACTTGTTTCTTACACTAACCTGTCATCAGGTAAGTTCTAACTTCTTTAAAAGGGCCAACTGAAGGAATATCCTAAATGTTTTCCAAACATGACACCGCCAATCATTTATTTATGCATTTTTTTATGTAAATACACATTATAAGACTGTCAGGTAGCTCCACTGGGAAGTTGGCATCTTTTCTTTAGAATCAACAGACTGTATATTTTCTGATTTTGGCATCATAACATTTACAAAGATGATTAGCACATCAAGGCAGACGGAGTTAAACTGTCACTTAAACATACAGTCAACACAGATGGCCACTGGGCAGGCCAAGCTGTTCCCGGGGAAATTGGTTAGGTGTGTGTTAGTGTGTGTGTATGGGTCCTTACATACACACACACACACACGCTTCAGGGTTTTTTGATTTTTTTTTCCTCATTTTTATTCCTCCAAGTCTCCAGATTTCTACCACCTACTATTTCTTGAATTGTTTATTGTGGACAGAGCAGTTAAAGATGAAGGAAAGAAACGAACGTTTTTGACTCAACATCTGTGAAATTTTATCACCAAGACAGAACAGACTTATTATAGACATGAAATAAAAGAAAATTAACTAATGCTCTGAATATGTTGGGGGGTTTTCAGCTAATGGACTTTTTTAGAGTTTGATGATTAGTCGATTACTAAATTAGCTGATGAGTATTTCAAACTCATCATCACGATGAATCATTTCAGCCCTACTCACAAGAATCTACAATTTCCACAAACTCAGATAAGACAGGTGGCTGAAGGTTTACTCACACTTTGGCTTCATTATGAGATTTTATATGATCGTATAATCAAACTATTTTGTCTTGTAAAGTATCTTGGAAGTACCTTTAAATCGAATGGGGAGTGTCATGGTTTGACCTGACAATGAAGACTTAAAGAAGTCATTTTCTACCATTACTTTCCAAGGTCACTTTGATAGTTACGTAACAGATCTATTCCAGAGTCAGAGTGACATAAAAATTAACCAATGAGTGTTAAATCAGCCATTCTGCAACAGCTATGCAAATCAATTCTCCTCCAACACCTACATTTTTTGATTTTTTTCTGCAGGATATTATGGCTAACATTGTATTCTTTTGTACCTTGATCAATGATTAGTCAACCAGTGAAAGCAAGCTTGCATTTAGTGGAAATTTGATTCATCTCGGTGTCACCTCCAGATGGTGTGAATGTGTAGAATGTACTAGTGCTGGAAAACATGGAGGAAAAAAGAGGAGGAGGAATGACAGAGCTGCAGTAAGCCCCTCATCCTTGTACTGCGGCAGCCTGAGCCTCCTGTAACAGAGTCAGATCACAACATAAAGGGGAGTCCCTGATCCATTCAGAACTGGTTAGAAGTCCAACCAGTGTGAAACCAGTTTCCCTCCCAGATCATAACTTTAAATCTAGCTTTAAGTCTCAAATCTACTTTAAGTTGGTAAAGAGTTTGGGAATCTCTGCAGATCAGCAGCTGTGTGTGAATCTTGGGTCTACAGCAGCTCTGCTGGTGTTTCAAACATTTCAATTCTGAGCCTGGATCTGGAGAGCGAGCTTCAATTTTTGGTATCATGACGAGAGAATTGGCCTCCTCTGCTCTGCTCTGCCTTCGTCATATAAACAGAGATGTGTCTCTATAAATAGAGCTAAAGCCCCGAAGCAGTCCGGCCTGAGCAAGACAACCCAGTGAACAGAGGGGAAAAAAGCAATAGAGAGAAACCAACAACTCTACTTCCCTTTACCGACTGATTCTAAGGCAAAAAATGTAAAGTTTCTACCTGAATTCTGCACGTTTTGTCATTTTTTTCTTTATCATATAGAGAAGTCCTCTCTACCTTTCTCAGGAACTCACGCAAGTAACCACAGTCAAAATAATACATCACAGCTGGGTGAATGGAGATAGAATCAGAGGTAATAAATTCAGTTGCAAGTTTTTCATTGAGTATTTCAAAGTCTTGTTCAAACGTCAACACACCAAAAACTTGAAATTATCTGGAGAATGTTTGAAAATGACAAACAAACAAAACTTTTAAACAGAGCTGAAATTTGGACCCACACATAGCTCCAGCTGTCACATTTTCAGTCATTTTTTGAGTCAGTAGCATTTTCAACGTCCATCAAGGTAAAACACAGAAAACAATAAATCAATCTAAGTTCAGTGTTTAAGTATTAATTGATTTCAAACCCTATGTCACTACGGGCCAGTCTTCTTTGATTTAAAGTAGTGACATGTTGGGTGAAGAGGGATGCATCTTCATTCAGTTTCATTTATCCCTGGTGACATTTCCCGTATTTCCTCCTCAGACCTGCTCTGCATCATTTCTGTGATTCAGCCACCAAACGGCACAACCAAAACAACAACAACATCTACCGAGGCGATTGCTCAGATGCAAACACTCTGCCTCTCACATCATTTTTCTCTTTTTTTTTTTTTTCTCCTTTGATTCCCAAACACCACCAGACACACAGCCAGCTGGCCAACAGACCAGTCATCCACTCACTCAGCTGGGTTGGTTCACCATCAGATGTGATTCAAGCAAGGAAACAAGTCTGTGCACGAGGACGCTGAGCAGGAACCGGAGAGAACTTGAAGCACATTCCTGCAAACTGCTGCTGATGCTGGTGATCGAGGAACTGAAGCTGGCTGTACACGACAGCACGACTGGAAATAGAAAAATCCAACAAGCCCAAATATTTCCTCACCACCTGGGTAACATATTCATTTTTTAGGGAACTCAGACATCTTGCATTCATTCCGATTAAAATGTGAATCATCAAGTGTCTCTTGAAGTAACTCTACCTTTAAAAGTATTTAAAAATTCACTAACCAAACCAGTTAAGCATGCCAGCTTGGCATGCTTAACTGGCAAATTTGCAATTTGATCCAAATGCAGACCAGCAGTGGATCCATCCAGGATTTGATCAATTACATCAAAGACCTGGCATGCCTAGAGAAGCTGCAGCATCTGATAGGCAGTCAAAACACACAGAAAAAGCTATCAGCAGATTTATAAGCACCATCAGCGACAGTGTTTAAAAGCTGAAAATAGCAACTTTGAACACAGCCATGAGCTACATTTACCACATGATGAGCAGAAACAACAAAACCTTAGTAAAAAATAATTAAAAAGTTAGTGATAAACTTTATATTAATTAAAAACTCTTTTGAAAAAGCATTTTGCCGTTTATTAAGGAGAATAAAAACAAAATCATGCGAGATTTTCCTCCCAGTTTGGACGAAAGTATTTCTTTCCTCTCCCCAGAGAAGAGGTGGCACCAAATGATTTTTTTTTTTTTGACAGTTTAAGCAGAACCAACAGACCTCCTATCTGATTCCAAATGGAGGCGCTTGCCCTGCAGGCATTGCTACCAAGCTTGAAAACAGCAGACAAGTTTATGGATTTGAAGTTAAAACACACTAAAACTAATTCAATTTGTGTGTGAGGGACAAAAGTTTTGATATTTCAGAGATCAATTTTTGCTCAGCAGGTTAGTGAATCATTACCTACTGTGCAGCATCGCTTCCCTCCCATTCACACATAGCTGGACTTTGCACCACTGCAACCTGTGGACGTCCTGCTGATGTCGTACAACTGACCCTGTTTACGTGTCAAGGTCTCAGCTGATCCAATGAATGTAAAGCACAGACCATGCTTGGATACTTACTGGTAAATGGACTGAACTTATATAGCGCTTTTCCAATCATTTTGGCAACTCAAAGCCCTTTACACCAGAGTCACATTTTTACACTAGAGGAGTACATTAACGTGTGACAGGAGGAAACTGAAATCAAACCTACAACCTTCTGATCACAGAAAGACTACTCTACCCACAGCGCCACAGTCACCCCACTGGTGCTAAAACACAGCTATGTTATCGGTTACCTGCTGTGGTGGGCACTCTTCTCCTAATCTAATTTTTTTGATTAGCACTTTTGCTAACTTTCAAAGTGCTTAGCATAGTTAGCTCTGTGTTGCCCTGCGACAGACTAGCGACCTGTCCAGGGTGACCCCGCCTCTCGCCCGGAACGTTGGCTGGAGATAGACACCAGCATCCCTCCTGACCCCACGAGGGACAAAGGTGTTACACAATCAATGGATTGATGGCATACTTCACTTCCCTTAAATGAATTCAGTTAACAGTGCCCGCCCAAAGTTATCGGCACCAAAAGTGTCAAAAACTGTCATCAAGGTAGAAAGAGGTGGAAACATGAGGACACAATAAAGAGTGAAGTTAGAGCTGAGGTCCACATTATGATTTGATTTAGCAGAAGCCCCTCTAAGTGCAAAACAATAATTAGGAAGACAATATTTCATCAAAAAGAAATGTTTGAAGTGGGTTTTCTCTAAAAATACAAACAGACATTTCAGTTTGTAAGACAGGTTTGAACTAACATTTCTGACAAACTATTTTCACTGACCGGCTGTGACAAACCACCCAGCAGGGACACAGGAAAGAATATATGAGGCCTGCTTTTGTCCAAAAGCTACTGGTATGATTGTCATTGTTAATTAGACGCCACTGACGCCAAAATGTAACAGCTTTGTGTGAAAAACTTAAGACACACTTGCTGCTTCCCTGGGCAGGTGCTGCTGATCAGATGCACTTGATTAATTGATCATCAATGTGGCCACCTCCAAGAAAGCAGGAGTTTTCATAGACTGATGCTCTGCAGGACACACGCCAAGACAGAAAGACATCAGCCGTAATCGATGTGGTGGAGAAGCTACAGTTGCTGCACATCAATCTGGAAAAAGCAAACATTCTGAAGAGAATGATTAAATCGTAACAGAAGTGGCTCCTAAAAGTTATTGCATGTTCAAGAAGCAGTGAGCGATCTGATGCATTTCTGCAAAGTTCATTTCGAAAATCTGGCAAAAAAAAACAAAAAACAGATCATTTTTCATTTGTCAAAACATATAAAACCATCAAACGTTGATGCAATTTCACTTGCATATTTCAACCAACAACTACGTAAACAAGTGGCTGCGTTACTGCCAAGTGACAGGTGTCTTCCAGTGCAACTACAGTTCACCACAGCCTGAACCGCAGCAGCTGTACTTCTGCAGCGCTCAATAAAAGGAAACCGTCTGCCACGCAGGATGTGGGGCGTTATTTATTTTTGCGGTTTGTTCAGACAAAAAAAAAAAAAAGTTGACATGCCTACAATAAGCATTCTGTCAGACCAAGAAGACCTTTGTGTTACAAAGCAACAAAAGGGGTAACGTCATAGGGCACATGAGTAAAACAGCTGCAATTACGCTGCATTTTTGCTCTCACTGCACAATTTAAAAATGCATGAAAAAAAGTTGCTGATGCCGTTCAACAGCGGTTACTGTAAATAAAGCAGATTTACAATATTTGCACGCATGTCCACAGGCTGAGTTTAGGTGCAAGAAATAAAAGTCGTGTTAATTTCTATAAAGAAGAATTAACTTTGGTTTTCACAGGTTCAGAGTTTCAATCTTGTGATCTTCAATGACCAGGCTGCAGGCAGATCTACCGGTTTCCACTTTGTGCTACAAAACTTTAACTCACCAAAGCAGTCTCATGTTTACCCCGGAGTCCAGAGCTTCTTTGACGAGTCACACAGATTTTACATAAAAGAAACTCGAGCCACATTTAGTCTGACACAGAGAATAATAAAACGTTAAAAAGCAGTCATTTGTCATGGGGAAAAAAAAGACTTTAACAAGAGTCTGGATGAGAAGAAATAAGACATTTATTAAAACCTTGCAAGGTGACAACAGAAATACAGAATCAAAGAGTCTGTCAAGTCTGCTCTGACTAACAGTGGATTCTGGCTTCCTTTTGTATGTGCTGGTCAGCAAGTCATATAGCAAGCAGGGTGTCACTGTCTCTAGGTGTTTCCCAATAGAGAGAAGAGACTTGATTGGATTATAGGTGTGAAACCTTGATTGTTATGCACCAAGGACTGTGTGGAGCCCAACACTGATGGTCTTGCTATTTGTCTATTGTTAAGGAAAGAGAGGTTGTTACTTAATGCATAGAATGCAGCCTCAGATCTGGGTTGGGGAAGTAGCACCGAGGTGGTCTCCTGGATCACAGACATCCCCCAACTGTTACATAACACTGTAGAAGTCTATAGGAGAGCAGCTTGACCAATCTCATGATATCATGATCAGATCATGCAGACACAATCTAAAGCACAAGAGGGGTGAGGGGCTCATTATAAAATTTTCCATTACACATTGCTTAAAAAAAAAAGTTGATATTTTGTCATTGAAATGTGTTCCTATTTAAAACAATGTGGCAGATACTGAAACTTCCTTTCTCTCCCCACCACCACCACTTACGTTTTCAGCCAACAGAGAGCAACACTGCTGGGAATGTTTCAGCACTGACTCGCAGAAATGTTTGTAAAACTACACTTCCCCCTAGCTGCCTCATCCCTCTCAGCCCAGCAGCATTTTTACATGCTTCAGCCAGCAGATGAAAAGTCTGAGAGATCAGAATATCGGTGAGATCAATGACATTATAACCGATATGCTATCATGAACTGTCACGGGATGGTACTTAAACTGTGCTGAGGAAGTTAAATGGGAATTTGACATGAAGCAGCAGCAATTCTACCTAATGTGCAGGTTTGATTTTAAACCTACCTTATTATTAGCTTAAATAAAAAAAATAAAATAAGACTGTGCTCCATAATGTATGATTTAAATAATTTTGCAAAGAGAATTTGTAAAATGTGTCATACACGTATGTTGCCCTGATAATCCAAAATTAAATCCAGTGCAACTGTGTGCGTTCATAAACGCACCTGCGGGTAATTTTACCTCATGAACGCAGCTGTTCCATAACAGCATCAGAAGTTTGTTAAAGAGCAATAGTGAACAAACAGCATCACGGTGACCACAGCACAGAGGTCAGGGAGAAAAATGAGGAGAAGTTTATCAAACAATGTGCCAAGCTTTGAACTGCTCACAGAGCCATCCATCATCTAAAAGATGTTGAAGCTTAGTCTGTAAATTACTCCAGGAGTAAAGTGCCCAAAACCTACCATGAACCGGACATGAAGTAAAAAAAAACTGTAAATGATTATTTTAGTAATCGATTATTCTGAGGAGTAATCAATTTAAATACAAAAATTGGGATGTTCTGTTCAGCTTACTTTATACAAAACAATAGGTAACAAATGCAAAAAAATTTATTTTAATTTCCTTTTTCTAAAAAAAAAACAAAAAAAAACTTTCACTGTCTAAAAGTCAATAACAGAATTATTTTAGAGTACGCTTGATTATTGGTATCAAAGGCTGCGTCTGAAAAAATACGAAATAAATGCTTAAATAAGCCCTTTCTCCTCTACACATCAATACAGTGTAGGGCTGATCTGTTGACTCTTTTAATTAATAATTGGATATAAAAAGTGCTTTATAGAGGTTTTTTTTGTTTGTTTGTTTTTGTTTTTTTGTTTTTGTTCCAGAATTCGAACCAGCTCATCCTAAATCTATAATACTTGAGTTCTGGGTTGAACTAATTCACAGACAAAGAAGTTTTTTTTTTTTTTTTTTTTTTTTTTTACTTTACTGTATATATTGTGGTACTGTTTTAGTCACTGCCTCTGACTGTATTGTTTTTTTTTTTTTGTTGTATGTTGTATGTTTTAGTTTGTATACTCCAGTTAATTATTAATCAGTCACTAAATTAGTTGGCGATTATTTGAATAATCGATTTGTCGCAATTGATCCAATTAAGTGTTTCAACCCAGTATGAATAAAAAATGAATCAGTTAATTAAAAAAAAGATAAAAGGCCTGGATGGGAACTCAGAGATCCAGAATCAGGTGGGGAGAATCTGCTGTGAGGACATCCACTTCTCACGCACTACACAAATCTGGCTTTTATAAAAAAATTAAAAAAATAAAACTAAAATAAAGTAGCAAGAAGAAGACTAAAAAAAAAAAAAAAAAACAGTCCTGAGGAGGCATGTTTGTAGCGTCCCATAAGCCACATTGAGAACACTGGAAGCAAAAGGAAGAAGGACCTCTAATCAGATGACAACAAAACTGACTTTTTTGGCCTACATGCAAAAACATCACCAAAAAAAACACCATCTTTAAAGTGAAAATCAGTGGCAGCATCATGCAGTGGGGTGGTTTTCTACAGTGGTGTATCTAAAAGCAATTTAGAGAGACCAGATAACCTAACACTCACAACAACATTGCTGCTTCACCGTGCAGCCTTCTCGCTGGTCTAATGCATGTAAATCAAACAAACAACTCATTAGAAGTGCACTAACTCAACCGTCTTAATCAGCTGTATGGCAGGAAAAAAAAATCATCTATAAACATAAGTTTCTACTCCACTCCTCGAGGAGTCCTAAGAGTCTCTGCTTCAACACAAAATCAAAGCATATTTACTTTTTAGAACGGCCCAGTCAACATGCAGAGCCAAATCCAGCTGCGGCGAGACCAGAAATCTGATGTTACCCATCCAATCCGACTGAGATAGAGTTATGTTGCAAAGGAAAACGGACAACACAAGTGCAATAATGCACCAATTTCTGACATAAATTCCTAATATAACCCTTTCAGAAAATTTTATTTCATCAATTAACTGAATTTTTGGCTATTGATAACTTAATTTTTTTGGAAGAAATTTTTTTTCACCAATGTTTTCATACAAGATGGCCCCAGGGCGGCCATCTTGTTTGATAAGCGCGTTTTGCAGCTTCTATTTAAATGACCAGGTTACTTTTTTTTTTAAATTAGAATAAAGTTGTGATATTACAAGAATAAAGTAGTAATGTTATGAGAACTCCAACATGAAAAATAAATAGCTACATTTAAAGTTATACTATGGTATAGGTTTTACATATAAGGAAATGCTTCATATTTTAAAACATCAGCATCAAATTATTATTAATAGCAGGACTTTGAAACAATTGAGTTAAGGATTAAGTCTATTTTGAAGGAAAAACTCACACAGACTGACCAGGTCACATCAGTCTTAGTGGCTTTTTTCTTATTAAAATGATCTTTCTCTTAATTTCAAGATGTTCTTCTGTTAAAGCTGAATCTCTATTATGACTTTATTGTTGTAATTTTAAAAAATGATGAACATAGCCTGCTCATAATAATCCATTGAACAAATCACAGAATTGATGACTGGAATGAAATCCACTTTTTGAAAACATTGTCTGTCATTTGTCATTTCTTCTTTAGAATAAATAAAATAAAAAAAATCGGATGTGGTATGAAAAAAAAATCTAAGATTTTATTTTTAAGCAATTTCGCCCAGCCCTACTTTTTAGCAAGGTGCTATAAAAATGATGGTAGAGAGAGTACCTGGAGGCAGTGCACCTGGCTGCTTCACATGGACGTTAGCAAAAGAGGCTGCTGGCCCTTTAAAAGCTAAGATGGTGTCCTGCAAGCTGCAGAAGCTGCCTTCCGTTTCCTTCCTGTTTCCCTGGGATCTCTGAGCATTTAAAATTGAACCTGAACTACCACCACACACATACAGAGAGAGACGCGCACACACACACAGAGAGAGAGAGGGGTGCAGAAGCTTCCGTGTTTTAGCGTGGAAATGACAGGACTCCCGTGTGTGATGCACTTGCAAAATGCAATGAGGTTACAAAACTCCTCCGCTGGTTGCAGAATAAAAAGGATGCGCGTGGCTGCAGCAGACACAGCTTACTGACATTTAAGACACATGTTAGGCTGACATGTCAACTCTGCTTGTGTACAGGCAGACCATCCACAAAGGCAGATGTCACTGTTTGTTCCTCTGACCAGGAATAAGGTGCACTTACTTTCTTGTTACGGGTCTCCGTGTGCATCTCGGTTGCCGGAGCGGTGCAGCGGCGGAGGGGTGGAGCAGCAGGAGCAGGAGGGGGTCGATCGGGGCTTTGGGTGTAGCACTATCTGAACAAGAACTGTCAGAGGGGAGACAGGAGGTCCGCTCTTTTTTGGGGGCGGTGCTATTTTTTTTTTTTTCCACCTTTACTGTGAATGTTCGGGATATATAGGAACACCGATCCCCGCCTCTTCCAGTGTGTCTTTTCAGTTCATGTCCGCAGCAGCGTCGACGGCTCCCTGAGCTTCATCCCCCCCAAAACAAATCAGAAATACGGCCGAGGCTTTCTGTGTCTCTCCCTCTCTCTGAGTCGGCTTGTTGTTGCCGTGTATTCAAGGGCTGGGCTCTCTCTCTCTGCCTTTTCCTCCTCCGCCTCTCCCTGCTTGTGACCCCACCCTGCGTCCCCACCCCTCATCTCTGTCAGTCAGCAGAGCTGCAGCCCTGCAGAGGAGCGGAGTCGAGCCGGACCAGGGCGGACCGGGGCCGGCTGCACAATCCTCTTCGAATGCGAGGAGAGAAGGGGGATAATGCATGCAACGTGCAGCTCATGCAGCCCCTTAATAGCGTGCAGCGCCCATGTCACCTTACTGACGTCATACCGAGAGCTAATTGAGGACGCTCGTGGGTGCGGAGGGTGTGCACACATCCGACAAAGCTTCACCTTTGACAGATAAAACGCTCATATAGACGAAAGAACAGTCGCAAGAGCCAAATATATCAGTTTTGAGATGAATATTTACAGAAATAAAAGGATAAAATTGGAAATATATAAGTCACATTATGTATCTTTTTTTTTTTAAATGTAGATTGACGATTATTTTACATATTTTGTTTCTGTTTTATGGGTAAATGTATATAGGAAAACAAATGAATGTCGTTATTGTTAAAAGTTAAATGAGAAAAATAGAAAACATTTATTTAGAAGAAAAAAATTATTTGAACACACAAATTAGTATATATATATATATATATAATATATATATAACTAACACATTAATTAGTTGTTATTATATATATATATATATATATATATATATATATATATATATATATATATATATATGTAGGGGAGACCGGGTATGGTTGTAACACTTTTTGCTCCAGCACCTTTAACTCACAGAATTTTTGAGCTAGAGCTTTCAAACTTTTATACAAAATACCCACATTTGTTTACTACAAATGGCACCAATTCAAACCTCTGCAAGAATATCACAGACCTCATGACTTCATGTCAAATACATGGTGTTCCTTTGTTACAACCTACCCCGCTACCGGGTTAGGTTGTAACACCTGCTGGGGTAAGTTGTAACAATTAGACAAAAGAAGCAAAAACAGAGGCCACACCATGTGATATGCTTCAAAAAGAGGTTTACTGAATTAAAGGAACAATACAAGAACAATGTCTCTCTCTCTCTTTCTCTGTGTGACTGACCATAACTCAAATATATTATGTTTGTGTGTGTGCATGTTTGTAAATTATTCTACTAGAACAAACTTCCTTAACATGTATGCTTAATGAACACTACAAACATGTAGGTCTAACAAAAACCAATGTCAATGTGTGTGTGTGTTTGTGTCTATGTGTGTGTATCCTTAATCAGAGTCACAGTGGTGACAAATGAATGATGGTAGCCCAGGAGTACAGGCTTGGTGGGCCCAGAGACTGCATAGGGCACATTTTACCCACACTTCCTGTGGCTTTGAGTTGCCAAATGGCTCCATACAGACAACACAAAAATATTAATCGTCTGAGGTCTCAGAATCCTCAGCATTGGCTTTTAACATTTTCTTGGCAGGCTTTCTCTCCTTCCTCTTTTGCTTGCCTTTATTCTTTGCAAAGAAACTCTTCCTTACATTTTTTCTTCCTCTTCTCTGTTCTTCTTCCATCAGTGCTTGTTTCACTGGTGTGTCAGTGAGTATTTCAGATTTCCTTTTCTTCCTGATCCTGCCAGTTGTTTTCCTTGGACCTGCTTTTGGAAATGGCCGCATAGCCAAAGGATTGAATGCCTGACCAGGAGAAACCCCCAAGGTACTTGGCTCATCTGGAGCACAGGGCATGGTCACATCATTAACTGCAGAGGAGCCAGAAGTAGTAGTCTCCAGGTGAGTTGGAGAAGAGGCAATCCCAAGGTGAGTTGGTGGAGACTGCAGCTGGAAAGCTCCAGATGTCAGTGGTGTACCTGGGTCGGGACGGTCAGTGACTTGTGAGGGTGCATAGTCACACTCCTCAAAAATGACAGGATTGAAGGGCCAAATACCTGTGGATTGGAAACCGGCTTGAATATTTTTCGGTGTTGCAGCTGCAGGCAAAGCAGTCTTCACAATACTTGGAATATCATATATGCTCATCGTCTTGGCAGGATTCATCTTCATCCACGCATCACTTGCGGCGTTCACCATTTTCTTAAATGGGCCATAGACACTGCGATCCAGTGGCTGAAGTTTATGGCTACAGTGGGGGGGGAAGGTAAGTAGCACTATTCCCTTTTCTTTGCAGAAATCAATAGCTTTAACAGATAAATGAGAACAGTGATTATCCAACAAAAGTAAAACATTCTTCTCTGGGCTGACCTTTGTGTGTTTTGCAAAATGAGCAAGGAATAAGAGGAAGTCTTCCTCTTGCATCCATCCTGAGGCATTACCACTTCCTGCACTCCCTGTTGGCCCACTCTGAATGAAGAGTTCTTTGTAACGTTTACGGGGGAATACAAAGAAGGGAGGAATTGCATTTCCCAGCGCTTGGACAGCGCATGCTACTGACACGAGCACACCTCTCTCACCTGATGTCATCGCACCCACCTGCTTGACACCACGGCGAGCAACAACACGGTCTGGTGATTGGACTGTTGTTACACCAGTTTCATCTACATTCCATATATCGCTCCCGTCGAAGTTGTATCTCTCGATGACCTGTCCAAGGGTGTTGAAGAAACGTTCCACATTTTGGCGGTTAAAACTTGTGCCCGTGAAAGGCTGGTTGCCTCAGGACTCCTTATTGAAAGGGTGGGGTTCCTCTTCATAAATAATGTGAACCAGTCAGGCCCTGCCATCTGCTTCTCATCCCATGTTTGTGGGTGTTTGATGTTATATGTTACTGCCAGTTGATATGCAAACTTTCTGACCTAAAAGAAAGAGGAATAGAAAATCAGAGTACATAGACACAAAAAGTGTTTCAATTTGTCTAGCACCTACACTGCTATTCAATTCTTCGCTTGTCTCCAGTGACTAACCTGTCATATGCTTACCTCACGTGGAGTCAGTCCATAATACAGGTCTGCTGCCTGAGTCAAATAGTCAGCCAACACTTCCTCCTGCACCTCAGAGAAGACGTTGTTGCTGCTCCAATAACCTACACTGGGAAGATCACTGGACCCCTGTTCTCTCAGCTTCCGCAGTGATTTGCAGTATCTGCTCAGTGTTAAATGGCAGATCCCATGTGCCTTCGCAACTGATCTGACTGACTTGTTCTTCTTTGTGACCTCATCAGATGCCTTTTTTAAAACATCTGCAGGAACACCTCTATCAGTCTTCCGTATCCAATGTCTAGGCATTCTGTAAAATTATTAAAATCCGAAATGTTCTTAGTTGTATGTAAGGGGATGGTTGTAACACTTTTTAAAGATGTGTTACAACCCGCCCCAACCCTGTCAGCCATGTTTAGCTAGCTGTAGTAGCACAGCGGTTTGAAATTAGCACGGGAAAATACATCATATTTTGCCTGAGAAATTGCACTTTCATCTAATGTAAGTCATATGGTTTTATCTGCAACAGTATAAGTACTAAACAAAAAATAGTCATGATCAAAAAATTTACTTTCTTACCTCAAAATCAGTTTTTTCTCCTTAGTATCTTCACGTGCCTGTTTCCAGCCTTGACAATCACAATATGGAATTGGGGAGGAAGCGGGAAAACACTGAAATGATCATGTGACTCCTATCTTATCCCTGATTGGTGGAACAGGTGGCGTTACAACTCTCCCCATGTTACAACCATACCCGGTCTCCCCTATGTATACAGTGTATGTATACACTGCTCAAAAAAATAAAGGGAACACTTAACCCAATATAACTCCAAGTAAATCAAACTTCTGTGAAATCAAACTGTCCATCTAGGATGTGTTATTTGAGTGTTCCCTTTATTTTTTTGAGCAGTATATATATATATATATATATATATATATATATATATATATATATATATATATGAGGACATATATATGACCCCTGTGGTCATCAGGGCCCTCGGGGCAGTCACCCCCAAACTGGAGCAGTGGCTACAACAGATCCCAGGAACAACATCAGACATCTCAGTCCAGAAATGTGCAGTTCTAGGCACAGCAAAGATACTGCGCAGAACCCTCAAGCTCCCAGGCTCTGGTAGAGGACCCGAGCTCAGAGGATAAGAACCACCCGCGGTGGGTGAGAAGGGAATTATTATATTATTTATATATGTATATATTAGTTGTTTATATATATGATATATATATATATATATATATATATTATATATATATATATATATATATATATATATATATTTATATTATATATATATATATATATATATATATATATATATATATATATATATATATATATATATATATATATGAACAGCCCTAAGTAATAATACTATTATTTAATTAATTAGTAGTTTGTCAAAAGTTATATACACAAATATTAATGAATTTCGCATACACACATACAGAAAATAGGACCATTCTTTAAAATAGTGCAATTGATTGTTAAAAAAAAGTGTAAAGAAAATAAGTTATTATTTAAACTTGAATTATTTTGAAACTACCTTCTGTCAAATAATTGAGTTGTACTATAGTTGAATGATTCCTGTATTATCAAGATGTTTATGTCTATTTGCTAAGCCAAACAGTTTAAATAGTTTTTTGATAGTGTAAATAATTAGCTAAAAAAAAAAAACTGTATAGCATTATTAAAAATATAAATAATATTTTGAACAGTTAATATCTCGTTATTTATTTATTTTTGTCACATTTTGTATTTAATGTTTTTGGAACAGTGCTGTTTAAATTGTTATAAAGAAAAATATCTGCTTAACACATTAATTAGTTGTTATTTTAAACCTTTTAGTCCTCGAAAGAAAACAGCCGTGACTAACTGAGACAGGTTTATAGGCACACCCCCAGTAAATCAAGGTGTGGCGCCTGGATTTGATCGTCTTTATTTCCTGGTACATAAAGATAATATGCAGGCTTGTCAGGACTTATTTTGATTTCTGCAAAGGCGAAACGTTATTGGAAACAATAGCTTCCAAAGAAATTCAATTCAAATTTTGTCATGTATTATTTCATTAAAATAAACACCCTGTTTCATTTTGTCTTCTAAATGCCTCTCACCTAAGTTACCTATAGATTAATTTTTACACTACTGTAAAGATAAAACCAACCTTATGCGTTGAACACGTCGAAATTCAACTTCATTTCCCATAATTCCTTGTTTCCGGATTCGGAAATCTGAAACGGGAAACATGCGAAGGTAAACAGAACTTTCTGTGTCAGATACAGTTGTTTTTTGAAGCATTTCCTTTGGCTTGACTTAAAAACATTTGGTTTCAGTCTCACTTTAATTTCGAAATTGTATGGAAATGCAGACCCAGAGCTGTTGTTTTCGCTTTTGCGTCGCTTAGTTCGTCGTGTTCCTCTTGTTGTCATGGAAATAGCGCCATCGTTCCAAGCTAGCAGTTATATGTTTTAAGTGTTTATAACGGTTTTATTTGAACATACGTTAAGTTTGATCGTGTACTGTTGTGTTTAGTGCTCACACAGACTTTCTGCTGCACAGCTTGTTTCCATCCAGACCCCGGAGGTTGTTTATTTCGCATAAAATGGGAAACATAACAGAAAATGAAACCGAATTCACCATCTGTCCACCACTGTGCTTCTCTATTGAGAGGTTTTACACTTCCACATTTTGGGCTAAATATCTCCAAAGGTCATTGTTTCCGACGCCTTTTGGGTGCTTTTCAGTCTCCTAGGAACTGAAATCCGTTGTGAATAAGTTTTCTAACTGTAGAATGAATAATAATAATAATAATAATGTATTGGTAATTGCCTTAGAACTCTTCCCAGATTTATAGGCATTGACCTTTGCTTCTCAATGGCAGTTGGTGGTATCTTTTTGTCCTGGAATTTCAACACAGTTGCTCCAGACCAGCAAACTGACTAAGTCCCTGTTTTTGTAGAGATTGTCAAACTCCCTGTTAATCAATGGAATTTCATTAGCATCACCTGACTGCTCCGTTCCCTTTTACTTGACAATGGTTGCTTCCCCAAGGTCATCTGTGTCTTTTCTTCTTTCCCCTGTTAAATACTAACAAGATACTTTGGCTTTCCCAAAGCTGCACTTACATTGAAAACAACATAGTTGGAGCAGCTCTGTTTCTTTAGTTCTGATTTGTAAGATTTTATTCATAATTTTATTTGTTTGAATTATCGCTTTTTTGGATAATTTTTCCCTCTGGATTTGGATGGTATTCAGCTGAGGAGACTTTTTCTTTTTACTAGGACATTTGTTAAGTTGCATAACAGTGGTGACAAAGTGTTTTGTTTACAATTTTTTTACATTGAAGTAAACAATTCAAAAGAATATTTGCTTCCTGAATTTTTAACTTTAATGATAATCATGTCATGTACTCAGGACACTTTTATTGGCAGTAGGAGTTGGTTATATGAACTTTTAAAAAATTGTGTCATAATAGTTTGTGGTATTTGTCCTAACAAAGATACTTGAGGCGATGCAATAGTCAGCACAATTTTTATGACTTCAAATCAGATATAAAACACAAAAATATGATAAACCTACCCATTTTAATTACATGTTTAATATATGTTAACCATTTAAGAAATAAGAAAACTGTTCAAAAAACATATCAATAATAACTTCAGAGTCTTCCATGTTACTCAAGTGCCTGATTGCAGAAAGAAATGCAGACTAATGTTGTTATAAATGGTTCCAGATGTAAATATATTATATTTTATCACTGTCTATATGATGGAGATATACTTATAAATACGCACATCAATACATGTCTGAGTGGCATCAAACCTCAAAGGGTCAACCAGTGTTGTGCTGTTTCACCTTTATTTCTGTTGGTTTTGCAGGAATTCATAAATTATGAAACCTAAAGAATGGGAGATGGGGGTGGGGGGTTGACTGAAAAAATAATTTGTTATACTTTGCTCAGGAAGTATTGCTTCTTGCTCGTGAAAGACTCCTTTCTTTATATATAAAACACTTGTAACCAAAACAAAGTCCACAAGTTCACTCTTAATGCTCTTCTTCTAAGTCCTGTGTTGTTGCATAATTTCCAACCACGTATGACGTGAGAGACGATTGCAACATCATTGTGTTATGATTCAGTGTCGGTGTCATCAGAGCCCTGAGTATTGACGTGTCTCCTCAGAGTGAGCCGGAGAGCCTGCGAGGAGGGCCCCCTGCTGGAGGAGCAGGAGACAGAGGGCCAAAGGCAGCTGCACAGCCTGCTGCTGCAGCAGCTCCACACCGGCGTCGACGTTGACCGGTCAGAAACTGCCTGTTTGTGCTTGTTTACTAAAAAATTTGGATCAAGGCTGTAGGTTAGCTGAGGCTTTCCCGTCACTGTACAATTTATTATTAAGCCATATTTTCCCCCTATTTTATAGGGGGGAAATATGGCCCCCTATAAACTATTGTTGCTTGTTCTTTAAGGCAACAATAAGCTTAAAGAACAATAAGCTTGCCTTGTTGTTCTTTAATAAGGCAAGCTTTTGCATTTTGATGAGTCCAAAATTAGCATTTCTTTTTTTTACCGTTGCTGTCAAGATGACACTTTAGTGGCTGTTAATATATAAATCATTCATCTTCAGTTCAAGCTATGAAATATTGAAATAATGAAATTTTGAAGCTCTTATGTGAATGTTATTTGGAGTAATTGTGATAAACCATTATCACAAACAAAGATGTACATAATAATATTTTCTTAATTTTTTACAAAAAACACGATTAATCTATTGTTTTCTCAAAAATAATAAGATCATTATTATGACAAATTTGTCATCTTAACATTACAAATAAATTAGGCTGTTATCTTAGGCAATAAACATTGAGATCTCAATACCTTGAGATAATAAAGCTGTTTTCTAAACAAAACAATCTTGTTAGCTTATTTTAAGATGACGACATAAATGGAGCTGTTATTGTGAAAAGAACAAGATTGATTTCTCACAATCTTCAGATAATAAATACAAGTATTTTCATGGCAAATATTAGGTTAACTTGTTATTAACTGATCTTGGTAAGTTATTTTTGGGCATTTACATAATTTATTGTTTTATTAAGTTACGTCATAACAGTCCTTAAAGGGTTCTAAAATGCAGTTTGAGGAATCTATCTTCCTCAGACTGGTAGACTGCTGGTGTACAGATGTATTATTTGACTTTTTGTACTTACAAGGTCATCAGTTCAATCTGTTTTATTGGAAGTTTTTACAAGGAGTTCAATTTTGGCTCGCTTTCTTCCTTATAAAGAGTTGATGTGCTACAGGGTGAATTTAGATGCACATTTGGATAAATACTCCTATCAAACCCTCTGCTATGTGTCCCACAGAGCAACATGGAGAACTTAATTACTCTTAGCCCTCTGGGTTACAGGATTTTAGTGAGTTATCTTTCCTTGTAAAACATCTGAGGCACACATTCAGACCCTTCAGCTGTGAAGCCAAATGTCTTTGAGTTTCCCTGCAGCTGCAGGTAACGAGTGTTTTTACATCACTTTGAAACCAGCTCCGTCTTACAGATGTGTAGCAAAGAGGCAGTGCTTTGCCCCGGCGTCACTCTATCGGCCGTTTGGGGAGCAGGCAGCAGGAGTGAGGAGCCTCTCCCAGTTTCAGGTTCTGCAGGATGGGGAGAAGGAACTGGTCGGCCTGCAGGAACTGGGACTCACCGACGCTGAGATCCAGCTGTGGCAGAACAGAGACGCACCAGACATGTCAGGGGACAAGGTTGCTGCTCAGAAAGTCAAAAACATTTAGGTAACTGTCAAGAGACCAAACTGAACCAGCTGAACCTCGTCATGTCTCACAGTCCAACGGTGTGTGTGCGGCTCCGGACGCAAGGCGGCAGCGTCTGCAAGCCATCAGGGACAAGATCGAAGCCAGAGCGGAGCTGCTGTCCCGACCGCAGCGCTTCTCCGCCAGCCGACCGCTCTCACGCCGGGAGATGGAGATCGAACAAGCGCTGTTCCAGGGCAACGACCGGCTGGGTTTCCTCACAGCTCTCTACCATCGAGGTATTGTTCAGCAATATAAATCAAATAAATCAATTAATCGCAAGATAAACTGAAATAAGTGCGATCATTTTCATTTCAAAGAGAGAAAGATGACAAAATTCTTCTGTCTGGTGGTTTTGGTCTGCCCTCCTTTTTTTGGAGGGCAGTTTTGTTTACAGAGACTTCATGATTCATTTTATTTGTTGTTTTTCTTGTTTTCTTTATTTATTTTGAATGTTTAAAATGTCTTCTTGTTCCAGTGAAAAATGGTCATTACAACTTAAAGTTTGCTAAAATTTTAGAATGTGTTCATGCTTTAATATGTCATTACCATTACATTACTAAATGGTCTCAAAAAAAACAATGGTATTGTCGATCGCAATAACTTCTGGGAATTTATTGTCCAACAAAATTTGTTGTTGTGACAGATCTATTTGTTTACTTAGTTTGGATATATAAAATGTAAGTATTCTTTTGAAATTAAAGTTTTTTTTCTTTTCTTTTAATATCACTTGCAAGTGGAGTACAACACAGATAAAATCATAGCAAACTCTAGGTGTGTTCTGGGGAGGCTGAAACAATCACAGAATCACATACAGTTCCTTGGCGCACAGGAAGTGGGAGTCGTTTCTAATGCCCATTACCAAATTAGGACAAATAACATAAAAAAGGTCACTCTGAACCAATTAGACAGCCCTGAGGGGGAGGTGTCCTTTACCTAGCTTCCTCTAAGGCCACTCATACACAGATGAGCTGAGCATCTCATCCCGTTCCCTTAGTGGGAGTGCACTAACTATTTGTTATATCTTCCCTTGCAGGCAGCTGGCCTTGGTCCTCCCTTTTACCTACATAAAGGAGATCTGTTCTTATGAGACTATGACTTACTAGGTGCAGCTGGCTAGGAGAGAGGAGTAGAAAAACAGCTTATACAACTCAGAATATTTTATATATGTCTTGATGTAATCTTAAATATTATAGATAATTCATTTTGCTCCACAGACAGGCCTAAGCAAATGTTAACCGAGCCGTCAGAGAAGAGAGGTGAAATTACCGTAGATTTCGCAGAAGATCTTTTGTCCCAAACCAAGACCAAAAAATAACATTGAATCTTGATTTTCTGCCTTAAAATGACATTTCTGAAAAGGTGGAATTATGTTTCCTCCCTTCCAGGCTTTAAATTACACCCTTCACATGTCTTCAGTGCATTTATAGAAGCCACATGTAGAGATTTTCTTTGTCTAACTTCCTGCTGGGAACTGCTCTTTGTTTCCTTGTCAATTCCCTTCATTCTTCAGCTTTTTCAATTATTCTGCACATCTGGTTATCCTAAATTAGACTCCATAATGTTTTAGATACAAGTTAAGAAAAGAAAAAGAAGAAAACTAGATGAAATGTTCTCTTTTACATTAACACAACTAACATCGGGGTATTGTATTAGGATGTTAAGTGATAGGCCAACGACAAGTAACAGGGGGAGTATAAATGGTCCTAATTATTATTATTTTTTTAAAAACTGAAACAATGAGGTTTGCGTTTGTATTTGGTCTCATTGAGTAAAGACAGTCGAAATATCACTTAAATGTCACAATAACAAGAAAATATGTCAAAGATTTATTTCTCAGTGCCTTAAAAATTAGAAGTTTACATGGAGAATTGATTAATGTCTTTTTAAGCAACGAGGTAAAGCTCTGATGATGATGTCATGGCTTTGGGGACCTATAATACGCCGGTTCTGACTGGAGGAATGGGCCAGAACTCCAGAGAACTATGGTGAGAAGCATGAGAGAAACCCAAAACACTTGACTCAATCATACAGTTCAAACACAACGCTACCAAATACAGAGGAAACATAAGTAAAGTTCTGATTTCGAAAATGTTAATGAATAAATCTCTTTAACATATTTGACTCGTTATTGTGGCATTTAGCAGCTAGAACTTTGGTTACAAGAAAAGATGTGGCAAATTGGTTAGATTCCTTGAGAACAATCACTGCAGTATGAATCATAGACTTTTGAAAATATTGTCTCATACTTGTAACTTTTTCTACCTGTATAATGGAATGTGAATTTCCACACATATTTCTATTGTTCTGCTTGATAAATGGAAAGCAGTCAATGAAGAATTAAAAAAAATAAAGAAAGTCATTTTGGTAATTTTAACCTAAAACAAAAGAAGTTTGGTCTGATTTGACTTTAGACAGAGAGGAAAATTAATCCTTCTTCCAATCCACTCTGACCCCAGTCCCTCGGGGAAAACATCTTAATAGCATAATGCTGCCAACACCGTGCTTTTCCACGGGTAATCTCCGTTATTATTTCCTATCAGCCAAAACATTCTATTTTGAAGAATCTTTTGGCTTCTTCTGAAGGGTTTAGGCTGCACAGGGGCTTATTTTGGGATATCCTGCATTATCCTGTAGTTTGTGGTTGTAAAGTGACAGAATTGTCTTTGATGTGTGTTGCTTCCAACCCAGACGGCAACACAGAGGTGAGCCAGCAAGGGGCATCGTCCTCTGACCCAATGGACTCGCTGTACAGAGATGTTCTGAGGTGTCAGAAATGCAATTCACCAGAGGACTCTGAGGGTCAACAAGCAGTAGGATCAACATCTGGTGGTACATCTGACCAATCACAAAGCTCTCAAAGCCATTCACCTCACCACGGGTCAGATCTGCAGAGTGAAGACACCTCAGAGCATCAGCAGGACAGAGCAGAAACAAAACCACCAGCAGAAACAAAACCACCAGCAACTCCTGAACGGATAGATCTCAACCAGCCAATCGGCAGACTCGGCGGGGCATCGGGAGCAAAGTCAGGAAAACTGCTAACCATCAGCGGGGAGATCAAGACGCTTCCAGATGAAGAAATCCTGAACAACCGTGAATCTGACGAGGGGATCCGGAGCATGGCACGGTTCCACAACTACCAGCCAGGAAAACCTTCCAAGGCACTTTAACTATCGTTTTATATAAAATGTTTAGAGAAACGTCCTGAATAAAATGCTCATCAGCTCCTGTAACACTGCATGTTTTGTCTCGCTGTAGGTTCTGTGTGTGAAGAACCTGAGTGCACAGGCATCCATCGCACAGCTGGTGGCGCTGTTCTCCAGATTTGAGCAGAAGGACAGGCCTCCAGTTGTTTACCGACTGCTGACAGGAAGGATGAAGGGTCAGGCCTTCATCACGCTGCCAGGTGAGAACCAGTTTTACTTCCCCGGAGGTGGAATCGATGGAGTATTCACATGTTGAATACTGAAGTACCAAAGTCCACAAGAATCCTGAAAAAGTAGAGTTTGTGGCCAAATCATAAATTATATCAGAATCCATGTCTCATAAACTAACTGAGCTAAACCGGGAAATATTTAGTCAGATGTGAGGAAAACAAAAATCTTTCATCTTTTTTCACAGTACATTTAACAGAATATAAATTGTATTACTACATGTAATAGAACAGGGTGGAATTAAATAAAATGTGGTTTAGGGGTGTGCAAACTTATCCAATCAGGTGGCTGATTTTATTTTTTTGTATTTCAGAAATTTGTTAGCCTAAGTAGATAAAGTCAGTTTAAGGTACCTTGTAAAATAATGTCTCTTATTTATGGTAAAATACCAGCAGCTGCAATGCATTCCAAAGACATAATAAACCAACAATACTAGTTATGATGCCCCAAGAAAGACAGACCCACACACCGACCGACCGTTTCTGTTTTTTGTAGTAAATGAATAACCCTGTACATATTATTTTATAGATGTCTCCTTGTGTGATTATTTTTCTGTGCCAGACGCTGAAACGGCCCAAAATGCCCTGCAGTTGGTCCATGGATACCGGTTGCTCGGGAAACCTTTGGTGGTTGAGTTTGGCCGCGAGCGACAGGAAGAGGAGAAACAGATGGAGCAGGAAGGAGAGAAGGAGATGAAAATAAAAGAGCAAAGAAACAACAGAAATCCATCAGACTTGTGAATAACAGCCTGTAAAACTGCACAACATGATATTTATGTCTCCCTGGAAAAAACAGAGTGTTGCATCTTGTGTTAATAAATCTTTGTTTTTTTTAACCCATTGCTTCTTTTTACTCTTGGAGCACATTCTTGGCTATAATGTTTGTAGGATTATTTTATTGTCTTATGTAAACGTGACTAATACAAATAAGCTGAAATCATTAACTAGCGTAGAAAAGTCGATTTCTGATTTATTCCACATAAATTTTATTCAAACAATTGTAGAAGATATTTTGTTTCTCAGTGTCTCATTTATTTTAGTTATTCCATTTATATATTTTCATTTTTATTTTTCAGTCTTCTTTGTTATAAGACATAAAATATTTTTAAACCCAAGAGAGTTTTTAAGGCCTTCTTGACCTCTGGGCCTCATAAAAAGAAACATTTTATGCAGTTAACTTAAAAAATATGACAAATCAGCAGTTTATTAAAGTTGATGCTCTTGTTATAAGTGGTGTAAAATCCATCATTTCTCAGATTTATAATTCTCATATGCAGCTCTGCAGATATGTGATGAATGTCTGCTCACAAGTCTCTGTGAAGTGTTTTCAGGTCGAGTTTATCTTTCCAACAGTTCCATATGAACATAGTCCACAGATGTTCTCTCTGTTAGTTTCTGCTGAATGGGAGGGTGGGGGGATTTGGGTGACTGGCTGCATTCAGGGCTCAGAATCAGGCTTGTTCATTTCCTCCCATTGATCAAATTCTCTATTAAGAATAAACTGAATCCTTGTGTAATGAAAGGTTTGCAGACTGGAGTTTAAGAAATGTCTTTACAAATTTTCCTTGTAAAGAAATTAGCCAGTTTTCTCTAAATGAAGTCGAGTCTACGCCACAAATTATCACCTAAAGTGTCAGAAAATAAGCTGTATTTTTTAAGAACAGCCTTTAAAATTACATTTTTGAAGCATTGTGGCTAAATTGCATTCATAACCTGTTTGGCGAATTCAAACTACTCATTGATTGGAGTGAAGCGAGTCCTTTGTTTGTTTAAGTCTGTTTGTGTCTGTGTGCTGTTTGCCTTCAGTTCAGGGTTGTGATCTTTTTCTCATTGCACTCAAAAAAAAAAAACATCAGTCGAAACTCACCAACTCACACAAAAACTCGATGTTCAAACAAGATTTTCCCACCAACCGCTCAAGAAACAATTTTAAGCTAAAACACGTCTGTGAATTTCATTTTTTTTTCTCAGTATAAAAAATAAAATATTTAATTCACTTAACTCTTTATATTTGGGGAATTTGTTGTTGTTTTGGGAGATTTGCGTGTTTATTGTGGTATACAACCGTTTCCACAAAACACCTAAAAATAAATACATTTTTCAGTCCTGCAGCGTAATGTGGCCCGCCACAGAATTATCTACATTTTGGTTTTCAGCTCAGTTTCAAAACTTTCTCCAGCTGAACAGAAAAAAAAAACTGAAGTCATTATTTTTGGACTTAAAAAGGAGCGATCAGGAGTCAACACACAGCTTCAGTTATTACATCTAGGAACTAGTGATGAGCTCAGACCTGCACCTTCAGAGACACATAAAGATGATTACAAAGATGGACTTTTATTTTGTAAAGCACGTTGAACTGCCTTGTTGCTGAAATGTGATATAGAAATAAACTTGACAGTATTTTGTCTGGATATGAGCATGTTGGCAATTCCTCCAATTGGCTTCCACCTTTACACTTTTGTCTGCACATAGGCTGCAAGAACCTTCCTTTTGAAGGCCTCAGCTCTGTGTTAGGTAAGTTATAAGTTATATTATCTGCATCTGTGGCTGCATGTGCAAAGAAAAATATGGGAGAAAAAATAAAGCAAGAATGTAAGAAGGATGTTGAATGCAATTTACCTTTATTTGCAAATAAAAAAAAAGATGTGAATAATTTTGTCATATTTTGTGTGTAAATTTGGCAAACAAAGTGAATACAGTGAAAAGAGGAAAATTTAATTTACAATGCACATATTCCTGAAACCGTTATAATGATACTTAAAAAACAAGCACTTTTAAACACTTTCTTTTCTATTAAGACCCACTAAAATTTTTGGCCTTTTCTCTGATTTCATATCAGAATGACTCCTAACTGTGACAGAGGACTAAAGGGAAAAATTTTAAGTGGTTGAGATCAGTTGAGGTACTGAAAACCCATAAAAAAAATCATAATTGCAGCAAACATAAAATACTCATCAGCATTCATTGGGTGGATGTTTGGTGTCAGCATCCGCAAACTGAACCCAAACTCTTCACTTATAACTCGTTCTTGTGAAGAAGAATTTATATATTAATGTGATATATTTTAGTTTGGCTTACTTTACTTTAATCCATTAACAAGAAATGTACAGAAAATGTTCAAGCTTCGTGAGGGAGGACATTACTTGAGGTTCAGATTAAATGTAAAAGTATTACATACAACAAGTTGTCGCTGATGCAGCTTAAAACTGTTAAAATTATACATGGATGTTGTTTGTTTAGTATAGGAATGAGGAGAAGAACTGAATGTTAAATAGATTTATTGTGTTACTGTACAGTTTTATTTAATTTGTAATGTAATTCATTAGTTTATTGTTGTATTAATTTGTATTAAGTTGAGGAAAGATGCTTAAAGACAAAGTGGGTGGGATTACACAAGTATTTACTTCTATCTACAACTTTCCCAACAAGAAACTGAAGAATAAGGATAAACGACTTATTATATCATTTAGCATTTATTAGTGAAAAGCTTCTCATAAGAATTTCTGATTTACCATTGTCCCAATAAATTTCAATTAATAAGAAAGAAAAAACAAAGCTAACAGTATTACTGGAAATTTTATTCTTACTATTTTCTTCATACTTTGTTCCACAAGGCCATCATTGTCAGTAAATTCAGCTACTGCGTGCAGTTATGTGATATAAATCCCAATTTCCATATTTCAAATGAGTTTGAAATATTTTGTTTTTAGGTCAGTATTTGTGTTGAATTCTGTGCCATGCAGTCTCCTAAAACATGTAGTATGTGAGAATTTTATAGTATACATTTTAATGTTATCACAATAATACCACAAATTACTGAGTTGAAATTCTAAGTCCATATCGCCCACCCCTGCAGATGAGCCACAGGCAGAGAGGGAGCCTTGAACATTTATTAATCTGCTGTTTATTTTTGCTGACTCGGCTTTGTTGTCTTTCCATCTGATTGCTTTGTTCTTGTAAAAGGTCTGAAATAAACCTAATAAAAAAAAATAAAAAAAAACACACCATGGAGGTTTTGACTTTATGAAATATTCCCAATTATCCAGGAAGTCCCACTTGAATCCAACTGATTTGGAAACAGAAGTTTTGTTGTACAGTGGCCCTGAAGTACAAATCACTTCAACAAATTAGAAAATTTAAAGACACAACGTTAACTAAACAATAATAATAATAATAATAATAATAATAATAATAATAATAATAATAATAATAATAATAATAATAATAGCATTATCTCAACACAATTACAAAGATTAGAAAACACGATGATTTTAACAAATCAGAAACGGTGAGTTTGAGTGATTTGTTGATGAGGTTTGAATTTCAGGGCCACTTTTATCACAATGAAAATAACTCCATGGATACAATGAAAATAGCTTGAAAAGTCCACTAAAATGTTGCCTCCATATTCAATATTCAGCACCTCTCCATAATCTGAAGTTGTGTTTGGCATTTAGTTCACGGAGTGCTGGAACCTTGTCACACATATCCTGTGATGTCATATCCTGCTGCAGTGGGCTTCTTAGTTCCTGGGTCTCCCTTAGCGCTGGACCCTGAGGTACTAGTACTTTGGACCATTGTCTGCCTCCTGCTGGCTGTGTTGACGGCCCCCATTTGCAGGGTGGGGTGGCGGTAGGTCTGTGAAGTTGTCTGTGCGCCTGTGCCAGACATCCCAACTCCTACTGGGTACGGATATCCTAACCGCCTCCCCCGGCCGCCCTCCTCCTCCACACAGCAGGAGATGCTCAGCAGTCCACCACCCAGCATGGAGATGAGCGCGGAGGCCAGGCCCAGGTACAGGCACTCGCCAAGCTCGTACTTCATGCCGGCCGGGATGTTTGGGCTGTAGAAGCTCTGGACGACCTCATGAGTGGTCCATGACACGGGTACCAGAGACAGGAAACCTGCAGCGAGAAACAAAACCCCACCAGCTCCAGCCACACGACTCTTAACCGTCCCCGTATTCTCCAAGCAAAGAGTGCACTGCATCCCTAGAGACACCATGCCAATCGCAAGGATGGACAACACCACGGAGAGGACCATGAGGGCGCGGGAAGCCTGGAGGTCAGCTGGCAGCGCCAGCATGGAGTTGTAGGTCTCACACTGAAAGGCCCCTGTGCTCTGATAGACGCACTCCATCCACAGGCCCCTCATGTTTGCCACAACCGTGACGATGTTAGAGCCGATGTGAGCAGAAGTTTGCCAGTAGGGCAGCACCGTGGCGGCCAGGGTTCCCAGCATGCCCAGGAGGCCCAGGAAGAAGCCCATCAGCTCCAGAGCCAGTGATGCCATGTCAACAGCAGCAAAGACAGAGATCTGACAGGACGGACATAGAAGAAGTTCAAGTAGATTAAACCAAAACAAAATATGTCTCAATAGCACCAGTTCTTCACTAGAACAAGTTATAAGTTACAAGTTTGTGGATGTTTCGGCTGTTTTGCAGTTTTCTGGAAGTTTGTCCAGATTTGTAATCTGGAAATAGATTTCCTAAAATAGAAGCTATTTTAGGAAAAACATTAACATGTTTTCTTTATTTCTGTATACAACTACCGTAATCACGTCCTAAGCAAATTCATGACTTTGTTTTAGTTTTTATTTCATAGCATTATTGTCTTAGTGTGCATGGCTTTGTGATTAATAAATGCAAACTGCTTGTGAAGTACCACTTCAGATGGCAAGAAAGTGGATATGCTCTTTACATTATGTAGACAATTAAGCTGAAAATCATTTAAACCTCTGCCACATTTAGATTTAAAATTGTTTCATAAAAAAATAGACATGTCAGAAATTATCTATAACCTTCATAAAAATAAAAAAATCTTTATTGCCATAATGTAATTATCTAATAATCATAGCTAAACATCAGAATGGAAACAAATACACTTTATAAAGAAGTACTTGTTTGTGTCAAGAACTATCTCCATCCATCCATGTTTTGTCCCACCCATTAACTTAAGTGCTTAAGGCAAATATAAACGGAAATGAATTAATGATATTTGCAACACACCATTATTGAATAAAGTATATTCTCTTAGACATTAATACATCTTTTTTAAATAACATAGTTAATTCTATTTATATTTATATTTTTTTCAATCGTGGATCATTTATGAAACATTACATTTGTATTAAATAATTGAAGTATTCCAATACTGTGGCACTGTTAGACCTCCGTATGTCTAAATCTGTGACCGTTACTTTCTTTAGGGCAGATTATGTTTGTGGAAGTCTAAACTTTTTGCCAAATCATCTTTTTTTTTTCCTTCTGAGCAGCATGCAGCTACAAAGACTCATGAATGCTGACGTTCAAATCTTATTTTATGTCAACGTTTCAGAGTTCAAAGTCCTTTGATATATATATACACTGCTCAAAAAAATAAAGGGAACACTCAAATAACACATCCTAGATGGACAGTTTGATTTCACAGAAGTTTGATTTACTTGGAGTTATATTGTGTTGTTTAAGTGTTCCCTTTATTTTTTTGAGCAGTATATATTGTTTCGTTCAGGAGTTAAAACACTGTTTCACCTGAAAATAGACCAATATGTTCCACACACATCCATTTTTCATGCATTACCTGAGATTTCTGCAGGTTCAGGGAGAGCCAGACTCTGAATTTGTTGAAGATTTAGTTATGCTCCTTTGCTGCAGGTGGTGAAGTTGCAGCTGCAGACGATGAGGAGGCAGAAGGAAAAGATGTAGCCTGCAGCCAGTGCAGATTGTGCCCACCACTGGTATTTCTGTGTAACCTGCTGCTACTGCTACTCCAGTTGTGAAATATATTTTCTGCTTGCTGGATCAGACTCTGACTGCGTCCTCAGTCCTTAACATAGTGGCAGCTGTCGTGTTGCGGATGAATGGCACAGCCTGGATCAGACTAACGGAGTCAGAAAAACGCTTTTAGGACTAACTCTGTTGAAGAATGTATCCAAATCTCTGCATTTTACAAATGATCCTCTTAAGAAAACAAAAAAGTGGGACAAGAAATCTTCCACATTGTTGTGTTGCTGTCTCCCATCTCTGTGTTAGTCAGATGCTCTGGTGTCTTTACTTAAAAATTGGGTCAGTGTCCGTCATTTAGACCTTCACCTAATGTCATGTACACACACTGAAACTGTTGAATCTGATAGCGACTTGCATTCCTGCTGGCAGCCGGTTTAATCATTTTCTCATTTGTCATCTCTCCAAAACCAACCTGTGTTACAACGTCAGCAGTATTTTTGAACAAAAGCAAAAGCCTCAGCAACTTCCTGGGGGCGGGGAAATTACAATTATAGTTCATTAATGATATTGATAATAACATTGCATATTTTAACTTTACCAGAAAAAAAAAAATACATATACATGTGTATTATGTAAAAACATTTGGGTACATGTGAAATATGCTAACAATATCAGCTAAATATTACACGAAATGTTATTGAAATGCCTGTGCTAACAATAACTGGATACACCTTACAAAAAAAACAAATAAACTTTATTTTTACTTGCTAGCTCAAATTTTATTTTAATAATAATTCATTGTTTTGCCCAGTACAGCTTGTGCAGCAATACCCCTGATGTTTTGTTAGTTTTAAAGGTGAAAAACTAACATTCTTTAATTCTTTGACTTTATTGGAGGTTTAAAAGAGCATAATAACAAATAATGTCCTTATTAAAGGGTTTATAATAAATAAAACATAAATGTTTTAAATAGTCATAGTTTAAAAGTCATATCCCAAATTTGACTATTTTAGTTAAATTTAGGAATATTAATTAAATTACTGTACAACTGGCTTCATCTGTTTTTAACAGAATATTGAAAAGAGTTAACAAATATTAAATATTAATAAATCATTTTCTCTCCTTCTCTTACTTATTTCTTTCACTTATTAGTATAATTATATTTTTAATGAAGATATATATATATATATATATATATATATATATATATATATATATATATATACATATAACTGCCAGAGTTAAGTCAAAATTATTTATTGTAATGATGCATATTGACCATAAATATGTATAGTATCATAATTATACTAATTATACATAATTATACTAAAGCAATTTAGTCTCTTTCATTTTTTGTTTATTTAGTAATTAAACTGTTAATAAGAGAAATAAATTAAATTTGAAGTAAACATTCTACAGTTCAGTATCATCTACTAAAAATTCAAAAACAAATTTGAAAAACAAAAAAGTAAGTCATATTAAACAATACATTTCTCCAGAAACACAGAGAATAATTAAAATCTCATGAATGTAAAATAGTTCTTCTCTTGTATATTATGTAAAAGTTTCATTTTTCAGCTGAAATTTAACTTCTCTTTTTTGGCACATTCAACATTCCATACACAAACTGCTCACAGGCTGCAATAATAAGATGTGAATTTACAACTGAGGCTGACGACAGACTTGGCAGCCTCCTGTACCTAATCAATTAAATTATGTTTGTTGGCTTGTCGGTTTCTGGAGGATAATAAAGGTGGAGAGAAAGTCCATAAATAAACATTACATACCATACTGGTGTATCCCAAGATGAGAGCAAGTGAAACTTCTCGGGTTTTCTTTTTTTTTTTTTTTTTTTTATTTAAGCTTTTCCATTTCACAAATTCATTATTAGTCACTGGGTTTGCTTCTGATTAAGTTCCCAAACTTGAGTCTTCAGTTTCTGATCCTTCCATCAAGGCCTCACATGGCCACATCATCATAATGGGATTAGGTTGTAATCCAGCCACTTCCTCTACAAAGCAGACTGAGAGGCCAACGTCCACACTCTCTGAAACACTACGCCATTATTATGAACCACAGAGAGGCATTATATAGACACGCTGCATATCAATGAGCCTGCTCAGGTCAGCTTGTGACCCTTTGTTATTATGTTGAAGCTGGCTGCTGGTCAGTTGCTGTAAATCAGAGAAACAAACATAAAAATTGAATTTGTTTGGTTTTGCACAACTACGTTGATGATGTCTACGACATCATCAGCAAGAAGCTTGATGACATGAAGCTTGGTCCAATTGTAATGTAAATATACTGTATATGTGTAGTTAAGATAATTTAACTGAGTGAGGTTATTTATCAATTTTTATTCTTTTAGATCTAGATCTAATAGTCATTTGATTTTCTGCTAACTGCTGGTATAACTTTTGCGATTCTAACGTGAAAGATATTTTATCATGTATTCTTTCCTTTCTTTTCTGTGATGTATGCAATTATTTGTTCCCTGACAAATAGAAATCATTTTCAGAACTGATTTGAGACTGGTCGGAAAATGGTATATTGTATTTAATATGAGTTATAAGAGTTTTCATACATATACATACTATAGCAGCTTATGAACTGCTTTACTAAACACCTGATGGACACTGTCTCAGGATGCAAAATGTGTAATATTTACACCATAGTTTTTGTGCATCCAAAATATACATATTCCAAAGTACCTGGGGTGCTATCTAAAGCCATCCTAAAACCATTTGGCCCAATAAAGGTTCAGTATCTCTGGCTATTCACGTTCAGCTTTGGTGTCCTAAATACATGTTGAATGCATTTCATCTTTAACTGGTCATTAGTTCCCTCTAGTGGCCATCATAAAAGTTACAGCCTAAAATTTCTTGAGAGGAAAACCATCATTTTCACTTGGCACAATTTGTTTGTTTTGAAGGAAAGTGGCTGATTTGTGGCTTTTATAGAAGATAATGCAGTGATTAACATATATAGTATGTAAACTAGTTGTTTTAAACAATTTTTCTTTCGAAATGGTTTGTTGATACTTAAACATTTAAAACATGACATTGTAAAATAAATTATTTTCATTTACATTTTCACTTTTTTCCTAATAGCCACAATAAAAAGAATTTGTCAGCTAAATTAAACTAAAAGAAGATAAGAAAAGGACATTTAAAAAGGTTTTGTATGTTAAAAGTTCTTTTAGACGATATTTCTTTTTAATATTATGTTGAAAAAGAGTCAAAGTGATTTGACTTGGTTCACTGAACATTAATACCATTTTCTAATTTGGAATAAGCAAGTAAGTTAAACTTTATTTATATCCTATTGTCATAGAAATAGAAATGACAAAGTGCTTATTTGTGCTAATAATGCTTGAGAGTATCCACTCAGACCAAACAGTCACATAGCTTGGGCTAAAATTGTTGAAAAACAGACTCGACTTGCTCAGTAGCTTTTGTGTACTTTAACAGAAATGCTTATCACAATAGCGGCGCCGCGTCCTAAATGCGCATGCGCCTTATAGGTACGTGGGTTTCTTTTTTTTTTTCTGGGGCTCTGTCCAGCAGTAAATCAGCGCAACAGCCGAGGTCTTCGCGGTAAGGACTGTCAAACTGGCCACGCCTTTGAGGAACTAAAATGCCCAATCAGGGAGCTCTTAAAATGATTATGGATCCACCGTCCAATCACAGCATTAAGAGAAAAGTGTCCCCGCCCCTATCACTATAAACTATGTTGAAAATCCAAAAATTCCATGCGCTAGGCGTGTCAAATGAGTGTGAAAATATACAAAAAAATTGATTGATGTTATAAACACATAAAACAAGATGGAGCGACTTTTTGTGTTATTTTAGTTTATTTACATAAAAGATTCAATATTTTTGAAACATAGAAAATGAGAAGACTAAAGCGAATTATCATGTCTATGTTTGAAAAACGTCCCTTTCTCGGTTTTGTTCAATCCGATTAAAAAAGTAGTACCGATGAGAGATAAAGGGAATGCGAATATAAATTTATTTCGGTTTATAACTCCATACTTTTAAGTTGAAAACAACAGGAAAATGAGCCAGACTGTGTGTAGTCTAGTCTCATTTTTTCTCCCTCTCAGGAGGCTCTTCTTTCCAGCCCCTTTGTTCGATCCAGTCGGTGGGTTGAGTCAGAGACAGGAGGCCGAGCTGGACCCAATAAACCACCAGCACCGGCGAAACCAGAGCGGAGGAGACACCGAATCGGATAAACAGAAATAAAAAAAAAATAAACGGAAAAAAAAAAAAAAAAACTTTGACTGAAAGTATTTCTGAAACGGTTCTGCTTCTTTAAGAGTCGTTTTTTTTCTTCCTTCGACATCCTTTCCTAGCCGTCTTAGCTATCGCCCTGGAGTATGAACCGGCAGGCTGAGGCTGCTAACCCCACACCGGTCTGTCTCCATCATCCACGCTGATCCACGCCGATTCTCCCCTTTCAGTTTTTTTTTCTTGGCTCAGCATCCATATTTGCATCCCAGGGAGTGGCAGGCACTAATCCGCCCCGTCTCTCCCCCTCCTCCGCCGGTGAGGACCTAGAAGTTAGCCGCTCCTCGGACAGCCCTCGGACTCCGCATTTCCACACAGGAAGGTGAGGATTTTCCTGCATGTTTTGAGTCATTTCAGACATTTTGAAAAATTCTGTCTGTCTTTTTGTTTTCGGGTGGAAGTGAAGGGCAGAGTGAAGCACGCTGCCTGCCGCAGTCGCTACAACAATAGATCAAACTGCTGGCGTTGTGTTACATTATCATCCCGACGCTTCCATCATGTCCCTAAAGAAATAATATATTAAGGCCTTATTGCTTATTCCATATAAAAGCATCGCTTTAAACCACCAGCATCGCAATTTTGGCCAGTTTGATTTGATTGATCTGATTTAAAGCGTAAAATGACAATTTTTCTGAATAAAACTGAGTGTTAATAAGATGTAAAATCCAACGCTATGCATGAAAATCGCTTAATTTAATTCCTAGCACAAATCTTAAACAAAACGAACAATCCTTATTTGAGGCTATAGCAGCTTTATGTCTTCCTAATAGGCTCTGGGCCATGATTTGTAGGACATGCTCCACTTGGGCACCGGCCTACATTGGGCATATATCAGCCTGCTGAGACTATTACTTCACAATAAAAAATTTTAAAAAATAGGAAGAAAATTACTGTTATTCTTATTATTGCTTATGAGAAATAGATTTTATGACAGGGCATGACCTCCCTTATTGATCAAAGTGATCTAATGGTGTGGTTGTCACTGATTAAATGTGTGTAAAAGCTCACTTAGAATATATTTTAGATATATAAGCAGGAAACATCAGCAGCAAACTTATGTAGATTTACATTTTTTCTAAAATTCAGCCGTATTTGAGGGTGATTCAAGCATGAACAGCCTGCTTGAAACACCCTTTTTAAAAATGGTATTAAAGTTCTGCCACAAGTCCTGACTTGGACTAGGCCACCTCAGAACTTTCATTATGTTTGTTTAAGCCATTAAGTTGTAAATGTGCAGGTGTGCTTGAGGTCATGCTAATTATTGTCCAGGATTTTATTGCTGAGATCCAAATTCACAGTTTTCTCAATTACAAGAAGTTATCTTGAGCGCCAGTGTTTTTACCTTGAAGCTCTCTTTCTCATGGTTTGAATCATGAACTCTGACCTTGACTGAGCTAAGTGAAGTCTATAGCACTTTAGATGTTGCTCTGGCTTCTTCTGCGATGAATCTTTGATGCAATCTTGTATTAATATTGGTCGGTTGTCCATTACTGGGAACGTTCAGAACTATGTTGTGTTTTATCCATGATTTATCAAAGCGGGTTACCACTGCAGGTTGGTGCACGGTTTTAATAGTGAGCTTTTTGTGCTCAAAGTCAGTCAGATTATATGGAAAGCAGTGTGAATTTTTCGTTCTTGCCACAGATCTTCTTTGGTTTTGGTCAAGACTTTAACTGGGCCATTCTAGCACTCTAACTCTGTTCCTCCAGGGCTTCTATTCTGAAACTTTTAGATGAATCTCTGCTCCACCGTGTTTCGCAGTGAGCTCAGGGTGAAGTTCAAAGTATTCTATCGCACAAATTGAAAACAACTGAATTTTAGGTCTCGTATACATGTAGCTGTATTTTTATAAAAACAAATATCTCTGCCACAACGGAAACATTTTCAAATTTTACATGTAAAAAAACAATAATATTGTTTGGGATTGGTTTCTGAAATGTTTTCATCAACGTTAACTCACACAAACACAACCATTTTGAACAATACAAACCCATCAGGGGCAGTGTTACGCACAGCTAACACCTGTCAGCCAATCAGATTGCTTCACAAGAACAATGACTTCCTGTTACCAATTGAACGTGGCACCTGGCAGTTCATTTTTGGGGGCAGATATATATGTTGAACTACTTTTAATTAGTGTATTAATTACGTTAATTAAAAGTAGAATATAAAGCTATTAAAACACAAGATAATGTCTAATTACAGAAAATATTTTCCAGAAACCTCTGACAGAGGTTTTTAATAATTTATTTAGTTTTTTTGTTTCGGTGGTTTTGTGTGTGTGGATGTTTCTTCTTCTTTCTTTTCTTTATTCTTATTGTATACTTTCCTTTGATATGTATTTGTATTTGGTCTAGTTTCTAGTGTGACCCATTGTGAGACAATCAAATCTCACAATGGGTTATAATGTTCTTCATACATTATTTCTTGCCTTTTCTTCTGATGTTCTATTCTGTAAGAGTAAACCTGTTTGTTTTTGCACATTTTTGTTCAATAAAGATTAAAGAAGTCACAGAACAGCAGGATTTAAACACGCAGTAGGGTTTAAATTTAGGGTATGAAAATAAATGGAGCTTGGATAACGCTATACCGTTTAGATTTTTATTAATGGAAAAGGATCCACTTCCCAGTTATGCAGTGCTTAGACATAAAAAAATACAACAAAGTTTGTAGCTGAGTGTAACATAGGTTGAAAAGGTTCAAGAAGTTGTAATAGCCCCCCCTTCTGCAGCTGTTTTCTGTTGGGCTTATCTGAGACGATAAAGTCGGGTTTTGTCTGGAATTTGGTTTGTTTCGTCTTGTTTGGAGCTCACAGATAAAACAACCAGGCCACCGTACAAACTTTACTATCAATCTGAGTCAGTTTGTTCTTCAAATGGATCAAAATATGAAATTTGGAAAAATATCTTTGTGTCTGTAATGGAGGTTTTCATTCCTTGCTTTGAAACAAGTAAAATATAGATTGATTATTTTAAATGAAACTATTACAAGTGTAAACCGATTGAAGTATTTTACTGATAGATTGTGATATTTCCCTCGACTCTGTCTAAGCAGCTGCACATCTCTCCCATTCCCGTTCCATTCCTGCTTCAAGTTCAGTTTTCTCAGAGTTGAGGTTGTGGAGACTTGACAAGTTCCCTAATTTTTTTCACCTTTGTATTTTATATTGTTGGTGTACTAACATCTTTTCCCTTCTATTTCATTCCTTCAGCTAAACATGGAGAACAGCCTCCGCTCTTTGATCTAGTACCGGATCCGTACGCCTCCAGAAGATCGCTCCAGATCCCCGCCGCGTCCCTGCTCCTGTAAAATGAACATGCTAAAATCCAGTGGACTGAAGATTCCCGGCCGTGGGGCCAAGCATTCCAGCTCGGTGGGACGGAACTCTGTGGGTGGAACGTCCAGCCCTGTCGCCACTAAAGACAGTAAGTCACTTCCTTCTCCAAACTCTGTGAATATTTCTTCTCATCAGCAGGAAGTGGCTTGGAGCATTTATTTGTGTTTCTGATTAACACAGCTGTTTTAGGAAACACACTCAAGAACTTCAGTGTGTCTCTCTGGTCGGGACCAGAGAGACTTCTCTGTTTTCCCACTGGATTGATTTCTGACCTTTTTATTTATTCTATCGTGCAAAAACATAAAATCTTACCAAGTATGTTTGGTCTAGATTCTAGTGCAAATGTCATAGTACATGTGAAATAAGACAAAACTAACTTGCAAGTAACTTTTCAGAGAAATATAGGAGCTTGTTTTAAAACAGTTATTTCCTAATTTTGATTTAAAATGTACAGGTGAATAAGCAGATTAATTCACTTATAACAAGAGAAATAATTATGTTATATGTGAAATAATCTGCTAGTGGAACTAGTTAACCTATCAGAAGCTTCCAAACCCATGACATCATCATTTGAGTTTTCCTTCATTGTTTAAAGAGACAGTAATTATTCTCTTTATTCTCTGTTAATGTCTTCTTAATTTGAAGACATTAATAAATAATCTCTGACATATTCTTATTCTCATTATTTAGAAACAAATAGGTAATTCTGAACTTAAGAGAAGTTTGGTTTGATGTCACTTCAGACAGTAGCTGCATTTCCATTATAAACATGTGCGAAACTGTGTTGAAAAACCCAATTTCTCAATTTCATTGGATATGAAACATAACTAAAATCACAGGTGAATAAGTTTGTTCACACGATAAGTGACTAAAAACATTCCATGACGTCATCCTCCTACCACTTCCTGTTGTCTTATTTGTCATTTCCACCAGTGGCAGCATCCGGTGGTTGATCTTATGACTTGTATGATGCAAAACAGATGGTTCCTTTGCAACTTATTGCAAAATACACAAATTTTCATACAGTTGGAAAAAACACTTTATGGTAGATAAAAGCCTTTTAGCAAAAACTGAGGTTTTGTCAAAATTGTAGTGTTTGCACTAAGCAGAATTATTTTTGTAATTCCAATTTGCACAGTTGTATGGTGAATTGAAGCGCAGCTATTGAAATAAATTTTTTTTAAAAGATTTTTAACGTTCATACATAAAATGATTACGTTGAGCAGAAAGTGGACAGCGAAGCTGCTGAGTAAATCTTTCACTATCGCTCAGTTACACCAAATTACCGCCCTGTCTGAAGTAATCCCAGCTGTTCAGATCCACACTGTTTACACCGTTCAGTTGTAGCTCACATGATAGGCTTGTTCTCACAGCTCCACACGCATGTCTGTGCTAAATTACAGCCTGACGATGGGAACAGGAGAACGGCCGCCCTTTTTCTACATCCACCACAGTTACAAGTGTCTGTGGTTCACGCTGATTGCAGGTTTTCATTAGAGCGCTCTTAAAACCCCGACTGAACACCGTCAGGCGGTATTCTGCACATACCTTCTCAGATTCATTGGTTTTAAGTTGCTGTCTTCCTGTTTCAGTTCTGGGGTGTAAAACAAAATAGTTTGGCTTCAGGCCGCACGACCTTTAAATGTGTGAGCAATCAAGAGCGCCGAAAGCGCATTCTTTCCCTGGTTCATTAGAGCCACTTGAAAGCAGAAAAAACAAACATTCCTCTCAGTTATCCGTCCAAGTCTTTAATTTGGCCTGATATTTTTGGGGGGACGCTCTAGTTGCTGAAATCTCCTCTCTGATTCGCTCAAACTCAAACTTTACTCTCTTCTGTCCATAGATTCTCTCAGTGTTTTAGGATTTTTGTGAATGAACTTTGACTAGAGTTTGTAATTAACAGGCGTTACACACAGCATAGGCAGGGCTGATAAACCAAAACCGATGTTAATGAATGGAGCCACAAACAGCATATATAGCTACGGCTGAAAATCGTGCTTGTGAACACATTCTGACTTGAAGTTGTTAGGGGTCACAACCCACATACTCAACTCTGCTGCTCAACCCACAAATGCAGTTCACTGCTAATGAGGTGCAGTTAATTAACAAGTTTATTCAGTGGTATAATATTCATTGCTAACGTTTATTTATTTGTCTTTTTTTTCTTCTTTTGATTAAAATAAATGTCCTTATTTTATTTTTTATCCTATCCTTAATCTAACCCTAAAAAAGCCTTTTCAATAGAAATCTGCTCCTTTTTCCTACAAGTCTGTTACATAAACAGTAGAGTCTGATCAAGTGGCAAAAGTAAGACTTTCCTACAGCTGTAAATACCAAAAGTGGTATTTACAGCTGTAGGACACCCTTCATTATTTCAAACTACATCTTGAATCTGAAGCTGATTCAGCTTCAGATTCAGTTCAGCTTTAGTTGTTGAGAAAAAAGATGGAGACACAAAATCGCCTGCTGTATGTTATTCTGACTTTTTTTGTCTGGCAGCTGACACAGTAAATATTCGGGTGTATCGGAGATAGAAATTTGCTTGTGTCACAGCTGTGGATAGTTTTGAGAAAATTTTCAGCGTAGTGGCAAAGGGTTGCTGGTTAAATCCTCAAGAAGGTCTTAATTAGTCATGTAAACAAATCACAGCTCAGATTGTAAGAAGCGGTGTGTCTTTAGTAGTTTAATGAGCAATGAGATGAGATATTGTAGCTTTTATTCTATCCTTTCTACCTGAATGTGGCTAAAAACACACAGAGGGATTTGTTTTCTGCAGCAGATGATCTTCACAGTGACCTGGCCTCGTGCTCTGAATCCCAACCCACAGTTTGTTAGTTTTTGCTGCTGTGACTGTCAGAGACAGGGGCCACTGTGTTGGAAGACTTGGCTCTGCGTCCAGAGGAAGCTTTAAGCTTTCCTTCAGCTGCTTTTGAGGTGAAAATAACAGAGCCGTGCCACCTCTCCTGGTTCTGCTTTTCCTGAAACTCTGGAAAATCAATTTGCAGCAGCCAGGATCCTAGCTGTAGATGTGCTTCCCTGGCAAATACATGTGTAAAAACTTGTAAAATGAATTCCTCTTCTTCTGCAGTAGTGTGATGTCACTCTGAAAATATTAGACAAATAAACCTTTAATTTGAGGATGTCTTTTCAGTGGAGTGAGAGGAAAAAAAGAGCATAACTAAATACCATATTGGTGTAGTGGTCTGAGGTTAGCAAAACTAAATATCATGTTGGTATAGCGCTTTAGCATTAGCTCCCACTAAATAACAGGTGGGTTTAGCACCTTAGCATTAGAGCACAGGTGTCAATCTCCAGTCCTCAAGTGTCCTGCAGGTTTTAGATGTGCCAGAGGTACAAAACACTGGAATGAAATGGCTTAATTACCTCATTGTGCAGATCAGTCCTCCAGAGCCTTAATGACCTGATTATTCTATTCAAGTGAGGTGCAGCAGAGGCACATCAAAAAGTTGCCGGACAGTGACCCTGGAGGACTGGAGATTGACACCCCTGCATTAGAGGAACCAGCTACCATGTTGCTATAGCACCTTAGCATTAGCAGACCTAAACACTATGTTTGTGTAATGCTTTAGTGTTAGCTAAGCTAATGTTTATGATTAGTGATTTAGAGTTAGCACAGCTATCTCCTTAGTTAGTGTTGCCCAAAACTGCTGGAAACTGATCATGCAAAGCTTTGAAATGTTTTGTACAAGAAGTCCTGTTCAGCAGACAGTCTAAGAAACCATGTGAGCTCATGTGATGCAGCAATTAAAAACATCATAGCCTGTAGCATTGGGCAGAGTAAGCCAAATACTACCATCTAACAAGAGCAATGCTTCCCCTGAGCCTAGCAATATTACATATGAACCCTCCAGTTATTTCCTCACACATCAAAATGATCCACAACAAGATAAACATGACATTTTTAAATAAATTAAAGCCTGTTTGTATTTATAGAAAAGACCTTGAATATCCAACTTTGTCCTTTAAATGTTGGTCATGACTATGCTAAATGATACTGGACCACGACACAAGGCATTTAAAAGCAACAAATTGATCAAAAGTCAAAAACATTTAGGCTCAGCCACCCAACACCCCCTCCATCTGTCATCCACAGCTGTCACAACCTCTGCTGAAGGCAAAAACACAATGTCAGGCCTTCCCCGCAGATAAATCTGACCAAACATTAAGCGACTGAGGGAGGTGGTTACTGTTGAAAATGATCATAAAAAGTGGATTTAAAGAGAGAGGAGGGTGTGTGTGTGTGTGAAAGAGAGACCAATACAGTGAGAGACAGGGGGATAATTAGAGGGAGGAGGAGGAGGAGAAGAGTGTCCGGGAGGAAGCTGTGGAGGTTTCATTGTGCACAGTCGATGAATAGTGGGATTCAGATGGTGGTGGGAGGTGGCCAAGCACAATGGTGAAAGTAAAGGCTGTGTTTCCAGTCTTCCCTCTGCCAAGGATCCTTTTGCCCCTGCCTCCGTGTTGCCTAAGAAACCTGGATCATGGTGTTAGCTCAGGTTTTAAACGCCACACTGAGTCTTTTAACCTACAAACCTGCTTGATAAAAATAATTTTGCAAGCATTTTTAAAGTAGCATATCCAGAAAGTACTAGTGGTTTGAGTCTAAAAGCATCCCTGTAATCCAGAGCACGCCTCCACCTCTTTAGACTCTCCTCCACCTGCTCCCCCATCTGACTACGAAGCACAGTGTCATCCATGGGGATTGCTGCATGACCTCCTCTGTCTACCTGTCCATCAACACTGCAAACACGAAGGTGCCCAAAGCTCATCCCTGATGTAATCCCGCCCCTGTGACCGAACCGATTTGTCCCTTCTGGCGTACACTTGACAGCTTCTTCACACACACTTCTATGCCACACTTTTCTGCCAACGTTTTCACAGTTTGTCCTTCAGGTCAGCTGATGGCGATCACAGAAATGAAATGTGAGCTAACGGAATAAATGTTTGTTCGGTTCAAGTTAGAGCATTTCATGAGCACAAATAAAAAATAAATAAATAAAATCAAAAATAAAAATCTTGGTTTTGTAGAAGTAAATAAAAACACAGAATTGCGTGGCATTGATTCTTTTAATTACTTTCTAACATATTGCATCAGTTCCACAGGTAAAATAGGTTGTTATTAATAACCAATGACTCATTTCCATCTGGTTGTCATTTATATTTCTGGTGTGCTTTTGGCCATGTGGTATTTGCTTAGTGACATTGAAAGTGTAGGGAGGTATACTGTGCAGCAGGGCTCTCCCACTTTTAGGCTACGATCACTGATTTGTACCACTTTTATATGTGTTCCTAAATCGGATGTAACGGTTTTGAACAGTCATGTTGCATTTTATTTGACTTTTACGTCACTGACATGAGATATGCATCATAGTGCTGCACCAGAAGACGCCAGACTCCGTAAATCTGGATGTAAACAATGGCTGAAAAAAAACATTATTATGACATTATAAAAAGAAACAGCACAATCCCACCACTGTTGGTTCTCACTACACGACCAGACACACTTCTTTACGGAAGCTGCAGTTAATGCTCCACAAAACTCTGTCGCTATTGGTTGTTTTGTTTTTATTAGCTTCGTTCATCTTATGTTCTTGTGACATAAATGGCCGGTGAGGGTCAATAATTAACAGAGAATAAAAAATCTTTTGATAGCCCAGCTGCATAATGGGACAAAAACAGAGTGACCCACTTTGAAAGGCATCTGCCTAATGAGGAACCTCTGTGACCCCGGGTTTTCTCCAGATTCTGGCACAATTTCGAAGCGGTTCCCACCACATCGTAATATTTCTTCTTTAATAGTTGTTTCCGTCTCAGAAATCCGTATGTGAGCAACTGAGGCATAAGCTACATAAAACACAACAATTTTAGGCCCAAAAAGCCTCTGGCTTCCTGGTGCTATAGAAAGTAGACTGGCACCAACCACTGCTGCTGTACACACACAGGCAGTGCTGCACACCCGACCGCATGCTAATGGTTCCCTTACAGACTGCTGAGATGCAGCTCGTCTATGTGTCAAACAGACAACATCCCAGGCAGCATGGCAGGGTTAATCACCGGCATGTCACTGATACTGTGTGTCTGACCCACTTTTCACTAAGAATTAGAGTATCGTCTGATCTGCCTTCTGAATGTTGCCGCATAAGCATTTTTTTCCCCTGCAGGAATGTCACAGTTAAGTGGGAGGAGGTAATTTAGTAGAACAATGCAAGAAAGTGCCAAAATTCACGGATGAAATATGATGTCTGTGTTTTTCAGGCACTCCACCGAAGGCAGTCACTCCAGCTAAAATCTCAGAGGAAGGCGATGATGTTGTAGGAGACTACACTGTTGGCGAACAGGTGTGGGTCAACGGCGTCAAACCCGGAGTCATCTCCTACCTCGGGGAGACCCAGTTTGCCCCCGGACAGTGGGCCGGAGTCATATTGAATGACCTAGTTGGCAAGAACGATGGGTCGGTGGGCGGCGTGCGCTACTTCGAGTGCCAGCCCCTCCAGGGCATCTTCACGCGGCCCTCCAAGCTCACCCGACAGCCGGTCGGAGAGGGGAGCGACAGCCACTCCACCGACTCGGCCCAGAATCAGACTCACCAAGGCAGCAGTGGTGCCCCCGCTGGCCCGAGGGTGGTGGTGCCGCTCAGAGAAGGGCTCCTCAACAGCGCAGTGAAAACGGGAAATGAGTCGGGCTCCAACATGTCGGACAGCGGCTCGGTTAAGAAAGGTGGAGATAAAGACCTGAGAGTCGGAGATCGAGTTCTGGTGAGTAACCACTAGTTGTAGATTGGATGGATGTGATGCAGGAAAATATTAAAATTCTGAATGAGGAGAGAGGGTCATATCTGTTGCCTTGTTGGCCAAATTAAATGAAATCCAGAAGGCAGAAAAGTATCAAGGATTTTTTTTTCTTTCTGCTGAACAGTAAACAAGGCATAACAAGATTTGAATTCATCAGTAGTAAATTTGCCCTAATTAGAAATAAAAGTAGGCATCTGCATCAGCCAACTGTGAAGGTTTGCCAGATTTGTATAATTCGAGTGCCAAACAAAATCAGTGCACAAATAGCCCACGAGCCGCACTTTGGACACCCCTCGGGTCTAAACAATCTATTGATTGATACTTCCATCCATAAAAACTTGTGTCTGGAAAAGGAGGGAGTTTTGATGTAGAAACATTTAGGGCGACTCTGGCTACAGGTTCAGCTCCTTCAGTCATGTCAATGTGCCCCTGGGCAAGGCACTTAAGGCCAGTTCGCCTACTGATCTGTGAATCGGGGTATAAATGTGCACATTTATGGGTGAAACTGGGTGAACATGCCTCAAGTGTAAAACACTTGCTAGTGGTCAGTATTGGTAAAAGTTTAGTTCCAAACAATCTAAATGAACTCACACAGTTGAGGGTTGAATATCCACCACTTATACCAGAAGCTTCTTGATGCCAACAGAAATAAATGTTTGTGGTGTAACTTGCTAAAGGACACTAGCAAGTCCTTTAGCAATATATACAATATCAGATGCATGTATATGTTTTAATCTGTACGTCAAATTTTCACCACATTTCAGTTGCAGAAAATGTGGAGAAGAGAAGAGACATAGTTGTATGTTAGAAGACCCCTTAACGTCACTGTGACGAGTGACATTGGACGGCTTCTGGCGCACACAGCGTTCTCTCTCTGATGAATTTGACCCCGGCCCCCTTTGCTTTCCATTTACTGATGGGCGAGGGGGACTAGCACCTCCATGCCGCTCAATTTTATAAATCACTCTGGATTACTTTCAGCACTTAAGGAGAGGAGCGTCCACTGCTGACACATTGATCAGTGAATCCATCTATTTCCTAAGCCTCTCCCAGTGAAATCCATCTGGCTGCGGTGGCGCGGATGCGCTGCTATCCAGTCGTCTCAGCCCTCTGATATTTTGTGAAATTAGCACAAACTCAGATTACACGCTGTGGACACAAAGCGAGTGGTTGTTTCTCTGTATTTGGTGTCAAATTCTAAAACGGTGGCAGCAGAGGGAACACCCTGAAGAGGAGTTTATCAGCGCTGACTGGGAACCTTTCTGATAGTTTTGTCAAATTCAAGCATTTTATGGTAAAAGCATAATTATACGTGTCGAGGATTAGACGTTGTGAAAGGAAGGAGTAGTTTTATCTGTGCACACGACACCCTGGTGACGTTTTAACCCTGATTCGCTGAGACGTCTGCTGGCGACGCTGACAGACAGTTTCCGACTAACGTCTTGTGACATCGCACGTCTCTGTGGAGTCACAGAAGGACGACGGTGCCTGATAACATCCCCCAATTCACTGCTTTCTCTTTTTACATTTGTCAGCTTAATCTTAACATTTTCTCCTAAATTAATAACATTTTAACAATTTATGAGGAATATATATTTTCTGTCCGATCATTGATTGGATCTGCCGATTCCAATATAACCGATACTGATTTTTTTTTTTTTTTTTTTTTTAATGACTGACACTGTCAGGTTTTATAAGATGACAGTACATAAGGCTGGGTTTGCTGCATGACAAGGGAGACAGACCCTGTAAGTTTCTCACTGGTGGGAGGGGCTCACAGCAACATTCTTTGGAAAAAAAGTCACTTTAGGCGTCTGAAAAGCAACAAATGTTTTTCACCATTTTTGAAGGAAACGTACTGTAAACTCACAACTATTCACAACTCACAACCATTAGCGAAAAGAAATGCGTGGATCAGTTGATTTCATGTGAATTTTTGTGGAAAACTGGAAGGGCTGATTCTTAAGATCTTTGTAGAGGTAAATAACCTGCCAGATAATCTAGTACCAGCATTGATTTGAAATAAGCTTCTATATCTATCTGAAAAGTTGCTTCTAACTTAGCTCTTTTTCTCTTTCTTTATACTAAGACATAAATAAACTACTTAGTAAGATTTTATGTTTTTACAGTGTGTGCTGCCTCTCACCCAATGAGCGCCTCAAAATAAGTACCAGCACCCCAATGACCGAGCAAATACCAACGTCACCTAGCAACCAAGATGTTGCTAACATCAGGTGGAAAAAAATGGAGCTCAAAATCTTGTACAGTTTTTGTATTACTTATTTAATCATTTTTAGCTAATTAATTTTATGAATGAAATATGTGTTTTTGTAAAGATTTGATTAAAAAGTATTAAAAGAACACTGAGCTTTTAATTTTTGTCCTGCCAGATGTTACTGTACTCATATTTCAAACTGTACAGCTCTCACACTTTTGTTAGAAAAACTAAATTCTCCCGTTTGGCCAGGAATAAATCTCGTAAATACCACAGGGAGATATTACAACTGTTAAATATGGCAACACGTTCTCATATTTAAAACAATTTTCTGCACTTAACCAAGTGTACCTCAAACACAAAGTTTTGCAGTAAAACTTTAAATTATTCATTTAACCTTTGAAATGTCATGACGTGGCAAGATGCTTCCAGAAAAAAAAACATTCATTTGGCTGGAAGATCCTGCTTTCATTAGGTCACTTCCTGAGGAAATGGGATGTCAGGAGTGTTTTCATGTGTGTCATGCATGTGCTCGCCATGTGTGAGAGACATTCAGCAGCTGCAGTGCGTGCAGCTTAGACTGTCCTCCCAACAGGAAACCATTATTTTCACCCAGGGATGTGACAATGCTGGATGAATTATTTGTGATTGGTGATTTTTTTTTTTTTCCCCCATAAATTTATAAAAGCTGCAGCTGCGTTGTTGGAATACCATTTCCCTGAATAAATTGCTCTAAAGGAGATGAAACAGATGAGTGACACTATAAGGGCTAAAAGTTGAAGTTTTCATATTTTTATTATTTTCCTCTCTAAGCTTCTTCTTTTCACTTCAGTAGTTTCACTCAGCAGGCTCCAAAGCAGCATGTGAGTTAGCAGAAAAGCATCAGTTTGTGAATGGGTCCATTGTTCAGCAGTGCAAAACCCTCCTTTTGTGACTGCTCTTCATCACTTTAGTGGCCACATCTGAAACTGGTTGTTCGGAGCAATAAAAGAATACCTCTGCTGCAGTTTTTTTTTCTACAAACCTGCATGAATCATCCTGCTGTTTTCTCCAAAATGATGTGACGTTATCGGAACCTACTTACACTTTAATGGGAATGGCCTTACCACCAGGTGCAACATTGCACCATGTTTCATTTGTCATGCATTAGCGTTCTGCATACTGGCAATACACTTAAGATATTTGGATGCACTGTAACTTTAAACATTCCTCACCTTATGTGTATTTTTAGTTCTTGAGATACTGAGAGGGTGGAGGAGACAATGTATAATGGTAAACAAAAAAAAAAGAGTCAGAGAAATGTGGATCTTTTGCAGTAGGCGTTTGCAATTTTCAGTAATAGTATCAATGCCAGCAGTGGACAAACTTCCACTCGTCCGCTAATGTGAAGCAAAGCTAATTTTTTAGTTGGCGCTTTAGCTAACACTGTTTATGCAGCAGTTCCATTTCCTCTCCTCACATCCCCTCTCTTTTTTTCCCAATAACTTTATTTCAGGTATTAAACATACAGGAATAAAGTTAATTTACATAATTTACATTATGGAGCATGCAAATTAAATTGGTGCTAGAGCGTTATACTCTCTCAAGGACAGATGTAATTGGTTCTGAAGGTAGGACTTTAGCATTAGCTTCTTCTAAATACACATTTATGTAGTGTATTAGCGTTACAACTTATCTATCATTAGTGCTTTCGGATTAGTGCAGCTAAATTTTTTCCGAAATCCTGCAGCCCTAGTGAAAACTAAAGAAGACAACAGACAGGCAATGGAGAAAGTTGCCCATCTTTCTCCAGTTTCTTCCAGTTGCCTGTAGAAGTTTAAAGCAGGTCTAGGTTCAAAATCAGTATCAAAAACTATGAGCGTTTCAGTTAAATCTGTTCTGTCTGCTGTTTGAAAATGAAAAGAACCTGCCAAGACATAACCATCCAGCTAAAACGACTCAAAAACCCAGAGAAAGCCATATTACATCCTCTACATCCTCGTTGTGAAATGGGATGCCTCCATTATATAAATAACTGTCTCTGTACTACGTTTAAAATTAGAAGTGACGCCTGATATCCCACCACCTTGGTACAACATCTCTCTGTCAATAATCTCCAAGTCAGCATAAATGTTTATTGTCTCCATGTTGATTTTATCAGTCTGACAGCCATTTTTGTTTTCAGGTGGGAGGCTCTAAGATGGGAGTAATACGTTACATGGGGGAAACGGACTTCGCCAAGGGTGAATGGTGTGGGGTGGAACTGGATGAGCCCCTGGGGAAGAACGACGGTGCAGTGGCTGGTACAAGGTGCGCACTCACATTTACACACATCACAAATTCCTAGCTCCTGAAATTCCTCTGCTATGTTTCCCCTAAAAGGAAATCAAGGGGAAGGATGTGGATCTATATGGTCAGATGCATGACTTCCACCAAATAGTCCTTGAAAGTGGCTGCGGCTGACCCCAGATCAGATTTGCTCCATTTATCAGGCTTATGTTTTGAGAATGCTGTTGATATATTTATGCAATTATAAAGACGATTTTTTATTAAATGCCAGTGATAAAACCCTCTAATTATTATTTTTATTAAAACTTTACACTTTTGCTACTTTAACAAAAAGAAACCTACAGGAGAACCAGAAACTCAGTGCGAGCGGCCATCTTCCTTAACTGACACACAGACAGAAAAACACAGAAGTTCTGGTTCAGGAGTACTGTCTATGTAAGAGGTGATGGCAGAAGTAATTGGAAGGTGTTACTTTTAAACAGAAACTTAGAGATGATAGACAACCATTTGGGTTGGATTTTACGGTAAATTGCCTGTAGGGCAAAACGCATTTCGACTGGTGCTGCATATTTGAAGTGCAAACATGCAGAAAAAAATGGTGAAATGCACTACAAACACTCCAAAACACAAACAAACCAATACAACAATAAAACAATGCAAATGCAATTACTGTACAGACAATAGAAGCAAAGAGAAAACATGCTGCACATAGAAAAGAACAACTGCAAATGTAAAACGTTGCAAACTCATAAGTGCATCAGGCCACTATGGGAGTCTGGAGTAGGACATATTACTAACTTGCTGCTTGTCCATAATATTGTAAAAGACACTGTTTGAAAAACTAATGTAAACTTGTAAACTCAAGTTTAACATACAATTTTCTTCCTTTTTCCATCTTTCTTCTGGAAATTCTGTCTTTACTGAGCGTCCGGTTCATATGATTTGGTGGTCAACTCCCCCTAGTGGTCTGGAGGATTTCCATTTTGTTTGTGGTGTTTTATAATTGCTGTTGTTTTTGCTGTTTGCATCATTTTCCCTTGTGCTTCAGTTTTCTGCAGTTGCAGCATTTTTCTGTTGCGTTTGTTATTCGTGCATTCGAAGTGTAATTTGACGTTTGCATTGTGTTTGCACCTGTCATCCACCATAGAGAAGTCAGGCTTACTGCTCTCAGTTTGTACACAGAATAAGTGTACAAACAGTGAATAAATGTGTTGACAACTCCAGTGTTCCCCTTGCAGTCCAAAAGAAAAATGTGAAGAAAAGTGATTCAAAAAAATACTTTAAGAGGTTGAATGATTAAATTGCTTAAACTCAAGCATTTCAATATGAAGCACAAACTTGTATAATATTATAACTTTTTCCCAATAGTCTCCATGGTAATCAAAATACCAAGCATCCCATTCTCCTCCCTTTTTCAGATACTTCCAGTGCCTTCCGAAGTTTGGCCTGTTTGCTCCCATCCACAAGGTGATCCGCATTGGTTTCCCCTCCACCAGCCCAGCCAAGGCCAAGAAGAGCAAGCGGGTGGCCATGGGGGTCTCCTCTCTGGCCCACAGCCCCAGCAGCTCCTCCATCAGTTCAGTCAGCTCGGTGGCCTCCTCTGTGGGTGGACGCCCGAGCCGAGCTGGACTGGTAAGACGGCTGCAGTGCGCTCCAGGCTCACGCTGATAGCAGACGGGCTGTTTCAGCATGAGTGTGACGAGCAGTTTAAAGGATCTGGTTGGCAGTCAGTGGTGTGTGTGTTTGTTTGCTCTCTTGTGGAGGGTTGGATGAGCAGATCTCATCTCTCATGTCTTGGTGGGTCATACTTTCATAAAAAAAGATCTTCTATCACTTACTTAAACTTCTGAAATCTCTGAAACGTAGAAGCTGAAATCTCAGAAGCAGCTTTTGAATGTTTTTGGCCGCGTTCAATCAGCAGGCAAACACAACTTCTTATCACAGTTTCACAGCAAAAAAATATGATGTGTACCACTTCTATAGGAGTACTAAACTGCATGTGGGTCTGATTGTTTTTGGAGCGTCATCAGTCTGAACGCATCTTATCCGTCTTTTACATCATTGATGTGAGAAATGTGTCATAACCAAATTCTGAAACGATGCAAAAACCTCTGAAGACACTGAGCACAACTTTTTTTTCTTCATGAAATATAAACCAAAAACAGAGTGTTGGCAATTTGATCAATAGACAGGAGTGTCCATTATTATTTGCGTAAACAGTGCACCGCTGTGAGACGTCAGTGTTATTCTGGACATAGAGGTTGTTTTGGGGTCGTAAGCTGTTCAAACGGACGTCTGTTTTCAGATACTTTTACATTTAATTAGTAGTGTGAACCATCACACACACAAAAAATCAGATTTCAGCAAAATATCAGAAATTGAGCATGAAGACTTGGTGTGTGAACGTAGACAGAGTTGGAGCATAACTTACTGCAGGGTTGCCAATCTTTAGTGGTTATTGGGTAAGTAAAACACCATTGGCAGGTTTATCACAATGTTTGTCATGAAATTGGATTTAAACTGTGTTCTACTCATAGTTTCGTCTCTAACTATGGATGTTATACATGAAGAAATAGGCATTTTTCTCTACTTTCACCCAGTTGTTTTTTTTTGTGAATTCTCTTGAGAGGAGAAATCCAAACTGGAATCATTCCCATGACATGTTGACTTTCAATCTGGTCTGTAAGCTGTATATCTCTAATATAAAGCACTAGTTTATATTATTAGGTAAAAAATACCCAATAATATAAATATATGGATTCCTGAAGGTTCTGTCACTCAGGATTTAATTACTTCTTTCCCACTTTGCTTATAGTTTTCTGCAATTTCCTGTTTATCTGAGGCTTAAATGCTTATTTGTGTTGAAAAGAGTGATGATGTGGCCCTTCCTCCCTTCTGCCCAGAAAAGGCAGAAATAAGTGACTTAGCAATATCTACATTTTTGGTTTATTATTGAGCATTTCTTGTTAAGTGTTTTTTTTTTTTTCCAGATATGACTTGTTGGGGTCTTCTCATCTAATTGCAGAGATAGCAAGTAAACATGGTTAACCAGGCTGGTTTAAACATTCTGCAAATTGAAAGATGTTAAGATGTTAAGGAACTGGTTTAGCCGCAGCCTAAAAGAGAGCTTCATCCCATTTCAGACATATTGTCTCTTTAAGACAAAGACTCAGAGTGGTCCTGGCAGCAGACTGAAGTAGATAGGGCATCAGAGTATCTCACATTGATTTTTAGCTTCTGGTTACAAGCCAGCGCTTGGACGGAGAGCACTCCCCTCTACTTTCCTTAATTGTTGGCAGCGGCGTCAGACAGCACTGAAAGCAAGCTTTGTGAATTATCTGGCGGATCACCCTGACTGAGCACCAGATATTCAAAAAATATTTGCCCCGTCACTTTCCTTTAGCAGAGCACTAAAGAACAGAGGATTTTCTAGTATCTGTATGACTGCTGCATTGGTAGAAATTTACATTAAATGTATGTAAGAAAAGGAGTATCTCCAAAAATATTATTTTTTGTTCTCTCACTTAGTTGCTGAAGCAAAATCCTAATTTCTCTGGTTAATTCTGGTTAAATAAAACAAAAAAACAATCAGCCTTACAAAAATAAAACCCTCCTGGAAATCTTTGAAAAGAGGTCCCTCTAGTGGACAAACAACATGTTGCATTGTGAAATATTCTCAAGTAGGAATACATGGTTTAAATGCTATTTTGGAGCTTTTGTTTGTGCTCAAGAGTAATGAAAATAAAAATAATATGTTATAATATGTTTGCTAGGTTTGAAAGATTTTCATTGAAGAGAGATGCTGGCTGTAAACTCATAAATGAAATCCTGACTTGTTAATGTTAATGTTGTGATCTCTGAGACACTTTGTTGTCACTTTTGCCTAGAGATATCATCCTGAAATAATTCCTGGATTCTTTAAGAAGAAGAAGAAGAAGATGAGAATGTTTTGATCCGACTCTTTATTCATACGGGTATTTTTGGACAGAAGTGGGAGCTCTTTTTAAGTACTAGTTCCACTGGCAGATTATTTTACTTATAACAAGACATGTTTCCCGTGTTATGAGATAGTCTTCCAGTGGAACTAGTACTTTCTATTCAATATTCCAGAACTATAAGAAACTCCTATTACTTGCTGAAAAGTTACTTGTAAGTTAATTTGGTATTATTTCAAGTGTACTCTACAATAGAAAGATAGAAAAATGAGTCAATTTTTGAGAAAAAACTTTTGGGAAAGATCAATCCCAGAATATCTGTTTCCTTGCAAATGTTTGACTTTTACAACTCAGAAATTTTGGAGTTTTTTTTTCTTGGAAATCTACTCCTTTTTAAATGTTTCTAGCTACAATAGCCCTAATACACTCTTTTATGGTGCACTTGGAATAATTCAAATTTAAGAATTAAGATATTTGCACTCAAAAGTCGACCAAAAATACTTGGTAATATTTTGCAGTGTTTAATTTTTGACCTATGTTTCTGTCACAGTACTGTGACGCTTAGGGTAACATTGTACGCAGCGGGTTGGCAACAGACGACCAGGCAGCTGATTCAACACTCATCTCTTAATGCTTCATCTTCCTTCTCGCTTTAAGTTGACGGAGACGTCGTCGCGCTACGCCCGGAAGATCTCGGGCACCACGGCGCTCCAGGAGGCCCTGAAGGAGAAACAGCAGCACATCGAGCAGCTGCTGGCCGAGAGGGACCTGGAGCGCGCCGAGGTTGCCAAGGCAACCAGCCACATCTGCGAGGTGGAGAAGGAGCTGAGCGTCCTCAAGGCTCAGCATGTGCAGGTACAGAGAGAGTCTGGGTGTCCGGTGCATTTCAACGCAACAAACCAGAATCAGTCGTCGTCTTTTGTGTTCTCAGTACGTGACGGAGAACGAGAGCGCCCTCCAGCAGGTCCAGACCATGTTGGCCAACACACAGAAAGACAAGCTGGAACTGGCCAATCAACTCGAAGAGGAGAAGAGGTGATGTCACTCACTCGCCTTGCTATGACAAAACATGCAATGTTTAGTTTGAATGTTGTCTGTAAATTATTGTAGATCGAAAACATACAGCCCCTGTAAAAAATATTCAGCCCCTTGGATGCTTTACCCTTTTTATTGCTTTCAGAAATCTATTATGATCCACAAAATCTGGCCTTTTTTGACACAACAGATACAAAAAAACCTTTTAAAGGGGACTTGTTATGTAAAATTTACATTTGCAAGTTTTTGTGCATCTATTTTGGATCTCAACGACCCAAGCACTTTAGAGAACCACCCATAAACATTAACTTACTTTTTTGGCAGTAAGTTAATGTTTCTTGGTGTCTGAAAATGAGTTGTTTCAAAAACCTTTGGAGTGTAACGTAACAAATCAACTGGCACTGCCCCTCACTTAGCAACCCCACTGAAGCCCAGCCGGTTACCTAGCAACTCCATCACATTTAGTCAGCTGATTTTACTGCTGTATGCGCTGTACAATGGCTGCTGAAAAAAGACAAATGTTTTGTTGTTTATTTACCATCCAGAAAGCACTTGCTGCATTCTTGTTGGTTGCGCAGGAGGCTTCACTTTTGCTTTTCAGAGATGGATGGGTGTACATCTGTTTGCAGCCATTTTTACATGTAGATGTAAACGTTGAGTTGGGGGGGGGGGATGTGGCCAGCAGCAGCTTCTTCGGATTTAAAGCTCATTCTGAAAGCCAGAGAAATTACAAAAATAAATTCCCAGTGAGGGGTATATTGGTTTTGTGTAAGTTTGCATGATTGCTCCGAGTCATTTGACTAAACTTTGTCTTTGGCTTCCCTCGTAATAATCAACATGTTTAAACGTTTGCAGGAAAGTGGAGGACCTCCAGTTCAGAGTGGAAGAAGAGTCCATCACCAAAGGAGACCTGGAGGTAATCATCAGAATAAAATACCTGTCCCTCTTGCTAACACTCAGTATAGATTGTGAATAAGATATTTCAGAACCATTTGCATAAGGGTCAGATTAGTTCAGTTGAGTCTTAGACAGAAAAATGCTCTAGATTAGATTTCTGCAACCTTTAGACTCCAAAGAGACATTGATTTCCTTCAGTCAAACTAAATAAGACTCACTTATATACACTGATGTTATGTAACCTTTTGACAATTTTTTACGTGAAATATTCACTAAAATAAATATTATCATTAAAGAGTGAACATTTTTGTATTTCTTTTTTTAAGGTTTTCTAAAAAGGAATAAACATTAAACATTATTTCGAACTAAAGATAAAATTTTTTTTTTTTTAGAAAATATCAAATATATGTTACTGGTAGTTTCGCTGTCAATGTTCAATGCAATTATTCCATAAAAAAACTGTTCAAACTTAAATTTGTTTTTATTGCAGCTTTTTTCTAAAAACCCCCCAGAAAAACGAGGAAAATTAGCCGAGCCATTATGTCCAAAAGCAAAGTTCCAGAAAGCCAATAGATGTACAACTGACAGCTTTAAGTCAGTTCAGTTTTCAATTCAATTTATTTATACAGCTACAATTCCCAACAAATGTCTTCTCAAGGCACTTTACAATTCAACCATACATACATTCAAATTGATCCTTTAAAATTTTGCTTTTGTTTGTCTCTGAGTTTGTTTTTATGCATGGAGGTGAGGGTTATTAGTTACACTAATTAATAATCACTGATAACTGACTCTTTTATTTTTTTGAATGATTTGTTAAGACATTCAGAAGAAACTAACAGGACATCATTCATGTTAATGTGTTGGTGTAGATCCAGGACATGGCAACCCAAAACATTTGTCAGTTTTCCTTCTCGAGACAATTTTTCTGTGGCTCATTTAAGAACTGACATCTAAAAATGCATTTCATAGATTCTCAAATACTGTCAAATATTAATGGCGAAGTGCTCACATCACTGAAGTCTTCAATTCATATTTTATTGCACTTTGTCAATGAAATCTTCAAACATTGAATCGTTAAAGGACTGGCTTGTCTTTCGCATTAATTGGCTATAAAACGGAATGGGATCTGCAAAATGCTGACTTGATGAAATCCAACCTCGAACGATCTTCAGCTTCACTCTGATCATCTGTTGCCGCTCCATTCAGTTATTCCTCTCTGATCTGCATTCGTCTTTTTTTTCCCTTTCAGCCTTTCCTTTTCTCTTTCCTTTTTCTGTCTGTGTCTTTGTGTTTTTCCGTAGACTCAGACGAAATTGGAACATGCCCACATTCGTCAGCTTGAGCAGAGTCTGCTGCTCGAAAAATCGAGAGCAGAGGCGCTCCAGAAAGAATTAGAGAGGCGAAGGGTAAAAAGCATGAGCCCGCTGCCTGTGCTTACTGTCCTGTGGTGTTCTGCCTCTTTGTTCAACAGCATTTAAAACAAGCTGCTCTGGTTCAAGTCATGTCCTGTCTGCCTTTGGTTTCCACATTTCAATTTAACCCTGAAGAATGCTGATTATAAACTTACAGAATATTAATTTAGACTGAATTACCGGTGTAATATAGATATAATTGAAACATAATTTGCATTTTTTGCCAGTGTTGATCTTTGTCTGTGTTTCCAGTTACTGAAAATACCTTAATACTGGTAACGGATCACTCCTACAATTGATTAAGAGTGACCATTCATAATTGTTACGTTTTTAGACTGTAGGAGGAAGCTGGAGAAAACATATTCATGCTTAAGGAGAGCATGTAAATGACCAACAATATGTTTCCAGCTATGCACCTCTGTGCAGCCTAATAAAGAATTAACCCAGCTTATCTTGTCAGATTTTAGTTAAGTTTTGCCTTAGCTTCGCTTATTTTAGCTTATTTAAGTTTAGCTTTGGCCTTAGCCCATTAAATTTTACATTAGATTACTTTAGCTTATCTTTATTTTTGTCTTAGCTTATTTTAGTTTACCTTAGTTTAGTTTTGCCTTACCTTATTTTATTTTCAGCTTAGTTTATGTTAGGTTAGGTTAGGATATTTTAGTTTAGCATAATTTAGCTTATCTTAGTTTTGCCTTAGCTTAGCTTATTTTGTGTTGGAGTATTTTAGCTTAGGTTATTTTATCTTAGTTTATTTTTTTCTTAGTCTAGCTTATTTTAGCTTAGTTTAATCTTTCCATAGCTTATCTTATTTTAGCTTATAGGGTATGGTAAGGGATAATATTTGAGTAAGGGAAAGGGAATTTAGTTTTTATTTTAGGACACTTTAGCTCAACTTACTTTAACTTACCTTAGTTTAGTTTTTGCTTTATTTATGTCAGTTTGTTGTACGTATCAAATCCCAGATTTGATCATTTCCTTTGTACTGTTATAAAATAGAGCAGGAATCCAAAAACTACTGACGCTATAAAACAAAGTGACACATAACGAGCAGGTGGACAGCTTCATTGTTTACTTTTTGCACACTCTCTAGGATGGATGTCCTTTAGCTCCATATCCATTTTTGTGTGGTTATGTAATTTTTAAAGCTTGAAATGTTTGTGGATGATTGTGGGATAAATCATAGAGATAATTTCCATGATGTCCTGTGCAGTACCTTAATATGCTGCGCTGCACCTCCTCGTGAGAGTCTCATCAATAATAAATAGGGTGCCACTCTTTTTCTTTTCTCTTCAACATTTTGAAGATAACTAATCATTGTTGAAACACTTGATTACTGCTTCTGTCAACAGGGAAGACGCAGACATGTTGCAGAATCCTTGAGGTTGGGCAACAGAACCAAGGTGAAAACAAAGATGCCATCTTGTTTTGGCTTTGATCCGCTGCTGAGCTGTCTCAACTCTCGACTTCAAATTGACTTCAGATGCTCTCGGCGGCATTAACCTTGCATAGACTCTTCCGTTTTCTGGTTTCACTCCTGTGTTTCTGCATCTGGATGCAGTTCAGGACAATGTGTTTAAAAACTCTGCAGCCGATTGATTTCTCACACGGTTGTACTGTGTGCTGTGCAGCAGGTCTTTCTCCTCGATCTTCTCTTTAATACAGATGTGTGTGTGTGCGTGTGTGTGTGGAATGTTTACAGAACTGACACTTTTTTCGGGTTTGTTGTTGGCTTCCTCACATTCGCTTGGCTGCTTTTAGATGATCAAACAGAAAATGGCCTTCTCTCATCCTCTGCTTCTTTGGACAGTGACACATTGATCATTTGGCTCATTTAAACATTTTGGCAACGATGCATTGACTTTAACTTTAATATCTTTCAGCTTTTATTATCCTGCTGGTACCATTACTTTGATGCTAGTCTCCTGAAATAAAGACAACATTCACTAATGGCTATCAGGACAGAAGCTATTTAACGCATCAGCAAGATTTGGCTCTAATAATGAAAAAGACTTAAATCTCACTTAATTATTGCTTTTACATTAATAGGGAGGATATCTAGCTGCATAAATTGTTACTTAGGATTATAAACCTACAGAAGATTATCACCTGGTCTGCTTTTAAGTGCCTCCTTATTCATAGTTTTGGATTCCAGCCTGTAAATGGCCTTACATTTACAGGCTGGTTAATTAGCCTTGCGAAGAACAGAACAATGTTACGCAGCAGGGCGGCAAAGTCAGCAACAGTCTTCTTCGGGAGACGAATAAACAAATCAACAGAGTTAAATGCTGGTTGAATATTGACCTTTCATTTAGTTGTAATGGCTTGGTCAGCTCGCAAATTTGTACCTTTGTGTTTCGTCCAACCTACTTCAATTTCATGCCTGTAAACAAACAGTGTCGTAACAATCAACTTAACTGTTTTACGTATGTTTATATTTCACTTGGTAGATGGGTATTTGATTAATTTTGGAGTAAAATCTCTCAAGTCTTGTATAATATGTTGTAGAGCCACATAATAAGTGCTTCCTGACAGTTCGCTCTTTTTCATATCCAAGTTTTTGGGTGTAATATGGAGCTCTACGGAGTTAGTGTCAACTTAGTCCCAAGTGGCCAAAATGGCATCAACATCAGCCAGACCATTGTGGATGAAGACAATGTCCAGATCCTCTGAGACTAAGGAGCCGTTGGTCTGATCCTCAGAGACTATGAAAGACTTGGCATCAGCTGGATCATCAAATACTGAAGAGGGATTGCTCTTACCTGGACTGAAAACATGGTGTCTGGAGCCTGAGAGACTCAAGAGGTGACTTCATGAATCTTTGCTACTAAAGACATGATCACTGGAGACTTGGAGACTGAATTGGTGTCAGCTCTCACAAGTGTCCAATAGTCACGAGCAAGACTATTGGAACCTGAAGATGCGCTGGTGTCACTCAGATATCCAGAGACTGAAGAGACAGTTGGCTGAACCTTCAGAGCCTGAAATATTGTTGACTGGACCCGCTGAGTCTGAAGAATCAACTGCTCCCTGACCCTTAGAGACCGAAGAGGTGTCAGCAAGATCCTGGTAGACTCAAGAGCCATCTGCATTCACCTGACCCATCAACGGGGCTGTGGTGGTGGCTCTGGTTGCTATGTGGAGGATAAATCAGGGAGCTGAACATTCAGAGGGCGGAGGTGGCTTCAAAGAGGGATTTTTCTTCGATGTATTTAGTTTGAGAAAAACTTCAGGTCAGGAGTGCCCCAGAACTTAAGACCTGCCATCCTATAACCTTTAGCTGCATCTCTTCTCCAACTCCAACATGCCTGAATCAATTGATATATTGTAATGACAAAAAGCTAAACAGTGTTTTTAATCAATGGATGTGTTTGAATCTGAGAGGGAGCCAAACGTTGACCAATCTGTTGCTGTCCACATATTTTATTTATTATTTATATCCACTGCAATGCACTTTACTGCCTCAAGTCTTCAGCAGTTCCTCTTTTGATTTCCGTTGTCCTGAAGCCTGATCTTTGCTTGTTTTCTGGCTTAGAGTTTCTTTGTTCTGCGGGTCGCAGTTTGAAGTTCTTCATCTTCAACCTTTAAAAGGAAATATCTCAGAATCAGTGATGGAAGTTGCTTTGTGTCTTATCAGCAAACCACCGTAGAAGAGCAGAGTCGCATCATGCAGCTGGAGGAGGAGCTCGCCCTCCGAAGGGCTGAGATCCGAGACCTCCAGGGTCAGCTCAGACGGGTCGACGTGAGCTCCCAGCAGGAGGCCCCGGGGACCGACACCAAGCCGGAGACCGTGCTGCTGCGCGAGCAGCTGCTGACGGTGGGCCGCGAGCACCACAAGGAGAGCAGCGAGCTCAAAGAAAAATACGAGACGGCGTTGGCGGCAAGCAAGCAGGAGGTGGAGTCGCTGAGGACGGTTGTGGAGAAACAGAGCGCTGAGATCGGCGAGATGAAGCAGAAAGTCCAACAAGCTACCAGGGAGAACGTGGAAATGATGGACTCCTGGAAGGTACTCTCTTACTGCTTGGTCTTCAGATTGTAGAGCTTAAGGTAGAACAACGGCGACACTTTGTTACTTATTACTTTAATGGCATTTTCTTTATTTCAGCCTAAATGTGACTTGTTTTGTTTTCTGCACAGGCTAAGTTCGACATGTTGGTGACTGACCATCAGCGATCCTTGGAGGAGCTGAAGGCATCGCTGAGCAGAGGTCAGTCTGCTCCACAAGGCCAGGAGCAGGACGTCCAGGAGCTGAGGACCACTCTGGAGAGCCTAAAGATGGAGCACCAGCTGGAGATGGAGAACTTAAAGGCCAAACACAAGATCGAAGCCGCCATTCTGATCAAGGAGCGCGAGGATCTCTGCAATCGCCTTCAGGAGGCAAGAAACCAGCTGAATGAAGGAAGGTCTGACATGGAAGCTCAGAGCAGCAAGGCGGCTCTGAGCGAGGCCTCCCAGAAGCTGCAGAGGGCGCAGGCCAGGCTGGCAGAGATGGAGGCGCTCCAGGTGGAGCGAGACAAAACGACGACGGAGCTTCGAGACAGACTGGAGCTGTCAGAGAAGAAGATGACGGACTACCAGGCCCTGCAGAAGGCCCAGGCTGAGAGCCAGGAGGAGATCCAGAAACTGGAGGAGAAGCTGAGGGTGACGGCAAACCAGCTGCAGGCTGTGCAGGCGGACCACTTTAAACCTCACGATGCAAACGTAAGCAGCTGAAGGAGAAGATCTGAGCTCACCATTACTCTGCTTTACCCTCATGTCGAATGTTTTTACAGCTGTTTATTCTGTTTCAGATGATAGAAGATAATGAAATTTCTGATGAGAAGAAGAAGCTGAAACAGAATATTGAAGGTATTTATATCCATTTAGTAGTCGGTTATCTTTTGCAACATAAGAATTTGCTTGATAGCACTTGTTAGATTGGTAAAGATCTTTTAAAGTTCTGCATGTATGCAAACGGATGCAATCTTAATAGACCAGACAAAACTGATTTGCATTGCAGGCGCAGTTAATTTTGTATGTCTGCCTTCATAAATATGCAGAACATATGCTGATAATCAGAACACTGGGAGGAGTATATACACATGTAATGACTGCAATGTGATTTATTAAACCTGAACCAGGTTGCAGGAGTTTTGCTTGCCTCAACGTTTAGCATGTTTAAAAAGCAGGCGCAAACTGACATGCACCAATTTCTGCAGTCGCTGTGGCAAGAATGAGGCATGGATGTAATGACGGAAGATGTTTTTGTCAAAATATGTGGAACATTTAAAAAATAGAAAATAAAAATATTTTTAAAATATGTGTCAATTTTGATTTGGCCCAGAAAAAAAACGCTGCAGTTTTTATTTGTCTGCTGCACGTTCAAAAACTTTTGAGGCAAAAGATGATTGGTTAAGACATGTTAATGCAGGTGGACGACTTAGAGGATTTATGCAATTAAAGTTTTTTTTTTTTTCTTCAGAAACAATGGAGAAGTTGATGAAAAGGGAAAAAGAAGTCTTCACGCTCTCTTCCCAGGTCGAAGCTCTGAAAACACAGATTGGAGGTAAATGTTGAGCTCTGATGGTCTTCATTCTTGTACACATCATACACAGATGCTATAGTTCAATTAAAATAAGAACTTTAACATATTTTGCAAAAATGTTGATTTCGTTTCTTTCTTGTTTAGATTTTGAAATGATATTTAATGTTACTCAATCACATTTAGAAATAAAAAAAATATATATATATTATGAAAAAGTTCAATATTGTTTTATCAACCATTCCGGGAAGTGAAACTCATATATTGAGTAGCTCTACTACCCAAAGAGTGAAATATTTCCAGCATTTATATGTAACAATTGAAAATGAAAAGCTGAAATTCAAATAAAAATATTCCATCATATAAAAAAATTATATTTTGAGCAGAAACGTCAAGCTTCTGAAAAGTTTGTTGATATTCAATACTTCCTCTTAGCTTTCTATAAACTTGCTTGGATACAGAACGGTGAAGCAGCTTCATTAGCAGTGTGTGGAGGATGTTAATAACTGTCCAGTCAGCAGTTTTCTCCACCGTTGAAGAAAGCTCTGCTGGTTTTTTGAGTTAGCTAAGGATTTAAATATTTAATTTTTTCACTCTTCTAATTTCGTGAGACTCAAAATTTTGGGTTTGCATCATCTTTTAGCTGTAATCATCAAAATTGCAAGAAATAAAATCTGGCTTGAATCCAGATAAGATGAGCTTCATCTCCTGAAAATGGTTGACAAAAATTTTTGACTCCTTCATGATATTCTAATTTCTCATGTATGCATGTACGTGTTTCTAACCACTGACAGAGTTCGCACGCTGCGGTTCTTTGCTTCTTTGCAGCTTCTTTCTTTTGATCTTTTCAGAATAATCTTTTGAACAGCTCTGTGACATCAAACAGACTCAAAATGTGCTCGACCCAGCTCACATAATCAAACTGACGCCCTCTGAAGAATGGTAATAAATCATTTATAGAGAGAAAAAAAAAGGTTTAAAGGGCTGTCTCTTACAGGATAAAATTCATTTTTATTATTTTAATACTTATTTTAGAGTCGAAAGTTGACGGTGGGACAAACGGGAGGAAATCTCACTACTTCTGACTTTGAGTTAGAGGTCAGAAGTAATGGTAATTACGGTGAAAAATAGCTTTTTGATTGAGCTTCTGACACATACTTAGCAGAGGGATTTAAACATAAGCCAACATATTATTCCTCTTTGGAAAGCATTGTCATCAAGAGACAAAGGTAAAGGGATAATTATCCTAAGGAAAACAGATATATTTAACTTGGCTTGTTCTATTTTAGTGGCTGGCTAACAGACATACCACAATGCATCAAGTTCTTTTTTAGTATAACTTTATTTTCCTTCTGCATTAGCTCTGGAAAGTAAAGTTCGCTCTGGGGAAAAGAAATTCGAAGCTTTAGCCAAGGAGAAGATGCGTTTGGAGGCGGAGCTAGAGGCCATGACCAAGAAGTCCCATGATGCATCAGGGCAGCTGGTCAGCATAAGCCAGGAGCTGCTGAAGAAAGAAAGGTAGCTGCTGGATTGATCTTTCAATCTCCTCCAGGACTCTCTGGATAATTGAGAAAAATCAGCAGAAGAGAACGAGGAGGAAAAAAGTTTCCCCATCAGTTTGATAGAAATGACTCACTTGGAAACAACAGATAATTTATTGATTTTATTGTGCTTATTGTGACCCAGTGACAGGTCTTCTGATTTAAAGCAACATTTTCTCATAAAAGAAATTAACTCCATAGACAGTAAAACACACCGAAATGGTTTTAAAAGAGTGATGGCCAGTGATGATCTTTAAAGCAACTCAAAGAAGCTGCTCTTTTTATTTTTTTAGCTGCAGTATAGAAATTGTAATTAAATATTATTTTGAAAAACAATATTATGTCAGTAATCAATTAATTCCGTAGGTATTAACTTTTCAAATATTTATTTCTGTTAATTATGGTGATTTTCTTCTTATACCTAATAAAAACGTGACAGTTAAGATCATAATATTAATCAGACCTTTAAAAAACATTTTTAATACAGAAATGTGGACTAACCTGCTGAACGCTTGTTATTTTCAATTTATACTTTTAATCAGACAAACGAGCCTCGTCGAAATGCATATTTTAATTTATTGCATATGTCTGCTCAGTTCATCAGTAGTCTGGATTTATTTTATTTAAAATTGATTTGTTTTGCCTCAAAAATACAATGGAGACAACCACATGTAGAAAATCATTATATTCTTACATTAATATTAATAATTTTATCCTGAAAATGAGCACAGTTTGCATCAGGCTTAAAGTGGAAATATGTGGATGTGATGACTGAATATAAGAACTTTTTTCATCCTTGGCATTAAAATTAGTTTTAAATCTAATTAATAATGATGTTTTTGTGCTACAGCTGCTGTTTTGTGAATTGTAATGTTTTTTTTCCTCTTTGCTCCAGGAGTCTGAATGAACTGCGGGTGTTGCTCCTGGAGTCCCACCGCCACTCTCGGGACGTGGAGAAAGACCTGAGCCGAGAGGTGCACAAGGCTGAGTGGAAGGTCAAGGAGCAGAAACTTCAGGACGACATAAAGACCCTGAGAGAAAAACTGCTTCTGCTGGTGAGAACAAACAATGGCTTTGATTTAATATCGCGCTAATCGAATTGAATCGGAACGACTCCAAGAGCATCAGTAATATTTTTTTTGTTTTTATCTACTGTTCTTGTCAATCTGTTGGAAACTGCTTTGTCGTGAATTCATTTTTCAGAAACATAAACATCCCACAGAAGATGGGACTCGGAGGTTAGCCGCCTGCGCCATCTTCTTTTTTCAAAACTTAATTTATTTCATTTTAAATAAGAAAAAGAACATAGGCTGCATTAAATATTAAATAAATAGAAGAGAGCTGTTAAGAAATATTAAGAACCTGTAAGATGATTAGTAAATGTTATTTGCTGTACTTTAGAGCAAATAGAAAATCTTACCAAGTTTTTTATAGTATAATTTCTAGTGCTAGTGTCTTTATACACTTGAAATAAGATAAAACTAACTTAAAAGTAACTTTTCAACAATATTAATAACTTCTTAATATTGATTTTTCAAAAGCACTATTCCCACAGGCAAGTTATTTCACTTATAACAAGGCCTTCCCTCGTATTACTAGTGAAATAATCTTCCAGTGGAACTACTTATTCATCAATATTAAGGAATTGTTGACTTAAATTGAGCTCCTATAGTTTACAGAAAAACTACTTGTAAGTGAGTTTTGTCTTATTATAAAGGTGCTAAGATATTTGCACTAAAATACTTTGTGTATTGTCAGTGCACCTGTACTGTTTGCCCTAAATTACTAGAGGGACATTTAATTATCATCCTCCAGACTTTTATTATTTAATAACAGCTGCATTTCAGTCAATTAATATAACTCAATTTTTATATTTCTCACATGCTACTCCATTTTTCACTGGATTCCTAAATCTTCTAAAAGAGCAATAAATGGACGTTTTTACCACAGTAATAACTATGTCTCCTACGACGTTATAGATTGAATTTAAAAAGATGTTATAAAATATCAAAATTCGTAACTATAAAACAGAAATGATCTGTTATTCTTGTATTTTGGGTCCCAGTAATTTCTGACACTGTGTACCCAGCAGTTTTGCTGCTGTTGGCTTATATCAATAACTCGTCTCATCTGCGTTTGTTTTTCAGGGAAGGGAGCGGTCGTCTCCTGACCACCGGCGGTACTCTATGCTCGACCCGTCGGCTCTGGACTCGGAGGTTAGCCGCCTGCGCCAGCGGCTGCTCAACACCGAGGACGCCCTGAGGAACGCCTTGGAGCACAACCAGCAAGTCGACAAGCTTGTCCAGGCCATGCGAAGACATCCAGATAAGAGCCAGGTGAAAGTGGTTTAAAAAGGAGTACGCATGTTCTTTCAAGAAGCTTCGTCGGCGTTAAAAGCTGGAGAGTGGATGGCATGTTGTTAGTTGGGGGAATTTGAATGGGAAGCAAAGCTAGTTAAAAGATTTGCAAAACTCATCCACATTCTGGTTTTTTGTTGTTGTTGTTTTTAGCTCTTTTCCTATTGAAATAAATAGGAAAGTAGACCAGAACCTGTGCATTCACTTGTGAAAGAAGACACTTTTGTCAGACAAAAACAAGACTGTAAAATGAACCGAGTCCAGACTTAGCAACACAAGCAGAGCTCCAACATGGTTGGTCAGCTGGTTCTACTGCTGTGTGTTGTACAATTGCTGCTGGAAAAGATAAGTGTTTTGTTGTTGACGTACCATCCAGGACCCGCTCGCTGCATTGTTGTTGGTTGTGCAGGACGCTCCGCTAGTGCTTTTCAAAGACGTATAGTTCTGTAACTGCGCAATTGTTTGCAGCCATTTTCATGTATGATTGTAAATGGTGGGGGGCGTGGCCAGCAGTAGCAGTATCATGGGCTATTTTTATACTTCAAACACTGATTTGCTTTGTAAATGCCAAACAATATCATGTTATGTAGTATTGCTTTCCAAGGTGCATTTTCATTCAGATATTTTCTATATGCTCTACGAAAAAATCTGTGAATAAGTCGGAGTTAAATTCCACAGAAAAATCCTTGATGACTGACCCGCGAATTGGCAGAGGCCCTCTGTAATGTCTTTACCAGGCAGATTAATTCAAATTTACTCTAATATATCTGAAAACATGCACGTCCATAGGGCACTGGATGTTTAAATGTTCTGGTCAGACATTTGTCTACATGTATCATTTCTGTTTGTTTGGGGTTTTTTTCAGGTTCTAGGTGCAAATTCGGCGAATGGAATTCATCACCAAGAATCAGACAGCACTCAAGAGGTTGTTGTTGTTTTCTACTGACATGTTCTTAATTCTTAATTTTTATTTAATTACCTGTATAATAAATTAAATAAAAATCAAAAAGAAACAGGAGAGGGCAGTAAACGTACATGAAGGGAGCCATTGACAAACCCAGAAATATTTTGTCTGTTACTCATTACCATCCCACATCTACACATCAGATAGTCAAAGTGGTTTTGCTCTCTTGCTGAAGCCAAATGCTTTCAACTTTCTTTTCTAGGAACAACACTGATGGGGGCAGCAGCGATGATGGGCCGGGCGACTCCAACATGAACCCAGACTGACGTCGGGACCTTCGGACGGGAGCAGAGCGTCTCTCGATGCTGCTTCATTGTTTCCGTTTACAGTCAATGAATACCAAAACAGTGAATTTATATGTTGTTGCAGAATGCACCTAATAGCCAATCACGAAGATCACTTAAAGTACTATAAAGTATGGGACATGAAGAGATATTATCAGTGAAATAACTGCTGAGAACTCAAGAGAATGGCAGCTTTGGATGCTTTAGAGTAGTTAGGAAGCTTCGTTCAACAAGTCAGCGGGAACGCCTATTTTGAAGGAAGAGCTATCGGACTGACTCTTGGTCGCTTTCTTTGTTTTATTTATTGCTGTTATTTTTGACATTTTGCTTTCCAATAATCCTCTGTACTGCTTGAAGAAACACCCGAATTCTGACGTTTCTATTAGATTCTGATTCAATCTGATGTCACCGAACTGTAAAGGTCAAAAGTCCCTGTGTAGCGCACACAAGCAACAGAAATGTTATCTCTTTTTAATCCCTTCATGATTGTAGTCAGGTTGTATGCATTGTATGAATTTTAGATTTCCCTTTTATAACATCCCTATGAATGAACCAAGTGTGGCCCACATAGAACAGAACAGAATTTGCAGCGTATCCTTTTTTTAAAATCAGACGCAACAAAAGTGCAGAAACCAACCAACAAGTCACTCTAACCTAAATAAACAGTTACCAGGAGCAACTATGTGTCTTAATATAAACATTATATGCCTTTTCCATCCTTTCAGTGCATTATTATGAAACAACAAGACAGCAGTGGAAAGCATCAGTATGCTAGCAGTTTTCTGATATAAACCCACTGGGAGCCGTAGTGAAACACCACAGTGGAGCGATCTGATGTGGACATGATCTAATGCACATGTAGACCAGCGATGGGAGAACCAGTAGAACCAGCACCAGAGGACAGAAGTTTTCATCTGGACTGAAGGAGTTGTGTAAAATCAGGCACATAGTGACACTAAGACACTATGACTACATTCACACATATCCGACTTTTTCACTGCAGTCTGAACGGCCCAATTCCAATCCTCTCACCGCCCAAAATATCAGATTTGTGCCACTTCCATATGTGGTAATATATCGGATGCGTGTCCCGATTGTTTTCAAAGCGTCTGCAATCTGAACGGTCATGTTGCATTTCATCCAACTTTTACATTATTATCACCCGTCGTAATTCTGCACCAGATGATGATGACGGCACCTGGCTTTTATTTCAGGTCCAATTCCAGCTATCAGCAAATGCATTTACGTATTTTCTAAATATTTTTGGTCTGTACTAAATATTTAGTTTTAAGCTAAATATTTAGCTTGATAGATAAATATTCAGCTCATTAACTAAATATTTAACTCACTAAGTAATATTTAGCTTGCTAAATATATCATTTAGCTTGCTAAATGAAATATTTAGCTCAAAACTAAAGTTTTAGCTCACTAACTAGATATTTAAAGTGAAACTAAATTTGTAGCTAATAAGTAAATATAAATATTTACTTATATTGCGTAAATTTTTAGCTCACTAACTAGATATTTAGTTTTGTTTGGAAACTAAATAGCTTGCTTACTACATTTTGAAGTTGGCATTTATCCATGAATAAATAACTTGGTGTAAATTTGGCTTTGAAAAATGAACCCTGATCTTTTCCCCCCTCTATGCCAGGCTAAATGACCAAACTTGTTGCTGTTTATTTTTGACTGTGACTTTCCAATCAGGACTCTATAGGAGTCCACTGGCACATGGACAAGTTTCCAATAAAACCACAGCAGAAGCAGCTCACTCACCCTAACCCTGAATCCCTGGACTGGTCACCACTACTGCCATCGTATCTTGAGAGAAAAATGTTGGTTGTGCATTTGCATTGAATGCCACTCAGTACTACTAACATTGTAGAGAGAGACATTGACATTATTCTTGGTATTATGGTCTGGGGAGCCACAAGGAGCCAGGTTCTCCCATGTTTCGTCTCAGCTTCAGATCCAGTGAGGATTTTCTGGATCTTAAGGGTCCAGCTACATGAGCTGGAGTGTAGCATTGACTGTATGACTCTGATTTGTATCAAATTATTTCTTAAATTTGCCCCTCTCACATCCCTGAGCTCATGCAGCCACCTCGGTTATCCATGTGGTCAGATATTGTAATCACTGCATTATGGCCACACATGAGTTTTCCACTGGTTAATTTCCCACAACCCTCTGGTTATCTAGCTCTTTTTGTCTATGGCTGTACAAAGTTAGAGAAACTACAACTTGACTGGAATGAAGTTATGATTGTGAAAAAGTATTCTGGCTTTGCTTCTTTTGTCACATTGGAATGTTTCAGACCATCAAACTAATTTTAAGGTCAAACTGAGATGACCTCAAGTGTACCAAGCCTTTGGCCCACAAAGCTGACATTGGTGGAATATTTGAAATGTGTGCTGTTTTGCATCTTATTGACGCAGTATTTCAGAAAATGAAGATTATGCTAAATTATCTTCATTTAGACAGCTGTAATTGCATGTAGACAGCTGTAATTGTAATTGATTGACTGCATACTTTTTGCTCCCTAAAAGAAAATCCCAAAGGAAAATGTCCAAGCCTGGGTTACCCATACAATGATCCAAAGTACACCAGCAAGTCCATCTCTGAAGGTCTCAAAACAACTTTTGGAGTGGGATAGTAAAAGACTCGACTTTTAACTCCAATTTAGATGATGTGCCAAGACCGTAAACAAGTCGTCGATGCTCTAAAACTGTCCATTCTGGCTAACTTTAAACAGTAAAGGGCCAACAGCATGGCAGTTGTATCAACCAAGTACAATCAGTTATTAGACACCAGGTTGGTTTGGACAGGTACTTTCCCATGTCATCATTTGAAAACTGATTTTCAAAGACTGACCACTGCCTATTCGCAGTTTAATATTCACAGTTTTACTGTGGAACGTAACTAAAAATTATTTGCGAAATATTTGCCTGTTCTCTTAAGTGTTTTGTAGAGCATGTCTAAAATGTTGTATTTAACAGAAATTGAAGCTCTGGAAGCTGAAATAACTCGGCACAATGCTACTGGACTTTCTTTCAGCTGCTGTTTGCAGAGCAGCCAATCCAGAAGCACCATTTATTTTCCTTGGCGCTGATTGCCTGAACTGAGATAAGGAAATTATTTGATGTTAAATTCTTCTGTAGTGCTACAACGACTTCCATTGTGTATATTGATACACATTTAAGTATATTTTGGTGTCTGGACTATTAAAATAAGCAGTTATAAATGTTTTTAGAGGGGATTTCTAATATTTGCAAATAGCGGCCATAACATCCATACCTTTAGTAGTTTATAAATTAATTTATACACTACTAAAATGTTGTTTTCTTTGTCCTCCTTTGGAAGTAAAAAGAAAAAAAATCCACTCAACAGAAGGTCTGCATCTATTGGATCTTTAAACTCAAAAACATTTTGGTGTGACAAAAAAAGCAAAACTGAAAAAAATGTCTAACTTTGGGAATACTTTTCACAGCTATGTACCTCTGCAGCATTGATATGTTAAAAAACCAATGTTGCATAACTACACTATATCTTCTTTTGTTATACTATTTTTAGGTGGTTGCTGAAGGATGCTTTTGAGTTTGTCCTTAAAATCAAAATTGCTTGGACTTGGGATGCAAACAATTAATCGACTTATGATTAATTGTCATAAGTCTAATAAACCATTAATTGTCCATTAATGGTTTATTAGATTAGGATTAGTTCAACCCAATTAATTATAAATGTCCACTTACCCTTATTTCATTGTTGCAGTGTGGCCACCATCCAGAAGAGGGCGCTGAAGGTCGTTCTCGAAACTGAATTAAAGATGGCGGGGGTATTCCAGTACAGGAAAAAGAAACGGTCCAGACAGTGTCTGGTGTGAGATTTAAAGATTCCTTTTTTGTTACAAGATAAAACTCGGGTTTTTAAGAAAGTGTCCGCTTATCAAGTAATTGTTAATTGATCAATAAGAACAATTCGCTTTAGATTAATTCCTTAATCGATAACTTGCATCCCCAGCTTGGACAGAAGGTGGCTGATTATGACCCTGGAAAGCCTACAGAAGAGGGCCGTCCTTCAAAAAACCACAAATTATTGTAGTTATACTTCATTTACTGTGGACTCTATCAACCCAGATCTCATCCGTTTGGTAATTCATGATGTTTTGTTAAAATGGCAGCCAACGTGAGCCCATCCTTTTGCTGTATTATCAGAAGTATACCTGCAGTGCTTTACTAACCCCTGAAGGGCTGTCACACAAGCTGAAACCCAAACAAACAGACAGACAGACAGACAGACAGATGTGGGATGATGAAATTCACCCAGCCTCTGATTAACAACGCGAGGCTCTTGTTTTGTGCTTATGCTGTAAAGTCTTCCAGAAATTGATTTATCCATGTCTCATCTGAAGCAGAAGTTTGTTTTGTGGGCTTGCTGGAGACATGAACACATCGTGCAAGGCAGCATAAAGTTGTATTTATGCTGCCTTGCATTAATACAACTGGGTGTATCTGTATTTGGTCTCCTCCGCTTGGACCCTTTGGATTATTGCTGCAACGGTTTTGGGGATTCAGTCATTAAATATTAACAATGTGGCTGAGAGTCTGTCAGTTTTGTGTGCTTGTTTTTCAGCTCTGGGTTATTACTTATACAGTTCAATCTGTTTTTTGCTGATTTCGAGAAACAATATCCACAGAAATCACAGTCGTTTATTCCTTCCACCGCCACAGCAAAGCACTTTCGAAGAAACTGAACTTGTGCTGCAGATCTTTAATCCAAATCTGCATTTTTAATATTATCTCCAAATGTGTTTTCCTGGTGGTAAATTTAAAGTACCCAGTAAGAGGATGTTTATTTTTCATTCCTTTTCCTGGAGGCATTTCAAGCCTCCTGGTATCACTTTTATTTGTTAGCCCTGGCAAAATGTCAGCTCTTATCTATGTGCCCTAGTTTTCAAAATTTGAGGGCAAATTAGCAACATTTAAACAGCTTATGTTTTGACAAAAAAAACAAAAAACAAGAAGCAGGCCAGGCAAACGTCCCAAAACAGTATGTGAAGAATAAAATAAGGTTTATTATGAGTAAAGTTTGCACTTTGTTGATGGGTTAAACCACAGTAATACATTTTCTTGTGGATCAACAATTTCTATTTATCTCCATTAACTTTACTATACATTAAAAGCCAGATTGTGTTCACCGAAACCACTTAGAACAGGTGCTAATCCTAAAAATAATTTAAAAACTCCACCGCTATCCCATTACGCAATCAATGCAGAGGCGTATTTAGTCATACTGGGCCCCTCTTTTAATTTTCATCACTCTTGTCTAAGACTTCATATTGTGTAGTTTTGTTGGTAAGTACTTTCAATCTGCAATGGAAAGTAGATAGCAGATTCTACCAATCTTCAAAAAGGGTGTTTTTAACTTTTTAGAAGAAGAAAACATTTAAGAAAATATGTTTTAGAAACGCTCTATAGTGATTGGGCTGGATTTGACTTTAATGTATTAAATATGGAAACAACAGCCCTTAAATTCAAAATAATTCTAACAACAATTCCAAATAGTTGTTAGAAATAGATTGGTGGGACAATGAGGCCTTGCAGGATTCAAAACCTATCATGGAGGAAAAATTGTCATTAAGATGTGCACATCTTTTGAATCTATGTTCAAAAATACATTTATTTTCATTACACCGCAAGAGTTCTAGCCTGTTGTAAACAGTTAATGCATATTTTATAAATGCAGTATTGTAAATAATTTTACTTTCAGAGTGAAAAATTTAAAAACTATAGATAAGAATATGACAACCTATGATGATAACTGAGCTAAAATGACTTGGAGTAGAAGTGGGAAGAAGGTAATAATGGATTAATGAGTACAGGAGGGTCAGATATCAGTGATAAAATAATAACTGGAGAAAAGTGTGAAACAACAAACCTGAAAATCAAAGTTTATGGAATAGTGCAAAAACCATGAGTTGAATTTGAAATTAATGGGGAGCATTGATCTTGACAAATTGTCAGAACTTTCAGAATTCATCTTTATATTAAACGTGCAGCTCACATTTCTCAAAAACTACTGCAGATTACAAGGAAATGTGCTGCTACTGTAAACTACAATACTAGCAGGTAGAGAGCAGAAAAGATGAGCTCTATTGAGGAAAGCAAAGTGCAGCATGGACCTTTGAGTAAACAAGGACAAAAATGTGCTTTTTGGTTTCCTTTTGTAGTAGCGTATGTATAATAAAAACCTAACCATACATTCCTGATGGAAGGATTAGAGAAGTAATGGAAAATCCAGGTAATTATAGGTGAAAGGTATTTGAGAAAGAAATCAACTCTTAAGTGTCTGCCTATTTGTCTTTTTTTCCTATAGAAATAATTCTTAATTTAATATTTTTCTACAAATAAATAAACAAATAAATGCTATTTTGTTGTTGTTTGTAATCATTAATTAGATCAGAAAATGCAATTATGAAAACCTCCAGTAACAGGCTCAAGATAATTCTGACTATAAGCCTGCCAAGAATTAGGATATTTTAATTTTACTAAAAAATATATATAAAAAAAACTCATTTAAGATTTTACTTTTGTTGTACCCTTTAAAAAAAAACAACAACAACAAAAAAACACCTGAAATCCACATTGTGAGTTACCTTTTGGGGCCCCAGCTGGGGCCGCCCCTGTCGGATCAGGGATTTCCTAAAGCAGAACAGAGTTTATGAACTGGATGACATGATTTTAAAATAAATACATCTTTGCATGAGTGAATATTCGTTCCCTATGCTCCCTTGCTTGTGTCCAGAGGTTGACCCGTTAATCCTGTATGTAAATCGCAGCCAATGGATGCTGCTGTTGAGCTGGGCTGGGATTAGCAGGAGACGAATGAGTTTCAATTTTACTGGATTACAGAACAAAGAAAAAGGGGAAAGGGACACCCTGCTCTGTTAAGGGGCATAAACAAGAAACAAACTCAGAAAATAAGACAGAAAAACACTCGGCTGCAGGAGTCGAAGCCGTTGTCTGGAGAGTGATGCGGATTACGGTGTTTTAGCGGACATTGTTGGATGGGAATTGCGGCTGTTTCTGATGGATTAAAACGGGGGAATAAACCGGGATTGACAGCAGCAACAAGGCTATTTAATCACTAATTAAGGTGGGATTTTAATACTCTCTTTTATTAATTCTAAACGTCTTGATTGATTAATTTAATATAGCGTGGTTTTTGTAGTGACAGCGCGGTGAAAATGTACGGATTATAACCTAATTTCTGGACTGGGGGAGGAGATGAAAGGCTAGCGTTAGCAGGCAAGCTAACGACTTGGAGCTAGCTGGTTAGTTAGCTTAGCACCTGTTTTTGACCGTTAAACGACCCAAAACGGTCACTGAGACTAAGTTTGAAGAGTTTATAATGAGTTTTCAGATATTTCTTTTTAAATAAATTGCTAGACTCTGTTTTTAAAACGCGCAAGCAGCCCCTGTCTGCCTGTGAATTATTCTGGCTATCGCTGACACGAAGGTTACCCAGCTAACAACAAAGCCAGCTGGCTGGACGGGAGGTTGAGCATTTTAAACCGAAAGCGACGCGGTTGAAGTGTTACTGACACCTTAATAATGACCGTGTTGCACCGTTAGGAACACCTTCCTGTGTAATATAGAGCTGTCATCGGTTACAGTTTGTTTAAAAAGTCCTAAAAACTTAAAACTTGAGTGTATTGTTTTCCACCTCAAGACAGACTTCTGACAGGTTTTGAAATTTCAGACTTTTTTTCTGCTTTACTTCGGCTAAACTCGTCTTTATATATTGATTTGTTCAAATATAACCTAAGAACACCTGTAAACGACAGAGGGAAGATGTGGTATTGAATGAGGAGGTCTAGAGTGTCAGATAAGTATATTAGTGTTGCAGCATAGAGAACAGGAAGGCAGCAGTGAGGTGTGCTGTAGGTGTTCAAGGTGGAGGTGGAGCTGGATCATGGATCCACTCTAAAGCCCTTCTTGTTTACTTTGGTTATGCACATGCTGACAGATGAGGTCAAACAGAAGTCTCCATGGAATATTTTATTTCCAGCTGACATTTTGATGGCCCCAGCCAGTAGCTTTGGCGCAGGTAGCGCCTACAGTAAACATCCGTAAACCAAATTTATACATTTTTTTTGCATTTCACTTTTCCAGGCTCACATTTTCAGTTAAAAACATTCCTGAGCAAAAAAGGTCCTGCATGTTTTTCTATTGTAAAATGACATAATATTTAAGATGCTATCTTTTTATTACCCCTGATTCACAATAATATCAGGGGCTTGTCACAATAATCAATGAATCACATTACATAAAAGCTTGATAACTTTCATTCTAATAATTTATATTTGAAGGGAAATTATGTTTACGGAGACATCCGTTTTATTTCAAATTTTACTTTTGCATGGTTTTTATTTCAGTTTTATATTACAAAGTTAAGATAAATGAAAGATACTAACATTTGTTTTTACATATACTAATATGTTAATAAAAATATGTTGTGCATTCTTAGTTTTAAAATATTTGAAAACTAGAAAAGTAGTATTTGTGCGAACTAATGAAAACTAACTTCTAGACAGGAAATTGGTCCAGAATCCCAAAACATGTTTGGAATGAGAACATTTATAGCTGATCTTACTTTTTTACACCTAGGAACTTTGTCAGGAAGCTTTAACTCTTCATTATGTTTTTTTTTTTCAGTTGTCCATATGTAGTGTGCTCATGGCAAGGTTGTAACAACAGCTTACAGGATGAAGACCTGTTTTCTCGCTTTAACTGTGAGAAATTAAGTTAAAAAAAAGAAAAACTTCAATGTTATTTATTGAATCCGTTTCTAAAGTTTTGTGGTTATGTTTTTTTTTTTCCAAGATATTTTTCCATCCATCATTTTTCCAGCCCACAACTCCTCCAGAGACCATGCTGGGTAGTTGATAGACATAAGTCTTGCTGCTGGCCGCATATTTCTCAGATCACAATTTATTTCCTTGAGTTCCTGCTGCTCCTGTCAAATAAACTCTAGTGCTTCACTTGCATGGAGCACTTTTGTTGATGAAGTGGAACAACTGCTGTTACAGAAATATTGTGTAGTTATTGTTTCAGTTTGCCTTATTGAGCAAACTGAAACTGAAATCAGACCCTTCTTACACAAATGAAGCAAGCCAGTTGAATATATTGACCTCATGTATGTTACTATAGTCCTGCATTTGATAATGATGGTACTTACTTCAAAGGGCAGATTTGAGGACGGACAAGAATTCACTGTTTTGGTCCACATCAGATTTCCCTTACGCATTCACACTTCCCCAAACGAATCGGACTTTCTAGGCAAACGAACTAGAGTTCAATTCAGGCGGACTACAGAGGGCTGGAGGGAATGCACCCTTAGAAAGACAAGTCCTGTTTTTGATCTGTGGGATTACCCACAGAGAGCCCACACATTGATCAAATAAGGATTCAGTAGGTGCAAGCTAACACTGGTTAACAATGCTGGCTATCACCAACAATGCTAACCAGGAATGGAAATGTGACTTGATCTGAAAACACAGTAGAGCTATCTCAAGGTCAAGCATGTGGTTCTTTTATATTTTTGATGGTGATGGACCCACCAGATAGGACTAACTCTGTGATAGATTACCTGTCCTGCCAGCAGCTGCCCCCTGTGGAGTGGAGGTCACACTCTCAGGATGTGCAGATTATTAGCAATCACTTTCTGAGAACCAAGAGAGATCTTTTTACCGTACAGACCACAGCTCATTGTGCTCTCTGTTTCTCTCTATTTGGAGGTTAATGCTGTCCCTTTACAAGGTGACAGTTTCTCCATGGTGCCATTAGGCTGCATTCCTGCAAAATGCAGCCAAATAACTATCCGCTGTGATAGCCACATTCAAACTTCAAATGCAGGGCCTTGCAAAAGTGTACAACAAATGTCGACATATATACATATATATATATATATATATATATATATATATATATATATATATATATATAGATAATAATCCATCTTCCCATGACTGGCTTCTGTCTCTACTGACTAAGCATGACACTTCCACCACTATGTTTCCCAGTAGGATGGATGTTTCTGTTGTTGGTTTTCTACCACACAGCGTTTTGTAAAGGACTTATAAAAGAAAGCTATTATCAGCTGTCCTGTGTCTGAAGGAGCACAGCTGCTAAAAAGCAAACAAATGGATCTGACCACTCACCTACAGTCATCTTGATGACAGGCCGCTCTGTGCTGCATGCATTTTCAGATGATCTTGAACAGCATCATTTTGAAAAGGAGTGTTTTCTTTAAATGGATGCTTAGTTTTTTTTAAGCACTTTCACTTTCAGCTTTCTATTTTTAAGATGCCTTTTTGCACCATCTTATGTTGAACCACAAATCAATTTTGAAGGTTGTCAGTTCATGTGACAACAGCTTCTTTTTTTAGGTCGTCCTGCTTGGATTTACAGAGATTAAACATAATAAGACACAAGATAAAAGGCGGATGCTAGACTTGGCGCACAAACATAGGGATTATGCTGTTTGTTATGAAAAGCAATATTTTCGCTGTCCAAACACACGCTGTCTAAAAGGTAGTAGAAGTAAATTAAAATATAGTTCTGCTTTTGTTTCCTTGCTTCGTAAAAGAGAGACAACCGTTTGGCCCATTTTCAGGTGTTTTCTTCTGAATGTCTGAAAATTGTGTTGGCCCATTCAAGCTGCACTTGAGTTGGAGATGATGACAGATTTACTTCAGCATGCGCAGTGTATTCTCACCGGACCAATTTAGCTTAGCTGAACACAGCCTCAGAGTAAATGTGTTTATGTCAGATTCAATAGATGGGATTGTGTGGAATGTAAATATACTAAAACCCTCTGTGAAATGTGGGCACAACAAGAAGCAGCACAACTAAAACCTCCGTCTTAAAGGATGGAGATGTTTATTTATGGTTTTCTTCACTCCATGTCTCTCCATTGTTTGCGATTAATTCTGGGAAAGTCTTTAGGGTGCATTCATACCAACCAAAACTAGAGGTCGCTTTAATCGAACTCTAGTTTTTCTAGAAAGCCCAGTTTGTTTGGGGAGGCTTGAGCCATCCCAAGCAAATTTGGCGCCACTCCATTTTTGTTTACATTTTGCAAGGAAGGACCTGCACTCAATGTCTTCTTCAGAGGTTTCCTCGTTGTTTCCTTCAGTGGTTCTTTGTGCAGCCCCATCCACAGGTGAGGCATTGAACCAACCAATGCCAAGTGTTTGAACAAACACTTGGTCAAATGAACCAAGTGTTTGGTTCGTTTGACACAGGGCAGTGTGAAAACACCCTTAATTTTTCTAGACAGAAACAGATTTCACATCTTTGTTAATCCAGTAGACATCCTGTATATATCAAACATATGCAGGATGCATATTTTTGACATGCTGGATGAAAAAACATACAGTAAAGAAAAGGAAAATTTTATGTTATGAGCTGTGGTAAATTTTACTATTCAGACATTTTTCGGAAATTGCATGGAACATGTGCAGTCCAAGCAGTTTTGGTGTATAAAAGTGTCAACACGGGGGCTTCTCCACAGTAGGATCAAGTGGGAGATGGATTGACTCTGGCTGCAGTAATATGGGCCTTTCTCTAGTCTGACATAGTGGAGAAAGAGCTGAGCCAACTGAGTGACGCTTTCGATTTACTGTTCTGTTTACCTTCTGACCCCCACTTATAGTCCTGAGAAATGGACTGTGACTGAAAGAATGACATCCTGAATACAGCTGGCTGAAATGAGAATCACATCAGCAGTTTCCCCCAGAAAACTTACTAAACCCAGTGGTTGGAGCGATCATCCACCAGCGGCCCACCATGTTTTTGTGTTAAAAAATGGAAACATGTATGCCCTCACATCAGTCTCACTGCACACTCAGTGCGGACCTCCAAAATCGAGACAAATCTTTTATAGTTGCACTTCTAGAGGTTTGAGTTGAACGAGTCAAACAAGCAGTGAGGCTTGTACGCGTGTACTCACTGAAAACATCCGCTCCACAAGAACACCTTCCAATTTACCATTTTGAGTGTGTGGTGTTGTGTCCGATCTCCAGCATATTACAAAAGTTCAGAAGTGCCCAACAAGGCGCTGCAAAAGCGTGCAAAGACGCCGTGATTAGTGCACGTCCCTTGACCTTGAGCTCAGTTCAATGCTTCAACTGTAATTTTACTATCAAAAGCTGCTTTTTGATTAACCATAGAATTGCCCAAATTTAAATTATAAAACCAAATTAGCTTGTTTTCATAATGGAAAAATGGCAGTTAAAAAAATCCTCCTGTTTTCCAATAGAAGGTTTTTGTGCAAGGATGAGGTCACTTCTCAGCTGTATCCAAATAGTAGCAAAACTTCAATGGAAAAATGAAATTCGCATTGTGAGTCACATGATTGACAGCTCATAATAAGTTGTTGTTTCAGCATGTTGAATCCAAAGCTCTTCCATAAAATAGCGATTACAAATTTCCAAAAAATGGTGCCTACGTAGCCACTCCCAAGTTTGACCGGCTTGTTTCTCCAACGCCTGAATAAGACGCAGATGTCTCCTCTGATGGCTGATAGATGAGTGCTAGCGCCAGGGCTGAATTATCAGGATAATCCCATGTAACTGTTTACATCTGTCGCTGCCGTGATTTTTAATGACTTATTGTGTGAACAAACTTATTCACGCCTAATTTTAACTTAATTTCTTATTTGTTAGAAACACTGCTATTGCAAAATTGTGTTTTCTTGACATCAGAATAGCAACAAAGACTTTTGCATGTTTGTAATGGAAAGACAGCTACTGTTACGGTTTCATAAAGAAACTCTTTAAAATGAACAAGCATTGCTTAGCCTGGTGGGGGTCCAAGTAAAGCCTGGTGGCCTGCTGGGCTTGTATACTGTGGAAAACTCTGCATCAGGAACGATTGAGACGCTTTTGGTTGAGATAATAACTACTAAACTTTTTCTCTGGATGAAGTATTAGTGAATAATATTTGCATGGCGATCACCAACGGAGCAGTGGAGATCAAAGACTCTACCGAAAACCTTCATCTGGGTTCCTTAGAAACATGACCGTCCTCCCAGACTGATTATCCCAAGCCTCTGCTTGCTTATCTCCACCGTCCTCCTCCTAGCCTTCCGCCTTTCTAAATATGAGAGGAAAGCAGGCCATCTATTTTGAGGCCATAATAATTTTGGAAGGGAGGGAGGGGGTCTAATGTTTGCTGTGTGGCCTGAAGGGAGGCAGATTTAGATGGACTTGGCACGCTCAGACTGGTGTGCAGCTGAATCCCACCACGCCCACCCTCCTCTCTGCCTCTCTGTCCTTGCCTCTATTGAGTCAGTGGTTTGGGTTTGCCAGAGGCTAGGATAATGGCTCCCAGTGTCTGGAGAGATTAAAGGCCAGAGCTGCATTGTTCAAATGCCCCGAGATTAGTTTCCACGGAGACGGGTTTCAGTGCAGAGCATTTTTTTAATCTTTTTTTTTTTTCTTTTTCTTTTTGTTTCCATGACTGTTTGCCCCTTTACGCATGATTCAACTTGGATGTTTTTAATAAAACAATCTTTCGGCTGCATATTAACTGCAGTTGAACTTTAGATAGAAACTTAAGAGTCTTCTTGTCCACCCACCTTAAGTCAATACTCTTCCTGCACCATCTGTCAAGGAGAGAAAATCCGGTGTAAAGGGTATCATATGACATCCTCTGAGCGCTCTAATCATCTTTAACTGACATCGGCAGCTTTTTGATGGATTTGCCTTTTAGATATTCCAGAAATATGACTCTAGGGAAACAGGCGTCTGTCAAACGGATGGATGGATGGATGGATTAGAGTGTTCTTTTTTTATTTTTTTATTTTTACAATTATGTCCCCCAGAGGATCAGCTAAGACAAGGGCAATGTGGTGAAGTCATAAAGATGAAATGTGAGAGGATAGATCTAACATAGTTTACAGAAGAGCATTAGAAAGAAGATGGAGAAACATGTGGAAGAGGTGCTGTGGTCGGAAGATAATAAAATGAAACTTTTTGGGCTTGATACATAACACTGTGCATTCTATTCTCAGCTAGAAAGCAATTTTAATGATTATAAATGATTTTTTTTTGTTTATTTTTGAAGATTACAGTTTTTTGAAAATGAATGCTTTTTTGGTCTTTTTTTTTTAAAGCGTGTTTTACAGCTTCTATTTACTTGAACTCTAAATTCAGGTCAAGTCTATGATAGGAAATTAGGCTAGGATTCAATTTTTTTTATTCATGAGAAGAAAGTCATAATATTACAAGAATTCATTTGTAATATTAGAAAAATAGAGTAGTAATTACATGAGGACTAGACTGCAAAAACAAAATCTTACCAAGTATTTTTGGTCTAGTTTCTAGTATATTTGTGCACTTGAAATAAGACAAAAGCAACTTTTTCAGTAATATTAAGGAATTATTGAGCTCCTACATTTTTGCTGAAAAATTACTTCTTATTTCAAGTGTACTGGGTCATTTGCGCTACAAAGGTTTGATATGATTTTGTGTTTTAAAACATTTTTTCAGCAAAATCTGGATCTATGTTGTGCTAGTATTATGACCATATTGTCATAATTAAATAAAAATTCTCATAGAGTGGCCCTAATACGCTATTGTGAACTCACAGAAGGAATGACTCAAACAGAAAATATTTTCTGTTATTTGAAGTTTCTTTTTTTTTTTTTTTAGAAAAGAATGGTTAAAAAAACAACAACAAACGATTAAAACTGGCCTTACTATGAACAAATCTAAGAGTTTATTTTTAAGCCCTATCGCCCAGCTCTTCTCTCAGAACACCCACAGTGAAACATGGTGGTGGCAGCATCATGCTGCTCAGACACCTCACGTTTCAGATCTTATTTATAAAAAAAGTTTGAAAACCACGTATTTCACTTTTTCTTTGTAAGTGAACATTACTCTGTGTGTACAATACATTTAAACTTGTGTTTGTCATTCAAAAGAACATGAAAAAGTACAAGACGCATAAGTGTTTAAAGGCCTAATTTTTATTGGATATGTGCCTCCTTTAAAGCTCGTTTGTCTGGATTTTGCAGAGGTATGGCTCAGATGAGGAAGCTGGCGTGTGACGGCCTGAGGGCGAGCTCCCGTGGCGAGCCGCAGGTCCAGCTGCTGTCCGCCAGGCAGGAGATACTCACCAGCCTGGTGTCCGCCCTCGATTCAGTGGTACGTTCTGCATCTGCTTGCCGTTTTCATAACACTATCAAACTGACATCTACCCAAAAACGGAACGGATTTATAAAGCTTTGATAATTCAGGGTTTGTACAGGTGCTTGAAATCCTTGAAGATGCTTGAATTCTGTTTTCCAGGTTTGGAAAGTGCTTCATTTCTGTATAAAGTCCTTGAAAGTGCTTGATATTCAAACTGCACAATTTTGTAATAAAGTGCAATCTAATGTCTGATTGAAAACCTAAATGTGGTTTTCAGTGTGATGACTAAAATAATTAACCCACCATGTCACAAAGTAAAATATTCTTATTATTTTTTGTCCTCCACTTCTCAACTTTTTTTCTCTCTCTTTTAAATGATTTCTTATTTCATGTTTGTATGATGTTCTATATGTTTTATCAAAAAATAGTCAAAGTTACGGTATGTAAGTTTTGAAAATGCATATAATGTGAATAACGTTGCATAATATGTTGACCAACAAAGAAAAATATTATAAAATATATTTGGAAAAATCATATATTTTCATACACCTAATAAAAAGACACATTTTTTCCCTCACTCTTGTTCTTCTTCTTCTCTGGTTTTAGGTCAGTTAGAATTACCAAAATTATTTCTATTTGCTAAATACAAGAAAACTTGGCAAGGATTTTTTGTAATAGATTTTATTCTAACTTTCTTTATATATTGTGGTTAAACATTGCAGTGGCATTATTTATTTGGATTGTTTCCATTTAATGAATATTTATTATTCTCAATGGCTTTGTGACTTATTGATCTGTGTAATTGAAACAAAGTTGGATTATGTTTCACAAATTAAGCAAATTTCAGGATTTTATTTTGTTAGTGTTTTGTTCCCGGTCCAGTTAGGTGTGTATGTTCAAAACATGAAATTTAGTTATATTTTAGATGACCAGTCCCTGCTGTCGAGTGTAAAATACCAACACAAGACATTATTAGTCACATTAATAAATAATATCACATTTCAAAGTTTGATGCTGGGAAAGTTTGAAAACTTACCTTGAAAATGCTTGGAATGTGTTTGAATTTTATTGTGGGAAAAGTGTGTGAACCATCTAATTGGATAATGAAGTACAAGTGAAGATTTCTGTGCTTCTGAATCCTGTCTCTCGCCGTGTTGCAGTGCATGGCGATGTCTAAACTCAACGCAGAGGTGGCATGCGTCACCGTGCACGAAGACAGCGTGATCGCCGTGGGGACGGAAAAGGGCAGAATGTTCCTCAACTCCAGGCGGGAAATCCAAACGGACTTCTACAAGTTTTGCCGTGAGCCACACCGCTTTCTCGCTCTTGATTAGACGTTTACTCATTCCGTTTACATCCACAGCTGCGAGGCAGTTGCGCAGTCGGGTCTCCATTGGGTTATCACTCTGATTGAGCCAGAAGCTTAGGTAACTGCAGCTGTTTGTGTTTTAGCTCAGTGTCAGATTACTTCAATGTGAAGTGATCAAATCAACAGAAGCGTAACAGAATCATGTTTTCTCTTGAACTCCTAAAAATGCACAGTATCTGCAATTTGGTGCATTATGCGGTTTGTAGTTAAGGATCAGGTGTTAGAGGCTTGCAAAAATTACCAAAACAATCTGGATTAAATTTAGTTCCCTCAATTAAAAAAATTTAAAAAATCGCTATAGTATGCTTCATCTGTTATCCAGTTGCTTTTCCACCTTTCACACTGTGTTCCTAAACTGATCAGTGATAAAACAAAATTAGTTTGAAGGATAAACTCCTGACCTGTCCCATTGGATTATCCCTGTTACACAATTAAAGTATCAGAAGGTTTCTTTACACTTCTCAAAGTTTTAATTTATTTATAAATCAATTGATACTGTCGTTGCATTGCAGCAATGAGGTCCTGGGTTTGAATCCCGTCCTTTCGTTTCTATCCATGGAGTTTACATGTTTTCCCTCTACCTTAGCTCTCTCTTAGTGGTTTAACTTTTTTTCAGAAAAGCCAGAAAACCATTTCAAGCCAGACAGTTTAAAGTTTTAGTTTTTTTTTTATTTACAATTTTGCCATTTCCATGAACCTTTTCTAATGCGTTACTTAAAAATGCGCATAAAAAAACACATTGATGGAAAGGCAGTGGGTAGCATAACCAAAAAGGACTTGACTTTCTTGGACACCATTTGCTGTTCCAACAGTGAACGGTGAGAACAAACCAAAAAATAAACTCTACCAGGCCTCCTAGGAAGATAGGTCAATGATCCGGCAAGATTCACACCACGTTTTGTTGATGGTAGGGCGGCCATCTTGTTTGACAAGCATGTTTCACAGCTTCAATTTATTTAGACTTTGAATTCAGGTCAACTATACGACACAGTTTTAAGGCTTGGCTAAGATTTTATTTATTTACGAGACTAAAGTCATAATATCACAAGAGTAAAGTGATTAGGAGAACAAAGTAGTAGCTTTTTTTTATATATAGATATTGTTTTTGAGAAAAATAAAGAATTCAAATGATGAATGTTGAGCATCTTGTAAAATTATACGTTGGTATAAATTTACAAGATGGAAACACTTGATCTTTTAACACATTGGCAACAAATTATTATCAGCAGCAGGCCTTTGAAATGATTGTGCAATTGAATGTGTCTTTTTTTATTTTAAGAAAACACCATATGAACTGAGTATCACATTATGTCCTGATAATGAAGCCTTTTCTCATTAAAACAACTTTTTCACATAATTTTAACATAAAAATTGCATCTTTTCTTCAAATATTATGATGTTCTTATAATTTAACAACTCAGTTCATAAGAGATAATTGAAATAAAAGTAACTTGAAAATATTTTCTGACATTCTAAATGTCTCTTTTTGGAAAAGTAAGTGAGGGAAATGGGGAAAAAACCCAGAACGATTTATCTTTAAGCTATATCTTGTAACACCCACTATCCTTGTAACTTAAACTACAGTTGTGTATTTGTGAGCCGTTTTTAGCATTTCACTTTTCATCCTGGCTTCAGGAGCGCCATGTCTGCAGAGTCTGACCGCCGTAAACACCCATACCAAAGACCAGGAAAACGATCCCATCAAGCTGAGTAAAGACGGCGAACATGCGAAACAGCGAGCGCCGTCAGACCCCCAGTCCAACGTCTTCGTTCTGAGGAAGATGGTGGAGGAAGTCTTCACCGTTCTCTACAGTAAGACCGGTCTACGCTTTATTTGAAGGGCCGGGTTTGATTCTATCCATCTGAACTGTGTCTTGTGACTTGCAGGCGAGGCTCTGGGTAAAAGCAGCCTGGTCCCTGTGCCTTACGAGTGGATCCAGAAGGACCCCGGTTGTGTGGTGGCCCACGGTTTGCCTGAGGGAGTCATCCTGAAGAAGCCCTCGGAGTACGACACCAAGACGCTGATGAAGATCCTGGAGCACAGCCACCGCATCCACTTCACAGTGAAGAGGTGAGTCTGTGGGGGAAGCAGACGCTTGTTGTTTAAAAGCTTGTATCACACAAGAAACGCAGCTGTTTCACATTAGATTACTCATTCCAGCCTCTAATGGTTTGCAGAAATTAATACTTGTGTGTCGCTGGGAGCAGACTGCTGCTTCAGCAGGGTATTCATCCTGACTGGACAGGATTCAGAGTCAGTTTGGGAAAAAAAACAAAAAAAACAAAAAACCACCCACTCATATTACATTTTTAGTGTCTCCAGGACACATTTGGTAATATTTATTGGTGTTTAAACATGCAGCTTGAAGAGAAGTGGTAATATATTTCTTTTCATTCTGCAAGAATGCTTTTAGGGAACTGAAATTGTCCCTTAAGAGTCAAACAACAATTACGGTGACACAAGTTTGAAAAACACACCCATAAAATTAAAGGATTATCATCTGCAGCACAGCTGTTACTCTGAGATTGAAGATTTTACAAACCCTGGCCCAGGATGTGTCATAAGAACAGAAATTCAACTTTTTATTTGATTGTTTGGGCCAAATGAGGTCACAATGTTTTACATACTTCATACAACATTAAAAATATGGTAAAAAATTCTAACAAACAAATAATTCAGTTCCGTTTTAAAGAAGAAAACAAAAAATTTTACTGCCTAAAATGCAATAAGAGGTTTTCTTTAATGTTTGAGCTGCAGATTCTTTTAGCTGAATCTGCAGCTAAAAGAAATACTTCTAATATCAAGTTCACAGACCTCTGCTAAACTTATCAACACATCTTAGGGTTGATCTGTTGATTATTTTTTCAAATTAACCTATTAATAATTAAATAGCAAAAGGTGCTTAATGAGAATTGCTTTTCGATCATTTGAATGAGGTGAAGCTAAGTCTGTGCTATTTAAAAAGTTCCAGGTAAAAAATATCTGCAGACGAATACAACATGTAAATATCTTTTGAACAGTTTTGGCTGCATTACTGCTCTGAGTATGTTGTTCTTTTAGCAATTGGTGTTTTTAGTCTGTGTACTCTAGCTATCAATTCATCAGTTACTACATTAGTTGATGGTTATTTCAGTAATCGATTCATCACCACTAATCCAATTAATCGTTTCAGTCATTTTTAATTTAACTCGATCTATATTGTGGACAGATATTTAATGCTGATTTTCAAGAATGTCCTTTAAAATTTTGACTTGAACACCAGATCTCATCACTTTTCCAGTCTGCCTGCTACACGTTTCACCTTTAGTCTTTAAAGTTTGAAAAACTTCCAGTTAAAAATTTAAATTTTTCTTTTTCTTGTTGTTTTCATCTTTATCATTCATTTTTGAGTTTAATTTGAAACAGTCTTTTGAGCAAACATGTTGTCTCGAAGGAATTTAAGTTTCGGACTTACGCAGTCTTGTTTTCAAAAGATTCACTGCACACAAAGCAGTGTGTGGTTGAGGCAGAGCAGCGCGCAGACAGACGCTCAAATGAGGCATTTCATAGGCTTGATGATAAAAACAGAAACCTTCAGACATGGAGCATGGAAACGGAAGATTCCGTCCAGGAATAAATGAAACCAGTGAGCTTTTCTGCTGGGAAGGAGTGCAGAATGGCATTGGATCCAGGTGAGGAAAACAGCTGTGGAAAATGCAATAACAGCATTTTTACAGCTTTAGATTTTATTTGCAGTTTTGCAATAAAGCTGCAATAAACCTTTTGGAGAAAAGGTCAAGTGATTACTTAGATTGTGCTAAAGCATTTAATTTGAGCAGGAAGGTCATTTACCGTAACACAAAGCAATTTGTTCAATGTACTGCATATTTATGATTCTTAATGGGTCAATGAGTTATTGATCTGTGTAATTGAATAAAGGTTGTCTTATGTTTCACACATTACTTATTGAAATTGGGGGATTTTTTTTATAAGGTGTGTGAGGGATGTTTTGTTATATTTTAGTTTATTTTATCTCTGCTATGTGAAATACTATTGCAAGACATTGTTAGTAACGGCACTAAATTATGATAAATATACATTGAATTGAACTCTGGTTTTGGAAAAGTTTGAAAACTTACCTTGAAAAGTTCTTGAAGGAAAAGTGTCTGAACCCTGTAAATATTGATTAACGAGAAGTAAATGTATATATTCAAGAAACAGAATATTCTTTCTTAAACATAAAGGTATAAATTAATATAACTCATAAATAACAATAATAAACACAGAAATTAAATGAACATGGAGAGACCTTTACAACAAAAACTAACTAAACTCAAGGAATGTGAATTTGTTGGTCCTTCAGATAAAATGCCATTAAGCCACATTGAAGGTTATGGTTGCAGTGTGACAATATATTTAAAAAATTTACAATCAGCTTTCTTACGTGTTGAGTTGACCTTTCACCTATTTGTGCTGTGATAAGAGCTGTCATATGCTCAGCTCACCATCTGTTTCTATCTTTGTGTTAAGAAGTGAAATAGCTGATCGGTAAACAAATGCTGAGGTTCTTCGTTGCTGCACAGAACTAGATGCAGGTAACGAAATACAGGTTAGCTTGAAAATGTTCTAATTTCCTTCACTTCGACTGTGTTTTCTGACTTTTTGCAGGCAAGCTGAGGATTTGTCCAGAGAAGCCAAGCCGAGCATGGAAGCGAACAACAACCCCTCCTCCGCTGCCGCCGCCGTCGTGACGCCGAGCAGCCACGGCGCGGCGAAGGCAGTCACCTCGCCGAGTCCCGCCACCGCCAATAACTCGGTTCTGTCAAACTTCCTGTACGGGATGCCCATGTCCTCCAAACCCCACCCTGACAGCAAGCTGGACTTCAAACCCGCAACCCTCCTCAACCTGGGCAAGGACAGACTGGCCAACTGGACAGAGAAGAGCTCCACTGGGAAGGACGGTGGCAACACTGGTTAGCCTGGCCTTTAAAAACTTTTAAGACCCCAGTAGCAGGGCAACGGTCCCTTTTTGGTATCCACGGAAACCAAATAGGGACTGTATTTACTTTTTTGGCTGATGTAAAAAAAAAAAAAAATTAATAATTTTTTTTTCAGTGAAATGTGCCTAAATGTGTTGTAAATTTTATTTTTTTACATTAGATTCCCAAAAACTACACTGTAGGAGTCAAATATAACAATTTGTTTCTGTTCTATTCTAGAAACAAAAAAAGGGAGAGCATTTCCACTAAAAAAAAAAAATCAAGGAAAAGTCAAAAATATCTTGAAAAAACTCCGATATTTTGAGACTAATCTAAGAAATCATCTAGAGAAAAACAGGAAAATATGAGGTTTTACTCCCCTTCTTTTTTTAAATCTATTATGGCGCACTACATATCTACACTATTGTAGATATAAAGTAAAAACAACCCCAACAGAAGCAGTTCTAGACAAGTTTAAGTTTAGTAAGTAATAAAAACAGGACATCATTAAGTTGGAAAGATTGTGGCCCAAACAATAATTTTGACTTAAATTTTAAGCCCTCATAGCCTACAGACAAAAAAATTATAAATTATAATCGGAAGAATCCGATCATAATTTATTGATATCATTTTTCTCTATAAGTTTTAGAGGGAATTATGGATTTTTTTATAGCATCTTCCATCCACTTTATTGTGATAATTTTGCATCTTTCTTTGTTTTAACCCCTAAAAACAGAAATAAAATGATGGTTCTTTAAACATTGTATTGTAGGCATTCATCAAAAATCAAAAGCAGTCTTGTTTTCAAAAGATTTAGTCACATTTGTGGCACTACACAAGTTTTATTTAGCTGGATTAGTGACATATATTGAACATTGCAGACCCCTGTTATAAACAAACCACAACCTAAATGATAGCTTCACCATTGCATCTTTTTTCGCCAGATCTATTTGACTTAAAGCCCAAAGATGTTTTAAATCTCAGCTTGACAGTTTAACAGCCAATAAAACAACTTTAATTCTTTCTATTAAAGTAGTGCACTTTTACAGTCATTATGAAGGTAATTAAGAAAATGAGAGCTGGAATGCTGAATATGTGGGTGCTAAATTAACATTACAGCCTTAAATGAACTGAGCCAAATGTATTTAATTTGCCTTGTACTTTCAGATGAGCCAACAAGGCTACCTGCTGAGCAGGGTCAGAGTCCGCCTGGTATCCACATCTCAAAGAGGCTGCTCTTCTCCATCGTGCATGAAAAATCAGGTTGGTCCCAATTAATTAAAGAGCAATTACTTTGAATAAAAGTACATTCATCACTCATATGTTTCTGAAGGAGCATTTCTGGGAAAGACATGCAGATTTTTGGCATGCATTATTATATAGTTATACCATAAATAATGTGATCACAGAGAAACAAATCCTATGTATTTGATTGGATTTACAGACAGTTTCCATGTGTTGTCCATGGAAACCAACATCGACCTGTGTTCACTTACTAATCTGTAATCCTATAACAAGGTTTCTTTGGTTTACCAAGTTGGCATTAAGTGAGAGGGAAAAACACTGTCATGATATTTATTTGACTTTCTGAAGGTTTGGTTTTACCATAGCCATCCAATGACCAGGATATTGAGAGGATTCTCTTCTGTTGCAGAAAAATGGGACTCGTTTATTCGGGAAACTGAAGACATCAACACTTTGAGAGAGTGCGTTCAGATCCTGTTCAACAGCCGATATGGTGAGAAACAGTTGGTCGTTAATATCCCAGCTGTTTTATAACCAGTCAGTGCAACTTTTGTTTTGTCTGGAAATTAGCACTTTATGTGATCATCTGTTCCTTCCCTGTTCAACAAAGATTCCTTTTCGCCAAAAAAAGAAACATTTTGACTTTTACCTGGACTTTTTACTTTCTCATAAATTGATATTTATGAGAAATTTGGGAGCTTAAAATTTTTTTAAAATTATTATTATTTGAAACTGGTGTCTTTTAGCTTTTGTTTCCCAAATCTCTTGTTTGTTGTCTGTTTCATTAACAGTTATATTTTGTGAGATTCTGGCGTTTACTCATTAAACAATTTAAAAAATATCTATTCCTTTTATTCTTTTATCCTGGATCAGGGTTTTTAAAACAAAGTTTTTACAGATTGCAAACTATTCTCTAGAGAATATGTGTTTGGTGGCGTATAGTCCTGCCCTGATTTCACAGTTTGCATAAATTGGTTGAAATGTCTTTTTGGTCGTTATGGTTCCTGGGTTCTGTTTTTTTCTCTTTCTGCAGTTGTAGAGGCAGATGTCTATGCTGTTGTCCTGTATTCTTTCTAACCTCTACACTTCTTTCCATTTAAGAATTTGCTCCACCTTTTTCCTTTTCTTTGCCCCTTTCTTTTCCATCTTTGTTTCCTTTATATTTTGATTTAGAGAGAAAATGTCTGTGGAATAGCCCTTTAATGTGAGCCCAACTTCAGCATAGTGCTAAATATGATTTGCGGAAAATAAACATTTCAAATGCCAACAACCTCAATGTTTTCCTCCGAAACTTCTCGAAAGCTGTAGAAAATGTCCAAAAGAAAATGTAAGTATTAGACTCTTTACAATGTTGGAAATTGAAAATAATTGAAAATTTGCAAACGTTGATTTAATCCAGTCACCAAGTCCAGTTGAAGGCAGTCCATTGGTATCCACTGCCTGTAAAATTATGATGTTGCCTGTGTATTTACATACGTAAGGAAAACATTTCATTAGAGTTAAAGCACTAAACCTATTTTTTTGTTTGTTTGGTCTTTCTTCAGCGGAGGCTCTTGGTCTCGATCACATGGTGCCTGTCCCCTACCGCAAAATCGCCTGCGACCCGGGAGCCGTGGAGATTATTGGCATCCCAGATCAAATCCCCTTCAAGAGGCCGTGCACATACGGCGTGCCCAAGCTCAAACGCATCCTGGACGAACGTCATGGCATACGATTCATCATTAAACGGTGGGAAACGCATCCATTTGTGACCTCATGGCGGCGGCCCAGAACCATACACAGATCACAGCCACTTTATGTCATTTTAAACTTACATTCAGTAAAAATGAATCTACCAGCCATCTGCTTCCTTCAGCAACCGACTGCTGAGTCATTTCTGTCCCGAGCGACTCTCCGACTCACCAGCACGCTGTACTAATGGCTGCTCTTCCTCCCATTTGTTCAAGCTAATTTAAATGAGCCAGCATGCCTTGTTTGAGATAACGCATCTTTTTACCCATCCGGCAAGCAGCTCATTAGTGTTAATATAATTAGCAAAGATTGAAAATGTGATTAATTCACTATTATGTTACATTCCCATTGTCTCCCTCCGTGAGATGTTTCAGATGCAAACCCTGAGGTGGATTTATGCCAAAACAAATGGACTGTGAGCTCAAAGCAATGGTTCAGCCAACTGAAACATGAAACCAGAGTTTTCTTCTTATTTAAGCCACAGATCTACATGGGAACACATGGATTATTCACTTGGTTGAAGTTGAATGTCATGAAAACCTAAGTTTTAGTCTTTGATCAAGTTCAAACTTGTCTGACTTGTAATAATTAAACCACATCAAGGCTTTTATCACACATGGTTACCACAGCTGCCTGCTGAAGTCCACCCATGAACTTCATGCTCCCAGGAAGATGCCTAAACATTTACAGCATTGTTACTGTCATAATCTGTACAATTATTAGAAAATGTAGAGGCTCAAAGAATATTGAAAAAAATTTAATAGATGTTGTGTCTATTTATTTATTTATTGTCCCTTTGGATGGATGGATTTATGGATGGGTTGTTGCATGAATGGTTGGTTGGTTGGTTTGTTGGTTTGTTGGACGAACTGACGGACGGCTTAACGGATGGATGATCTTTTGGCCCCGCCCTCCTCCTGCTGCGGGAACCAATGGGCTCCCTCAGAGCTTCAGTGGTGAAGCCTCTTCCAGCTCTGATAATCAGGAACTGATGTTGATCATCAGCCAGTGGATTGTTTCTCCTTGCTGCTTTTTACCGCTTTCCTAGAAAAAACAGCTTCAGATAAAAATCTTTTATTTGCTTCTCTGTCATTGTCTTTCTGCCACAAAGTTCAGCAGACCTCCAAGTGCTTCACTCCGCTTTTATATGACAGGTGGCAAAATAATTATAGATGGATGAAATAAACACAGCTTCATTAAATCTGCTCTCCACAAACAGGTGTAAACAAACGCGAGTCACAGAAATCTACCTTGAAGTTAATTATAATCACAGTGAGAGGGAAGAATAGCAGCATGTGGCAGAAAGGATTAGGTTATATTTCACATCCAGACAACTATAATCATCAGGTTGTTTCAGCTGTAACAAAAGAACCTGACTGTTTTTGTGACACTGATTGTTCAAACAGCAGTAAATGTGCTGAAAGAGTCAGTAATGACGTCGTCCATTTATTTTAGAATATATTTTATGTCCTGAAAGCTGAAAGCCTCTGAACTCTCTGACTAACATCCCGATTTATTGTTTTTCTGTTGCAGGATGTTTGATGAGAGGATTTTTACTGGTAAGGCTGTAATTAATTCTGTTTTTCTTCTAATGCCATTATCGCCAAAATGTACAAGCTGTTACTTGGGCCTTCATTACTGAAACGCTGCTGTGACTTCTTAAAATTACTGGTGGTGACTGCGGCTGAAAATGTGGGGAAATTATTTCCAGGATGACTAACTACCTGCAGAAATGGAATTAAAAGTCACACGTGGATAAGTTTGATAACGCGATATGTCATCGCCGTCATCCTGCTTCTACTACTTCCTGTCGTCTTTGTTTCATTTGCCAGTAGTGACGTGTGGTTGTTGACCATATGAGTCGTGTGATGCGAAAATAGTGTTTCTATTGCAGTTTTGGAGAATACGCCAATTTTAAGCTGAAAAACCAACACATCATATCACAAAATCTTTTTAATTTGCATGTTTCCATTAGACAAATATATTTTCTTAATTCCAATTTGTGCAATTTTATGATCGGTGGAAATGCAGCAAGTGTTATCTTGCTTTACTCACCTGTTGATATAAATGCTTTAATAGTGCATATCTAAATAATATATACCTTGCTAACTAGCAAGGTTAAGGGTAGCTAGGTATCTAGCTAGGCTAGCTAACACTAGCTGTTAATATGGTAGATAGCCAGCTACTCACCTGCTAGCTAGGAATGGTGTGTTGGTGCTAGCATTTTATTCTTTTTTGTGTCTAAATGGTTAAGTGCAAATTTGTTGTCAGTTGGCTGGACAGTTTGTACATTTCTGTGGAGTATTAGCTCTTAGATTTGATCCTTAATGGTCTTAAAAAGGTTTAAAATAAACTTAAATTTGAGTTTGGTGAAACCTGAAGAAATCCTGAATCAGGAAAAGGTCATATCACCGGTGTTTCAAATATTTACAACAAAAAACTAATTATTATGGATATGGACTGATATTAAATGCTTACATGGTGATGCGTTTCTCAGCCATGTCGTCCAGTTCCATTTTTTTCAACTCAAAGCAGATCAAGCTCTGCAAACTTTTCAGCATCTTTGTGATTAAACAAAGGAGGCAACAAGCAAGACAGGCTGTCAAGTTTTTATTTACTGGTCTACATTTACTCTCCCAAACACACTCTCTGCTAATGTGGTGCTCTGTTTATTTATCCTCTGTCTTGTTTGTTGAAGCTGCAGGCAAAATTGCCAGAGAGGAGGGCAAGCTTGACCCGGGCTGCGTGCCTGAAGACGGTTTCTCCGACTGCCTGGGCTTCCCTCCCACTGCAGCTGAGCTGCTCAGCAATGCTCACAGCAGCAGGTTGGCTCTCAGCCCACAGACACACTGTCCAAGATAATGCCACAGCCTTAATGTGCTAACTGAACAAGGACACAATGTATCGCTGTCATCATTTGATTGACGAGAAGTAAACACAAGCAGCTAATTAAAGCACTCTTAATTCATCGGCAGCAGGTGTGACGTCCTCTGCCAAAGCAGGGCTTTTGGCTCCTTTGTTGCTCTTGAATGTGCAGGTCTTTATTAACACAATGCCAGGGTGGAAAGGCATAATCAGTGACTTTGGAGAAGCAATTGTTGCTTTACTGCCAACGAATATAGGAAAGGATAGAACAGTGTTGCTTTTTAATTGCGACCACAATCAGACTGCAGTGTGAATGGTTTGAATACTGTTTATGGAAGCAATACTGGATCGATTTTAAAATAGAATAGAATTCAGCTTAGCAGTGTTGTATTACTCGATGTTGATCTTGACTCGGTCTCGATACACTCTGGTCTTGTCTTGGTCTCGGGTTAGGTGGTCCTGACTACAACACTGCAACTTAGTAGTCATTACACATGTGCAAAGCAACAAAATGCAGTTTGCATCAATCCAGAAGTATATATGTATGTATATGTGCGCCAATGACATTAAAACATTGGATAAAATATGACAATGCAGTTCAGACAGCAGACTCTTTGAAAACTATCAGCTACATATTCAATTTAGTGCCACGTATGGAAGTGCTATAAATTGGATTTTGGGGAGGTGAAAAGCTCAGAAACAGGCTGTTCAGACTGCTGTAAAAATTTTTCTTTCTCCATATGTGATAGAATATTTATGGGAGTTATGCTTTACACCTCTGGACTAATCAACTGTGGCTTATTTGGAAGCTTTTTTCTTCACACAAGCAGAAATGTGGTGTCATATATAATCTTTCAACCCAAAGAGCTAACACGGTTGATGATGTGGGCTTGTTTTACAAGAAGAAAATCTGGTCCAGTCATTGATATCACTACACATATTCTAGTGTGAAAAAGAGAAGAAAATGATCCAAAACACAGCAAAAAAAGGAATCAAGCTGCCTGCAAACCTCCACAAACTGCAGCAGCTTTGTAAGGAGTGGGTCATAACGCCTTCATGTGAGAGAATAATAACGTCAGACAGAAACACCGACACAGAGATTAAAGGTTTCTGGACTTGTTTGGTTTGTGTTGAAAAAAATACAGACACATTTTCTTCTCTACTTTCTCACAGATCAACAAGTGCTTGTGTGAGCCCCCAGGCCGACTCTGAAGCAGGTACCAGCCTAATAAAAAAAACAAAAAAACAACAGTTTTTTTTTTAATAATTAAAGTTTAGTAAATGTGCTGGTTAAAGGGAAAGCTTCCTTTGTAAACGCACTGATGACGTCTGATTATTGATGGAGCGGTTAACTCTGGCAGGTCCTTCGGGAGACGGAGCTCCTCTGAGGCGGATTAAAACGGAGCCTCCAGATGGAGACATCATTCAGGTCACAGTGCCTGGTAAGTGAGCCGAGATCATTACACTGGTTACTCTGTTACTGCAGTTTGACTTCTGCAAAGGGCTTTTACTTGAATTTTTTTCTTGCTTTCTCTTCTAAAACAAAAATTTCAAATAAGAAAATATTTTCAAAAAGTGGCTTTAACTTAAATCTCCCCTTCTGTGGGTTATGAGAATTTTTGTTACGAGAATATATTCATTACATTGGCACTTCTATCAGAATGTCTTAAAATTACAAGAATTTTTTTTTTTTTTTAACAAAAACTTTTTACTGAGATTTTTCAATTTGAAAATACAAACATGTACTGATTTTACACTGTGGCAAGTCAAAGTCTTTAATAAAGTTAATAAATATCTCAAAAATATATTGTTTGGATTTCCTGGTATTTACCTTTCTTTCCAGTGGCCAATTAGACACCATCTGCTTTAACCACTGGGTGGCGCTAGGTCTGTTGACATTTTTCCAAGCTCAAGCTGTATATTAGCATGAGTATAGATATCTATAGCCATAAAATGGGAATATCTATAAGAGTACATCCTGTTTCTCAGGTTAAAGCTGGAAAATTTCAGCTTTGTTCAATGAGAAGAAAGCTTGGATAATTAATTTGTTTTTTGTTTTTTTTTTCTTTTTGTAAAAAAAATTCAAATACCAATGACCGAACCTGTTGTGAATTTTGTTGGAGCATAGCAATGTGTGGTAAATGTGCTGAACAGTTGGACCTGTGCATTCCAAGGTTTAGAGAAGGTCAATCTGGGGATGCTTTATTTATTTTCGTTGCAGATGCTGGGACGAGTGGGGAGGACCCCGTTGAGTGTTTGGGTGAGGCGGTTTCAGCCGCTCCGTGTCCGACCTCGCCCAGCGCTCCCCCTGCGGCCCCCGCCCCTCCGGTTCCTCCAGCTCCCCACCACCCAAAGGAAAACCACTCAGGTACAACCACCCTCTCAGATCAGTCCTCCATTTAATCTACCTCCCAACTACACCCTCTGACCTTCTTTAGATAGCAAAACGAAGCATATATGGAACCACATTTTTGTCAATATCTTTGCTCCTTTTTCCACTTCCTCAATCACTAGTGCCCTCTACCCCAACCTTATAAATGGCCCTTTCCTTAATTTAACCTCCTTTAGCCCCACCTTTCCTTTGAAGATTAGCTCTCATCTGTGAAAAGCACCATGCATCATCTGCAAGCCTCAATGCCTGTAGAGGGATTATTTAGTCTGTCTGCAGAAAGAGCCAGTCTGCCATTAAACTGTTGCTGATTGCCATGGTTACCCACTGTTGTCTTGCTGCTTTAACATTAGCTAGCATGTTGTCAGCATGCTAAAACTAAAATAAGTTGTACTACCAAATTAACATTAGTGAGTGAGATGTCTTATTGACTCAAAAAAGTTACAGAATTCCCCAAACTTTATTGTCGGACATCATTTACTAGGAATATTAAAGCAGTTTTGTACACAGTAATCAGCTCTCAGTGTATCTCATTAAGTCAAGTCCCTCACCATGGAAACAAGCATATCCATGATGAGCAGGGGCGAATGAATAAGTTTTTCCTCAAACTGTAAATTTGAATGAAAAACAGAATTCATACTTGGCATTCTTTGACAAAAACGCTAAATGTCAAAGGACAGATTTACTAGACAGATGGACAGCTCCACTGGCAGATTATTTTACGTATTTCATCAATAATAAGGAATTACTAATGTCAAACAAGCTCCTATAATGTGCTGAAAGGTTACTTATGTATTAGTTTTGTATTATTTCAGTTATTTCTAGATATTTGCACTAGAAACTGGAGCTAAAGTACTTTGTAAGATTTTGTGTTTTTGCAGTGATAACGTCAGTCATTTTGACTGCAGGGAATTTTCCGCTGTTCTAGTTCAATATCTTCAGCCCAGGCAGAATAAAAATAGATACCAGTTTTCCGGCGTCTGGTCACCCTTACAGAAAAATCTGATGAATTCCACATGTGAAAACCGTGTTTCACATGAAGACATCAGAAATCAAAAGTGCAAGCAGACTGAACGGGAGACACTTCACTAACAATAAAACCTATTGGATTTGTGCCATTCTGAGAGGTGATCTTCTGAATAATTTAGTCAGCCTAATTGTAAATAGTTTAAATTGTTAGAATAATATCTTCTTGCTTTCCTTCTGAAGGCGATGTGGGAAAGTGCAGCTGGTGCTGCTGCAGCATGATGTCGACTGATAATCCTTCTATAGTTTCTATTCATGAGTCACATGTTAATCCCAAACAACTGGACAAGTCAGTATTTAGAAACGGTGCATTGTGCATTTTACAGGTTGTGAGTGTTAAATGTTGTATAAAAAACCCCAATCCTTTATCTTCAACCTACAGCTGGTTTCTCCTGAAACTTTAAGTAGAGCAACAAACCAAGAACATTTGAGTAGACTCAACTTCTTCAACTCTGCTTTTTGTTTTAGACCTGGAGTCTCCAACTTCAGTTCTCCTGATCCTTTTCAGTCAAAATGAATTAGGCTCTGATGCCCTGGTAGGATTTTCCTGACATTTACTCATTATATTCTTTTTAGCTCCATGGAAAGATTTGAAGAAAAGAACCGAAAGATCAGGGGAAGTATTGGAATTTGACAGGATTTATGTTACTGTCCAAATTTCTGAATGTAAATTTGGATTATGTACATGGGAGGATTTTTCTACCTCATTTGCTGCTAGCAGAGTCTACTCAAAATGACCTTGGTGCTAACTTTTATTGGTTCATAGAGGTGATTATCTTTTGGGTTTATTTGATTGTTCTTTCTTTAAGTTTTCTTTTCTTTCACAATTTACCAGTAAAGGAAGAAAAATGAGGGTAAGTGCTGACATTGAATGTAGATTTTTATTTCTGTTTCTTTGTAGGGAAACCCCGTTTGCAATTGTTCATCTGATTTTAATTAAATCATAATTCTCTATCGTTGTGTACAGTTGAAACCAGAATGTTACAAATGCCAAATAAAGACAAACATTTTTGTTCTCACTGTCTGAAGTTAAATCAGATCAGACTTCTTGTTAGATCAGTTAGAATTAACAAAAGTATTTGTATTTGCTAAATGCTAAAGAATTTGCAAGAATGTTTTTTTTTAGAAATGTCAAAAAAAACTATATTTCAGTATAGTTTAGGATAACTGTATTTCAAACTTTCAGTTACAAAAAAATATTTAGCAAGTAACAATTATTAATAATTAATCATTTAGGTGATTCTATCTGAGCTAAAACACCAGAAATTTGATCTGATTTTATGTCAAATGATGAGGAAAAAATATGTTTTTATTATGTGTATGTAAATGTCTGGTTGTCTGTATTTAGGCAGATTTTGGTCAGTTTGGTTTTCTTGGATGGGTTTTTAAATTCATTCAATTTCAACTTGTTTTTTTTTTTATTTTATTTTATTTTTTTATTGTATTACCTGAGCAAACCAGTGCCATGAGATTAAAAACTACCCTCAAACATTTATTTGTTAGATTTAATATAAAACATGTAAATAATTTTACACCAGAGTATGTGATTGCTGCTAATTATAAGAAAGCACAGGTTGATAAAGAAATATTTCTTATTTCGTTTCATTTAAAATATTGTGCAGTTTGGTCATTTTGAGGATCACTGACTACTTTTTTCACTTGAAGCTGCTGTTTTTGAATAATTAGTATTTTGAGCCCTTGCTTCAGTTTTTAATTGAAATTATGACCCACCTGGTTTTATTTTATTTTATATTATTTAACATCTCTGAACTTAAACATCCAGGCTTTTAATTGGGAATTAAATCTTTTCTATTCCCTCTTAAGTTTTTTTAATTTTTTTAAAGAAAAGTTGCAGTGATGCACTGTTTGGCAGGTTATCGTAATATTATCTCTAACTGGTGTATCTATGATTCCCAATGTATTCATATAGCACATAAAAACTACAGATGTTGACCAAAGTGCTGCACAATTCAATAAAAGATGACAAGAATAAGAACAAGTAAAAGATACTTAAAAGTATGACCTACCTACAAATATATTCCATACTCATACTTTATGCATTGAATCATATATTATTTGATTAATTTTCTTTTGGGTGCAAAGCTACTGCTATCTCAATCAATAAGCCTGAAGAAGCATGTGTCAAATTTTGAATCTTTAGACCTCAAAGAAAACCTGTTTTAGTCAGTATAAACCTGATTGGTGCATCACCATATAAAATCTGCACAAATGCAAATATTTCTCACATTGCATACTTTTAATTCTACTCTGCAGGACTTGCATCCGTTTCCTCGGACAAATTAAAAGTTAAAAAGTCTCTGCTGAGTCTGTGAATTAAATCTCTTCATTGAAGAAGTTGCGTATTTCTCATGTTTTTCTCTTTGCGCCTTACAGCTGAAGCTTCGTCTCCCAGTGGAGCGCCTCAAAGCATCAGGAGACCCACTGAAGGTAGGCTGCACTCCTCCACAGCGAAACCTTGTCGAGTCCCTCGTCCGTTTGTGACGTTCTGCCATATTTAGCGTTGGTTGCTCTGTGGGTTTCCTGGTAGCACAGCTCAACTCTGCAGGCTTTCATGTCTCCCTCTCACTGTGATTGGTTCAGCAGGGAGTCTGGTGGAGGACATCGGCGAAATGATCCTTCAGCTTCGGAGGCAAGTGGAAAGCCTCTTCAGCATCAAGTACGGTAAGCAACAGGTTCATATAGAAAAATGGAAAAAGATTTTCTTCTGATAATTTTGATGATCGTGGTGTTGTTTTTGAAAGCCAAAAATTCAGTTTCTCCAGAAAATTGGATGAGACAGCAAAATAGGACCAATAATTGCTAAAGAAGCTGGCTGATCAGAGAGAGCTTAATGGAAATTTAGTGGAAGGAAAAACTGTTGATTCACAACAGTCTTGAGAAGATTGAGAAGCAAAGCTTATCCTGCCAAAAATTAACAGTTACTGGAAAACATTTAATGATTGTTCAAGAAGCAAATGTTTAAAAATTCAGAGCTAGAAAAAACGCTGCATGTGTCAGTAAGTGAACCTGTAAACTGTGGAAGATTATAAATGAGCACAAATACAAAAAATTAGCTTTGCTGAAAGCAGATTAGTGGAGGTGTTCCTTGATGAGTTAAATTTTATTTAAGATTTTTTTTCTACTTTCCCGCATCCATTTTATGAAACTCTTTGCTTCTCTTTCCAGCAAAAGTTTTATTTGTTTAGAATTTTGTTTTTGTTACTTGAATTAAAAACATGTTTATATATAGAAATGAGGCCCTGAATTATTTCCGTTTTGTGTCTCCAGCCGAAGCTTTGGGTCTTCCAGAACCAGCCAAGGTGCCGTACTCAAAGTTCCAGATGTACCCAGAGGATCTGTACGTCACCGGCCTGCCAGAGGGAATCTCCCTCCGAAGGCCCAACTGTTTCGGAGCGGCCAAGCTACGCAAGATCCTGGCTGTTAGCAGTCAGATCCAGTTTTTTATCAAAAGGTAGAGAACATCTACAGAAACCACTCTCATCCACTTTATTTTATATGATGCTGTGAGGTTGTGTACATTTTAATGGTGAAATTTATTAACAAGGTTCTTCCTAACCGCCTCGCTTTCCTTTTTCAGGCCTGAACTTTTAGCTGAGCAAGTTAAACAAGAGATGCCTTCCATGCCTGTTTGTGATGCAGGTACGTCTCTCGTGAACTGGGACTGCAGTTTTTACAAGCGATGCTGCTAGCATCTGATTTTCACCTAAATAATTCATATCTTTTGAAAATAAGAAAATAATAATTTTATTGTCTAAAAGGCAATAATATAGCATTCTTTTAGTGTTCACTTGACCGTTTGTAGCAAAGGATGCATCTGCCACAAGTAAAACATCAGCATTTGTTGAGCTCCATTCTGTGTTTGACTGAACATCAGTAACCTGTTGGGCTGATCTGCTGATCATTTTATGAATTAACTGATTAATAATTGGATAGCAAAGGTGCTTTGGAGGAAGTTTTGTTAACAGAGTTGGAACCAGGTGAAGCTATGCCACAAAAGGAGTTCTGGATAAAATAAAGTTTTTTATCTTAAGTGCAAAAATAAATATCTTTTTGTAGACTTTTGTCTTCTTTACTGCTCTCACTGTGTTCTTTCAGAAAATTGCATTTTTTGAGTTTTCATATTCATATTAACAATTAATCAGTTACTGAGTTAGTTGAGTCAGGATTAGTCATTACAGCCCTAACTTTGCTTTAAGCTGCAGGTTACTGCTCTGTTCCTTATCCTGTGATATTTATAGCTCTGAATACATTGAGTTTATTCTCAGTGTACAGAAAAGAAGCTTTACAAATATGATTATGCCCGTCCTCTCTGTGATCAGAAGGATCGGGTTACTTTCAGTTCAGGCTGCATTTTAAAACGGCTTTTTTGGAGACAAAACAGAAAACCCTTTCAGGGATTTCCTGCAGCAGCTTCTGCTTTAATCCCTAATGAAGCTGCACTGCTGAGGCTGCTGAGGCTGCAGGCTGCCGTCAACGTTTTCTGCTCCGCAAGTCTTGGGGAGACAACAAAAACAAAAATGTTTTGTTTTTCCACAGAGCCAGACGCCAAGGACAGCACACCAGCAGAGGACACAGCGGCTTTATCCAAGAGGCCCGGATTCTCAGGTACCTTCATGTTCCATGTTTTGATCCGAGGCTCAGACCTGGAGCTTCGGTCGGCTTCGATGTTAATTAGCAGAGGATTAGAGCCTGACTAAAATTTTGATAATAAAGTCAGAATATTTTGACAATCGACAAAAATAACAGAAGAATGTTGTGTAACTTAGTTACAGATTATCATTATAACTTTATTCTCATATCATTCTGACTTTTTCCTGTATTGTTACAACTTTAGTAATGTTTTTGAATTTTATTTGTACAACATATTTTTTCATGTTCTGACTTGTTTCTAGTATTAATCTCATAATATGAGTCTTTCCTCATTATTATGACTTTATTCTGGTAATAGGACTTCATTCTTGTATTGTTGCAACTTCATTTTCTTATTACGACTTTTCTCGTCTAACTTTATTCTTGTAAAATGATCAGTTTCGTCTTGTTTTCTTCCGACTTTATTACTTGAATTTAATTAATCTTTTCCCAGCCTGGACTTTGAAAAGTGTCCTGTGTGTGTCTCATGTCCTCAGAGTGCATGGAGTCCAAGCTGTCCAGGATCGACTTGGCCAACACGCTGCGGGAGCAGGTCCAGGATCTGTTCAACAGGAAGTACGGGGAGGCATTGGGTATCAAGTATCCCGTCCAAGTGCCTTACAAGAGGATCAAGAACAACCCGGACTCGGTCATCATCGAAGGCCTCCCCCCCGGCATCCCCTTCAGGAAGCCCTGCACCTTCGGCTCCCAGAACCTGGAGCGGATCCTGGCGGTCGCCGACAAAATCAGCTTCACCATCACCAGGTGGGGCGCAGGAATGATGATGACTTTCAGACGTCCTTCCAGCAGAACGTCAGCAGTGATCTTATTATTATTCTCTGTGTTTCCAGACCATTTCAAGGACTTATTCCCAAACCAGGTATTCTAAGAATTTCACTGTAGAACCAGAACGTGGAGAACAAAGTTAACATGTTGTATGTTCTCCTCTCAGCACCTCGTCGAGTCACTTTACTGAAGAAGGCCTACGCCTCAATAAGCGGTGAGGAGAAAGTCTGTTTTTTTTTTGTTTTTTTTTTTCCTTCTACTCCATCTAATGCTGCATCTTTACCCTCGGTGTTGTCGCTTTCTGCCGACAGACGATGACGACATCAACCGCATGGGCGAGAAAGTTGTCCTGCGAGAGCAAGTCAAGGAGCTTTTCAACAAGAAATACGGTAACAATAATCCATGAAATCAGTTCAGACTTGAATCTGATGAAGCTTCATGAAGGGCCAAATCAGAAAAAATTAGAACATGTGAAAAAGTTTGAATACAAAGACAGAGAAGAGTTGAATAACAGATGTTTTCATCTGCATTTTCTATCATGAGAAGATTAGGCCAGGAATCAATTTTAAAATGTTAATAGACAAATTTGTATCAATCTTGAACTGCAGTTCAGAGCAGACAGACGCTCTTGCTCTGAATATTTCAAACGACTGAGTAAAGTTGGTTTAACTCACGGCTCGGTTTAATACTCCCACTTCCTCTTCCTGTTTGTGCGGTCCAGGCGAGGCGCTGGGCTTGGACCGCTCCGTCGTCGTGCCGTACAAACTGATCCGCGGCAGTCCGGAGTCCGTGGAGGTCGGCGGTCTTCCAGACGACGTCCCCTTCCGAAACCCCAACACTTACGACATCGTGTGCCTGGAGAAAATCCTTCAAGCTGCGGATAAAGTAACGTTCAACATCAAGAGCCAGCTGCAGTGAGTGCAGAGCCGCCTGGAAGCTGTCAGCGCCTCGGTTCAGGGGAATTTAGGCTCTCATTGTGTCGCATTAAAGCTCCTGACGGTTTAAATCCACCCTTTGATATGTCACCCACTGCATCCTCTTCAACAAATATATTTATATTTATATATATATACATGTAGATATAATAAAACAAAACAGAGTCTGCTTTGACATCAAAGCGGCTCGTTTAAGATGAAAGGAAATGAAAAATCATTAAAATAATCCAGATTTCAGTCTGTTACTCTTAACTTTTAGGTGCCAGAAAGTTCAGTATCCTGCAGGCTAACAAACCTTTTACCTCTCACAGGCCTTTTGCAGAGATCTGCAGCCAGGCTTGTAACACAGGTATGAGCAACTCAGACTGGATCTGTAGGATTAAAATGAAAAACCTCCCTCTGTCAACTGAAACCTTCTGCTTGGTGTCTGCAGCAGGAACAGACGCCTCCACTAACCGACGGAAACGCAAGAGAGTCCAGGAGAGCAGCCGCATACCTGCCTCCTCCGACCTGGGGATATCAGCCAATCAGATTCCAGTTATGGTACTTTAACCCCGCCTCTTTTTTTGTCCTAATTCAGTCTGTGATCCATTTCTATACAATAGACACCCATCCTTTAAATACTTTTATGTAGGACCTTGTGAACTACAGCTCATCAAGCTGCTGGACATTTATTCATTTGCACATTCAAGCTGAACAAAGGTATCAGTCAGAAGAAGTATGAAAAAAAATTAAAGAGCGCTGAGCTGTTTGTAAGCTGCCGTTTATTTTCTTGATTTACCATTATTCTGCAGATGTTCCATTTAACCTCAGGACTTTTGTTAGACAGTATTAGAAATACATCAAAAGATGCAAACAATCAAGGAAATAAATACATTTTGAAAACAAGAAAAAAAAATGTGCCTACAATGCAATAACAGCTTCCCTTTAGTGAACAATTGATCATTTGTAGAAAAGGAAACATCTGCAGCTAAAAAATATTTCTAACATCAACATGTGAAGAGAGATTTAAAGCAACGGATCAGAAAGAGCTGAGCTTTTCACATTGGTTGTTTTTAACTGGACATGTGTCCTTTGCTACAAATAATCAAATATTCACTGAGGAAATGCTGCTGCTGCATTTTAGGCAATAAAATGTTTATTTTATTATTTAAAAATGAATTGAATTGTTTGCATTGCTTAATGCATTTGCATTTTTCAAAAAAGGGTTAAATAAAACCCCAGCACAATCAATGGATTACTAAATGAATTTCTAGTGGCAGCGTTAAATAAAGCTGCGTTGCTGCCTGCAGCATTTTGTCTCCTGCTGACCCGTCCTCTCTGTGTCCCTGCAGCAGTGGCCCATGTACATGGTGGACTACAGCAGCGTGAACGTCCAGGTTCCCGGGAAAGTCAATTACTGAAGGACAAACTCAGACTGCAGCGAGGAGGAGCTCGTTTCTCTTCCACAGAGGGACACCAGGACTTTCCTCCCCAGAGAAATAAAGACGTGCCGATCTCTGCAGAAAGTTTTTCTAAAAGCTGCAGGTCCGACTCTTGAACGGCAGAATGTATGTGCGTCAGAAAGCTTGGCTTGTTTTGCTTTTAAAACACAAGTTATTTCACTTTCTTTAAACGCTGGAAACGTCACTAACACGTCGTTATTTCACTTTGTTTTTTTTCCAGTTACAAACTGTCCATTCACTGAGTCGTGATTTTAAATCGAGATGATCTGGTTCCACATTATTCAGATATTTGTACCTTTTATTTATTATATTTATTAAAATATAACATTATGTGCAGGGATGTAAAATATATTATTGTTATACTTTGAGGAACTCACGACACTAACTCAGATAACTATAGTTGGCTGCTAAACTGAAGCAGCAGATTTTAAGTGTCTTAATTTGTTGTTTTGTTAAACATGAGACAAAAAAAAAAGGACTCAGTTTGGTCAGCAGGAATATCAACATCTCTTTATGTTAACGCCACATTAACATGTAAAATATGTCATTTAAAGTCAGCCTGAATGTATCATGTAAAGAAAAGAATGGTATGTTACTCTGCGATGACTGTCTCTGGACTAATTATATTTAATATGCTGTACCTTAACGCCAGTTAGGCCTTTGAAATAAAATGTGTTGCCTTGCACTTTGAATTTGTGGACTTTGTTTTTAATTGGTTTTGAACACAGAGTTCAATCGATTAGAGGATTTTTATTTCTTGTAAGAATGCATAAATAGTCTCCCCTGATTCTTTGTTAGAAATGGATAAGAAACAAATCAGTTTATATCGATATTTTAAGTTCAGTGAAACAAACCATCAGGTTCCACTAGGGGGCAGTATCTGTTGAGTTTTAATCAAGTTAATTGCAGGGTGTGTAATTAGTCACAGTTTAATCAAAACATAACAAAATAAGCAACATATTCAATTCAAAATCTTGTTTTGCTGCTGAAACATCTGAGCTCAAAAGCAAATCCATATTTGTGGTTTTTAATGTTTTATGATATTCAACCATCAGATTGGTACAAAGTTTTTCCAAGAGCCTCTGATCACCATGGAGATTCTTTAGAATTGCTGACAGTGGATGCTCACATTAGCATTGAGGTCGTCTCTGCTACTGCAACACGTTTAGCATTGAGATGCTATTTTAGGCTTGAATAGTTTAGCTGATAGGCTAACTCCTGCTAGCACAATTTTAAAACGGTCTTTTCCAGCGTCCAATCGGATCATTTTTTCAACAAAAATTGGCCCTGATTGGGCCAAGAGAAGTGACTATTTTCCATCACGGCCTATAGATATCACTTGTGCATCATATTTACAGGTGTACCAGAAATGTGCAAATTAAAAGGTTCTGGCAGGAACCTTTGCATGTTAAAAAAAAGGCAATTAAATTAAAAATTCACTTCACCATTAATTAATAACATGTTAAAATCAGGGCAGTGAAAATATAAAAAAACTAACAAGAAATAGGTTACAGCAGAACATCTGTTAAAAAAAAAAAGTTCTGTTTTTGTAAAAAAAAAATGAACTTGTCGCAGGTGAACCAGTTGTGCCTGATGATGCTAATCTTTTTAGGTGCAAATTAGCAACATCAAGCACAAGTGGGCATCATACATAAATGAATAAAAATACATCCCCAGATTTCCAAAGTGTCTTGCATCATTTCAGGTGTGACTGTATGCAGATGATGCTACACTCTTTCCAACAATCTGTCCTGTCAACTCAACACACAATGAGAGGATTGGAAACAGTTCAGATTTACAAAAAATTAAAAAATAAAAAAAAATAGCTCACACGTAGTCATGGTTTTATTTTGCATTGTTTCTTTATTGCAGATCCATTTTTTTTTCCCCTTTTTTTTATTTTAAAGTTGTACACACATCCAAGCTGAGCTGATCAGCTGTGACTGCAGCACTGTGAGCAGGATAATGTGAATACAGGAGGTTGCACCTCGTGGGAACATGGACACGTTTGCTGCAGCTTTGCTAGTCTTGTTTTAATCAAGACAAAGTTGAAGACTGATTGTCACACTGTCAAATCTTCTTAACTAGAGATTTTTTTTATTTTTTTGTCTCAGAGGTGAGAAAATAACTGAGGTCAGGGGGCTTGTTGTTCTCTCTCGCACAGCAACTGCAACATTAAATGACAAAAACAACAGCTGCAGGATGCCCCCGGTTTGAAGGCTTAAATAGAAGACGGCTAAACAATAATAACAAAAAATAAGTCACAACTTTTATGGCATTTTTTTTTTTTTTTCATATTTTTAATGCATTTATATTTTTATTTACAACTGAAGTATTGCCTCTTCTCATCAAATCTGTTTGTTGAACTGACGTTGCTACTTGAAGTTTAGTGTTCTGACTGCACGTGTTCCCAGCTTCTACCAACAGGAAATCAAACAACTGAATAAAGTAACCGTCGCCGTGTCAGCTGAATGCACTGTAAGAGCTAAAGTGCTTCATGAGATTCTCATTCCCAGAGTGAGCTCCGCTTCCCGCTGCAGCTGAAAGACGAGGATACTGATGCGGCTGGGATGGATCACGAGTTTTCCAGTGTTTCGGAGGTTTGAAGGAGCAGGCGAACACTGAGATGAGGCCTGCGCTTTTTGTTTGTTTTGTTTTTTTCCCCCTCCCATCGTTTCTGTTTTGTAACGTGCAGAAATGCAGCAGCATATGAACCAGGCAGCTTCTCTGCAGAGATTATGGTTGTTTATTTCTTTTTCCCTCGCCTGAGAGCTGAGCTGGAGGTTTGCAGTGGAGTGGAAATGTGTGAAGCCGCGACCTAACTGCTGCTGCCGCTTCCCGGAGGTTTGAGGCAGTCCTCTGTCACGCCCTGCGAGGCCAGCTCTGACAGAACGTTGTCCAGGTAGTTTGGGTCGGGGTAGCCGTGGCCCGACAGGTTGGACATCATCTCGGTTTTGTGGTGGATGCCGTTCCACACCACCGTGTCGTGCTCCCCGGTGGTGCTGGACGTTCCCACGGTGAAGATCAGGCGCCGCATCCACGCCACCTTCAGCAGCTCCAGGACCTGAGCGTGAGCAGAGAGACGGCTGGCCGATTAGAGGAGACGTACTGTACTTCCTTGAACAGGTTAGCATACATGCAAAGATGCTCGTTACATTTTTTGCACCAAATCATTCAGATGATGAGATCATAGCCTCCCTCACTTTAAATACGGTTAAGCTGCTGCTGGCCACGCCCCCAAACTCAAAATTTCTAACACGTGAAAACGGCTGCAAACCGATGCATAGTTGACCAGCCATACATCTTTGAAAAGCAGAAGCGGAGCCTCCTGCACAACCAACAAGAATGCAGCAAGTGGTTTCTGGATGGGAAGTCAACACTCTTCCAGCAGCCACTGCGCAGTGCATACAGCTGCAAGACCAGCTGACCAAATGTCCCAGAGCTCAGCTTGGGTTGCTAGGTAACGACGCGGTGCCCGTCAACTGCGACTTAACAATCGGAAGGTTTTTGAAACGGCTCATTTTCCAAACACCAAAAGCAGCATCCATTTGTTACCATTAAAAACTGTTTGGTGTTTTTTCACAAGCAGCAAAAATCTAAAAGGAAGAAAACTGCAAAATGTATGTTTTGGATAATGGTCTATTTTGACCAAATGATGTCTCTCTTTTTTTTTAATGCAATATCTTTGCAATTAAAATGTAAATTAAAATTTTTAATAAATAGCATATAGTCTGCTAGTGTGTCCAGGCCTTCAGGCCTGGACACACAAAAAATGACTCGTTGCCTTTAATGTACAACATTTCACTCCATTGTTCTACTCATTAGTAATTATTATTATATTAACAAAACTGTCCTTCAAAACAGTGCTAACTGAGACCAAAGCACCAGACTGAAGACCTTTGTTATTCAGTTTCTGGTTGAAAGAGAGAAAAGAGGAAAAATGATAAATCATGTAAATGGAAATGATTGAGCTCATTTTAATTTGTCATATGATTGATTGATTTATTGCTTGGACTATTAGAAAGCTTAGAATTTCACTGAACTTTGATGTCGATTTCACTTTTCACAAAATAGCTCAGATTACGGTTAAGAATCCCAGATTATCAACAGCAGCCGTGTCGTTACCAACACACAGGCTGCTTCGAGGCTGAGAAGGTCAGAAGGTCATGATCCCTTTACTGATGCTACAGCCCATTTGGACAGAGAGAACTGATGAATGTAGGAGTGAATGTTCTGACTGTGTATTAAACCAGCGGGGAGCAGCGACGGCCCGCATCGGTTCTGATGGGCTCAGATTGAATCCCAGCGTGAAGCAGACATCGTCTCCATGTTTTACCTTCCTGCCCTTGTCGTTGTCGGGGAGGAAACAGAAGCGAGGAAACCCCCTGCAGGTGAACGGCTGTCCTGGGTTGGGATGCTCCGGTCCCTGGAGGAGGAAGAGGAGGAGCAGGGATGAAGAACAGAGAACTCTGATACAGTGTGAGGCTGAAGCGATTAATCAAATTAATCATGATTGATTGCTGAGATAATCTTCAGGAAAGGCTTCTTATAGTGGTTAGGTCAGCTATTTTAAGGTTCTGATACTGGATGTTCTGCTTTGGTTCTGGTTTCATTCGTCTTTGTTTGCATTTGCTGCACATTCTGGAGGAGACATCAGTTAAATTTGCCACTTGAGGAGATCATGTTTACAGACAACCATTATTTTTCACCTCAAACGTAAAATGTTCATTTTGTACAGTTTTGATTTAATTACAACTCTGACTATGTTGCTCTTTCAGTCAATGGCCTTTTTTTCCTTTTTTTTTGAGTCTGTAAACTCCAGCTAACAATCAATCCATTACTAAAACAGATTATTCCTTTAATTGATTGATCCCGATTAATCGTTCGGCACCTGTAAACTGCGGTGGGCCGGCCTACCTGTATCCCAGGTGGGATGCTGTAGATGATCTGAATGGTGCCGCAGTCGGGGTGACCAGGCAGCGACTGAGCCACGCTGTAGATCTCCATCTTGCCTTTGGGCTGCGTGCCGGTCTTCTCTCCATAGATGGTCTTGCAGGACGGACACTGCAGGCTGCCATCCTGCGGGGAGGAGGCGGAGCCTTTAGACTCAACTCAGCGTTCAAACAGACAACCAGATCAGGGCTTCGGGCACTTTCACAGTAAAATCCAAGCATTTTCGAGGCAAGTTTAAACATTTCCAGCGCCGCAGTGTGGAGTTAAAAATAACAGAAATGAACTAAAAAAAAAAAAAAAAAAGACAATTTAATCATTCATGTATTATTTATTACAGTTACTAATGTTTTGTGATAGTTTTGTACAGCAGAAACCAGGTCAACTCAAATAAAACAATTTGATGTTTTGAAACATCTCACTCACTGACTAATTTAACAAAATTCAATAACTTGATAATGTGATGAAGCCACTGAGCTGTTAGGAATAATACATATTAATGAGACAGAAACAATAGAAACGAATCCTGTGGAGGTAAATGACCGTCCTGCTCAAATGAAATGCTTGAAAACACAAAAAGTCATAAAAACGTTTTTTTTTTTGTTTTTTTTTTTTAATCCCAAAGTTTTCTGGCATTTAGCAAATAGAAATGATTTTGGTAATTCTAAAATAAAACAATAAGTTTAATCTGATTTAATTTCAAACACTGAGAAAAAAAAAAAAAAATTATTAGATGTATAAAAATAACTTGTTTCAACTGTAAATATTTTCCACATTTTACTACCAAACTGTGCAATGTGAATATCAAGCACTTTCAAGGATTATATACAGAAATCAAGCACTTTCCAAACCTTGAAAACATTTAAGTGGAATTCAAGAATCTTCAAACATTTCAAGCAGCTGTATGAAAGCTGCAGCCATGTTTGCTCTCTGTACGTATCGGTGCAGGACTCTAGTCTGTTGTGTACCTTTGTTCCGTTGTTGTACATGGCCAGCATGCAGAGCATGTGCAGGGTGTGTCCACACTTGATGAATTTCCCCACGGCCTCCGGCACGATGCTCTGGCCTCCCTCCTCTGACGGCGGCGTCTCGTAGCTGGACGGATTGGACAGCTGCTCCATACAGATGATGCAGTCCTGAACAGGACACAGAGCGACGCAGTCAGAAAACCCAATGCAGTAAATATTCATTTTACGTTGGGACTGCAGAAAGGAGAAAGGTCTTAGGTAAATGCGTGAAACTGCTTTGTCGACTAAACACTTTGGTCGTCGTGGTTTAGTGTTGGCAACCGTTGCCTCAAAAGAAAAGTTTATGCAGCAGGTGAATTCGACACATATTGAACGCTGCTTCAATATGCGGTGATACGACTCTCACTAATTATAAAGTATACCTCTGGTGTTCAGCTGGAGTCCATTCAGTGAGTCAGATTTGCTGCAGGTATGCAGAGAACGATCTGGGACTGAAACGATCAATTATTAAAGTAATCGTCAACTAATTTGGGACTGAAACGATCAATTATTAAAGTAATCGTCAACTAATTTAGTAATACAGACTCAGAAAAAGGCAAATTGCTGAAAAAACATGTTACAAGCAGTAAGTAAGCCAAAGATTTACAAAAGGTACATATGTTTGGTATTTAAGAGAAAAATTTTAAAAAGCCTGTAAAAATGTTTTACCCCAAATTCTTTTAAAGAAATCTCACATTAGTCAATAATTAATTAGTTAATCCGAAAATAATCACCGGATCAGTTCCACACTGATGTGGTGAAAACTGGAAGAGATTTTCATATGTTTGAAGTAGAATTTTTGTTGCAGAAATGTTCAGCTGTTCACTAAAGAAATGCTGTTAAGGCATTTTAGGCAATAAAATGTTTTTGTTTAAAAAAGAACTGAATTGCTTATTTGCATCTTTAATGCATTTCTAATATCATATAAAAAGGTTTAGGTGATTAAAGGAAAAATCTACAGATTTTGTATGATTAATGGTCAAAATAACAGCTAGCTGGTTAAAAAAACAAAACCAAAGAACAAGAAGATAAGAACGGCTCCCATTCAGTCAGGATTTGGACAAGAAGTTATGAAGAAGGAGAATCAACACTGGGAATATTGAGTCGTTGCATAAATGTAATTATTTACCAACACATTCCATCTAGAAGAAATTTGTTTTAAAGTACGCCTCAGGAACAGGTCGTAAACTCAAAGTGTTGTCGGTTCGCGAATTAATAATACAAACTCCGGGAAATGACTTTCCGTTTACTCGGCCGTGTCTGTCAAACGCTTCTCTGATCGCTTCTAATCGGGATACTGATGAGTCGGGGAAACGTGGAAAACCTTTACCTCCTCTGGAGCGTCAGCCACAGCCTCCATGTAGCGCTGGATCACGTCTTCGGACCTCTGGGCTGGCGCTGGCAGCGGGACGAAACAGGAAAACAAACATCTGATTACTTTCCTCAAGAGGACGACGTGATAAAAGTCACGTTTACATGCAAAACTGGTGAGGAGAGACGATGTGGCGACAGGGTGAGCGTGGTGATGGAGGCGGACATTAATGATCGTTAATATAAAACATTTCAGACCCAAAGTTGAGACTGAAGCGAGTCGGCTCCATCTTTTCATCCTTTCTGTCAGTTAGGGTTTACTGAAGTTTCTTAGTTGCAAACTAGTGCAGCAGTAGTATGTTTGAGTACTAGGGCCAGACCAACAAATGCTTTTAATTACTAGTATTATTAGTATTGTTACCACAACAAAGTCAGAAAATTACAAAAAAAAAAAAAGTGATTTAAAGATCTGATGAGTTTTTCTTCAAAATGGACTTTGCAGTCGTCTGCAGAGTCCTGCTGCTGGTCGTTTGATGCTTAAGTGTTACAAAATTAAGTAAAAAAAAAAAGGATTTCTTCACGTTTCTCAACATCGCTCATTTTAATTCAGTTTTTTGTGTCAGCGTTATAAGACATCTTCCTTCCCCTAAGACGACTTTCTTCTGGTAAAATGATGACTGCTCTGACTGTCAGACAGATTGACACAGAATGTGCCGTTATTTTCATATTACGACTATTCTTGTAACATGACTGTCATATGACTTTGCATATGTATAACGACCATCATGTTTTACGTTTTTCTTGAATTAACTTTTTTTTGTAACTAGTATTATGATATCATTTCAACTTTTGTTGTATGACTTCATTCTTGTAGTGTAATTCTTACAACTTCCTCAGAAAAATACATATATTTTTGTATTACAACTTTGTTCTCAACTTCTCACATTATTGCAGCTTTTTCAGAATTATTACAACTCTTTTGTATTACGACTTTTTTTTTTTGGTATTATGCGTCTATTCTTGTATTAAACTTTTGTCGTACGACTTTATTTCAGGTGTCTCAACTTTTTCTTGTATTGTTGTGATTTTATTCTTGTAATGGGACATTGTCATGGGACTTTTTTCTCCTATTATTAAGCTTCTTATTATTATTAAGCAAAATTCTCGTACGACTTTTTGATTTTTTGTTTTTTTTCTTAGTCTGGCCCTGATACTTCTTCGTAGATGACAGGCTCATCTGTCAGGTTTTCCACATTTCTCAGTCGTCTACATGCTGAACCATCAGACCATCAGGTTGCCTTCTGCCTTATCCAGCCGCTGCTGGTTCAGGTGGAAGCAGCCTGAGCTCATGCAGGGCTGGAAACGTCACGATTCAACGGAAACAATAAAAAGACGATTGAAATAGTGACATGGATTGACCACAACCATCACCGTCACTACATTCACTTATTTTCTTAGACAAATATCAGGAAAGAATACTGAATATTACCAATCCAGCAAAAAATATTCCAACACATTTTTCTATTATAAATTATACTGCATATTTTTTACCTTGCTCTTGAACAGATTTTAAATCAGTCTGCACATGTTTGTCAGCTTTGGTGAAGCACAATTAATCATTTTATCCCTAGGTTAATGAGGGTTAAGAGTCTGTACAAATTTAAATCAGTTTAACTCTGTAATACTCAGAAAAGTATGTACTGGATTATCAGAGATTATGAACAGAAATTTAAAAATGTATATTTTTTTTAAATCAATAAAAACAGGAGAAAAAAATTTCAAAGCTTCCAGTTTTGGTGCATAAAAACCATGAAGAATCGCAAAAATGAAGGTCATCTTCTATGTTTATATCAACGTAAAAGCTTCTTGCTTACTAGACACAAATTAATAAACAACATCTGGGAAGTTGTACTTTCATCCAGGCTATTTACATTTTTTCCAGACCGAAATTCCAACTTTTTGAAAACCACGAGGGAGCGTCAGAACGAGGAGCGAGGGTGGATCTACCGGAGCATCGCTGCAGGCACAGAGATGATTTCATGTCTCTTTTTGTGGCAGCTTGTCGACGCGTTCTGTTCCTTCACCAGCTCATGTTTTCGCGTCGCCTCCAACCCCACCTGCAGCCCTGGTGAGACCTCTGATCTCTTCCTACAGGCACAGAGTTCCTCGGCTTCCTCATTTGAAAGCAAACTTTTTAAGTTCAGGGATGAAAAATTTAAAAAAAAGAAAGAAATCTGGTTTGAAAAACCAGATGTGAAACAAAAGGACTTTCCTTCCTACAGCCTCCAGCTGCTTGACACAAAAAAAAACTATTTTTTTATATTAAGCTAAACAAATAAAAATGAGTCACACCAAGAGATTCATTTAGTGTGCAGGATCTCTGTACTGCGAGCACTAGCCTCTGCAGCTCGTCCTTCCTTTAAACTTTAACTCTGGAGGGAGACGAGCTTGCATCACTAACTCCTGATATGTCTGAGGTTTTTCGCAGCAGATCTGCTGTTTTAAGAGTTGCTGGATCAACGTAAGAGTGTTACAGTGACAGTATCAGCCTTACTGTCAGCAGATCTTAACAGCTTCTTTTCTTCCTTTGTTATTTAATTCTGAATTATTTTATTCAATCAAGTCTGATTGACAGTAACTTTTACTGTCCACTTCTCTTTATTGTTTCAAAATGTTCTATCTTGAATCATTTTTCCTATTTTTACTGGACAACTGCAGTGTGAAGGTTATTACATCCCTTAAAGTTGTTCACATTTTTTGTCGAATTGATTTGATGTGACAAATAGAAATGTGTGTGTAATTGGGAATTAAGTTTTTCTTTATTTTTTACTTCAGTAAACAAATGCAAATCTGAGAAGTGTGGCATGCATCTGTAATATGACCCCATCTATATTAGAGGTACGGCTCGTATAGAGGTTCAAAGTTTTGCCCGTTTAGCTCCAGATGAGTTCAATTTGATGGAGAACATCTGTGAACTTTAAAGTCTTGCCACAGATTATTTACAAGATGAACGTCCTGCCTCTGACGGGGCCGTTCTAACACACGAACACAGTTTGATCCTAATCCTTTTCCCTGTGAGGTGTTCTGGAGCAACTGCAGGAAAACCGGTTTCACATCACAACTGTCCAGAGTGCAAAAATTCTTCCAGCTGTAGAGCATCAAAAAACCAGATGGAAAAAATGTCCAAAACCCCAAAAACTCAACAATGACTTAATTGACAAATCTACAGAGGAACATGAAGCTCAGGGGACACATGAAACCCACCATGAATCAATTCATTACTGCCCACTAATGTTTTCTAGTTTGCATTAGTAGAAGAATTTTTCTGCAGTGGGCTCCAGCCCAGGGGCCCAGATTCTTGTAAGTCCAGCCCTGCTGATGCATTTGTAGCAGTTTCCAATCCAATGTGTTGATGTATCAATGAGTTCTTGATAACACAACAGTGAAGCTTTGGGCTGTAAAGGGAACGAATTCAAGCGGTTTGAATACTTTTAAATGCTGCCGTGTTTTAAGGATAAAGGAAAGCAGGACTTTAGGAAACTGACTGATTCTGGAGATGAAGTAAAACAGCAACAATTATTTTAGTAATCGATTAATCAATTATTCTGAATGTTACCAGATTAATCGCATGAAAACAATAGTCACATTCAGCATCCTGGTAAGCTTTTTTTATTCTATAATTCCTTTTTTTTTTTATAATCTTTTTGCTAAATGCAGAAGAGTATTTTGATTATTTGCAGCAAAAAAGGAATTGGTGGCTAAAAAAAAAATACTTGAATCAACATGTGAAAATTAATTAGTAAAATGTAGGGCTAGTCTGACTTTTTTGGACCAACTCACTGCTTCATGTGAGTTTTTTTTAATGACATTTGAACCTGATAAAGCTAAGCTATGACACTTGAGGAGTCGGCAAATAGCTACTTTTAAGAGCCAACAATCGACTACTAAATTAATTGATAATTATTCCAATAGTCAATTGATCGTTTCAGCCCTATTTGTTGTTGCTGTTTAATTCCTGATATTGAGAAAAACATTTTTACCAAACCCGACATTTTCCACGCGTCACACTGAGTTATCCACAGGTGAAAGCAAATGTTTTAAAGCAGCGACACTGATGTGAACGACACGATGAGATGACAAACCAAACACAGCGGGATTAGTGCGAGACACGTGAAAACAAAAATCAGCGCTATGTGGAGGATGAAATGCTCCTCAAGCCGGTGGAGGATGACGATGGAGATGAAGAGGTGGATTTTGGCTCGCAGTGAGGTAGCTACCTCTCCTGTGCTGCCTCTTTGCTCTCCTAACTGAACTGCTGCTGCTGCTGCTGCTGCTGCTGCTGTGGGGCCTGCTGGTTGTGGGGAGGAGAGGAGGAGGAGGAGGAAGAGCAAAAGGAGCAGGTTGTTGCTGCTGATGCTGCTGCTGCTGCTGCAGGGGCTGCTGCTGAGGGAGGGGGGCGGAGGTGAAGTGCACGCCGAGTCCCACCGCTGACATCAAAATGGAGGCCATGCCTGGAGCGAGGGTGAGGTGGGGGTGGGGTGGGAATGGGTCGGGATGAGTCGGGAGCGAGTGAGGGGTGCAAGGAGCAGAAAGGAACAAATCGAAAGAATGAGTAATGCAGCAGCGGCGGTGGCGTCCACTGCGACTCTCACACACGCACATAAAGTCACAAAGTGAACAGGAGTCGCAGGTTTCAGCAGCCAAACTCTAACGGATAACGAGGCGCCGCTCTGGACCAAAACTTTACATTGTTCCCAGAGGAGAGCGAAGAGACGCAATGTCGTTTGTTGATGCAAGCCAACAAGTGAGGAGTCCCGAAGGTGATAAAACCCACCGCAGTGAACGCATCGCACCTTAAAATGCATTCAAACCGATTCCAGATCGTAAAAATGCGACTCCAGAATCTAAACAGGAACTATCAAATTTAATGTTTGTTCTAAAAATAAAAAATAAAAAATAGTCAATGAGGCTGTGGGATAGGGTGATAAAGAGAAACTGCATCTGAGCCTGAACTGTCACTTAAACTAACGGGGATTTTGTTGCATTTACAACAGGTCACGATTCTGTAACGAGTTTGGTTGAAAAGTCGACATATTCTGCCGTCAGCTCAGCTGGAAGCAGCAGAAACAAGCGGGATGCCAAGGTCAAAGGTCAATATGGAGAACCTGAGCCACAAACGGTGTGACGAGAGATTACAACCACACCATATTTGTCCACATGAATTAACAAGAAGCGTTATGGAAAAAGATCAGGGTCACTGAAAAAAAAACAAAAAAAAAAACGGTTTTTTTTTTTTGCACTGGCCCTAATCCTTTCCTGTAAAACGCCATCTAGTGGCTATCAGCTTATGCTTTCATCTGATCTAGTATGTTATTATGAACCTGAGGATCTGAGAGCTGCAATCTTAAAACCTGTAGCCACCTTGAGTGTCAGACTCAAGGTATCACCTCTACCTCCACCCCTCTGTTTCTATTTTTGACTCTGTATTAGTACAATAAACGTTTTAAATATACTGATGACCAGTCGAGCTGCACAACAGAAAAACATAGCTGTAGTAGTTTTTCTAAACATTTAGGATTCTTAGTTTTCCAAGTAAAAAAAAAATCCAGTTTCTGAAAATACATTCAATTAAAATTCTGGCCAAATTCATAATCACAAAAGAAAATACATTTATTGTTGCATGTCAAGCAACAATATATGAAGTCCCACAAATTAAAATCTTTTTGGCCGACTTTCACGGGTGTTTATCCCATGCCTGATCAAAATGTTGAGTGGAGGGAGTATTCTGCTAATGAAAAAGAAATAAATATATAGTTGAAAATGTAGACAAATCACAGTATTTGGCAATAATATCGCATAGGTTTCTAACATGGCGCAGGCCAACAGACTTATTATCCCCACATTTTAAAAACTAATCGACCTCAGGTTCCTCCTACATACAGCAGAAATCAAGAAAGACACTGATGAATCTTTCTGTATGTTCACTGAACTCCTGCTTAAATTGTAACAGAAGATGTCCGTTGTGCTGGCTGCCAAAAATACAAAGACTAACTTAAAAAGTTTTAATAAAAGCAAACTAATTTCTCCAGATATGTTAATATCTAATGAGGTTTTTATTGTTGTAGTTTTTAAAGGCCCAGAGATTGCAACCAAACGGTCCTGATGCGGTTTGTTTTTACTGCCGTTTCCATCCCACATGTATTTACACTCCCATTTAACGACTTGCTGTCAGGAGTTTTAACTGTACCCTCAGTTGGTGCAGATGTAAGTTTTCCTGTCTGCTAAGCAGCTCTTGTTATTGAGATATAATGACGACGATCCAAACGAGCTCCAGGAATGAATCAAATTAGAAAACTGCATGTTTACAAAATGAAATGTGACATCAAGCAAGCAATTTTCTAAACCGTAGAGCTGCTTCTAAACCGTGTTGAAGTAGCTTGGTTCGTCAGAAATTTAGATAAAGATGTTTTCTTTTTATTTGCTGAATCTTTCTAAGAGACTCAGTTCTCAGGATTTTATTGCCTGTCGTTAACTTCAAACAAATAAAGAGCTGATGTTTTCCTGCATGTGTTCAACTGGACCAAAAATTCTTGTAGACCGACTCTAAAACTCAGCTGTACTACTCAGGGAAGGGATGACTAAAATAAAAGCCATTTTCTGAAAGCAAAAAGAAAAAGTCAATAAAAATCAAATCTGGTATGACAAAAATCTGAGATATTGTTTGTACAGCATATTGCCTGGCCCTGACTAACAGAAAATATGAAATAACACTTTGATGTAGTGAAATACTAAAACAAAAACAAACAAACAAAAAAAAAAACAGGGGGAGCTAATAAACAAAGCGTACAATTTGGACATTTTGTCCTTTACATTTTCTTCTCTACTGCTTCAATAAACACATGAAGCAGTTAACCAGCTACGTGGTTTTTGGGGGGTTCTTTTTGGGCAATGAGTTTTTTTGGTGATGTTTTTTGGTGTCTGAAAAACCTCCAGAACGTAACGTCACAAATCACCGCAAAACATAGCGTTACCTAGCAACCCAAGCTAAGATTCAGCAGGTTTTGTCAGCAGGTTTACTACTGCATGCACAGTGTGTTGTTGACTTACAATCCAGTGACCACTTCCTGCGTTTTATTTGGGTGTGCAGGAGGTTCTACGAATGCTTTTCAAAGATGCACAGTTGTATAATTGTGCATCCGTTTGCAGAAATTCTCACATGCAAGTGGCTAGCTGCTGCTTATTTAAATTTAAAGTGACTAGACATCCTAAAACATCTTGGCTTGAAATTAGGCAGAACAGAACAGACTAAAATCCCATTATCTGAGAATGATTTTGTGCAAAACATGAAACGAAATGTTCAAAGAAGCATAACATGTCACCTTTAAGAACTAAGAAAATTCATGTCCCCCCCGACCAACACATAACCTACTGTGGTTCATGCTAGCGGACGCTGCCTGTTTCGGACATTTTTCAGGGTTACTGCATCCACGCACGTCTGCATCACCTTCAACCTTTAGCTCCACATAATGACACAAAAATAAATCTCCAAAACTAATAGGATTCCTGCAGCTGCAGATGTTGAAACATGCATGTGAATATTTACATTTCGGAGCCAGCAGTATTTGTTCTGCGTGCGCTGAATGCAGTTTGGTTATTACTGATGTTCATTTCAGTCTGATGAGCAGTAAAACTGCATTAGGAGAAGATGCTGCGGTGGGTGACCTTCCATTTGAAATCATTTACTCAAAGTCTCAGTCGGGTGCTCCCGCCTAATGAGGTTCTGGTCCAGCAGCCCCTGATTGGACTGATCCAGTCAGCTCGGCACCTGGCTTTTAAATTAAAAAGGTACGCAGCAGGAGAAAACAAAGTGACAGAAAATACTTTATCTAACATTTAATGACAGCCCTGTCTAACTTTACCATGCTTAATTATGCAGAACTGTGGGTTTTTTCTCTCTCTGGTGAATGCATCAGTTCATTTCAATTAAATTCCTCAATTTTTACTCAAACAACGCTGATTAAAAAAAGTTTCAAAGTGAGGTCTGAAGCTCGCTCTCAGAGCCATGCAGCTGGACTAAATGTAAGATTTTGACCAAAACCATTTCTTATTTAAACACGATGACTTGATATGATTTTTGAATTGTGCTTACGTCGGGGAGCCGAGCAGCATGAATATGCATTAAATTATGAATATTTTCTGCTCAAGCTGAGCCTCAGTGAGACTGTAGATACTCTGTTCTAATTAAGAATTGAAACATCTTATATACTTTATGAAAATTGAGTGCTTGGAACAAAAAGCAGCAGGGAGAACATCCCAAAATACAACTTTGAGCAGATTTGTAAGGTTTGTCCAGCAGAGCAGATTTCAATGCCAGAACATGCATAAAACAACTGGGCCCAACATGGAGGCATGGAGCTTCAGTTCAAATCTCTCCCTGTTTTATTTAAAGCAGAACTGAAACCAAATCTCAAAATATTGATATTGCATAAATATCACTTCGTGAAACACTTCCCCAAAAAAGTTTTAGGGAATCATTTCTCAGTCCCAAAACTTCACTTGTCTCGAATGCATTTGTTGATAAATGCTGAAATGGGGGAAGTTCTGGGCGGCGGAGTTACTGTCCCTTGTTGATGATGTCATTGCTCTAAAACGACTCTACTGTCCGGTTATTTATTAGTGGAAATGGAAGAAGACTGTTGTACATGAAGAGACGCTGGAAGACTTTATGGGAATAAATGATGTACAGCCATGACAGGATGAGTAGTAGCACAAAATACTGGATTTCCAGACTGTAAAGAGCATTAAAAGTCTTTAATTTGATCAAAAACAACTTAGAATCTGGAGCACCTTATATACTGCTCTGTAGTAAAACCATCCCCCTTTAGTGAATTAATTAACAACGCTCTGTCAAAATGTTTGTTACGTTACGGCTACCCTAGTCAAGAGCGTCGTGGAGTTTTGTTTCGCTTAATGTGCCTCATGTGTGAAAATGTGAAATTTGTGAATTTAGAGCATTAATAAAGATTTCTATTCTGGGTAATTATGTGCAGCACATGTTTACATGACATAAGCCCTTTGTCGTTTTGTCTCATTGTCCAGTGCTAAACCAACAATTCATTCATGTTGAAATATTTAAGTTGGGCTTTTTTTCTAGCCTGCGCGGCTTGTGTACGGCTTCTGACTCCAGTTCCTGCATGATACAAATTTGGACACCCCGCACAGGTGTTTGATGGCAAATTTATATTTTTAATTAGGACAAAACTATTACAAAGTAGTACAATCCTGACAACAGAAAAGAAATTATTTGTCTTTGCACAACAACTCTTTGTGCATTTTCTTCAAAGAAAAAGTGACTTTTACTGTAAAACAAACTTTGATGCACCCAAATCTGCTTTTAATTAATTTAATAAACATGGCTAAATATAGAAAGCATTATCAAAGAGTGACAAAAGTCCTGATATTATTGTTCAAAATCAACTAAATTGTGTTTTGTTTTGTTTTTTCCAAATGATTTGGAAAGTTACTTTTAATGACGCAAAATTTAGAAACTTTTTAGGTTTTGGATTTAAAATAACTTACCAATCCTTTTTCTGCAATAAACCTGACTGGTTTATTTGTTTCAATAAAGTATTATGTGCTTAGTTTTTGTTATTGAGTAGGCAAAATAACCTTTTTTTGGGTAAGGCAGATCGAAAGTGAAGATTCGAACATGACGTTCACAACGTTGACATTTGGTTTTGATGTGGTGGAAAAACTATTCTGAAATAGAACTGGAGCAACAGAGGAACTGGTTTTTCTTAAACTCAAAGTTTATAAAAGTCAAACCTTTTAATGTGGTTAAAAAGAAATAACACATGCAAACCCTTCAGCGGTCAAAGACCTCTGGGTTTTCATTTGAAAAAAATGAGATTTTAAATTACTGAGCTTGATTAGGAGGACAGAATATGTTGTATAGATTTTCACCCATGAGGAAATATTTCTATACACTCTCTCTCTCTCAGCCTCTTTCATCTTTAAACTCTTAAACGTTGGACTCTTCGCTTCCTGTTACTTTTCCAGATTTTGGTCCCAAACAGGCAGAGACAAATGCAGTGTGGCAGCACCGAACTCGGCAACGACCTGCGGCCTGAAACCTGCATCCAGCCGGAAAATGTGGTGTGGAGGAAACTGTGAGGATGGATGATTAGTGACCCGGTTACCTGCCAGGGCAGAGCTCACGCTGGTGGAGCCGTTCAGCTGCACAGAGATGGAAGGGACACTGCAGGCCGGGAAACACACACAGAGACACTCAATCAGTGAAAACACACACCAGGAAACTCAGAGGAAGTGCAAAACAAAGACTGGCAACTATTTTAGTTTTCAACACACGTCACAAACTCAATATCGGCAGAAAATGCTGCTGTGACATCAAAACAGAAACGTTGTGATGGGTCCTGCATCCTTACTGCTGGGCCTGATTGCTCCAGGTTTGGCTGAATGACTCTACAGTCGATATGATTATGAACATGCAGGAAACAAACCCGATTACAACCTAATTCTGATTTAAAGGTAAGAGAGGAGCAGAATGGAGCTTCAGTGCAACATCAACATTTAAGTGAGATCAAATTTCTATCTATGGAGAACTGATCCTGCCAAAATTGGCAATAAATGTAGAAATAAATGAACAGCTTGATAAAGTAATTAATGTGTTCAAATATTGCATCCAAAAAAAAAAAAAAAAAAAAAACCCTTTTCCAACTTATTTGATAACACACTGAGACAAGTCAATATTTATCATTTCACCTGTATTAATTTAACAATAAAAATTATTTAATTTTCCACTTTATTGCTAATCTTTTTTTTATTTCTTTACTTTTTCCCATTTTGAATATTAAAAATACATATTATGAAAAAATGACAGTATAGCAAAATTTAACATTAAATTGAAAAATTACATTAAAAAATGTAACAAGAAAAAAAAAAACTAAAAGAACAACTTAATATTGATCATCATCCAATTAATAAAGAAATTAATTCATGCAGCTGGATACATTTTTTGGATTCAATATTTTGCACAATAATTACTTTATCAAGCCATTTACTTATTTATACAATTATTGGCAGTTTTGTAACTGAATGCCTGCCACACCGATAGGATTTGGAAATTTGAAAACCATGAATCGTTTTCATTCCATTTTAAATTGATGCACTAATTACATAAAATACGACATCTGCAGCTGCTGACAAAATGTCAAACGGTTTAACGGGTATGAATATTTGTTTTACAAACCACCATATAAGTCAACTACGCACATCTGTTTATATGAGAACAGCTGCAGAAATTAACTGGTGGATTAGCTCCACAGATTTTTACTGCACAATTATTAATAACCTGTGGTTGAGATGAGACTAAATTAAACTCTGTGTTGAAGAAAATTAGACCCCAAATGAAGTGCCAATGAACTGCATATTCATTACAGTAATTAGTTTAGCCGTTTGTCTTTTGGAAGCGGCTTTCGTCAACTTTAGGAACAAAAGGAACTGAGCCAAAAGCATTCCTGTCTGACAGGTCGGGACGAGACGGGACAGCGAAGAGACAGACGGAAGGAAACGAGGCTGGGTTTAGGAGACGTCAACGCCTTTCCTTACAGCTAAATGTGTCAAACTCAAGGCTCAGGGGCCAAATCGGGCTTGATACAGCTTCTTATGTGGCCCTCTAGATCCCAGAGAGACACATGAATAGAACCTACACAATAACAGTTAGCTACATATTATGTTATCAATCAAATTGGAGCAGTTTTTAGCCGTTTGCTGCCTTTTTTATCCTGTCCAGTTTTTTTCGCAATTCTGCGATCTCGCAAATTCACGCAAAAAAAAAAAAAAAAAATCAAAAAATGTGGACATTTTTTTACGCTATTGCATAACTGTGAGTTTACAGCAAATTTTATCACCACGCTGCTCCCTCAGTCGTATTTAACATCAAATTACAATTTGCAATTGATACGGCAGCTAACAAAAAGTTACACTTACTGCCAGATAAGCAGAAAGTTTCTAGCAAATATTTCTAAATTAGTTCCACAAAATCAATGGTTTTGATTGTGAAAAAAAACAACAAAAAAAATAATACATATTCCAACATACTTAGCGAATATAGACACAGCTAGTCATTAATATTTTAACAGTTCATATTGTTTTATCAATATATTTAGGAACAACTGGCCCTTTAAAAACATTCCTGACCTTGACGTGGCCCAAAATGAAAATAACTCTTAACCCTCCACCCTGCAAGTGATTCACCCCTTAGCAAACACCAGACACCAACCTTAACCCGTTAGCACTTGGAGAGCCGCTCAGATGAGGCGCAGACATCTGACCAGCAGAGGGCAGCGGTGGTGGCGGCGGCGGCCAGGGGCTGCCCCAAGACATCCCCCCCACAGAGAGGGGTCTCCTGGGGTAGGGCGAGTAGACGGAAGCGGGGTGAGCAGCAGCGACCCTTCCCGTCCCCTGGAGGATGGGCCGGTTCAGGCTACTGGAGGAGAAGGAATGTCGCGAGCGGCTGGGCATTGGTCCTGTGCTGCTGTAGCTCAGACACTGCTGGCAGGAACAGGTGGGGGGAGGGGGCCCAGAGGAGGCCAGTGGGTAGGGCAGGTTGCACTGCCGCCGCACCTGCCGCCTGAAGCCCGTTGATTTATTGACCTGGGCCAGAGACGTCAGGTCCACAATGTAGTTGTATCCGTGGGGGCCGAGGTCGGCCGTGCCCTGGCGCGCCTGATAGCTGTGCTCCAAAAGGATGGAAGTCCGGGTCTCATACGGAGTCCAGCTGCCTTCGTCGTTGGCCCATTCCCAGTAGACGCCGCTGCCGAGCCCAGAGGACTGGGCGAACAGGGACCGGCGCACGGAGCGCGTCTTTCCTGAAATTACATAGGAAGGATTTCAGCAAAACAGCGACACAGAACACCAAAAACATTCAGCAACTAAAACTCCTATTCATACTAAATATCTACTTAGTTTATTGTTATTTTGTTATTGTTATTTTTTCCTTCCATGTGAAGAGTTTTTAAATCTATTTTTTTCATTAATTCCTCTATTATTTTATGTTTTAGTGTTCATTTTTTACTACATTTTGAATAAACCTCATTAATATGTTGCTAATGTAAAACCGTCTTAGCAATAAGGCTGAAACGATTAATTGGATTAATCGTGATTAGTCAATTATTGGAATAATCACAATTATTAGAATCAATAGGTTATTGTAATAATGATCAACTAATTTAATAACTGAATAATCATTAACTTGAGCATACAGACTCTAGAACATTAGAACATCCAATTTGCTGAGAGCATCATCCTCAAAGCACCAACTAAACCAAAAATTAACTCTCTCAATATATATATAATTTAGATTGAAGAGTGACATACTTTTAATTTGTCCTGGCTCACATTTTGTAGTTAAAACATAAAAAATCTATTAAGCATCTTTTGACCTCCACTTATCAATTAATAGTCAATAGTTCAATATGCCTGCTATTGATAGATTAAGCAGAAAAGGCTGAGCTTTTCACATTTTTTGATGTTAAAATATTATTTGCCTGCAGTATCCTTTGCTACAACTGATCAAGCATTAACTAAATATTATGTAATGATCATTTTGTGATTTAAAAAGGAATTGAATTGTTTATTTTAACTTTCATACATATTTCTAATATTGTTTAAAATAAGCTCAATTTGTTCAATAAATCCGCAAAATGTGACAATTTTTTTATGTGAATACTGGCCAGAATAGTATATTACTAAAATAATTGGTAGTTAATTTTATTACCAAAAATGTTAGCATAAAGTCATTGGGAACGTCCTAAAGAGCCTTGACCTGTGACTCAGATAGAAACTGCACCCATGTTCAAGGTCTGTTTGAATCATGTGAAATACAAAAGCTTTCAGAAAGCCTTAGAACTCATTTTGATCACACCTAAGAAACTTCAGGTAGAAGAAGTTTTGAAACAAAAATGAATTCAAAACTTCAGAACCAGCTGGAAATCCGGTTCATTTACTTTGCTGCTTCTCTTCAGATCTCAGTCTGGCTGTTGGAAACATCATTATGACAGTCTGCTCAACATCCTTCATTTTATGGAGCATTTCAATTTGAATCAACATTTACATATGGTAAGAGTTACATTTTACATTTGAATTACAAAGCTAGGTAAATATCTCTTTTGTTTAACATGGCTTTTCTTGGATGATCCATTTAGTTTTTTTTCTCCATACATGCTCTTCAAATATTAAAATTAAATCCCAAACTTTTATTATTACTTTTTTTTTAATTAAATATAAATTATGTTCCTATGTGCTATATTGTATTTTAACCTTTTCTGCACCTCTGTTGTTCATCTTTCTGCTCATATTCCTGCTTATGAAAGCTTTTAGTATTCATTTAGTCACATCTGCAACAGTAACAACATGGACATTAACAAAAACTCAGCATTGCGACTGTTTGTAGTTATTAGCTCAATTATTAAATGATAACATAAAACAGTGAGCCTCTAAAACATTGATGCCAGCAGGTAGAAGGCTGATTCTGTTCTGGGGAAAACACTTTAACATCTGGAGATATTATTACTTTCAAGAAAACAAATGTATGCCGCAAAAAGGCCTTTATCCTCCCTTTTTATTCATGTCTGTCAACATTTCTTTGCACCTCTTCAGACCTTAGGACAGCACTTAAACTGTGCATGTTCTACAGTATAACATTATGCTAAAACATGATAGCTCAATGTAACCCTAGAAATCCAGCCATCTGTTGCTATAGCAATACATTTTGCCTCCTTCAGCATCTGAAGAACTTGTAGAGCTCACATTGTGTAATATCTTGTTACATTCCAATAAAATGAAGTTGATTAGGCACTGAACATTTCTGAGACAGTTATAAAACAACCTGTCTTCAGTCAGTTGCTTCTTCAAAATTGCTGTAACACAGACTGCTACAGGAGACCCTTCCTGCCTACAGCAGCCAGGATGTACAAAAACTCTGAAAAATTTGGATGATATGATTTAAAACATTTAAATTCCCTTTGGGATGGAAAAAAAAACTATTTTTAACGGAATTAAGCTAAGACAGTGAATTGTTTTTAGGAAGCTCGTTTGAAGAAGCTAAACCATCCAGGCCTGTTAGATGTGTGAGACACCGTTATAAATACAACACATTAACGGCCTGCAGGTCCAAACGCGTTCAGTTTGTTCACCTGTGTCCTGTCGAAACTGCTTCAGGCTCGGTATGTCTATGAGGTAGGGCGACAGGCTGGGGTCCGACTGTCCGAGGCAGATGCTTGTAGCGCCGGCTCCTCCGCCTCCCCGGTGGCCGCGCGGTGACAGACACCGCTCGATGTAGGCGCTAACCTGGCCGCTGTAAGGCCGCCAGTAGCCCAGGTCGTCCTGCCACTCCCAGACTGCTATCATGGGCTGAGACTGCCCCACGGAGCCGGAGGCTGTCGTGGCCGACACCGAAGGCCCGTTTCTGGAGCCGTTCACCCTGGCACAGGAGCCAGACACAATCGCCATGTTCGCTAACACGACGACTGGTTAGCCGATTGTGGCTACGACGAAAACAATGTCCGCAGCGAGGCTAGCTGGGCTCGTTAAAAGACTCCATTAGGAATGTGTTAGCACGCCTGCGAGGAAGTTACGAGGTGGGGATCAAACTGGAAACGGCCTGAATAAACATTCAAGACCATGTTGACGAAGCTGAAGCATTCAGACCGCTTTACATGAGCAGAGACGTTAACAGGAACCCTTCCTCTCGAGCGGCTGCCTTCAGGGACTGTCGGAAATAGTAGCGGTCCGTTCCATTTGCGCTTCAAAGTAGGAAATTTATGCTTCCGAGTCAGAATTATGACGTTCACTTAATCCAGGCAACAGAAGCAGGTAGCAGTCTATTTCGAATAGTATAGGAGAAATGAGAAATAACCTTTTGTTGCCTCAGTGGGAAAATTCAGCCGCAAACAGGAAAGTCCAAGCATGCAGATTTAGACAATAAAAGTAAAAACAAAAAAAAGAAGAAGTAAGAATAACGTACTGGGGAACCCAAAGCGGGAGTCACAAAATGATTTGCAGAATCATATTATAAACCAGAGATGTACGACGGTGTTCTGGGGAAATGATAGATAAAATGAGTACATTTCCGTCATAAAACTCTGAATTTATTAGATAAATCTCTAACGAAATAAATCTCTGAAATTGTCTAGAAAAAACAAGAAAATATATAAGTGGAACATTTGAGAGAGAAAACTGGCAAAATCTCAAAACTAGACACAATTGTTTGAGTTTCAAAAGTCGATGTATTTGTTTATTTTATTTTATTATTTTATTTTATTTTTTACTTTTCTAACTCTGAGATTTCAAAGTGTATTTTGAGAAAATTTCTGAGATTAATCTAAAGAAAAAACTTTAACAGATTTTTAACTTTTCAAGCTTGGAAATGTTTTTGTTTTGTTTTGTTCTGAGAAAAGCCATGATTGCTCTAAAACACTGCCATAGATGTATGGGTCAAAAAGGACAAAGTCATATACATAAATATACCATTAAATGTCTCATTACATAATGTTCAAAGGTATAGCTTTAAAATGTCTTTATTTTAAAATATGTGTAATTATTTGACTCCACATATTTATTTTTAAATAGAGTTAAATATGTGTATTTTTAGGTGATCTCCAGGTAGTCGATGAGGAGTTGCCATGCAGTCTCTGGTATTATTATTTTGGGGATCAGAGGCTGAAAGGTTTGGGTACCCCTGCTGCACCGTAAGGGGAAATCTACAGCAAAAGAAAATACTGTGCAGAAAAAACACTTTGCATATTTCTTTGAACCTCATTCTCAAAGAAATGTGAAGCTTTTGTAGGATAGTTGGAAAAAAAATTATATAAAATGTGCATAAATAAACTCACAATGACAAGAAGTAGATGCAAATGACAGCATTTTTTCTTTCAAATTTTTTCCAACTTATTAACTCTGTTGGAGGCCTGGATTAGGTCCTTAAAGGAAGACCACGATACCTTGAGGCATCTCTATTAAAAGCTTTACTAAACAAACAGAAAGGAAGAAAAAAAATACAATACCATGATGTTTTGTGAGGTCTAACCACACTTATCTTTTTATCTTTACATCAAAATGAAGGCAGAACCTTCTTATTGCACACCGTTATCGTCTTTCCTCTCTCATCTGACTATGAACGATTTCTGCCCTCAGCTGGAGATAAACATGCATGACATGAGCAGCAGTGCATGTAAGCATTCCAGAACCTCATGTGTGCTTGAGTTCATAACGGATGAATCAAGACTTACAGTTTACAAAAAAAAAAAAAGTACACTTTAGAAAGATGGTTGGTAATGCAGCATATGGTGGTTAATGAAACATGAATAAAATCTGTGCAGAACAGCTTATAATAAGTGTGATCTCTTTCGAGCTTTAAACCAATACTGCAAGACAAACCTGGGGCTTATTAATTAAAACTATGTTAATAATGAATGAAAGCAGTCATATCTCGTTTTCTAGAAATCGACTCACCAGACCTCTGCTTTGGACATGGTTTTTTGCTTTCTTTGGAAGAATTTCAATTCATTTTCATTTTGCACTTTTGTGTGCTTTTTTTATTCAACTTTATCATTTAGTTAAAAAAAAAAAAAAATCCATCAAAAATAAAATTTAGACAAAAGTAGCTAAGGAGTTTCAGAAGTATGGAAAATCTTTCAATTTTGCTGAGCAGAAACTTTTGGTTTGATGCACTCAGGTTGTAAATTATGTAAGCAGAGGATTCCTGGCTTCTCCCCGATCCATTGGAGGCAAATAAAAGTTTGAGGTTCTGCTGCAGCAGTGAATGATATCAGAAACAGACTCCCTGCTGAAAGAACATGGAAGTTTGACTTGCTGAAAAAGCAGTTTTCAGTAGTTGGAAACTCTTCTACTGCATTTATGTTAGAGAAGATCAAAATTTTACATCAATCACAGATGGAAATTATGAACACTGACCAAACAGTGTGACGGTGTGACAGTGGACTCCACTTGACCCATAAGGTGTACTTTGGTATATTAGCTGCAGATCCCTGTCAGAATCTAGCTTCTAATTTAAAGTTTAGAATGTTTAAGAAAACATGAAAAAAAGTTTTAACAGTAGAGTCCCTAATTTATAAACCCCTGTCATTTTTAGTGTACTGTTGATTCTATCCCTTGTTTATGTTTTCAAAACATAAAAGAATTAGTTAATGTAAAAAAAAAAAAATGTTTAAAACCCCTGCCACTGCAACTAGGATCTTGCAGTTGCAGTGGCAACTAGGATCACTGCTTTCTCAAAGAAACAGTGAGAAAACACTGTTGGTTTTAAATTTTAAAAATACACACTGGATGAGTCTGGATCAGATGTGGAAGGTTCTTTGTTCATTGTTTTATTTATTTATTTATTTTTCCATAAAACTTTAGTTGTTGTTGTCATGCAAGTATTTATGTGCTTTTATCTATTAGGATATTTGTGCAAGAGCTGACGTTTTATTTTTATTGCCATCATTAAATTGTGAGACGGATGTCTTTGATTAAATACGAGGAGCTGTCTGATGGAAGACAGCAAAGATCTCTCTTTGTCATCACTGTGATGAAGAGAAGTTTCGGTAATAATGTAGCTTCAGAAAGTAATACTGTTTATTTGATCACAGTTTTGTCTTTTCAGGTGACTATAAAAGTAATCCACTGGAAGTTTGTGACACATTCAACCCCTTCCAAAAGTACTTTATTGTAAAGTGTATGAAATCATTTTCCCCCACTCTCAGGGAAAACAGAAGAATGCTGCTTTGCTCATTCTTTTGTGCTTATGGATGATGGCTAAATGTGACTTTTTTGAACAATTTTGGTATTTTCTGTACATTAGGCAACCTTTGAGTTATAGTTGTTCTCCAGATGTCCTGTTTGGACCTCCCTGCCCTAAAGGAATTTCCTGGCAATAGCTCAAAAAATTTGAAATAGATTTCCGCTGAATGAACGCTTGTGGATGAAGATGTGAGTACCTGGAGAAATTCATTTTTTATTTGAAGATACTGCAGCTGCATGTTAACCTTGAGAACATCTTTGTTTTTATATGGTCACAAGATTGTTATGGAGAAAAATGTTGAGTTCCCTGAGAATCCCTGTTGTAAAAGATGATCTATGATTATAATTAAAGTCATGAATGTGACACAAAGTAGTCCCAAAATATAGCTGAGCACAATATTATTTGTTCTAATTTGCAGCATTTTGTGGACTTTCCACTTTGTTTTTGGCATCTTTTTATGTCTTTCCATCTTCAAAAGGACCCTCCTTTCAATTTGTGTGCAGCGGTGCAAATGTCTGGCAGCAGTTGCTTCTTTATGATACGTTTTTGTTTATTTCATGCATTGAGCCAACTCACTTGTGGAGCAGATCAGGAAGCAGCCAAACTTTTGCTTTTATAGAAATTTTAAGGCTTTTCAGTGATCGGTCTTTGAGACACATTTGAACATCTCATTCCAGCTAACCCCTCAATTACTGAAAGTAGTAACAATGCTTTTAGTGTTATTACTTATCTCTTCTCTCATGAGTGACGTTTCCATTAACCATGAATTTTAATTTAATTTCGTATTTAATGGGAACACTGCAATTGCAGAATTGTGTGTGTTTTTTTTTTTTTCTTGACATCGGCAGAATATGGACACACATTTTCAACAGATTCTCTCCATTTTTCTAAGATGTGTGGCCTGTGTTTGTTTGAGACCACTACTTCAGCCATCTGTAGCATCAACATCATTTGCTCCTGGCCAGTTGATAAAAATATGCCTAATTTGCATTTTCTTTTTTGGGACATTTTAAAAGTTAGCTCAAAACCTGCACAATTGGATTTAAACATAGTTATTGTGAAATAAAAATGTGTTCATCAACAGACTATAGAGGCTCTCATATTCATATTAGACCTTCGAACAAATGTTGAACAATCCATGTAACATTGATGTCCATAAAAATTCCATGCAAAGGGCAGACTTTTTCTCAGTCACATCACACATGTTAAAAAATGTACAAAAATGCCTCGAGGGAAGAGCTAATGAAGACAAATTAGCCGATGTGAGTCATGTCTCGTAGATGACTGGATCACTTTGACGAGAAAAGACTCTTTCTTGTATAACATTTCCGAAAGAAAATGAACATTTCCGTCACTGCGAAGTGACAAAAAAAGTAATTTTCCACACCACTGTTCGAAAACCCGCCTGCCGCCCTCTCTATGGTCAGGCCCTGTGCACTCTGAATGGTGTCAATTACACGAATGTGACCCGCTGCATTCAAATTATGCCTCTCATATGCCAGACTTACAAGACTAGGTGTTCCAGTTGGGGATGAAATAATGGAATACATCCTCTCAGGAAGCCAGGTCCCAGGATAGAAAGAGCTGTGGCTGGCGTCAGGGGAGCAGAACAATTTCCATTATCCAGTGGCTTCTTGCCCACATTGTGGCCATCAGTATCAATGAAAGATCCTCTCCTTCACTCCTTTTAAGACCATTCTGGAGAATGGGTCGTTAAATCAGGGAAATATAGGTAAGGCACTGAACATCCTTCTTACAGACAAACGGGGTGTTTAAATGCTAATGGGTATTTTTAACTCAGAAACCAAACCGTACAGTGATTAGCTCAATTCCAGTGGTTCAGTACTTGTCTAAGGCATCCCAGACGTGGCCACAGAGAACTAATAAAACATGATAGATAAGAAATATAACAGACAGACGCACATCTTTATATTTAAAGGAATGTCATCCGTAATTTAGTTTTCTCCACTTAGGGAACTTCTTCATTGGATCACACAAGATATTTTCCAGTAAATGTTAAATCTTCTGTTGTGTTCTGAATTTTTTACATGATCATATAGTGCAGGGAGAGAGTTTAAATACACATATCGCTTTTATCTCATGTTTTCTGCAAATGTTCTTGCAACATTTAAACACCAGCCTGTGCTTGTGAAGGCTACTTACAATCCAAAACAGCATTTCCAATCTCAGTAGTGCTGTGAAAAGGAGCAACACACATCAGAGAATGAGAAGTTTTCTTATGGATACAGTGGTGGTATGTGTAAACCAAGCCATGTTTAATGTTTTTAAATCCAATCCAGTTGTGAGGATTTGGTTTTTCTGTGTATTAATCTGGGTTCTTGTGTTCAGGTGAGTGTCCATGTTGTCCCTCCTACCCCTTGCTTGTCTCCAGCTGTCTCTTGTTTCCCTGTGGAGTATTTAATCCCACCTGTGTCTGTGTCTCGCTGTCGGGTCCTTGTCGTATGTTGAAAGTCAAACAGTCGCATGTCGAGCCTTTACCTGTTACCTGTTACCAATTGCTACCAGGGACTGAGCAGCTGGCCTTTTGCTCACCTGTGCTGCCTGGATTATGGACTTTCTGTAAACCATCATTATCATTAAATCTTAATTTTTCTCAATACAACCTGGGTCCAGCACGTCGACCTCACCACCTACAACCACAACTCATGACACCAGTTCTTTATTGGTGTCAAAGGTCACTTTTAAGGACATTGTCGACACAGTTAGACCTGTAACAATAACAAATTCTGCCGGATGATAATTTGTCCCAGAAGTTATTGAGATAAACAATAACATTGTTGTTTTGAAACCATTTTCAAGTAATATAATGGTAATGACATAATAAAGCATGAACACATTTTTAAAGATCAACACACTTTAAATTCGAATCAACATTTCACACTAGAACTGGAGTACATTTTAAATGTTCAAAATATATGAACAAGACAACATGGAAAACAAATAAAAAACTTTGGTCCTTCAGAAAAAAGGTCAAGTTGAGACTAATGCACCAAACTGAGGACTTTTGTCATCCAGTTTTTGGTAGAAAGAGACAAAAGAGAGAAACGATTAATCATGCATATGGAAGTTATTTAGCTCATTTTAATTTATCATGCAATTAATTGATTCATAGATTTATTGCTTTTTGTGACAGGCTTAGACATAGTTCTCACATTGATCAAACTAACATAGGTAGGCTTTATAATGGCAAAAAAAACCAAAAAAAACAACTTTTTGTCTCAATGTTGTGGAAATTCAGTAATAAATAATAATGTAAAAACTTGTATTTGTTATTATTAGTGTTGTATTTAAAAACATTAGCTGAGCCACGGTGGAAGTTCCAAAGAGCCACTTGCGGCCCCTGAGCCACAGGTTGCAGACCTCTGGTCTAAATAAAGATCTACATAAGTGCAGGCCATTCGCCATTTAAAATGCCTCCAGAAAACCTGAGGAGCTTCATAAGAGTATTAAAATCTGGCTGCTGTGATGCAAAACATGAAGACATAACTTGACAGTTTTGCACAGTACTGTGAATACTCACTAAAAAGATGAGTCATGGACTTGTGCCTCCAAATTCCCCTTAAAGAAAATGCAAAAAAAAAGAAGAAGAAAGGATTAAAATAGGCTTTACATAAGAGTTCTTTAGTGGATGTAATCCTTCTGCGTTCGACCAAAGCATATCACAGATTTCTTTAAGACTGGAAAATTTTGTCAGCGTGTGAAACACAAGCATAATATATATCGCCTTTCGGTTGTTAGTCAGACATTCATACATCTGCATTCAGCAGGATGTTCTGCTGCCGCCAGGGTTCATCATCTCAGCCGACGCAGTCTTACACAATGATTTCCAGGTTTTCCACAAACTCTTGAGAGAGAGAGAGAGCAGCTTTTAGAGAGGAACAAAGACAAACAGTTGGGCTGGAAGACTATGGACAGTGACGTACAATCTCATCAGCCGCGCACAGTCATAGAAAGTCTGACAGTTTAATGGGGTTGTTAAGTTAAACTATGAAATCTGAAAGTGTATTTTTGGCAAGCCATAAGAAAGGTAGGCTTTTACTAATGAGCAGTGACTCAAATATGGCTAACACCTTGTTTACAATTCAGTCTGTCTGTCAGATGTCACATTGTGTCAGAGCAGACATGCCAGCACACGGCTTGAATTATGCAGAAGAGTTTAGTTCCGGCTGCGTAGGTTCCCAGTGACACAGATTCAGATTCTGCTTTAAACTGCACTTCTTTTCTTCCCTGCAGAACATTGGAAAACACCCCTCAGAAAAAAAAAACATTGAATTATTTGTATGGTGTTTAGTGAAAACCCAGCAACCTAAGCAGTTTTGGGAATAGATTTGTAACATTAAAGAGGTCTGGAAATTCACAAGCCCCCCAAAGCTAAGATCGTTTCCACACTCGTTGAAATACTCTAAAAGACACACAACTTGCAGAAAAATTAAGATTTCCGTCACAAAAAGAAAGGCGATGTGAGATTTGGGGACTTCCAGAAGGAGCTTTTGTAACAAGAACACATCATGTTCTGATGTTTTAAAAAAGATTGCACATGTGTCGCTTGTATGCAGAGGTAATAAACTGCAGAGTGAGTAAAACTGAAACCATGCTAAACTTTAAGTAAATAAAGTAATTTGAAAAGTAGCCTGCAGGTTTTTGTCATTAAACTCAGGAAGAACTCAGAGATTTGCTTAAAAGGAGGATGATTTAAAATTAAAAAAGGATTCATAAATTCATTGCCCTGAGACATGATTACGCAATACAAAATGCAACCCACATGCTGTTCTGAAATCATAACATTGCTTCTTTTTTTATTTTTTACAGACATTGTGGCATCTTAAGGTTTAAACATGTGAAGTAGGAACTTTTAAAGCAAAATAAGGACACATTATCATGATAACACAAATTTATAGCAGCAAAAAGCAGCTGCTGAATGGATATGAAATATTAAAATTTAAAAACAATGGATCAGCTGTGCTTTATCTTATATGGAAACATTTCTGGTTGATTAATCAGAGATATATGAGTTCTGAAGCATTAATCTGTGGAAAATAATAGAACAAATTTAATACATTAACCCACCGGCAGGTAAAGACAATTTAGAAGATTGCAAATCAAAAATTAATCCCAGATTTATTCTCACCATTTTGTTTTTTTTTTGTGCAGTTAAATATTGTTAATGATGCCTTTGGCTGCTCAGGCTGTCAGTATTTTAAAAACCTCAAACAGACTAAAAAAGCATTTTCAAAATCAGTTTGTAAAAACGCCACAGTTGGAAATCCAAACTGACCATGTTGAGGATTTTTGGTACCGGGGCAACACTGAAAATGCTGTTTGTACTCAGTCATATTCACAGAAACTACAGAATAATTAGTGTCAAAACTAGGAATGAAATTATATCACTATGATTGCTTAAATATATATTTAGTACTTTTAAACTAGTGAAAGAACTGGGCTAGAGTGCAGAATTTCAGCATTAATTATCTTCTAATGTGTATGAAAGTAGTAAAGTTGCTGATTTGTGAAATCAGCAGGTGGATTTTTAAGTTAATGAGACTGAAGGGATTCATAAAAAGTATGAAGGGAGCTTTAGATCGTCCAGATCTGTCAATAAATCTGAAGCAGTATCTGTTATCAATACAAGTTTGTGATAATGAAATATGCATCCTTTGAGATCACCAGCTGCTTTACAAACACCCAAAGTTTATTTATGTTCTGCAAATTACCTGATTCTATTAAATATGTAAGAAATGTTGGTCGTGTTGCGCAAACATTGTTGATTAGATATGAACTGATTGACCAGGCTCTTTCTGGTCGATCCCAGTTTCTGGTTTTCTTCCAGATCCAATGTGAGATTTTTGTTTTCTTCAGACCTTGATGCATAAAATGCAAAAAGATTAAAAAAAAAAGTGCCCTACTAGTGTTTTGATAGAGGAACTAGATTTAATTCCAACAGAAAATAAAGTTATTACAAGATTATTCCAATATTAGCATGAGGGATGTGAACATTTGGGTTAACATCAATAGCCAATGCCATTATTGCTTTTAACCTATCTGTACCAATATTTTATATATTTCCCTACTTTTTAAACACCATGAGGAAACGACTGACATTGCCTCTCTGCTTATGTGTAAATATAGTTTTGATCGATTATTTCTGAGACATTCTGAGCGACAGACATTTTATCCGTACAGCTGTTAGCAAAACACTTCCAGCTTGAGTTTCTTCAGTACTTCAAATTTACTTTGATTTAAGTACAAAAACTATAACTTTCTGCCAAAGCAACATTGCTTGCAAACACACAAGACATCAGCAGAAAGCCATTTGTTTGCCAGAGACGTTTGGACTTCCTTCCCGCTGACGCTAACATGCTAATGTGCTCACTGAAGGTTATTAGACAGCTAAATTAATAAAGTACTCATTGCAGATTTTAAAATGTAATTTTATGCCAGGCTGGCAAAAACAAAAACAAACAAGCAAAAAAAAAAAAAAAAAACATGCATTACATTATGGAATCAAATTTTTTTCTCAGGACAGGTGGCACTAAAATGATTAGTTGCTGGTTTTGCGGGATTTAACACGGTTGGAACAACTCTTGAACTCTTAAACTTTTGAACTCGAAAACACCAGATTATGGTGCCCTTTAAAAAAAATAAAGTGAGGATTTTGAAAAACTACCAGCACATACAGTTTGATCCAATACCACTAGGATATTTCAGCATCTCTTACAGGACTAAATCCTGTTTAACTTAGCATTCATTTCATTTTTTTTTTTTTTTTGAATATTAATGTTTTTAATCATATTCTGCAAGCAAAAAAACCCCAAAAAACAAAACAAAAAAGCGGTATTAAACCTACTCTTTAAATTAGTAATACCTCTTACAACACAGACAATCTCTAGTGTAATACACTGTCCAGAAGGTTCAGCTTTACTTTCAATGGATAAAAAGATAAGCCTATCTTAACAGTCTTATCTCTGGATTGGTGAAGGCATAACAGCACTGAATATAAAAGGAAGAGGATTTACATACTTAAACATTAACATTTAGCAATCGTTATGTAAAATAAGTCTGAATTAATAACATTTGTGCTTTAAGATTCACATCCTTGGAACGATAAATAGGAAGTTTCAGCGCTCAGCTCGAAAAGATTGTTTGATGTAAACATTGTGACACGAACAGACGTAGTGGTCAGGTTGAGTGTGATTAAAGGATTTGATGTGTAAAATAAGGTCACTGCCATCAGGGAGCCAAAGTCTTGATCCTCGTGTTCCCACCAAACCGTTTCAAGGTTAAGGATATTATTGTTATCCCCTGAGGGCAATTAGTTTTACGGCGAGTAATCCCAAATTCTTAAATAGACGCCAATTGGATTTACCTTCTTGGTTCTTCTTTCAAGACTTTTCGCTTCTCACTCAGGGCTTCTTGACTGCTGGAGAGCCCCAGGGTAGTGTGTCACTGGGCTCCTTGTTACCTGTGTAATCTGGCCAGATGAGATTATCTGGTTGCATATTTTAAAGTGGATTTAGGTTATGAAACCACTGTTTGAGCAGAGTCAAAATTTTGTAGTAAATCTGTTTGGAGGGCTGTAAATTTTAGATGTATAATTGTACATTTATGCATCTAAAATTAATGCCTTAAAATGTCTTACATTCATTTAAAAAAAAAGAAAAAACATAAGTTAGCCTTGAGTATGTTAATCACAGGTCTTAAATTTTATCTTGAGAAAAATTATTATTTAGTGGTATTTTTGTTGTATTTTTTTTCGTCTGGGAATTTTCAAACGTTTGAGCCGCAGTCAGACATTTACATTGTGTGTGACTCTATGTGTGTGATGAGGCTACTGGTAGCTCACTGCTAACATGCCCTTGCTAACTTAGCTAACTAGCTAGCTTTTTTCTGCGTCTATCGTGGATAAGTGCAAATTTATGGCCAGTTAGCTGGACGAAGTTTGCACATTTCTGTGAGGATGCAGGTCTTAAATTTCATTCATAATGGTCTTAAAATGTAAAGTCTTAAATTTGAGTTGGTGAAACCTGCAGAAACCCTGTACTCATCCTCAACTTTTAAAACAGATCAAGACAGTGTGCAAGCAAGAAACAGAAAACACAAACCAGACAAGGTTGCATGCTGCACATGGATGATTTACTCTCCTATTTTTCTGAGAAATGATCTGAATTGATGTTCTTTTGTGCTTTAAGTAGACTTAAATAATATTTTCTGATGGCACTCAACTCTTTTCTTTAAGCTGCTAAAGTACACTTTAATGCCTTCATTCCCTCTGCTGAATATTTGATTCTAATCTCCCAGAATCATTTAACAGATCAGCACGCGCTCTTAGTGACAAATTAAGGTAAATTAAGTAATATTCTCTATCCTGTTAAAGATGTCTAGTATCGGATTCTACAAAAAGTCATTCTGGCACAGAATGTTTTGTACAGAGCTGCAGTACTTTTAACCCATTTGTCCATTGTAAAACTTTTAAGTTTAATCAGGAATAATATAAATTTTCTAAATCCTACAAAAACTGTTTGCTTTAACATATCTGGACATCTGGATACTTAATACAGTTTTAACAATACTGAAAACTTCAGTGAATTTAAAGAAAAAAAAAAATCTTGATGCAATGGCCAATTAAGGCTAGAACTTCATATAAAATATGTGACATTCGTTAGCCTGTTCAATAAGGTGGCAATATTTTTGAATGGGCTCTTTTATAGCTTAAAGAAAGCTAAATTATGACAATATTTTAACTTCATTTATTAGGGCATAACTAACTGGGGAACATTTCAGCCAACAATTCCGTGTCATTTCCTTGCTTGTCAAACAAACCAGTTCTTAGTATGTGTTAATATCCTTTATTTAAGTGTTTATTTTTGGTATTTTGCTATATTTTCTTCTCTTTAGTGTTGTGTGCTTCGTTTGTTGGTGTCTGTGGAGACATTTTACTACCTAGCTACAAAAAAAAAAGATCATTAATATTAATAAGATGTTTGAAACCTAGATCTAGCACATGGAAAACTTTTTTTTTTCTTCTTTTGCAGAATCTGATTCATGCAGATGTATTCTGCTGCAGTCCTTTTACAATTACTCTCTTTATGCTAGTTTTGCTATTTACTGATTACAGCAGGAGGATAGGCTGCTATGAATTGCTACTTTTTCTGCTCTAATTATCACCTTTAGTCTGGCTCCACCATTTGAGTTATTATTACACATTAGCCTCCAACACCTTTACAACTAAACAGGAGGATGAAAGAGGGGGGCGCACTGGTTTGTTTTGTAGCTTAGCATTTCCTGTGTTAATTCATATCACAGCAGATCGGAGCGCAGTATGGTCTGGAGTTTTGGAGCTGGAAAGCATTTCTTGACAGCAGGACTTAGCCTGACAGAGGTCTATTGTACGGTCGCATGTAGATAGAAAAAAAAAGGAACATTTTGAGTTCCAAAATTTGAAAATTTGCTAGAAAACCATCAGAAATATTGTGATTACTCTCAGAAATCCCCTTGCTTTTTTTTTTTTTTTTCTTAGAAATTTTGTTTCAATAGTTGAACAAATGTTTGGCTTTCAGAAGTTTTCTGAGTTTGATTTTACAAAGTCAGAAATGTTCTTGTTTTTTCAAAACTAATTTCAGAGATTAATCGTACTTGAGTTTTTTCTTGCAAATTTTAGACTTTTCAGACTCAGAAATGCCCACGTTTTTTTTTTTTATTTCTGAAATTGATTTAAAAGTTTCTGAGTATTTTTCTAAATGTTTTAGTTGTTGCTGGGGTCAACACCTACACACAGAGGCTGATCAGGATATACCTAAACACAAATGGACTAGTTTTAAACTACCTTATTTACAAATAACAAAAAGAAAAACTACAAGGCAAACGACATAATAATAAGTCCAGAATTCTTTGATGTCTAAAGTGACATTTTGATTGGCCATTATATAAACACATTATTTGATAATCAATGTATTTGTGTGGTGTTCTTCTTTGCCTTCTAAAGCATTCATCCCTTTTCTATCGTTTTGCACCAATTCGATTCTTTTTCTCTTAAGTTCCCCATCCTGTGAAAATCGATTTCAGCTCATGGCCTTGAAGAATGTCTCAATTCTTAAAAGGCATCTCAAGGAGAAGGGCGGAAAGAGAGGGAGGACCTCTCAAAAGAGAAGAGTTGATGAAATTAATCAACAAACTGACGCATTATTTCATCAGGGTTTTGAAATGAAAGAGGGAGAATGGCTGCCCTGTCGAAGGCCGACTGCTCTCTCTCACCTCACCGCTGAAACTCCTCTGAACCATAACTGCACTTGCATCAGGGCATTGGCATGATTTGTTGTCTGCAGAAGAATTGCTTTTGGAGGGGGGAGGTGGGAGAAAGATGTGTTATGGAGCCACCATCTTTGTTTTGGCTGAGAGGCTGCAGACGGTGGACTGTTTTATATGAAGTATTTTCAGACCAGTTAAAGTGCAAATATCTTGGTGCATCTCTCCAAACATCATCTTGAAATAAGACGAAACTAACTTACAGTGGTTTATTTTCAGCAAGACAATGGAGCTATATTAAGTAAATAATTCCTTAATCTTGGTTTAAAAATCACTAGTGCCACAGGCAGATTATTTCACTTGTAACATTTCAGCATGAGAAAGTGTTATAAGTGAAATAATCTGCCAGTTGCTGCATAAACAAAATATTTAGTTTTTGATAGAACACATCACACATCTCTGGAGTGACTGAGTGCGGGTATGATTGGGTATTTATCGTATTGTTTGTCATTTATCGTTTATCACTTATCATGCAGTGACAAAAGAAAATGGAACTTCAACTTCAAAAAATTGAGTTAATTCGTGACATGTATTCAAATTAAGTTTGTTAAACTTATTCATGTTTTAACAGGATAACTTATTAAACTTCATATCTTTACTTGGATGAACTTTTAACAAATTAACTCAACTTTTTTTTTGAGATGGATCACCTGCTTTCTTTGTACAGTGCGATAAATTTCTTACCGTGATAAAAAAAAATAAAAAAAAGTTTACGTTTTCCCGATAAATTCTAATTTGACCTTTTAACAAAAACCCAAACTATCTTTATTGTCGGGATTGTATGTTGCAGTAGTTTCTCAACTGTTTACTCAATGTGAGTATCATTACATTCCAATAAATTTGAAGCTGTGATTAAATGCAGTCACTATGAGCATTTTGATAAAACACATCACACATCTCTGGTGTTCAAAAGAAGTGTATTTTCACTGAAACTGTAATTTATTCATTCTTGCGAGAATGAGAGCAGTAGGGAGAGATGTTCAGCGTCGGTTGAGTCTGATCTTCTCTAACTACCAAAGTAAAGACATATCTTCTGGGAAGCAACGTTTCTGGCTCAGTTTCAGGATGTTGACAAACCTTGAAAAAGGAGCATCACTTCATTCTTATCTAAATCCAACGAAACACTTAGATGTAACTGTTGCTGCAAAAGCTTAATATTTTTCCCCATTCTCCATAAAATCACCTGATTATCAAGAAATTAGTCAAATAAGTTTCTATAACATAAATGTGACGTTGCTGCTGCTCATTTTATTGTTTGAAGTCTTAAAAGAATTTCCAAGTTTAGCTTGTTAATTCAATTTGTAATGTCTTATCAAAACTGCTCAGGGTTTGTGATTGTCAGAGAAAAATTGCAAATGATTCGCAGTGATGTGCATTTCTAGACTGAAATTTAGCAACATTCAAAACTTTCTTAAACTGTAAACATTGGTTACTTTTCAGTTTCGTCAGCATATCCCATTTCAAGCCTGTGTACGACTAAAGATGTTTTTTGTTTTTTTTCAACAAATTTGCAACAATGTTGCTCGTATTTTAGTTTACCAGAAGGCATAAAAAGTACATAACATATTGTATTCACAGTGAGGCCATGCAGCTGTTGCATTATTTCTCTTTCTGCCAGCTATTGTCACTTCTTTACTTGTCTCTGTCGCCACCGCAGTTTTCTTTCCACTGTCAAATGGCTCATAAAATTATAATAAAGAGCTATGAACACACAATTATGAGCGTTTTTATTCAAATACTCATGTGTTTGAACACATTTCACAGATTTCCATTCTCTATTAACTGTCTCCCAGTGTGTCATAGAATGCATTTAAAAATTCTCTTGTTGACTTATAAATGCCCAAATGGGCCTTCACTCCATTTTCTCTCTGACCTACTTCAACCTTATGTTCCTTCCTTCATTATGTACAATTCGAATGAACACGAAGTACATGATACTGTTTCTGTTTCCTCTTTCCAGAAATGCAATATTTCAGCACATCTTCCTGGAGTGTGAGATGGTGCTACTGAGTTTCAGGGTTTGGTGTGTTCTCTTGGGACAAAAAAGCAACGTCATACGTTCCAATAATTGGATTTACTTGTTGATAAGTGGAGTTTAATAAAGCTGTGCAGTTGTTGCTGCTCGGAGCAGTTAGATTAAGAAACATCCTTTCTAACAGTCTGAGATGCAGTATCAAATTGACAGTAATTCCTTAAAAGAAACTTCTGGGGCGGCTTCCTGTTTTGTTGTAAGGAGACATTAAAGCTATTTTTTCTGCAGGATCCTTAAAAGCAATTGTTGACATTATGCTTTTCAGAAAGATTGCCAAAAAATTGGGTCCATTGCTGAAATGAGATATAATGCATTTCTCAGGAATTAGGACAGCTTTAACAAAAGGCTGAAACTATGCAGGCACCATAGGAGTAAGTCCTTTAGAAACGCTTACAATGACTGTGTAACACGTTTCTCCTCTATGGAAATAAAGAGAAAATTAACCCACTTAGAAGTTATAATATAAACATTCTCAGCCCCCTCACTGTGTTTCTCTAATGATACATGGGGCTCTGGGGTTGAAACTACATGTTTCACTCAGGTTTCCCACTGTGTTACAAGTCTGTCAATTGCTGTACTTAGTCCTACAGCTGAATACATGCTGCGCTCCAGCTCTGCACTTTGAAACATTTGTATTTTCTGTGTTTACAACCGCCGACAGCTTTGTCTTTCAGCTGCCCAGCTCAGCTGCCCTTCTTGCTTTCATAAGAACTTCTTGACATCAATCATGTTGCTTCTCTGGATCTCAGACTGTGGGGAAAAAGTTGGTTTATATGACCTTTTGAAAAATCCTGTGTGAAGTGTATTCAATCAAAGAACTCCTTGCCAGGCTTCTCCAGCACTTTAGTTACGACACAATAATTTACTGGTTAAGAATGGATGGTATTTATGTTTTGTTTATTTATTTTAGTGCAGGAGAAACATTTATTTTATTTTAAATTTAATTTAGTCAAATTTTTTTTGTCTCAAAAACTGAAGTTAATGAGGGTGTCGAAGCATCCTTAAAAAAATCTTACATTTAAGTATCTAAAATTAAGGTTTTATGATGTTTAATCATTTTCTAAAAAGTCTTCAATTCCTTAAACATGTTAATCACAGGTCAGTAGTAATAGTTTTGAAATGGGCTTAAATTTGAGTTGGTAAAACCTGCAGAAACCTCGACACAGACTAACTTTTCATGTTGGTTTTACTTTGTTGGAAAAGAAATATGCTTGAAAGGCTAAGAAAGCAATGAAACTTAAAAAGATGATTGGCTGCAAGGACATGAATCCAGTTACTCCTCAGATTATTGGCTTGTTTATACTTCACATTTACATGGTAACTATTGTGGGCCAAAAGTGCCACAATTTGATAAGTTAGTATTTAAAGCTCCTTCAGACTAGCCAGCAGAAATGAGCAAATATATGGTGGAACTGCACATCTGCCGAGCTCATCCAATGAGCTACTCCTCAGTGCAACCCTGGTAAAAACATTGTTAAAGGGTCAATAGAGGCTCCATGTTGTGGTGACTTCCTGAAGGTGGAGTTTCAGAGCAGGAGTTTTTAAAGAGACAGAGGCCCAATTTCAAGGCGTTAAATAATGAAGTCAAATTTCTTTTGTCATATTTGAGATATAAAGCATTTTCATAACAACTGAAGGTAACATAGTTACTTGATTGTGTTATAAAATTGAGCCATGTGCCACGAAAGTACATAATAGTGTCCCTTAAAGAGATAAAGTCAAACAAGAAAGATTTTTTTTCACGTAGTTTATGATAAAGCAGGTTGGGAAAGCTACTAGTTGATGTGGTTGCACTTACTTTTCCCACCCTCAAGTTTACGTTTTTTTCTTCATCATCTGTATTTAAAAATGAATACAGCCCAAAATAACTTGTGTGTAGTTTTGAATCTAGATTAAAATAATATTAGAACCTGATAAATATTGAAGAAGATTTGTTATGTTGCTATATCTAAAACCTGAGAACAAAGACAGGTTTTACTAAAGTTTTTTTTTCAACGAATATATGTGACACCAAGTTGCCACATTTTATCTTTGTGAAATACTGTTTCTGCTGCACTAAACCCAAACATCAGATCAAAGCTCAGTAATAAATAAGACTGGGAGTGGCAGTATCAAGCATACAAGTCTCCTTTGACATGCCAAGCAGTCTAAAAGAGGCTCCCCTCCTGATGATGGGCTGTACTGATGCTTCAACAGCGATTTCACTTTCATCTGACTTGCAAAGTGATTGCATTTCTTCTTCTATGCTGTGATTCTCGCTGTTGTTTACATCTCAACTGATTGCAGTCTATCTTTAAAACCTATGTTTTGCTTTCTTTTTGTCTTTCAATTGTCCAGAAAGCATTTGTCATCTGTAGCCTACAGCAAAAACAGCAAAGCAACTGAAAAACATTGGAATAAAAAAAATGCATTGTACATGCTTTAATTTGTAATTTGTTCTGTGGAATAACATGTAATTTATCTGATCTGATAAGTTTCAGATCAGAAAACTGGATATCCATCTGGAAATTATTTCACCAAGCTGTTGCAGCTGTGAGCGCCGCTTATTGCCCATATGTATAATTTAGAGTGAAAACCGATGAGGCTCTCAGATGAAAATCCTCAAAAGTCCAGGTCTCTGCAAGTGTCTTTCAATTTGTTCACATCTTTGTTCAGCCTCTCAAAACTGGCCAACAGACATCAGTTGGCAATCGTCTCACTGCTGCCAAGTTGCACAGCTCTGTGCCCAGAGGGAGACAAATCTGCTGAGAAAGTTAGAATAAAGTCCTAATCCAACCCAGCTTCCCTGGGGCTCCAGTTCTGCTTTAATTGTCTGTAGAAATTCCTTCAGAGAGTTTACACTCTTAAACTTGTTTCTCCGATCCAGTTGTGTTTATCTGGTGTTGCAGCAGCTTGAGCATGAAGCTGCACGATCGTGACTCAAGTACCAGTAACACACGGTGGTACTGAACGTAAAGTCGACATAAAGCTGAACTGGGGAAAACTAACCTTGGACTGATTTTGTTTTAAAAAATTACTGAATTGAGACTCACTGTAGTTACATAAGTTTCTATTCTTTGGAGATTGAACTGTTAGATAAACTTAAAGCTGCAGTATGTTTTTATTAAAACTGTCATCATATTGTGACATCTGGTATGAGACAGATAATCTGTGAAACAAATTGAGCTCCTCCAACTCTTCCTGTGATACTATTATGATCTGGTCAAAAACAACCAATCCCAGCCTGGAGGAGGGTCACTGCCAATCAACCTCTTGAATGCTGCTCAATGAGCTACTGGTAGAGAAATAACTGGCCTTTGCAGGAAAACTGTTTATACATTGTCATTGGAGGCTATGCTACGTAGCATTAGCGTTTGTGGCAGGCTATGGTGTGGTGAACCAGCTGTAACTTAGTGAAGAGTAAGTGGAAGGGTTTTGATGGACAGTGCTAAGACCCTCCTGCTGATTCTGATTGGTTGATTCTGACTGATGTAGTTCTGCAGCTGGTACTGAGAGCACTGGCAAGCAGAGGAGTTACATTTTTTTCATAGATCTTTTGTCTTATATTAGCTATAACTAGATAAGGATAATTTCAACGAAATATGTGAAAAAAAAAGATACATACTGCAACATTTTATTCAAAATGTCAACAAAGATAGAAATAGACTCAGATGGACTTCAGTCCAACATAACTTTAAGAGGGATTTTTACTTATTTCTAGGGCTGCACAGTGGCATTTGTAGAAGACGGGTGATGGACTGGATCTGACTGAGAATCTTTAATCATTTATTTTCTTAATCTTTTAAATTTATATATTTTCAAAACCATCACAAGTTCAATTTGCAAAAAAAACAAAAAAACAACCCCATTTTATTAAAGGGGGGAGAGGGGGGACACTTTAATTTCAGTTTTTTTTTTTCCTTCTTATGTATGAAAAGTTTCTCAACAGGCTTATATGGTCTAAATGACAAAATGCACATATTTTAGACAACTTTAACATCACTTCTGTGATAAATGTACTTTTCCTAACAGTTCCTTATCTTTTCTCACAAATCTGCTGGGGATTAATGTCAACAGGAGTATTCCAAGAGAATACATTAAACAAGCAAAGAATCTGCTTTTTGAGACACTAACCGAAGAACGTCGACGGACATGTTGTCACAGCAATCTGAAGACCATTTACCAAACGTGCTTCCATGTAAACCCCGACAAGGATCCACCAGTAAGCTTTCAGATCACAGTTACAGAAAATGGAGGAAATCTTCTCATCAATCTCACCCTGACCAGGCAGCTCGTGTATTGGCAATTGTAAATCCCACTAGTGGAGAAGAAAAGAAATATGAGAAGAAAAATGTGTGGTTCGTCTCTGTTCTGTCTTTGGGCCTAATGAAAGTTCAAACATTGACTGGGGGGCACTCGACTATATAGGACATTAATAGACCTGGAGATTAGATCACTTTAAGCAAGGGCAGTGTGGAGATTGGGTCATTGGTCACACACTGTTGTGAGTGTAATTTAGGCAACCGTGGATTTCATCGGTTTGCTGAAATGATCTAGGCTAATTTATAATCCTGACCCGCCCAAACTGGGTCGCATTTCTCCAATCGGTTTCAAAGTATTTTCAGTAATGGATACTCCATAGTCTGGACTCATTGCACTCATTGCCATAAGGAGTGCACGTGTCTCTAATAACTCAAAGCTAGACAGCCAAAATGCAAATCTGTCAAGTTTCTTTGTATAGCTTAAGGCCATAAAAACATTGAATTTGATCAAAAGTTCCTGGTGTAAAGTTATGTAATCTTAAAGCAACGTAAAAATAATCGACAACAACAAAAAAAATCTGACACGGAAGATGATTGAGTAAATATTGTAACTCTTCACTTTTACTTTTGAAAAATGGAAAGAGGGATGTAATTTGGAATTACTCAAACCACTTAAGCATTTTAAACCTCTGGCATCCAGTTGCCGTGGAAGTGCATTTGGCCTTGCTGTGTTGCTCAGGATTTTGTGGCTGTGTTATTCTGTTTCACTCAATAGACTTGTTTTGCTGTGATCTTAAGTATTAGCCCGTTTAAATCCAATTTTTTTTTTCCCAGACATGAAAATATTAAAATCATTTGTCACTGATAGCCCTTTGAACTAATCAAGGGGAAATCATTTTACCTGTGTCAAAACCTGTAACGGCAAAGAAAGACGACAGACAAATGAAACAGCAAGAGGCTAATGAATGACTAAAACCTTGTATTTATTTGGAAAAGGGGTCAAACAGAACAGAAGCAGCAGAAAGCAAGCCTCAAATCTGTCAGGGATAAATTACACTCTGCAGTCTGAACATTCAGTGCATCCACCATTCAGACTGTTGTAATTTTAAGAGCAGAGAGGAAACTAAGCGGCTTTATTTAGATTAAAAGAAGACCATTTGAAGTTCACAGTGCTTTATGTACGATTGAGGTTGTGTGCTGCTCTGATGCTCGAAAACAGAGACATAAACCATCACCTCTTTATTTTTGCTGCCCTCCTGGTGAAATAATCTGAAACAAGCTGCAGACCAATGAGTCTGAGAAAACGGAAACAAGTTAAGCGGAGAAAGAAACCAGGAATTTCCAAACGATTCAGCAAAATACTGAAATAATTTGTATAATTAGCTGTTAGGCAGCTAGTAGAAACTAGAGCAGGGTTTTGTTCTTGTAGTTTCCATTTGCTTGGGACAGAACATCTCACAAAAGACTTCCCCGTGCAGTTAAGAGCTCCAAAGTCAAGTTGAGTTTGATGAACAGCAGAAAAACTGGAGGTTTTAATGGAGATGGAGGGGGGAGATGTCATGAATGATACTTTTATTTTCAAACAGTGATACTTACTATACCAGTACTTTACTGCTATAGTACTTTACTGCTCCTCTGCTATTCGATGAAACTGATAATGATTTTTCCTTCCTAACTTATGTTAGAGAAGAAAAATAGAACTGATGTGTTTTGAAGAGAAGGTATTGTGCGAAATATATATATTTAAACATTATGGCAGGTTAATACAGTTACGTCTGTTATGCTTCTAGAGCCAGACCATAACAATGCTTACAAATGAAACTGAGTAGAAGGTTTATTGAAACTAAAATCCATATAGAAAAAGTAATATCAGGGCCTGACTTCTTCAGCATTGGTAGTTTTACTAAACCCAACATATAAATCATAAAACAGCAAACATAGGCATCAGAAAATGATGCAACAAAATGAAAACCCAACCAAAAACTGTGTGCTTTTGACATATTTATATGTCAGATAAATGACAAGGACAGTGGAGAGACATTCAGGGAAAATTATTACGTACAAAAAATGCATTTGAGGTTCAACGTGAAGGGAAAGAGACAGGCAGAGACAAAAGGACTTTTCTGCACAGCGCACTTTGTTTCATGATCCAGAGCATCAAACGGCAGCCATGTTATGTTGTTGACAGCACAAAGACAAAGATGTGTCAGAAAGCGGCACAAGAGGGAAAAATGTTTCTAAAATGAAGGTGTGATAACACACCAGAATCAGCACCATGTCAGAGGTTTCAGGAACTAGTTCTCATGATAACTAGCTTTGAAAAATAAAACCTCTGAGCTGCACTGTTGGCAAAACATTGATTGAACCTCGTACTGATTAACTTTTTAAAAATTAGAAGAAAGCATTAAAATGTTAAAGATCTAATTTGCTACTTTAACATCCCGAGGAAATAATTCAACCCCAATTTCTGCTAACAAAAGTTTCTCTGTTTGACAATTAGTCTTTTTTTAATGTCACTGGGTGAAATGATACATTGCAGAGTAAAATAAACCCTCAGGAGAAATGTTGTTCATGCAAACACCCTCTGTGCCTACTGCTAAGTCACCTGAGTGCCTCGTGCTCCAGTGAAGCTCAGGTGTTCTAACTGGAAAATTGCGAGTGACTTGATTTGTATAAGTGGCTGTGATAAATTAGATGTGTTAAGCCTTTTGGTGCAGCGGGATTGCTGCCTGTTGGTCTTCCCCTCCAAGCTGTTATTAAGAAAGACACTGAGCTCTGCACTTTTCTGCATTACAAACAAGGAGGAAATTAAATACCACCACCTGATGGGTTGTCCACTGATTATCTTTTTTGTTGTTGTTGTTGTTGTTGTTTGGGCTTCCCAGATCATTAACTAGCGAATTCCATAACCAGCATTTGAAACCTCAGAGTGCTGAAGCAGGAACCTGCGCGCCTGCTCATTTAAGCAAATATTCAATAAGCCAATTATGTTCTAGTGGATTATTGTTTAAAATGTATGCAGAAACAGCTTAGGGAGATTTAATTCACATTTACACTAAAACGGCAGAAAAGTCTGCAAGAAAATGTGCACGAATGATGGAGCTTCAGTGGATATACATCTCCAAGTGAAACAGTTTGAATTCCTGTTTTTGCAGATTTGCTTTGCAGCTTCTTCATGATAATGAACAGCCCTGCTATTTGTACAAACATGTACAGTCATTACTGTCTCAGGAGCAGTCAGGTTATTGAAATGTCCCATTTGAACCCATCAAGCCTGTTAATGTGAACTGTACATATGTTTCATAGATGCATTCAGATGCATAGTGTACTGTTTCTGGTGTGCCACTTTTTTTTTTTTCTTTTGTATTTTAGAGACCAAGTCTCATCCTCTTTGTGAAACAAGCCATTTGCATACCATCTGCTGGCCTCCATGTGTCAAATTATGTCTAAAAGAACTATTTTCTGCTTGGTAATTCATGCTGTTAATGCATATAAGTACTAAAAATATACATTAAGCTGAAAAACATTGTTTATGGAACAGTATCTTTAGGCACTCATCTTCTTTAGCGTTACATCTTTGATTTATGGAAAATTGCACTCTGTCAGAAAGCATTGTCAGCTCATATGCAGATAATGGGGAGACTCATACATTAGACATGTCAAATTGCCATTTTTATACTTAATGTTGCATGCTCTTTTCTTTTGAAGTCTATCCCCTGCTCAGTTTGTGTATTTAGGGTTGAGTCATAACCAAAGTCATCTCAGGGCCGCTTAGACAACTGTGACAATATTCACCCTAACAATCCTTTTTAGATTTTCAAAGCCTTCTGTAGTATACCTGTCGGGTGTAGGTTTGCTGTTATTGTGCAAATGTAGAGTTTCACTAACAATAAACAAAGATAGCTTACAGGAACAGCATGAGAAGAGCAGGATGTAGAACATGGGGGTGTTATGCTGGGTACGTTTGTTGCTGGACCAAAACGCAGGAAAAAAGGAAGTGATTGTCATTCAAGACTATATGAAGATAAGGAAGAAAACTTTAAAACAAACAAAGCAGAGTAGCAGGATGACATGGAACCAAACTGAAGCGTGACGGAGGGAGCCAATAGAGAATAATGTGACCAGAGACCTTAAATGTACTGAGGAAGGGGAGAGGAAATAACAAAGGAACTATAACAGCTAATGACAGGTGAGTGGATGCAGCTTAGGAAGGGAGCAGGCAGAGGCAAATGAGGAAATGATTAACAGTGGGTATGGGTGCAGACTGATAGAGTAAGGTAAAAACAAAAAGAATGAAAAGGAAACCTGAACAGTATACATAAACTAGAACATTTCTGAAAAGAGGCTTTAGCATTAATGCTAATTTTAAGCGCTGATGCTCGTAGCACCAACACTACTAGCATGTGGGATATCACAAGCATGTGGACATGCATCGACTTATTCCATTCAGTATTCTAAATGTGACTAATATATCAAAAGTTAGCTAAAATCCTTATTTCAACTTTAGGGCTAATGTTAGCATGAAGGCTACCAGCAGGGTGTGAGTTATCACTAGCATGTTGACTAACAGTCACTTGATTCTCTGAGCATCCAAACATTAGTGTATAAACTAAAATTAGATCAAATAGCTTAGTTCAAAGTTAAGGCTAAGTTCAAAAGCCTGTGGATCACTAGAGGGGGCGGTGAAAGGAAGAAACCAGCGAGGATCAACAAAAGACAAGGAGCTTATACGCTGAAGCAGGGTTAGAAAGTGTCACTGGAAACAACTTAAGCAGAGGGAATGTGGAACAGCTGTGGAAGAGACTAATAAACATCAAAAACACAAATGAAGCTGAATTAGGCTCAAAAGGACTACCGACCTTATTATGACATGCTCTCTGTTCCACCTGCCATAACATGAGAGCTGCACAAAATGTCCTAAATATGTTGTCATCGCAACATCAGTTTGTGCAACATTCACACTGCAAAGAGTTTAGAGTGCAATTATTTTTAGCTAGCACATTCAAAGTGTTATGAACTTACATTTTTCATGCTAATGTAATATTTAGCCTGGCTTTTGACAGCAGACACTTATGACATAACCCTAGGGGTTAAAGTTCACAGAGCGACAGATAAAAAAAGATATTGCAGCCTATTTATTTCATCATTGCAATTTTTACCAATATTGTCACCATTGAGATAATATTGGGCTCTATACAAACTGTTCAACAGTTGGGCAAATTTCATATCAGTCAATACTGACAATTGAATATTTTTTTTTATTTTAAACATCTGAAACACTGCCAAAATGGTGAAATGATATTTCCTGTTTTATCCACTTTTCTCTCAAGCTATTTTCATTTTCTCCGTTCACTCCACAACATTGTTGATTTTTTTTTTTAAACCATTTGTGAGGCACAGTGGTGAAATATGAAACTACTGCACGTTGCCCTACAGGTTGCTAGATAACAAAAGCGAAAAACTTTTCACTGCCTACATCCCCCAGAATGCCAAGCAGTTCTGGATCAAAGTTCAGTAAAATGATTGACTATTCTGTCAGTCAGACATATTTTCAATATGTTTTTATTGATTCATTGCTCAGCATTAGAGCCTACTCAACACATGTGGGTCTCAATTGCTATCTGGCTTCAACATCAAACAAAAAAAAAAGAAAGAAAAGAACAAAACTTATTCAATATGCAACTGAGAAGTAATTACAAAAAAATAAAGATAATTTCCTTCTCATTTTGCCCTGGGCCACTGCTCAAGTTGCTCTTTTCAAAAATTAGCTTGACACTCACAAATTTCCCCCAATATCTCATGTGTGTTTCCATTTGTAGAAAATGGCTCTTTTCACTGGAGTCCCGTAATCTTTTCCAGACTGATGAATGTCAATGACTGTTTTGTTTTTCTTCTGTTAATGATCATCTGTGCCTGATGTTTTGCTTGCCTCCTGTTTAATGATGTTAGGTTCTATTTTAGTGATTTCCTGACTCTACCAGTTGAGCAGCAATCAGACCTCACTGTGACTATCAAAACTTTCAACAAAATGTGCTTAATCAATGCTGGAATAGCTTGTTTCCCTTAAATTAAAATCATAAATGGAAAACTCCATTTTGTGCCAAGGAAACACATTTTATGTGCAAAAATTTGCACAAGATATTTGCTAAATCTATGTCTTTATTTGGACAGTTAGCAGACCTACTAAACATTGATCAGTCTATTATCAACTGTCTAATAAAGTTTTATGAGATAGTTCCTCAATGATTCTTTTTCCTCCTCAAAGGTCATCTCAGGACTGTTCTTTTTTTTTTTTTTTTTTTTAAACAAACAAACCAGTTCAGTTGAAATCCAATTACATGCAATCCTATTTTAAACAGACACAATCCAATTCATTACAGTCAAACTCAGATTCAAATCCGATTACAGGCAGATCCATGAAACCCAAATATAATTCAAGTTAAAGTGATTTAAAAATAAAGGCCACCAATTGAGAAAAGTTGTATGATGGAGTTTGATTCAGTGTTAATGTACTAACTATGCAGCAGTGAATGGGTGGCGGTAAGTAAATTATACAATTGAACATATGAAAATAACACATACATATTCTGCTTTATATACTAATGTATTTTAAAATATTATTCTCCCAAGGAAGCAACAACACCTCACCTGCAGCCTAAAGTAGAAGTGCCACTGAGAAGGAGGAGTAACAGATTTATGGAGTTAGCCATTTGCATTGAGAACCCCAAGATTAAAGCGAGTGAAACCAAGATAGTCTCACATGCAAAATATTTTTTCCATGAATGTAATGAGAGGAGTTGAAAAGTTTCAGTGGGTTGAAATATTTCATATTTATTTGTAGCATATTTCCGGAAGACTGATAGCATATCTCTCTTATTTTGTTTCCAAGCAATATAATGATTTATAAACTAACAGCCGTATTTTAAAGTCTATTCTCCGAGCTGCAGGGAACAAGAGGAAGAGGAAGATGTGCTCTACCTTCCTGGTTTCAGTGAGCAGCAGTGCTCTGGATCAGCTCCAACTGTCAGAGTTTTTTTAGGGAATCATTTGAAGACACTTTTGCAGGAATCAATGCGACTAAAGATAAACATGTAGTTGAGTTTCTCTAGATCTCGCTGGGTCATTAGTCCTGTCATGCAAGAAATGTTTTTCAGGTGATAGTAGGTCAGTTTTATAACTCTTTTTATGTGTCTTTAAAGGACAAGGTCTGAGTCCATCACAATACATACCTTTCAGGCCTTCAGTGCTTAAATTTACTTATTCATTTGTGCCTATTTGAGTTTTGTGATGAACAATAAACAGCCACGGGTGCCCCTAACTTCAGGCACAATATCAAACTTTTCTAGTGTCCCTCAAAAGTTTGGAATGAATTAGAGCATAATTGGAAAGTTACTGATTTAGTAACTGAATAGAAAAGGGAAATTCTCATGTTCCCTCAGTACTTAAACTGTATTTTTCAGCATTTATTGATGATATTTTTGATGGTTATGTTTCATAGTTAATAAAATCAAAGGAGATTATTGTCGATTTCAAGAAAAACAGGGTTAGGGCGAGCACTGTTTTCAACATGGAAGAAGAAATGGAGGTAGTGAAGGAGCATAAATATCCTTTTGTTCATCTGGACAACAGACTGGACTAGAGATGCAACAGTGAAAGTGTCTGCAGGACACAACAAAGTAGATGTGACTTCTTGAGGAAGCTTCGATCCTTCAGTGTTTACATCAGATTATTGAGCAAAGAAGGAGTTTTCATAAAACGAAGAATGTTACGGACGACGCTGAGATTCCTCTTCGAGATCAAGGTCAACATCAATTTTATTGTCCCCAAGGAGCAATTTGTTCTCCAGCCAGCAAAGAACACATGGAAAGAAAAGTTCAAATACAACTGACAGAGCATTCATGATACAACCAGGACACAAACATAAGCTACCGCAGTCTTTATTTGGGCCTATCAGGTCAAATTATTAATGAGGCTGACACTAACAGTGATAAATGAACATTTGTACCATTTTTGGGTCAGCGAGGATGGCTTTAGCCTTCCTAGTGACTCTTGTTCTATAGAGCTGGAGGAGCTCTGCCTGACTTATCCCTTTAGTTTAGCAGCACATCTTCACAAAGATGATTACCTTTTGCTTCGTTTGTCATGGCAAGGGTCTTTTTATGAAAATTAAAACTTTTTTCATATTGTCAATTGTTAAACTTCTCAATATCTGATAAAAAAAAAATACATAGGCTGGTAAGCAATGGCACTGAGTGAATCTGCGTTAGCCTCAAAAGGTTGAGCAGCTATCAACAGTTTTACCAAGTCTTAGTAATGTTGTACAAGTTTAATAAAAATTAGACATCGTGGAGGTCTCTTTTTTTAAATTAATGAACATTTCTTGCTACATTAATCTTCAGAAGTGAGTGCTCTCATAAGCCAATAAAATCCTTCACCATCCAGTCATTATCAGATCAAACTTTATGATGTGTATGCCCTCATTTCAACTTTGGCACTCATTAGTGAATAAAATTAACAAAAGCGGTGTAAAGGCCTCAGCCATGAAGGAAGTTGGTGGAAGATAAAGTAGATAAAATAAAACTCAATTAATACTCACCCTCTGCAGTCTGTTAAAAAAAATAAAAATAAAAAATCTGACAGTCATACAACAATCTGTCTTCAGTCAGAGCCTTCTTTGGATGTGCTGTAATACAGACTCCTGCAGGAGATCTTCCTGCCCTTCAACCACCAGCATCTACAACAAATATTTGAAGACAATTGCATATCAGTTGCAAAATCTTTATATTTCAATTTGGAATAAATAAAGTATTTGTGAATTTAATTCGAATACTACATAAGAGAAATTAGAAAAGGAAAGATGCCATCAAAACAAATTTTGCATTAATTATTGAATCATTATGTCTTATGAATCTCCTCTAAACTCTCAAATGAACTTTGTTTCGCGACCTCCTCTACCAAACAGTCCACTTAGATTGTTTACTATTCTCTGTGTCAACTTTTTATCCAATTAACTTTCCAAATAATATGCTTGAATGCAACACTCTGTAGACATCCAGTTTGCTACTCAAAAATATGAATTTTTAAATTAATCTTATGTGATATCATATATATATATATTCATTACTTTTCAGCTGTAATCTATAAAATTCAACAAAGACTTAACATTTATTAGGTATATATAAGAAATGGACTGCTGGATATAGACACCAGGACATGGATGGATGGATGGATGGATGGAACAAACTCTTTAAACTCATTTTCTATATAAATGAACTTTTTCTTCTTTTTGGTTTCTATAACAGTCTGCTGAAGTTCTGTCTCACTGAGATGCGTCTGTATATATGAATATAAGTAGGAGCAAATGGACAACTTAACTTCTTGCTTTACTCTTAATAAATTTAAACTTAATATCATAAATAGTCTAAGCAGGTTGTCAGATAATGATGCAGAACACGTGATTAATTCCAGTCCCTAATGGCAGGTTTGAAGTGCGTAAAGCTCACCATGCTTAATACGGGTTTTACCGGAAATCAGCAAAGTGGATTTGAAAATAAAAGCCAACCCCATGAGCGGTTTTGCTGTACATATTATAAAGATAAAGCTTTCATGCAGAGAATGCGTTTTGTGTCAGTGATAAAATTTGATTTAATTAAGAAGGCTGCAGCTAGTTAAGAATCATTGTTCAGTAAAGTATTTTTTTATTTAGAATGCACAACATATATGATATAGTCATCAATGTTCAAAATTTGCATTATAAAAGGGATTTTATGTATTATTAGATATCTTACTACTTTATTTCATATGCAATGGTAATTATATCTGTCAAGCTGTCTTGATTAATTTTCACTGTCCTTAATGTCCATACTTGATGAGAATGACAGTAATTAAAGTTTTAAACTCGGGGATATACAAGTGAAACTGAAAAGTTAGGTAATAATTTATAATTCCCACTCATATCAATATAATATTCAATATACAAATGTTCCTATTTCTTTGTTCCATTTTGCCTTGTGTTCTATATTAATGGTGTATGTATAATGTATAATGACACCATGATGGGGAACTGATAATCTAATTTGTTTTATTGAAAATGCTCATATTTCCCCCAAATTAGGAGCAGATTTAGGTAAAACTAAAACCTCGTGTGGTTTCTTAAAAAAAAAAAAAGAAAAAAAGTGAACTTTATTTTGAACATTCCCACCGGATGTTGTCCATCTGTTGCGTTCACTTTGACGAACCGAGCTGCGGCTCTGGACATTTCGAGGCGAGAACGTTCACTTGTTTTGGGAGCGGAGTTGCACACCTGGCCGCGCGAGCTTGTGCGTGACAATCAGCGTGCGCGTGGGTCCCTTGTGCCAACTGAGAGGCGCTTTTACAGCAGCTCACAAATTGGGATTAAAACACACAGAGACCCAGAGAGGGGAGTAAAAAAAAAAAAAAACAAAAAAAAAAACCGCGGAGTTCTGCGGACTTGGCTGTGTTTCAAACAGCAACCGAGCCGGACCCCATGTTTCTTTTCCTCGGATTATTTAAACCTGCAGCTTTGACTCTTTCCGCTCTGACGGTGTTCCGGCTCCTGGTCTCCGCTGTGGATTGTTAATAAAAACCCAGAGAAGTCAGAGCCAGCCGAACCCGAGCAGTGCGGATCCATCCGATGCCCCCCCCCCCCCATTCTCTCCTCTCCCCTTTTCCCCCCGCTGCTCTTTTTTTCACCATCTCCATAATTTGTGCTCGAAAATGCTTCCTGTTTAATTCCTGCCAAGTGGAGACACAGGAGTTGCAGAAGGAAACACGTTCCTGTTCGTCTTCATTGTGATTCTGGTCTGGATCTGTTTGGAGAAGGGAGTCCTGCGTTGGAGCCGCTGCGCGTCATTTTCCCCACTCATGTCCTCAAATTGATCATTTTCTGGGGGGTGAATTGATCGGGTCTCCTTGCAGCGCGCGTGGAGCAGCTCCGAGTTTCTTACATAAAACCAGCGAAACAACTTTATCCCCCATCTGTGGAAAGAAACCGGACGTTTTCCGGACAGCGAAACTGGACTCTGGTGCATTTCTAGCCATTTATTTATTTGTTTTTATTTCCACTTCGTTTTTGGAAAAGACCTCGACAGCGCATCGTCACGCGCCCAGATAACACATCTGTCCGTTGCGCATCATCCAAGTTGGAGAACCCGCAACCAGCTCACACCCGCAGGGGAAGCTTTGTTTCTCCACTTCAGACCCGAAGCTACTGGGACGACTGGGATTTTAAGGTCCATCCGTTGGGATTTCTTCTACCATGTCAGGTGTGCGGGATTTCAGATGGACTCCCATCATCTGCGCCGCGGTGCTTTCATGTGGTGAGTAAGGAGACGCTCATTTGGTCTTTTTTTCCCCTTTTTTTTTCTCTGTGTCACGGTTGTGTTGCACTAAACGTGATTGTGCTAATTTTCTGTAACATGCAACTGCAGAGGCAGCTGGTGTTGTGATTGGTCATTGTGGCTTATGACCCCCACACCCGCCTCTCTCCCATCTCCTCCAAACACGCACACACTCTCTCTCTCTCTCTCACACACACACACACACATACACTCCCTCTCTCTCTCATACACTCTCTCAGACACAAATACAGCTTTCATAATCTTGTTTTTGTATTTTCAGAAGAGCCAGCAGGTTTGTTTGAATTTCTTTCAACTTAAGCATGCAGGATCAAAGACTATTTTCACGAGCTTAGATTGACTGGTTGGTGATGAAACCATTTGGATAATTATCTCTGCTGGAGTCCTCTGGACTGGACCTGTGATCTCCATACCAACCCTCACCTGGGAGCCAGACTAGGAACATATTAAGCACCTGTCATCCGCCTCCTTCTGATTTCCTCCTCTCTCATTTCTTGCTTCTCCGAGGGCTCTCATGACACCGATAAACAAATGTACATGACAATATGTCCTACATAGGCCGCACAAAAATGTATGAGATGCAATAGAAAACATCCCTCTGGTCTGGAAATGTCTGGGGACCAATCTCTTTCCCTCTTCCCTTCAGTGTCCCACTCCTTATTTTTATTGATGCAGCAAAGCAATCCTGTTAACAGCACTGGGCTGGAAGTGTCATTACAAGGCATGTATCAGAGTAGAGTTGAGTAGTGGCGCCCCACAGGGCAGTCTGCTCATTTGTGGATCCACAATCAGAATTAGGTGCATGGAGACGAAATGTAATTTCCCCTGTCATACATGCACGTTGGCTGCATAACCAACCCTTCGACTCTACAGTAAAGAGTGCAGACGTTTTTATTTTATGCTTTTCATTAATAAGTCTTTCCTCAATTTCACTAGTCACACAAAAGACGAGCTTAAATGTGCTGTAATGCATGTTCTCTCCTTGATGGTTGTGTTGAGACTGCAGTGCTCTGTCCACCCAAATCCACCACAACCTGTGGTCAGATTCTGATTAGGACCAGGTTAATGCAGGATGACCCACAACAAATGTGCTACTTTTAAAACGTCAAATGCCGATACGGTCAAATCTGTGGATGGCAGGCTAACTTGCAGAAGGTCTTCAAGGAATCCTGGTCCCTAGAAACCTGAGGTTTCTGCTCTTGTAACCACGTTGCAAGATTAACTTTGGCAGCTGAAACTCCTGTTTCTCTTTCTATGTAAAGAAACGCCAAGCAGTTGTGATTGGTATGTGATTCCTAAGGGTGATTTCACCTGATAGTCCAGTAGACTCTGTTGTATTGGGGACCAAAATTGCAACATATATGGGGTTTTTTTTTCAGCTGCTACAGTTCGCTTTCAGATTTCTTTGTTAAATAAACAAAACCCTTTGAGCACCTGGTCTCTCCTGCCCCGCTTCCTGTGGTGGCGCTGCACCAACAACCACAGAAGGAAACAACATAAAAACCTCTGAAGAAGACACCAAGTGCTACTTCCTTCTTCACAAAATTTTAACAAAATCTGTTGCAAAATTTTAGCAGCAGATTTTAGTGGTAGTAGAATTTCTCTCTAGTCTTTGGTAAAAGACCACATGCCATTTCTCCTGCTAATTTGTTTGTGTTTTGGTTATTTTGTGTCACCCTTTCCTGGTAGTTGGCTCCAGCATTTTACCATTTCCTTGACTGACCGTGTGGATATATAATCTCACCCGTGTCATTGTTTCCCTGCTGGATCTTCTGCAACTTCAGAAAATTCAACCGTCTCCAATACATCCTTTCTGGTACAAGCTCAGCCTTTTCAGAAAGGAACAGCTGAGATCTAAACCAATGAAATGTTATTTTTGTCATCATGTAATCCCCCACATGGCATCCATACCAGCACATAAAGCACTTTGATGCAAGTCAAGTGGAAACCTTTCTCAAACGTACCTGAAAAGTCAGATTTTCTTCCTACACTTGGTGTCAACCTTTTATATTCATAATGGACAGTTGAGCTTTTCCATTAAATAGGTTCCAGTGTTAAAACTCAAATGGTGTCACTGTTTCTATTAAAAAGTGGTAAAAAAGAGATTGAATTTTGTAGTTAGATAACCACCATTGAACCATAACATTACATCAATAAAAGCATATTTTCCAGCAGATGTTTGATTCACCTGCGTTTTATTATACGATTCTAGAGGATGCCTGCAGAAATCTTATCTGCACAAATCTGATTTACAGATGGCAATAGGCATTAATTTCTGTAATAAACATTCAGGGTTGAACACCGCTTTGAAGTCGACTGACATTTCTGATCTCTAATCAGTATTTATCAGCTGTGCGGTGATTCGGAGCTAGTCGTGTGTTTTAGGCAGGATGCTTTAACAGCAGCTGGTGATATGAAAAGGCCTAACAGTATTCATGATCAGTCAGAAATGGCTGTTTTTAAAAGAGCTAATGATTTGATACTAGCAAGAACAAAAGACAATTTTGACTATTTATTTTTCATTGGTCACCAATTCTGTTTTAGAAGCTGAATGCTGTTTCTCCAGGTTTGGTTCTGGTTCTGGGGATTCAAAGCAGACCAGAACCAGAACACCTGAGCGGTCTGGAAGGTTGGTTCAACAAAAGCATATATTTTGTGTATTGTGGTGCTAAACCATTCAATGATTTGTAAACTAACCGGATTTTAAAGTTTGGGAATGGATGTAGGGACTTCAGAACAGGGGTGATGTGATCTATCTTCCTAGTTTTAGTCAGAACACGAGCAGCAGGGTTCTGGGTCAGCTGTAGCTGTCTAATAGATTTTCTTTTTTTTAAACGTAGACCTGTAAAGACACTGTTGCAGTTGTCAACTAAAGATAAATGAGTTTCTCTAGATCTTGTTGGGACATTAGTCCTGGAATCCTGGAAATATTCTTCAGGTGACAGAAGGCCGACTTTGTAACTGCCTTTATGTGGCTCTGAATGTTCAGGGCAGAGTTCATCACTACTCCCAGATTTCAGGCCTGATCTCTGGTTTCCAGCTGTAATAACTGAAGCTGTGCCTTGACTCCAGATCGTTCCTCTTTAGGTCCAAAGGTAATAACTTCAGTTTTGTTTCTGGTCAGCAGAAGAAAGTTGTGGCACATCGACGCATTCATCTGTTCTAAGTATCTGTTCAATGCTTGGATGGGTTCTGGATGGTACTTTGGTGTTGTTCCACAGAGAATTCAACGAATAGTTGAATTTGGGAATACTGTCGCGATTCTTGTATTACTCAGCAGACTCTTCTGTTCGGGGTCCTCTGTGCTTGATCTTTCCTTTCCTTTAGTGCAGCATGTTTGGTTGGAAGGGGCATGCTGTGTTCCAAAACAATTAAATCCAAACTTGAATGAACTTGAATCACATTTCTCGACTCTGAGAACTTGCACACTGTGCATTCACACTCTTGGTTTACTGTCAAGTTCAGTTTGCACATTGATTCCCAGAATATTTTCCTTATTGGTAATTTCCATATAGATTTAAGATGGTTTAGATTTCTTGACTGCCTCACTTCCTTTATGACGGTTAATTAACTCAGTATTTCACTTGTCAGTAATTAGGTTTATAGACACTCGCAGAGATTTGTGGGCAAGATTTCATTATTTGTTGCTCTGCAGGTGGAATGTTGCTTGTTTACTTTTTCCCATTCCGGTTCATGTAAAGGTCAGAGGTCAGAGGCAGATAAGCGTTGGTGGGGCTGTTATGAATGAAATTTGAGTGGAGAAGAAGAAATGAATTGCCTTCTGGGCCATCTCTAGCTCTAAAATTTATGCATGTGTATAAAATAAGACATAAACCTTCTGATGCTAAAGCAGAGGGGATTAATGGGTTTGCACCTCATAATTATTTCCATAATTCTGCTGATAATTTTGCCAATAGACTGACAGATTAATGAAATGTTAAACATCAACCTAGTTTTTTTGGAATATTTTATTCTACAATAGATTGATAAACACAAATCTTCCCTCTTTCAGAGAGGAGAGGAAAGCACCAGCGGCATTAGTATGGCTTCTTGTAATTCTTGAAAATTCTTGAATTAGATTTGGAAGGTTCTGGATTTTTGCATAAAGTCTTTGAAAGTTCTTGATATTAAAAGTACAGAGTGTGATAATAAAGTCCACTCTAATGTTTAATTAAAAGGCTAAAATTGGAAAAAAAAAATTAAAAAAATTAAAAGTTGAAACCAACTTTTAAGAAACTGCATAAACTCATATCTGCACATACAAAAAGAAAATTAGCTGTTTAGCTCAGAAGACAATTAAGATATGAAATACTACAAAAATAAATAACAAAACTTCACCATAGTAAATGTCATATTGCTTCATCATATTGATTTTTTTTAAATCATCTTTCCATTGTTGCTGTTCTAAACCAAATTTTATTCACTTCCTTTGAAGTTGCATTTGCTTTCTCTTTTTACACTTCAGTTTTGAATAGTATTAATGATGTCATATAATGTGGAATTGGAACTGTCTTCTTTAATTCATTTGTATTGTTTTTTATTAGTGTGGCACTTAAAAAGTTAGAAAATACTTGATTTTTACTTTGGGGAACAGTGCACAAACCCTGACCAGCAACTGCCCATGCATAAATCAACAGGTTAATCTCCACATGAGTGAAGCAGTGGCAGTATTTCATACATTTAAGAGGCGCGTGCGTCTTTATCTGATATGTAAATTGATCCAGTTTGGTTCACCGCCAGAAGCGAAAAGACGAGGCATCAACGGCAGAACAAAGAGCTGGACGCGCTCCAGGAAGACGACATTGCGGCTGACCCGGGGTAAATGGATTGAACGGATTACGTCTAACTGCTACATGTAGTGATGTAAGCGGGCGCGTCTGCCTCTTCGCTCGTGCCTACGAGGAGCGGCGTTTGTCCACTCATGGATTGAATGTAGCTGGCAACCTTCCCGGCACCAGCGGCGCTCACAGCAGAGACAAAAGCGGCAGTGTGACACACTTCTCCTGATGTACATGAGGAGAAATTAAACCTCGCCTCTGTTTCTGTCTTAAGTTTTTAAGCACGACTGCTCTGCATTTGCGGCTGGCTTTCGTGTTTTAACACTTTCTCGCTGCTAATGAGTTAAAGCTGCTGTTCAGTTATTCTGAAGGAGGCTGGCTGTGGCGAGAAGCTGGATTGCTCGCGGTGCACCTGTCACTTTTGTTTGTGTTTGCATTAATGAAGCATATTGTTTTTATATTTAGCTGGCTCTTCACAGTCGGCACATGAAGCAGGACTTTTTTTTGCCGTATGCTTCAGGCTTCAGAAAATAGTAGAAAAGAACAAAATGGAGTGCAGACAAATGGATACATATATAATCTTCTTCCTGTGCTTAGAGTTAAAGCGAATATGCTCCCATCTTCCGTTTATTTTCAGCTTTATTATGCTAATGTTTTCAGGTGAGGCTGTATGAGGTTACAACTAGGGATACAAGTTATCGATTAATTAACTTATTTGGTTGATAAGTTGATCTTATCAATCAACTAACGATTAATTGATAAATGGTCACTTTCTTTTTGCATCAAGAGGGCAGGCCGACTTTCCATAACATGGAAGGGCTACAGTTTTTATGAATATAAAAAAGAGCATTAAATCTCAACATCGTTTTGAGTCAGTTGACTGAATAAACCAAAAATAGTTTTTATCACATTATAAAACTTGCATCATGTTTCCACACCCCCCCTGCTCTCCCCCAACTTGTTACAATTTTTCTACATAATCCCTTCAGTTTTTCTGTCATCATCTCATCCTCGCCTTCGTAGCAGCTCAATCAGTTTTGGTTGAGCTGACGGTTAAATCAACACTTTTTAAGGTGATAAGGAGCTGACTGGGTGTTGTACTTTTCAAAATAGAAGTGCACACGGTGCGTCTTACATTCCACAACGGACTCTGTTTGGTCCGTTTCTCGGCTTAAAGATGATCGGTGGCGCCCTCAGCTGTGTGGAAGCCAAGCTGCTACCCTAAAAGGTTATCAGTTAATCGATTAGATCTAATAAGTCGATTCAGTTATTTTCATAGTTACAACTGCTATAGTTTTATCTGCTTTTTAATATTGGAATCGAAACTGAAATTTTAAATGCTTCACTTGAGTTTTTATTGCTCGAAGCTATCTCTTTTGTTGCATTCTTTATCAGTGATGAAACAAACCTTTTGTAAAGCACCAGTCACACAAGATGTAGCCTGATGGGCAAGATCTTGAGCTGGAGGACTTTTTTTGTTTAGTTGCATGAATTAGTGCATTAATTTCTTTGCAGTGCATTGCCCATTTTCCCAGCTGAACGTTGTCTGTGGTTTTATGCTTAAAATGTTTAAAATCCTCGAGGCACTCCTGCATTTTGCCTCCATCGTGTAAGGGTCAATGTGCTGAAAGCACTGCTTTTTGGTTTTCTGCTTGAAAAGACCTACATCTAGTAAATATAACAGAATATAGGCTTACTGGATAATATAGGTTTTCTCAACAACCCCCTTTTGGCTCGTTTGGCTTTTTTTCTCCCACATCTAAGTGAGGCAATTCACAAATAGTGATGTAAAAGATTTCTTTTCGTCTCCTCTATAGGGAGATTTTCTCATGTTTTTGTCCTTTTTTCCTTCCCTGAAATCAAAGTTGAACCTATTTTTTCATGGTAACATATTGACCGCAGTACGTCTTAAGGGCAAAACCCTTTAGTCAAATTTGCTAAAATTGTCACAATACACGAAAAAGTCAAGTGTTCATCATTAAAGAATTTAATTGTTTTTTCAAAGAATCAAATTTACAATCAATTATGTTGATCTGTGCACTTCTAAAATCATTCAAGGTATGTTTAATTGAGTTTAAATTACCAAATAACATAGTAAAATAAACCCTGCTGGATTACTGAGAGTCTCTCCTCAGCTGTGAGGAAATGTTTTTTTCCTGAAGTGGAGAGAAATGTTCAGAGTGCTGTTAAATTTTAGGTGTACTTTTTCCTCTGTCTTGTAAGGAAGGAGGAAGTGGAAGTGCACAATCTCAGGGTAACAATCAGTCACTGAGTTCCATGGTGGCTGGTTCACAGACAGAAGAAGGGCTCTACCATCCTAGTTTTGTTTGACTCAGAATGGCAGGCACAGATTGGCTGGATTTTTCTCAGATGTGTCGCCCTAGTAATGGGATAAAACCAAACGGCTGTGTGTGAAACCTGGTGATGTGATTTCAAGATGAAATGCAGAAATCATTTTCATCTGAAAAACTCTGTCCAATTCCTTTTCTCCTTCGCCCTTGATGTCGCTGGTTTAGGGTTGCTGGTACTACACTTCCTCCTTCCACTCAATTTTTTGTAAAATGCTAGGACAGAAAACTTTGCAACAACAGGCTTCCATAGCAGTCACCTTTTGTGTCTTCCCCCCTTTGTAAAGCCAGTCCAAAACTCTTGTTCTGTCCAGTCAGCAGTCGTCCTCATGTCTGTGTAGCTGATTGACCCAGAGTTGAGACAATTTAAAACCTCAGGAATTTTTTGAGTTAATGATCTGATTAGGGTGTGACATTAATGACCTCTTCTGCAGTATTCACTCAATTTTGACTTTTTATGATCTGCAATTGGTAATTATTTTAAATAATGTGTTTCACTTTCAGAGATGACTGGCAAAAAAATAGCACTTTTACGCAATATAATTTTTTTTATTTTTTACATGTAGTACAATGTTGCTTTAAAGGTTTAGATTTCACTTGTCGGTAAAGTCTGTCTCTCTAATAACCAAATTTTTTTTTTATTATTTCTTTTTCTCTCAACTCGCCTCCAATTGGAACCAAGCAGTACGGTTCCTGATGTTTGTCATAGATGTGGCTCTTATCCAAGTCATTTTCTCTCTGCTGTTCTCCTACAACAACAAACATAATTATTCAATATTTTCCAACCACAATTTTTCCTCTAAGGTGGCGGTTCTCCACTTTTCTTTCCAGTTTTAACAATACGATGAACGGTTCTCAACTCCGTTATAGTAGTTTCTACATCTTAGATATTTTCTCTGTTGATTCCAATGATCTGACCCTTCAGTCTTTCATCTATTCCACTGGATGCATCTTTTCACATGGCTGTTAAAGAAAAGAGAAACGACTCATTGCATCAATTTGGGTGAAATAACTTTCCCCAGCTGAATCATTCTTGCAGCAATTATCCAATAGCGGGTTCAGTTTGCTTTGTTAAATTCAGGTGATTACTTCTTTTTTTTTGTCCAGGGAGTGAATAAAAAGAAAACAGTCATTTAGACATACAGATCACGAATCTGTATTGTCAAACACCAGCGTAGTTTTGAGTCGTTCGCGACCTTTTTTGAATGACTTCAACTTCAAGGGTCTAGCAAAGTTTCTTGTTTGTGAATAGATTTGCATGGATAATCGAGGAGTACGAATAAAATCTGATTTAATAATCTTGTCTGCGTCTAAAGGCAGAGCTTCATCTGAGCTCTCTTCATCTAATATGAAGAAAACACTCATTGTCGCTGCAGTATGGAGGTCTCTGTTCACTTGTCACAGTTTTCAAGATGTTTTGCTTCGAACTGATGTCACATGTTTGAACCTGTGAATATCTTTAATTATGCAGTGGATTATGTGCTCTTCTTTTTCATCTTTCACCCCCAGTTGCACGCAGCTGAACAAAGCGTTGGAACAAGTTGCTTGGTGTCTTTTCTTTCGGTGTGACGACTTCATTTTCACCCTAATGCAATTGATCCAGATCGCCATGTGGAAATCCAAATCTTTTTCTTTTTCTCTGTTTTCCATCAGTTCGTGTTTGGAAGTTTAGCTGAAAATAAACCAAACGGCTACTTTCATTAATCTAATGTTTAAATGGAGACGTGATGATGCATACTAGCTGCATTTTCTTTACAAACCATTGTGCTGGAGATGTTCCTTTTGTTGCTCGCGCCTTCCTTTTTGGAAATATTTGAAAGTAATTTGTCAGAAATAATGCACCACCTGCATGGCTTTCATTGCCTTGAGTGCTGTGTTGTACAAGATAATTAGACTTCACAGGCTAATTATTCATTTGAAGTGGCAGGTGATCGCTTTGCCATTGCATCATTCACATGCAGCAAAATGGATTATCAAGTGGACAGAATCTTGTCTTCAGTTTGCGACTTAGCACTTACAAAGTTCATGTTCTTTTTTTTAATATACAGGTGCAGCCGAGTAAAAAGAAAGTCAAGTGAGTTTAATTTGTCTACATTAAATTGAAAAAGTGAAGCTTGTTTGTCAAAGACTCATGACACAGAGTAGTACATTTGCGATTTATGATTAGTTGTTTTTGATTGCAGCCAGTAAAAACTCAACATTAAGTTTCTCAGAAAATTTAAACTGAAAAATCAATCAACAATTTCAGCTGCAAAACGTGAGAGGCCCTTTTAAAAATGGTTTCAACTGCACAAAATCACAAAACATCCTTCATTTGGAGTTACTTTTCACTCAGATCCGCAAATACTCAACCGCAAATTGGATTAATCAATTCAACTTGTTTTGCAACTTTGTTTCATATGGACTGCAACTCCAAAGGCAACAAGTTTTACCTGCTCACAGATTTTATTTTCACACTACATTTCTACTATTAGGAGCTGAAATATGTTGAAGCCATGCTACTGCACATGTTACTGTGTAGCGTTTGCCAAATAGCCAATCCAGAAGCACTGCTTATTTTCCTGGTCTCTGATTGGCTGAAGCCCCAAGAGTGAAAATAAGAGACTGTAGATGTTAGTGGTACGGTTAAAATACTTAGTCAGATTTTGTGTTTTTTGCAGAGTAACCCTACAAAAGGCGGCCATTAGGGCATTGCCCCCCTTTAAGGCCCATTAGTCTTCAAAAGGTTAGTGAATATACCAGAAAAGATCCTAAATAACTAAACACACACACACACACACAGCGCCATATGTGGACATTGGTATACAGAAAGTGAACTACCTTAGTGAGGAGTTTCATCTGGGTCTGACTCTTATCCGGCTTTATTTTCTTGATATCGCGACACCCACTGAGGCCTGCTCCTCTCAATCTACGGCGCTACAAGGGTATAATCATTTCCCTCTAATTCCGGTCGTCTCAACAAGGCTATATAGCTCACATTTAATAAGTTGTCTCCCCTGACACCCTGAAGGAGAATGAGCTTTCTGGATGAGAAGCAGCTTGCACTGAAACTGCCCCCGTTAATTTCTCTACGAGGGATACAGTTGGAACAGGAATAGACTTTATGTCCTCATATGTAACACCGACATGAGGGATGGACGACATTCGCTGGTGCACAACATGTTTGCGGCCTTTTTCACAAGATTGAATGTCTTTAATTGACTGAAACTCACTCTTGAGATTCAATAAATGTTTAGTTTTCTTTTCCTCTATTAAGTCACAGCGACTTTATGTGTTTTGCTCCGAGGCTATGCATCTTGAAGGAAAAACATCAGGAGCAAGAAGTAACCATGAAATCTGAAAGTGTTGAAGCTAAAAGATATACTTTGGTAGACCAGGATGTCCAAAGTGAGTCCTGAGGTTTTTGTCCTGCACGTTTTTGATGTTCTCTTTATAAATAGCTCGTTAATAGATTTCTGGAGAATTTGGAAAAGCTTCTCTGGAGCAGGATCTCTCCTAAAACATGGAGGACTTAAGGAATGGAGCTGGATACCACTGATGTAAACCATCGCAGCTCATAACGCAGCTCTCTGGCTGTGCATTATGAATATTTTTTGATGCGCTGTATCTGTTATAATTCCTTCGCTGTTGTTTCTTGTAAGGCCATACTATGACTGATCGCTGAGATTTCACTCTAAATCTCAGAACTTCCTTCTCCGTACCATAAAGCATGAAAACTAATCATCGGTGGATGTTTAGGATCACACATAAATCCAGTAGGTTTCATTTGTCAGGCTGGAAAATCTTGAGATATCCACAAAGTCAGAACAGATAAGCCATGTCTGCTAAGGAAGCTTTTCCTCTTCTGCTTTACATATCAGCTGAATTTCCCCAGTGGGGTCCGTGTGAAGGATTTCCCTGAAATCACTGCAGTGGAAACGGAAGAAATACGACCAGATTTTTATCCTCCAGCATGTCTTGCAGTTTGTCTTCCCACTCTGATTTTCCCAGAGCTACAAATCTGCTAAAAGACTCTGGAAATGAACCCTTTCCAGTCTGGCAGCCACTCTTGGGCTTCATCCTCGACTATCCAACAAACCTCTAATTCTTCTCCTGAACATTGTTGTTCTCAGCTGTGGGATTGCTTTTCCTGCTGCTCGATTTCCACTCCTGCTTCTCAGCGTCAGGCAGACAGAACATGGCGATGGGGGGAGAGAGCAAGCTAGACGTTTCTGTGGTGTTGGCCTGCGTGTCTGACTTTTCCAGTCGTCTCTGGAGATGATTTGTGGCATTTTTTTCTAATGTTGTTAGATCGTTGTCACACACGTCTGGCTGTAAACACAAACTACGAACTGACCCGTCCTCCCCTGGTGATAATTACACACAAGATTTGTGGCTTGGCAGTGCTCTGCGTGAAGCGCGAGTCATCCGCATGTCAACACCGTCTGCAAACACAGCAGTGAATCCATCAACCGTCATTTAAATTCTCAGAAGGTGACTTAATATAGGCTGAAGTTTTTGTTTTTTTTATTAATATCATGTTATAAAATTAAATCGGAAATAAGTGAATTACAATAAAATCTTGAGCTGCAACTAACGATTATTTTTGCGATGGATTATTCTGATAATCAATTGGATGAAAACATTGGCACATTCTGCAGGTTATTCATTTAGACTTTTATAAAAGGTTTAAATATTAGAAATACATTGAAAGATGCAAATGATGAAATAAATTTTTTATATATGGAAAAAAAAAAACCATTTTATTGCCAAAAACACAAGAGCAGTATTCCTTTAGACAACGCTTGATTTGTAGCAAAGGATGCATCTGCAGCTCAGCTCTTTATACTCAAAGGTTAGAGCTGATATATCGATTATTTTTTGGACTAAATGATAAATAATTGAGCAGAAGGTGTTTTAAATATTAAGCAAAAAAAAGCATTCTGTCAGAAATTGATGATTGTCTTTTCTTCTCTGGTGACTTATTTTTGGATTTGCTGTGTCGTGTCACATGTTACAAATAGCTGCTTCTTTTTCTGTATTTTGGAATACGCTTTACATTTGATTTGAGCAATCCCGTACGATCGGTCGCTGCTAAAATACTTCAGCGTAATTTAAACAGTCGAAAGCCTCTGCATCAGCTCTGTCGGTCAGAGGCAAGCATCTGCTGGGCGGCTGCAGTCTGGAGAAGAGGCTGCTGCCCTCAGAGCAGTGGACTACGATAAGTGCTGTGAAATAGCTGAAAATGTGCAGCTTTTGTCGCCTCTTGGCCTTAAAGGGAAAAAAAAAACTCCAAAAAACTTCCCCTGTTCTCTATGGGAATAAATAGCATATTGTTGCGCCGTAAATGTAAGTGGCACTCACTTTCCCATCGTTCGGTGGGAAACGGCCTCGTTTTCCCCTTTGGATACTGGAACTGTGTGAACCTTTGCCCAGCTGCTGCCATGTTGTCATCCTCTGCTGGTTAATGTGCTCCAATCTGTGAGAAAAGGTTGAGTGGCAGCTGGTAGAGCAACATTCAAACCGGTTTTTCTCTCCACCCAGTGCATTCAGGCATCGAGGGGAAAACATTCCCTAAGTGAGATTAAGCAGTAATGTATCCGCAGCTGGGTTAATGACTGATAAATCAGCACAAGGTCAAATACTAGTATTTATTTATATATATATATATATATATATATATATATATATATACTTACAGTATTCTATTTTTTTTCTTTTTGTTTATTGTCATAATCTTGTATTTGTCATTCTAACAAGTCAAAATGTTTTCATGGATCAAATAAAAAACAAAGCAGAACAATTCAACTAACATATAGAACAAAACGAGAGAAATGAAAAGTTCTTTAAAAAGTCTGACTGATTCTGATGTTGGCATTTTCATTTTGCTATAAGGTCACAATGAATTTTCAATGTTCCAATCTTATTTTATTAAAAAAACATTGAACAATACCTGTGAAACAATGCAACTCTGTTTTAACTGCACCAGGCGGTGTTCTCAAATTTAAGTTTAGCATTGCTGTCCTTTAAATTAAAGTAAACTGTTAAAAAACAGTTCTTAGTCTGTAATGTTTCACATTCTAAAAAACAAACAAATCTTGCTCAACTGGTTAGATTAATAACCTGTTTTGAGTCTTAAAAAACATGAAATGCACAGTACTATTTAGCTTTTACAAAACCTAAAGTATGAGGTCCGATAAAGTGTCCTGAGTTTTATGTTTCTTTGTGCAGAAATAAAATGCCCAAATGGCTGTTTAAATGTAAATAAGATCGGTGGAGAAGATGGGCTCCACCTATGAGCATTGACAAATTTTCAGTAAAACCGAAAACTCCACGCTTTTGTGGTTAAACCTATGATGAAAGAGGTTAGCTCTTTTTCTGTTGAAAACTGTTTTTCTGTTGTCGTTTTATCATTCATAACACTCTGAATCGCCCTGTTGCTGAAATGTGCTATTCAGTTTAACTAGCCTTGCCCTTAGTAAAACCTCCGGAAAGTGGACACAAATTCTTCACATCAGTCAAACCCAAAGCCAGAAAGGTTTCGGCCCATGCCAGTTGCTGTGATGCTTTACCTGAACAAATATGTGCCAATTCTGTCTCCAGTCTCCTCTGATGTTTTATTTGACTGTAGCAGAGATTGCTCCTTATTTTGTATGGCAGTGTTTATTTAAGACCATCTTATCACATTATAGCTGGAACCCCTGGTAAAGTTGTGTGTAAAGCCTTAAAACAAATACATTTTTCATCGCAGTGGCATAATATTCCACTCAGAAATGTAGGAAAATCCAGCCTGTATCTTTAGTATTTTTATTTTTTTATTATTATTCAGCGAGGGGAAAAAAAGTAAGCCACATTAAGAAAGAAGAGCAGTCAGTCTTCTCATAAAGCATCCGGCAAAGTCAGAGCAGATGGAGTCGGGGATCTTGGACTCATTTTGAGTCGTCTCAGATTCAAAAGGGATCAGTCTCTGTAGAAGATGGTTTCACTTGACATTCTGTTTACATTTCTGATTGAAAGTCATCTCAAACAGCCAGCTGGCATGTAGATTGCTTGCATTGGTTGTTAAGGAGACTTGATGACCCCATGATGCTGCAGAAAATAGCTAATAGCACTCATGAATGACCAGTGGAGTAAAACATAGAGCTGTGTGTTCTGTAGCATTTATACTTGAGAGAAACGGGAAGTCATGAATTATTAATTAATCATTCTTTGAAAGGATCTCTGAGAAGTCAATTAGTGTAGCAACAAAATTGCTAAATTGGCAACAGTGCTTTCAATCATCTTGACCACACCCTTGTTCAGTCACACGTGGCCACGCCCCTTTGTCTATTGGCCACACCCACTTTGGTATTAGTTTTCACAATTTATCCAGGGTGGGGTTTTGCTTTTATAAGGGGTTAGTTACACTTTAACTTGCACTCAATTTAAAGACACGAAGGTTGCCAATAATTTTGCTACTTAATCAACGCCTTCAAATTAAAAGTTGGATTTTCCAATTAGCTTTTGTTGAAGAGATTATACCTCTGCAGTATTTATTATTATTATTATTTTTAAGTTTAGTCCCCCCCCCCCAATATCACCAGGACTGTCAGGCTTACAGTTATTCTTGTGGCACTGGATTTATAGATCATCCTGAAATGACTATTCGTGGTGCAATAATTCACATTCCATATTTCAAACCCCCAATTTAAATCTTTGATGACTGAAAAATGACTAAAAAAGCAGTGAAACTACTCACCAGATGCTTGACACGCATCCCAGCACCACATGAGGCTGAAGTTAGTGTTGTGATTGTTGATGCATGTGCTACCTGCCTCAGGATGCTGGATGGGGCTGTCGGTTCCTGTTCATCTCTCCAATATGACGAGACGTCTACATTTTCTGGTCTCCTCCCTTTTGTTTTCCCTCTTTTGTGGGTTGCATTTTGCCCCGTATGCGGAAAGCCCACTTTGACCGGCACTGATTTCTTCTCGCAACGTTTTCCCAACTTTCCTGCAAGCTTCACTGCTGGAAGAGGCTTGAGCAGCCTTAAGTTGTTCAACCCTCTTTAATTGCGACTTGCCAGAAACTCCAAATGCATTATCTTTCATTCGGGAGCTTTCTTCTCCCGACGTGACATGAAACAAAAGAAATATGCAAAATAGTTTTGCATATGTCTTTGTGTCCTTGGAAAGTGCCAGATTTTTTGCTCTGAAGCCAAAATCGATGGATTTTTGAAGCGTTTACTGCGTTGTCAGTCAATAACGTAGTCTGGGATTTTAGAGGGTAGGGTGTGCTGATCTGCTGAAAATATAGTTCAAATCTTAGCCGTATTGATTTAAACACGGGGAAACGAATGCTTTACAAATGAGGCCACGCCACAGCGTCGACAGCAGTGGAGTTTCCTGACTTCAGTGATCATGTTGTGTGCAGAACCACAGACTAAAAAAAGGCGGGAGGGCTCTGTTGCTGCTGTTTTCATGTATAATTCAAACACTTACTGCTAGTGACAAAGGGATACTCTCTAAACACTGAAATCCGGAAACAAACACAGCAAAGAGGCAGAAATAAACACACTTGCATTGTTTGTTTTAGCATTTGTATGATGTTTCTGTTTCTTTGCCAGCAGGCTATTGATTTAGGATATGATCCAGACTGCCTTGGACCATTATCTTTGTTTCATAAAAATCAATACTAATTGCATCTACAGTTACAAGTATTCAAACTGTTTTTAAAGTTGGGTCTTGCACATTATTCTTGAAGCTAAGAACCCATTTTAGCCCTTAGAGCTCTGTAGGAAAACAGAAGAACCTTCAGTGTCTTGCTATGGGAACAATAAATGATTACTTTTTCTATCAAACTCATCTGTAGTGTGCTCCCAACTGGAGTGCAGCTTAATTTTCTTTTACAGAAGCAGCTTTAAAGGCCAGCTCCGAGTACCACAGGCGGATACTGCAAAAAATATATATATTATGGATACACTTATTCCTGTGTAATGGAATAAAAGGTTTCGTCCTGACTTGTCTATTTTTATTTTTTTTTTACTGCATGCACTTTGGGCCCTGGAGCTTTTACCAAATTGATGAAAGTCCGGTGTGATCAATTCATTTATTAGGTTACAAAAGACTTGTGGAGGAAAGAAATCCCTGCCTGTTATTGTAGCTTCTGCTTCGCTACATTAGGACCATGAAACATTCCGAGAATTTCACTGAAACCCCATGAAGAACGATCCAAGGCAAACAAAAGGGCATCAGATTATTCACGCTCGAAAGAGCACTTTCTCACATTTTCCACAAACATTTGCAATTACCTTCAAATCACATGCATTTGAAATTATATTTTTGGGAAAACAATGCATCTTTTACAGTTGAAGAATGCAGAACTGCTTCAAAGAAGTGTACAAAAATACTGACCAGATTACAAATTAATAGGATAAATAATTGTCATGACAAACAGTAAATGAGTCAGAGTTCTATCAACTAAGCAAACTTGTTCTTCTTTTAGTCCGACTACTAAAACATCCTTTGGATATGTCAGTTTTGGCTGACAGATTAACAGATTCTTTGGTGAAATGTAACTCCGAGTTATTTGCACAAAATAATTCACCTATTGGTGGATTTTTTTTTTATAGCACTTAAAATATTTGAAAGAAAATGCAGCTTGGGAAGCTGAAATAGCTCAGTTCTGTGCTACGTGACACGGCATTTACAAAGCAGCCAATCCAGGAGCGGCATTTATTTTCATTGGAGCTGATTGGCTGAAACCTTCAAAGCAGAAATCAGGAAGTCGGTAGATGTTAGCTTGTGCTAAGACAGTTTCCACTGTACACATTAATTCATATTAACATGCATTTTCTGCGTGAACTATTAAAATGGGCAGATTTTCAGTTATCTGAAAGAATAATAATAACTTGACATACAACTGTACAAGGAATTGCGCACTACCTTTTGTTGGTCCATCACCTAAAATCTCTGTAAAATAACTTATTTAAATCTTGCAAGATACTGTGTTGTGATTCTGCAAGCATTTCAAAATCTACAGTAAATGCTTCAAAGACTCACACAATGTTCATACAAACTACAAGAGTCTCCTTATAGCAAGGTATTAAAGTCAATGAGCAGCACATGTTCAGAAGCAGCTGAGCAGTTTTCCTCCTATCATCCTGTGGATGTACAGTGAGACCCTTCTCAATTAAGCTGGTAAAATTTGTTTGAGATATTGGGGAGATCTCGGGGGCGCACTTTGCAGAAATGGAAACTGGATTGATTTAGCTTCCATTTAACTAACCAGAAAATATACCAATTAGCGAATATGAGAAATATGCTAATCTGAGCTGTAGTGGAAGCTGCTCTTTCTTGTAACTGTTTGTAGCTTGTGTAAAAGAGTGGCACCCTTTAAGCTGAAATGTAAAGATAACTTTCATGGTGTGTTAAAGAGTCATAGTCTTTGTAGAGCTCAAACATATGTCAAAATATCTGTTGGGTTCTGTGAATAAACATGAAACAGTCATGAACCAGAAAGTGTTTAATTCAAAAACCATGAAGCTGCAGCACTGAAGATCCTAACAGCTTTTATGGTTTCTTTAATTTCTTTCCCTGAATTCTTTCTTCATTCAGAAACAGACAACGCAGATGTAAATCACAATCATGGATAATATAATAATGAGTTTTAAATTTGATTCTCACCTTCAATTAGTTGACCTTGTCCTTTGAAAAAAAAACTGTTAAAAGCTTGTTTGAGGGTTTGTGACTGAAAAAATCCATTAAAAAAGACAAAATTATTGTAGAATTCCTTTCTTGTTTTTCATTTAGTTCCCTTTGCACTCTTTTGTTCTGTCTTTCATTTAGTTTCCTGTTTATTTCTTTCTTTCCTTGTTTGATTTTCCTGTTCAGTTTTTTTATTTTTTTGTTTGCAGATTCTATATTTTTTGCAATCTTAGCGATTAACTCGTACTCAGCTTTCATATTTGAAGTCAGGAAAATTTAGAAGAGATAAAATACTTAAAAATGTCCCATCTATAGGCAACAGATGGGAAATAAATAGATGCATTCATAAATTTTTGCGTTAGTGGTTTTGAGTAAAACCTTCCCAGTTTCACACAGATGAATTACAGCTGGGGGAAAGAAAAGTCATTTAAATGACAGAAATCCCTCTAGGTTGTTTAAGGTAAATACAAAGAGCACAGAAGAGAAACTTGAATATCTAATATTAAGTAGTGTTTTGGTTTGAATACTGTTAATGTCGGCTAGTAAGTGTTGGGTTGCCATTTATCACAATTCAGTTTTCAGGGTTCCAGCTTTTATATCTCTGAAACGGCTGTGAGGCAGACGCTCCAAACAGATTAGTAAATTGGACCAAAAACAATGAAGTTTCTTTGTATCTGCTTTTTTGAGTCCCAACCTTAAAGACGTTTTGAATAATGAATCAGAGGAGATCTCAGAGGATGCGAAGGAGAAGGGCTTGGCCTATATGCAGGAGCCAATCAGGAGCATATAAAAGCTCTGAAAATTAAAGTTTTCACACAGACGACTTCACTCTCATTCTGAAATCTGTTTTATCGCCTCATGGAGGTTTGCCTAGCTTCAGATTAAAAAGCTAATGTAGGAACAGTTAAAATGTTGAAGATCAATTTAGAGTTTCTTCAGTTGTTGAATATCTATTATGCAAATAAAAAGCTCAATCTGTCACTTTAAAGACATTTAGATCTGCTTCACTGCCCTTCAGTAAACATTAGACTGACGACAAAGTCTTACCCAGTTCTGCTGAAAACATTCTTTCTTATTCAGAAAACAATTTTCCAAACTCTTCCCAAACGGGATTAAAGCTTGTAGAAAGGAATTTCAGGTGAAATTGAGGTGCCTATCAACGGCTAAGGACGATCGCTTTAAAATGGAATCATTTCATCAGCGAGGATCGTATCAAACCAGACATATAGGAGAGGATGCAGTTAAGATCAGAGTGAACTGAAGTGATGGTATAGCAGTCTGAAGGTTTGGAGCCACAACTTTCACTGAGCTGCTTTTGGTTATTGACAGGCAGCAGATTACTGGAAGGCTTTATAAACTCATTTGACCATTTTGTGATTCCCTGTGTTGAGTTCCACGACGCGGACGGAATCACAAAATTTAGTAAACAAAATGAAACCCACAGTAAAATGAGAATGGAAGGATAGCACTTCAAAACAAATGTAAAATTTTACCAACTGCTTTTAGTCTAGTTTCTAGTGCAAATGTCTTAGTTCACTTTACATAAGAGAAAACTAACTTACAAATCTCTTCTAATCGAGAAATGGAGATTAATTTCTAGATATTGATTTTAAAAAAGTTACTAGTTCTAATGGCAAGCTATTTAATTTATAACAAGACATTGTTCCAAAAACAGGGCACAGTTAAGGAAACCTCAAAGATAACACTGAACTCAATGTCGGACAGTGTCGGTGTTACCTTTATGTACCACAACTGTATTTAGAAAAAGGTTTGTCAAACTGTTTTAAAGCTGCGGAGCTCGGTGCAATAGAGAAAATAGTCTTATTTAAATCCTAGTATTGGAAACGGAGCTTCTTCTCTTTTGGGTTTCTTTTCACAGTTTCTAATATTTGCTGTTGGCTCAGTACAGTCAGGCTTACAAATGTGAGCAAGCCTGAACACATTCTGAATACAAGAGGATTCCCGTCCTCCAGGGGACATGTTTTCCTCTGCACACGAACATGGAGGAAAGCAGAGGACGGTGCGCCATCCTCCCTGCTGTGTGCCTCTGGGGACCACCGGCTTTGTTTTGAATCCACATGTTGCTTCAACATGCAGACTCCCTCCCCTGTGTTGTGTGTTTCCTGTGCCTGCAGTGATGTTGGCACAGAAACCCAGGTGAAGGTTTTGGTTCACTTCCAAACCTTTCACCTAGCTTAATGCATGGTGGGACATAGTGACACAGCTCTGAATCAGTGCAACAGTAATGCCACGTCACTTTGGAAGATGACAGTGAGTCATGATGCTCAAGTGTTGGAAACCTTGCGATAAGTTGACTTAAAACATCTGTTGCATTCATAAGCATTCATTGCAACAGTTCGAGATGGGGAGCAACAAGTATGCCCACTCCTGCCCGATGCCTCTCACCGTGAGCAACTCCAGAGTGGAAGTACGTCCAACCCTTCTCAAGGAGACTGGTTCCAGAACCAGAGCCATGTGTCGAGGTGAGACTGACAATTTCTAGCCGGAACCTCTCAACATCGCACACCAGCTCTGGCTCCTCGGACCGCCAGGACCCCCTCCCCTCGGCTGCCACCCATCACCCCTTTGGCCCCTCTCATAAGTGGTGTGCCCATGGGAGGGGGTAACCCATGTCTCCTCTTTGGGCTGAGCCCGGCCGGGGTCCATGGGTAAAAACCCGGCCACCAGGCGCTTGCCATCGTGCCCCCCCCTCCTGGCCTGGCTCCAGAGTGGGGCCCCGGTGACCCGCATCCGGGCGAGGGAACACCAAGTCCAAAGTTCTTATCCATCATAAGGGGGCCCCAATCTAAAATGTGCTTTATGACATTTAGATAGATCTCTGACTGTCAGTTCAAGTTTCACTCAGTGGTCTGAAAATTCACCCCCATTGCACATTTTACTCTTTAGACTTTCATTTATACATTTCCAGTTTTATCACTGATGCACTTTTGCTCCCACACAAAAAAACTAAGGGTGTCATAAACTGACCCCAATCTGTCAAACTGTTGTCGATCCATTCGTTCATCTGCCTTGTCCGTCTGTTGCACACAGTTGCATTTCCGAGTGGCGCTAATTACCCTGCGGGTGGGTTGCTGCAGCATATGTTTGCATGTCATGCATCTTTGACACCACTGATTGCAATTCAAGAAAGCGACATGTCTGAGAATGACTCCTCTTGCCGTTTGGAAGGAGGAGGCCGCAGTCGATATCCATTTTTCCCTTTTTTACCGGTTTCCAACATGTCTTATTCAGTCTCCACCAAACTCTTTGATTTTTGTTATTTATTTTTTTGTAAAGGGTGAACTGTAAAAATATTTTTTTTCTGGGGGATTTTTAGGCTGCAAGTATTGATTTTTTTGTTTACTCTGGTTTACATTTTATGTGCTGTTTAACCTTCTGACTGTGTGTGCTGCTGAAACTGCTGTTTATGGGGGATGACGAGCAGAGTGGAGTTCAGAAATGGTTTATTTTTGGGGATGCCAAGTGTAGTTCGGTGTGTTTTAGTACCTGGAGAAAAGGACATGAATCTGATTGTTGACACGTTTTATTTTCAGGGGGCACTGGCTAGAACCGGAACTGTCAGGTTTATCTGCACCCACTTTAATGCTGATGGGCCACCAAAAAACACCTGCAATCTAGTTTTAACATCAGTTCTGTGCTCTTTAATTATTAGTGCACATGACTTGAGCCATTTGTTGATCTTACTTTACCATACAGGAAACAATGCAGCAAAGACAAAAGAATTTGTCGTTTTATTGTCAACTGATATAAAGTTGCGTTTATCATCGTTATATTGTCTGAATAAATAATCAAACAGCTCATCCAGTTGAGGAAAGAACGAAAGTAAGCTGCATTACTTAATTGCACTTTGACCACTCTAATTGTAATCCCCTAATTTCACGTGAAGAACATACAACCATACATGTTTGAAAAGCAGAAGTGAAGCCTCCTGCACAACCAACAAGAATGCAGCAACTGGTTTGTGGACAGTAAGTTTGATTGCACAGCTCAGCGCTAAAACCAACTGACAAAACGTTCTGGAGCTCCGCGTGGATTGCTAGGCAACAGGGCAGTGGCTGAAGATTGTAAGTTCATAAGAAGGAGGTTTTTGAAATGGCTCATTTTTTATACACCAAAAAAACCAAACTTAATTGTCAGAATATGGCTGCGTGGCTTTTTAAGAGCTCTTAAAAGCAGTACAAACCCAAATGGAATTACAAAACATGTAAAATGTGAATTTCGCAGAGTAGTTTCCCTTTTAGAACCTACAATTACACTAAGAAATTTTCAGAATACCCAGAGAACATCCACACAGGACCTGGCTTGAATGGGATTTAATCCCAACATGTCAGTATTTGTTTGCTGTACAAGACTAAGAATATGGCTTCGAGAAACAGAATCAATAGAAATAGAAATGGAATACAATGAGTGAATATGGTTTACAGTGGAAGACAGCAGAACATTCCTGCATATTTTTATAGTGACTGTAAGACACTGTCATAAAAGGAACCTTTAAATTTGTCGCTTTTACCATTTTGTAATATGTGATATATGTGCAAATAAGCCTGTCGCGATAAACAATAAATCAATTAATCGAACGATAAATTAAAACTATTGACTTCATTTCAGTTATCGGCTTTATCGTTTCTTCCGGCCTTTTTCTCTTCTGTTGATGACACTGAATGAAAAAAGGCTCAACTCCGGTGCTTCCACTGACCCTCCCTTCCTCATTTCCTTAGTGTAAGTCCCAGTTCACACTACACGATCTTAGAGCTGTCGGTCCATTTTCAAAACCTGAGAGACCACACATTAGCCGACAGAAATCCTAGGTATAATGGTTCGATCCGGTTCTATTGTGCTGTGTGGTTGTGTGGTCCTTCTCTCTAGGTTGGAGAAGGAGTTAGCAATGGCGGTTAGCCACTCTAACCCAAAACAGCAGGACGCTCTGTTGAAGTATTCCACACTTTCACTTTATTTCGCTTCGTCCATTTAAAGCCAGATCTCCACGGTACTAAGATTATAGTCTCATACATGAGAAAAGTAACGATAGTTTACCGCTCTGCACCTCAACATGACCGATGATCTTCTCTACAACAAGAGTTCTCACTCTGCACAATAATACAACTAAGGAAAAAGGGAATAGGCGCCCCCTTGTGGTGATACCTGCTCATCTCTAGGAACCAAGCAGTATAATGACTGTTTCATGGTGTCCAACAAGTGGCGCAAAATAATGGCTACAAGTCCAGTTAACTAATTTTAAAAACAGGCAATAATCAATGCTTTACTACAATCTACCTGCAATGCATGTGGCTAGTGTCAGTCTTGACTGAATGAAAATCGTTATAACCTATTTATATCACGTAACTGAAAAGTTACCGGGTTTACTGGGCGATATAGTGTAGAGACTCCATAATCTGCACTCTTTTGGTTGAATTCAGTATTTATTTCCACTTTGGCTTTATGTTGTTTAGTTTTTATCCAAGTACATTTTTTGTTGATAGAGACTGAGAATCCATTTTATTTTTGTTTTTGGTTGTTTTGTTTATCAGTTCCAGTGTTCTTTTGAAAATAAAGTGTATTTATCTTTGGCATGCATTATTAGATCATTTCCATTAAATCAGTGTAAAAAGGTCTTCAAACAATATTATCGTTTATCGCAATAATTTTTGAGACAATCGCTCAGGAAAATTTGGTATCGTGACAGGCCTAGTCACGCTACATTAGAATGTTCAGTTCCAATGGTATCAATGATATCAGCAGTTATGACATCACTGTGATACCACAAAGGAATCTCTCTCTTGAATGTAACACACAAACAGCGTTTTCTCAGACCTGTTCCACAGTTCTATCGCGACAGATCACTCTTCAGAGTACGTTCGAAATTAATCGAAACTAGCGGGATATTGATTCCAGATATTACATGCCTTTCAGAGAAGCAAGAATTTACCAGAATACAGACATGAAGCAACAACAGATTACTTGTGAACATGAAGCTTTTCCGGCTGAGCTTTCATGGATCGAGATGATGGAGCTCAACATCCAAGTCGACTACGACGCTGTCCTTTGTTTTGAAGACGACAGCGACTACTCTGAAGATGAATCAACAGATATCCAGGGAGAACCAAGTCCTTCCGGCGACTTGGAGAGTCCAAGATTATTGGAAGTGGAGCAGGAAACAACATCTTCTGCAGGCTTCGTGGTTACCCTTTTGGTGGAAGACGTGGAAAAGACGAGCCAACGTGTCATCGATCTCACAAAGCAGGTAGATGTTCTTAAAACAGAATTGCACAATAAGATTTTTGAACTCCACGAGGAAAGAGACCGAAGGATTGCATGTCAGGCTGAAGTCAAATCACAGCAGGAGGAGATTCAAAAACTGTTGGATAAAGAACGTCACCTACGTCACCTGTTGGATAAAGAACGCCACCGTTTCTCTGGAAGAAACGGTCCAGAGATTACCGGTGGCTCAAAGTATTCTAGCTCTTCCAAAGTAACAGCCGACAAGAGCGTTCTTCAGCAGCTGGATTACTTTAAAAGGGAGGCTGAAAAATACGCCTCCCGCAACAAAGGCCTCATAGAAGTAATGATGGAAGAATACAGAGTGAGACTTAAGTATGAGGAACAGCTCAAAAGTCACACTGAGCAAGTTTCCAAATTCAGAGAGCAGGAGGAAACTCTGAAATCTCTGCAAGCTCTGGTTGCAGACTTGAAGTCACAGTTCAAACTTGCTCTGGAAAACAACTACCCTAGCGTCTCCACCCAACCAGAGGTCCCCCTGCAACCAGAAGGCTCCCTGCAAACAGAGGAGTCCGAGGAAAGATGGACCTTCAATCAACAACAGAGGTCCAAGGAAAGACGGACCTCCAATCAAGCAGGGAGGTCCGAGGACAGACGGACCTACAATCAACCGGAGTGGTGCCATGAAAGATGGACCTCCAATCAAGCAAGGCGGTCCGAGGAAAGATGGACCTCCAGTCAAGCAGGAAGGTCCGAAGAAAGACGGACCTACAACCAACCGCACTGGTGCCATTAAAGACGGACCTCCAATCAAACAAGGAGGTCCTAGGAAATACAGACCTCAATGCGACCAACCTCCACCGGTTGCATGGAAGGGCCTTCATGTTGGCGTTGGCATAAAGGCCAAATTATGTCCGGCTCAGCCTTTACACCAACCCACACCCAGGAGGCACTAAGCTAGGTCAATATCCAAACCTAGGTTAGGTTTGCTAACACTGGGAATTATGGAAATTCGAGGCTTTACACAAATTTGGGCAATAAAAACAGACCCGTGCCTCAACGCAAATAGAATTCCTCACTCCAAAATCAATGGCGAAACACAAGATCAGTTTCAGAGTTCAAAACATCAAAGGTAACATTATTAAAACTTTCCTATATGAAAGTTGCAGCAAGTAAAATTTCTCAAAAATGAATTGATGAATTGGTCTCTCTAAATTGCCCTAAGGTGTGAATGTGTGAATGCAAGGGTAAGCGTGTTAGATGATGGATGAATGAATATTTGTTAAAAGTGTCTGACAGGAGAATATGAAACAGAATCTGTGAAAAGTCCTTTGGCTCTGCTACTGTCCAGAAACAACCAATCAGAACCAAAAGACAAACGTTTGGTTCTGATTGGTTTCTAATGTGTTGAATGTGTCTCAGTACATTCAACACATTAGATTACTCATGTCCTGCAGCTATGCAATTGGCAGAAAAACAACATCTTATAATTGTTATTTAATGAATGATTTAGAAAACAAAATGCTATACAGGTTTGTCAAAACTATTTGGACCCATATTAGAACTTTGCATTGATTTCCCTTCGTTTTAGTAGCTGTAATTTTGCCTAACCCAATCCAATACTAGTCTATTCCTAACCCTAACATTAACTAAAACTTAATTCACATCTTACCTCTAAATGTTACCCCTGACCCAAAGCAATAAGCCGTCATATTAGGACCAGGCTTTGATCCTAATATGATGGTTATATGACACTGGAGATATAGTGGTGCGTTCACACCAAACACATTTTGACCGTCAGGCGCATCTGGTGTACAGTCAAAGTCTATGTGGAGGCGCGTCCAGGGCCGATTTGGAGCGTCTAGCGAGTCCATGGTGTCCAACCGTAAACATAGAGTTTGAAAATAAACCAGACTCGCCTGACGCTCAAAACGTATTTGGCGTGAATGCACCATTAGAATGTTCAGTTCCTATGGTAACAATGACATCAGCAGTGATGATGTCACTTTGATGCATAAAAGCAACCTCTCTTGTGTAGCACACACAGTTTTTTTCAGACCTGTTCCTGTTTCAGATTTATAAATATAAGTTATAAGTCTGAAAAAAAATTATGATTCTTCTACAGGAACATTGTTAAAATTATTTGAAGGCACAGAATCAACCAGTACAGGTTCACATTCTCAGCTGAGAAACTAACCTGGTCTAAAGTTAATTCTTAGTTAGTGGAATTACACCGGAGATAAATTAGTTTAATCAAAGCACATCATGAATATGTGTTTGTGTATTCCAAAGTAAGTACAGAGCACATTAGTTGTTTTTTTAATTTTTTTAATTTTGTTTTTTTTTATTTTTACCACTAGATGATTTTATGTGTATGTATGTTACCATGGCAGCGCCCTATATGGCTGTAGCTACTTCTGCTCCCGGTAATACAACCAATTTATTGCTTAATTAATTCAATATGCATATAAGATATGACATAAACAACTTTATTTAGAGATGCAATGAGTTTATGGCAGTTGTGCAAATCATTTTGCTTAGTCCCCATGGCTTTATCGTTTCTTCTGGCCTTTTTCTCTTTCTGTTGATGAATAAAAAAAGGCTCAACTCTGGTGCTCTCCACTGACCCTCCCTTCTTCATTTCCTTACTGTATTGCCCAGTGCACACTACACTATCTTAGAGCTGTCGGCCGATTGTCGGCCCATTTTCAAAACCTGAGAGACCACAAACTAGCCCACAGAAATCCTAGGTATAACAGTTTGATCGGGTTTGATCGTGCTGTATGGTGTCCAAAAATTGGCACAAAATAATGGCTACAAGTCCAGTTAACTAATTGTAAAAACAGGCATTAATCAATGCTTTACTACAATCTACCTGCAATGCATGTGGCTAGTGTCAACGTAAAGTCCTGACTTAATGAAAAACATTATAATCTATTTATGTGACGTTAACGAAGAACAGCTGAAAAGTTACCGGGTTTATCAACTCCTCCTCTTGTTATTTCTATTTTCTTTGCACGAAATGTTGAATAAACATTAATGTTGTTTCCACATATCAGCTCCGTAGCAACGTGTCAACTGTTTGGGATTCCCCTCTGTAATTTTCCCTCAAAGCACAGTGGGGAATCCGCGCTTTCTGATTGGCTACCTGTCACATTCAACAGGCTGCGTTAACGCTCCCAGTCGGGGAAAACACCTGATTTAGATCGGAGCGGCAACGACGATCTACCGTAACACACCACACACTTGATGATCGGTCCAATGTGTAGTGTGAACCACTGCATCAGGTAGTCGATGTTCTTGCAACTCCCGACCCAATTAGGGACAAGGGTAAAAGAAAATGGATGGATGGATGTTTCGTTTATTTTGTTTATCAGTTCCAGCATTAAGTGTTCTTTTGAAAATAAAGTGTTTCTATCTTTAGCAGGAAATCGCATGCATTATAACATATTTTCTATTAAATCAATGTGAAAAGGTCTTGAAACAATATTATCATTTATCGCAATAATTTTTGAGACAATTAATCATTCAGCAAAATTGTTATCGTGACAGGCCTATGTGCAAAATGATTTAGCAGACAAAAAGCAAAACAAGTCCTCTCAACGGCAGATATTTTCATTTTTCAATTTGTCTCTTGTTTAAATGAGAAGGTTCTTAAAAACAGAATTTAAATCCAAGCTGTTTCTGATTTTTCACAGCAGGCTTTTGACGTCAGTTTTAGTCGAGATAAATAATATAAACGAACCTGTAGGTCGCAGAAGCACAGATCTGAGCAGTAAAACGAGCCAAATCAAGTAGTTTCCACTCGACAGAGCGATCAGGCTACCGCTCTCTACCTTCACTGTGAAAGAGATTTTTGTTGACAAGATTTACTTGTTTCTGAAAGAGGATAATAAAAATTCAGATTCAAAATCCCGCTGAGCAGTAACAGGCAATCACACAAGCCCACCTCATTGTTGTGTTTAGGATGTGTGTGGATTTGACAGCATGATCCGCGATGAATGATGGGTGGTTCAACTTCTCGAAACAAGCTCTCCAGCCCCCCTGGGAAATCAGATGAAGTGCAAACTGGGAGGGTGGGGAATGTGGGCGAATGGAAGGAGTGGAATTGCCATACGATTGCAGTGTGACATTCTCCGCTGTTGAGGAAGTCATTTTTCATAGCCGGTACTCAGGCGACGGTGTGGCCGTTCACCGCGGTGGGCGGGGAAGTGACCGAGTGAACCGGCCGCGTCATCGGCACAGTTTTAATGAGGATTAAACTGGAAACTCTGCTTCGGATTTAGTGAGGAAGCCGTTGTTGCGGGTTAATCCAGAATTCTGGGTTTTCTGACCTGGAAACTTGACCTGCTGAACTGAAAGCTTTTTATTAACACATTACTTTTTAAGAGCTATAAGAGATGGATATGTATTTATAGTACATGACACTTTCAGTGTTCAGTTCTCAGTAAAATTGCAACTAGTAATCTTCATGAAGCTTTGAAAAAGTCAATGTTTTGACTTAAAGGGGACCTATTTTGTAAAATTCAGATTTGTTCACTTCAGTTTGGATTTCTACTGCTTCTAAAAACAGCCCAAGTGCATAAAAACCCTTCCAAGGTGTTTGTTATAATAACTTAATGTTTTTGTTGTCTGGGAAAGGAACTACTTTAAAAACTTTCAAAATGATCACAAATCAGCAGGCACTGCCCCTCACCTAGCCAGTCCAGCCTGTTACCTAGCAACCCAATAGGAGCTCCGGCCCATTTGGTCAGCTGATTTTTACCACTGTACAATGGTTGCAGGAAAAGACAAGTGTTTTGTTGTTGACTTACCACCCAGAAACCACTTGCTGTTGCTGGTTGGTTGTGCTGGAAATTCCAGTTCTGCTTTTCAAAGATGAATGTTTGTATAAAGGTGCATCTGTTTGAAGCCATTTTCATGTGTGAATGTAAGCATTGAGCTTCAGGGCGTGGCCAGCGGCCGCTGATTTAGACTTAGTGAAAAGACTCCCGAAAGCAACTCATTCTGAAAGGAGCTCAACAGGCAGAACTGAGTGGACTGAAATCTCATTCTCTAAGAAAAAAAAAAAAAAAAAAAATGAATAAAAGCCATCACTGTATCTTTCTGATATTTTTTTTCCTCTACTACATTAACGTGGCTTTAAATTGTAGGGACGGTGTGACTCTGGTGATTTTGAATATAAGAGTTTATAAAAAAATGTTTTCACAGAATGCACTAAAATATTGTGTTCAGTATTTAAATGCTGAAAGTTTACTGGAGCACAAATAAATGCAGAGAATAAATGATGAGGATGATTATTGGGGTAAACTTTTTAAACTATAATTTTTGTACAGAAAAACTCCAGACTCCAATTTTCCTCCTTTGTGGCCAATATGACAAACAGAATTGCTCATCTTTTATTCAACTTGTCAGTGCTTTACCTAATAATTAGATTTTCCTTTATATAATGCAGACATTTCAATGCTGCTTGCTACATTTCAATCACATGCAGTGCATTCTGTTCTGTTTTCTAAATGGGAAAGCAAAATTAAAGATCCGTTTGATAGATTTGGTTTTGCAGACTGTAATTGTTGGATGTGACGGGGTGTTGAATCATAAATCTCTATGCATTTTCCAGCTGTCTGGTCATTTCCACCTAAAATCTGTAAGCATATTTTGCACTTCAATCTTTTTTTTTTTTTTTTCCTATTTGCAGCCAGCTGTCCCATCACCTGATGCTAACTGCTGCAAATTAGCTTAATTATTTGCTAAATGCAAATAACCAAATCATTTGGAAGACTTTCATGCATCTGCAGGAAGTCTCTCTGGGATTTCTTACCATTCGGTTAACCATCTGTCCCTGCTGATTTTCAGCAGCGGAGCTCCAGACTTTACTAAAATAACCGTTTCCTCCTTCGGGTGCTTTGATTTTATCTGAAACTTAGTAATAACATGTTAGACTTTAATATTTTTGACTTTAAAAGGATTTTCTATGAGCATGAGTTCCACATTTCCCTGCTAAAATAATCCTAATCATTTAGAGTACGAGTTAAATCCAATTTTCTGCAACCGGCGCTAGTTTGAGTTTTTTTGGTCAGATTAATGGTCTCCATGACCTTGTACTTCCTCCTGTTAGTTCAGCAATAACAGAGGCATGCCACCCACTGTGACTCGGTGCTCTTCATTACCTTATTTCACATCTTTCCACCCTGGGAGAAACATCCATCATGACTTGACGTTTCCATTCTCTTACTGCCGTTTAGAAGAGCAAAGGTCGAGGAGGTAAGAGGTCGCATGAAGGAGACATGATTGAGGACATGTAGGAGCATCTTTTAGTCCAGATTTGTAAAGTCCTTTATTTAGCTAGGACAGAACTGGATCTGTATTGATGGGAAGTCGAGCAGACTTGTGACATTCAGCTACAGACGCATAATCTCTTACAAAGGATCAGGAATTCAGATTGCTGCTGTTGCATTGTAGGCAATCAAATATTTATTTAAAAATGGAATTGAATTATTTATTTGAAATGTTTATGTATTTGTAATAAGCTTAAGCTGAAGAGGTTAAACAAAAAATAAGCAGTGATAAATGTTTTATCCGATTTAATAGTCAGAATAATTGATTGCTAAAATAATCGTTAACTGCAGACCTAATGTGGCGTGACGGGTCTGGGTGCCATTTACTGCCGGGCCGCTCTTTAATAGGATATAGATATGACATCATCTCCAGGGAGGCATACAGATGTATTGATTGGCCGAATGTCACATGAGGGCCAATCATGCCCTCATGCATGATTGGACGTCTGCATTACAACTTCCTACCGTAATGATTTTGCACGTTCCAGATTCACCGGATCATTAAAAGAAATGACCATGTACAAATCACTTGAGAACATACAGCAACATAAAATGTCAAATTAAACTTCTGAATTCCAAAAAGGCAAACATGCTGAGTCAGTAAAAGACAAGATTGACACCAGACATCAGAGGCAAAAACACAGTCTGGATTGAGAGCTGGTCAATTGTCCAGAACTTTGCTGAAGTAATGAAATGTCATCTCTAAGTGTGATTTGTTGGTCTTTTGATGCTGATGTTCTGCATTTTATTGGCTCCAACACACCTGATTCCACGTCTTGGTTGAAGAAACGCGAGTAGTCTGTGACAGAACTCTGCTTGTCGCAGTTCAACTTTTCATACCCATTGAACTTTTGCCCCTTTACTCACACACGTTAGTTTAAAATTTTTTCAGATAAACAAAGTCGTACAAATCTGTAAAAAAAAAAAACCTTGAGATTCACTGATGCAGAGTTGAGCGGCTCCTCTGTTTCTTCCTGAAGTTAATAACCATTTTCTAAATAATACATCCTTTTTTAGGAGTGTACTGATTACAATTTTTTGGTCGTTAGCTTTAATAACGTAAAGCTACATAATTTTTAAAGTTTAATCAGTAATACTTTTTATAACACATTTATGTCAGATCATGATTTCTTGGCTAATGTCAAGTTGTCATATCAAAGACATTTTAATGTCAACTTTGCATTAAAAGTGTCATGATTTACCGAATGACACTTTATGACAACAGTCATAAATATTCATGAAGACTTACTCATGTTCATGACAGGAGTTATGTCATGTTTATGACATTGTCATGACAGTCTCATTCACAATCAAATAAAGTGATATCCATGATTGTTTTTCTCTGGATTCCTTTTCTACCAAAGACCAGATGACGATGGTGCATTGGTCTCAACTAACTTAAAGAGCAATTTTGTTTACGGAGACGTCGGTATCCATTTTGTTTGTGGTTTTTAGTGTTTTGTTTTGTTTGTTTTGGATGTTTAAAATCTTCTAGTGTTAAATTTTTATTAGAAATAATTTATTGATCTGTGAGAGGGTGCACTTGCATTACTATGTCATTACCATGTTATTTGAAAATGTTCTTGAAACAACAATATTATCGTTTATCGCAATGACTTCTGGGACAATTTACTATCCAGCAAAGTTTGTGACGGACAAGACATGAGGAAAGACGACGATGGCCGCTCTACTCTCTGAAAAGGACAGCAGGAAAGTTTGGAAGTAACAAATTCTCCTAACATGTCTTTGAAACCCAGCGTTGGCATGTACGGGCTGATTTTCCAGATGGGACGACGCGCCAGAGGCAGAGTGTTTGGATGTGATTTAGCTGTGAAGTTTAGCTCCTGCAGGCTGAGTGGTGGCAGCTTGTCATGGATCATCAATGTGTGTTGTTTGATGAAACGGAGGCAAAAAACAGTCATGTTGATTTTACATTTTCTGTTATGATCTGAGACACTCTCTCGATAGTTATTTATACCGTGATAAAGTTCTATGTCCATTTTAAAAGGGAACATTTGGTATAAAGCGCATCTATTGGGGATTGTTAATGGGGAATAAATAACATGGACTAATCTACAGTCTACTAAACATGGACTCAGAAATAAATGATCTTATTATGCTAAACTACTAATTAGAGCACCTGAGTTTGTGACTTGCCAGCTTTAATTGCCTCCCACAGGTCCCATAACTCTCTCTGATATGCATGATGGGATCCATCAAGTGCCAGCTTTAAGGACTTTGCACCATAGTATAATATTCAAACACAGATCCATGTGAATCATAAAATTAGGTTGAGGTTGTTCCCTCAGAGTAATCTTCAGGCTATTCTGAAGCAAGTGCGGCATTTTTGTTTATATTTTTGTTCATATGCCTCGTGCATGAGATGATAAAGTTCAATAAAAGTGGTTTAATTTATTGCTAAATGCTTAACTATTCCTGTAGTTTAATACATTTACCTAAAAGTATGTGGTATTAGATCGACATGCAATTTGGTGCTAATTATAAACTAAAATAATAATTATTTATACGTTAAATGATAATTTGATGCTGATTTGTTAACCAATACCAACTAGATGCTCAGTTTTTCTCATTTTAACTATTTGGTGTAAACTTCTCGTAATAATACAATTTTATTCTGGTGTTGCAAACAAACAAAAAAAAAAAACAATCTGTCTCTAATATTCCATCATAATCAAGTTACTGCCGCAGAACATTTCCAGGAAATAGACACAGCCCATTTACTGCAAAATATGCACTTCTAATCTCTTCTGACAAGCTAAAATATGAGCAGTATTATTGCAGATTTTGCAAAAAAACTTAAAGAAAAAACCATTTAAGATATGTTTCTTCTAACTACTCCTTTTCATTCAGTACTTTAGTTTTAATCATGTGACTTGGACATTTTTAACTGTACAATGAAGTAAACAAAAACAAACAAACAAAAAAAAAAAAATCCACATCCCAGTAAATCATTTGCACTTTTTTTTTTTTTTGGCAATCACACAGACTGAACAGTCTTGATTAAATGCTACTTAGTGAGTTAATAAATTATCTTTAGAAATTGTTTTGAGACTTAAAGCAAAATGAAATAAACATTTACAACAACTGGTGGGTTGATGTCAAAGTCCTTTTTTTTTTTTTTGTTCTGTTTTTGACAAAAATAATTGAGAAACGCTGCTCTGTAGAATTTAAGTATTTTGCTTAAAAGAGACGTTGCACATCCTGTCTAAGAAGTCCCCAAATCTCTGAGGAAAGATGTTCAGAATGTTCTTCAAACCTCACACTCTTTTGAATTTTTCCCAGCAGCACTCTTAGAACCGGTTTCGCCCTCAGGATATAAAACCTAAACACAAGCTGAACAATCTCATATAAGCAGCTAAGTGCATTGAGGAGTGCGTAGACCTTTTTTTAAAAGGTAGATTAAATGAGACTAAACGACGTTCGGAAGAGCAGGACTAAACACAGAGGAGACATCTGCTTGTGCCAAGAAGGGAGACGGTTAAAGACGAGTAAAACTCCTTGAAGCAACACTGCAAACAGAAGACATGGTCTGAGAACAGGCGCAGTGACAGAGGACCTGCAGCAGGGATTGTCAGTGGAGCTGAAGGCCGAACAAAACTAGGCAGATTTCTGAAATTGCTGCCGCAGATATTTATCTGTTCCTCAAGGATTTTGGGATTGCTTCAGGGTTCGTACAGCTGCTTGAAATCCTTGAAAATGATTCAGTTTCAATTAGGTGTTTGTGCTTGATTTCTGCATAAAGTCTTTGAAAATAGTAATAAGTTTGTAAGATGTTATTTACAGTTACATCAGACCAAATTGTTCTTGTTGTAGGGTTAGAATAACAAAAATGATCTCAAAAATCCTTGCTAGCTCCCTGAAAACATAATGTTCTAGAGATTTTTGTTATGAGTGATGTTGCATAATGTGTTTTAAGCATTTGAGCAGGGAAGTCATTAACCTCAACACCATCTGTTTGTATTGTTTCAGTGTAATAAATATTTATTATTCCTAATTGCTCAGTGACTTATTGATCATTTTATATTATATACATTAAACAAAAATATTGAAATTGGGACATTTTTTTGTTAAATTAATGTTTTGTTCTTGAACCAGTCAGGCATGTGAGAGAAACATTTGAAAACATAAAATTGTGCTAGATTTTAGTTTACCTCATCACTGTTGTTTAACGTGAAAACATTAATTACAGTAATATTAATATATAATAGTGAATTCAAATCAAATGTGCTGCTGAAAAATATTTAGAATTTGCTCTGACAATGCTTGAAAAGTGCTTGAATTCTTCTGTGGTGAAACTGTGAAGCTCTAAAAATTAAAATCCTTTCATGGGGCTACTTTAGGAATATTTTGCTAAATTTGATCTCCACTAAACCTGATTGAAAATCTGTGTATAGAAGAAAGAAGATGTGAACAAAATGACCGTGTCATCGCCGTTTCAGAAACATTCTTGTATGATTAGGAATCTTCCAGGAATCCATTAGCAGGAATCTGTTTTAAAGTTCACAAACGGGTTCAGACGTAATCAGTGAACCGATGCAGAGCTTGAGCAGAAAATGGGAGACGCCACATTCGTCATGTCTCATTACTGCTAAAAGGGAGGGCGGAAGGGCGGCCAGTGACATTTGATCCGCATTCTGATTGGCAGACTGACAGCTGATCCACTGTTGCTCCATCTGGTTGCTAATCCCTCCGTTATAAGTAGGTATTAGACTCTTTAGTTTATACACAACTGCTATAAACTGGGGCCTTTTAGCTCTCTATTTACCAGAAATAAATCCTCTCCTCCAACAGACTGCAACTCCTTTTTGTTGCTGCTTTAAAATGAAATCCAAGTCCTGAAATTTCTCAGAGATGACAGCAAGTGATTGCTTTGCTTCTCTTTTTAAAATCTAGAAGTGATGACTTACCTTGAAACCTTTTGTTGTGCTATAATGTTGCAATCTGTCAAGTTTTCTCAAAAATGGACTGTCTGACAAGAACAGAGACGCAGCTTGACTGAATTGGTGTGCAGCTTGCATTTACGGTTGGCGTCAGACGTTTACATCCATAGGCCTGTGGCATTGAGCAATAAATACATTAATAAATTAAAATGAGTGCAATACTTTTTATTTGGACAACAGAGATATGAAACAAACATTTCACACCCAGTACAAAGTACTTAAGTTTGCAGCACAGGGACCGTTTTCCCAGTCTAAGCTGAGTGATTTTTTAAAAATGTTTATTTATTTTTAATGTAATTCTGATGACTGAGATTTATAGCTGACTGCAGCCGTTGCACACCCCAAACTGTACCTCTAGTGTCAAGCAAGCAGGCGCATAACTAACTTTTTATGTTGCACTATTAAATCTTAATGACTTTCATAAAACATAAAAAGGAATATTTGCTTTATCTCAATACATTTTCTTGACTTGTCATTGAAGTAGGAGCAAATGAAACCCTTAATGATTTGTGAGCGATTATACATTCTTCAGGAATCCTTCATGAAAGATTACCTTTAATAACTGCAGTAATTGAAACCATCGATTAAAAATGTTTAAAAAGTAGCAAGTAAATTGAATAATGTAAGCCCTGAAGAGACCGTTTCAATTAAAAGTAAATTCACCTGGGTGGGCTCCACTCAATCAGGTGCTTTAATTAGGACGATATCCTCTGAAGCCCCAGGGAGGAACGCCTGAGGATTTATTATTGTACAGCAATGAATGAATTGTTGTTGCTTGCCGTTTGGCGTCTTTATGACTGTATCTGCTGAAGGAGAAGATAATGGAGGATTTACAATAATATTTTGTATTACTAAAAGGTAAAAAGTGTTGGCTGGATGAAATCTAGGAATAAAATAGAAACAAATGTACGGAATCAACAAGATCTTGCGATGTTGTTGTTTTGATCAACCTCTAAACACAAGTTTTTTTGATTTGATATTGGCTTTAGAACACTAATTATTTAAAACCCCTTCAATAAGTCATTGTGAATTTAAATCAGACTGGCTATAATTACTTTTACTTCTGATTTATTTACGTGCGCGATTCTTTTTCAGATAATTTGCATGTTGGCCAAAGACCTTGACAGGAAGTTGGGTCACAAAGTAAACTTCCTGGAAATGAATAAAGTTACATTGGAAATCAAGCAAGACATACTCCTTGATTTCCAAGCAGTGTCTTGCAAAAGTTTTAAAACTGCTTAATAGGTTTATTGTTCTATCAGAAAGCTAAACATTTAACTACTCAATTTTTTTTATATTTTTGTATGGTTTCTAAATGTTTTAATGTTAGAGTTTCCATACATTTTTATTGTAAAGGCAGTAAAAGTTACATTGTACATAAACATATGTTTATTTGAGGGTTTGTGGCTGGTTTCCGGGTGCAGATTGTGTTAAGCTCTCAAAAGCATTTAAACGGGTTTGGATTTTTTTAATACGGTGGCCCAGAAGGATCAGCAAAATGCAAAAACCATCGCAAAACAAAAGTCACAAGTGATGTCAACGTTATGATAAAGTTGCTAGCATCACTTCTGATTTAGCTGATCTAGCTACTATAGCTTGTATCATTTTTTTGAGCCTTCTGGGCCACTGTACTTTAATTACAAAATACCTATATGGTCCTTCTTCCCTCTTGGTGCCACAATCTGCATTAAATGTGTTTCCATCAATGTTTTTATGCACTTTTGTGAAGCATTGCATCAGAAAAGACCGATGAAATTCAAATTAACTTTCTCAATTTTGCAATTTCAGTTGTGCGGGGTTTTATTTCCATTTTCTTTTATCATAATTTTTTTAATTTTTTAATTTGTTTGGGATATTTAAAGTATTTTTCAGTTCCAGTGTTAAGCGTTCTTTACAAATGAAAGTTTATTGATCTTTGAAAGGGTGAGATTGCATCATTATACAACTTAAAAATGTAATCATTGGTATGCATGTGGACCAAATTCTCATCCGAGGAGGCTTCAAGGTGCTTTACATGCATGAAATGATTTAATATAGAATTAAACCCCCATTTGATAAATATGGTTTTATATGGTAAGTTAAAAAAACCCGTTAAATATAAAATACTGTGTGACTTGTACACGGAGACGGTCAAAGTGAAAGTCTAACATCATAGATTTTGTCTGGTCTGAAAGGAGCCGAGGTTTTAGATGAGTATTTTGTACAACATTCTTTGTTGAAGTAGAACTTGCAGAGCTTGTCGCCAGTTTGTTTCAGCACAATCTGCAAACTCTTACCAATCTTACTTTGTCATTTTGCAGTTTTGAAATTGGTTGTTACATAAATTTCCAACGTGGAACAATGTGCTCTCTGTTCGTTTGCTGAAAGACATTTTGGAAATTAGATTTTTTTTTTCATTTCCACGAGGGTTCATCATGGAAGGAACCCTTTGATCCAGTTATAATTACAAAAAGGTAAAGTATGTCCATCTGTTGCATCTCTGCTTTAACTCCATACGTCAGGAATAATCCTGTCTAAAACTGAATGTCACGGAGCAGCTTGATTCTGTGGCTTGGTGTGTGACCCGGCAGTGCTGCGAAAACGACTCCACACATTTTCTCTGAAGCATAATCACTTTTGTTACTCGGTTAATATATCGTTCAACATGCATGTTGTGAATGCATGAGCCACGATTCTGGTCGTGCTTTTGATGCCAAAGTGTGGGCCAGATATTGTTAAAGTACCGAAAAGGTCTAACACTTTTTGAGCATTTGAGCACATTTATTTTGACATCAAAGCCTTCAGACCAACGTGTTTTGTCTCCTTAAAAATTTGCTCTGTTTTTTTTTTTTTTTTTCAAACCCACTTCTGCTGTTTTTGAACTCTCACAACATCGATCGATGTGGCACACTCTTCAGCATTACGTTTGGTGAGTCAGACAACTTCAAATAAAGATCTGCTCTTCAAATCATTACTGAAGAAATGATCTTTTGTACTTTTCTAAGCCTAAGGGGCAAAAACGTGTGTATATAAGTGAAGAAGCAGCACTCGACTAGACCCTGAGAGTATTAGGTACATCTCATAATTCAGTTCAATTGAGAAATACTGTATTAAACCTGAAGGGAAATTAAACGCTGTAACTCATATTGGTCAAGTTTCTTCAAAACCTTGTTGTAAATGCTGATGGCTGTTAGCAGGAAGTCCTGTTGGGAGTAGCAAACCAGAGAACGATGACTTATTCAAATTGAGTGTTTTGTGTTGTTTGTGTGGACTAACGGACAGTTTTGCCTATTTTTCTCCGTTTCGGCCTAATTATCAATATATTTTCTGTAGTTCAATTTTGTTTACAGAAAATTCCAATCCCGTTTTATGAAATCATTGTTGAGTGTTTTATTTATTCATTTTTGATTGGGTCTCAAAAGATTGATTTGTTTAATCGTGAAGAATCGATAATTGCAATAATCGTTGACTTGAGTCATTGATTAATGTTACATGGACTTGAAAAGAAGCCATTGGCTGAAAAAAAAACACACTCAGAAGTTATTGAGCCAAAACTTGACAAATACTGTATATATTTTACTTTTAAGATTCAAAAAAGCCTTTGTCTATAAATATGTTCTACCCACCATATCTGACTAATCGTCAGAATAATCAATATAAAAATCGATTACTAAAATAATTTAGTTGCAGCTCTGTTTTGGATATTTAAGACGTCTAGTTCCAGTGTTAAATGTTCTTTAGAAATTAATTTTGATTGATTATTGAGCAGATGTACTTGCATTATTATGCTATTATCGTATTACATGAAAATGGTCTCAAAATGACAATGTTATCACAATAATTAATCATCCAGCAAAATTTGTAATGGTGACAGTTCAACCAACTCCACGATAGTTTCCAATTGAGTGAGGGGAGTGGTCAGTATCTCACCGGGGTGGAGGGTTTGAGACAATAAGGGGCGGGCGACATGAGGCTGGGAACAAAATCACAGGATTTTATGAAGCATCTGCGACGATAAGGGCCAACATTGACACTATGACTATTTTTGACGAAAATCTGAAATAAACTCATGATTTAGCATAAAAAAAATCTGCAAAACACTATAGGTACCGATTGATTAAATTTGGCAGTGTGAAGATAAAAGATCATTTGATTTGATTGATGAGATAATATTTATGCAAACCACTATTATCTTGAAGCTTCTGTTCACTCATCCATTTGGAGTTCAGAGGGCCACGTTAAAAGCTTTCGCAGGCCGGATTTGGCCCTCGGGCCTTCAGTCTGACACATGTTGCAGACTCTTCACTGTTGCGTCTCCAGTAAAAAGACGACATGGTATCCGGAAAGCATCAGCAGCCTAAGTGGAACTCGTTTCTGGATCTAAGACGTACTTGAAATACATCTCTTAATCTTGTGACAGCAGACTAAAGTCACTCCCTCCCCTCTGATGATTAGTATGAATCAAATCCCCCACCTCACAATGAGAAATGTGGCTGAGCCGCTTCTCTGCTTTCTGTCGCTGCTTTTATGCCCCTCCCTCTCTCTCTGAAATCCTCTCTACCTCGGTGTCCCTCCCACCCCTCACCCTGCAGTCGGTGACTGTCCTAGATTTCTAACCCCCCTCTCAGTCATTCAGCCACTTAAGCTATTTCTTGTGTTCTCCCACACTCTTCACTGATTTGCTTGAGCTGCTTAATCCAAACACAATTGCAAATCAAGGGGACGGGATGAAATAAATGTGGGGGTGATATTTGTTTCGTTCTTTTTCTAAAAAGTAATTTTTTGTCTATTAAAATCACTAATACCTCCCATTTACGAAGAAAGCACTAGGATATCAAATACTGACACTGCGTGGCTTCTGAATGGCTCAAACAATAATGGCAGCGAAAAACATTGAAACAAATTAGGGCTGCAGCTAATGATTATTTTAGGTATCGATTAATCTATTAGTTATTCTGACGATTAATCAATTGATCCGGTAACACAATTAGCACATTCTGGAGATTTTTTTTAAGTCTCTAAACATTAGCATCTGCTGCTACAAGACTTGTAAACTCAGCACTTTCTGCTTGACTCGATAATACAATGTATGACTGATCTGTCCATTATTCTTGGATTGACCAATTAATAACCGAATATCAAAAGGTGCCTAATAAGAGATTTTTTTTTTTTTTTTTTTTTTTTAATTAAAGCAAAAACTTGATTGCCACTTGATTCTGGGTAGAACATATTTACAAAGTTTTCTTTTTCCTTAAATGCAAAACCTATATGGTTTTGTGCAGTTTTAGCTTCATTTCTGCTCGGTAATTGAAAAGTTTTTGAGTTAACGATTCACCAATTACTAAATTAGTTGACCTATTTGACTTAAACAACAATATTATTGATTATTGCAATAACTTCATAATAATTTATCATTTGGCCAACTTTATTGTGACAGACCAATGTAGAAGTGTCTGTAAAGTTGCTGAACATGTCAGCAAAGTTTAGAAGTATCAACAGTGCTCTCTTCACCCTGACCACTGCCCCATCTACCCCCTCCGCTCATGCCCACACTTGGCCACGCCCCTCAGCGTCTCTTGGCTCCGCCCATTTAGCTGACATTTTTCAAGATTGGCCCGGAGCGGTGTCATGTTTTCACCGTGGGCTACAGAGTTTAACGTGTATCTTGTTCCTCATCAAAGTGTTGCGTATCTGGTTTCTGTTGGCTTGTGACGTTCTGGTGAAATGTGGTCACTTGAGTGCTCTGAAATTCCATGTGGTTGAAAAGCCACATTTCCCACTTTGTACACGGACTCGTACTGTAATTCTGAAGATTCTTAAAGCTCAGTGATACATTTGTGAGCCGTCTTCCAGGTTCAGTCTCTTGCCTCTGCTGTGGCGCAGTAAATCCACCTATAAGCTCAACAGAAAATTATATTTATCAAGTGAAAAGCCTTTGGTCTGTGAAGAAATGTGCAAACCATAAATCATGTAACAGAACAGTTTTTCAGAACAACTCCCTCTCCGCTTGGCGCCCCATGACAACAAGCTCCTCGGTTTGCTTTGAGCTGTGTTTAGTGGTGACAGTCATTATTTAAATATTCCTTGGCTGTCTCGACTTTTGCTTCTCTCAGTCTGTTACAGGCAGAGCTGATGCTCTTCTCGCAAATCCATCTGGATTTTTGTCGGCCACATGCCAAAGAAAAGTAAAAACTCTAAAGTTGAAATTACTTATAGCCTTTCCCTTCTCAGTAAAGACTATCTGGTATTTGGGTCAGATTCTTGCACAATGACACTTTTCGCTGGTTAAAACCTCATAATCTGGGAGATAAATCTGCTTACATTTTTTTCTTGAATTCAAGTCTTTTGAATGAAAAAGCTCAAATATATACAAATGTTTGTTTGTTTGACTTATCCCAGATTAACGGTGGAAGCAGGAGGAAGGAGGTTTAACCCGGCTGTTTAAATTTACTGTTTGCAACAAGACGCACAATGATGAAAGGTGAACTTTTTGGTAATCCTCAGAGGCTTTATTTAAAATAAGTACCGGGTGGCATGTTGACTTTGTACACAGAACATTGTTGGATGATTGAAAATTGTGTCTTTTGGACATTGTTAAAAAGAAAGATCTTCCAACTTTTATATATATATATATATATATATATATAAATCTGAAAACATCAAACTTTCTACAAGATGATTAGAATTAAAAATTTAAGGTAACATTTTTTTGCCATTCCCAAATGTTGCATCCAACTTTTCCATGTACGCACATCCTTCCTGCATCTTCTCTCAGTCTGTCACAGGCAGACTGAGAGAAGTTTGCATCTGTGCCAGGATTAATGTTAAAGTGTCAGTGAGTCATTTTGCAGTGTTATTTACATCTCTTGCTTTTAAAGTTGCTTTTGCTTTCTCAGCCATAAAGTTCTTTAGTTTTAATGGCTGCTTCCCCTCAGGATCCCTCAATCTGCTGGCATAAAACATCCAATTAGGCCTTGATTGGCAGCTACCTGCATGTTATGTTTGTTCCAGTCTCTATTTTCAATTACAAACAGAGAAATGCTCCTTTCACAACTGGAAAGATTATTCAGTCATTAAGTTACATTGCTGTGAAGCATTGAGTGGCTCTCATTTGCTTAGCTGTCACTCATCTCTCGTTTATGGAACTCGAAGTCGGATTTCTGGTTGAAATGTTAGTTTTTGTTTTCTTCTATGAGTTTGAATCAGAAGAAAAACGTAACTTGAACGCATTCGATATTCAAACTGCACAGTTTTGTAATAAAGTGCAATCTAGCATTTTATTAAAAGTTTAAGTTTAAAGTTGGCTAAAGCATTTTTGAAACAAAAGTTTGGTTTATATTTTATAGGTTAAACAATGTTGTTGAAACTGCGGGATTATTTGTTAAATTATAACAGAAAATTTAAATTGTCTTATTCTTCATTTTTATTCTTTTAATCTCCAAAGTTTGGAGCTGGAAAAGTTTGAAAACTTACCTTTAAAATGCTTGAAGGTGCTTAAATTTTACTGCAGGGAAAAGTGTAGGAAGTCTCCCCTCAGGCATTCGAAATAACAATTCTTTTTTTTTTTTTTTAATAAATTCCTCTTGGAAGTCTGACAATAGGTGCCAGGCAGCGTCTGGCGTTAGTGAAAGCAACCTAAAGTGATTGTGATTGTACGGTGGGCTGCAAATAGAAAAGGGGAAACGGGTTAATTAGCAGAATGTGAAAACGGCCAGGAGTGGAACATGATTTAACACGGTTAAACAGGCACGGTGAAGCATGTTCTCCAGGCTTGCTGTGGGGAGTTCGACACGCTGTCCCGTGTTGTGAAACAGAAACCTATCTCAAGAGGCCAGGCTGTTCGCTGCTTTGAAGCTGCGTTTGGATTCAGGGACTCCAGCTTGCATCAAGAAACTGAGATTATACATTAAAGTCAGGCCTGAACTGATGAGCTGGACTTGCTTTGCGTTAGTGGCACACATTATCTATGAGTGAGAGTCTTTGAAAACACAGGATAAGAGTCTTGTTTCCGTCTTTAATGTGTCTGAGCGGTGTTAACTTCTTACCGTATTGGTGGATTTTTACATGTGCTTGTCACTTACTTTTACAGATTAATACATAGTCTGTCATCTGCCATTTGCTAAAATGGGTGAGGATGAGGGTAGAAGTTGCTGAGAAACAGCTTAAATCGAATTACGGACATAATCTGAGGGACTGGCCTCATGTCATCTGCATTAAGGCTGCCAGGAATATTCAAACTGAAACACATTTTCCTGACATAAAGATACATTTATTTTTATTTCCAAGCATCTTAAAAGATTCTCTTTAAAAGTGATGGATAGTAAAACAGATACTTAAATGTGGATTCTCTATTGGATCTGCTGATGAAACCCTTTGTTTGTATTTTCAAAAAAGACCCATACAAAGAGTCACTTCACGTTGTTTCCATGGTGATAGAGATGGGTGGAGAGAAATGTATAACATTAAAGTAAAATGAAGCGTTCATCCTTGAGCGTTCAGGCCTGATTCACTACAGCATCGCACCCTTTGTACTATCTGCACAAAGAACTGAGCTGCCAAGTAAGTTATCTCCACTTAATGTAGGCATTATGAATGCATTAAGGACCAAATTAACTCACACTGACACTAAAGATCACAGTTTGACAACAGCATGAAAAGTTTGCCATCTCATCAAAGCTGAGATTCATTCTGTAGAGCAAAACCCAACAGAACTCAAATATCTATGCATTTATTCATCCGTTTATTTTGACAAAACACTGATGCTGGTGATTATTCCAGAAAGCATAAATGATTTTCCCATCCTGTAGTTTATAACGCCTTCAGGTGAACCCCTGGTATCTGTGGAGGTCAGGGACCACAGCCACCTGTAAAACAATCATTATGTTGCATGAGAATAAAGTAAATAATACTACAGTTGTAGTATTACGACTTTATTTTCAAAATATTACAACTTTTTTCTCATGTTATTTTGACTTTGCTTGAAATTCTGACTTAATTCTCATAATTTTATGACTTTATTCTTGTATTTTTCTCTTAGTAGAGCTCTAATACTGTCATATGTTTCTTCTGATTCATTGTGATTTTGGTCGGCAACTTCATTCATTTGCCCTTTAAGCCGCCTGCTTTGTTTTAGTCAGAAGTCGTATTTAAATTGTGAGAATCTGAGAGCTGCTGTACTTTAAGGGTGTTTACACTGGTTTATTGGTGCTATTTGCATTGTTTTCTTTTTAAACTAACCTGGCTATATCTTGCTGGTTCAATATTGAATAAAACTGAATCAGTAATGAAGCTGATTCATCCTAATTCCAGCTCATTAAAGCGGTGTTATTACCCGCCTCTGTTACTGTCACGTTTATCCTTGAAGTGACAGGAGTGTTGTTAATATTATTTGGCATTCTGTTATTAGAATAAAATGAGTTATTCTGACAGACGTACATGTAAACATCCCCCTTTACTCGCGGCAGTAAACTTCACGCCTCGCTTCCTCTCACTGCTGCCAACTTGGCAGCTTTGTCCTGGATTTTGTGAAATTGCTAAATTTGGGAAAAACTTCAGCGGGAATCTGATTATGTTTCTATTTTCTTGTTGGAACAAAAAAAAAAAAACACACACATCATTAGCTAATTTTTTTTATGATAATAAATGACAAACAGCCAGCCTGTGACATTGAGTGTTCTTTTTATAGGCCTACATTTCTACTTCAGAGTGATGGAGAGGCACAGGCAGCAGCACCTGTTGTTTCCAGGGAGCAGCTGCAGCTCAGGAGGAAGAATAATCGCCTATGTATGGAAAAGAAAAGTAACAGGAAGTGATATATGTGAATGTGGCTTGCATTGCAAATAGCACTCCACTGAGCTGGACCTGAAAAATGGATATTCAGGAGAACATGCGTGAAGCTAATTCTAACATGCATGAAGCTTGAGTGGCTAATTAAAACCTTTCTGAATCAGTCAGGCTGAATCTCTGGATCCCTGAAACTGCAGGTTCAAGTATGAAATGTTAAACTCGTTATATATGGCATTGTGCCAAATATGGCTACTTATTGGAAAACAGAGGTTCAAGTTGTACTGGATATACATGCTGTTTGGATATGCTACAGATTAACAGCATGATCATTTGACTTATTGAATCTATTTGTACTACGAGAGGCATACCTTGTCTTTTTCTCTTTGAATTTATTTTTCTTTTAAAAATAAAATAAAAATTAGAAAAATTCTGACTTAAATCTCAAAATTAAAGTCATACTTTTTTTTTTTTTTTTTTTAAGAATTATAATTTCTTTTTCTGAATTCTAACTTTAATCTCAGAATTCTGACATTTTTCTCAGATTTTTCTTGTTTTTTTTTAAGAGGCCCAAATCCTCGTCCCTTTATGCAGTGCCTTCTGTGTAAACACGGTACATTTAAATGCAGTTTTATCTGTTCTGAATAAAGATCACACCGACTCCAGTTTACAACACCCCACCAGCAGAAATGTGCTTCCTGTAATGAAGGAGGCGGCCATGCCACATACAGAGTTAATGTTTACCTCTCTAATGCTACATGATGCTAAGAGCTTCATGGATTACCAAATCGGCGTGAAGCTTCAGCACTAAGCTCGATAGCATATTGAAGTGCAGAGACATCAGAATGAAGAGTAACTGTGAAGCCGTATTGGCCTACTTTAAGGATGTGATCCATGTTTAATGTGCCAGGCCCCCTGCTGCTTGTGGAGGCAGAAGGGGCCACTTGCTTTTGTCATGATGTCGTTTTTGTGTTTGTTTTGTTTTTTACATTTCTGGAAAATAAAGCATGCTGAGAAACGTGACAGGTTTTCAGTTGGAGCTGGAGCTTCCTCGACTCGCATCTCCAGTCGGCTGCCATATCTACAGCTTCCACGACTTCCACTTGTGTCTGGAGATCGACGAGAACAACATTGAAACATTTCCTAATTAATGCATTCATTTGCTTAATTAGTAACCTCATCGGTGTAAATGGTTGGGGTGACTGTACATACTGATTATGGAAGAACATCTGCTTGTTGTTAATCAGGATGTTGTTGTAGGAAAGAGAAAACATAAATAAATGCTAATTTATTCATATTAACAAGACGCACCAGAAACCGCGGCTAGCATATGTCATCTACGTATGTTAGTCATTTCAACTTAAACAACATGGCGTGACAATATTTTATTTAAATTTATAAAAATCAAGCAGCTTACAATATTTTTACTGTATTGGTCTGAAATAAATGTTTCCCAAATAAAATCAGCTGTTACAATGATCATTGATCCCTTTCAGAATAGATTTAGCATGATTTGGCTAGCACAACTTTTGTAAAAATCTGCATTTGCATTAAGTTATATCAATAAACTAAGTGCAGAAAGTTTAGTAAACAAAATGGCAACTAAAAGCGCAAAGTGACCCAGCAACATTATACTGGCACAAGAAAGTGACTTTCATTTATATATTTTTAGTCGGTGATGCAGAAATAGCTGCTGCTTGAGACAAGATGAGTCTAGACTGCTGCCTGTGAAAACAACAGACCTCCAGCTATGTTAGCTGGCGACTTAAAACCTTAATGAGTAAAAATCAACCAAAACAGAAAAATGTTGGGTAAAACACTCACTGGCCGCTTAGCAAGAAATCCTGTTCAACTGATTCACTGTTTGTGATAACACAAATAGTGAATCAGTCAATAAAGCATGCGGCGCTCCCAGTAAATGGACCTGATTTACTGAGATTTTTATGTGTAACTACCCCTCAGGTTTATAGAGACTGGCAAGAAAATTAAAGTATCCATTAAGCAGCACAAGTGTGTCACGAATTCTTTTGTCAGAGGAGACTGGGCCGTCTGCTTGGAGGTTATGGAAGAGCAATGTTGGCGCAATAAAAGCTCCTTACACTATGGAGAGTACGATCTCTAAACATGCAACATGTCAAACTTTGAAGCAGCAGAAGATCACACCGGACACCCCTCCTTCAGGACAGGAAGCTGTGGCTAAAGTTAACAAAAGATGGATGATAACAGAATGAGGGAAAAAAACATCACCTGATCCGATCAGACTCGATCAGCTGCTGGGGTTAGAATTTGGTCTAAACAAATTGCTCACTTCATCTTGTGCCCTTTGAGTTGATGCTGACCATGTGATAAACGTTGTGGGTTATAGTATGGCTGCCTCAAACCAGTTTTGAGATGTGCGTTATTGTGTGAGACCAATGTAAGTAGTTCTCTAAGTTGTATCTCTGGTGCTGTTATTTCTTACTTTACAGGAAATGTAAGTTCAGCAAGGAATGTTAAGTGATGGTTAATATGACAATTGTTAGCAATTTATTAGCTGGTTGTCACTGTTCAGTTTTAATGCTGTTTAAAGGATAATTCTTTGTTCATTTGTTGTTAGAATATATTTGAATCTCAAATCTCATGTTAAATGTATCTGGTCCATTTAAAGGTGACCCATCATGCTTCTTTAAACAGGTTAGAATATATCTATGTGCTATAGGTCTATTCTATAGCACATACACGCTGTGTATGTGTTGGTATATAAAACATGTTCATTACGTGTCTTGTACAAATTTATTCTTGGATGATGAGACTTTAGTCTGGTCAGATCAGATTACTTAGAGCTCCCGTCAGAATGAACCTTTTTAGGACCTCTTGTCACTTTAAAGCCAAATAATCTGCTGCTGGCCATGCCCTTAAATCAACGTTTACGTTCGCACGTGAAAATGGCTGCAAGAAGATGCACAATTATACAACCCTAGATCTTTGAGAAGCAGAAGTAGGGCTCCCTGCACGACCAACAACAATGTAGTGTGTGGTTTCTAGATGGTAAATCATCAACAAACCTTTGTCTTGTCCAGCAGACATTGCACATCACATACAGCAGTAAACCTAGCTGACCAAACATGCTGGAGCTCCGCTTGTGCTGGAGTTGCTAGGTAATGGTTGCTCGATGTGAAGCACTGTCTGCCGATTTGTCACTTTGCATTCAGAAAGTTTTTGAAACTGGTCATTTTCTAAACACCAAGAAGCATTAACGTATTGCCAAAAACAGCTGGATGTTTTCCAAACTCCAAAAACTGGAAAAACAGGAATTTTTAAGTGTTTGCTCACTGTTAATTGACAGCATAATTACTGAGTCACCAGCAATGGTGACTCAGTAATTATGAGTCACCATTGCTATGTCTATGGTGACTCAGCAAAGGTCTGTGTACTTTTAAATCCCTAGTTCATTTGAATATTATAACTTAGTAAATTAATTTTGCTTAATAGTAGGTTCATGAGCGTAAAACACTTTAGCTTTAAGGGTTTAATTAGTCATGTCTGCCTGATTAGAACCATGATTGTAATTTTCAGGATTTTCCAATAAAGACGACCAATAGCATGATCTTGAGTTTTGTGTTCTGACCGATCGTCAAAGTGTACGGCGGGGGACTGTTATTTACAATAGTTCCTCCATTACAGACCATGTCCATCTATTTAGGATCGCAGTGTTCCCATCCTGTAACGGCTCCTTCCAGGACGATAATGGACCCTGCTATAAACCTCAGATCATCTCAAACTAGTTTCTTCACATGACGATAAAATCCCTCTCAGCATCCTCAGTCACCAGCTCTCCATCCAGCAGTTTCAGTGATTCAAATTCTGTAGAAACAAAATGTCCTCTTTAGCAGTTTTTGCTATGCATTTATTAAACAGTTCATTTAGTTTGGGCAGGATGAGCTGAGGTTTGTCTTTTAAAAGTATGTTTTAGCTGCAGATGCATCCTTTGCTACAAATAATCAAGTGTCCACTAACAGAATTCTTAGTTTTAGCTATGAGAATTTTTATATTTAAAAAGAGTTCAATTATTTATTTGCATATTTTAATGTATTTCTAATATTGTATGAAAAGACTTTTTTGTTTAAATGAAAAATCTGCAGAATGTTCCAGTTTTTTTTCAAATGAATAATCGATTAATCGTCAGAATAAGGAATAGATAATCAATTCTGAATGCAAATCAAAATGTGCTGAATGATCCCACTGAGCTTTGCTGGTAAACAGCGTGATCCGTAGCTTCAGCGTAAACTCACTAATAAATGTTTCTGCAGCTATGGATTGTGACAGAAACTCATTTAATTTCCTGCTTTTGGCCGTTATTGATACTTAACCTCGTTAATGCCGCCGTTTGTTTCCTCTGCCCAACTAAATATAATGAATATTGAACTCCTGTTGCAAGTTTTGTCGGTAGATTTTCCCGAACCAAACGACTTTACTCCCCAGGCAAATAAAGAAATATTAACATGTGTTCTCAACAGCTCTGTCTTGACAGCTCACTCTGTTGTATCAAATGGCTGACCACGAGCGATATTCCCCAGCTGGAGCGATGAGATGAATGGGATCTTTTTAAAATGCTGACATTTTCAGGTGACAAATTCTCCCGACAGAGCCGCAGAAGACATTATCCAACTGCTTTGACAGAATAGCTCACAAATTCATGCAGGTATGGGCCTAAATGTCACATGGCAATCTCCTCTCTGAAGTTTAGTCATTCTTTAAGATCTATTTATAGCACATTTAAGAAACGCGAAGCGACACGAGATGGATAATATTGGATCCGTCTGGATCTGATTGGTGTAAAAAAAAGTGTCTGAACAAGATTTTATCTAACAGACTCTTCCGTCATCTGTATTAACTCTTTCAGCTAATCCAAAAAAAAAAAGATCAACAAATTAGCCAAATGATCAAGCGTACAAAAAGAAAAAGCTGTGTTGTTGCATTTTACACAATAAAGTGCTTACTTGTTTTAAAAAAAGAATCGAAACATTTATATTTTTGATGTATTAGAATATGTAAAAATACTTGAGTTGTTAAATGAAAAATCTGCTGAATGTGGCCTTTTTTAAATTTAATTAATCATCAGTAATTGATTACTAACATAATGATGTTAGTAATGATGTTAGTGTTGTAGCCCCCAGTTTTATAAAAACATGTTGTTCTTTTTAAACATATTTGTTAAAAGTGACTTCCTGTCCCAGTAAGTAACTTAGATTATTTGGTTTTAACGTGACGAGACGCCTTACAAAGGTTCATTCTGAAAGAAGCTCAAAGTATTCTGAATAAAATCTCATGATCTAAAACATGTTTACATTTGCGGTGATTGGACAGAAAAGGCATTTTCTCTGCATGTTCCCAAATAACTGGTTGGCATCTCGTTAGTATGTGACGGTTGCTGGGCACACGTCGATGACCAAGATGTAATTATTCTGTGACAGACGAGGGAGACGGCTTCTCATTTAACGGCAAAACTTGCTCAGGTGACCAACATGAAAGGTCAGAGCTCCGTCTGCATCTCGTTAGTATCGATCATTCTGCACATGCCACGTTCACTGACCACTGTTTGTCTTTTTCTCTTCCAAGATTCTTGCTGTAATCCTGGTCCTGTCTGCTGGACTTTAACAAAGATGCCGGCATGTCTTTTGTATGCATATTAAATTTTAGGGAGTTTGTAAAAGCATAAAAATCTTTCACAGGAAAAAGAAGCTTCGGAAGATATTTAGTTGCTTCTACTCGTGCATCAGGAAAATACGTTTTATCCATCGAGTGGCAGTGAGAATTTAATAATTTGTCTCCAGGATTTGCTTCAAACTGTCACCGCCTTATGATCTTTGCTACCAAACTGCTGTAATTAAGCTGTCTGTGCCGCAGGGTCATTGATCCAACATGTTCACAGAAACCCACATCTGGCGTCGCTAACCATGTTCCTATTGATCAGTTTTGCTCAAACTGAGCTCAGAAGATTTCTCAGGTGATGGGGAAAACGAAACAATTGCATCACTGAACAAGCTCCCAATACGAGTAGCTGTTGATAAGCAATTTTAGATTATTTAAGAGCACTTTGGAGCTGAAAGGGACAGACAAAAGGTCAGAAACTACAAAAAGGAGAAATGGTATTTAATTTTTTTCAGAGCTGAAATGAAAGGGCAGGCTTTTTGCTTACTTTTCTAGCAGCTGCAGTCCCGATTGGGGAAAAAACATTTAGTAATCTTGCCTATCAAATAAACTGATTGGTGTGCTTCATGCCAATTATACCTCAAGGCTGTGCCTGCCGTACTGATCCAGGTCTAGAGCATATTATCTCACAAAATATCCAAGATTTCTTTTCCCTTTTTGATCAACATTAATTATGATGCTTTCTTTTGTCCAGTGATGCTCTGCAAAACGACAAAACCTTACCAAGTATTTTTGGTCTTCTTTCTAGTAGAAAGTAGTACACTTGAAATAAGACTAAGCTAATCTACAAGTAAATGTTAAGCCTAACATTTACTTAATGTTAACATTTACTTAATACTAAATAAATATTACTTCTTGTTAAACAATGTTTTGACTTAAAACGGTAAGTCAGAGCAATTATTGATAATTCCTTAATATTACAAGTACTAGCTTTAATGGAAATAATCTGCCAGTGGAACAAGATGTTTTAACTTGTATTGTGGGGGAAATGTCTGCTTCCAGTGACAGATTCAGCTTATAACTAGCACTTTTTTTAATTAATATTTTTAAGTTAATGTCAACAAACTATTTCTTTAATCCTAAAAAGGTATCTGTTTATACTCTTGAAGTAAGATGAAACTAAAATATTTGCACTAGAAACTAGACCAAAGGTACTTGGTAGGATTTTGTGTTGCTGCACAAAATCTTACCAAGAGTTTTTTTTTTGTTTTTTTGTAAAAGGGCAGTATTATGTATTTTCCAGGCACATAGTGCCATTTTATAGCATGATCAAGTAACTGTTTTATTCGGTTGTTATAAAAATGTTGTATATATCAAACACAAAATTTGACTTTGCAATACAGTTGCCTTGAAATTGGGTTTGTGTCTCTAAGAAGCTCCTGCTCTTTCCAACTGTTCTCCATCTATTCTCTTCCACTCTTGGAGGTTACAGCCAATCAGTGCCATGAATGCCAATCAAATGGCTGCTTTGAAAAAGCCAGCCAATTGCATGTCAAGTAGCATGGTGTCTTGGCATTTCAGCTTTTCAAAGCTGCATTTTCATTTTTCACATTTTTAATTGAGGACTTTTTGTCATTTCTCTTCCTGTAGTTATACGTTTACAATTTCCCCAAACAGTCAGTTTTTTTTTTCTCTCCAACACTTGAAATGAATACTCCAGAGATTCTAGCTTTCCTGTTGAGGGTTTAGTTCATGTTTTACCCTCATAAGTATTTTTATGTGTGAGGAACAGATTCAATATCTATTCCCTCATCTTAGTTGCCCAGTAATATAGTCCAGTGTTGGTAACTGGTGATGCTTGGTGTTCCACCAGCAGTTAGAAATCAGCTTTGCTGCCGTCCTTCACTGCGAAATCTACAAATATGGACATGGTGTTTATGTTCTTTATTCCACACTGTTAAATTATGATAATATATTAGAGAGGGAAATGGAGATGGGGAGTAAAGGATGGCAGAAACAGTGATTTTCTGCTGTTAAAGATTTCAATTTTCCACACCAGAGGAGTGTGGTTCCACATGAAAGAGGATGAAAATACTGTTCAAGGAGGAAACCATAGTCAAATCATTTCTAAGCCTTGAGCTTTGAGTACATTTTGCACAATGCGCATTTTCACGCATAAAAGTTTGTGGTTAATTTTGGAGTATTTTGATTAATCATTCACAAAAGATTGATTAGAAAGAAAGATGGAGGCCGCACGAGTTACATAATTTCACCCTAATTTTGTCTTTGAATTCTGATCTGTTAATTCCAGCTCCTACCTACCTCAAGTTCTGCCTCTGCTGCTCTCTTTCAAATATTATCAAATTCAAAACCTTAATGCTGCAGCACACAGCTTCAAAGGGAGCCATAGCTCCAGGGTCTGGTCTCCTTCCTCCATGCTGGTGCAGGCTGCACTGTTTTTCTGGCCAACGCTCTGGTCATCAATCCTCCTACTGTCGACTTCTCTCTGGCTCATTGGTCTTAAAATGAGTGATGTACTGATTTCAGCATTGAGTGATTGTCTTTGCACTTGCAGTACCTATAATAAGTTTTCACCCCTTTAGACGTTTTACCCTTTTTTTTATTGATTTTACGCATCAATCATGATCAACTTTGTTGTTTTAATTGCAGAAGAAACAATTTAATGTCAAAGTGAAAACTAATGTCTATAAATTGATGGCAATTGAATAAAAATATGCCACATGGGATAAGTGATTGCATAAATATTCACCCCTTTAAAGTGACTGACCTAATTCAGCAGAGGTCCAGCCAGTTGGTTCTATCAGTCTCACAGGGAGGGGAATAGAAATGAAGTTCAGTGTGTGTCCACTGATTATAGTATAAAGACACTGGTACCTGGACAGTCCATTCAGTGGTTAATCGGTATCCATGGCTACCTTGGACTTGGAAAACACTCCATGAAAATCAGAGAAATGGTTATTAGAAAGTGTAAGTCAGGTGACGGGTACAAATCCATCCCTAAGGCCCTGAACACGAAGGAGTTCAGTTAAATCCATCACCAAGTTTTGGAAGGAATATTTAAATCTCCATAGTTCAGGCTGTGATCACAAGCTTGTATCAATGGCAAAGTCCTACAGTTTGAATCAACATTTTAGTATGCTTAATATGCTAATATTTCATGGGTTTCTTGCAACAATATTGTTTTTTTTTTTTTTTTTTTTTTTTAGTTATCAAAACGCCATCACCAAAGATTGTTCCACATTCTGTATGAAAATTATCTTTGTAATGTTTCTTTGCTCAGTGCTAAAGCCAGTCACATTGAGTAGTTTTTCACTTTGGTGGCATGCTCCTCCTTAAAATAATTATATTAAAAAGAAAAAAAACTGGTCAAAAAGACTTGTCCTTCTGTCAAAATATGTAAATATGGTTGAAAATGTAAAGGTCAAAGGCCATCTCATACAAGATATAGAAAATATGTCTGCATGAGCTCTTGGTGTTGGCGTGATTAAATTTGGGCTTTAAAAGTATAACCAAAGTTGAACTATTAAGGTATTTTCACACCTGATAACTCAGTATCCTCTGTGGTATTGGAGACCAAAACTGAAACATTTGTTGCATGTTCAGCTTATGCTGTCCACACCCTTTGAGCGACCCATCCCCTCCCTCACCTGTTGTAGCGCTGCTTGTTTGTTTTTGGTTGTATTTACCCAGAATGCCCTGTGCTACTATAGTCCACTTCCCACTTTCGGAGCAGTCTCCATTCCATTGGTGTTCCCATATGCATTCAAAATGCAATATAGTTCACTTCAGCTGATCCAAAGTCTAGGTTTGTAAGTGGACCAGAATCCACTTTTTTGGTCTGCATCAGCATTCACACCTCCCCAAATGAAATTGATTTTCTAACCAGCTTGATTGAAGTGGACTAACCAGGACTGGTGTGAATGCACCCTTAATGTTTTAGTTGTGACTGATTTTTGACACCATTTATGATGTTAACAAAGTCACATTTCTATTTTGTGTTTCTGGGATACTGGGAAAAAAAAAAAAAAAGGCTGTCCAACCTAAAGTAGCCATGAAAAAAAAAACCCGTCCACCATTTAGTGACGTGTATGAACCTGTTGCATGTTTCATTGAATTTCTTTGGTGCATTGATTTCCAAGTTTCCCCACTGCGGCTTCTCTCTTCCTTTCTAATGCAACTTACTTTATGGTTGACGTCTTTGATGTACATTAAACTTGGCAGGCAAGGAAAACAATTGAAAGAGGTAACTGAATTATCTCATCAGTTTATTACCCCTCCAACATGGGGCACTTAAAATATGATTAATTTGATTAAAAGTCAAGTCAAACATCTTCTGTGATTAACTGATGAATCAATTAATCATTGGGAGTCTTATACTAGGCTGAATATCCTAATTGAAGTCTGACTGTGCTTCTCTGCAGCTCTTTTCTTTTTTTTGCATTGTTGTTAAGGTGTTCTGTTTTTCTGTCTTTAACAAAAACAACGCGTCATCAGATTTGTATAGCAAAAGAGGCATATTCATTGCTCATTTATGAACGATTCACGTTTTATATTCCAATTTCTCAAGTCAGAGAAGGTTTTGTAAGAGCTGCCTGTGCCTCGACAAAAACGGCGTGTCCCTATGATGGGGCATTAGCAGATGGAAACACAACTGTAAGTCAAGTGATGTAAATGAAAATGAACTAAACTTCCTTCCTCATACAGCTTTAACCAGTTGTACCCTGTTGAAACTCTTCCTTAAAGGATAAAATAAATAGGAATGTGGGTGCCGAGTCATTATGCAGCTTTACACTGGTTGATTGATTTATTACATAAATCACATGGCAATCTTCTTATGCCTGGAACAAACTATGATGCCATTTCTATCAGACTTGAACATTAGACACCAATCGCTTGGGTTTTGGTTTGTCCTTCAATTAGAATCCAAGAAGTTTTCAGGTTAAGGTGAAACTTACCAGAACTGATTGTGTTGCACTAGGAACATCTCACCCAGTCAGGATTTACTAAGAACCGACAAATTAATGACTTTAAGCTTCGCCTTTCTAATTGCTTTCTACAATCCCCGATCAACTCTGCCTCTGCACATTTTTCAAAGCATGACTCACCGCTTTCAACTCAAAAGTATAGAAAACTGTTAAATGTTAACCTTTTCTTTCTTACATCAATAAAATGTTGTGAAACGCTGGTGGTTGACCATGAAATGGTTGAATAAATTTGATTTTTTTTACAAAGTTTTTTGTCACTTTGAAGTACTTTTATGAGGCTATAGAGGGAGAATAATGGAGGAGACAAGTCTCTCAACCTTAAACAGAGAAGTTAAAGTGCCTTTGTGACCTGATCATAATGGGATGGAGAGCAGAAGAGGTAAATAAATTAGTGTTTTGTCTGCAGAACTGCCCTTAAATGCTCTGGTGATGCGCTTTGACTGTTGTCATGTTAAACATTCATGACTGGCTACTTGGCTGGCAAAAACGTATCTTTTCCTGATCAGTGAACACACCCTACAGGAGCAGTGTGAGGTTACATTACTCTGTGTACAAGTTGTGATTCAGGAGTGGTTAAGATGTTCAAAGTTGTTAAGATGTTAAAATTGTCAGAGGAAGCACCAAAGCTTGTGTGTTGGCTGTTCATCCAGGCTGCTTTGGCAGAGAGCCAAGTTTGAGCAGGTGCCGAGGATTTTGCTTCTTCACCATTTTGTAGTTTTGCATTTCTGGTCATTTTATATCAGGCCTTTGGGAATGAAAACCATCCGTCTGCCTGGATTGAGGGAAACTATCTTAACATTTTTTATGTCACTGTACACCAAATATCTGTTGAAACAAATATGATCAGCCTGTGATTCACTGTTTACTGCGTTAGCTAAAGCTAAAACACCATTAGCAGGAGCTAGCGTAAAATCAAAACAACTTGAAAGATTTAAAGTGACAATGAAGCATCTTTAAGTCTTTGTAACATCATTTTCTAATACATTTGAGAATATTTTGAGTTTTTGAGCTAAGTTACAAACTGGAGCTTTTCGCAACATACGCTCTCATTTTGGGTTAGCATTTCCCAGCAGCAGTCACAAAATCACCAGCTGCATCTGTTTGGTCCTCATCTTCATTTCCTCTTCTCATCTCTGCATTGCCTTCGTCTTCAACATGCTCTGGTTCAAACTGAAAAGGCTGGACGTTTCTCATTGTACAAAAATGACTGTCCTGACTGGATTGGGGCTAGTACTTCAGCACCTAGCAAACATAATGTTCTCAGGATACATTGCAGTGCAAAACAGCATACTCATGGATCCCTTTAAAGTGATATTTAAATATTTTGTATGCTCTTAATTTTTGTTCCCTTTTGAGAAATTGTGGATAATAAAAAATGACCACACAGGAAGTCTTTTTTGCATCAACTGAACTACTCCGTTTCAATCCACTTTTTTACTGCAGCGATCAAAGCAGCACACTTTTGATGACCATACTAAGAGCAACAATGTTGTGGTGGACATACTCCTGGTATATGATATTACCATTATATCACCTAAACCCTCTCTACAGCTCCCTTTACTGCACTCCGATCCATTACTGAAGAGTGTCGGCAGCAGAACATGTTATCTTGTTATAAAGTCTGAGCTTGATCTGTTATCTGCTGCAATAAATTGTGCTGCATTTGAGAATAAACAGCGTTGGGCTAGCGGCTGTAGAAGAACAGAACTGTTTATTTGAAATCAGAGGCAAAAAAGGACAGTTGTCTCATCTATTTGTTGGCAAGCCATCCGGGTTTTCAGTATTCACTTTGTAATAAACCAGGTTCTCCGGTGAGTTTGTCGTCATTTGGTTGGAAAGCCTTTTAATCCTGCTTTCCCAGTCTGTTAATGTTTGATGTCAGAGCAGATATCACTTGACTTGTTTGTCTTGGAAGGAAAAGGCCTGGCGTGCCACTGGTGGATAATTCTTGCTTCTGATCAGATGAATTTTGAAAAAAAAAAAAAAAAAAAAAACTGTCTTCCTGGCTCCTGGCTGCTTATCGCACAGCAGGTGTCCCGTATTTATTATTTGTGCTATTTACCAGCTTGAAGACTGGTGCCCATGTTGTCAGCATCAGTGAGATTTTCTCCTATCTTTGCTTCGGAAAGAAAAGGGACATGCATGTTGCATACAAATCACCCTGCAGAAGTCTCCGCCATCACGCCTCAGGGTTATGACTGAACGATGACACCCTAATGTTCCTTGACTGCCATGCTGGGCTCATGCATGGATTTCATTTTTGTTATTTTTTTATCTAGCACTAACAGTAGACAAATGCCTCTGCTTGTTGTCTTCCTCGTATTCAAGCCTTTCGCCACGTTATTTCAAAGAGATCTGCTGGTGTCCCTTTATTTATCGTAGCAAGTTTCTGGAGGTCATCCCACTGTGATTCTGAGCGAACTCTTGCCTCAAGACGTGTGGAATTACAGTTATCTCCCATTCGCAGCAGTATTAGCTAATCTTATCTTAGGCACTCTGTGTTTAGAAAAAGTCTTTTGAAATATTTGTACTCCCTTACTGAGAGGCCTTTAGAAGGGCGCTGAGATGGCATATAAAAAAGTTTTAGAGATTGGAAAGTGTCTCTTTAGGTCTTTTCGCTTATTACTTGAGACGAATTTTAAAGTAAAAAAAAAAGAGCAAATACAAAAAAGACACAGAGGTGCCTAACTAAGCCTTTGTGAAAAGTAACTTGCACAGTTGCTAAATCATAAAATAACTGGGATTACCAACAATTTAATTCCGTTTTACAAGCCTCACTGATTACTGCCTGACCCGTAGGTCTGGAGAATCACCTAAAGGGAACTTGAAGTAGGCTAAAAGATCCCGGAAAGCAAGATATCCTTCCCCAGACTAAAGAGATTTAAGGAACAGTGATGGTGTTTTCTTGCCCGGTAGGCTCAATTTGGGGCCTACAAATTATTTATACAAAGAAAAGTCGGCCAAAGTTCCTCCAAAGGAATGTAATGCATTTATTCTTGCCTCGGGTGACAATAACCAATCATTTGGTTCAGGGGCAATTGCTTTTGGTTGAAATACCCTTTCACCTTAAGTAATTTGCTGCTTTTTGTATGTTTTCAAAGGAAATTTGTAATCTATTCCAGTTTTTCCCTGGTCCTCAGGGCGCACTGCCCTGAGGACCAGGTGTGGGGCAGCCATGTTTTAGATTTTTCCCTGCTTTACCACACTGCTGACCTTCAATCAGCTGAATCCAAACACCTGTGAATTGAAATCAAGGAAACACCTAAAACATGCAAGGCATTGTCCCTTGAGGGCCAGGGTTGGGAAATACTGATCTGTTCTACAGAAGCTCCACCCCACAACATTACAGGACAAAAAGGTGCTGTAGTTTCCATAGTGTCCCTTCAGGGCTCTAATGGAGTTAAAGCCTCGACAAGCTGTTATTTGGCAAGTGGTCTTAATATTACGCCTGGTCAGTGTATACTTGATGAGGATTTGAAGGTGAAGAGCCTTTAGCAGCTAAAACAATGCTCTCTATCCGGCCTCATCCACATGATGTCAAGCATTTCTTCAGGGTTTGGGTTAAGCTTCTTAGTCACAATTAAGAAAACAAAAATCCACCAGTTGTTTGCAAGCAGTGACTCATTAAGCTGCAAACTGTGAAGTAGGTCCCTTCACAGTGAGTTATGGCCTAATTCTGTGCTTTCTTGTAAATATATTGTTCGGATATGCACAGTGCATAGAGGTTATGCCTCATTTATTTATACTTCACTTCAGACATCTTTGTAAGCTTTTAAAATGTTATGATCAGTAGCTCTCAAGGCAAATGAAGCAGAAAAAAGAGCCTGAGCTCAATGAAAGACCCAGTGCTGTCATCACATAATGGGCAACTTTATTACTAGCTGTCGTAAAGACACAATTTGCTCCTGTTTATGTTTATTCAACGAAAAATGGCCTCAACAAGAATATTTTACTAAACACAGAATGTTGGATCACCCGGGTCTTATTAGATTTGTCTTATCCTCAACCAGCTGATCCTTCTTGAGACACGTAAAACGTAAGATCACTGGAATTGTGTGATACGACAGGTCTAACTAAATTAATACATCATTATTTTGATAAATACTTCTAATTTCTAAGTCTGCTAAAAGCCAACCCAAAAACATAAATATACATTTTTTTTCTCATGATATCAGTGCTTTGTACAGCCCTTGAGTCTTTACAGAACACTCTGCAAATGTATTCTTGGCAAACTCTGTTGCTGATTGTAATGTATTTATTTTTTTACATGGGATTTTTTTTTGGCACAAGTAGTGTTTATTGACAATTATTACACAAGATATAGGTGAAGATGTGCAGTAAAGGTCTCCGTAATCAAACAGAGGACAACTGAGTTGAGGACCATAACCTTTACACACCAGTCCTACCTTCACAAAGACATCGATCAAAATTTGGACTAAACAGTTCATTAGTAGAGTTCCTGTAAGTTTTTCTGGAGATCTCTACCAATTATTATTTAGCCTTGTTTTGTACTGATTGAGCTAAAAAAAAAAAAAAAAAAAAACCCAAAAAACAACAATCTGACATCCAGGACTCAGGATCCAGTTGAAGTGCATCAGTTAGCTGTGGGTCGTTCGAAGACATGGTGGCGTAGAGTTGGTGATTCCTGAGACAATGTCCAGCCATAGTGAGGTAAAGCCTGTTATGGACAATGACTCACATTGTCAGTTCATCCTTTGTGGGGTTGGCACCTCGTCAAATAGATCAGTCTTTGCTCTGGTGTTCCTCCTATTCATGGGATTCCTTGCCCTTAATCCAGCTAATGTCGGCCATCCAGACACAATGCAGGATGTCGCATGGTGTTGTAATGAGTCTGTTACCTGTGTCCATATGGCAGGTTCAGATGTCCTGGTCTTCCCTAAAGCTGGCTGTCTGGGGCAGCCAGGAGCTTGACGAGGTGATTCATGCATCAGGTGTGTCTGAGCATTTTCATCTGGTGACAATCACTCACTAAGTACTATGTAAGCTTTAATAATCTCATGGTCCCAACAGCAATTCCCTCTGGTGTTTGATGCGAGTTTATAGTCCATCCCCAATTCACTAAACTGGTTCCAGGCCAGTTATTTCTGGTTGTTTGAGGATGGTTTAGTATTTTTAGCCACATGTGTAAGTATGTTTTTGATCGATGAACCAGTTGGTTAAGTTCAACCAGTGCTTGCACTAGTATCACTTCTCTTGAAGTTAAAATGCTGATCTTGTAAAGGCACCGTTCAGGTGATAACAAATCTCCACAACATTCACAAGAACAAGAACATGAAATACATGTCAAAGGTTTGGTGCCTTACATCTGTTTAAACTATTACCAGACAATTCATAACTAAATGATAAGAAAAGAAAAGTAGTTGAAGAAGTTTGAAAGGCACCTGTGATGCAAAATTCTAATTTTGTATGTTTTCATTCTTCCAATTGGGTCTCTGTTGCTTCTAAAACAAGCCCAAACACTTAGAAAAAAGTTGTTTTTAATGTCTTGAAAGTTAACCATTTCAAAATCCTCCTGATTGTTGAATAGTTATGGACGAGCACTGCAACATTACCTAGCAATGTAAGCCCAGCCTTTTACCTAGCAACCGCAGTGGCGCCTCAGCATATTTAATCTGCTGGTTTTACCGTATGCACTGTACAGTGGTTGCTGGAAAAGACAAGACTTTTTTTTGTTCACTTAGCATCGAGAAACCACTTGCTGCATTCTTGTTGGTTGTACAGGAGGCTCCACTTCTGCTTTTCAAAAATGTGCAGGTTAGAAGCCATAAAACAGCTCATTCTGAAATGAGCTCCCAATTGGCAGAACTGATCAGACTAAAACCTCATTATCTAAGAATGATTTTGTGCAATAATATAATGAACATGTTTTGTAGTCCATAAGCCTTTTCTAACCTGTTCAAAAATAGATTCCCTGTACAGAAGAGCCACTGTACAATTATAGTTGGTCAAGTGAAAGGGCAACTGAAATCCTCAATAATTAGTTAAAAAAGTTATTCTGAAGCAACTATAAAGTCCTCATTATTTTCCTCTAAAGTATTCATCGAAACTTTTTCCTTCCAGAGATTTATTTGCTTTTATTGTTTCTTCAGTTAAATACAAAGCAGCAAATACAGACAAATACGCTTTTATTTGTATTTTCCCCTTTAATATCCACCCGAGTCAACTCTTTGTTGTGCAGGCATCAAGTTTTCCTTTTTGTAACGGCACAGTTCGACCACCAGGCCTTTTGTTATGCTCGTTACTCAACAGTGCGATGATGTCAGCGGGCTTGTTTGCATCTCTCCCGCTGGTGATTCCAGGCCGTTTTTATCTGCTCCCAGAGATAAAACCCTGGAGATGTTTCTTCCAGTCGTTTGTTGCCGAGAACATCTGATGGAGTGCTGCAGGAGAAATGACAAAGGTGTCCCTTTCTGCAAGTTTGCCTTTCATGGGAGAAAAATGCCATGTTCTCCTTAAGTATTTATCATTCATCTACTTGGTGGCTGCAGTTACTGACAACTACATTCTGCTGTGGGTATAGACTCCATTTTTTTGTTTACTGCCGGCAAGCGCCCGACTCGGTAAATATTAGTCTCGCTTGACAAAGATGAAGCAGCAAATGAAGTCTTGGGGTGACTGCACTAAATGTCGCTGTCTGGATTCTGATGAGGATGCAATTAACTTCAGTTCTCAAATGAGTTCAGAAGAGAGAGCGCGAGTTTAAACTCTTTGCCCCCCACCTTCCTCCACTTTAATCACATGCATGGCAGGAAGGAGGTCCACTTGGAGTTTTTCAGCTGAGAAAAATTAAATTATGATTCCTTTTCAGCTGCGTAGTTTTCATTTTGTTTTTCTTTCCATTTCCTGAGACGGGTTGTGAATATAATAGAACTTGTCTGCCTCTCTATTAAACAGAAATCCCAAAAGAAAATGATATTACACTGATATTTAGTGTGTGTGTGTGTGTTTTTTTAATGATCTTTGTGGACCATTGACAATGTTATGTTTGCTTACATTGTTGATGTAGATGATGTTGGATAACTAGTCCCAGTCTTTAGTCTGCAGCTGTGGCTTAAAGTTTATGCTTTGGTTAACAGTAGCTGTTAAAACTATTAATGCATGACGTGTGACGCTCCCAAGAATTTAAAGGAGCAGTGGCAGAGTATGTGAATTAGGGATGAAAAGATTAATTGTGATAAATGAAGTGAAATAATAATACAGAAGATGGATGGATGGATGGATGGACATTTGATTACTAAAATAATCATTAGTTGCAACCTTCGCATAAATGCGCAGCACTCTCTATCCTCTTTTATGCAAAATCGTCAGAAGCTTGCGATCTTCCAGTTTACCTTCTCACCGTCCCTGTTGCTCACAAGTTATTTTTTGTTTTGGTTTAGTTTTTTTTCCTTGCGGTGACCAAAAGTACATCTTGCTAATCAGTGTCCGAGTTTCCTCTGCAGGGTGGCTGGACTCATCCTGAGGGATAATTTTGAGATTGACCTTTTCGGTGGCACTTGGGGTAAAGGCAAGGCAACTTTATTTATATAGCACATACAAAAAAGTTAAAAACAACATATACAAGAAGATATTAATAATAATAATAATAATAATAATAATAATAATAATAATAATAATAAAGATCAAGCAGATTAAAAATAGACAAAGTAAACATTAAATATAATGAATGAGAAGAATTCAAAATTTAAGAATAGGCAACTTCAAATAAGAAGGTTTTTAACTTTGTTTTAAATAAACCCAAGTTAGGGGCAGACTTACAATGAGCAGGAAGTTTATTCCATAGTGTTGGAGCATAAAAACTAAAAGCTGCTTCACCATGTTTAGTTCTGACTCTCGGTATCATGAATAGGTTTGATTCTGATGATCTTAAAGGTTTGTGTGGTATACATAGTTGAAGAAGATCAGAAATGTAGTCTGGGTTTCTATTATTAAGTGCTTTATAAACTATTAAGGAGATTTTAAATTCTATTCTTTGAGCAACAGGCAGCCAGTGCAGGGATCTCCCACTTCAACCAAAGTTGGTACTTTGTCACATCAGAAGGAATCAGAAGGAATCGGCTGAAGGGGTTTCAACTTAGGATGCCCTCTGGACAGCTTCCCGTGAGGCCACCTGGAGAGAGGGAGGCCTGGTGATCGCTGATAACGCTGTTGCCTAATAAGCAGCGGAAGATGAGACAGATTTGTAAGGTTTGAGCATCTGGAATGGAAAACATTCCTTCTTGAACTACTTTACCAGCCTTATTTTTGAAAAAAAAAAACAAAAAAAACATTTACAATTAGGTTGATGACACATTAGTTTTTACTTGAGTAATATTATGAAATATTGCTACTCTTGCTTTTGTAAAGTTTCTGGTCTGAATATGTTCCAGCAAGTGGCCTTGTTTACGTCTGCACACATCCTGTTAATGCTTAATTGATTAGTAAATTAGTTGACAATTATTTCAATAATTGATATGTCTCGATTAATACAATCATTTCAGCCCTACTTATTTGTGTGGATTTTCTCATTATAGTCTTTACTATGCCAGAATTTGCACTTTAATTTATATTTCTCCAAATAATGACGACATCAGTTACTCAGTGGCCATTTTACTAAATACGTTTTCATGTTTTTGAGCATAAATACTTTGAAGTTGTGCCACTTGAGTCACAAATTCTGGGGACTCTTTGAGGAGTTGGACCTCATTGATCTACAAGTGCCTCTGCAATATGTTTGAAAAGTTTATTCACTTGATTCATTTAATTCAACTCAAATTCATCCCACACATAATGAAATGCTTAGGCCACCTGCTTCAGTACAAACTCGATGTTTTTGTCCTCAGTCAAACCCCGACAAGGTCTGCCGATGCTGATTAATGGTCCCAGTTGGATACAGATTCAGCCATTTCTTCTGTGTGATTATGTTGGTGGTGTTTTTCCTTGTAAATTTGTTTTTGCATGTAAATTGGTGTCATGTTTTCATGTTTTGTTGTTGCGTTGCTTTGCAGAGTATTGTTGCAAGCAGCATGTTGTGAAATCAATAAGACGCATATATTTCTGTTTCACAAGTCAAGAGTTCCCTTATAGACAAAGTGTTTTGTTTGTTGCTCTGCTTCTAATTAATTCCTCTTTGTTGTCTTCTTTTGACAGCAGCAACATTTAGGTCTAGAATAATGGCCCATATAGAAAAAGCATTTCCTCCACTTGAAGCTACCGGGTCAGACTCCTAAACATAATGAAGAGCAGATCATTACTGGGTGGCTTTAGCCAAACAAGCACAAAGAACGCACATGAAGAAAAGCATTATTACTAATTCATTTCACTTAGACATGGGGGATGATTCAAAGTGCTGGAATGGCACCAGATGTCACCAAATGGGATTTAAGAGTGTTTAATTTCTCAGAGCGCCCTCTTAACCGACTCTTTTTATCTTCCTGTTGACACAGTTTAGCTCATAGGGCAAATCTACAGGATTGCGTGCCGAGTAAGGCTGAAGATCCAAAGGATTCATGTTGACCTTGTGGATTTCTTATGATGACCTACAGAGGAATGGCCAGATTGGATTTTTATTTTATTTTTATTTTTTATTTTTCCCATTAGATTTGACTGTTTTGTTGTTTTCTTGACGGCTTTCTTATTTCCTAAATGTGAAAAGTCTTTGTTCCTTCAGGATTCAAAGAAATGTTTACATGCACCCCTCAGTGCTTTAGAATCCAATCAAAAAAATCATATGTTATGATGGTTACAGCCCACATATAATGCTGTAAAATAAAAAAACAAAAATCTGATTTCTGATTTAATTTTTTTTTCTCTTATTTTCTAAAAATAAATGAAATATATCTCAATTTAAAACAAACCAATGAATTGGTTTGAGTCTATTGTATGTACACATTTTTGTCCTGCATGTTTTTCTGCAATTCAACTTCCATCAACATCAATATGTTTGAACAGTGACCAGGTCAGCTGTCCTACTGTGGTTGATCGACATCTGTGCGGAAACTCCGTTAAGTAGTTGGACGATAAATTTATCGTCCATTTTGCTGGACGATAAATTGTCCCGGTAATTCTCGTGTCAAACGATTAAAATAGTTGATTTGAAACCACTTTCAAGTAATGCATTGACATAATAATCCAAGACGCGCAAACTCCTTCAATGACCAATAAACTTAAATTTTGTTGAAGGACCACTCCAACACTGAAACTGGAAGATATAGAAAATATCCAAAATAAAACCCATCGACCAAAACAATAAATTCAGCGGTGATTAAAACACAACAGAAAAATATCTAAGGACACAATAGAACATGTAATTTATAATGTCCAAGTCAAATTTGTGTTCAAAGGTTGTGCACATTCAAGGGCAGATATAATCTGAAACAATGTTAGCATTTAGTATTTTGTTAGCTTCTGCTAAGTAACGGTTTGACGTTAGCGGAGCTAATGTTTGTGATTAGTGCTTTATGGTTAGTTTAGCTACCGTTTGTAGCTTTGTAAGCTAACTTTTAAATTTTTTATGAAGATTCAACTTTAGCTCCAGCTAATATGCGTTTTAACTTCAGCTGCTCACGTTTATCTCCACATATTTGCAATGCAACCAGTGGATCATCAAAGTGAAGCGTAAGCCAGAGAAAGTTCTCAAGGTCTAATCATGTTCAACATATTGATCCAGTGCTGATGTCAGTAATCGATCAAGGCTGCCTTGAAATCCGTGAAGTCCATGTTGAATCTGTCTTTATTAAAGGTTTCACTGTGTTTTTACCAACAGAATCTAAGAAGCGTCTGTTGGCCGTGTTGTTTGGCCACTGCTGGCTTGTTGGTGTCTGATTATGGATAACAGACCCTTCCTCAGGGACGGTGCTGCACATCCCCCGTCTGAGTTACTGCTTATTTTGCCGTTCCTCCATAGTAAGCCTTGCACATTGATCTCCCACTTTTGCATTTGCCTCCCTAAAGGCTGGACCTAAATTACCTTTTACTCTCACAAGTCATCTGTCTGGTTTTGGACTTAAGGCCCCCAAATAGCTCCGGGGACCAGAATAAAACAACAGTTGTCTAGCTGCTTCATTGTGCTCCTCACACACTGGAAGTGTTTGCGTCACTTAAGTAGTTTTTCTGTCCTGGGGAGGGCAGTGTTGTGGTATAAAATAACACTAATGGAGCTGAACCCAGTTTTATGGTTCTGGACTCGTAAATTTATCTAGGTTGCTGTCAAGTGTCTTTTTTTTTTTAATGACTTTTCTTGTTTTCTTTTCTATTTTTTTCTTCTTTCTGCTTTCATCTTCATGCTTTTTGTGATTCTTCCTCCTGCTCATCATCCCCCCTGAATATTCACGCTTTGTTATTCTAATTGTGACAGCTACATCAAAAGCAATTGTTTGCATTTCTGGCAAAGAAAATTCAACACAGATGTGTGCATTGACCACGTTTCATCCAGCATAGCAAAACTTAGCTGTTGTGTGCGTACGTGTGCGTGTGCGTGAGCGTGCGATTTTCTTTTTTTTTTCCCCGCAAAATTATTCACACTTCAAGAAACTTTCATGATGTACTCATTTCCCACAAAGCTAGATTCTCCCATAATATCCAACAACTTCAGTTAGTTTATTCTGCTTCATCAATTTATGAAGTGGCAGGAAAAATAATGCACAATATTTAAAGTATTAGACACACAAAAGCCTGAAGTGCAGAGTACATTTATATTCTGTCCCCTTTTCTTTGGTGCTCTTGCATAAAATGTGGAGCAACAAGTTTCTTTCAGCCTGCTTGTTAAATGTCCATGTATGGCCTCCTGCTAATGTGCTAATAGCAGGGATAATTTTATATAATAAATAATATATAATAATAATAATAATAATAATAATATAATAATAATAATAATATCTGCTATCTATTATTAGCAAGGATAAAATTGCTAATTTTTATTAGCAATATATATATATATATATATATATATATATATATATATATTTAACCAAATAAAAATTAAACCCTAAGCTTCAATAAATTTTAGATTTTTGTTTATTAGAAAGGCCTAGTGAAAGTCCAGATCTACATACATCTTAGAATTTGTTGCAAGACTTGGAAATTACCATTCATAGATGTCATTAGAAACAATGGAGAGAAAAATTACTCTTCAATAAACATGTTGAATGCAGACACCAATACACCAGATCAAATGTTGATACTGACATTGTGGTCGTTTCATGACAAAATATATCATACGTTTGAAAGCCACCGTGATGTCTGATGTTCTGAATGTGCAGAAGTCCATTCATTATATTAGATCAGACGTACGCTATGATTACAGCACCTGAACCTTAAATTCATCTTTTTGTTTTTCATAAACAACTGAGTCTCGCCGTTTGAAAATCTTGGGCGACCAGTGAATGGGATCCGCTTCATTCTGCCCACTCAGCTGTTGGCGTAATCTCGTCAGCACTCAGGTTTAAGTAGCCAGTACTGTATGAAAGAGAGAGAGAGAGACAGGGAGAGAGAGAGAGAAAGCCTAACAGATGCTGTGCTGTCGGGTCCGTCTGCCAGCCTTGGTGTTTGATGGGCCAATGTTTAGTCAGTCGGTCTATCTTAGCTTTTAATTCGCCGGTGTTTGCTCAGTAGGTCTCAAAATTTAATGTGCCAGTATTTAGTTAGTCTGTTTCAAGCAGACTGAGTGAGTGCTCAAACAGTAAACATGGACATCTGTGTGCTTGGAAGGGGCTTACATCAAACTCCAAACAGGGGTTAATGTTGGCTTTATTGCAGTGACGCTGTGCTGCATTCAGCAGCATGTCTGTGCAGTTGTAAGCAAAGTTAGAAGCAAACACATTTAGACGATTATACTGTATTTGGCACAAGTGTTAATATACTAAAGGGCTGATTTCGAAAACATTCAGTTGAATACATTTTGACATCTGTGTTGAGGTTCTGGTTATCAGCTGTAAAGGATTCTTCAAGTAGTTAGACGTTTTATATTCATGCTCTTATTCTGAAGTAGGTGAAGACTGTTCACACAGCAGTTACATTCTTTTTGTCCCTTCATTTCAAGCAAGAGACATACATAAAACAAGGCATAAATACAATATTCATGCGCGTCATATGACACGTAAATTATATTGTTAAAATTTAATTGAGGATTGTAGTCTTTAAGAGCAGCTATAATTCAAATGTATGTTTGCGCTTTTAGCACTAGCTTCCATTAAATATCATGTTGGGGTTAGCACAGCTAATGTTTGTTAGTGCTTTATGGTTGGTGCAACTAAGCTTTTAGTTAGCAATGTTTTAATAGCAGCTTTTTAAAGATTTTTTTAACATGTACAATCACTTTTAGAGCTATTCATTTCTAGTAAAAATTTCACCAAGCTGCGCCTTGAGCCAGGGAGCTGGAAGCAGACAAATTTAGCAGGTGATATTTAAAAATGTGTGTAGTTTTTATAAATGTCTCATATTGCTGATGCCTTAGATGTGCTCCATTCAAATTGTTGCACCAAACCACCGTGTTTGGAAGCAGAATTTGGGTTCGACCTCTGATTTGGCAGTGCAGGTATGAAAGGAAGGGAGTCCAAACGTGGCACACACACGTTTAATTCAGCACTCAGCGGCCTCTAATTGGTCAGTAGGAATGAGCAGCACCACAGGGACACCACGGTTCTGTGCTTTCAGTGCCAGTTGATTCTGTTTTTAATGTTGGTCTTCATCACACAAGACCAACATTATCAGCTGCTGTCTTTTGTCAGGAAAAACAGCAGCTTTGGAGGTGACACTGTTCCACCAGCAGCTTTCTTAAAGTCCGTTGTGCTTTTCCCCCCATGTAGAGTAAACAAAAAATAATAAATAATGAAACACTGAGCTTCACCCCTCACTTCTTTTGTTTGTATTGGTGTAATGTAAGCGAATTTTGGTAGATAAGATTGTCTCATGGGCTTCTATCCTACACAGAAAGCCAGAAAGATTTTTTATTTTCTTACATTTTTATTTAGCTTTTACCTTAGCTAACCTAGTTCTCTACTCTACACTGTGTTTTGGCTAAGTTATATTTACATTCCTGAGTTTAGACTAATTTCACACAATCTTGTACTTGATAAGTCTGTAGTAGTGCATACTGGACCAGATGTTTCAGCCACATTTAATATGTAATGATCCCCAGAGTTAAACAAGTGTTTATTTGCCTCTCTGTGTTAGCATGTAATGGAGCGGTTTGTTTGCAGCTAATGGGCCGGTATTCAGCCGATTTGTGTTTACTTTTTAAATGAGACCGTCCTCATTCTGACACTAATCTCCTCAGTTAATGGCGAACGTTTGGCTGGTTTAATTTGGCATTTTTTGTCACCTGCGAAATGCAAACAAAACAACAAAAAAAAGCTCAATTAAGATATTAGGAGTCCTTCAGTACTGCAGCATATTTGAAGTCCCTGTAGTGTTTATATCAGACTGGAATAGGTAAGCAGTGATCTCTTGCTGTCTTGGATGTAGGCATAATGAAAGTGGATTGGTGTTCATGTGTGTAATTCTTCCACTGATGTGTGGAGACCTGAATGGATTCATGAGAATTGATTGACTCTGTCTTCAGTTTCTATGCTTGACTGCTTGTGTGCCTCTTTTTTTCTGTGTGGTTGACTGTAAACGGCGAGGAAGATAAAATGCGATTCATTCATGGATGGAGCAGTTCACAGGGTCTCGAGAAGTAACACAGTGGTTTAAATTTATCTTGTAAATACCTCTAAATACACGTTTTATCTGTTCACAAATATGTACTAAGATTAATGGTCAAGTGGGGACACCATAGCTGAATGCTGCCTGTCTTTGGTATAAATATGGAGAAAATAACTGCAGTTCAGACCCCATTAGAGTGAACTTCTGGTATTCGCAGGGCTCAGGGAACACAGTTACCATGGAAACTGCAAATACTTGAGACCCTCCCTATTAAAAACAAATATAACTGCAAGTTTTAATTGCTCAAACATCAAGTATACCTTTGTATGCATTAATATGCACAATAGAAGCGGTCTTGTCGTGACCTCAGAAGCTAACGTCGACGGTCTTCCATAATCCTGCTCTTAGTGGTTCAGCCAATCAGCATGAAGGAAAATGAATGGTACACAAGTTTCTGATTAATTTTGATAAAAGTTTTCAGCTTCTCTGTTTCTCTTTGCACAAATATGTTTTCTGATGATCATATTGGCATTTTTCCTAGATTTATCTAAATAACCTTCAGAAATTGTAGACGTCTGGATCAAAACATTATGAAAGACTCCAACACAAAATATGGCTGCCTGGAAGCAAACTGTCAAACATTTTACCTCATCCCATTTTGATGAATACTCCCTAAACCTTCATTGTTTCCTGCCAACCTTTTCAATTGGCCTAATGTTGCATTAGATTTATTTCCCCCAGTGATTAAACAATTGATATTAGCTATTAGCTATCAGCAAAATTAGCTAATAGCTCATTCTGTTGTGAGGTATTTGCTCACAACAAAATCAGTCACAGTTCTTCTAGTTAGCATTTTATTCCTCATCATTTAGACACAGTTACCCCTGTCAATTTTTAATACTCTAACTCATCTCTGGAATATCACAAAAACAACAACAAAAAAACACCTTTTGGTTGCAGTTTTGGTGCAGATGCATTACAAGCTACTCAAAACAGCAATTCCTGTCTCTGCAGGCTTGTTTATCAGCGTCTGCTACATGGATTTGATTAGCGGTAATATAAAAAAAAAAGTAAAACTGCTCCCTGTAGCAAATGGCCTAAAATTGTGTGGAATATTCCTAAGCCAAACATCAAAGTGTTTTCACTGATTAGTAGCTACAGAGGAGGGAAGTAATCAGAGAAATGTTGAAGTGCAGTCCTTGACTGGATTGAAATCCTGGGTTGCGGGAGCCCCCTCCATGGTTTTCATTTTTTGAGGCACTTGATTTAAAGACGGCGCTGATGAAATAAACAGGCCTGCTGTCTGGGTCCTGTCAGGGAACTGCGGGAGTCAGCACAGCGCCGAGCCAAGTTAAATATCACAGGACATGTGGCACCCAGTGCTGCACCGCATTTTGAACTGGATCCCAGTACAACTGAACCAGAGCCAGCAGGGAAACGAGGAACTAATTAGTTTATCCAGCTGATAACAAGGACACTTTACTGACACCAAAATACTGGGAAAATTGATTGTATTTTCTTTTTTTTTTTTGAATGTTTTACAGTTTATAGTTTTAGATTTTCTGGCATAAAAATGAAATATGTGGCCTTTAGTCTTTCTTTTATCAATACTTTTCTATGTAGCTGTTTTGTGTTTTGAATCCAACATCTGTTGCATAATCATCGCCAGCCTGAAGGTTTGTGCCGTTCAGTGGCTCCTGCAGAACTTTTTTTTTTAACACTTAGCACTTTATTTTCACTGACTGAACCGGAGCTTAAACGTCCCTCATCTGAAATCAGCTCCCAGAATAATTCTCTCCCACGGCCCAGAAGCTGCCAGCGCTGAGTTTGATATATTAGCCGGAGCTGATTGGCTGAACACAGAGCTCCAGACTGCTAAAGCTGCTTTGCAGCGAGCAAACAAGCAAGCAGTGGTGTCACTTAAATCAATAATGAGGTTGGATGTTTCTCCAAATTTACCCGAGTTAAAAGTAAAACTGAGCAGTCTGTTTCCCAAATCGTAGAGCAAGGAAAGATCAGAGAAAATCCTGATATGAGTACACACTTGGGCTTTCTTTCTTTTCATGCTGCTGCTCCTATTCAAGAGTGAGTCATTAAAAAAAAAAAGAATACCTCAACTGCCGACATGACGATGTTTTGGTTACTGTCTGGGATCAATAAGCGCTAATTCTGGTTTGTGAATACGCCCTGCACCTCCTGCCGGTCTGAGGAAAGCTCTGATGGAGCCTCACACGCAGTCCGTCACGTTTCTAATGAATCAGAATTCCTCATTAGACTGAGTTCAATTCCACAGAGAAGCGGAGAACGGAGATAACAGCCAAGCAAGCAACCAAGGTTAAGTATGCTGCCACATCTCCTTTTCTTTCTCTGCCTTTTTCTCGCCTTTCTGTGGACCTTAATCATTATGCACTGGAGGTCTAATCCTGGAGAAATACTTCTTGTAGCAGCTCAAGTCACAAACACATGCTGACCTGACAGTTTATTTTTCAAGAAAAATGTGATCTCCAGTATGTGCATGATACTGCATTTTTTATTTTTTTGCATAATCCTATTCTGGTCCGTCTCAAAAAATTAGCATATTGCGTAAAAGTGCAATATTTCTTGCCAGTCATCTCAGAAAGTGAGAGAGAGTAATATTTAATTTTTTGCATTTTTAATGATCATGGCTGCCAGGTAAAGAAAAACCAAAACTTAGTGCCTCAGAAAAATGAATATTTTAAGCACAAATGTCAGGCTTTATATGTGTACATTTCTAATCGATTAGTACTCGGTTGGGGCTCCTTTTGCATGAATTATTGCGTCAGTGCAGTGTAGCATGACGGCAATAAGCCTGTGGCTCCATGTTGGTGTAATGGAAACTTCTGCTGCTCTCCCTGGTGCTGCTTCCTTTCACTCCTCTTCCTTCCACTCAATTTTTTTGTCAATATGCCTTGAGACAGAACTCTGTAAACAACCAGCTTCTTCAGCAATGACTGTGTATGTCTTGTACAGGGCATCCATGACCGTCTTCTTGACATCTGCTCAGTCAGCAGTCTTCCCATTGACCCAGAGTGAATGGCTGTTTAATTTATTTAAAAAATAAAAATAAAAAAACCTTTGCAGGTGTTTTGAGTTAATTAGCTGATTAGGGTGACACCAGGAGTTTCCAATAATGACTGTTTTCACAGTATTTTATGGAACTGGAGCAGGCCGAAATTCTGACTTGTGATCTCAGAAGATCAAAGCCTAAATCCTGAGAAAAAATAGAATCGTTAGATTAGACAGAAATGTGAGAAAAAAGTTAGAACTCTGAAACAGAAGTCAGATTTTTTTTTTTTTTTTTTTTTTCTGTGGCCCAATCTTTTTCCATTAGATTCTAAGTTTGAGACACTGAATTTTTGGTTTTCATTGTATTTAAGTCACATTCATCAAAGTGACGGGAAACTGAATATTTTCCTCTGTGATTTAATATGAGTTTCACTTTCTTAGATGACTGGCAAGAAACATCACATTTCTTGCATTCCATGTTTTGCCAATTTCTGCTGGCAAAAAAAATATTTTTTTATCAAAACAACGGCTGCTGAAAATTGATTCAGTGTTTCAAAGTTGGAAAGAGAACCTAGAAAAAAAAGTCATCTTAATTCTGTACTTCTAGCGTTCGTCATTATAATACATCTCATCAAGAAGTTTTCATTGTGGATGGAAACATTACAGTGGTGGCGGTTGGAGCAGCCACTTTGCGAAACTGAGCAGAAGTGGGTCAGAAGGCACTCTGGTGTGTCTCCGCTAATGAACAGATGATAATAACAGAAGTATAAATTAATAACAATTCAGCGCTGCGCTTTTCTTTTATCTCGGCTCGCCTGGCGCGGTACAAACCACCCGGATATGACAAGAGGAGTAATCTGCCTTTTAGATGACATACACGAGGATTTGAGTGAGCCTCATAGCTTCACATCAGTCAGTGTGGCGTGTGGATGAAGAGCCATCTTAATTTTACACGAATCAGCTGTTCCTGCTCCAGACATTTCTAGATGTTAAAACTTAAAAATATTGAAACTTGATGAGCCTTATTAGAGCGTAATAGCATTTTAAATTGAATGAAAACACAGCCGTGGTGGTGCTTATTTCTTATTCAGTTACAGGACATTTTTTATTCAGATGGCCTCACAGGCACAGGTCTAAAATTGATGCTAGGCATTTCCAGCAGTTCTAAGTCTGCTGTAGAAAGAGTTTCACAGATTCAGATTTACTTATTCTACAAAATAAGAGAACTACGCTAAAATTGCTAAATTTAAAGAAATCAAACATTATTTCAATCTATTATCTATTCTGTCACGTAACCGATATATGCTTGGCAATCTAAACCTTGAACAGAAATTCTCATTTTTATGAAAGTGAGCAGCTAAGGAAAGAACATGATTACTGACATTAAGTAAATATACAAAAAAATGGGCAAAAAAATATCTGCTTTGTTGTTGTGCAAAGACGGTGGCGGCCTACCTGCAGCGAGAAATGTAGCAAGAGGTTGTTCTACTAAATATTTTTATGTTCTCTTCTCTATAATGCACGACCTTCACTTGATCAATGACATCATCCCCCCAAAAAAAGTTACATTTGTGTTTATAACATGACAGGATGCTTAAAGAAGTGATATGAATACTTTTTTTCAAGGCGCTGCACCATTTACTGGTCTGCATTCATACGTTGTTACTCCAAGATCTCACATTACTGTTATTGTCAGTGAGTGTCTCCATTATTTAATCCCCACAAAACGCTTCTTCCAGTAACCTTTAAAGTAAATGTCCTAAAAGCCAGACTCTGGCAGATGAGAACAAAAGCTGCTTTCTTTTAGCTTTTTTTTTTTTTTTTTTTTTTTTTCCGTCTTATGAAAGTCAATTTGTCACAGATTTTATGATAACTGGACCATCGGAGGCTTCCTGATGCAATTTTGGTGAAATTTAATAACTCCCAGCAGCTGGATAGAAAATGAAAAGCGTATTGTTTTAATGCTCCTGTACTTTTGACTCTTGGGGGATTTTGGTTTATCACTGCTGTGCGAGACTAAATGATGTGTTGAGCTTCTTTGTTGTTCTTGGAAATATAATTTTAAATATGTGCATAAATCGCTGTATTTTTTTTAAGCCCAGAAATATGGGCAAAATGATATGTAATTTCACAGAATTTACTAATTGAGGATTGAGCATTGATGCCATATTGCATTTAATCAGATATTTGGATTTTTAGCAGCTGACCTCAACTTTCATTTGGTTGCTTAAAACTTGACCTTTGTGAGAGGGACTGGAGAATCTTTCTGGGAAATCCAAAGTCAAGATTTGAATTGAGCAGTAATTCATTCCTCTTAATGGGGAAGAAAACCATTGCTGAGTACATGGAAAAAAAAAATATGTTGAATTAACCAAGAAACCAACAGATATAATGGAGAGAAGAGCATGCACTTCTCCTGAAGGAGTTTCCTCTCCTCTGCAGAGAGTCGTTGTAAAATGTTATTGAAATGGGCAGCGGTGACCTTCTGAATGCGTCCTTATTGCGCTGGAGCTGAGGAGTCTGGGCCTGAGCCTGCTTTGTTGTTTAATTGGTTTGTGGTCTGCAGGTTGTACGGCGCTTTCTATTATATTGACAAGCTTGTGAAACAGCCTTGATTCTGATGTCGGCTCCAGTGGCTTTACAGCCGTCTCCAACTCCCAGACGGCCGTCCTTTTCAGGTTCTTTTGGACACTTCTCAATAAGAAAATTACAAATCCCTCCATGAATGTAGCATAGATGTAAAGTAAGGCTGAAATGACTAATTGATTAATTAATTGATCACAATTAATAGTTCATAGAATAAAAGGACAATGTTCATTTTACTCAAAGATGTCTGCATTTTTTTTCCTGAGCTGTATTTATATATAGTATGTGTATATGTATGTATACATGCGTGTGTGTGCGTGTGTGTGTAAAAATAGTTTTTTAAATGATTTAAAAAATCTTTTTATTAAAAAAAGGATTAAAAAATTCTTAAAAATAGTTTTATTTTTTATAAATGTAAACTGTCTTCCAGTCATTGTTAAATGTTAAAAGTAACTTACTGAAGACTATTAATCATTTCAGCCCTAAATGTTATCAATTAAAATATATATATATATATATCCTTGATGCTAAATTACTGCAACTCTACCCTTTTTTAAAATCTTTTCTTTTACTCGTTATAATTCATTCTTTCACCATTGGGAAGCCTTAGCTGTACGCAGTTGAACAGGATTTGTTTTGCAAAATTTCTGGTGGCGTTTGTTCCCAAACCCTCCACAGCTCTGCTTTCCCAGAAGGTGCATAATAATATCCAGAAGGCTGTAGGTCCTCGTCAGAGGCGACTTACTCACTCTCCTTATTTGGGCGGAATGGAGGCAGATCGTCACCTTACTGCCTCTCAGCCTATTTGGTAAACCGGTGAATTAATTTGGTGGCCAGTAATCCTTGATTGTGTCTGCGGACTGAAGCGATGGAGTGGGCGCTGCAGAGAGATGAGTTTATCCAGCGTTCATCGATCACACTGTCTGACTCAGATGGGGAGAGAATGCTGAGTGCTTAGAAGGTTCTCCAACCAAAAGGAGATGCTGTCCTGCTGGTAAACAAAGCAGCGCTGATGTTTAGGGAGTCTTATAATGAGTTTCCCATTCCGTCTTCTTTATTTATTTATTTTTTTTGTTGGTGTTTTTTTTCCTCCTGACCATATATATATATTTTTTTATGGAAGAGATGGAGCGGGCGTTGCATGGAGCTATGGGACATTTTGCTGGCAGTAATCAGTTGTGACATGTAGGGAGGGGAATGAGGAAGAGGCTCCGGGGAGAGGTGAGGGGCCAATTTACCAGGGTCCTTGTTGCATGAATAATTTTATCCCCAAAATGCAAATTAAGGCGGCTTGTAGTGAAAGAAAGTTGCAGGGTTGTCGAGTGGGAGAACCCTAACAAGCATTAAGGTGGTATGTCTAAGGGTGGGGGAATAGAACACCGTTCTGGTTTTTGGAGCAAAAACCAGGGAGGAGTAAAAAATGTTTTTAAGCAGGCTGATTCTTACATACCAACTGAACTTGTAGTTACTCCTCAGCTTGACCTTTTTGCATGCAACATGTTGAGGTTACTCGGAGAATACATTCATGGTGCTCCGCTTTGCTTTGTGCTGTAGGTCATCGCCCTTCCTGTGGTGCTCCACCGCCAGTTGAAGCTGATTTATTATGATCTCCTCCAGGCTTATCTTAGCATTTTCTATACTTTCTTCTCACGGATGCTGCATTACAAGGACAGAACCTTATAGTTTGGAGTCGTGGTCTGTGGACGATGTGGTTTGGGTTTATCTGGCCCAATCATCGGGGTCTTCAAGGTTTTTAGAGAAGGTTAACTAAAAAGAGTCATTAATACTTCTAAAATAATTCTGAAGTAACAAATAGACTTTTGTTGAGCAGATTTGATCATCATCTTTATATCCACTTCAAATGAATCAATGTAATTGCCCCTGATCAACCTTTCCTGTTTGTGAGAGTTCCAGGCATTTATTGTTTTCAACTTTCATTCTTCTCACGTTTTGGTTGATTCATAGCTGACGTTTGGAAATGCCTGCTTCACACAAGATGTTTTATTCTAACTGCGGATGCACAGTTTGTCGGCATTAACATATCGGCTGATGTTAGTCTTTTTTTTTTTTTTTTTTTTTACCATCTTGGTATTGGTCCAAAATCATTTATTTAATCTCTGTTATACCATACTCACTTTGTATTTTAGAATTTTCACAAAAGTAATAGATCATATATTCTGATCAAACAATTACTCTGTATTTGATTGTAATTATATGATATTAATTCTGTTTTTACTTGAATACAATTCAAAGTGTATTACTGCCTTCTGACTCATATTCAGCAATAAATGTATGAATGAGACTATAAATAAAAGAAATCTGCTGTCAGTAGTTGATTTATTTTGGTATTTAATCAGGTGTAAAAATGTCTCTCTGGTTTCTTCTAGTTGATCAACTATAACAGGGATTAATATCATAATCAATGGAAATGGGGAATAATGTGACATTGTCAGAAAAGATTACCGAAAATTAAAACTGATACAAGAGTTTAGCACTTTGGCAACACAAATAATCATAAAATACTAACGTTTACAGGCTGGTAATATCTTTCGATATTCTTCTTGGTGTCTTTCCGTGGCTTATGTTAAATTTCAATTAAATATTTTCTGTAGGTTTTTAAATCAGTTTTTATTTCGGGTTCAAAAGCAATTAATTTCCCCATCATAAATACTATCTATGTACTATGCAAGAACCTGGTGTGGAAAAAACTATTTGACCAATCAGGTGAAATCACTCAATCAGGTTAATTCATATATTGTGCACAATACAGAGACAATCAATAATGAAGCAGGTCTGGGTGAAGAGCTGTGCCAGGCAGAGACAACACATGAGTTTTATACCAACGATAAAACATTCAAAACAAGGAGCGAGACAGTCTGGTTCTGATGCAGCTGCAGAAAACAACGTTCGACCTTGTACATGTAACCCAAATAGTTCTTTTGGTGAGAGTTCACAAGCATTTAATAGAACGCGATCAGCAGATGTTAACTTTTAGTAATTTTCCACCACAAAGAGGGAGTGTATTCAGAAAGACTTATTTTCTAATGTAGCTACGTAAAACACTGGCCTCGGTGCTCGATGTGCTTCATCCCTTTGCTAATGCTGTTTTTCTTCCTTTATGCCGTCCTGTTACAGTTCAAGGTGATCTTCACAACAGTTTTGGACACATCAGTGATGATTTTTATGTACTCTTTCATAGATCTATTAAAGATGAGAGCCTTGTTGATAGATTTAAAAGGATGTGAAAGCATTAAAGGTTTAAATTGTTTTTTTTTTTAATTATCATTTTTTTCCCCAGGGTGAAGTGACAATAGATTATGTAAATGCAAAACAATATTCAGAAATTATTAGAAAATTTCCTCTGATATGCACAGGGTCAAAATTAAACAGGCATATTCAAATGTATCCTTCAGTCCATTAAAATCTATTTAAGTTGCACTGAAGGTTCTAACACATGCAAGGCCAAATAATGACACTAATAGATTGGAGCCATTTCCAAACAAATACAAATTCCAAGTTAGTTAAAGCAGTAGCACTAAAATAAGGTGGTTCACCACTTACTAACGTCTGAAAGAACTCAAACGTTTAACCTGGGGTGGAAGGAAATTGGTTAGGATGTTCAGATGCAACAAAGAGGCTCAAGCTTTTCATGAGCGGAAAACTGCAGGAGCTCCACGGTTTCTCTCCACAGGGAAGCTGGTTTGACATCATCATGAACTGAGAGGGTGCAGAGCGTAGAGCCAAGCCCCTGCTGCAAAACTCACACCTTCAAATCCGACTGGAATAAGTAGCTGGGTGAAATGTTTGATGGTCAGATGAGAGAACGATTGAGCTGTTTGGCAACAATTAAAACAAAACAAACAAAAAAAAAAGTTAGGGAAAAAGTGAAGATGAAGTTTTGATATGCTCAAACACTGGTAACACCTGTTGGTGATGGCGTCAGGCTGTGAAGGTGTTTGACGGTGGTGGAGGTCTGGACACAAATTAAAAAACTTAAAATCAACAGCTCAGACGGTTGGATGTTCAAACGGGAAAATGCTGAAAGCTTCGCAGTAAAGTCTCTTCAAAAATCGTAATAATCTCCCTGTTTTAGAGAACAGGCACAAAATTACTATTTTTGTTTTCATTTGTAGAATACAAACCATTGAAGTCAATCAAAAAAAAAAAAAAGCTAAAATGACACTCCTGTGCAAAGATGTTTAGCTTGGAAGTGACTGTGTGAAGAATGTTTACTTCAACAAAAATTTTGGCACTTTCTAAACATGAAAACAAGGAAATTAAATGGATTTGCAATTTGGTGGATCTGTCAAACGGTGTTCAAATTAATTTGGAGAGACTAGAAAATAAACCCAACTAGAAAAATAGAGAATGTTTACCTGTTCTGAATCCTGCCTTGACACGAGGAAATATTCCAGAGCGCTAACAGGAAGTGAGCGTTGTGCCCACTGCTCTGACGGCAGTAAGTGACACTGAATGGGAACAGCAGGTGTAGTTTATGGTCTATCAATAATGTCATGCTCAGCGCCTGTTTATTTTGGCCCCAGAAACCCGGAGACGCCCGGGTTGCCTTTTTGTTTATCGAGTTTTCCTTCAGGAGCCTTGAAAAGCTCTTCTGTGACAGATCTATTTGGCAGAGGTGAACGCTGCGCCAGTAGCAGATAACTGATGTGTCTCCGAACCCTCTGGCTTCCTTATCACTCATTCACACCCAGACTCTCATTCTTTGCTTTTCCTCTGAACTGTGAGGGACTCTGGGAGGTTTCTCAGTGGTTCTGGCATCTGGACTGCATGACTTTGCATTTCCCCATCCTGCTCTCGCTCTCCATTGATGTAGCTACAGTTGTCTGATTAGCGTGGGTGGTTTGAGATTGATGAGAAGGTCAGAGTTCATTGGCTTCATTGACTCTGCTGCCCATGGATTTTGTTTCTCCTCTCTCTGTTGGGTAATTGATTAGATTGCCAATGCTTATGATTAATAGCCGCTTGCAGTAATGTGTGTGGCTTCCTTATTAAGCACACGCTTGCTGTGAACCCTACACTGTTCTTAGTTGCCATTTGTTTGCCTCAATTAGTGGTGATATTTACAGAAGCATTTGATCTGGCAGAAACCTTGTAGATGTAAATACAGAATTAGAAGTCTTTATCACAGTTAAAAATACCAGTTAACGAGAAAATAAGCAGTGATGCAGCACACACTTACGGATGGAACTGAATCAAATCATAGCAGAAATAGAGGATGTGAAATGGCTAAAAATTAATTCATACTGCACATGGCAGATCCGACATTGAACGAATAAGAAAAATCCAACCTTTAATTTAATTAAAAGCCAACGTTACAGTTATTCGCACGAGTTCTGGATGACAAAACCAATTACAATATTTTATCAAGGCACAGAATGTGATGGTAATAAAGGTAGGCTTTGAAAGTTAAAGCTCTTAACAGAAGAATGTTGAAATTGAAGTTTGAAATTACAACATAATGAGAGAGAGCCTGGTAATAGGTAGCCTTGGTAAATGTATTAAACTTCTGAAAGAAAAGAACAGGAAGTGCTGTTAGTTTTAGATGTTTCTGGACATAAAATGGTTGAAGCAAGCAGTGAATGCATTGCTGCTAGTAGTGCATCCTTTTTTTTTTTTTTTTTTAAAGTCCTTTGTCTTATTATCTCTCATTGCTGAAAACCCTCAAAATCAATCCATAGACAGCAGCATCCGTCGTTACTTCTGTTAGCAAGCAGTCATGCTGCTGTGTGACGTTTACGTTCTTCCTCTGCGCACAGGGGTCACTTTGGGGTCATAAACCTTTCCGACAGAAGTCTGATTGCAGTCGCGTTTAGTTAGTAGTACGAACAACTATGCAAGAAGAAAAAAATGTATTTCAGCAGAATTCAGCATCAAGACCTGCTTTATGAACATAGCTTGGATTGAACATTGTGTTATAATGTTTAAAAAAAAAAACGTAAAATTTTTTTCTTTTTGAAAATATCATTGTGTGAAAATCATACAGAGTAACACAATGATGGTTCTGTCAGGAAAAATCTAATTTATAGTGAGCTGCTTAATCACTGGATGATGTTTCCTACATGACATTTCTCTGAGGCTGGACTCCTGATTGGTAGTTGTGGTAGATTCAGAAGCCAGCAGAAGGACTGAACCAGAAGTACAAGTCAAGTCCATTTGACAAAAGTCTATGTTGAGTCTGAAATCTTTTATTTTGTGACTGGAGTCAGAGTCAAGCCTGGTAAACTGTTTGTTTTCTTTGGTCTTATTATCTTTTCCACTTCCTTATTATTTGTTGTGCATTTATCTTGTTGCTTGTATATGTTAATATGTTTCACAAATAGATTTGACTCACGCGTTTGACAAAGTGCTGTCTGGTTGTACAGCGTATTATCAGAATCCATCTTAATACTGTCTTTATCTTCTTTCTAACCACACCAATAAGATTGAAGGGCAGTGCATCTGAATTTTAATGATGTAAACAACCTTCACTATATTAACAGACAGCAAATCCATCTCTGATTTGATCCTGTCACTGTTTCCAAGCATGAACATTTTCTGGTGAAGTGGCCCAATCAGCAGAGCAGCATCATTTCTTTCAGCAGGCCTAATGACGGCTATAAATCAACATTTTCTCTCCCGTCACGTCTGGGCTGTGGGATACATTTAGACATGTCAACTACTGGATTGGAAAGGGTAAGCACCACAGCAGAGACAAAGGTTTGCTTTAATGATTTAAGACGTGAACTCCAAGTTAACTTTGAACCTTAGTTGCCCCCAAAACAACAAACATGACCCGTTTTGCTAAGCTATCGCTCCAATTTAGAGGGAATGACTCGTCTCAAAATGTAAATGTTTGCTTGTTTCTTTTTTTTTTTTTTTACTAAAAGTGAAGTTTCCTGTGTGCCTAAATCACACTTGCTCATTTTCATTTAGTGTCAGGTATAGCTTGCTAATGTGATCTATTTTAATGTATAAGAACCTAATGAATCAGCTAAATATTAACTGCAAAGTACATCTCAAGTCCTAACCATTTTTTTATAACCTTAGCCACAAAGGTAAATTGCCTAAACCGAGTTATCATGAAAGTTTCACTGATTAGAAGTTACACATAAAAGCACAATAATATTCATGTCTTTTAAGGGAGTCTTGCTGTTGGAGCCTATTAAGGATTAGATTATTTTTTTGCCAAACTATTAATGTTACAAATCCAAGATTATGCGAATGGTAGATCTATTGTTTATTTATTTATTTGTTTTGTTTAGACCCTCCTCCTCGTCAGTCGTCCTCCTGCTGTGATTAACGAGCTGTGATCTGATTTGTTTGGTGAAGGAGTGAAACAGATTTTCTACCACAAAATTAACTTTTATATTTAATTTTTTTCTATGAAGTCAACTAGAAGAATATTTCAGTTATTTTATAAGTAAAGAAAATACTCTTTTTGAAACCAGAAAACTGCACGACTCTGTGCTTTTTGAGAGAGTTGAAAACCTCCTGGCATTTATGTTTTTTTGGCTATGATGCAAGAGTAGCCACAACACTGGGATATGATGGTATACATTAAATTGTTTCAGATAAATTTCAGTTATGTTTTTCTTTAAAAAAAAAAAAAAAAAGTAAGTAAATTAAGATTTCAAATACCAAATGTAGACATTCTGGAGATGACTTTTCATTGCTTACTAGCTGCTAATATGCTAATATACTTTTTAAGATAGTATATTAGCTATCGTATGCTATCTTCTGGTGCAGTTCCACGATGGGTTAAAGCCATAGAGGCAATTTTCTCTGAGAATATCTCTCACAATATTGTGAGAGATATTCTCACAAAGTTGTGACTCTAAGAGCCACAAACAAACCCAGAAATTTCAGTTTTTGCAACATGTAATTGTAATGCAACAAGATTCCCCAACCATGCCCTATAAGCCATATTTAATTTTTTTTTTTGTTTGTTTGCTGAATCCCTATAATGAGCTGTGCTTCAAACTGCTCTATATTGGACTTTTTTAACAATAAAAAAACACTTGATATAAGTTCATGAAAACAAAGCTTCCTTTTTAAAATTGACTGATCTTTAAATGACTGGACCTCCTTTTCATTATAATCCCTCAATGTGAAAAGCAGAACTCGAACAGCAAACTCATATGCAACATTTTTTTTTTTTTGCAATAACTTCAGCGCCAAAAGGAGCGGACAACATAAATTTTGAATCAATTCGTATGAAGTTTAAAGCGTTAGCCAGGAGTCTGCTGGCATGCTCACGCACACACATACAGAGGCAAAGTTCCTCCAGAAACTGGAGGGAATTAATAATTCACACACATTTCTGGTTCATCTCATGTGTTCTCCTTTATGACATCTTCTAAGAAACTAAGCCTGTGGGAATAAGGTCCGTGGAAGATGGACCGACTCTGGCCTGGGTTATTGCTACACTGAGAGCCCCACCTCAACCGTAACATCGGTTCTGCCGAGGGTGAGCGGGACACTAAAGGAGGCATTAGGAGAAAACCGCAGACTCGGATGCTAATGAAGGGACTGCTCTCAAAACTTATGGCAGCAACGGCATCCCTTAGATTTCCCTTCGAGAATTTCACTGTGGACAGCCGGGTCCAAAATATTCATGCAACAGGGCCTCTTCCAAAAAAGACTTGTTTATGGCTAAGTTTTTATTTTTTTTAGGTCTCCATCCGTGCCCACACTGCCATGAAAAAAAGATGAGCAGTGTCCTTTTACCCTCATTAAAAGCTGAGCTGACTCCAGAACATCCAGAGAGCAGTGTTGCATCCCGGCCGGCTCTCGCTGAGGAAACAGTTGTGGAGGTTTTTCATAAGAGCTCATAAAATCAGTAGTTGAAGTGGTAAATTTACTTGATAGCTTATAAAAATTTTAGATTCACACTTGGTGTGAGTTTATCCTCCTGAAATAAGCTCAGACACCCCAGCATTGATTTACAGGTTAGCTCGATGTAAGCCTCACACTCTGGCTGCTGTGTGTATTTGGACAATGCACTCAGATGGAGAATTCAGACAACTAATTTAAGTTGGATTTTTTTTCGTTTTGGATTTAACATGCTGAGAAGAAAGACTTTCTTCTAATCTCTTAAAATAATCTTGGCTTGAGTTCTTCAGGCCATTCAAAGTTTTCTCTGGACTTTTTAAAAAAAATTATTTCTGGCTGCAAAATGTTTTAATGCTTTTGCTTAAAAGGCTACAAAAGAAGTTCTTAAAACTGCAGCATAGAACTTTTAGAATAAATGTATTTTTTACATATTTGTTAAAATATATTGTTTGTGTGACAGATAATGTGTCCAAAAACAACCAATCACAGCCAAGGGGGAGGGCCTTAGTACTGTCAATCATCCTCATGTACATGCTGGTGACTCTACTATGACATCTTTTTCGTCTGATGCAATGGTCAGATATTTCTTTGATTTGTTTGTTGTGTATTTTACATATCTCCACAGCGTGCCTGCTCAGATAACGGACACAGATAAATTTGCTTTCGCTGTTGGGTTTTATTTTCTGACCATTAATTACCTTGACAACTGTCTCCCGCAATTACATTTGTCTCCTCTAGCTGCATGCAGGCCACTCAGAAACCACCAGGAGAGAGATCAAAACTGGCCTCATCCTGCACTGCAGTGTCACAGCGGGGCAGTAAATGTATTCACAGCTGCATGTTTTCATTATCAGGAGTTGATTTCATTATTGGATGCTTCTCTGAATGTCACCAAGCACTGCCATCTCCCTGTAGATCATAGTAAGGAGCTTTGGCAGGTACCAATGAGTTCTGCTTTAATGCAAATCCGCACTGCAATAAAACCCGACCGAAGGGGACGCATTTTCCTACAGCCGATGAAAATGGAGAAAATTAAGATGCTATTCTAGGAAAGCATTTTATTAAGGGCTTCAAATCTGGAAAGGCCCAAAGGAGAACAGTAACAGGATAGTAGCACTCCTTTCCTTCTTCCAACACGATTTTCCAGATGTCACAAGCACTCAGAAGTGGGGAACGTCAGAGGAAATACCTTTGCTCTGGCTTTATAGGGTGTTTTCACACCTGATAGTTTCAGTACATTTGGAGACCAAAATTGCAACATTTGTTCCATTTTCAACTGGTGAGGTTCACTTTCACATTGCACCATTTCAAACCAACCAAGCCTTTTAAAAAAATCCTGTTCCTCGCCTGTTGTGGCGCCTCACCAAGAACGCTTTGAATAAAACCTTTGTTCACCCATCCATCCATTTTCTGTACACTCTTGTCCCTAATGCTGGTGCTTATCTCCAGAGAACGTTTCGAACGGGTCAGAGGTGTGGTGACCCTGGACAGGTCGACAGTCTGTCGCAGGGCAACCTTTATGTTTACAAGATTATAATTTATAAGTCAGTATTGCTTGAATGTACAGAGATTTTTAAGAAAATTGTTAAATGTGATGTGGTCAAAAGTTTTGTGGACAAAAGTTATCCCTGGTCTACAAACAATATATATTTTTTTCCCTCAAAGAGAGGGAAAAATATATATATATTTTTTTTTTTCCCTCAAAGAGAGGGAAAAATAAATATATTGATGAAAAGTTTGCATAGCTTGATAACCCTCTCTTTCATGCAGAAAGAGTGGGGGCATCTCAGTGGGGGCAGCGTTGGATTTGACCAAATATTCCCGAATCCCGTCCGTTGAGAGCATTTTCAAGCTTCTATACCTGAAAGCTTCAAAGGAGGCTTGCAGTTAGCTCCTATTCTTGGAGGCTGCCGCTTCCTTACCGTCGGTGCAGCGTTGCCTCAGCCTTTCTTCCTCTGGGGCTCCTCGTCTTTTCAAAGTACTGCTTTGAAAGTATTAATTTTTTAAAGTCAAATCAGATCACAGGCAACTGTTGTTAATGCATTCTGCAGCTGAAACTGATATATTTCCTGAAGAAACTGCTTCTTTATATTTAAAGTGGTGAGTTCATTGAATGCGCTGCTTGTATTGGAGAGGATTAAGGCAACTGGGGAAAAAAAAAATTCTGATTTTAATCTCAGAATTATGAATTTAATCTCAAATGATTTATGTCAAATCAGAATTTGTCAGAAATCAAGTTTCTGAACAAAAAGTCAGAATTTTGATTTTAAACTCACAAGTCTGACTTTGATTACAGGCTTTTTATTTTTTATTTATTAATTTATTTTTTAGAATTTTTTACTTTTTTTCTCAATATTTTGAGAAAAAAGTCAGAATTGTCAGATATTTTTTCTTATAGTTCTGGCTTTAATATCAGAATTCTGACATTTTTTTTCTCCTGAGATAAAAATCAGAGCTCTTTAAATTTAGAATTCTGACAGCTTTTTTTCTTTTTTTGTTTTCAGGAAGTTCAGAACTCTCCTCTTAAATTTGTCTTTTCTTTCTTCCGGTGGCCCTTATCGTCTTCTGTACATTTGAGATGAAATCAAAAGTTTATTTCGGGTTTTTCCAGCCGTTTCGCTCACGACAGCCTCCTCTGAGTGATGATGCGCGTCCCCGTTGGATGACGGCCCGTCGTTATGCGCGGTGGCGTGGTATGTAAATGGAATGAGGTGCAGTTGTTCGACAGCTGCAACCTTTTCCCACGGATCGTTAGTTACCGCGACCTTTCGTCAATAAGGGCATAAAGATTCCCGGCTCAGGTGCAGCTGAACTTTTGCTGGGCCCTTCTCCATCCCCGCTCCCCCCCCCCCCCCCCGACGCATGCCCCTCCCCGCCGCTGACCTTTTTAGGCAGATACCATTTGCACAGGAAGCTGGGTAATGTATTCCAGCAGATGTCTGTCGTCCTCACAACCTGAGCTTGCTCACTTGATTAGAGACATTTCTCTCCACGCCGCGTTGCATACAGAGCGCTTTATTTGCCCAGCTCCCGGTGCATGACAACATGATGATATCCTGTAAGTCAGCAGAATATTCTCACAGAAAGAATATATTAAGCCTCGCAGGCTGGCTTTTCAGATGGATGATTTATACGTTGACATGCGTTTTCTCTAGTTGCATCGCTCCGTCTTTGATCTAGTCCCTTTTGCTTCGGTTTTTCCGGAAAACGCTCATCTTATTCCAACATTGCAATTAGCGAGAATCAAGCTCAGTAAAAGGCTTCCTGCTGTTTCTGTTTAATACCCCTGAGGTAGTTGCATCACACCATGTGCGTGTTCGTGTTTTTAACATTAACTCGGTGTTTATGTTGATTAGCTGGTCATCTTCAGGACAAATTCCACAATATCAGCTTGGAAGCAAATCAAATATCTAATAATTCCAGACCACCCAGCTCTTTCTTATGTTATTGATTATTGTTAAGGGCATGTTTTTAAGTTAAATGGTTACAAATTTAATTCAGAAATACTTTATTCATCCCAAAGGGAATATGCTTCTTCAGAGTTGCTGTAGATTTTGTTCAGGTGTTTGAAATCCTTGAAATTCAGCAAAACAGTTTGCTGTTTTGTGACACTTAGGTCTCATAAAACTTCAATTGTCATTGAACAGTTTGAATACAAGAAATATTGCTAAAAATGAACCAAGTTCGGCATTTCTACAGATGACTAATAAACTTTTTCTCTTTTTTCCTTTCTTTCCTCCTGCTGGCCTGTCTGGATCTACACATTAGGTAAGTACAACCAATTGACATTTCTAATTGATGTCAGCTTTGTGATATGGATATCAGCTATGTTCCTGTTCTGGATTTCTACACTTTTATTATGTGAATGTCGTCTTTGTGATTGTTCCTACTGGGTTTGCATTGGTGACGGGATAAAGCAAAGCTGCTTATTAAGCTGCATGCAGGCCCGACGTCTTTATGTCTGCAACGCTCGGAAAGACTTTGTGTAAAATAAAATGAATGAATTGTTTTTCCACCGAACCGCCACAGTCATTTCCAGTATTTGCACAAAATAGGCTTCGGCTGGTCATTACAACAGCAGACATGTCTACATGTGAGGAAATGACTGGGCTGTGAAAGTGAAGAATGATGAAATGAAGACGTCTAGAGACAGTTGATATCCACTGTGTTCAGAAATATCTCTGGGTAATCAGAGTGTTTGGAGCATCATTCTGGGTTTTGCTGTTATCTGATATGACATGAAGATGTTCATGTCATCCTCACTTTAACATTTGGAGCTACAACACACAATATTGTCAAATTCCTCTGAATCTTGAAAAACTCCAATTTGGTTTCAGTAATTTCCTGGTCTGGATGAATATGGAAGAGCAGAATAAGAGTTTGGAAAAATATTTGCATTTCCTTTCTGGTTGCCTCCCTCTGTTCAATACAAGTGTATTTAATGAACTTCAGCACAGTAAACAATGTTACATAATAAAAACAATCAACCGTTGTTTTAGATGAAGGCCTTTTAGCCACAGGTTCATTTGCAGGCTCACTCCTTGGTCGGACTGTTTTTATTAAACATCAAAATGAGAAATTAAAGACTCCCAACAGACATGCACACGCACATATATCCACTCTGAATTACTGTAACTACTAACAAAAAGTACAGGAAACGGTATTTTCTTACTTCCTGTAATTTCTCTTTCCTTCCATTTTTCTTGTCTTCCTTAATTCCTTACTTTGTTTCTTCCTAATATCCTTACTTCCTGCTGTCTTATCTTTTTTCCTTGTATTCCTCCTTCCTCCCTCATGTCCTTCCTTGGTTCCTTGCATTCTCATCTGACCCTTCATCCAACCAGTGCTTTCACACCTTGCTTATTTATGCTTCCTACCTTCTTATTCTTACCTGGCTCCTGTCTTTCTTTTATTGAATCATTTTGTTCTTTCTTCCTGCATCCTTTCTTTTTTCCTCGTGTCTGCCTTACTTTAGTTCTCACCTTCTTTCCTTCCTTTCTTGGTTTATTTCTTCCTTCTTCAGGACCTTTCTGGTTCTGTCCTTGTCTCTTTCCTAGCATCCTTTCTTCCTCCTTCTTGTCCTCGTTCTTTCGTTCGGTGCTTCTTATATTCGTCCTGCCTGCCTCACATCCTTCTATTCTTCCTTGTGTTTTTGCTTTCTTATTTTTACCTCTCATTAGTCCTTACCTTTCTCACTTTCCTCTTGTTCTTCCTTTATGGTCCTTTTATTATCCTTTCCTTAGTTGTTCCTCCTTGTGTCCTAAATTCTTTCCTTCCCACTTTCATTTCATATCCTTAGTTGCCTTCCTTCCTTGCAGTTTCAGTTTTTTATCTGTTCTGTATTTAAAATGCTGTGGTTTTTAGTGAACTTTTTGTTTTAAAACAAACGTAATGGGAACCTGCTGCTGTCTGTGTCATGAAGTTTCCAAATAACCCAGTGCAGGTCCTGAAAAGGCTCTCAGTGGATTGCTTTTATCATCAGTGAAAGAAGCTGGTTTTATGTGTGTTTAAAGATAAACACAATATAAGAAGCTCACCTGCATATCCGCCTGCTGCTGCTGCTGGCGCTTTTTCGAGAACGTTGCCTCGTGCCAGTTTTCCTGTCAATATAAATCTGGCTGTTAGCCGGCAGAGAGTGAAGAAGACATGGGGGGAAAAAAAAGAAAGAAAAAAAAAGCTTTTAGACCTGATTGAGAGACGCAGCATCGATGCAGCCTACAGTTGCTTAGATGAGAACAACAATGACGGGAAGTTAAAATATTCAGATCCAGACTCAAACGCTGCCTGTTGACCTTCTAGACGACGCCCCGGCGGGGTGGGGGGGGTGGGCCGTATGGAAGATGTTTGAAGAGCAGATGCATTCGTGTTGCTGTAAAGCGACGGGCATGCAAATGTCTCACCCGGTCTTAAAGAGATTTACATGCATATGGTTAATGCATCCGGCCTTAAATCACATCTGGTGGGAAATGGAGGACTTTTCGCTGCCGGAGGACCAGCTGTTGCATCGTTTTTGTTTATTCGCCCAACTGGCAACACAAACTCATGGAATCCGAGTCGTTTCTGGGAACTGTGGATGGTCACGTGATGTGACAAACATAATAAAATGCATGTATTAACTATGCCACCTGTTTGGTATACAAATTGCTATTGAGGCATGGCAATTAAATCTTGTTCCTGCATGTCTAAATAAGGACAATTACTTTATTAACCAATTATTTTGATGATTCATTGATTAATCTCATGAAAAATTTAAACCATTTTATGTAATTAAGCAAATCATTTAATTTATTTTTAATTAAATAAGAAAAAAAAACATTTTCTTGCTATAAATGCAATAACATAGCATTCATCTCGTGAATGTCGGATACATCTGAAGCTAAAATATATACTTCTAACATCAACATGTGAAAAGCTCAGGTCTTTCTGTTTGAATTAATATCAAAACAGTGCAATGCGGGGCTACTGATTCATTTTTTGATTCATTTATCAATAATTGGACAGGAAAAGATGCTGATTAGGAGTACAGAATTTGAACCAGAATTTGAAGCTAAAACTTAAGATTTTTTTTAACATGAAATGCAAATTTTTAAAGACTTTTTGTACTTTTTTGGCTTAATTATTGCTCTGATTGTGATGCTCTTTAAAAAAAAACAAACCTTTTTTTATCTGTATTCTCTAGTTAATGATTAATCAATCGCTAAATTACGATTGCCGATTAATCCGATTAATCATTTCGGATGAACGGAGGTGTTTTCCTTTTGACGTGCAGGAATCACCTACGTGGCATCATTGACTCTGACAGAAACTAGTGCTCTTTGAAGCCAGGGAGCAGAGCACAGGGTTAACTGACAATCTGATTTCCAGATCCCTCAGCAACCTGCAGCAGCTGTCTCTCTTCCGATGAAAACGTGTGTCAGGAAGGACCTCAGGTCCCGTCAGCAGGCGCATGGCTGAAAGAAACGGGTCACACAGATCGACTGAATCAAGATTAAGCTGCTACACCAGCAGCGCACGGGCTTAAACGTGCAGATGAGAGCACAAAGCTTTAAAGTCATTTCACAGATTGCGAGAAGTGACTAGAAGTAGACACTCTGGACTGAGCCCCCCCCCCACAATCCTCCAGGTTCGTAGATCGGGGGTGGGGGCGTCAGGACTCCCATAATGTCCACAGAGGCTCAGCAGGATGCTGATGGTAGCAGCTTCTCAAGGTAACTTTGATTAGTTTGCTCTTGTGAACGTTTTACATGTGTGGCATGTCAATGACAGATTACATGCAGCTTATCTGTGGCAGCTGAAGGACACAACACCCTCCAGACAAAAGGATGTGAGATAAATTCATAAATTAAACTACATGTGAGCTGCTTCAACATTGACAGTTGGAAGAAAAAAAAAAATACTCTATTTAAGTAGAAAACAAAAGAGCTATAAAAATCTGGATTTTAAAGAGTTAATAAACCCTGAAGATTTATCTGTAAAATGTCCTAAGTTCTAAACTAAAAGGCTGTGCCAAGTGTTTGGCCTAAAACCGTCTGAGTGCTGCCCTCTTTGGGTAGTTACATTTTTCCTGCTGGTTAAAATGGTACAGCTAAATAGCAACAAAGTTGCTAAGTTTTTAACAGTGCTTTAACGGACACAGCCCAAGTGGCCCTCCACTAGTTACCTACCAACCCACATGCAGCTCCATCACATTTGATCAGCTGGTTTTACCGCTGTGTGCACTCTACAATGGCTGCTGGAAAAAAAAACAAGTGTTTTGTTGTTGGCTTGTCACCCAGAAACCACTCATTGCACTCCTGTTGGTTGTGCAGGAGGCTCCACTTCTGCTCTTCAAAGTTGTACAGTTGTAAAATTGCGCATCTGTTTGCAGCCATTTTCACGAGAAAGTGTTAATGTTGAGTTGAGGAGCGTGGCCAACACTTTCGAATTTAAAGTGACAAGAGGTCCTAAAACAACTCAAGGAAGGCATGACGGAGCAGACTGAAATCTCATTGTCTAAGAATAATTTTGTGCAAAACATGTATCAATATTCTTGGTATAGTTCATCGACTTATCCTAACCTGTTTGAGGAAATCACACGTCACCTTTAATCCCCTCCGCACATCCCAGAACTTGTCTCTTAACTACGCCCATTTTGTTTTTTTGTTTTTTTTTCACTTATCCAGTACGATGTTATGCTCAATGTCTGGTGAGGTATTGGCCTTTTTAATATGAACCTGAAAACAAACAGTAAAATCAAACAAAAATGTATTCTAAAGCAGAGAGGATTATTGGACCATTTAATCCAACAACAGGCTCGAAATAAACAGGAATCTGTGATGTCACTGATGTTAATATTCTCTCTCAACTGGTAAATCATCATTCTCAACAAATCAGATTATCAGTAGCCAACTCATTCTATGTCATGAACACTGAGGCACAGTTCAGAAAACCCGATCAATACCCTGTGGTTCTCCTCGGTGATTTGTTCACTCGTCATCTGTGCGGAGTGTAACAGGGATGAGGTTTGGTTTCCACACAAAACTCCTCACGCTGTGCTGCGGTTGTCAGCGTCCCCCGTCTGCGGCTTTTACAGGAGTCTTTATTCATCAAAGCCTAACCTGCTTTCCAGACCCTGAGCAGGCGGACCACCTGCTGTGCCAAGTGGATTGGCTCCTTTGATTGCTTCCCTCTCCAAGGATTAGAGACTAAAATCTGAGCTCATTAGCATCATGAGACGTTCAGGTGCGGGACAGAAACAGGGAGTTGTTGAAGGTCAATTAAAAGCCGCACATTTCTCATACAGGTTATAATCCCAGTTCAGGTTTAGTCATGATTACTCAGAGAGACACTTTAGATCTGAAAATTAACCACTTAGTTTTAGCTCTAATTCCAGTCGTTGCTGACTTGTCTGCAGGTTTTCCTTGCAGACAAGTTTTCCTCTTGCATTCTCTGAACTAATGTTTTTGTTAGCATTTGTTGTTTTTTTTCCCCCTCCTGCTGTGCTAGTTTTTCTCTTTACATGTTTGAGGAAAAACCTCTCTAATGTTTTTATTTCCCATCTTTTTTCTTTTAGTACGATTTTTGTTTACATTATTCTGTCAACATACCGACTTTTTTTTTTTTTTTTTTTTTTTAGTTAGTCTTGTCGTTGCTCTAAATTCTCACCCAAATAAAGTCTCATCTGGCTCAGATGTTTATATTCTGATGAAATTAGTTGTTTTTTTACCTAATTTTAAATCCTAATTTAAGCTGTGCAGCTTCTTAGAGTGCATAACAGCAGAGCTTTTGATTGACAGCAGGAGTCTGCGGGCTGTCTGCCTGTCTCTGGAGAGAGAAGCCAGCCCACAGAGAGGTTAGAAACAGCTAAACCCATAATAACAACGTTTTGACAGGGTAAAATCAGAACAGCGCTGCCTAAAAGGAAGAAACTGAGATACATTTTTCTGCAGATTGGACAAGCACTCACTTGCTTATTTCTTTGACAAAACTGCTCCAATTGTCTGATGTTTTCAATCAATATCCTCTCTAATCTGAACAGAGCAAGCATGACATAAATAAGACGTCGTAGGAATTTTGACGGATGCACAGAGTCCTGACAGTGGTTGACTGACCGGCAGCCAGCCTGACGTTTGAGTCAACAAATAAATCCTTTGAAGCTGTTACATATTGCAGGACTGCAGGATTTTATGTAAAAATAAACTTGGGTATTTATATCACAGGCATCAGAAAGCGGTACCAGAAATTAAAGCTACCAGCCAGACTTTCTGGTAAAATCAATTAGACTCACTTGAGTTGTTGTCACGTGCAAAATGTTTTTCTTCTTGTTTTGTTGGAAAATGTTTTTTCATCAAGATAAAAATCTTACCTACTTAAACCAGTTTTTATGGACATGTGACTCTGGTGACATCACAAAAGACATATTGTGACTGACTGCAGGTATTTTTGCTTGTTTTATGGATTTGAATTGTTTTTATGTTGTAACTAATTATTATATAGATAAACCATTTTATTTTCTCTCCCCTTCTGGTCAGACTTCATTTGACCAAAGAAAATGGGAATACAATAATAGTAACGATGATAATGAACTTAATTTAAATCGCACCTGTCAACAGATTTATAACCAGCTAAAGTTTGCTTTAGTTTCACCATCTATGTCTGCATCCATTTTGGTTTGAAGGTCTAAGGACTCAAATTTGGACTCAAACGTGTAAAGTTGAAGCGAATGATGCATCATTCATTGCAACATTCATCATTGCATGATGCATCAGTCATTGATGCATCATGCATCAATGACTTGATGCATCATGCAATGAGGGGGCGCCCTCATTGCACCACATATAGACACATTTAATCTTTGTCGTAGTTGACCGAGGTTCAATTCCCGACTTTCTGTCTGCCCATTTTTTTTTGTCTGAAAGCTGCAAATAAAGGCAAGTAGCCAACAAAATCTGAGAGAAATACTTACATATTTACCATTCACCTATATATCTGTAAATTATTGCTCAGTGGTTGCTAAAGCTAGCTGATCCATTTCATTGTAGTGCCTTTTGTGATGTAATTAACCTGAACTTGCAAACAGAATGACCTATTTTTATTCATGTCATAAGCTTTGCAAAAACTTTATTTTATGAAAATGCATACCTTACCCACAGGGGTTAGTCTGTGAGTGTACATTTACTAGTGAAAGAGAGAAAACTCTCCACTGAACGGCGCCTCTAATGGAGTTGGAGAGAGGTCACAGTTTTCGCCAGCATGAGGCCAGAGGTCACAGTTCTGCTGTTTTCTTGCATGTGGACAGAACCAGCAGCTCTCGGAGGACACCCACATATGTCTTCTAGTGCTGTGTGTGTGACAGGATTATAAAACTCATGTTGTCCATCGGCTCAGGTTTATGTGGTTTTAAGACTGAAAGTGGTGGGGCCTGGGGCCGCTGCAAGGGTCAGAGGTTAAACTACACCATAGTCACACAGTGCAAATCTTGGCTACGCTGAACAAGTCGCGTGATATAAATAAATGGGACTCAGTGTCACTGTAGGCGTTAAATGCTCTTCTACGTATAGTTTTGCAATCTGATGCATGATGAACAACAAATCTCAGGATCCAGACTGAGTACAACAGAAGCCAGTGAGTCATAATGAGAAACTTCAGGCTTAAGTACGGGGGAGTGATTGCAGAGACAAGGATCAGGTGGATCCCCTTAATGCTTGGCAGCTGCATGGGGGAATGTGACTACAAGGTAACTGAGGGAGAATAATAAATGAACACAAAATAAACACACAAGGGAAAACAATGATTTCAGGGAGAAAACAGGACGGAGTGATGATATTAATCTACTCGAAAACAAACTGAAAGCCAACATGACAGATTGAATCAAATGCAGGGATTATCACAGAATATGCCTCATTATTCCTCAAGGGAACTTTTGATTAGATTTTGTAACACCTCTTGACATGACGGCTGCGGACAGGAAGTGTATCCAGTGGAGGTTTTTGTTGCATCATAACTGAGGAAACCTGTTACTGGAAATCCTGTATCTTCTGCAACTGCCAGATCACTAGATGGCAATAATCACTTTGTAGCTAACTGGCCAGCCAGCTTGCTTTTTTGCATCTACAATTTGAAAGTGTAAATTACCGACAGTTGCCTGGGCGACGTTCGCCTTCGTCACTGTCGCTAACTCATACAACTTTTTGTACATTTTGTGCAAAAAAGGCTGGCATGACTCTTGTGATTTTCTTTTGTAGGTTTCTATCATGACATGTATAAAATTTCATTCACAATGGCCTTAGAAAGTCTAGAAAAGTCTTTAAATTTGAGTTGATGAAACGTGCAGAAACCCTGGTGAAAGGACAACTGTCAGTAGTTGATGTCAACTTTTGATATTCCATATTATCCTTGAGAACCAACATTAAGAATTGCTGGTGTTTCTTAATGGAAGGAGTTTTCTTTTATTCCTTAGAAATAAATTCTATTAATTGTGGGTTTTGTTTTTTGTTTTTTTTTGTTTGTTGTTGTTTTTCTTGCTGCTGATGAATGCAGAATGCTGCACAGAAAAATCCCTTTTCTACAGTCAGGAGACAGATAAGAGCCTTGCACATTATTAGTGTTTATTCAGGTTGGGTTTTGCTGAGGATGCATGCTCCTTTCATTTGGTTCCCTAGTTTATCTGTGGCCTTGCAAAAAAAATAAATAAATAATACAAATACGCTTATGTTTGTTGGTTATTGCTCAGTTATTTCAAATCCAGCACAACAGATGCTGGAGTCGGCTTTCCTGTTTGATTTATTAACTGTAGCGCTGTAGTTGTGCATCACACAGGCCAAAAGTGTTACTGGATCTCTTCGCTTTCTTCTAAAGCCATTTAAAAGACATTTTCCTTCATGTAGAGTCACTGATCTCGCTTCTCTTGTTCTGCTGGTGATGCAGAGATTTCCATAACACTGACGGCAGCAGTGAAGGTGTCACTTACCGAGCCGATGTTCTTGACATCTTGGTCCATAGCAGCATCTTTTCCACTTGTACAGAGCTGGCTTTATTGAACAGCCGACCTGTTCTCTTTTCAAACCCTGTTTTGATCAGTGATGGGGCGGTTTTCTTTCTAGAGTCCCCCTTCCCATCTTATCTGTTTACTGTTAGTCACTAAAGCCTGTAATTTTCTCAGTCATTATAATTAACATTGGGAATTTGATTGTTCAAACTGCTGGCGGAGGCGGAGCTAGATGAGAACACGCAAAATTAGCTTTGTGGTAATATTTATTCATGTTTTTTCTTTACTATTTACATGTTCTTCATAAAAAGAACATAAAGACATCGGAGGAGAACATCAGCTCCTCCGATAGCTGACGTTCTATAACCTTTAGATATGAAGAAAGTCCCAACTCTGTAACATTTGACTGGACAGTCAGAAGTTCATTAGACAGAGATTGGTTCATTCCAAGCATAAAACTCCCAAACACAAACCAAGAGGTGTGTTGGTAAGCAAAATTAGATTAAAAAAAAACAACAAACAAATCATTCAGCTTTGACAGGAAAACAGGCAAAAATGACAAGTAGAGCAAGATAACTTGGTATTTGTCAAATATTTGCGGTGTTTCTCAAACTATAAGACTCTTAAATATGAGATATTAAAGGACAGGTTCTCTCTAAACAACTTTTATCCAAATGGAAATTATTGAGCTCTTGAATTTCTTATTCGATTAACTGATTTAATGCTTATTGTGACAGGCTTAAATGAAAACAGTGTGGACCGGTTTTCCAATAACGCCAAAGAACAACTTCACACCACTATTTTAGAGAAGATCTGTCTTCCAAGGATTGTTGGGGATGATTTTTTTAGGATGAAAAGGACACAAATTTGGCCAATCTCCTGATCCCAGTCCTACAGAGAATCCATGCTGGCAGCTGAAGCTTTGAATTAATAAGCCTGAACTTATTTACTGAAGGATCTGGAAGGTTTCTGCACAGAGAAGTGTTTGCTATGTACAAACATGATGGCCGACTACAACAAAAAATTCGACTTTTTTCACTCCAACATTCAAATCAATTTCTAACTTTAATATAATTAGCATTATCTGTGTTTTTGGTGAATATTCCCCACATTAAAGTAAAATGACTGTCCTTTGTTTTCCATTGGTTTTCCCTCCCTGTAGATGTTAATTCTTTCTTAAAATTAAATGGAATACCTAAACTTAATTATGTGACATTAAAGCTTGAGAGTTTTTGATTAAACAAAACTAAAGTGTGACACACAAAATGGATTTGTCGCCAGCTCCATCAGCAGCATTTACGTTTATTGTCGCATCAATCATTTCTGAATAATCATTTGCCGTTTGTGTTATTTGTTGCTTTTGTAAATTGTAAATACCAGCGTGTCAGGCATTGTCATTTTTAAAAGAAACATTTCTTTGCGTGATAAGCTTTTTCTCCACCTAATGAGATATTTAATGGTTATTGTGAGGTTAGCTGTCTTTTCTTCGCTTTCTTGAATCACCACAGAAATCAACAAAGGCAAAGCGAATGCAGGTCATAATGTGAAGGCAGAAAATGGAGCTAGTGTATAATTGGCTCTGCGGATGCTCTGGTGTTTATTTGAGTGATGGTAATAGCTCTGAAATGTTCTGTTTGCCCCTAATATCCAATAAAGAAACCTCTGAGGTGGTGATGGTATCAGTGAATCTGTTTGTTTGAAATAAGTAATGCCTTTTGGGGAAAAAAAGGGAAGCCGATTCATCTCTGAGACGGCAGATTTGGCTCCATGTGAAGCTGGAGCTCCTCACTGACTGCTTTGGTCAAACATAAAAAAATAAATTTGAACTAACTTTCTTTCAAATGGTTCAGATAGTGCAATTAGAAAATCTAAATGCAATGTAAAATAAAGCATGATGCTGCTCAGAGCACATAGCATAGAATTAGACTGAATAGATCTAACTCTGATGGATCGGCACATTGTCGCCAATACCAGACCTAGAATTTATTTCAATATCTGGACCGATACATATATTAATATCTGATTGATGCATCTCTAACTGAAACATGTTTATCAGAGCAGAGTGGTGGGGAATTTTATGCTTGGAAATTGTGATTACTTGAAGCTAAAAATGTGTTTCTAAATCTTTAGCTGTTTCGCAGCTTTTTGTGTACTTGTGGCAAAATTCTTACATGAAAGGTCAAATTCCTGCATGTCTGTCTTCTCCCTAATGCATCATGATCTGAGGTTTAACGGAGACGGCGGTGGGATAATACTCCTTTTAGTGACTCTAATGTACTTTTCTGTTACAAATGTGAAACACTCTCTGAACGACCCAGTCTAAGAGCTGCTGGTCTTTAAAGTTTTCTGAGCTGAAAGCGACATTCAGACACTCCAGCCATCAGCACCAAAATAATATATTTGTTTTTTTCCTCTCTTTAAAAGCAAACCCATATAGTAACTCCTACTGTCTCTCTTCTACACTCAACTGCAAGGATAGTGTCACAAGGCTGAAATAATTTGTAGATGCTGCCAGCAGCTCCTTGAGGGCACCGTTGACCTGGGGACCAAACTTGTGTTTGGGAGCAGCTGAAAAAGCCATGCCAGCACAACTCCAGCTAATTTCCACGCTCCCTCTCCGAATGCATCCCCCGCTGCCCGTCTGGAGCAGGTGCCTTTTTCCCGGTCTTGTCTGGAAACGACTGAGACCGCGCTCTGCTCCTCCACACTGATTGGTGAAGCAGAGAGTGTGATGATGACTGGCATCCAGTCCTCTGGAGGGCCGGTCCAGTGCAGAAGGAAACTCACCTGTCCTGCCAAAAGGAGTCGGGGTTGTGACTCGGCGTCTGGTCCCTGACCTCTGCCCATCATCGGGATGAGGCTCCGTCACGCTTCGGCTGCATTTCCTCAAGTCAATTCTCTTCCTCTAGCTTAGTTTTGTATCAGAGCTTAGCTAGTCTGATTGTAAAAGTCACATATTTTACCTCCTCCCACTTTTTTCTGGCTTCTTGGACTTTGTTGGGAAAGGTTGTGAGGCTGAGGAAGACGTAAGGAAAAATATCCGTTTATTTTCTGATATCTAGGAAAAACTTTTTTAAAAACAGTGGAAAACTGCCAAAAAGGTTATTCATAACCTTAAATAAAAAATGTCTTCAGTAATCATATCGTGATGGTGGATTAAAACATTGTATGTTACTTTCATAACTTTAAACATAGATTTAAAGTTATGATATGAACAAAAGTTGATTTTAAAGAAATTTGAAGGCAATGAATGAACCCATTGAATATATTTAATGATGAAATGATTAGGGATGCAAGTTATTGATCAATGAGGTAATGTGAACTTGGTTGGTCTTATCAATCGACTAATGATTAATCAATAAGCGCATTTTTCTTGTATGAAAAGGGACGGCCACCCTAACCCTAACCTCTAACCCTATCCTTTATAACATGATGGGCTCAATTTTTCATAACATGCTGAATTAAATGAAAAAAAAAAATTGTACGTGAATGAACAGAAAATAGTTTTTCTCAAATTATGAAACTTAAACACTTAATTCCCCATGAACAGAGATGTTCATTCAGAAGTATTGTATGTGGTTGATCTTAAAGAAATGTTAAAACTTTGCTCCATGAAGTACATTAACTCATGACAGCCATCCATATCAGCCCTGCTTATTGGCATCATCTTTTTTCCATTTACCATATTTAAAAAACAAATAAACTGTATATATATATATATATATATATATGTATATATATGTATATATATATGTATATATATGTATATACATATATATGTATATATATATATATATATATATAAGCTGCACCAGTCTATAATGGTATCTCCGCCAATCTCGGTGTCAAGGACACAGCAGAGGGCTGCGTTCTTATAAGTGACTAAATCGGTCTCATACTCTGAACCATGGTTTCGTTCACGCCAAGTTTTTGTGCAGCAGCTCTGTTTCCCTCCTGTACTGCGAGATCAATAGCCCTCAACTTAAAAGCTGCATCATAGGAGTCTGAAGAAATTTCTCCGTCATGCCTGCTGCTAGCATGTGCTTGCTCTAAATGAAAATGAGCACATTCTTCTTTGATTTCCAATTTTGAACTTCCAATGATTCACTTCCTGCTAAAGAGCCCCCTGGTGTTTGAAGAACCATTAAGCCGCATGGTTCAAAAAATGAGAAAAAATAGCGGCTAATAGTCCAAAAAATATGGCGATGGTCATGCAGCTTGGGTAAATGGATGGATCTTATCGAGTGTTTATATTTCCAAACCGAACATGAAGTGCCTTTTTTATCCCACACTGGACTTGGTTTGGACCATTTCTCTTTCTTGTTGTGGAATGCCTCTGGCATCTTTGTTTCTGTATCAACTGGATCCTCTTAAGGATGAATCGACTGGAACTCATTTTACTCTGCTAAACCATTAAGCTTGCTTAATACGCATAAGTATTGAGTAATTGTAATAACATCAACATTATATTATTCAAAAACATTCCGTCCATTTATAGAATAACTAGTAAATGTAAAAATTGAGAACTTGGTTTAAAAGCACAGTTCATTTCCTATATAAAGTACTGCAACTTTTCTATACATTTAATTCTATGTTCCAGGAAAATGGAAATTATGTCACTTATTCAAATTTAGAGTTGTCCAACTTTGCACATGGAGTTAAAAATAATAAATAAGGCTCGCCTTAATTTATCTGTGCTCGAAATATAAAAATGCTGTGGCCATAACAACTAATGAGTCGAGCTTTGAGTTGGGGCTGCAGCTCAGTACATCCGGTCTCTATTCAACATTATCTCCCACATGGTCACCAAGGAAGGCAAACAAGTTGCAAAGCAGCATTTTGTTAACGAGAAATCTGCAAATGGACAGAAATGTCACGGCTTAATTGGGCCATCCATTATCTGCTCAACATTCAAAACCGACAAAAGCAGATCCTCCACGACCAAAACAATGTTCTCTCTCTCTTTGGCTCGGGATCCGCAGCTGATTTTTGTGAAGAGGAGTCGTTTTCTTCTGGACCCTTTTCACTGTGAACCTTCGCTTTTGTTTGAGTGTGCCAACTCATCGTCGCATTTTCCATCTGTGGAGATGGAGAGTTTCTGCCAGAATGAAACTGCTTTGTGATAATGGGGAAAGAGTGAAAAATAAAATATTCATGTATTTAGGCTGCGAAGGCTTCGTTTCTGTTACCCATCCATCCATTTCCTGTAGTTGGATAGACCTTGCAGCCACGCTGCAGGGCAGGCGCCTTTTCAAAGGGAATTTGGTCCATTACAGGATTCCCATTTTAGGCATTGTAATCAATTTATTCAATAAGACGAACTTAATCACACAAAACAAAAACAAAATTTACAGCACAATCTAAACAGTTCTATTTTCAATAAGCCTTGCGACATATCAATGCATTTGTCATTTTGGTTTTCACAGACTAGGGTTAAAATGTGGACGTAAAACAGCTTAGTTTAGAACAGCTTAGAATATCACACTATTTTCTGCTAACATTGAGTCCAAGAAGCTGATATTAGCTGGTTAATTAGTCAGACTATCTGTTCTGGCACCAGACATGATACTCTGCTCTTACCAAATGTAGTTTTAATTTAGAGGTAGTTTACATACACCAAAATAAAAAGTGTACAATTAAGTCAGACCAAAGCTCTCTTGTTTTAGGTCAGTTCACCAATCACCAAAATTATTTCTTTTTGCTAAGCACCATAATAATGAAGAGAAGATGATTGATTTGTCAATGTCTTTGAAATGAGAAGTTTGCTTACGTTTCCTTCAAACTGAACGACTTGGGTCAAACATTTTGCGTTTCCTTCGAGCATCAATAATAGTTTCTGGAGTTTTGGCCCATTTCTACTGACAGGTTTGCTGTCCTGAAGCCATTTTGTAGCCTCTGACTGTAAGCTTAGGCCTGGTGGATGTCTTTAGGTGTTGGTTCAATATTTCCACATAATATTCTTTCCTCATTTTTCATGTATTTTAATAAGTGCGCCTGTTCCTCCCGCAGCAGAAACATTCTCATCACATTACCCTTAAACTTCATCGTTGGAAAAGTTAGTTCAGTAGTTCATCAATGTTTTATTTTTCCGGCAATATTTCCAGTGAATTCTAGGACAGTTGTAGACTTCTTTAAACCAGAAGAATCAGCTGTGCGTAGCAACAGATTGGGGAGGGGCGCCGATTAAATACTCACCCTGAATACAGTATGAGAAAAATCCTGTTCTGGCTCTTACTCCAGCATTCATTAAAAAAAAAAACTTAAAAGTATGACTGAAAACGTTTGCATGGTTGAAACTGAATATTTTAAAGCGTTGATAGATGTTGTCGCTAATCTATCCATCCGCAGTCAGTAAAGCCGTTTATGCTTTAAAGAATAAATCCACTCTTAGACTCTTTCTTGATCCATAAAGTTCAAAATGCTTACTTTTTCTGATGTGTGATTTGAAGTGACATCTGATAAGGAAGCTTCACCTGCTCTGGAAATGAACTCATGTATCTCACAAGTCCAGGTCTAATCCTGTTAATCTGAATAAATTTAACATAAATTTCCTTTTTTTTTTCTTTGTTTTTGCAAAAACACAAAAGAAAACTAGATCATTTTTTTTCTGCTGCAGCTGTCAATGAAATGTTTCGCCAGACTGAAACATTTCATTATTTGGCTAACATGAAGCCATTAGCCATTGCTGTTATAATGAACTAATGCTTGTGTGCTTTCTCATTGTGAATGTTCTAATATGGAACTTCATCCATTGTGGATAATTTATGTAATTAGGGTCTGGAAGACAGAAGGGATATTTTCCATCAAATCCCACAATGTCACCATTACTGTTTACCTGGAGCCACCTGCCTTCAGAGATCCACAATGTGAATTCATTTCCTGTTATATTTAACAGGAAATTAATTCCTAATGTTTTTTTTTTTCTTTTTCAACATTTAAAGTATACAAAATATGTATTTTTAGGTTGCTGGACATGTGTGTAATAAAATTTAGTAAACATGGGGTTGAAGTTCACATTAAGACACATGATGTCACCTTAAACACGGAGACCAACTCACGTATTTGAGCCAGCAGAGTTTTAATGATTGTCGAGAGAAGCGATGAAAGTGCTGCCAAGCGGACTATAACCGGACGTGTGTTTTTTTTTTTTTTTTTCTTTCTTTCTTTTTTTCCCACACTGGATAGTAACTGAGAGTAGGAGTGTGAACTGCAGCTATTCCATCAAGAAGCTGGGCAAGCAAAAACAGAATCAAAAGAGACTGACTCCTGGATTTAGAACTCATCTCATGCACACAAGATTTGAAATGAATACTGATGCTAACTCTGTGCTTCTTTATGTTGCTAAAGCAACATTAACCATGAGTTTGAATGAATGTTATTTTTATTATTAGTATTTTACTTAAGAACATAAACAGGACTTCAAACTGTATGAACAGTGTGGGCTAAAGCTGTCGATGTTTAAATTCTAATCATTAGTGATGTGAGTTTCATACGCCACAATCCTGCAGGTTTTAACTGTTTTTGGGACTTTGACTTGGATTATTTTGTCACTTGGAGGTTTTTTTTTTTTTTGCTTTTCCTAGCCAAATTCAGAATTTGTTTATTTTATTTTTGTGTGCTTCATTTCATTTTTTCCCTAGTGTTTTTTATATTTATTGTGGTGTGTAAAAACACACCACAAGCACTCTGTGCCACACATTTTCTAATGTGTGGCACAGAGGAGCTTTGCCTTTGTCACTTTTTATTTGCATGCTGGAGCTGCTCTGTAAATTCTGAATAATGATTCAGGCTTGTGACAACTGCCATTGTGAACAGCGGCACACATTTCCTGAATCACAACAGGGAGGAACGCCTTATTTGGATGAAATATGCCTACTAAGCTCTCTAAACTGTGAATTTATTCTTGTTAATCAACCATTTTAGAATAAGACATTTATTTTGTTGATTTATTTTCGTTTTTAAGCATCAGCATAAATATCACTTGGTAGTTGGGTTTTCAGTTTGCTACTAAACATTCATCAGCTACGTTTGTTTCCAATTAAAGTCGAGTTGTTCGGTCAGTTTGACCGGCTGCATTAATAATCATCACAGCTTTAACTTTGGATCAGAAAAGGACCTCCTGTGGTCACTTGCAAGAATCTGTGTTTTTTTTTTGTTTTTTTTTAAATGAGGTGTCTTTCAGTGTTTATACATCATGCTTTTTGTCAGTAGAAGCAGGAAGAAGGTTTTATTTCACATAACGCTCTTTTGAAAAAAGATCTCTTCAAATCCAGGCTTGGGCAGAAATCAGGAAAAAAATGGCACAACTTTTGGAGGTCGATCTCCATGATGATGGTTAAATCTGTCTGACCAGGTCATCAGGGCTAAGCTTTTTTTAATAGCCTTTAAAAGCACCATATCTCAAATCTTTAATGAGATGCCCATCAGGAGAGCAATGAAAAACGCCTATGTGACACAACCCACGGCTGATCTGCTGATCAGCTGCTGGATGCATGTCAAAGCCACCAGGAAACGTAGCGAGGAAGTAAATCACTGGGACACAGAATGTCTCAATCCATCGTATGACATCTGTTTTTGATATTTAAGCTGTTTTTAATGTCAAACATTCAGCCTCCTGTCCCTGTTCTGAACTTGCCAATAATGAATTCACTCCAAACTGAGCAAGTTGCAAACACCAGTAAAATATGGCAAAAAACCCAACATTTTACTATATTCCTTAATCAAGAAATATAAACAAAAATAACACATTGAATGATCTAATTGGCTTGATCACAAAACAGAAATGCACATTTTATTGCTGTTGTTGTAACATCACATATTATTGATTATCCTACATATAGTAATGTCTGTCACAGTTAGCTATCATGTGAAGCACACCCTATAGACGCAGCCATCTGATTAAAGTTTGAAACCTTCACCCTAAAATAACCCACAGAAACAAACAGATCCATCTGAGATGCACATTGACAAGTTCGCCATTTTTTGTGCAGCTTCCCCACTTGAAAGGACTCAAAAGACCAAAACTGTTATCTTCTGTTATTTCTCATGTAATTATCAGTATGTTGGGAAATTAGTTGTCTTTACAGTTGCTCCAGAATCAATTTACAATCTCTAAACAATGTCAAAAGAAAAAAGAAAAAAACACATAAATAAATATGTTTATGTTTCACAGAAATTATGTTTATTCTGACAGCAAATGAACACTAAGCAAATCAGTGAGAGTCTCAACCCACAAAGCATCTTAAAGGGTCACAGTGGACCTATTAGCACAGGTCTTGATATAAATGGCTTTTTACCTTTTATTTTAACATGCATTTTAAATAGTTTGAAGACGGTTCTGATGGTCTGCTGCGACAGAATATCGTGTTCGCTCCACATGACGGCGGTTACTGTGTTTCAGGCGGAAGAGTCTAAATGTCTTGGGACATGACGGGAAATGGACCGTGACATCGTCCGTATGTTTGGTGCTTCCCGTGCTGGAATGCGGCCGCTGTAACGCAGCGATGAAGCGAATGCTTCTGAAAAACCAGGTCCGAGCTGTTACTAGTCAGACCACGTCCCTTCACTCACCTGCAGAGCTGAACTTTGACGACCAGAAGGACCAAGATCAAGGAAACCAATCACTGCGGGGGGAGAGGGGGTTTAAGGTTAGATGAGAAGTTTGTTTATTCAGGCGGGAGTTCAGTGATTTCGAAGAGCCAACGTGGGGTTTTTGTTTCCTTTTAGGCACTTATCAGATACAGCCAGCTGGACGGAGGCCTAGTTGCTGACCTGCAAGCTTGCTGGAGGGATTGAATTTCCCAGCTGGCCTGGGTGGAGGTGGAGATTCCCCAGGAGGAGACACAGGAAGTTAATGGAATAAGGGAGGTTTAGGTGTCTGTTGTTACTGCTGGAACAAGCAGTAACAGCAGTAAATAAGCTCAATGCATCGGGAAAAAAAAAGAGTGCCTTTTCAAGTTCCCTTCTTTATGTTTACTTTTGGGATGAAGATGAATCACAAGCGCTCGTGAATGAAGTGGCATTCAGATGAAAATGTCGTGGTGGAAGTGAAATAAAAAAGGACAAAGCTCGAAAAATAGAAGTGCAGTCGTGCAGAAATAAAGCGTTACATTGTGAAAATAAATAATAAATCAAACATGAAGTCAGCACAAAGTCCCAGGCACGTTTCTCCCCCATGTTACTGTGAATATTAGTGTGCAAAGCTGCAAGCATGCATGCCTCTGAGAGCCAAAACTTGCTTTCATATTTGTTTTGTGTGCGCTGCTCCCCCTCGAGCTTGTTGGCAGCATGCAGAGTGAGCGGCCATTGTACCCCCGCCTCTCTGGATCTCTGTAAAGAGCACACGGCTCCCCAGCTGCATGTTAATGCAATCATTATTTTAGTCTTTCTTTTGCTGATATTACTTTGACCTTCAGTGTGTTTCCAGGGCTCATTTTTCTCCAGAGGGGTAAAATCGGCTCCGCAACTCCGGCCCGTTTGTCTGGAGCTCTTCCGACGAGTCGCCCGTTTTTAAGAAAACGAAAGTGAAAATCATAGGGGATTGCTTCAGCGTTTTGGCAGCGAAGTGAGGTGCAGGCTGAATTATAAATGCTAACGAGACCAACCGCTGAGAGTCTGAGGGATGCTGCTGCGCTGTGCCTCAGATACACATGCTGGCGCGATCCGCCACTGTGTTCGACACGAACGCTGGCGAAATTTGACGGCTTTCCTCATCGCACAAAACCGCACACACCGAGGATTTTCACACAGGCTTTGCCGTAAAGATTTAGTCGGCACTCTGCGTCGTTCTAAATGAAGCGCTGATCATCACGCAGCTGGTCAGATATGTAAGACTCTTTTTATCTCTGGTGAAGCGGAATCGTAAAGAAGGATCAAAAGTCAATCTAAAAACTGATAACCTCTGAAAAGGAATCAGCTTTTCCTCGGTTTCTGAACACAGACTCTGTAACACTGTAACATCTACGCTTGATTATGCTGCAACATGAACAGTTGCATTGACTCTGACCTTGTTGACTTTTAATCTGTTGTCGAATGCCACAGCCTGAGGAAGAAAATCCTTCAAGGACAACCAAAGAGTACTTCTGCCACAAAATATCCTCTGTACTCACAGGCCACCTGATGACGGAAACTCAACATAATGAAGGTTTTAACCTCTGCCAGTTTTTGTTTTGCATCAGAATAGTCGGGTTAATTCCTCTTTTCAGGACTGTCTATTCAGTTTAATATTTAGATCTCACAGCCTTGGTTCTTTGACCCGTCTCCTTTCGCCATTTCCTGCTTTGTTCAGATCATAGAAGCTTGTTCTTTTTAAGGTAAAAAAATGTTTATTTGCTCTTTACTACTCAAACTTGCAGAAGTGAGGCTACAGCATAGTGATTCATACTCTGTAATTTGAGCCTACGGCAAATCAACCTGAGTCACTTTTTTTTTATTTATTTATTTTTTTCCAGAGTGCTATGTGAAGCCAGCTCCAAATCCGGTCTGTGCAGCAAACATGCTGGAAAAGTAGCGTGTGGCCTTTGAATCTTCAGCGTGCTCCCCGCAGGAAGCTCCGTGGGAGAGTGAGAATGCCTAAGTAGCTTAAAATGAAGCATCATATCCTGGAGGTGTCAAAATTCACACACACACACAGAGAGACAGACTGATAGAAACTTGAAGTGCACTTATCAAATTCAGAGGATACAGCTTCCTCTGAAGCTAGAAAAAAAACAAACGAAACATCTGAGGATATTTTTTCAACATTTCCACAGAGAAAATGCCACATCATGAGAGATCGCTGCATCACAGTTACAGCCACCTCACAAATTATGAACAAGTTGAGTGTTTTCATTTTTAATGAAAAAACTATTGCTAAACAAGGTCCAGCGGGACAAAATGTAGAACCAAGACTTTAAATGTTGCGGTGGCGTTCACATGTTGGTCTCAAGTCCATGAGGGGGCAAGTCCAAGTCGAGCGTAACTACTGAGGTAAATATTTTCTCATTCTCTAGGTCACCTCTGACCCTCTGTTGCTGTCAGGAAGCCGTACCAGAACTGTTTTTTCTTAGTTATCGTTTAAACATTTAACATTTATTTCAGAATGAAAAAACCCTGCTAAAAACAAATTTATTTATTTGGGAATTTTGCATTTGCATCTCTTTTTTTTGTTTAGTGCTTTAGCGATTTTTGCTAACTTTTCTTAACTTCCACATGAATTAACTTGACTGTTTTGTAAGGTTTCAGCTGAATAAAGTTCGACATCCCCGTGGAAGTTTTAGTTATCGACTACTTTAAAGAATCACTTCCCAAAGCACAACCGTTTGTATGTAATAACAAATTTGATGCAGTTGAGGGCAATACACTGTGTTGTAATACATAATGTCACATGGTATGCATCAACATGGCTGCAGTTGTCGCATTAGCATTACCAAACTTGTCCTAAGTAAAAAAAGCACGAGCTTAATGTAGCGCTTTAGTGGAGCTAATATTTATGATTAATACTTTAGGGACAGTGCAGCAAACTTAACTTTGCCCACCACTGCTAGATGATAATAATTATACCTACTAGACGTGAGAATATTTTTGAAATGTAAATAAAAATGCTCTTATAGAAATAATAGTGGCTAAAACCTGCCAACGTTACATTTGGTGATAATTCTTGGCAATAACTAATTTAACAGTTATGTATGCCTGTCTTCATATTGTTCTTTCCTTTATATTGCACTTCTCCTCACTCTTAGCTGATCCATTTTGTATTTGAAACCTTTGTTTTTATTCTAACTGGTAAGGACACTAAAGGTGTAAATTACAGCACAATTAACGAGGCAAAGTGTGATGAGTTCTGGTTGAGTTTCTGAATGAACAGAACAATAAGCGCTTCTGTTTGTTTCAGAATGATTTAACACAGTTGGAGAGACTTTCATGTGGTCATTATGAAGCTTCACCTAACGCCCTTAGATTATGAGCCATTAGCATCCCATAATAATGCACCAAAGTTGACGATAAAGCCAATCCTTTCACTGTAGCCATGCACAGAAAGCAGTCGGCAGGTCACATATTGACTTCCCTAGGATGAGGAAAAGATGAGGACATGCACTATGCCGCAAAGGAAGTTGCATATTTTGTTTTTGGTTCAAAAGAAAATGTAATTGTTTACTTTGTTTTGTAAAAACCTTTCTTGCTCAACCGAACGAACACTTTTCCTGGTCAGCTGCCTCAACAGAGAGCTCACAACGTTCCATTTTTATGACCGATCTCCTTTTCTAGTGTGAACCATCTGTCAGCACCTTTCCCATCTTTTGTCTTCCCAGGAGCGGGGTGACTTGTCCAGCAGTCTCCATTTAGTCTCCATGGTTACCAGCTCTTGCACTGACGGGTGCATGTGTGGGCAGTTCAGTTTATTTAAATGGAAAAAAATATTAATCACAAGGAGAAAATAAATGCTGCTGTAACTCAACTCATCCAAGAATCTTGTTCTGGATAGTGATGCTCTGGGTTGGAAGGATCTCCAGTAGCAGTCAGTGTTTCAACATATCCAGATAGGCCTCTGACTGAAAACTGTTACTAACTAGGCCTATGATGACTACAAATTTTTCTGGACAATATCTTTACGTCGGACAATCGGCCGACAGCTCTAACATCGTGTAGTGAGCGCTGGGACTTACACCAAGGAAGGGAGGGTCAGTGGAAGCACCGGAGTTGAGCCTTTTTTTTCATTCAGTGTCATCAACAGAAAGAGAAAAAGGCCGGAAGAAACGATAAAGCCGATAATTAAAACGAGGTTGATAGTTTTAATTGATTTATTGTTTATCCCAACAGGCCTAAATACAGACATCATATAGTCAGAAGCTGTGAAAACTGACAAACATTACAATTTGTCAATTTTCATCATTAGAATCATCAATGCACACCAAATATGATGGTCATTTTTCCACTTATTATTGTTCGAAAGCAACTCTGGTAAAGTGGTTGTTAGTCTCGACTTAAAGGAACTCACCATTTCAGCTCATTAGCACTTTTGTAAATGAATGTAATATACCTACAAATATAATAAATTTAAGTAAGTCTTGTAAGTACTCCCGACCCCAGAAGGGGAAAAGGGTGTTAGAAAATGGATGGATGGATGATGGATGGTCATGTTAGAGTTCAGTGAGTTTATTCCTGCTTCATTCTGCAAGGTTCTTAGTCTAATTGTTCCCAAACAGCAAACCATTTAGCTAAGTTTAAAAGTGACATTATTTATTGCCATCTTTTCTAAACATTTCTTGCCAATTTTCGTTTCACCATAAATATTTAGTGGATGAAGTCGAACTTTGCTCATGTTCTCTTCGCTTTAAGCCCTCGGATTGTTTTTCTGGCCGCACATTTTACTTTGTCGTGAAATGAGTGTGGCGACCTCATGAAAACCGCCTGAAACTTCCATCAAATATCCTGCTGACTGTAATCCGTGTCAATCTAAAGCCATAATCCATCAGCGAGATCTGTCCTTTTTTTGTTTTTTGTTTTCTTCCTTGCCTGCACAGAAAAATTATTTCTCCGCTGCATCTTTTCACTTCCGAACATCCATTAGCTCAGTCGGCTGAGGCACAGGAATCTGAAAGTCTGTTCAAGGACAGTCACATCGGGGTTTAAATGAAGTGATTCAGTCAGATGTGTTTTTCATGAAAGTTGGGGGGTGGGGGGGAATATCACCTGGAGACGTATCAGCAAAATATCTGACCCATGTAAAAAAGCCTGCATCATTGGTCGGCTGCTGTCTTAAACTGCTGAAGAGGATGTTTCTGTCGTCGTAATGCCTTAAAGTACCACGTTTAAAATGAAAGTAGATCTCTTAAAGGTGCATTAAGCAGCTCATGAGCTTTGTCAGTTTCTATCAGCCACCAGTGCACAATATGAATAGAGTAGAGAGGCGTCCACAGTGAAAGATATGTAAACAGACTTGAAATAAATCGATCTCTTTTTGCAGTCGTATTGTCTTAAAAAAAAATCTAATTTTAAGCTGAGAATATTTTTTTGTATTTATAGAAAAATTAGAAACGCCCATTTTAACAATTTCTGGGCATACATTTCTAAATTATAGGTTTACTCACTTTTGTTGCTAATTGCTTAAACATCATCAAACTGTTGGCTTATTTTGAAGTGACAACAAATTAACATATCCTTCATGTTGTCACGAGAAAAGATAAAACACATCATGAAGAGAAGGGTTTTAGTCTCAGTTCATTTTAACTTAACTTTACTAAAGAAACTGTGTATTATATAAGCATGAAGAACATGGATGTTTTAGTGAATTCTAGATTAATCTTCATGAAACTGTTTTTTCTCACATAATCTTAGTTTTTCTGCTTCAAATGCCTTAGTGTTTCTAAGAAAGTGCAAAGTGAATTTTATTTTTATTCCTTTTCATTTAGTCATAATTGCTTTCCCTTTGTGACTGCCTTTGCGCACAGTTTGTATCCAGTTTTGTATGATGCAAACACAAAAGAGTTTCCGCTGCAGACAGGTGCTCTTGGTTTTTCTTGAAAACTGGCAAAACTGGAGAACATGCAAAAAGCTGCATGAAAATATCTTGCTTTCCCAAAATTAGCCAAATTTACAGAGCAACATTGAGATGTTAAAACTGAAACGAGGCTCTGTGAGCAGACTGAACTGTTGGAGAACTGCAGCACTTCCTTCAGTGGTAATATGCATGTAAAAGATGAGAGGAAACAAAGAGCTTTCACTTTAGACTTTAGCGTTTGTGAAATCCGTGTGTTTCAACAGCTCTATCTGAGTTGTTTTATTAAAAATAAGCCACTGTGCCTGTGAATTAATGGAACCTTTCAGTTGCTAATCAGTATTTTCAACTGCTGGTTTAACTTCAGATTGATTAATGCGAGAGTTTATTAAGTCACATAAGCTGAGGAGCACTGAGAGGCTCCTTTATGGATCTTATTGTGCAAATACATCAGAACTTGGCTGAAATAGCAGCGTTATGCAGCTGATTGTTAGAATAACAATGTGTAACCCAGGACCACTATCTGTTATAGAGTAACAAAGCAGCATCTCCCTTAGACCCAGGCTGACCATGAGGTCCTCTGCTTAAACTGTTGTCCCGTTCATGGATGGATGGATGCATTTTGGTTGAATTAAAAGGAATAAAATCCTTGGGGATAATCTCATTTATCCCTGTCAGCACATTGCATAGTTATCTATTCACCTGTTTTGAATGATTTATGCTGGAAGCAAACACATGGAGCAGACTAAGGAAATGCAGACTGCTGGAAATGTCTCATGTTTCTTCAAATGACTCGACGTTACAAACCTTTTCTATTCCCGAATGTAGCCCGTTATGAACTTATTTGCATAGAAGCAACCTGAGAACATGGCAGCAAAGTTGAAAAAGGTTATTGTTAAACGGTTGGTGAAAGTTTTCTGTTGCTTCTCCAGTGCCCTTTAAAAAAAACAAACAATAAAAACAAGTACCTTGACCTGTTGCTATGGTGATAGGTTGCCGTTTCGATGTGCATCATGCCGTACCGACGGGTTTTCGTCTCAATAAATAAACCTTTCTAAAATTGATGAAACATATCAGAAGTTTAATTAAAAGTGAACAAATTAATTATTCTTAATCTTAAAGTATTAAGTTTTCCAGCTTGCTGCTGCTGCTGCCGTCCTCTGCACCATTAGACACCACTTTCACTTCTTTGAAAAAAACAGCTTTCCATTTAAAACTAAAATATCCAATGCTAACACAGACATTTGTGTGCAAATTAATATTATGTCACATTTTTCTTTTACTGTTTGAATTCTTCATCCCTGGTTGGTGTAACTGTCGACCTGCATCTCACCTCTTGTCCTCAGGCTTTGGCATCCCTGTGACTTTCAATCCCGTGAATGATAAAATAAGCAGATACATCAGCTACCCTCAGCATCTTCCTACGGCTGAGAGAATAAAGACACTTCCCAAAATGTCAGATCTCTTTTTAAACACTCAGTTAAACATTCATTTGTGACCTTTAGAAACAGCACAGAAGCACACCAAACTACTGGCTGCTTTTCTAGAAATAATTTGTATTTGTGCAAAGAAAGCAGACATCTCCTGTAAGTCTTCACATGGATCTCTTGTGGGAGTACAGATCCTGTAGCTCTACCTGTGGTTTTGGACTTAGATTCCTCTGTAGTTTTTCCTTTTTTTCTCTCTCTCTCGCTATATAGATGTATATATTGCATCTCCCACCTACATCTGCAGTGGAAAGAGTTTGTTGTACACGTCCCGTAGAGAACTTCAGAAGAAGCAGCTGGAATAAAAAAAGAAGCTGCGAAGCTTTGCACTTAACAACATGTTGAAGAATCAAAAGACACACGCTGAGTTGTGTTTCTTTGGTGTTCGCCGTAGTGAGATCCACACGGAAAACCATCAGAGGACACGTCTTTCTGTCCCGATCTACATCAAGGGTACCTTTGAAGACCCTGACTCACATATGGTTCGGGGTTTCATCAACCGCTGGTGTCATCATTAAAAAAAAAAGAAAAATCTTCAAAAACTTATTAAAATGTTAAAATTGAATAATCAGCTCTACTGTTTACAACACACAGGTCATGAAAAGAAATGCTGTAAACCTGTCATCACAAGCAATTAATTCGTTGCTTTATAAGTTAAAATTATTTGATCATTTTCATTCTGATTATTTTTTGAAGGGCAAATTTGCTTACTGAGACTAATCTACTTTATTTATGGTTTTGATAGTGTGCAGGTTTTATTGGCTTTTTTTATTTGTTGTTTTGGACATTAGAAATTTCTTCCAGTTGTAATGTAAAGCTTTTTTGCAGAAGGAAAATGTTTGGTCTTTTAGAGGGAGAATTTGCTTTTTTTTTTTTTTTTTTTTTTTCATATTATTCATATGCTACTTGAAAATGGGCTCAAAACAACACCTATTTCACAATAACTTCTGGGTTAATTTATTGTCCAGTAAAATCTGTAATCATGACGGGGGTAGTTTACCACAGGAACACAAAACTCAACTCAGCTACATACTTCAACATATTTTTACCCAAGTAAGAGAAAAAAGTGGCTATCCAGGGAATTATTCAAGTAAAAAAACTAATTGATTTAAATTCAACTTAAGTACTGAGTAACAACACTCTATAATATTTAAAAACGGCATAATCAGACACACAAAAATATTTGAATGGCTAAATTAAAGCAAATAACATGAATACAAAATGGCAAATTCAAGTAGGAGAAATCATTTTCAAGTTTTCAATAAAAAAACTTAGGAAAATCATTCTTACTGTAGGCAATATACATATGCAGTCTACTGGGTTTCCATAGATAGAAACATTTTAAACTACTCTGAATAATTAATTGAGCATACTGTAATGTTTGTTAACTACAAACAATTCAGTCATGTACCTCACTGCTGTTGTGAAATACATTCGTTGACCTAAAGTTTTGATTTGGTCCAACTTACTTTCTTCTTTGTAACTGCAAGAGAAACTTTGGCGTTCCTCAATGAAGTCTGTATTGTTTTGGTGTTGCCTGTAAGTTAGGAAACACAACTGAACTTCTTCTTCTGTCTCAGCAAACGTCTGAGAGGAACTGAGATGATTTTGACCGGTTCGCAAAAAGTTTGGACACCACTGTCTTAGCCCCTGAGAGGAAATATTCACATTGGTGTTGAAGTCTTAAGTTGTCAAAAAGTAACACACCTGTCAGCAGCCTGCACTGGTTTCACCTGGACTCACCTGCAGAGAGGTGAGTCCAGATCATATTGGTGAAGTTTTAAAGGGTTTTATTGCTTTAAAAGAGGGAAAGTACCAGATAGATAAAAGGTTCGAACATATTTCATGTCTTCAGTCTTCATAACTGAAGTTGTTTCTTTATTCTTTTTTTTTTTTTTTAAAGAAAATATAATATTTGAATCCAGAGAAATAACATTTGGCTAACAATGACGGAGACTAAACCGGTAAAACTATAAGCTCACGCTTTTCTTCGAGGTTGGACTTGCACAACCTGACCATCATCTATCACAATTTCTTATCTTGCAGCTCTGTCAACAGGCTGATGAAACAGCTCTCAGATCCAGGTACTACCACTATTTGGAGGAGTCTTTTCTTCAACATTAATATGACACTCTCAATGTGAAAAGGGAGAAATACCACAGCAGCAAAAGCAGAGATGGAGTGGTTAACTTCATCCAATAACACCCAGCACGTCCACAGGTCAGCGTGTCCTTGGAAAAAATAAAATAAAATAAAAGTACAAAAATCATATCTTCATGTGTAATTTCTGAGTAAAGGTCTTACTTATAGATTGCTTAAATGATTTATGCAGCTTTTTGCTGTATTACTTTGTAATAACATATAATATATATTAACACACGAGAGAAATAGAGCTTTGTTTATTCATATATGAATAAAAACAGTTTTACTGCAAAAAGAATTGAGTGATTTATTTTTGACCTATTTATGTGGAGTATTTTCCCAGTAAACAAACCTCCAGTTGGTTCTTTTTAAACCTTAGTTAGTCTCAAACCTCAGTTATAAACTTGACTAAAGGTGAAATTTGATGCACAATATAAATTCCAAACTACACTTAAAAAACTGAAACAAACCTTGTTTCAGTTTATCGAGCATAATTATATATATGTGTGTATATATATATATATATATATATATATATATATTTATTCTATCTTAGCAAACATCTGAGAGGAACTGAGATGATTTTGTTTGCAAAAAGTTTGGAAAGATTTTTCATTAAAAAAAAGTGAGATTTTTTTTTTTTAAAGTGACGGTTCCATTGAGGAAATTTATCTTCAGAATTTTAATTTGCAAAATTTTATGGTTAATAGAAACACATTTATTGATAGGCCCTGTTTTTTTTTTTTCCTGGATTTTACCTTGGATCAGATCCAAAATATGAGCATAAAATATCAGAATGTGAAGGTCTGTTGATCATCTGTCAAAAATCACAGCGCCTGTATCAGGGTCCATCTGGGTTTAAACAGAACTGTTGTGTGGAAATAGCAGGAAGCTCTCTGTAACTTGCTGAACATACAGCTTTGATCCCGTTAGAGTCTGCAGAAAGGAGAAGACAGCGTTTCACTGAACATATGGAAAGTGATCCGCTATGAAAGAGCTTCTTCAGGCGAAGAAATGGAGTCTTCTTAAAAGGCCGAGACTGTCACCTCATCTCAACCCGACCGAGTGCGCTGTTCACTTACCGGGGATCAAAGTGGAGGCTGAGAGGCCAGCAAACATGCAGTGAATGTTGGTAGCTGCAGAGCCCGCCTGTTGAGGGAGAACGGCTGCAAGACGTCAGCTGCTGATTGAAGTCTGAAGTGGAGAAATTTCAGTCTAATTATGGAAGTTAGGTCTCAATCCTGGAAATATAAAAATAGCAAATCTGTTCATGTTCCAGACTCGGAGGCCACGGGTTCTGCATAATGGTGTTCAAATTAGTGGCGATGTATTATTAAATCCATTGATTTAAAAATAAAAAGTCCAAAATCTTTAATGAGGGTTTGAGTAAAATAATAAAATCCTCTAAGATTCTGCTAAAAGAAAGCTGACAGAGTCCTTAAAATGAAACAGACTAACCCTATTTAATGCATGAGTGGGCTCTGGCAATTTCATTGTAATCTGCCTAAAGGAAAGCTATCAGATGTCCAAAATTGTTCTGTGTCCTTGAGTGGGGAGCAGGACTTCACGGTGGACAGGTAATATTTCTGGTCCACTCAGCAGATGTTAGCAGGAGAGAAAATGTGAATGGATTTCTGAAATGCTCTCAGCAGCAGCAAAATTACCACACCAAAAGTTAGTTCATTGGAAGAAAGTGAGGAAACTTTCATGAAGCTTTTGTCCATCATAACCCGAGGCGGGAAATGCATCTAGGATTTCTTCCTGTAATGAGAAGTTAGAGTAACACTCTCAAATGTGCATTATGAGAGTAACGCGTTTAAAAGAAATCGGCGGTTTGAGTTGCAAATGTTTATTTGAACACATAGTTACTTTACAGAAACACATTACAATGGAAGCGAATTTCCGAAGATCAATATTTGTTTCTTTCTTTACCTTTTCACACAAAAAGTACACAAATTGAGTTGTGTACTGGGAGGGTTTACTGTGCAAGGATCACATCATGTGTGTGAACTCTTTCACAGCTCTAGATGGAGACAAAATCACTCATTCATGGTGTTAACCGTACTTACAAGTAACAAACAAAAAATAAATAAATAAAAACCCAGCAAACAGCATGGATGTAAACACTTATTGAGCTTGTTGGAAGCAAAGCAGCGTCTGGGGGAAGGCTCTATAGTACTGTTACTTTGTGCACTTAGGATGCCACATTCTGTCACCAGCTATGTTTCAGTTAACCATAGAAATTACGGAAATTAATTTGTTTAATGAAAACATGCCAATTGTGAAAAAAATGATTTATTTTATTTATTTATTTTTTTTACATTAGTAGAATATCAAGACAAATTTGCACACCTTTTTTAAATAAAAATACCTCTACTGAAGGAGTATTAGTTCAGCAACAGACTCCTTCTAATTCAGTGTTTCTCAATTCTGGTCCTCACTCCTCCCTGCCCTACATGTTTTAGGTGTTTCCCTTATGCCACACACCTGGATTGAATATATGGGTGATTAACAGGCTTTTGTAGCACTTGATGATCATGCAATCATTTGAATCAGCTGTTCTGGAATAGAGGTTCATCTAAAACATGCAGAGCAGGGGGGCCTGAGGACTGGAATTGAGAAGCGCTGTTCTAACCCTAACCAGCTTAATGCTGCTCATTTTTATAGTACAAACATCCAACATGCCTTAATACGCATCAATACGTATGGTGGAAGCCATCTTGAGAAGTTATACCCACCACTAAACACGTCCATGTAAAACAAATCCTTCCATGTAAACTTCAACTTATTTATGCGCCAATGGTTATTTGTCTGTCACTAGTAATGCATGAATACATCTTCCTGTGAACAAAATCGTCCTCGATCCTTTCTGACTGGTGATCAACCAGTCCAGAACTGACAAACCAATGCATGAAAAATGAAGCTTCAGGCATCGTCATCATTTTAGCTTCACAAAGATCAGATGAATGTTTTGGGAATGCTTTGAGTCATTAACGGTTAAAATTGCTTGGATGAAATAAACGCCCGACACTCTCGCTTTTAAATTTAATGGTCAATATTTGTGTAATTTATTTGCGAGATTAAAACAAAGTTTAAATGAACAAAGTTTTATGTAACTACCTTAGAAGGGCAACATTCGTACTGTAAGCCTGATCTTCCTCATCTCTCATAAAAATGCATCCATGCAACTGCATACAGTTAAACATTCTGTCACTGGTTGTCATTTAGCTCATATATATACATGTATATATTTGCACCTCTACCCTGATGTCTAATATTTCTATTCAGGAACAGATAACAGAAGTTTGGAGTAACAGCAGGTTGTTTTTATTGTAAAATTGAGGTTTTTGTTGCAACATGCACGCTGTGAAAAGAAAAAGCATCCTAGAGGTATTTGCAAAGTGCTAGACTTTTTCAAATTGTTGACATTTGTTTTGCTACAAATAGTGTCTCTTTGCACTGACACTGTTTACCCCCCATTTAAATGGGGCATTATGCATGGATTTAGGGAGGAACGCAGACTATATTTCCATGAATTACAGTCAGAGCAAATGGATTTAGACCCTGAAAGACCAGAGCTGTTTGCATTATAGAGGTTGCAAAGAAGAGAAAATATCTGCTTAGAGATCGAGGTAATTATGGCAAAGAAAAAAGCCTTAACGAGTGTTGCTGGCCTTATAAAAATTGTATCAACGCCACACTATAAAAAATCTTATTTTAATGGAGAATAAAATATAGCAGAAATATTCTTTAATTTTGGGGAAAATTAAATAATTAATTTAGTATTATTGTAGTATTTGTAAAATACTATAATACAAATTAAACTGTCATGTTATTAAAAACAGGTTACTTGGATTAAAAAGAATATGAGAATATGTCACAACAAAGCAGCAGCAATGCTGGTAATTTCAAGAAAAATCCACCAAACATCCGTTTACTTGTTTAACTTTTGGAAAAAGTAAAAGTGTTTTGAAATTTGTTGTAGATGGAATGCTTTTTGAAATAACCATGATAATGTAACATTATGCTGTTGTGGTTGGAAACATTGTGAGTCAGAAGCATTATTACGTGGCGCTCAGAGGCCGACCGGTAAAACCAGGGCATTAGAACGATAACGCATGTTTCCTCTGCTGAGGCAAGTTGTTAAAGTGTGTCATCAATCCACATAATGCAGCGCGCCCTGTCTGGAACACTGTAATCTTTCTAACGTTTGGGATGGGATTTAACAAGGACGCATGCAGACGGATAAAGTCCAGGAACATATTGTGATAACGCAACTCATAATATAATAGACGTTTAAATCTTGACTATATCTCATTGACATCAATGCAAACAAGAAGCAGATGACTTAACAAACTGATGTAAAAGCAGCTTATGGGTCCGTATATCCATAACAGAGCCGGAGCAGCTTGTTTTTAATATGATTCCAGATGAAGCACAACAATGCCAACGGCTTTGTTATCTGAACGGGACACTCCAAGGGTTTAAGGTTGAGCAAAGGAATTTGAGGCCCAGAATGTGTGTATCTGCAGCTTTTCTCTGGTCCATTTTCTTTATTAAGTGAACCACCAGTGTGTGTGTGTGTGTGTGTGTGTGTGTGTGTGTGTGAGATGTTCAGCATTGTTAGTCATCAGAAACCATCAATATCTGGGCGTCCTTCATTAGAACCACTCAAGTTTCTTTTATCTTAAACCAAAGACATGATTGGTCCAAATAGGTGACTTGAACCAAGTATTTTCTCCAGAATTAATAAAAAAAAATTATCCTTTCGCAATTTTCTGCTCTCCGGATAATTTCCAGATTAGGAATCAGGCATATTCAGTCTGGTGTGCACTGAAGGTTCCAGTTCATGCTAACTCATCTAGATAACAAAATTTCTAACTCACTTCTTTTCTACTTTTTTAATTTTAGGAGAAAGGCAGAGAGTTCAATCAGTTCTCACAGCATGACTCAGCTGCACTGACTCTTTTGCTGGCACAATTAATTTGCCTTAAGAGTATACTTAATTGGCTTTAAGAGCTGCACTAATTTTACTTTAAGTGTAACTAAATTATAGGCAAAATTTTGAAATGATCTTTTTCTTAAATGTGTCAAAACCTCATATTACAAAGTTGGGGAGAGGGTGCTGTATAAAGAATTATTATTCACCTGTCTGAAACATTAAGAAGCCACTTGACAACAAATCCAACAGACTGCCTGAAGTGAGCAAAAAACCTTAAACTTTGCTTATATCTATAGATGTTTGGTTACTTTAATAAAGAACTGTTGAAATACAGCAAAATAAATGTTTTGATGATGTTCACAGTCTTGTGAAAATTGTGTAAAACATTTGCAGTTCCTAAGACATTAAAATATAAATCAAGTCAGTTTATTTATTATTGATGAACAAATCACTATAATTATACTTCCAAACAGAACATGGATTTAAATTATACCACAATCATTATCATTGTTTCAGCTTAAATTTTATTTTGTAGTTTTTATGTCAACGTGCTGCAGAACTGTTTCTTTTGCTTTTTGGATTTGGACAACTATCTTTTTCTGAACATCAATTTTTTGTATCTGTTGAAATTGTTCTTCCATTTTTCTATCCGTTGGTTCGTCTGTGGGTCTATTCGTCCGTCCATTCATCCATACGTTGGTCAATCTGTTCGACCATTGGTCGATTCATTCTGCATCCAGATGCTTGTCATCTGTCCATTTCTGTTTCTTTGCATTTTTTCCCCCAGAGACTATATTCTAAGTCTAACTACAGCAACAATGGAGAATGTCAGAAATTGTAAACTTTAGTAGTTACAGTTAAAAAACGGAGAACTCCTGAGTTTAGAATGTTGGAAAATATACAATTTTGACATTAAAACTACATAGAAATCCTTCAGTGAATCTCAAGCCATCCCTGTTGCTGTGAGCCATCGTTGCTGAGTTGTAGGTCACACAATGAGCTTGCAGAGGGAACTGCGTTTGAGGGATTGTGTAATCTGTTGGGCCTCACCGTTGGGACATTGTAACACTCCCTGATTGATGGGTGTTGCTCTCTTCGTCCTTGTCATCATCACAGCGAGGCCGTCAGAATGACTGTCCTTCCTGAAGGCTGGTAACCTCTGAGAGTCGAATAAGCTGACGTACCCGGAAGCATGAAGAGTTGCAGATGCTTCACAAACTCTCTGTAAACATCTAGGTGGAGAAAGCTTTTCACCTAACAACATTAGAGATATATAATGTTGCAGAAATAAACAATAACTCTAGCACCATTTTTGGATATTTGATTATCTGCTCGTACAATTTTTTGCTTCTGCTCGATTAAAAACAAGCTGAGGTTGCAGGTTTGCATGTCCTATGACATTTAGACAACTCACTGGAAAAGGCCCTGGAAATATTTTAAAAATATTTATGCACTGTATTGCTTACCTCTAGACACCATTGACATTTAAAGTATTGCTTCTCTTGCTCTTGAAGTATATCTGAAGGATCAATGAAGGATCAATGACCGACACTTAACTTTTTAACGTCTAAAGGCCAGCAATAAAAGAATAGTCGTCCATGATTCAGTAACCACTCGTATCTAGTTCTATTAATATTCTGAGTCATCTTTATACCTGCAGGGCCAAAACTACTTAAAGTCTGAATTTTAAACCAGTGAATTCTCTTTTTTTGAAACGGATTGAGAAGAGTTAGGTGCTCAAGTGCGACCAAACTCGCTTTAGACTAAATTGTTTCATTTAAACCTAATAAAAATAAATCTATAGGTGCTGGAGTTCTCGTGTTCAAAATGCAGTTCACATTTCAAAACCGCACATTTATAGCCACCAATCAGTCAGAGTGGGCATTTATTGTGTCATTTATAATTTATTTGGATAAATTTCTTGCAGTGATAGAAATTTTGATTTATCGATGTCATGATGAATTCTAATTAATTACGTTTAAACTGTCCGTACTTTCAGGATTATTAGTTTTACTATTTTCTCCACAGTTTGTTCAATGAGAGTATTAATAGATATCAATGAAATTGAAAAGTATGATCAAAAGCAGTTACCATGTGCAGTTTAGTGATACAAATCACTTTTTTTATGTGACCAAAGAAGCGCATTAAAATGGGAACGTTTTTGTGTTGATGGGCAGTCTCAACCACAGTTACCTAAAAACAATTGTAATAAATAGCTGTTGTCACATTTATTGTTATCACAACAGCATTATAAAACACCATAAAACTTTTAAGTCCATACTGTCTAGTCTAGAGAAAGACATAGATGCTGTTTCAATTTAAATTAGTTCATTTATAAATTGCCAATTCATGACAGATTTTGCTTCCTCTGCTATGAGTTTTGGCCTTACTGTTTGAGCTGTACCCCTGCTAAAACTTCTCTGCTCACCAAGCCATGTGAACCTGAGTGAAACCATATCCTGCCACTGCACTCACTCACACCCACCAAGGACCCAGATACGCTGCTACCAAGACAAGGAATCAACAAGACCTCCCATTGGGAAGTACTTTACTCTGAACATTTAGGGAAATCTTACATGCTGTCTGCCTACAAAAGACATCCCAACGCCCCTGCAAAGCCCATCCACGTTCTCAGTGATTTTTAACACTGTATTTTGGTCCTAATCCAGTGAAAACCACTGAAAATAAATGAATTTCTACTTGTCAAATCCCTTGCCTCTCTTGGGCTGTTGTTTACCATTTTACAGCACACTCAGGAAGTAATCTAGCATCAATCCCAAGCATCACCTTGAAGAGGTCCACTCAATCAATACTTGATAATACTTGAGTTTGACTGGCTGTTCTCATATTTTCAGCCTATTGCCTGGCAGGATGCCACAGGATGTGAGGAGACGGCATTAATACACCAGAGTGGCGTGATAAGGCGTTACGACAGTCCCCACCAACCCTGCAGTCCCGACCAGAGCTGATGAAGAGAGATTGCTGATGCTCTGAAACCTTGAAAAAGATAACTTGATATCTGCTCTCCTCATGGCTGATGCGTAATGATCCTGCGTGACTGAAACACACACTTGTACACAAAACGCTGATAGTCGTTCTCTATATGCTGCCTTTAATCACACTCACAGAGAGCTTTATTGCCAATCGTCCAGATCTCCTATCACCCTGGCTTTGCAGGAAAAAAAAGAATTAAATTACAATGTTGGCGGTGACATTTTTCTTTTTTCTACTGATGGTAGATATCAGAGGCACCCTGGCTTTTAGCTGAGATGAAAAGCACGCTCATTCAGTGTCAAAGCCTGCGGGGAATATTAATCGATACGCATTATCCCCCCCAAAAAATCACATTAATGCTTTTTACTTACAGTTACCCCACAGTGTTATCACTCAATGTTGTAGCATGTCATCACGGCAGCCTTGAGAGGACCGAGACAAAGCCATGTTGTTGCGATCCAGACTGGTACTTGTTAAAATCATGAGTCTGAAAAATGTAAATTTATTTCACTTGTGTGCTAGACGTTAATGTATGATGCAGATATCTGCCATCACTGTAGAAAAAGACACGCAGCTGCATTTCCATTAACCAAATTGTGCAAAATGGAATTATGAAAATACGTTTATGCACTAATGGTGGTTTTCTTTTCGGCTGCACTGGAATTAAATTATTGTATTTCGCTAAACTGCAACGAAACACTTGTTACTCCTGAACGAAGGAAAAGGCGATGAGGAGGACAGGAAGTGGTAGGTGACTTGTGACTTGTATTTTTTTTTAGCAAAATTTTGACAAATTACAAATTGCAGACATTTGTGATGAAAACACAGTTGTTGTGTAACATAAAGTGTGGTGATCCAAGAGTGGTTTCCTTCAGGAGGGACTGGTCCACTCAACAAAATACAAACCAAACCAGATCTTCACACTCATTTTATTAAAAGGCACCAAACCTTTTTTTAACATTCATTCTGGCTACATGTTTTCCAAAAGAGTCTCTTGATATGTAAACTTCTAGTTTAAATTCTATACAGAGCTGAAATTAAGCAAAATCAATAGAGTCCTTCCATCCATTTTCTAACACCCTTGTCCCTAGTGGGGTCAGGAGTTGCTGGTGCCTATCGCCAGCTAACATTCAGGGCGAGAGGCGGGGTCACCCTGGACAGGTCACCAGTCTGTCGCAGGGCAACTCAAGAGACAAACAACCACACACACACACACACACACACACTCACACCTAAGGAGAATTTAGAGAGACTAATTTACCTGTTTTTGGACTGTGGGAGGAAGCTGGAGAACCTGGAGAGAACCCACGCATGCACAGGGAGAACATGCAAACTCCGTGCAGAAAGACCCCGGGCCGGGAATCGAACCCAAGACCTTCTTGCTGCAAGGCAACAGTGCTACCAACTGTGCCACTGTGCAGCCTGTCCAGAATCAGTAGAGTTGAATAAAATTTGTGTCCCAGATGAAGATCTTCACCTCATGTTGTGTCTGCCATCTTTTTGCTCCTGGCACTGTGTGATGAAAGTCTGAGCAGCCATGGAGCGAAGCACCTCAGGGCGCGCTGAAAGGGCCACGTTGTGTTTCAGGTATGTCACATAGATTTCTAAAAGCCTTATTTGAAAGTAAGATCAGGTGCTGGAAAATGTATCACTCCATAAAACGCGTTATAGTCCTGTTTTCCTCTTTGTCCTGAACTCAAATGTTTACTTTTCGTCACAGCAGAGTCACATTTAACGCTTTCCTTTATTGGAAGAGTTTACGTGATCAGCTTTAAAATAGAAATATTTCGTTTTTTTCATTGTGCCTTCAAACATCTTGTGTGTTTATGGTTCAATGTTCCACATTGAATGCAGGGAAAGGTCAATAATTTCCCTGTTTCCATCACAATATGCCCGTCATAATTTGACTAGTCATGCATTATGCCTGTCTGCACAACTACATTACAGCTTACATAAGTAATACTTGACAGAAACCCATAAATGTTGTGTATTGTTGGTTATCCTCTGACACAAGGTGTTTCGCTTTTTTTGTCATTAAAAACAATAAAACATAAATCGAATTATTCCTCTTTCAGTCTTCGTACAAAACTAGAAAACAGTCACAATTATTAAATCTGTAAAGGGTTTGATTAAAATCAATTGAAATCTGCCTGTCAACCCACTGGGACATGATCTGTTGAGTTGTTCTCAGTGAGAAGCATTCGGACTCCCAGGACTGGAGAACATGGCTGCCATGCTTGAAACTCCCACAGCAATTAGAGTTCAGTGATTCCCACGCAGCGCTGAGCTGCTGCCGGGCACACAACTACATCCACAGTGGGCCTAATCTCATTGTCTGGTACAGATTAGATGAACGTCGTGTTCGGCTGTTTGTCATTCAGGCTACATAACTAATATGAGGCTGTAGTGATCCGGGTAGGGGCTAAATATAACAGCAATTTACATATTTTGGTAAATTTAGTTTTGCTCTCTATGGAAAACAAGAAATCTGAAGCGGCTGGGTTTGAATGCAGTTCATTCATTGCTTAAGGACAAAACTTTATTTTTTAATTATGGATGAAAATCGATACTCTTTAGGAAAGAGTGCAAGCTGTGGCTCAACACAAGTCACTGTAAACAAATGTAGGGTTTTTTTTTCCTGCGATGTTTGCTTTGCTTTTTCACAAAGAATGAAAACAATTAAATAACCGATAAATAGCCTTTACACATCTGTTTCTTCGCATTATGTTGTAATCTATGTGCTTTTTTAATTTAACATAATTTTACATCCTGAAATGTGACATTTTGCTTCAATTGTTTTTTTGTTTTTTTTGATGGCCTGTGATCAAAATGACTATTCAGCTCTGTACATTTTCTTACTTTCAGCTCTATGTAGCGATTAAGCCAGATGTTTACATAGACTTGTGTAAAGACAGCCTATGAATGATGAAAAAAGTTTTTTGTTTTCTTTTACTTGTTTTTATATATATATATGTGTGTGTGGGTGTGTGTGTGTGTGTGTGTACCAAAAATGTTTTCAGGAATGCAAGCTTTGCTTTCTTCCTCCCAGTATAACTTGTTAGAAAGCCCACATGGATTTTTCTTACTTTATGGCTCATAGGATGATGCTTTAGTGTCTTTTAATGTAAGCTTAAAACTCCTTGTAGTTTTTCGAATGTCTCTTGAATGCACCACAAGTGTAAAACAGGCCATTTCTGCCATTTATCTTTTGCCTTTGGTGCAGTAATGAAAAGAACATGTTTACATGTATACATTCTGTTTGCTATTATTTTTTAATGTCATTAAAAGGTGAGTTTTAATATCTGTATTATGTAATTCAAGCACAGCAGAGTGTGTATGTTTTATTGTGAATGCACTGAAGTTCATCCTCAAACTTACTGGACAAATGTGGTTCTGTTTAGTATAAAGTTAAAGAGCCAGCAAAAAGCCTGGGTGCTACAAGACAAATATTCTACCATTTTCCATTGTAGGAAATGTTTCATTTACCCAGCTTAAAAATAAAAAGTTTCCATCTGCATGCTCGCAAACCAAATCGCACTCAGGATGCGTAAAAAATCAGTCCAGGAGTTGTAAATGTTCCCCGAGTTGCACCTTGGAGTTCTGGACACAAACATTATTTTTTTAGTCTTTCAGCCTTTGTGTCTCTTCCCGCACCAAGATGCTGCAACTGACCTCATAACATGTCAGATTAGCTCTGCATCAGAGTTTACGTCACACAAATGTTTGATTGAGGAAAGATGAGGGGATCTAGGAAGCCAAGGGAAGACCTCAACATGATGGCCGCCGGCCATGGAGATGTGTGGATCGGTGGCGTTGAATGTTTCTAAGAACGATGCAGGTGCTTCAGTTGAGCCGATGTCATTAGATTCAGTTTCTAGAGTCAGTAGTTTAGTTTGACTCTAGAAACTGTAAACTTGTTCAGAGACTTGTGACTGAACCCCAGTAAACTCTTCTTCTGCCTTTTCTGTAGTGGGTTTGTTTAATTATCCCAAAGGTGAACATTGAAACTGTTTTAAAGACATCGACTCAGTCTATTTCACCCTCATCTCTTGGATCACCAATTCATAAAGAAACAAATCTACTGAACATTGTGAGTGGAGGTAACATTACTAGGAACAGACACTGAACCATTTTATGCACAAATGAGCTTAAATAAACTCCTGTTGGGTATAAAGGTTCTGCATCCTCATCATGATGTAATTCAGCTTCTCAAGACAGTTTATTAAATGTATAACAGCAGCTTTAATAAACCATAATGTATATTTGGTGTTTGAGCAATTAAAATAGGCCATTATATGTGTTCTTAGAGGGATTTTTTTTTCTATTATTATTATTGCCTGAAAACAAGCTCCCACATCTTGTTGAAAAGTTCCTTGTCAGTTTTGTCTTATTTCCAGTGTACTACTAGTAATTCTTGGTAAGATTTAGTATTTTTTGCGGTTCAGTGAGTAATGCCTCGAGGTTCCAACACATTTCTACCCTCTTTGCACTGCACAGTAGCAGAAATGTACGCTGCGGAACAAAGAAAAGCGTGAATTCAAGCAGTCACCTGCATGAACCACCGTGCATTCCTGAGAGCAATACAAAACCAACAGAAGGTTATGTAATTACAGACGGTTGAATTGCAGCATGGCTCACGATGAAGATGAGGATTTACAACATCCTGGACAATCATCGGTGTTTGTTTCACCCACACAATGCTCAAGCAGCAGCTGTTCCTGCCTTCTTCTAGCTAAACATGGAAGCTGACTCCCGTCTTCATCTCTTACCCTCTGCATATAGATTCTTAAAGACAGAAAACTTCTCATGATGATGACATGAAGCGTACATTTTCCCTGATATTAACCTGCTGCTTATAGATGAGGACCTTCATGTCTTCATTTCCCCCCCTTTTTTTTTTAATGAAACCACAAAAGTGTGAACAGCTATTAGAACATAAAAATGGTCCACCAAATGGAGCCTGACGATGCGTCATTACCCATCCATTCAGTCACACTTCATTGACTCTCCCCATTCTTCATGTAATTATGTGATAAAGTTGACCCGCTTCTTGCATGTGTTTCTTGTCATGCTTTTCATGAAAGTACTTTCTTTCTTTTTTGTTTTTTATCTTAAAAGTTTTGTCGGCCGTAATGAGGTTTTCTTGTTTATTTTTTTTAAAAAAACTGTTCCTTTCCTCTTCAAGCATCAAAGAGACTTTCTTCTCAGTTTATGTCGACCATTTTACACCAGTTAACCTGCACAGTGGTGCTTTGCTTTTCATAAACTCTTCTAAAAATGTAACTAGTCAAGTGCAGGAACATGTTTTAGAAATGCAAACTAAAGGGCAAGTATGTAAAATAAGACTGTGCCATTATGACACCATCAATTATTTCCTTAAAGTTTTCTTCAGTGACTGCAGTAGTTGCAATACAAGTACAGAGCCAGTATCGCCAATAACAATTCTGATACCAATACTTAAAAAAAATTTTTTTTTATAGAACATTAAATTTATTGATTAGTTTCATCCTTTGAAATATTTTGTTCAATCCAAAAACAGATTTTAGATTAAGTTCATAGCTGTCTACAAAATGGTAACATATTAACATAAGTTGGTGCATTTTTCCTTAAAGGGCAAACAGTTATAATTTGAAAAAAAATCAAAAGAAAAGTTTTCCTGAGTAAGAGTTGAGAAACTACACAACAAAAATAAAATATCAAGAGGCAATCTGAAACTAAAGTATCAGTCTTACCAAAGTAGTATTGATTAGAACGGATAAGAACTCTGTATCAATAAGATTAACAATATGATTTGATCTGCTCATCTACAGCTGGTAGATTTGTACAAACACATAAAAAGACACGTTTTTAACTTGTCTTTCCGCTCAGTTAACATAAAATTTTATAAAACCTCTGATGTAAGAGATTTGTTTATTAATGGATGTCTTCATCTGCAAGACAATCTCTTACATATCCTTTCATTAGGACATTTAGCAGAAAGAAATCATTTTTCTCGACCTGAAACGAGAAAGTTTGGTCTGATTCATTTTTGAGGAAAACTGAGATTCCAACCTTTAATGACAAATTCAGTCTTTTCATCAAATAACGGGTGAACACACAAACGCACCGTCCTGATCCACCAAGTCATAAAATGAATACTGCTGTTCAAACACAGGTCTTCTGTGTGTTTTAACACATCAAGATAAAAAGTGAACTGATCAAACTTTATTTTTTTTACCTGAGGAAAAACGATGATTGAAGTGCACCGGTCAGCTCTGCTATTTATGTTTGCTCAAACGAAGGCGGCACGCTAATAAAGTTTGACAGATTTCATTTGCAGGTTTGCCTGGATGATGATGTAAAACTTGTTGGCGTAGAAAAAAAAAAAAAAAAAAGAGTTCCTTCCTTTCAACTTTTAAACATAAAGACAGTGGTGAATCTTTATATTCCTCCATTAATAGAGACAGGTTGGTTGATCAGGAAAGCCTTTTATTCACCAGATGTTTTTTTTTAGGATCCTGTTTTTTTAAAGAAATAAAATAAAATTCTGCATGATTCGCTGGTGTGAAACAATCTAATTCGTCCTCTCCTGAGGGAAGATTGTTGTAGCACAAACCTTTTCACCTTGCCTTCGCTTCTCGTGTTTCCTCCCACGGCTCTGCAGATTCTCTAAAGTGTGAGTCGACGTCGTCTTCCACAGCAGCCTGCACACCTGCAATTCAGCCAAAAATAAAGGTGCTAAATTGCTGTGCGTGTTGGTACAAATACGAGCATGTCCTATTATGGTTGCCCATTAGTTGCAAATGTGCAGACAGTGCTGCTGTAAATATGCTGCGGTCAACCCTCATTGACTTTCATCTGAATGGAAAAGAACATGTTGGCACTCTGTGTTGCCTTGCAGCCCTCAGATAGTTTAAATTGCATCGCCGCACTCTTCCATCCCGTATGTTAAACCTTGGAGAAGGATGATTACTTTTTATTTTAGCGCGTTGTTAGTCAGGTGGCCATGAGCAGCTGCAGGAAAGCTGGAGAAAAAAAAAACAAAAAAACCTTTTATCGTGCCATCATCGCACGTCTGAGCAGTCACTGCAGGTGCAGATGTTGATAAGCTACAGTTTGTGTTAGCGTGTCCTTCTTTCAAAATGAACATAGCAACGGCAAGTGTAAATATGTTTGAGGCAATTAGTTTAGCCTCTGGCACTTTCAGTCAGCAGGAAGTGCCTGTTTGCATATTAATTGGTGTCGCCCCGCGAGGCGGCGTGTGCACACCGCCGACCGGCTCGGTCACACTGCGCTTCCGTTTCTAGGACCACGATGTGTCAAACAGCAGTTATATTGTATGATTTAAAATGGAACTTAAGCACAATTCATTATAAAGTGCTTATTAGTGCAAACAAAAAAATAGGAAAGTTTTAGAAGGAGAAATGTTGCAGTTTCATAATATTGAAGTAAAACTTATTGTCAAGAAAATGTCAGAAATATAACCTTATGTAGTGTATACATGGACTGTTTTGTTGTTTCCATTTGAAAACAGACATGATATATTGAATGAAATAGATTTATTTCATGTCAATCATGAGGTTGCAATAATGCAAGAATAAAGTAATAATAAAATAAGAATAAAGTTGCAATAATCTGAGAATCAAGTTGTAATTACCAAACTGAAGTTGCAGGAGAATGAAGTCATTTCATTCTCCACAAAAGAATAAAAACTAAAATGAGGAATGTTGAGCAGTTTGTGAACCTAAACATTGGTATGGGTTTTTAATTATTCTTTCAATTTCAAATTATGACAACCGACTTAACTATCTGGTCAAGTCACATCTTTATAACATTATCAAAGTATGCTCTAATTTAAATGTTTTTCTCAATTGTATACCTTTCTTCTGGTAATATTGCATATTTTTCCTACTAGTGACTATTCTCGTAATTTAAAATGTATATGATCTTAATACTCCATCATAGTCTTAAAGACGATGGATGAAGTTGTATTTTTTCTACTTAATAAAAAAGTCAGCAGAACATTTAGAAAAACACTGATGATGGAGAAGCTGAAGGAAAAATGTAAAATTAACGGCATCTACGTTTTTGTTATATCTTCACAACTTTTGGTTACAGTGTGTATCACACAAACCTAAAAGACAGGATCTGGTTAACGGTTCCTATTAGACCTGAACAAGTTCTTATGGTATCATGGCCACATGTGACAACAGCCAACAGGTTGCTCAGTCCAGATCCAATACAGGTTCAAAATACACTATTGTTTTTTACTCCATTTCTCAATTAAACTTCAGAATATTCTCTTCTGACGTTGGCATCTGATTCACATTTTCCTCTCAGCATTAAACTAAAGCCCATCTGACTGACAAACATCTCAACATAAAACACAAGAGGTTGAAAGGCCTGAATAAATAATTTAATATTTTTTTCCATGCAAGCCTTCCGTATTTTCCTTAATTGTGTGAAGCAACACAACCTTGGTATCTTTTAATTACTTCGGCTCATTACCACGCAGTCAAACAAAGAGGCCGGGGTTGCAGTCGCCTCATTTCACTTCTGGACCAGCGAACGCAGAAGCAATTATACAAACCGGTGTGGCGCTGCTGGGTTTCACAGCATCTGCATCGTGTTTACAAAATATGGATGACGGAGCAAATGGAGAAGTAATGCCACATGTGGGGTCTCCTCCCACTGCGGTGTACTCCACCTCATCGGAGGAATAGGTTGGACTGATAAATGGGGTAACTCAAAATCCATTTAATGGAACAATAAAAGAACAAAAGTTCTTTTATTGTTCTGTACAGTCTTTTATTGTACTGTAAAAGACTGTACAGTACAATAAAAAGTACAGTACTGTAAAAGATTGTACAGTACAATAAAAGACTGTACAGTACAGTCTTTTATTGTACTGTACAATAAAAGAACAAAGGTTCTTTTATTGTACAGTACAATAAATAATGGAAAAATTACATGAAAAGAACAAAAACTGCTTAATGCCATGAAATAGATCAAATAAATATCATAAAACTTAATGGATAAATTCTTTAACCTTGTTTTTGGAAATCTTCACTAAACTGTAACATTCTTATTTTTGTTTAAAAGGATCCATCGGTTAGAAGTGGACAGATTGATTCTAAATATCTATAATATCGATATCAGTATCAGATCAATACCAGCATGTGAGAGCAATACTTCAGTTTCAGATTGCTTCTGGAAGTTTTATTTTTCTATTGTACTTTCATAGGCCTAACCTAATAAGCAACAAATAAATTGCATGATGAATACAAGCTCAAAAATTTCCATTTCCACGAGTTATCGTTTTTCTCTTTTCTCTCCCTTTCTAACAAAAATTGGATGACAAAAGTCTCAACTTTTTTCCAAGGACAATTCTGTTTACAGAGACTTTACAATTCACTTTACTTGTGTTCTTTTATTTGTTTTGGGTATTTAAAATGTCTTCTAGTCCCAGTGTTATACTATATATTCATTGGAATTCAAAGTTTATTGATTATTGACGATGTCTTCTTGCATTTTTATGCCTTTCCCAGTTTATTACTGGAAAATAGTCTCAAAACAATTTTATCATTTACTTTTGAGACAATTTATCATCCAACAAAGTTTGTTTCTGTGACAGGGCTATAGTTTCGCAACTTTACCTCAAGAGTTTTATTTTATTTTTTTTTTATAAAGTTTTTCCTTTATTTAGGAAAAACTGCACAATAATTTCTTGTTTTACTAATGTTTCTGTTTTTCTTGTGTTAATATGTTATTAAAGTATTAAGTAAATATGTATCAATTTTGTACAAATTGTGTCCTAGAATTTAACAAAATACTTCAAAGAAGAAAAAAAGACATACAAAAGCACCTTTAGATCTAATATGGGGGAGAATCTAAAGATTAAATGTAAGTGGCCTGAGAATACTTCCTTAAGGAACTCCACCTATAATCTGTACTTATTCAGATTGATAATTGCCAAATAAAGTTGTTTTTGTTTTCTATGTGGTCTAAATCTTCTCTCTGAGATTTAAGATGCACATATTTGAACTTCTCTGTTCACAATGTATCTGTTATTAATAGTTGAATTAAGCTTTGTGTTGAAGCAGCTAAAGCAGATCATAACTTTGAAGGAGAGGTCAATGATGACGAAGCCAATCTGGTTTTCAGTTTGTATAAAAAAGGAATATTTTTGTCTTTTATTACTCACTGTGAGGATTTACAGCTGTTTTCGACTCTACGCTCCACAGTGAAATTTGTTCTTTTTAATTTTCAATGTATTTTCTTTTCCATACTCTCCATTTCTCCTCATTGTAAATTGCAGCCAGACCAGAAGATGCAAATAACGAGTTGATATCATTAGACAACCTCAGTTTTTGCCCGGCTACCCCTTCCTTCAAATCTCTGCTCCCACCCCATGCATAAACATATTCAAACCGTGTTTTATGATTTTGGACGCCTCAGTTGTTATTTGGAAAAGAACCCACACTTATTTTAAACTGAATTTTGCTGAGATACTTAATGTTACTAATGGCTCCTGGGCCCAGACAGGCACGTCTGGAATTGGTGTTCAAAGGATCCAGAGCAAAAATAAACTGATGTAAGACTTTAAGAGCAGCATCATAAGTGCCTGCTTTAACATTTCGAACACAAAACATACATTATTATTATGCACTGATACACAGAGGACACAGTCTTAGCAGAACAGCAGACGCTAATATCTACAGTCTTCATTTCTGCGATAGAGGGATCAGCCCATGTAAGTGAATGGAGCTCAGTGATTAGCTGCTTTGAAAACAGCAGCCAGCAGCTTTATGTAGCATAATGGCTAGCTTAGCTCAGTTTCCCAAACTTTATTTAGCTATGATTTTAAATTGATTATATTGTTAATTTGTTTTTTTTTAATTTTTTAATCTGACATATTTTCATTCCCTACTACTATTTTTGTGATTGTTGGTAAATTTAAGACTATACATTTTAGAAGCTATACTTTTTAGATTTTTCAGCAATTGCAATGAAAAAATTCAAATATTTATCATTTTTGAATAAATGTTGTTCTGTCCTTCAAACTAAAGTCAGCTGTTCTCGTGCTTTTGCCATGTTCAGCTAATTATTCTCATTGTCTCATTTTCATTGGCTCCTGTTTTCATATTAGTTGAAGCATTTTTGTCCACATGCTCTAAAAATAATTACTAGATGCTGAATGTTACCTTCAGTTTAGTTCCTCATATGTAAAGTGCAAACAAAAGTTTCTCTGTTTTGCTGGCTCCCATTGTTGATTATGTAAACATTTATTTTTGAAATTGAGTAAAATCTTAAACCTGCTCTAAAAATGCACAGGAATAAATTAATATTTTTCTTAAAGTTGTTTTGAAAGGATACTCAGTGAACATATACAGATATAACATGCATAAAACTTTGGTCTAATGTTATACTGATGAAAATGCATTGCAGGGTTAGTTGACCTGAAGTCAGGATGAGCTGAAACTGATTTATTTTTTTTTTATCACTCTGGTAGATTGTTCAAGATGTATGAAAGCACAGCTGTCGTCCCAAGAAAGGGATGTAAATTAAGATTAAACTACCTAATTGTTACACAGACTTTATTTTAATGACTTACAACTTGAAAACTGTATAAATTTAATGGGGGGGGAAAAGTAATCTTTCCAAGATTTTCATTTTCAAATAAAGTTTTACTATCTCTCCTGAATAAAACTGCAATAAAATACAGTTACAGTAAATTTGCTTTGCTGCAGCAAAGGGAACTGTAAAAAGTTTGGACACAATCATTTGGGATGCAGATATTTGACTGTTTATGTTTAACTGTTTATGTTTGAAGAGTCAATAAAAGATAGAAACATACCCTGCTGGGTTCGGTACGTCTCAGATTTGGTAAATTTCTACAAAGACAAAGAACAGATTCATTCATTTAAGGCCGCAGCTAACAATTACATCAGTTAGCAATTAATCTATCCATTATTCTGACATTTAATAAATGAATTGGCTAAGAAACTCGCCCATTCTGCAGATTTCATGTAACCATTTTATTATTGAACAACTGTGGGATAATTACTGCTCTGAATATGTTGCTCTTTTAACAAATTGTCTTTTTTTAGTCTGCTTACTCCAGTTAACAGTTAATCAATTTCTAAATTAGTTGAAAATGATTTCAATAACAGATTCATCATGATTAATCTAATTAATATTTTCAGTCAACTTTTGCAAGTTTTTGTTCTTCCATTTGGGTCTCTGGTGCTTCTAGAAACAACCTACGTTCAAACAAAAGAAGCATCCAGATGTTTTTTGGTGTCTGGAAAACAAGCTCTTTCAAAATCCTCATGATTATTAAGTCACATTCGGTGGGCATTTTAGATTTATAAATCTGTCTGTTTTAACATTGTTGATTTACTTTTATGTTGTGCTGTATACTTGAAATGACTGCAAAACAAATGTTACCTTTGGGGCTCAAAAAGGAACTGAACTGGGTTTCCTCACAAAGATCTGTTATGGGTGGAGCTGCCGATGTGAATTATTGCTCTTTGTCAGTTTAGTTGTCCGTTGACCCTGACAGAAACACAATCTCTCTGTCAATCAGTGAAAAGTGAAAGAAAATAGATGATCGCTTGTTTATTTTAATCCAAATTCTTAATCTTCTGCTTTTCAGATTATTATCCTCTCAGATTACTAATCTGCCATCTACAAAGGGCTGGATGATTTAAAATAAAGTTCTTTTCTTCGAGTTTTGATTTCAATAGGTTTTCTTTGCGAGCTTTCTTTTCTAAAAAAAATAATTACAAGTAGGAGTAAATAGAAGCTGTAAAACAAATGACATCACTCCAAACTATGGAAATAGATGCAGTGCATTGTGGGAAAAAAAATCCAGATCTTCCAAAAACTACAAATTTCATTAATAAATAAAATCGGTCTGTTGCCCTTCATGCACGTTTCCTCCTACTTTTGTTTTGACCGAATATCAAAGTGTAATTTCAGCCAACAAATCCTGGTTATTATGTGACGAGGCGTCAGCAGCAGCCTGTTCAAAGTCACTTCAACCCTGCAGTCTCCAGTGTCTTATCACATATATTAGCTCCCCCCTCCATTCATTATATGCCCTCCTTTTAGTTTTTGCTCTTATCTAATTTCTTAAACACTTACCTGTATACTAGGCTCCCGCTCTTCCGCTGTTGTTGAATCTAATTTTTGTAAACGCCGTCGCTCTTCTTTATCAAATCTGCACATGTAGCCTGTCTGCCCAGCCGGCGCTCACTCATCCCAATGTCATTTTGTAAACATGTCCTCTGTGAGTGCTCTTCCTCTTGTTTGTCAGTAAACATCTTCGGCCTGCCAGCTCTGCTCACGAAGCCAGTCCATGAAACGCGGATGTGGGCCTCGCTGCCTGACGACCGGACTGGCTCATTTTCTGTTCGGCTGCGTTTCTCTGCTTTCTTCCACCGGCTGCCATCAATTGCATTTAAGGTTTTAATCTAAGAAATCCTCTTTGTGTCATTTTCTTCTTCTGAAGCTGAGTCCAGTAAGTGCATTTGTGAAGTAGGAGGAACATTTTATGATTCCTCTTCAGACCATACATCAACAGAGGAGGGTGAGCACCAGTGAAATTGATGTCTCTTGCCTTTTCGAAGTACACTTGGTTAAGCTCTAAGCGGAAAAAAAAAAAAAAAAAAAAACTGGGACAGAAACGGCTCCCGTTGCATCTCATGTGGGGAGACTTGGCCCAGGGCGAACAGGACCAGGCAGAGAGCTCGTTCCTGAAGAAAATTCCCTCAAACCAACCAGCCGTGCGTCTCAAAACAACCAATCAGAGACTCCCAAGCTCTCCTGAAGCTCTCAAGTGGAAGCCTTTGTCTCCCAAACATTTAAAAATTTGACTGCATATATTTGTTGTCCTCTACTCACGAAGCTTCAAGATATTTTCACTTTTATTCAATTTAAGCTGTTAAGTAAGTGAAGAGCCTGTCTAAAAAATAGAGCCACTCCAATCAGACATGTCAGTATCTAATCTTGGTTTTCTTTTTAGTCTGATTTGCTGTGAAGGGTAGGTTAGTCATGAATGGCTTCCATTTAGCAATCTGCTTTAACTGGATGAAGCTTTTTTACTGGAAAGATCTAATTTATTAGAAGAAAAATGGAGCGGTGCTGTGGTGGTGCAGGGGCGAAGCACCATCCATATAAAGAGGCCTTAGTCCTGTCACAGGTTCCAGTCCCAACCTGATGATCTTTGCTGCATGTTTTCTCCTCTGTCATTACCCACTTTCTCTCAGGCAAAGCCTTTTTTTAAACTGATACGTAAAACTCTGGTTGCACAATATATCTGCATCAACATGGGTATCTGTTTTAGCAAATCAGTCCAACAAGTTAAACTGGGACTGATATAAATAGCCAGTGGTGGAATTCAGTTACATTTTTAATCAAATGTATTGCAGTGTATTTAAATAGTTCGTTGCATTTTAACCAAAATGCGATTAAGCAACATTTTTCAATTCAAAAACCTTTTTTTGTTGCTAAATTACTGAATAAATACGAAGCAACTGCAATAATATATGGGCTCTGGAGGTTGGTCCTAGTTTTCACATCTGTGCATCCCTATTTAAAACAATATTTAAAAACAATTACATGTCGGTAGAGTCTTTCTGTTTAAATGGCTAAATGATAGAACATATTTAATAAGGGTTAGTTATTGTGATAGGCATTAGAAATATAAGGAGCGATTCAAGTCACAGCAGGGTAATGTCCTTATAGACACACATGTATGTTTGTATTTCTTCCAAAAATCTTCAGAGGATTTAATTTTCTAATAAAACAGAGGGGAAGCAGGTGGAGGGGTGGCTGTCGGGCTTCAGGCAGGAAGAGCAACAGATCTAGATTCAAAACAAACAGCAGGTTTCTAATTTGTTTCAGGTTTTGCGTCTTTTTCACTTTGCTGCTGTTTTTAATGTTTGGGCCAAATTAATTCTTTCCATATTCAGCTGCCAACAACTTCAGGACGTCACATCTGAAGGATCTGATTGATCCTGGCTCGTTTCTGGATGTTTATTCGACTCCTTTCAAGAGTGACAGGAGTCTTTGATAATCCCTTGTTCGTGCCAAGATTAATCTTCATCAACATGAAAGAACCAGCTTGCCAATTATCTGTAAACGTTGTCCTTTTTTTCTTTTTCGTACTCCCTCAATAGTTCAGTGTCCAAGTTTTCTTTAAGTGGATGAGTTTGTGCATTGTACTCCCAACATAAACATCACCTTTGTGTTGCTGTGGGTAAAATAATAGCCGCGATTTCCCCGCCTCCTCCTCCCCGTCGCTATAGGAGATGTTTTCTATTTGTCAGGCTGCTCAGGCCTCCGGAGCTGTCAGCCCTCCTCAATGGACTCATAAAATTTGGCTGAAGGTACAACACCCACCGGTGTGCACTCTGGTGTTGTCACTGTTTGACTTCTTAATGTTATGAGCGGATCTGGCAGGGTCGCAGATTGTAATTACTGTTGTGAGTCATTCCTAAATCATTTTTGGAGAGCCTCAAAGTGGCTGAGAGGAGGAGGGAGACAAACAGCATCCCATAGAGAAGCATTTAAATGAAGCTTTTATGTTTGGTAATTTATAGAAAGGAAATACAATTAGAGAACAGACTCCGGGGATCGCCAACATGCCGCAGAGACGATGCTTAATTTCTGAGAAGTTCCTGCTCAAAGAAATGTCCTTGACTCACCTTGTCTATTCTCATATTTGATCTTCACAATTGAATGATGTAACGGTGACGGTTTTTTCTTTCAAGTACACCAAAACCTCCAAAACAGGAAGATGCGAGGTGAAATCAGGCATAAAAGTGAGAAGTGTACATTTTGAGAACTGGGCTGCAAGTAACATTGATTTTTGTAATTGATTATGTGGATGATTAATCAAGCAATTTGATTTTTTATTTTAGAAATTACACTTTTTCAGATTTTTCAATGGGCCTTTTTTAAACGATATTTGAGAAAAAAACAAACAAACATTGGCACAAATAAATAATCTAGTTCACTACAAACATCAGGTTTCTAAAGGAAATAAGGAACATTGTTCTGTACATTTTCATCCACCATCTGCAGAGAGGGTCTACAACAAAGGAAGAAAAAAAATCCTCTTCCGTCCAGTTCTCCTGATACCTGATCTCAATGAGGCAGAAGGACAGAAACATTGACAAAAACCCCTGGAACTGATCCTAAATTCACTGTTTATCAGCTGATGAAAATGCTGAATAGCTAATGTGTTAAACGTGATGCCGCTCTGATAAAAAAACCTGCCGACTTGTTTTTAAGTGGAAAACCTAAGGAGGTCTCCAGCCTCCAGCCATCTGTAATACTATAGACAGATGCTGCCAGTAGTTTTCCTGTTGTGACTGATCCGTGTGTTATCAAACTGCTGACTCAAAGCCTGTTATTGACTTCATAATTGCCTGGACCAGTAAAATGTAACAAGATCCTTTCATGTCTCATTAAGCTTTGTGTGCGTCTACGTCACAAATGAAGACATTACAATCCTTCACTCCCAGCTTGAAGCCGCTGACTGTAATGGCCTCACCAAGGACAAGCGGCTCCCGGCTGGAGGTGCGCGCTGTTTTTAGAAAACGCCTCGCTCTTTGCAGCGGTCCTGCTCGTGATTGCGCACGTCAGTAAATGTAAATGTCGTTTGTCATTCGGCGGCCCCGCAAAGCGTCCCGTTGTAGGAGCACTGATGTGCGTCACGCCGAGCCGCATCTGTGCCTCGTTCTGATGGCTTCCTGTAACGTACACGGGAACATCAAAGCCGCACCGCTGGGTTGAAGCAGAAAGCAAACAGCAAATCACGCAGCTCGCGGAGTGAGATGAGGAAAGCTCGATGGTGAATTCAGATCAGGGAACTCCGAGGAATGACGGGGGTTTCTGCAGATGAAGGGTGAGTTACTAAGGGAGGCCAGTAAAGATGTGATCATGCATACAATAGTGCTGGAGAAAGTTGTCCAAAAAAATACTACTTTAGATGCTTTTTTCCCCCTTTTTTGCTGCACATCCAACACTCCGTATCCTTTGGTTTAGAGCAAGAGTGTTCAAAGTGAACACCCTTGCTCAAATGACCCTTGCCAGGACCACTTGGGGCCCAATTCAAGAATTAAATAAATTTGGACAAAATTACAATTTTTAAATTAAAATCTATTTACAAAAATGTTAGACACATTTTTGTAAATAGATTTTCCAAGCTTTATGGTTTCCTTCATATACCATCTTGGCATTTTATCACACAAACATGAAGTATTAAACCCCAACATGCTGTTTAACAGGTTCAGGTAGATCAGTGTAGTATAATCTATTTCCCTTAAACTGAATCTATTTTTCTACAAATTACTTTCATGTAATTTGAAACAAAGCCAGATGCAACAGATTAATCATAAGACAATGGGAGACATCTTCTGCCTCTTGACAGTAGCATGTGTCATGATAGTCCTATTTTAGGCAGATCTTCCACAGCATACCTGTTTCTACATTGCGTCACCTTGACAGCCGCTACTTCTGATCTGCTCCACTTCACTCCCAATGATTGTGTTATGCTGTTTCAGAGAGTCGCTGGTATTAGCAGGTAAATCAAGTTTGTTTCTTTATTCCACTCCGTCAAGTTAGCAGAGCCCAATTAAATGCGAAGCTGAAGGGAACATGCTGATTAATGGCCGCCACCTTCAGCTCCACAGACGGAAGATGAAGACTCCTCGGTCTGCCGGGACATGAGCCAGAACTCTTGCTGTTTCTTCCAGTTGTTGTTTCCAGGTTTATGACGCATTGTTTAACAGCTAGGGGTAAATCAGTTGCGGCGCACTTTAAAATGAGACACTGACATTTGATCACATGTGTTAATGTCTCCGTCAGCTCATCTCCCATCTGTGGGAGCAGATTGTTCTGCTCAGAGGAATCGTAGAGGCTTGAAACGAGTTTCAGACTAACGGGTTCTTCTTGCTGCCATTTGTCTATAAAAAAAAATGCTTCATTTCAGTCAGATTGAGAATTTATTGTTGGGCTGTAACTTACGGTGGCCCAAAAGGATCAACAAAATGCGAAACTCACTGTGGCCTTTTTGTCAGCACACCAGTCACAAAACAACACCAAAAAGCCGCAACCTAAAAATCCCAAACACAACAAAAAACACAATACAACAAAGCCAAATCCACACCACAACACCAAAAGATCACCACACCAAACGAGACAATACAGCACTAAAATTAGACAACAATAACAAAAAGCCACACCACCAAAAAAAAAAAAACACATATCAACAAATCCACAATGTCACACAAAAAGTCACGATACAACAAAGCTACAAATAATGCAACAATAAAAGTATTTTGTGCCACCTAGAGACTTTTCTTTTCTTTCCTTCCTTTTCTTTTCACTGGAATTCACTAATCTAGTGAAACTTAGTGGGATGTTTCACTGGATTAGGAAACAATGGAGTCCAAATTTAAAAAGTATAAATATTCTCTGGTATGCATGAAAACAAATATAGAGATTTCATAGGCAAGTTATTATTGTTAGAAAATCAGTATAAAAGTTATTTATACTGATTAAGCTACAGCTTAACATTTATTAACATGTATTAAGCTGACATGAATATGTTGTTGTTACCCAGTAGTAGGCCATTCTCCATCATTGTCCAATGTAAGCAAATCCAATGCATCCTTTAAGGAGAATCTGCAGCCAGTGTCTGCTTTGCCTGCTGCAAATTCTTGACCAATATAAATTATTCTTTTACGTCTCTTTTTCGAGGTTTGAAATGCTGGCCTGTTAGCGTTGGCTTCTGTTGCCTTTGATTACTCATAAAAAACACTCGAAATTCCTCTACTGGTAGCAGTCAATGAAAAAATCGACCTGGACTCGACATTTCCCCGACCTTTAACTTACTTTACTGGCTCTTGAGAAGAAACATTACAAAAATCTCCCATTGTATGTCATGTTGCTATGACAGCGACTCAATTGCATTTACTATAGAAGTTAAGATGGAACAATAATCTCTTTTTTAAATGATATATACTTACTGGGCTAAATACTGTATATCAGTAAGAGATGGATTTTTGTTCATGAAGTGTGTTGTCATAAAATAAATCGATATCTTCGTTCCCACTTTTCCTTTCCTGAGTCGCCCTGTCGTCATGGTGGTGGATGGCATCCAGAATCATCTGTTTGTCATTCCCGTTTCCTTTTCTGTGCTCTTGCTGTCTGAAGATCCAACTGTCAAGTGCGCACCCTTTAAAAAGCAAACATCATGCAAATCATCGCAAACACTGAAGAGTGCTTAAATTTTAATGCAAATACGTGGGTAACTACAAAGCAGCAGTGCAAAAATCAGCAGGATGCGCAGCCATCGGGGAAATGTCAGAGCTGTAGCAGAGGCTTGTGAGTTCATAGCTCAGAGCACTACAAACAAATATTCATAAATAGCTATTCCAAATGCAATTTTTCAGATGGCATAAATTAACCAAACAACAAATGTTCCAGCACTGTGTCCAAGCTGTAAATCATGCTGCAGTTCGCCGATTGAAGGTAAAAATACGTTGAGTAATAGCTCAGAAATAAAATGTGATTAAGTTTAAGAGATTTCATGAAGATGGTAATAATATTTTCCTCTTATTTTTGATCTGTCATAATTTGTGGGATGAGATGATGAGGAAGACGCGGTGGACCCAGGTACGGAGAACAATTTAATGATGATCTAATGATGAACAAGCACAAATAATCCAGGCAGCACAGGTGAGCAGAAGGCTGGGAGCTCAGAACTGGTAACGCTGGTGCTATTGACACAACTACAGGCAGAACAGACGACAGACAAGACAAGGACGAGATACACATTCTAGCTGCCTGTGCTGCAGTGCAGATGCCAGCTTGTGTAAAACTAAAACATGTACAATTGTTTTTTTTATGGTGACCAGTAGGAAGGACGTTATTGGAATTGATTTGATTAAAGTCTTTTATTGACATTTGCGATGAAAACATGGATTTCACACCAGGTGTTGCTAAAAGGTGCCATCATTACCCATATGAAGCATATTGTTAAATGTTAGAGAGGTTAATAATATTCATTAAATATTCATAAAATTAAAGCCATAATGATAAAAGTTTGAGATAATTTTTTTTGTCATTTACAGGTCTTAATTTTATATCCCAGCGGTGTTAAAAAGTTTTAAATCTAACTCACGTCAACTAGGAGTCCTAATTAACCATATTAACTCTCGACCATCTTTTACATCAACCCGTCTCACCTCTATGCAAATGTTTTCATTTCCTTCAGCTCTATCATTCCGTCTGTGTCTGTTGATGCAAATTAACAAAGAAATAATCATAATTTAAATAAATGAGCATCTAGTGATGCCAGTAAACGGTGGCCTGCTGCGATTGTGCATTATGTAATTTCTGGTTCCGTGGTTCCTTACTGTGGTCTTTGATGAGCGGAGGCATAGGGTTTAAATATGTTTCACAGCTGGATGCTAATTAACAGATTGTAGGATCAAAAGGTCAAAAGTTGAGGTTATAAACTCAGTTTCTCATTAGAATAAATCCATTTATATTTCAGTGTGAGTTTGAACTGGCTGAATCGTGTTTTTGAAGTTTGTTGTCCACAGAGAGAACGACCATATTAACCCATCCGACTCTCATGGTTCATGCAGCGCAACATGCAGCCTGTGTGTTTGGATGATATGGATGAATATTTCTCATCCTGTTTGTTTTTTGTGAATATTAATGGAGATGCACCATTTGTTCTGTGAAGAAGATATTCTTTATTCTAAATATATTGAACACTACATTTTATGTTGGACAGTAGCAATAAATTTGTGAAAATTTCCTGTATGAAAACAAACTTGTTTTTGGGAGTCATGTTACTTTTGTGGCTCTTTTTTTTTTTTCTGCAACAAAAGCAAAAATGGCTCTCAAGTAGGCTTGTCACAATAACTCATTTTACTGGATGATAAATTGTCAAAGTGATTATTTTGATAAAAAATATTGGTGTTTAGAGACCATTTTCAATAATATATTGAAAGGTTTGCCGCCTGAAAACCCATTAAATAAATAAACCTCATAGTGGTGTCTTTTTGATGTGGATATTATCTCCAAATTAAAACACAACAACCAAAAATAATAAAAGAAATATAAACCACAAGCAACCCAAACCATAAATAAAATGGACTATAAACAAAAAAAATCCCTTAAAAAATTTTAATATTCAAAATGAAAATGATCCGGATAGTTTTAACTTATCATGTGATTAATTGATTAATTACTTATTGTGACAGGCTTATTTGGGCTAGGTTCAATTTCGGTTTCCTCCTGTCACATGCCGATGTGCCCCTGGGCAAGGCAATAAAGCCCAAGTTGCCAACCGATCTGTGTATCGGAGTATAACTGTGTGTGTGATAGTGAGTGTGAATGGGTGAATGTGACTCTAGTGTAAAGGGCTCTTAGTAGAAACAAAAGCTCTTCCAAATCAGTTTAACTTAAAATATAAATATGTGTGTATATTGTTCCAGGTTCTGGTTCCAACTGTCCATGAGGCATTCTGATAAAAAAAATATATATGTATTTATATATATATAAATACATATATATTTTGTGTGTGTGTGTGTGTATTTTTCCAGTTCTGACTTCAACTTTTTGGTGCTTTCAACACAACAAGTTCTGTTCTGACTTCCCAATTTCGCCTTAATGTCAGCAGTTTGGTGACTTTATCAGTTTTCTTTTACAACAAAGCAGTCAGAGTGAAATGAAGCAACAAAATGTTGGGCTTCGTTTGGTTGAAGTGTCTCTCCAGAGCATGTGAAGCCAGAACACCAGTGTGTGAAGGGACTGCAAACTGACTTTCTAAGAAACCAACAATGAGAACACGAATAAAGGAAAAAAGCTTTGAATTTAGATTGCATTGGAGAAAAAGCTCAACTATGAGCCATGTTGGCTGTAAAAAGCTCTAGATCTGAGAACAGATAAGAAGTAGAGAAATTCAAGTAAAACATTAAATTCCTGGAACAACAACCTGAAAGGAAAACCTGACTGGCTCAGGAAAATGGCTTTGCTGAATGTAGTCAGATTTGGGGTTTTCCGCTCTCTTAAGAGAGAGCAGACAGAAAATGGGGGTTCTGTGTGGTGGCTATTGGATCAGTATATTTCATTCTCTTTAAGTGAGGAGGTGGAGGCAAGGTGGGAGGACAGGGGGTGGAGTGGGTGGGGTTGCTGCATCTCCTATGGGGTCAGTTCTGCTGAACATGGATGCAACTGGTTTGGGTCAAGGGTTAAGAAACATTCTTCACATCATTTGTTCATCTATCTTATTGTCCATCCATCCATCCATCCATCCATCCATCCATCCATCCATCCATCCATCCATCCATCCATCCATCCATCCATCCATCCATCCATCCATCCATCCATCCATCCATCCATCCATCCATCCATCCATCCATCCATCCATTTGCAACACATCACTGCTTTTACAGCTGGTTGTTGCTGTATCAGTTCAATGACTGTGAATCCCTTTCTAAGCACCAATCAATGCCAGTGTGTGTTTGTATATTTGTGGCTATTTATGAAAAAATAAAACCATCAGTGAGTTGTTTATCTTTTTTTTTTTTTTTTTTTTTTTTTTTAAATAAACCAGATTATAGATCCGTAGACAGCAGCCTGACTCCAAGATTGGCTTATTTGGATTTTAAGTTTAATGTGACATTAAAAAAAAAAGATACAAAACATATTTGACTTTCTGCATGATAGCCATAATGCTTCCCCTGCTGTTGAACACATTTGTTTGGATTTTCTCCTTAAGCTTGCCGAAGGACAGCTGCTGGACAAGGACTGAGAAATATGCATTTGTCAACTTTTTCATTCTCTAGCCCTGGTAAACAACAGAAGGCATCTTTGTTAGCTTTGTTTAGCTTTGGCTTGATTAAGTTGTATAAAATTAAGGAAATTGCAGGACACAGTTGGCTTTTTATTCATCTAATTTTATGAAAGGACAGGAAGCATATCCCGAGATAAGTGCAGCTGCTGCTATGATTTGTTATTTCCAAAGTGGCGCGCTGCCAAAGACTGGAGTACCTGACAGAGAGAGAGAGAGAAACAGAGAGAGAGGAGCTTCTGGCTGCTGTGCTCTAAACCATATATTTACTGCTGGGTGCAGAAGCAGCCTTTGACAGTTTTATGCACTTATCAAGGTCAAACTCTGGATCTCATTTGAGGACTGTGCTTACTTTAGCTATCCCTGCAGATTACAGATTAACTCAAAGATTAAGACTCTGGAAATGGAGAATTGTGGCAAATTGGTAAAAGAAGGTGGAAAGAGTAGATTAAGGTTTTCGCACCAGTGTGCCTTTACTCAACGATTTAAAGACGCATCTTTTTTTTTTTTTCTGGAGCTCTGCATGAATATTAAACGGCTAAGGTCGAGCAGAAAACCTTGGAGGCGATGGCAGCACCTCTGATCATGTATGAGGCTGCTATTTCTAATGAGTGTGAGGAGAGGTTAGCAAAAGGCTGAGGAGTCACTGATCTGAGCGATATGGACACGCCTGTCCAGGAGAAACGCCTGTCCAGGAGAATATATGTGTAGCTCTGATATAGCTCTGATCTTTAGCTCACGCATTAGCTGGCGCTCCTTGATTCATTTTATTAGGGCTTCAGCATGAGTCTGCCAGGAGGTCTTTGTGTCCAAGAGCTGAAGTGACCTTTGATTTCTCTTAAATGAGGAAGAAAGTGAACCAGTGAATTAAGACAAGGTTGGGAGTGTCCAACTCTTCACTGTGCCTTTCTTTTTTGTTTTGATTGTTTCATTATTTTTCGTGGTCCATTATAAACTTAGATTTAGCTCTATCAAGCCACTTAGGTAAATTTACAGAATTAGGTAAAACACAGAAATCTGATTGTGGTTGCTTTGATTAGTAGCATGAAGAGCCACGTGGAACAAAAAAAAAAAAAAAAAAAAAACTTATTTCAACAAAAAATCTGAACTGAGCATCAAGACCTGCTGTGTAAACATAGCCAGTGTGTCAGAGAATTAAGACGGTTCTGAAAGCAAATGAGTGTCCAGCGTGATGCTGACAGGAAGTAACGAGAGTAAACAATCACTGCAAAAAGAAGCAATACTTATTTGAAAGCTGCTTGGTTAATTTTTTTTTTTTTTTTTTGAAGAGTCATGTTTTTGAACTCTTTCCATTTTGACTTATTTACCAAATAAGTGTTTGGATGTTTGGTGTGTATTTTTTTACACTTGAATTTAGATTCAAATAACTGTTGAAACTGTTAAAAATTATTGATTGGTTATGAATTTTAATAGAAAGTGTGCTTTCTTTTTGCTATGACTGTAGTAACTAAAAAATAAAACTCTACTGCCATGCTGTACCGTAATCTCTCTGGAGTTTACGGTACACAACCATCATCAACATGTCTGACTTATACTGGTGAATGAGTGACAGGCTTATATATTATTGATTAGAAACTTTTGAGGAGGTAGATGCAGTCAGGCAGGGAGCAGGACGGTGTATTTGCAGGGTTAGTCTGGCAGTAAAGCCTTTTCCAGAAATACATCTGCATTCAAACTAAAAACTGCACATTTAGTGCAACTTCAGGGACTTTGGTTTAATAGCCTATAGGATAAAATACATTTTCTGCTAGCTCCCTCACTCATTGCAGCCGTACGCTCCTCCATCACCCATTGTTACACCTTTTGCTATGGTGGTTAGTGAGGCGCAGCACCAATTACGGCCTGCCTCACCCACCGCAAACTTCTCGGCTCACTCCCCTCTCGCCTGCCTGCATTGTCTCGGAGAAAAAAGGCTTTTTGGATTGTAATTCTTCCTTCAGAGGAGCAGGAATTAGGACTCCTCCACAGGCTCTTACAGTGCACAAATGACAAGATGTCTTCCCCTGTGATCACAAAGGCATCAACTAGTGCAAAGGAACCCTGGGAAAGCGGGGTTATTAGTAGATGTCATATTTTAGGCGCTAAGTGGGACAGAAAGGTGTTGAGCTAAATTTGCAAGGCTGGAAGCTAACCCTATTAGTTTGAATGACGGGGGGGATGCAGTGAGGGGGGTAACGCACACTGTAGGTAATCGGTCTCAAATCATTTTGCTTTGGCAGATTTATTTGTCAAACATCTCAGTCGGAGTAAGAGCGTTATTTATGATTGAGCTGCTGCAGATTTCAGGTTTCAATTGTGTACTCTTCCAACAGGAAGTAGCATTTTTCTGCCTTTCTTAGCTCTTTAGCGGGTAATCAGGACACAGCAAATACTGTGCAAAAACAAACAAAAGGGCATTTTAAGATTGTGGATTGACATTCATAACAAACTGAGTCATGAGGACAATTTCTTGACTCCAATTTTTCTTCCTCTTACTGTTGTGTTCAAGTATGAGCTCATGAATTCAGTCTAGAGATTGTCTATCAATGTGTAGCTACATTTAAAAACATCAGTATTAGTTTTGCATTTTGCACAAAAAGTACAAATTCTTTAAAATATCAGTCCAATGCTAACTGTGACTCCATGCAACAATATTCAATTTGTGGGTTTTAGTTCACAGAGGCTGATAATTATACAAACAGGCCGAATACTCACAATAACTTAAATATAACTTAACTTAAACTTAAACTTAATAGATGATGTTAAAGATCGTCACGCCAGAAAATGTTGTCAGAAAATTTCACATTTTACACGACTTGGTTAAAGTATTTGGAAGCTGTTTCTAAGCAAGTACAGACTCCAAATGCCTAAGATCTGGAATAAAACACTGTGTGCCCATTAGGTGAAAATAAGCTGGTGGAAATGGACACGTTAGCTGGATTAAAATCTGCATCTGCCCAAACGATGAGTCAAATCTAATCAGATGGAGCAAAAGCCGGGCTGTTTTTTTTCCATAAAGCTCACCGTTGTCACTGAAGAAAAGTGTGAAGTTTCACAAACCAGACCCGTACAAGTCTGACATCATTCAAACTTTCTAAATGTCATCGACAAAGAAGAACAGGAGCTCAGTAATAAACAGGAGGTTTTAACCAAGCAGGACGCACTGGTATATAGGAGGTTAAAACAGTCCAAGAAGTACATTTGATAAAAGCAAAACCTTAAAGCTTCTGAATTGAGATCTTTGTTTAATAGCACAGAAGCTACTAGCATTGTAATCGCATCAGTCTGGGATATTAGCAGCAATAACTCTGGTGATTAAACAGGGCCTATTTTGGTCCTAATAGCTTTATTAGCAAGGCCATTTATGCAAGGTCAATCTCACACTGGCTTTATTACCCCATAACTAGAAACACTGCCTCCAGCATGGACGTCACCGGAGCTCCGTTCCAGCATTTTGCTCTCTCAATTAGCCCATACATATTTTGTATCTTCTAAAACAACTAAAAAGATCTTAAAGTTGATGTAAAAACCTTTAAGGTTTTCATTCCTCATGTTCAGTTCAAAAATATTAGAGGGAAATTAAATGTTGTAACTCATAACATCCAAGTCTATGAAAAGAAAATGTCAATAAAATAAGATTTTGCATGTTTTAATTTAAAAAATGCTAAGAGTTCTTTCAACTACCATTTCATCTTAAGCGGTGAGAAGTTTGGAGCCCTCTATGTTTAGTCAAACTGAAGAAAACTTCTAAATCTGCAGAAATTTCTGTCTAATTCTGTATTTCTTTGATCCAATTCGCTTTTTTTTTTTTTAGAATATCGCCGGAGGGAAACGTTAGGACTAAAGCAGAGCTGTCCACCTCGTTCTCAAATCTGACAATATTTTTCTTCCACTTGATAGGTGCAATCAGGACCAACCTCAGCCAAAATAATTGCCTCTTTAGCCGGCCCATTGAGGATTTTCAATCAGGACGTGATTGCATTGTAATCACCGTCTCTGTTTTTTTTTTTTTTTTCTACACATTCTACAAAGTAAATATGTCCCCGTTTGGCAGCCAGCGGAATAATTAAACCGAAAAATATCCTTTTAAAAATTTCTTTTCATGTCCGGAGCCCAACGTGGGCAAAGCCACTCATTTGTTCTGTCAGATTTCCTTCCCCATCTTTAAACACCATCAGCTCTGTTTCTTTCTATTAATGAATAATAATCATTTCTTTTTGTCTCGTTATGACAACTGGATTTAATTATATGTCCACAGGAGACACACTTGTACTGCTTGTCATTTTAATCATTCCAATCATTCACTTTGAAATCAGCTTATATGTAGGGATTATCTTTTTCTTTCTCGAAGCTACTTTCCAATTAAGAGCTACGTCTTGTAGCTTGTGCAGCTCTCCGTACTGTTCTGCTCTCTTGCCTTCGTGTCTGAAGACTTGGAACGTCTGTAGCTGAGGTGTTGATAAAAGCGCCTGCTTGCTGGCTGTGTAGTGAGCAGATGTAAAACACATAGCGCAACAGGAGCCAGGATCCCTGAGCCGTGATATTTTCTGCCCCAGCACATCTTCTCCACGGAGCCTTCTGGCACATCTCTGTCCTCTTTGAAGCCTCTCCACTATTGATCATGAGCAGCAGAAGCTATTGAATGCAGATGTGGCTGCAGTCAGGAAAAAGGCAGCCTGCAGCTGCTGCCACAGTAAAAGACAACAGGGTGTCTGTTCGGCGTGTGGATTTTGCCACCTTTGTTAAAGCGGCATAAACAGCAGACCCTCCACTCCCACCGCAGCCGTCGTCGAGCAGCGAAGGTGGAAAACATTAGGTCCTCTCGACTAGAGATCTTTATTAAGTTTATTTGTACAACATATTTCAACAACAATACAGTTCAAAGTGCTTTACGCCATAAAAACATCATCCAGTCATCAACTGCAATAAACATTATCTTTTCCAAAAGCCATACACATCAGATATGTTGTAGCATCAAACATGTAGGTTTTTAGCCTTGATTTAGAGGAACTACGTCTTTCAGCTGTTTTACAGTTTTCTGGAAGTTTGTTCCAGATTCGTGGTGCATAGAATGCATTTCTCCATGTTTGGTTCTGGATGCAGAGCAGACCAGAACCAGAGGACCTGAGAGGTCTGGAAGGTTGAGACAACAGCAGCACATCTTCAGTTTATTTTGGCTCTAAGCTGTTCAGCCAACATCATTACCTTAAGGGGGATATATTATGCAAATTACGCATCTTGTATGTTTTTTGACTTCTTTGAGTATCTACTGCTTCTATAAACAGCCAAGTCACTTAAAGAAACACCCTGCTTGTCAATGTTTTTAGTTTCTGGAAAATGAGCCATTTCAAAAACCTTCCTAATATTACGTCACAAATCAGTATGCACCATCCCTCACCTAGCAACCCTTGCTAAGCTCAGCCTCATTACCTAGTAACCCCAGCTGAACTTGGGCACTTTCACTCAGCTGGTTTTACCACTGTATGTGGTGTACAATGGCTGCTGGAAAAGACAGCCGACTAAGAATGCAGCATTTGATTTCTGGGTGTTATGAACCTACTTGCTGCATTCTTGTTAGCTGTGCAGGAAACTTTTGCTTTTCAAAGACGAAAAGTTGTTTAATTGTTTTCAGCAATTTTTACATGTGAGTGTAAATGTTGAGTTGTGTGGTTTTGGCCAGCAGCAGCTTATTTGGATTTAAAGTGATAACACTCCTTCCATCCATCCATTATCTGTTCACCCTTGTCCCTAATGGGGTCAGGAGTTAACACTCCTTAAAACAGCTAATTTTCAAAGGAATTCAAAATAGACAGAACTGATCAGACTGAAAGAATGATTTTGTGCAAAAAATGTAATGAACATGTTTTGTATAGTTCAAAGACCTATCCTAATCTGTTCAAGGGACCTTGTCTGTGTGGGATTTTGTTTTCTTTTCTCCTTTTTAAAAAAAGAAGAAAAATCCTTTGTGGATCTGATTTGGTGGACTTACACACCTGACTCATATTTCCAGGAGAAGAAATTGTCAGCCATGACTCATGATGTTTGTTATACCCATTAAGTTGTGTAATTTGAATGTTTGCCCCGGTAGCTGTTGAATCTGTTTCTGGATTTGGCCGATGGATGTAGCAATTATTCAGAACATTCTCCCCTCCAACAGAGCACCTGGTTAGACATCCAGCAGCCTTTTAAATAAGTCGGTTTCTTTCTGTGACATTTAGTCGATCTGCTGCTCCACCCCACCCCAACTGCAGGCCCAGAAGAGAAATCGCTCTGCAGCAGTGTAATAATCAGAGAATGGAGTGTGCTCCAAATTTAGGGGCAGCTAATTAAACTCGATGTGGTAGCCAGCGTGTCAGTCTGCCCAGGGCCGGGGAGAGGACCGGGTTGCTCTGCAGCTGACAGGGACGTGAATGAGGGATCATTTTGTTGATCCTTATACAATCATCTGTGACGTAAATACTTTAAATATTGGCAACAGTTGCTGAAGCTGCACTTCTTACCATGGCATCCTCACCGCAGAGTTTTAGAACGGGCAAGTATCCAAAATAATCTGGACTCATCCAGTTCTGCCAGTGACAACTACCCAGAATTCATTGCGGCTATTTTTATTGATGCATAATAACTTTTTGTCTTTTAACTTTTCCTTTATGTTTGTTTTTAGATAAACATTGCCTTTATATATTGTTTAACTGTGAGTTCAGCTGTGACTATGACAACATATATATATATATATATATACATTCTTCAAGTCCCTCCATTTTTTTGTGAGTCTGTGAACATAAAGATTTATGCAAAATCAACAGATTCTCAGTCAGATTGATTAAAACCTATCTACAAGTGACAGTATTTTTCTTACATTTGCTATGCTGCCTCAGCCTTACTTAATGTCAAGTTATAGTCCATGATTAATATGGTGAGTAACAACAATCGAGTTATTTAAAGAATACAAATGTTTGGGTAAAGTAATCCCACACATTTGACACTTTTTGTTTCTTTCATTGCGGCACTTTCTGCCCCTTGTTCTCTCCATAGCCGCTAATAGCGCTTAGCATTCATCAATAGCTCATTGTTGGACATGAAAGCTTTGCAATGCAAATAATCACCCAATATCTGGAAAAGTGAAGTATAACTTACATTTTTTTTTCAAATCCTTCTATGAATCATTAAAGCAAAGAGCTAATGTTCTACATGGGCAATAGCTGCATCTCCAGTACAAATGTGTGCAAAACTTTGTCGCTAATATCAAAAAAAGTGCTGATCATGTGACTCAAGTGATACAGAAAAATTTTCCATTACAGATTTGCAAAATCAATTTCGATAAGAAAAAGAATCACCTCATAACGCAAAAACATTTTATTGAAAAACAAGTTTTTTCTAAATTAGAATGTTTTAACTAAAAAAATGTATATTTGGAATTCGAATTGGAAACACCGGTAGTGCCCCATTTTCTCATGAACTGCCATCATGACATGTTCCACTCTCTGTGAGATTCACTGATTTATTTTTAGTTTTTATTTTTATCTCTGAGGATATCCTGGTTTGGATAGAGATCGTCTAATTACTCGGATGCTTTTGGCCATTTTTAGCCACTGAAAACACATACTGGTTTAAACTCTGATGGACAAACTTCACAAAGTTCTGAGCATCCCAAGAAACGGCATCTGGACTCGAGCTTCGAATGCCGCCGAGGTCGACTTCTCTCAGGTCAAGAGAAAGGAAAGTGCTAATTTAAACAGTGTTTCTCACCGAGGGAGAAGCCGCTTATGAAACCAGGTGTTGTAGCCTTTCCGAAAGCTAAACTTCCACACCTCCAGTCGTCCATCATGGGACACTGAAGCCGTCAAATAAAACCTCCAAGTAATGAAATTCCTTCAGGGTTGGCAGCTCTGTAAGGTGGCCTGACCCACACCATCTGCTCGGTCCCCGAGGCGGGTTCAGGAAATATTTGCTCTTCATCTGATGCATTAATTAGCATAAAAATGACTCGGGGTGAAAAACTGGCTATAAATAAATCTAAAGTCATATATGTTCACAGGCTGTCGCTTGGCTATTGTTGGCAAATATCCCTGGATTGTTTTGCTGTTTTTACATAAGTTGATTCCAGAGTCGTAAGTGAGTAAATTCTGCTCTCAAATAAAACTTCAAATGAATCGCCATCTTTATGTCTGCACGACAAACACCAAACCGGTTGGCATGGTTACCAAATTAAGAGCTTAAACAAGTGTGAGTCATGCGGCTGCAACCAGACAGCAAAAATCCTGAGTTTATTGGCAATATAAATAGGAATATTTCTATAAATATACTGAAAGTTAAGCGAGCGCCGGGGATCATTTCATCGCTCTTCATCGAGTTTTGAAGTGGTGGCTGGTTCTGAAAAGCGTCTGGTGGGTGTTGAGTGGCGTTTTAGCTGACTGATGAGGTTGGCAGCGGTTCTCTGTTGGTACCGTTGAAGATCTCGTCGTATGGAGCGAGCAGCGCCGCACTCAGACTGAAAAATCATTCATTTTAACAAACGGCTCCAAGCGCCTGGTGTTTGGGACGCTTAGTGGGGTCATCAAACTGGTTCCATTTCCTGCCTGCCTGCCTGCCTGCCTTACTATCTGTCTGCATTATTTAGTCCTTCTTTCCTTTCTCCCTTGATTTCTTCCTACCTGCCTGCCTTCATATGTCTTTACTTCCTGCATTTTTTTTCCTTTCTGTGTTCCTTCCTTTCCTTTCCCTTCCCTTCTTTCTTCTACATTCCTTCCATCCTTCCTTCTTTTTCTTTCTTTCTCTCTCTTCTCTTCTTTTTCCTTCCTTCCCTTACTTCTAGGCAGCTGTTTGTAGAAATAACCAAACAAATCCACTATAATTTTGTGGATTTCTAAATATTTGTATTTCTGTCTAATAGACCCCTCCCCCGTCCAGTAAATCTCTTTTAAAGCATCATTGCTATTTCTACCATCAGCCTGTCAGAAGGTGAGAGTGGCCGCTGCCTGCAGGTAGGACGCTGCCATTACAGCGAGGAGTGTAACTCGATTGTCAATTTGTACGGCAGCGAGTCTCTGCCAGCCTCTCTACAAGACTCTCAGTAAGGGAAAATGACAACTCGTGACCTCTGAACCCCACTGAAGGCAGGCGGCGACTCCCTCATGGACCTCATTAAAACGGGATGTTAGAAACCTACGGTGGAGGAGCAGAGCGAGGAATCCGCAGTGCAAAGAGACTAATGAGCAAAATCATCATGAAATGTCTTATTCATTAAGTTCTCAGGAGTGCCGGTGCGGCTTCGCCATTAGAGCGCTCCTTTTCCTAAAGATCCTCTAATTTAGAGGATGGCTGAGGAGTCCTGCTGCCTCCTTTTGGACAACCACGTCTTGGATCTAATCCGACTGAACTGAAGTTCAAGTAGAGCCTGTCCACGTCTCCATAAACAGTCTTAAATTCATGTATCTGAAATTAAAATCTTAAAACTTAATTGGAAAAAATATGCAAGTTAAATTTTGGTGTTGGATTATTTCATCTCATATATTCTGTGAAGTTAATTTTTTTTTTTGTGGGACTTTTGTCAGGCAAAAGTTTGAGCCGCATGTCGGGCTGCAACTGTTGATTACTTAATCAATTAATGTATTGATTATTCTGGCGATTAATCAGATAAAAATTCTGCACGTTCTGCAGATTTTTCATTTAAGCCGTTTTATACAAATTTGTAATTTATAAATTTATATTGTTGGTTAATTTCCTTTTTAAATGGGGAAATAAACATTTTGAGGCCTAAAGTGCAATAACAGCATTCTTTTATCTGATTTGATTATTTTCACTGAAGGATGCATGTGCAGCTAAAATATGCTACCTTTCCACTTAACTTATCATTACAGTGTAGGGCTGATATGTTTTTCCATTAATAGGTTCTGGGTAAAATTATTTAGACAAATTAGGGTCTTTATATCTTCAATGGAAACTATATTACTTGAATGCTTTTGGCTTAATTACTGCTCTGTGTGAGTTAGTATTCCACCAAAATGCTTCTTTTGAGACTGTATACTCTGGTTAATGATTTATTACTAAATTAGTTGATTATTTCCATAATTGACTCATCATGAATAATCTGATTAATAATTTCAACACTAGCTCATTGCGTCTATGTAAATTTATTGTCAGTCGGCTGGGCAACGTTTAGCTTTGCCACTGGCTCACTTCTGTCAACCCGTATGATGTTATGTGCATTCTGGGGAAAAAAAAGCTTGTCGTTATACAAAATACTCAGTTTTCTTTTGATACAGGTCTTAAATTTCATTTGGAATGACCTTTAACCTCCATGTTTTAAGTTTTCTAAAGCTGCTCCTCTGCTTTTCACACCCAAGACGGATTATACTGCCATTGAGTACAGTCTTTATGTTCCAGGGAAATTAATCAACAATCACAACGAACCCCACAAATGAGCGGAGAGGCGTGTCATTAGTAAAAATCAAACACTGATAATCATCACTATTGCAAACTTCCTACTTATCATGCTGACTTTGATCTGTTGGATCATTACCCACCGGTGATTCAGGCTCTTTCCAGAGATCCGTATCTGCCAGGGAGAGCCTGATCCATTACCGCTCTGTGTACGCCGGCTATCAAACGCCGCCTCATTACATTCAGTTAAAACACTGAAATGGATTCTCAGCATGTGGCGCGTCGAGCTGCCGCTCAGCACCATTACATAAATAAACAGAATCCAGGAGTTTTAATGGCTGAGGTGTCAGTGTCCGTTGGCGACATACAGGTGACCGACTCGAAATGCTCACTCCCTTGATTGAACATAAAGTCTGTTGACTTCAGACTTTATAGAAAATATATCATAAATGCACTTAGTTGAAGGTTGGTTTGGGGTAAACCTGAAGTTTGAGGGAGCTGATTTAAAAGCCTAGTTTCCTCAGTAAAGGCATGAAAACAGATGGACTGTGAGCAGAAAAGTGGGATGCCTGGTCTGGCTGCCTGAAGGAACTCCCATTGGTTAACTTTCATTTACAAGGCATTACTTGGACTCCTTCATACTCCATTTGCACTGAGAAATGTTGACTTTTCTCATATGATTTGCTGCTCCGTTCCGCGATTTGGCTTGGATAAGAAGGCTTTCATTCATTCTACTTCCTCTTCTTGGAGTGTACTACAAAAAACTTTGAGATTAAATTTATCTTTTGTTGGTTCTTTTATGTCCAAACCAAATGTTGTTGAGATTGATTTAATGACTTGTTCCTGTTTATTATAGCTTGACATTTTCTTCTAACTCTGTAACTTGTGTTGTATTTGTTACTGCCTCTTGGACAGTACTTCCTTGAAAAATAGGTTTATAGTCTCAATTTGTTTTTGTTTTGGTAAAATAAAAAAATAAATAAATGTACGTTAGGTTTTTGAGACTGACATTTTCAGATATTTCTATCTGTTCAGTGGTTGGGTTATGATCAATGATGATGGACGGACAGATGGACATCTGCTCTAATCTTCCTTCATTTTTGACTCATTGCATCAGGAGATGAAGACACTCTTAATGCTGCATTAGCCACACCTGCAGCTCTCCTGTCTGCTCCTTATTGTTCCTTTCCCGGCAGATGAATTGAACTTCATCAACTTCAGGTGTGTCATGTGACCCTGAAATGAAAGCAGTTCAGTTTTTCTTCCTGCCAATATGTCACTCAGCTCCCTTCAGGAAGCCTAATATGCTTTCCTTCTGAGCCCCACTGCAGCCATTTTATCCCACTCCACCCACTGCAGCATTTCATCTTCCCACCGTCACTTCTTTTGAAGAAAGGCCCTTTTAAGTGATTTGAACGTAAAGAATTTGACATGTGAGCGTGTTATGAGTCGGGCGACAGGTCGCCATGGATTTGTTCTACACATGGCTAATTGACGCCACAGAGTTGGGAAAACCACCAACTCTGGTGTGGATGGGAGATAATGGAGAGTGATACACCCAGCATCCTCTCTCCAGACACCCTGCATAATTGCATGTTGCTATGCAACTGAATGTATCCTCCGCTATGAATTATCTCTGTGTCAGTAGAAAGTTAAGAAAAGAAAAGATCTGCTTTGCATATGAATTGCCTTGTATCCCCGATAGCTGCATTATCAATCAACCCATATATCTGAGAAGGAACATGACTTGCTTGATTTCACACATGCAGGCAAGTAGCAAAAGGAAATAATTCTTCTTTTGAGGGACGACGTTACCAACTGGCAGCTGGATGTGTCTCTACACCAACATACCGTTCTGTTTTATCCTGATGTGACACATGCAGCACTGCTTTATGCTTCCGAAACATAATCTGCAAATCAACAAATATGTTCAATGGAATATTATGGTTTTTCTGGTTCAATATTCAATAGGCAACATTTAGAGCTGAAGGAAAAATGTCTGGACCCGTGGTTAAATAGCTGTCTTGTTGTAAGCTAGAGATGGGCACAGACATGGACGCCATCACAACCTTCGCAAGCTGGGGGATTTTCCCTAATTCCTTTTAATTAAAGGTGACCTATTATGCTAGGATAGGTCTATGGCCTAGACAAAACATGTTCATTACATTTTGTGCACAAAATCCTTTTTAGATAATGAGATTTGAGTCTGCTCAGTTCTGCCTAGTTTGAGCTCCTTACACAATGAGCTGTTTTAGGGCTTTGTTGCTTAAAATCCAAATAAGCTACTGATGGCCACGCCCCACTACTCAACAGTAACACTTGCATGTGAAAATGGCTGCAAGCAGATGCATCTTTGAAAAGCATTAGTAGAACCTCCGGCGCAACCAATAAGAAAGCAGCAAGTGGCATCTGGTTGATAAGTGAACAACACACTTGTCTTTTCCAGCAGCCATTGTACAGCGCAAGAAAAATCAGCTGACAAACTTTGCAGAGCTCCATTTAGGTTGCTAGGTAAAATAGCGCAGTGTGATGTTTTTGTGTCATTTTCCAGACAGAAAGAAACATTGAACTTAATGCCAAAAATAACTGGGCTTCTATTAGAAGCATTAGTAACCCAAATGGAAGTATACAATTGTTTAAAATGTGAATTTTGTTTAAAAAAAAAAAAAAAAGCCTCCTAAAATATTAAGTTACTGTGCTCAATGATTGTGATTAAATATTAAATCATCCACTAACTGCAGGGAAGCTAAACAAGCAAATGAACTGTTTCTAAGTTAAAACAATTACTTCTTATACATGTATGCATTGTTGTATACCATGAACGTATTATCACATTGTTTCACTCAACGTTCTCATACCGCCTGACTCTCATTTGACCTGTTTTAAGTGTCAGTAACCTACTGAACCGACTTGTACTGACACATACCAAACTGTACATGCAGTGCCCTTCTTTTTGCCTCGGGTGTTAAAAATATTTCACATGATATCATTAGCTTCCAATAAATACTTACTTATATAGATGAATGTTGTAGCAGTTCAGCAATTCAGAGAGCCCTATGAGGTTTGAAAATTATAGATCTCAGCATCTACTGAGGTGAAGATCTGTAAGAGGCTTCTTGCTCCCTTCAGGCTTTATGAATCTAACATTTTTTACAACCTGAAAAGCTTTTGATATTCTTGACAAGTGGGGAGTACGACATGTTATTTATGATTGCTCCTTTTTTGGAATATAGTATAGAAATAATGGTAACTCCATAATTTTTTTTAATCTAAAATTAGCATATACTAACATAGAAGTTGCTGTTTACTAATTATGTATTTGAAAAGGACTTTTAACCAATTATGAAACCGACATTAAATTTGATAAAATTCTGTTCGAGCAAAAATGTATCAAATATGCTAATCAATGTTCCATTATGAATCAGAGGCAGGTCTAAACAGGTGAGGTTTTAGTCTTTATTTAGGGAACTCGGTGTTTTAGCAGTTTTGCAGTTTTCTGGAAGTTTGTTCCAGATTTGTGATGCATAGAAGCTGAATGTTTCTTCCCCATGTTTGACCTGAGAGGTCTGGAACGTTGATACAACAGCAGCAATCATTCAGCGATTTATACACTAACAGGAGTATTTTAAAGTCCTTTCTATGAACTAGGCAGGCCTATGAAGACAATGTTGACACTTTTGCAGGAATCCGTGCAACTAAACGTTGTCCCTGCCAGATCTAGTTTATCTACGTCTTGCTAGTTTTTTAATCCTGAAAATATTACAAATTATAGAAGACCAACTTTATAAGTGTCTTTATGTGATTCTGAAGATTCAGGTCAGAATTCATCACTAGAGCCAGATTATGAACCTGATTGCTGTTATAACTGTGTGCTGAGTCTTTAGGTTCAAAATAAAAACTTCAGTTTATTTCTGTTCAGCTGGAGAAAGTTATGGCAACTCCATGCGTTGATTTGTTTTAAGCATCTGTTCAGTGTTGAATGGATTTGGAGTCACCTGGTGACATTGGAATGTAAAGCTACAAATAACACTGCTATAAATTAGAACAATGTTCCTGGAAAATACCTAATACTGTCTGTTTAAAGCTTTATCCCACATCTGTACATCTGCTCTTGTTGCTTTTTTGAATACAAAAATATCTTTGGAGCCACAGTTTCAGGCCCACTCTGCAGATTCATTAAGTTTTAACTGTTCAGTTTGAGGAACTGGAAACCTTACAACCATTTATCTTAGTCAGCTAATCTGGGTTTGATTGTATTTTTCTTATTTCCAAAGTGCTGTGCTGGAAAAGTTTGAATACTTACCTTGAAAATGCTTGAAACTTGCTTGAATTTTCTTGTGGGGAAAAGTGGGCAAACCCTGGAATCCAACTAAATGTCTTTCATGCAACTAGAGATCGCATTATACCGATGAATATTCGGAGTGAAAACCGGCTAAAACTAGGAGGTATAATACCCATTAAACTCAGGTGACATGATGATGATACATCTTGTTGGAGCTCCAGACGTTCTCATGTTTCTGTTGGGTCAGGACGTTTTACCAGTCGATTCTTAAGAGTCTTCAAAGCTCATGCTCATCCGCTTTTTTTTTTTTTAAATCCATGACCTTTTAATATCTCAGGATCTCACAGTACCCCAACGAATCATTTTAACCAACTTTTCTTGAAACCCACAACAGCTGCAACAAGATAGTACCCATTACACACCGGTGAGAAATGATTCCTTCATTGTGTACGTCTGGTTGGAGCCTCAGACGTTCTCCTGTTTCAGTTGCATCAGGGAGTTTTAGCCAGAGGATTTGACTCATATTCTTCTATCGCTGCCAGCTTTTGGGCCTTTTTAAGTTCTTACTCAGCATCTCTCCTTGTGAAGAATTTCTTCCCAACATGACAGCTTTGAAAGGTATCTGCCACAACGTACAGGATAAACACAATTAATATGCATGTCAGTGCAGCGTTTTTGGGGGTCTGGTGTCATAAATATCGTCCCGCAGACTTTGATGAAAAGGCAGGAAATTGAAACCTGCCTGCAGACTGTATCACAGCCCACAGCAAGCATCGGTTTCTACCTGGAGACTGATGTTAGGGTAATAAATACGCGGCGGCAGCCACCAGCCAGGCATTCACGCTATTGATTTTGCTGAGATATTTTCCAGAGTAATCAAAGAGCCGTGAAATCCTTACTCTGCAAGAGCTTGGAGCTTCAGGGACCACTGGGAGGGATTGCTTTCTCTGCCCAAGATGAGTTTCGTAAACCGATATGTCTCTCTTGCTGTAAAATACACAAACTGCTGCTGGTATGAGTGAAAAGGGACTGCAGCCTGTTACTTTGGTATTTAATGTCACTATCTGGGTCAGTGGAGCAACTGAACATGTCTGGCATTATTATGAAATGGGGGATATACTGTGACCCCACCAACCCTAACTGCCACCACTCGCGGCTTCACGCTGCTTTTTGTGATCCAAATATGAAGGAAGTTCAATAATCACGATCCTGAATACGCTAAATCAATATGGAAACAAATATGACCTTGTTTTCAGCAACTGAGGTTTAATGTTTGTTTAATCTGCATGTGTTACGTTTAATTATGACGCCAAATTCTTTAAATTAGCACATATTTCTAAAGATTTTCTAATGTATTTAAATCAATCAGACTGAGTATATTTTTATTTTACCTTCTTCTTATTATTAATATTTTTTGTGCTCATTTGAGGGAGAAAAATGCAAACCTAAACAATGTTTTAAACATGCTTACATCAATGTCAATCTAAAGTTTTTCCATTTAATATAAAGCTAAAGTGGACATTTAATGAATATTTTAAAACAGTTGTTTTTATTTGCATATAGTTCTAGAGGTTTTCTAATATATTTAAATAAATTAAACCTTACATAAGTTTTATTTTTTTTTTTCATTTCTAGTTTACCTAAATTTTATTTTCATTATTCATTAATTTTTTTTATTAATTTTGACATTTGCTATTTGAGGGAGCAAAATTTATACCTTGATTAGTTTTTAAATAAGAAAACATAGATAAATAAGTGGCAGATAAAGATATTTACGTTTAAGCCAATTAACCCATTAAAGCCAATTTATTTGAACAATGTCGAAAGAATGTGAAGAATCTAAATCAGTTTTTGTCAAGAATTGTCTCCAAACGTCCAAAACTGACTTCTAGAAACGGTTAAAGGTCTTGGACAACTACTAATGTGCAAATCTCACGCAAATAAAGATTAAATGGACGCATTATGACCATATGTGTCTCTAATTTAGATTCATTTAAATCTAGCAGTTATTTTAAATATTTATCGTGCAGTAAGGATGGACTTTAGATTTATTGTGCAGCCTATCATCGTCAGTTTTTCCGAGAATCATTCACACCAAATTACAAAGTCTTGGCCAACAACACACAGAACACCATGCAGCACATCCTTCTGTCCTGTCTGCATGTTGTTTCCTCATTCAATTACAATAACTAGCAGAGCCTCCAACAGACAGTTGTCTGTAACATTCCTGTAATCTATCTGTAAAATTTCTGTTGACCACGACCGTTGTTTGTGCCGCTGCAGACCCGGTTCTTTCTTCCACTGAGCTTTGTGTTTGCTGCGGATGGCTGGTGTAACCTGAATGGAAAGAAGGTTGATGTGATGGAGGAAATTAACCCACTCTGACCTCTCTGTGCTCAGCTGCTGGTCTTGCACTTATTCATAATTCAAGGTCGTGTAACGTTAACGAGGCACTGCTTGTAGGGCATTGTGAGGCGTGAGAAAACCTGTCTAAATAAGCTTCACTGCAGAAAATGTTCATGGATACTAGCTTATTATTTGAAAAGAGCAGAGGTTTCTTGTGTCTGCTTCGCAAAATTATGTTTTGTATGTTTTCAGGGTCACAATAAATATGAAAAAAATAATTTCTAAATGACGAGCAATTCTGAAAATAGATTTTGAGAAATTGCTCCTACAAGCAAACAGCTTTTCACATTATGTACAAAAGCAACAGTTTGCCTCTTCAGTCATTCAGTTTTATATCACTGAAAACTGTCACTGTCATCCAGAAGAGGGCGCTGTCATGTTTTTATTGCTTTTTGTTTAGTCCAGCATTAGAAAAGTGGTACAGGATGATGTAATTTGAAGCATTCCACACCAAAGCAATGCAAAGTGACCGGTAATATAAAAGATGTGAGACTATAATTCTTACTTTTATTCCACTGTGTAGCAAGAAAGTTACCAAAAGTGTCTTTATCAGACTCTCATACAGCATTAAAGAAATGATGGCTCTTTCTTTCCTCCAATGTTGCTTCAGTTCATTAAGGGTATGCATCTCAATCAGGTTGACTTCAGGTTTGGACTTTGACTAGGCCGTCTAGGTTTGTTTTTCAGTCCATTTTCTGGAAGACCCATTTTCTGGAAGACTAGTGCAAATATTTATTTCTTTGTAAGAAATAAATATTAGCACCTTTTTTTTCAGTTTTGCACTATGTTGTACTGAAAGAACCAAGAACCTAGATACACTTTGAACTGCAATTATTATGTACTACTACATCTTTTATTTCTTGTTTGATAAATACTTGTTTTTGAACATCTAGATGGTTGGAAACTTGACTGTTTGCTGTGAATATTTAGGTCTGCGAGAGCCTTGAAGCTCCAAATTGAAAATTGTTTGGTAACCCTTGTATGAACTGAGAGAGAAGGAAAATAAACTACATACTTTATAAGCTACTGAGTCATGTCAGGGAAAATTAAAATGCAGATTAGCTTTTATGAAACTTTATTTGAATAGAGAGAGAGAGAGAATCTCAACCAAGCACCAGTGCTATAAGAACCAATGAACACTATGCACAGTGTTTTAAAGTTGTTCTGCTGTCGACTGATTAATAAAGACACTCAGAGCTCTATTATAACTTAAAATGAGGCCAAAAAGGCACCGGAGAATTTTCTTTCTGTTTGTTCACAGAAGCACCAACCTGTCTCCTGTCACCCTCTGGTTCCTTGTTGTGCTTTGCTGTTTGAGATCTACTGAGCATGTTATTAGCTGCAGTGACATTTTTGCATATTTGTGATCACCACATGAAGGCGACCTTAGTTTGGTCGGGAACTTGGACTGTTTTAAAGTGACCAATGTGACATCAGGCACAAAGGATGTGTGTGACGTCTTAAATGTTATGCAAAAGAAAAAGGGTTGTTGCTTTGCTACTAATTGTCAATAATAAGAAAACAAGATAACATAAAACTGTAACGGATTGGATGTTTTGTTGTTTTTGTGGGAAATGTTCGCGTGCTTTTCGGTGCTGAATTTTGATACACCGGTGGGGCGGTTGTCTATCAGTTGCTATGGAAATACGTCTGTAGCCAACACAAAGAGAGATAATAAATAAGAATACATGTGATTTTGAGTTGTTCTTCAACAGTTTTTCTACTTTATTTTTCCCTTTGCTGTGAATAGAATAGTCTTTTTTTTTTGCCCTCCTGCTCTGTGCGCATGAGCAAAATTTCCAGATGTAAATAACATAAAACATGTCTGTAAAATCCAATTTGTAGTGGTAAAAACAAATATTTATTTATTTTTTCTAAACTGCATTAACAACTGTTGAATGGATTCCTTTAGCGGACTCTGCAACAGAGGTGGCTGCGGGTTCTCATGTGGATGCCTGAGTAATTGTGCTGCAATCGTTTCCTCAGGATTGCCGGCGTTATCTAGAATGTGCACTGAATGATCGAGGCTAATGGCAGTATGAGGTATGCGCTCTGGGCCCTTATTTTTATTTTATGGCTAAAGATAGGGCAGCGGGGTTAACCTCATCATGCAGGCAGGCCATTATTGCTTCTCATCCTTCCTGTCATTGATTGCTCCCAGCGTTTGGCAATGAAATCCTCACTGTTATTAGCCCTGAATCTTTGTATTGCTCATATATGAACTGATGGATTTTCTGAAATTACACACAGATGCATTTTGTAATCTCTAGCAGCCTTTAACGTCCATAATATTTTCACACGTCTTTGTAAAACCAGTAAACGATTTCACTATTTTCCCCAAAACTGTACAAAAACAATCAGTCATCTTTCTTTTAAGCATATCGAACTGCTTTTCAATATTTGGAGAAACTGCCCTGCAGAGGCTCCAATCAAAGAAAACTTTTCTTTCCTTCTTGAGCAACAAAACAGTGATTTTCATTGTCACAATTGCCAATATTGTCTAAGAAGTAACCTATTTTGTCTCATTTATTTTTTTAGCCATTTATTTTGCATCGTTCAACATTGTCTCAGGAGTGAAGACTAATGAAAATGCATGAAAGAAAGAAATTCTGTATTTTAATTCATGGTAAGGCCTTGTCTCTACACAAACCCAACAGTCTAATAAATTATCCATAATTATCCCCCTATGACCATCCACTCTAACCCATGAATGACTAAGATTAAAGTTTTAATTACAGAGTGGGAATGAAAAATAAATATGGCTGTAATATGATTAAGAAAAAATAAGTACACCTCTAGACCTAATAACTTTAGCAATAATAACCATTTTCTGCCTGTCTTTAGCAGACTCTCATACAGCGATTAAGAAATGATGGCTCTTACTTTCCTCCAATGTTGCTTCTGTTCATTAAGGGTATGCATCTCAATCAGGTTGACTTCAGGTCTGGACTTTGACTAGGCCTCTAGACTGCAAGAAAAAAATTCCATGAAATAAAAAAACTTTCTGGCAGAAGATTATTGGTACATTTTATGTTAATTGTACAACTAACATTTTCATCAGCTGTGAAATGAATTTTTGCTGAGATTTGACAGCTTATTATGTTTACGTTTTATAATTTCTTCTTATCACTTTCTGTATTTTTACAGTCCATCTCCTTGTACGTTTGCCGTCACTTCTTTTGTTTAAAATTTGAAATTTTCCGTATTTGTACAATATCTGTTAAATGAAAAGTTTCTTCACATTGCTGCAGCGGATTTACACTTCAGTGGCTGTAACATCAGGTGTTTTTTGCAGACATAGAGCTAATTATTAGGGTTCAGAATGGATGAAATCTCAAATTTCTGTGGATCATAACACAAAAGTATTTGTGTTATGGAGTCTATCTAAAATATTGCTGAAATACCAAAGTGCAATACTGCTTGGCATCCTATTGGTTGGCATTTGTGCAGCAGCCAATCTAGGAGTGACATTTATTTTCTTTGACTCTGATTGGCTGTAGATGCTGTACTTCTGCAGTAGTGCTAAGGCATTTTCCATTCAGTCTATTAATGCACATGACGGTATGTTTGTCGTTTGAACTACTATAATTGGCAGTTACAAGCATTTGTAGGGGAGGTCCAAAGTTTTTCATTGTTGCATGTTTGGACTTTCACCCAAAGTCCAAACATGAAGTTTGGCAACAGTCCTAAATGTTTTGCTCTTGTGCATAATCTTCCATTCTTTAGGGTGATGGACTACAAACAGTTTGAAAATGGCCTTATAAGGACTCTCAGATTGATAAATTGTAGCAGTTGCTTCTCCAAGGACATTGCTGATGACTCTTCTTCTTGGCATGGTGTTAATAATTACTGTAATGCTCTCGATTTGCAAAATTGCCAAAAAAAAAAAAGAAGTCTTGTAGCTGAAGAGAGAACCACATGAAATGTTTAGCAGTTAGATCAAAAGCCCTTGACTTCTGTTTTCCATCATAAATCATGCAGTAGCAGCAAATGTGTATTCTAAAAACTACAAAAAACTACATGACTGAATATGTGTTATTTTACTTCAGGATGTTAGTAAATCCTTAAAAAATCTGTCATGGGTTAAGTGCAAATTTATTACCAGTTGGTTGGACAGAGTTGACCTTTTCTGTCTGTTTAGAGCTCCTTTTAGAAAGAACTGTTCAGGGTTTCTTGTTACTTTAAATCCAAATGCTGCTGGCCACGCCCCCAAACTCAACGTTTACACTCATACATCAAAGTGGCTCCAAACAGATACACAATTATGCTGCCGTAAATCAGCTGACTTTGTTGCTAGGTACCGTTGCAGTTTTTGTTGGTTACGGGTTAACAACTGGGAGGTTTTTGAAACGGCTTGCTTTCCAGACTCCAAAATACCTTAATGCCTAAAACGGCTGGGCGGTATTTTCTTCAGAGGCAGTCAAGACCCAAATGGAAGATCAACAATTATCCTCCTTAATTTTTATTTATTTATTTTTTAAGAGCTTAACTACAAAGATGGAATAAACTGACACCATTTTGAATAAAACTATGTGATTCAAGAATGTTCTGCAGCGCTCGGGTCCATATGGAACCACAAGTGAGCAACCATGCAGGCTTTTGAAAGCTGCTTACTGAACAACAATAAACTTTGTTTGCATTGCAGATGACAGCTCCTCCAAGGAGACTATTTAATTAGCATGTAGGTCATTTGTGATTGGCTGCAAACAGCTATTAGCTGTTCACTTTACCACTTGTGCTTGGTACGAGGGGCTTGTGATTTTACAGTGAAGGGGGGGTGCAGGGTCAAGTACTGCGATAACGTGACGAGGACTGACTGTGGATAAACAGTGATGCAGTTCAAAAGATGTCCATTTACATTTGTGAAAATGTTAATGAAGCATAAAGAGCTCATCCAAATCTGTTACTACTGAGCCGCAGATACATGCAGACTAGCAGTGGTCGGTGATGCACAGGACTCCACTGGAGAATGTAGACACTCCAGTTTTAGGATTCATGGTTTTGGTATTTTGATTCAACTTCGGATGTTTTCACTTCTCTTTGGTTAAAATAACAAAGGAAATGTTTTGAAATCCTGAATTATTTTTGGTATATTACACTATGCCAACTATAACAGTTCCGATTCATACTTTTTCTGGACTTTAGTTCATTATTTCTTTGGTTAGGATGTTGTATGTTTAGACAATTATTCCCTCTGGTTTTGGATATTAAGCAACTGGAAGGATTTTTCCTTTTTTTTTTTTTTTTTTACTTTTGGACAGTTGTTATGCATAGCCATGCCAACAAGATATTGTTTTCAAAACTAGGAGCAGCTGATTAGCATCTCAAAGTTCAAATAATACCTGAAATGCAACCTGAAATCCCACAGGAGTTATAAAACAGGCCTTCCAGCCCACAGCATTACCATCTACAACCATTCTCTGAAGATACTTGGTGGTCGAGCTTTATGATAACAATTAACGTTTTCTTGGTAACAAATTAAAATGTATTTGTTCCCAAATAAGTTTGGGAACAACTTACTCGGTTTTTTTTTGTTGTTTTTTTTTTTTTTATTTTTTACTTTACATAGTAAATTTAAAAAGCTACCTTTTATTTTAACACAATTATCGCCACATTACAGAAGCAGGACAATGCCTGGAAAAATACAAAAAAATAAAAACAATTCTAAAAACAATAATTAATTTTTTTTTAAACTATAAATTAATTGATTAAGTTATTAATACATTTATTTTGTTGTGATAAGCACATATAAACATAAAAAAAAATTTCATTAAGAACTTCTAGCATCTTTACATGTTTTCTTTTAATGCCATATTGGAGCAAGACATTATATCTATACATATGTATTCTTTTAGTCCTGGGGAAAAAAAGGAGAAGAAAATAAATCCTTTTTCCATATCTATAAATAATTATTTGATAAGATTTTTTTTTTCCAATTTGTTTCCATTTTTGGAAGGTTGTGAACAGTTTCCCATGAAAAGCAAGCAAATGAAATAATCAAGAATGTTGATTCTTTTCAATAAAAAATTGATTTTCAGCTCTAAAAAGGGGGAAAAAAGGAAGGCATTGTCATCTTTACATTTGAAATGTGATTTCATCCCAGGAAGAAGTTTATCCCACTATAAATAAATAAATAAATAAATAAAAATTCACTCAGACTTAAAAAAAAAAAAATCCCTCGCTTTTCCAGGCTTCTGCGTTCAGATCATCAATCCCTCCTGGTCAAACTCTGTTGTTTAGCTGTCTCATTACTTATAAATCATCCTGAGAGCTGAGCATCTGCTGGGCGCCAGCCATGTACTCATAAATGAGAGCTAATTGAACCTGATTGCAGAAGTTTTTGTCGGTGGGTGGTCTGCTCTGCCTCAGATCAATACTGTGGGAGACTGTAATGGTGTTCCTGTGGCTCCTGGGACGCGGCTCTCCAGGGAGGACTGCAAGTGGAAATCCCCCCAGGCTTTCTTTGTTTCTACTTTGTCTCTTTGCTCTGACATCCCCGCCTTGTACCTTCCTCCTGCTCTCCTCATAAAGAGGCCAGAGGCAGTTGGAGAGCGCTAATGTTCATGCCCGCCCACTGCTCCATCTTGGCTCCCTAATGCACATCCCCAGACCAGACCACAATTAAAATTTCAGGACAAATTTCAGCCCTCCTCCATTATTTAAAACACCAAAGTTGCTGCAGCATCTTGGGAGAAAATGGAGACAATAGAAGGTGGAGCGAGAATCCTCTGTTTTTGTGAAGGACCAGTCAGCCGTGAATAATGAATCTATTTGTTGTATTTATCTCAGAATGAACCATAAGCTTGAATCATTTTTGCACTGGTTGGTGCCAGAGTTAGATATGTGACATTTTCAGAACAGAGCCCGACTTCCAGAGGATCTTGGATTCATAAGATCACAAATCAGAACATCTGCTTCCTGTTTGCTTTCATTTTCGTCCAGGGGTTCATTCATTTGCTGAGATGACTAGATTTCCTTTAAAGAAAAAAAACAAAAAAATAATCAGCATCCCTAAAGAGTCTTTATTTGTCCTGGCCGAAGACAAGAATAATAAAAATCAAGCTTTCCCGAAGGTATGGACGAGTTAGGGCTGAAACAATTAATCAAATCAATTGCTGTTAATCGATTATTGAAATATCATCTGATTTAGTCAAGGATTAATTATTAACCTGAGTATACAGAAATGACACACTGAGCAGTAATTAAGTCAAATCTGAACATATATAAATGCAAGACAAATATTTAATGTGTAGATTTGTCCTGTCCAGAACACAAGTGGTATAGTTTGAAATTCACCTGGTTCAAATAATGTAAAAACAACAACAAAAACGTAAATTAAGCACCTTTTGCTATCAACAAATTGTTCAACAGATCAAACTTGAGCAATTTACATGTTGAGGTTTGAATTATTGTTTTAGCTGCAGACGCATTCTTTGATACAAATGATCAAAGATTCACTAAAGGAATGCTACTGTTGCATTTTGAGCAATGCGATGTTTGGTTTCTTATTAAGAAAAGGAATTGAATTATTTATTAGAATTTCTTAGTGTATTTCTAACAGCGTATAAAAAATGCTTAAGTGGCTAAATGAAAAAAACAACTTTTAATGTGACTAATTGATTTATCACCAGGAAAATTACTTGCCAGAATAATAAATAGAAAAATCAATTATTAAATTAATTGTTAGCGGCAGCCGCAATGTAACTATCGAGACTCACTGAGATGTTTTTGGATCCATTTTTATTTTTCCAAAAAAAAAAAAAACGACTCCAGTGTTTCTGGCATTTGTTGTCTTTCAGGGTACAGTGATGTGTTCTCATGCATACGACGTCTCACAAATCACGTTAAAGTGCCATCAGCGGCGTCCTCCTCCAGCATGTAAAGCAGTTGCTATGCTACACTGTATGAGCATATATCACTTCATCATTTAACAGGGCACCTTATGCCTGCTTCTCTGTAAAGAGGTATATTACTTCTGAGCAGCTGTCCTGAATCACCCTCTGACATTTTATTGAATCACAGCTGAATGCACATAAGCTATGGGCTGTAGTCACTCTGGAGTGAGACTGCAATATATAGCAGTGGAGATAAACAAACCAGGAGGCGGCGGCATGCTGCGGGCCGCGGGCCGTTCCACGGGGCTCCCGGGGACCAGAGTCCTGTTGAGCTGATTACCTCCATTCATATAATATTCATTGTTATTTTATGAGTTTCAGAGTATAACATACAACATGTATAGGGCTACAACTAACAGTTATTTTAGTATTCAAGTAATCTATTATCTTGACAAGTAATTGATTAAATGAATAAATAAACTGATGAATTCTGGAGATTTTTCACCGGAGCCTTTTTTATGCAATATTATAAATACATTGAAAGATGCAAATTCTCTTCAGTCAGCATTAGTCATGAGACTGAACTTCAATTCCTTTTTTTTAAATTAGAAAATAAATCATTTTAATTTGATAAATCGCTTGATCAAGGATGCATCTGCAACTAAAAAATATTTCCTACATGAACATGTGAAAAGCTCAGTACTTTCAGCTGAGCTGAAACTCAACATCAATATAATGTACGACTGATCTTGTTGGGTATTTTAACCTGTACATATAAAGAACCACACATAGAGTATTATCACTTCAGCTTTTGCAAAGGGGGAGATTCTCTTACCTCAGGACAACTCCAACCCGTCCCCCTGCAGCAGCTTGGTTTTATTCAAAGAGGAGTGAGGGGCAGTCATAAAACAGAAACTTAATGATGAGGAGTAGAGGGGTCTCTCTGAACTAGTCTCAATAATTGATTCATCACTATTAATCTGATTAACTATTTCAGCACCAGTCTGGCGTCTGAGCGGAACAGCTCGCTACTACTGTAATATAAAATATGTGTTTTCCTTCTGTGCATTTCTGTGGGGATACAGGTCTTAAATTTCAATCGTATGAATTTAGTGAAACCTACAGAAACCTTAACAAGAGGACAAATTTATTACTCAGTCCTTTGACGATAACTTCAACAATCAATTCTTCATGATTAGTCCGATTAATCCAATGAATTATTTCAGGCTTAGACATGTCTAGAGTCTGAAGTAAAGGTTTGAGGCTTTTAAAATTTCTCTCAGCCTTGCAGGTTTTGACCTCTGTCTGATGTTACCCACTTGTGAAGAATCTCTCTCCACACACAGTGATAGACTTCAAATAGTCTGGAGCAGAGCTTATAAATCCTACGCAGTTTAGTAGGCAAAAACAACTGCTGGTGTGGAGATCACTGCTGAAGTCTGTTCTCTGGTCCAGTCTGCCAAAACTTGTGCTTTACAGAGGCTGTGACACTCGCTGTTAATCACTTCATTAAAAGCTAGTAATTAGCAGCACCTGGCTGCTATTAATCCTCTTAATATAAATGGAAGCAGTGGGTTTTGCTTGGGTTTTTACTCCATCTATGATGTTCATTGGAGGTTGTATTTGCCAAACCTCAAGTCAGTCTTGTGGGCAAATTATTTAAAAAAAAAGAAAGAAAAATCTCCTCGTGCCCTTCACCTCTTACAGGTAAGCTTACTTTTGTCGATACGTGTCATTGAGTTAACCTCAGATTTCTTGTACCTTCTGTTTTTATAAGTATAGCTGCAAATGTATGTGAAGTTGGTCATTCCACCTCATTACTCCCTGCTGCTGCTGAATGCTTCTTATAGTTATGGACTACATATACATTTATGATCCTTTCTAAGCAGACTTGTTTTCATTTGGTTTTCCCTTTAGCCTACAGTAGCTGGTTGTGCTTTGTGATTTCTGTACGATCTATATCATTTTAAACTCATAATAGGCCTATATAAGCCAATAAAGTGCTTGTTTGCTTAAAGTTAGGGCAAATTGCCAATTACAACGGGAGTAAACAGAAGTCTATTGGGTTACTTGGTCAGAACCGGCGCCACCGGGGTTCAGGGATGAGCACCAGTTTGAAGACATGGCAGGGGAGGTCTTAAATGTTAGAAATGACATTCAGATTCAGTGTTTCAAGGTGTACCACAAACACCTGGAAAAATGACAATCTATCTTTAGATTTTCTTATTTCTGTTTTAGGCCCCTTCGACACACACAAATCTTATTTTCCAAAACAGGTTGTCTGTTTTGGAAACAGACGACCTTGTCCAAACAGGACCATTACCGGAAATATTTTCATCCACTTGGAAACAAGGAAAGCCGTGCAAAATGCTGTTTTTACTCCACCAGACCAGTAAGTGGCACTGAATATTGCGTATGGGACATGCGCAAAAAGCATATTATTTTAAGCACAAGAATGATATCTGATTTTGGATACGTCTCCACCACATTGTTTATGTGGAAGTGGAAACATCATCATTCGTGTTGAAGATAGAAATCAGGAGAAGGAATATGGTGTCCATAAGGACTGAGTTTTTTTTTTTCTTTTTCTGACAAATTTGTGTTAATAGGTAATACTGTTCACCATTTTTATTAAAACAGTGAAGAGCACATGTTTTAGCAGAAGCCTATCACATCTGAGCAGAACAGTCAGAATCCCTCTTAAAATTAAACCATAACAATATAATGATAGGATTAACACCTTAAAGCATAGAGAGTTAAAGGATTTACAGCTACTAATGCTGACTGAAGTTCTTGTGCTCAAGAAAAGCTGTAGTGTTTGCTCATGAGACTTGCTAAGTCGTTAATCGGACTTATTTATAAAGTCTAAGAATACAAATAGTTGGAATATATTATCTTATTATTTGTAAGTGCTTTTGTATGGTAAATAAAAATGTAACAGTTGAAGTAAATAAAAGTACAGTTGGTATTTATCTAGAATTGCTAATTCATCACACAGTCGTGATTCTTTATGCCAGGTTCAATGCTAGTTCCAACCAAAAACATGCAGTGGTTTGAGTATCAGAAAGTTTTATCCAAGGCAGTAAAATATTCCTGTGTGGTTTATGTTTCCACTGTGTACTGACCTGCAAGGATCAGGCGAATTAGCCTGCTGGTGTGTGACAGGACAACATCTCTCTTTTCTGCTTGGAGTCAAAGCTCAGCGTTCATCTGATTGAGTTGAGGCCAAGTATAGAAATACAGATTTGCAAAGCCACAGATTTTCGACTATGAAATCATGCAATGAAAGGCATCTTTTTACAAGATGACTGCTCTAAATTTCTGTTCAGTAAATGAGAAGGTCAAATGTTGGACAGCAACACAATTCAGAGAACTAAACTTGTTTTGATCAAGATGGGGTTATTTTTGTTTGTTTTGTTTTTTTGGGTTTTTTTTTTTTACACATTTTTACTCTTAAAATCCACGGCAATTCCAAAAATCCTGGATTCTATCAGCATCACTACATCACTAAAATATAATTATGAATTGAGAAAGATATTAATACAAATACAACAAAGTGACATTAGGTCTGAATCCCAAATAACTTAATCGTTTTACTCCTTCAGTCTTTAGTTAGCTACCACTGGAAAAACTGTAGACATTTAGGAAACAGTTGCTTTACTTAAGTAATTAAAAATAAGTATTATTTGGAGTAGTTTTACTACATCATACATTTTACTTCAGCAATATCATGAGGCACTCTAACTACTCTATCTGTTCTATGGCTTATTTGCATTAAGCCATAGAACTCAAATACTCAGCAATTAAATATCCTTTTGTATTTTTTGACTCTTACTTGAGTAATTTTTTGAATGAGTAACCACATATTGAAGTAGTGCTTCTCTTACTTGAGGCCAGTTGTTGGCAATTCTACTCACCTTTAGTCCTTAATGTGAGCAACAATCTGAGCTTATATATTTTAAAACATGTACAGTTTCAACTTCCTTGAAGATCTGGACACTATTTTTTGAAAATTATGCATAAATTGCATATTTCCAATTGCAGACTTCTTGTAGTATTACGTTGTGCTACACTCCTAATGCTAGCTCGTAAACTTAAAACAAATCATTGGGTAAAAATATAGATGTGGGTAATATTTTTTTTTTATGTTTCTCCTCTGAAGAGTGTTACTTTATATTTTATCGTTTAACCTTAAAAAAATAAATTCAGTATTTTAGCTGTGTGCCGCCCTGCCAACAGCTTCTGTAACTAACAGCTTCTGTAGCTAACTGCGTCTGTCGCTAACCGTTTCTGTAGCTAACTGCGTCTGTAGCTAGGTTCAACTCTCTCCGATAAACAAAAATTGTGAGAAATCCTTAAGAACTATAAAAAACTATATGTTCCTTTTTGTCTTTTACGGGATCATTGTGTGTTCTTTTTTGTTCTATTAATCAGAAAATATTTTGGTGCGTTAGCACACACTAGTTTTAGTAGCTAGGCAGAATAAAGGCTGTTAGCAACCCAAGCTGCTCCTGCTTCAAGCCTCGTAATGTTAACCAGCAGATTGGAAATATGTTGTCCCTTTTTTTACGAGGTGGAAGTGGTAATATTTGATGCTGTGTGAGCTTGATGAAGAGTTGTCCTCAATGAAACATTTGAACAACTACCTCTCATACTTAAAGTGAAGGACAAAATGATTGTAAAAAGTAAGCTATTATGATCTGGCTTAATAGTTTATTTGCAGCTGTTTATGATGAAGATAATATGATCTCAATAGTTTTGTTTCATGTAACAAAAACAGTTTCGTTTTGACTCTGCTCAGCATAATTAAAGTAATCAATGAAGCTATTACACATCACAGTGTTAAAATGTGAACACTCTGTTTATGCAAAGAGTCTATAAAATCAAAGGTGGCACTTCAAGTCAGCACTAAATGAGGCCTGTGACACCTCCAGAGGAGCGTAACATGCCATGGAGCCATTCCAGTTATTTTCATACCTGACTAGCGCTATCACTGGCTTTCGTGCCACCGTTTCTCTGGTTAGCTTTAAGCACATTGCCCGCTGATTGCACTAATCCAGTCAGATAGATCAGGTGTGCCAGCTGTCATGCCGAGACACTTGGCACCGTCGCCGGAGAAAAAGCAGGTTGCGTAACAGCCGGTGAGCAGCCATGCAAAGCGGATGTGTCCTGTTAAATAATCCATTAAGGGTTTTTTTTTTTTCTGAGGTTCACCGTCCTGTTTAGATACGACAGGGCTTTCCTCTCTGTTTTGCCTTTTATTTACATTCGCTTTGCCTTTTTCCTCTCCTGCAGAAGAAAACAAAATGGTCACATGGAATCAGAAGTGGCAGATCTGGAGCTTCCCAAGCAGGTCACTCAGTGGTGCGCTTCATGTTGTTGTGGCGTCTTTAAGCTTCAGGCGCCTTTTCAGCATTGAGTGCTTTGATTACCACATACCCTACCTAAATGGATTGTGCTTGTGATTGGGATTATATAGCTTTACAGAGACAATTATGCTCTCATACTGCGAGATGAAAGATTGTCTAGGATAGGCTACTGTTCCTTTTACTTGTAAGATGATTCCCCAATGTAAATTTACACCTTTAGCACTGCAACCCTTTTTCTTTTATTCTTGTATTATTTTGTACCAAATCATAATGAAACAAATAATACATCATTTTTTCATAGATTTGATTGGGTTGTTATAACAGCCACCTATAGAATAAACATAAAGATTTATTTCGCCTTGAGGGAAGTTGGCTGGATAGATGGAGTCTCTCTCAGTGTATAACAATGCCTCTTATCTCTGCCACCCAGATGGAAACAGCACTCAGGTTTGATAGCATCCTGAGAGTTGCTACAGGCGCTATGACTGTATGCATTTCACTCTCCTCAATCTCCAAATATGCCTTGTTCAGATTGCTCCTCCCTGCCACAGAGCTGTGCTCCCATAAACTCAGAATGGCATAATTTCTCTTCTTGATCAGACAGTTTGATAGATACACTGTTGGACAGAAAGTACGTTTCTTGGGGCAGGAGGAAAAGAGACAGAGAGATTCCTGAATGAGGGCGAAATGAATAAAACAAACTAACAAACCAAAATTGGGACATGGAGTGTGTTTGCCTGCAGGCGCGCTGTGACTCGGAGTACCTTCTGGTCTCCACACAACACTTTCTGCATTTGCAGAAAGGTGAAACATCCAAGGACGACTGAGTGGTGGCCAACATAGGCTTCTGGCCGTCCATGTTTGCACAACAACAAACTCTATAAAGTGCAATTTTCAAACAAAGAAAAGGATTCTAGCAAACCAAACTAGAGGTGTGGGTGCAGAAATGTACACATGCAGAACAGGACTGAATATGTAAATGATTCAGTTTGGAAGAAGACGGCATGCTTAGAACAGCTAACAGAATACGTGCTGCTTTCACAAGTTGAGCAATGTGTTATCAGAACCCAAGAACCCAACAGACAGACAAAGAAAAGGTCACATAACAATATGACTATAATTTTTTTTTAGAGAATGTGACACATTTACACATTTCTGAGGAATATTCTTGACAGTGTTTGACATGTTTGGTAGTGTTGCAATTATAATAAACATGTATTTCAATAAAACTATTTTTTCCCACCCCAATGCTTAAAAAAATATTATAAACATAAAAAAGTGCAACTACAATCAATTTGCTTAATCGCAAGGATAACTAACTAACTGATTAAATATTATAACGCATTATCGCATGTTCACAGCTCTAAATACAACATATTATATCAAAACCATATTCCATTGCTGATTGCTGGTAGATTTGAACAAAATAATGAATAAAATCCCCCTTCGGTAAATATTCATTTAAAGGTAACCTACTGTGCTTCCTTGAACTGGTTAGGATAGGATGTACAAAACATGTTCATTATATTTTTTACACAAAATAATTTCAGGTAATGACATTTTAGTCTGCTCAAATCAAATTATGTTGAGCTCTGTTCAGAGGGAGCTGTTTTAGGGCCTGTTGTCACTTTACATTCAAATAAGGTGCTGCTTTCCCCCCCTAACTCAACGTTTACCTGTTATCACATGAAAATGGTTGGCGGACAGATGTTCACTTATACAATTGTACATCTTTGAAAAGCAGAAGTGGAGCCTCCTGCACAACCAACAAGAATATAGCAACTGGTTTCTGGATGTTAAGTCAACCTCAAAATATACAACAGTAGAACCAAATGGCCAAATGTGCTGGAGCTTGGGTTGCTAGGTAACAGCGCAATGCCCATTAATTGTGAATTAACAATCGGAAAGGTTTTGAAACTGCTTGTTTTTCTAACAACAAAAACATTGACTTATTGCCAAAAATAGCTTTTTAAGGACTTTGGCTTCTTGTTGAAGCAGTTGAGACCCAAATAGAAGCACTAAAATATGCAAAATGTGAATTTTGCATAGCAGGTCCACCTTAAGGGGGTACAAACCTATGTAACCTATAAACATATACTTTGTTTTTACTTTTTCCCCTTTAGATTTTCTCCCCTGTTTGCTTTGGTTGTTGGTAAGAGTTTTGAAGCAATTCAACTTCTTCCATCCACTTTATTACTCTAATTCTAATTTGACTATGAGTTTCTGAAGCCAGACCTCCCAAAAAATAAAATAAAATCTAATGTCGGCGTCGTGTTGTGTGGCCGTCGTTCCTCTGAGTTGTTCAGGTTGTCCGGGATCTTCAGCTTGGAAAGCATGCTCTTTAATCCACTGTCCTTAATGGTCCACCCTCAGGGGACTCAAGCAGAGACGAGTGAGGATGAGTGAGCAGCGAGACTGATGTAAATGTGAAGAAATAGGCTCCGTGGGTGAGAGGACAGAAAAGTAAAAGAACTGGGGCGATAAAAAGACGAGGTTTGAGCAACGGATTGTGAGAGAAGAGGGAGGGACTTGGAGGTGGAGGCGGTGGGGTTGGAGGGGCAGCCAGGCGCCTTTTCCTACCTCATGGGAAATCAGCAACTCACGCCTGGTGAGTAAACTGGAGGGCTGCTCCAACGTGTCAAAACAAGATCACTAAACCTTTTTGATCGTGGTTAAGATGAAGATGCGATGTCCCACTTGGTTGGAGTGTGATGTCTCATGGCTGACTTTTGTTTTCAGCAGAAAGATGCTGTCAGTCTCTGCAGGACTCAGCGTGTGGGATCATTTAGTTTGTTTCAGAAACATTCAGACCTTCTCCTCCAAATGTAGCCAGTTAATAATAACCTAGATGAACGATTGAAAGTAAAAAGATGCACTTCAGTTGCTGATAAAACTACTCAGTGAATTATCTTCCTGTGGTGATATCAGTACTTTGATGAAAATAATGAACAGATGTTTTTCTTTTTTTTTTTTTTTTGCCAAATGAAAACTAAAAGCTCCACATTCTTTTTCCTAATGCGCTGAGCTCATAGCAAAATTTCCATCCCATCTGTTTTTCTTAGCATAATTTTTAATTGAACACCTGCTTTTTATTTGCCACAGACCCCCAACTCTGCTACACAAGACAATTCAATGTTTTCCTAATGAAAGACGATGCAGGACGTAAAGAGTGGCTCCAACTTTAGCTATTAGTTTTTCAGATCATAGAGCAAACTGTGTGGATTAATCCTCATCGGTATGAATGTGTATTTCGTTTAAACCGTCGCACTCTGTTGTTTGCACAACAGCCAATCCAGGAGCGTCATTCATTTTCCTTGGTGCTGATTGGCTGTTCCCTCAAGAGCAGAAAAGAAAACTAGCGATATAACCTTCTCCGATGGTGCTAAGCCAGTATCTCCTGTGTGTTTTTTAAGGTACATTTGGTGTTTGAACTGTTAAAATAGGCAGTTCTAAGTGTTTTAGAGTATTTTTGTGCAAACAAACCAGATACTATAGACACGTTCCATGTTGTTGTTCGTTTATAATTTTGCGCATCCAAAAATATTCTTCTTTTACTTGACATCCACAGGTGTGAAGTCGCAGTAAAACAATTTAGTTAAAATGCGCAGTGTTTCTCAGCAAAGGGAAAATAACGCTTTTTTTTTTTTACTCGGTCAGTTTTACTACATGTAGATCCATCGCCATGCCAACTGACTGACTCCTCTAGTGTTTCAGGATTCAACACCAAAAATTGGAATATGTTGGAACATGTCTATAGGGTTTGTCTTTTTTATTTCTTTACCATTTGTAAAGTAATCAGCAGTTTCACTTCATTACAGCTTTCTCTGCCACATTTGTGCTCCCTTCAAACATAATAGAGCCATCTTCTCCACATGTAGATTCCCAAATGCATTGAGGAAATGCATTTAACTAGCTAGTTTATGTGCGGCGCACCTAATAAAGTGGCTGAGGAAACCAAATGTCTCTCACATAAGTTGATATTAATTTGTTCTGGATCTTAATTGAATTTAACTTTTGCAGGTTTTTCAGGAAGCTATAGTTTTATTAAGCTGGTAAAATGCATTGTTCCATGTGGAGTTTTTAATCACATCCATATTTTTAAATTCTACATAAATTCTCTCAAACAAAGAAAAAACAGTATTTTATGCCCCATAATTACACTCACCTCTTCGGCGAAACACAGATTTTACGTATTTGCCCTCATAACTGCCTAATGCTCTGAGCAGAAAAGACGGCCATTTTAGCTCACTAAATTCAGCCCATTGTAGTCACATTGTCCCTTACAAAAAAATCACATGAAAATCACATGTGGTCACATGTGATTTTCATGTGATTTTTTTGTAATCACGTTGTTATCCATAATTCGGTCATTTTTTGTCTCAGTGAGGTTTCTCAGAAGGTTTTTTTTTTTTTTTTTTTTTTTTTTTTTGCCAGGGCTCAGAAAAACTGATATTTACACCACAAATAAATTGTTGTTCAGGGAAAACATCAGCTGTTGTCTGGAGGCCATTTTTAGCTTTGTCGCAAACCGCCACCAAAAAACACAAGGTCACAGCATCAATGCAGCTTTAATCCACAAAGCTGGGGCTAAAAGCTGGGAGGACAATTTCCAGAGCAGCGAATGGGAGTGGTGGAGTGTAGATGGGGGGATATGAGGGTGAAGAGTAGGTGAGGAAGAACGGGGCCTCGGCTTAATGGGGATTTCATCAAGATGACTGTCAGGAGAATAAAGGTGGAGATGATCTCTGCCACATAAACGAGGTCTTTTATGGTGATTAGAATGATGAGAAACTGAGACAGAAAAACACTCGGGAGTGTTTAATATATTCAGAGAAAAATATTAACTCACTTGTTATATCCAGTTTTCATAAACAGACTGAAAAGCTGGAGTTTGATTAACTTTGCAGGTCTGAACAATAAAAACAGCAGGGGAAAATGTTTGTATTCACAGGCGTTATGACCTGTATACAGGTAATAAATCCACAAGTTCATTGTTCATTTAAACAAGCTCATTGTTTAAATGAACTTGTCCATCTGTCCATCTCCCATCTGTCATCCATCCATCCATCCATCCAATCAACCGTCTTTATCCATCACTCTATCCATCTGTCTTTTTTCACATTTCAAGCTCATCTTTTATATTTCCACCTTAATAACCTATTGTATATCATCAAAAAGGGTCTTGAAACTCAAGAAATCTGAGCCTGGAAAAATGTGGCTATTAAAACTGTGTAGCGTCCCTTTAATTCAGTCGGCATAAACAGCTCACCTTTTATTATGAAACAGTAGAAATCCTCTCATCGAAATCTGGAATCAGTGTTTTGATCCATAGACTAATTATGCTTATTTAACCACAACCGTCATTAATGGTTTGTTGATATTTAGTTAAATGTTGACACAGAGCCATTTAACCTTGTTTAGAAGCAACCTGAGGTAAAGGCCGTTCGTTTACAGTGAAGCCCTGCAAAGGCGTGTTGTTTGAACGGGAGCAACCGACCGTCATGGTAGCAGCTTGCACTTTTGTTGAACGTTCTCCAAGCACAATGATGTTCCAGCCATGCGTGACGAAGCCAAGCCCCCTCCAAACAGTAAAGTAGGACAACATCTGGTGTACAGAGCTAGAAAATACCAACGCCAAGTTGAGACAAGTTTCCTGGTTCCCAAGAAAACACCATCACACAATGAAGAGCCTCTAAAACTGAGTGTGTGTTTGAACAATGCAAAAATTCCCAGGGTCACTGGACAGAGCTGGAAGCAGGGAGAATAAATTTGTTCTAAAAATTGTTTTAATAAGACATCAAGTTTGTGCTTCAGTGTGTAAATGGATATATTTCTCATGCAGGACCAGACCGCCGGAAAGAACAGGCTTAACCCACCATGACTGGAACGATTTGCCCAAACCCCCCGGGCAAAACGAAGTCAAAAACTCTGTTTTTATTTAGTTTTATAAGCCTCAATTTGAGTTCAGTCTTAAAGCCTAGGTGACAGTCGGTTCAATTAGAAAACTGATTGCTATATAAGAGAAGCATAATAGTCCTCTTATGTTTAGTGATTTTTTTTTTGGCAGAAAATAGGAAAAACATACAATAAATGACAAAAGACCAGTGATAAGAATTTTAATTTGCTGTTATCTCGATGATTTTCAAATAATGTAAAAAAAAAAAAAAAAAAAAAAAAGATCTTGTATGCAGGGTTGGTTTCATAAAAGTTTTCATTCACATGAACCCACATAAATCCAAATCCGAAGGGGGCAGAGTAGCGCAAAGCTAAAACCTAGGTAGGAATTTAGGAATAGGAATTTAAATATTGTTTATACATTTCTGTGCGTGGATAGAAACTATTTCAGACTCAAGGTCCAACCAAAGAAGAACAAAGTAACAAACAACCAAACAGTTCTGATCCAGACGTTGGAGAGAACTGAAGAAGAAGCAGCGCTAATAACATAAAACATGATCAAAATATCTCCAACAAATGCGCAGGAGTGTTTTCAGTTCACCTCTTTAGCTGGTTTTATTTGGGGCGATGGCATAACTCCTAGATAAAATAGCTTCAACTAGATCCTTCATTGCCCCTTTGGAGTTTAGATTTGAGCAAACCACAAATATAATCTCCCACATCAGGGATACCGCCGGAGCCGGTTGACTCACTACAAATTTCACTGAGCAGTAAGTCTATTTATTATCACATCACCAGATTCCCCATTTCTCTCCGTTAGCTGTAGGCACAGGTCCATCCTCACACTACTGGGGAATCATGAGAATGATAAATCTGACGGTTCCTTAGCTGTGCTGCACGTTACGGCCCGCAGGACGAGCAATGAATCGCTGATTAGATTGGGCCGCTCTTTGTCTGAGCGTGTGCATGTTCACTCTTACAGGGGCATTAGGCGCATTTGTGTCCGTACGGGGACTCATTTGTTCGATCCCGGCACAGAAACTAAATATACTTATTTTCTGCTCGCTTCTGTTTTCCCCAAGAAAACAAAACTGCCACCGCAGAAGTAATCTGCATCCAATTTTCTATTAGGGCGGGAAGAAAAGATCCCAGGTGGTCCAGTTTTAATCCTGCTGACAGATCTGCTGTCCAAGCCCGCATCAGGAGTCGGGGGCGTTTGCTTGAGAAGTTTGGCCGTCTGCAACCTAAAGATCGTCACTTATCTCCATGCTTTCAGATTGTTTGAAGAACATGTTTGGCCTTCTGCTCGTTATCTAATTTATATTTTTGTGAGACGTTGTGAACTTTCTACCATAGTGAAGATTTCTGTTAGACTTTCTAAACTAAATTACTGCTTTAAGAGTCATAAAACTCCATAAAGTAGCAATACGTTTGCATATTGAACTATGCAATATGGATTTTTTTTTTCCTGTTGTTTTTAATTACAGTAAAACATCTACATTCTGTAAGCTAAAGGCAGTCAATCTTGCAAAGTAATTTCTTCAAATAAAAGGTTTTCTTCACTGAAAAAAATCAATAATAGTTTGTTATTAATAGCAAACTATTGACTAGCCTTTATTAAAATCAAGATTTATTCTTTTAGAACAACTATCAATTATTTTAAGCATAAATTTCCAAGAGTCCCTCAACTCTTAGCATATAGGAAGATGCAGCTTGAGCATTTTTAATGAACTTTTTTATTATTGCAAACATGAAGAGTAATATAATTAAAAGCATTTAACTATTTGAACTATATACATATTTTAACTATATATATGCCATGGAATGAGACTCACATTTTTCCCTTTTTTAACTTTAAAGCATTCATACACTAGAGGGAGTTTCAGACACAAAGTGTCATTTTATAGCACAATAAAGAGACTGTTACCTTAAGTTGCAATGAAAATACTGTAGACAACAAACGTAACTTAAAAGAAGTATGACTTGCAATTTACCAGAGGAGGAATGGGTCAGTTGTCCAGCAAACTAGCGTGAGAAACATTTGACCCAAGCAGTTTTTTAACAATAATTAAGAACATATATTTACATTACTGAATCTGAATGAAGAAAAGGGGTTTTCTGTCATTCTCTACTCTCGCAGTCAGCTCATGAAAAATAATCCTAACTGACCTAAAACAGAAGTTCAGACTACAAGAGTCAAAAACAATGTTTGTAAATATTTTGCTAGTAAATATCTGGATTGGGTTGTAGTTGTGTATTGTGCGCTACTAACACGTTTCCCCTTGACCTCTGCTACACTACAGCTAGTTCCACACAAGGTAGCCCCAACATAGTGCCCAAAGTCGATCCTGGAGAGCTGGCATCCTGCACATTTTAGTTCTCTCCCAACTTTTTCAGCATACCAATGTTCTTCTTAGCCCTTCTAGTGGTCCATCACTGGATCCAAGTGCATTAAACCAGGGAGAGAATAGAACATGCAGGATGTCGGCCCTCGAGGACCAACTTTGGGCACCATTGACATAGTCTGTCAGAAATGCTAATGCTGGTTAGCATGAGCATTGATGATGTTGGCTAAACAATTTTCTTATAACGCTAAGTTACTTCTCCATTATTAGCACACTGAGCAGCATTCAGGATGTTGACCCTCCTTCTGGCTCCGATTGGTTGTTTTTTACCAGGTGTGGTGCATTTCTGCAGATGGCAGTAGTACCACAAATAATAAGGGAAGGAGCTAAAATAATTTTTCACAGATTTCAGGACATAGTGACAGTGTGAACAAGCATATAAAATCATATTAGCTGTGTTTCTGTTAGATTTTATAGTCTAAGAATTTTGCAAGTTCGGTGTGTTCATTAAATTGTAAGCGCAATTGAAATCACACATGAATAACATTGTTCATGCTTTAAGTTAGAAAGAACATGCCATGCCATCATCCTCCTACCACTTCCTGATGTCTTCTTTGTCCTTTTCACCAGTAGTAACATCTGTCGAGTGTTTCCAATGAAGGTTTGGAAAATACTTGTTTTTCAAACACTTCATCCTAGTTCAAAAACGTTTTGTCTAAAAACTTTTTTTATTTGTTTCTTAAATGGCATGTTTCCATTAAGCAAGAATTTTTTTTGTGATTCCAATTTGTGCAACGTTATGGTCAGCTTATGTGTTAAAGTTATAAATTGCAGCTTTAAAACTTTTAAGAGACATTAACTGAATATTGAGCGTTTTTTTTTTTTATTTTGCCACTGGATCGTGTTGATGAACAAAGGAAATGAGTCGCATGTTTTATGCTTGCCTCTCCATGTTCTCCATTTTATGAAATGGAGTGAGCTTCATCTCAATCTGTGTGCTTATACCATTTCTGTGCACTTGTACACTCAATAAACAATGTGCAATGAATGAAAAGGCAGCTGGGCAGCAGCTCATAAGCTACATATTCAACTTTTTCACTCATTAGTTTAACAAATGTCTGTTTTTCCAAGATTTCTAATCAAGTAACCCCTAACTATCCAATCTCACTGGACATAAGAAAGCCATACACTCGGCTTACTAAACAACACAGAGGTGCCTTTCCTTATGTAATCACTCCCACATAGAGAGTACCAAGCCTCATTAACCCTCTGGCAGGGAGCACTCATGGGCCACTTTTAAAAGCCCTGCTCCACTGTTTGCCTCTATTGCCAGCCTTAGTGTTCCTCTCTTAAAAGCATCCATCTCAATCATCACCATCATTGTCTGATAATGGATGCTTTGTTGCAGCTGTTTCAAAGCAACACGATGCTTTGCACTGTACCTTCACCGGAGAAACTGAGACATCTCTTCAAATTTAAGTGCAGCAGAAGTCATTATTTTTCACAGTTGGTGTTTGAAATATTAAACCCGGTCCATCCCCTCTACATATACACTTCTTAACTCCTTAAAACTCCATCCTGTACAGCTTCTCAGTCGCTGGGTTCCTAATTATTTGTTGGCTTGTTTGGGGTCTGAAAGCAACTCACTGCTGAAATGCTGCTATTGGCAGCAGAGCAAATCATTTGGATGCCAACCAATTTCAGAAGCTAAAAGCTTCATGTGGGGAGAAATGTTCAGCATGCATGAGATGAGCCAGGCTGCTCAGGTAGAACATGAAGACAATGTTCCCCCTTCACCCCCAAAAAATTAATTATGGGTAAAATGGCTGCAAAGAGAAAAACATTGGCGAATACTCATAATAAGGATGAGTCATAATGAATTTTAGTTGGTAACCTGTCCATCACTGTTTCATTTTTAGGGATATTATCTGAAATATTAGCTTGTTTTGTTTATGTTTTCTCTTTACAAAACCACACATTGAACTCTTTGAATTTTACCTATCTCAAGCTTTGTTTGATTTAATTTAAATAAATGTTGTCATATCTTCTCAACGAATTGGGGACAAGTATTTTCCAACTGAAGTTACGGCAACAGAATGCTGCATCCAACGTGCACGAAGGAGCGGTGCAGGAGATCCTTCCTTACATTATGGAGACATGACTGCTTTCAACAACTTTAATACATTTTTACATCCCTGTTTGTATTTAGATAATATTGCTGCTGTTTTTCTGCACAGCTTCTGATTTTTACATGTAAAACACTTTTGGCATTTCTAGTGGAGAGAACAATTTAAAAAACAGAAAAAAAGGTATTTCTCGATACCTTTCTTGTTTTTATCTGTTTGATAATATAATAAATTCACAATTAAACAAAGTAATTGTTTTGCTGAAAAGCAATCTGTACATTCAAGAGTCGTGCACGGTTACCATGTTAAATAATGAGTAATTTTCCGAGACATTTTTGGGGTTCATTTTGCAACAGTTGGCCAGTGCTTGCTGGTTAGTAAGCTGCTTGTTTTTATCAAAGTATAATTAAAGACAACAAACTCACACATTACTATAAAAGAATACTTTGTCTCGCACGTAAAAAAAAATGTTTAAGAAGATTTTGATATTTGTGACCAAGGGACCAAAAGAAAAATCTTCCGAAGTGTCAGAAAATCTGCATTGTAAACACTTTAAAGCCATAAACATTTAAAATATGGTTGACATCAAGGTTTATGATTTTCTGCTTTTTTTTGTTATTATTTCTAGGAGTGATGTTTTTTTTTTTTTGACACAGTGGGATGAAATTCTGGTCAGAAATTCTGTCTGTTTATCTCTCACCGCTCTATCGGATCCACCTTACGTTAGCATAGCAACTGATGATTCAGCACTTTCTATCACAGGTTTATAAATTACTCAGCAAGTACTACTTCCTTATATTAATCTATCATTCATTATCGTCTTACATTTTTAAAATCCTGCCCTGTGAGGATTAAGCAAATATGTTACTTTTTATTAACTCTCCTAAAATGTTCTGGTTTTACAAGCTGTTACTTAAAGCATCAGAAAAAAAATGGATGACCTGACATTTTTCAAATGCAAAGCTTCAAACTTTGAACAAATGGTATCCAGAATGGATTCCTCTGATGTAGAAAACACAAAGCAAATTACCTGCATTGTCCATATGCTAAACGTGGCTAAAAAAGGTTGTTTAGGTGTCAGAAAGTGTTTTACACATTCAAAATCTATTGGACATATGTTTCTAAAACATGACACTTTAGGCCTTTACCTAAACCTGTTCATTACATAAGAATATTCACTTTATTGTTTAAATTGCAGTTTGGAGCATTTTTGAAAACATGAGTCGAACCACAGTGACTCACAAACAGCCACAGTTCATGATTTACTGTATTTATCTAAAAGAGCTGGTGAGCAACCCGTTAGTAAATGTCACCGCTTGATGAACTGAACAACATCATGGTGGTAATTAAGGCAGAAAGCGTCTCCGGATTGGAGACGGACCGTTGGGGGAGAGATGTGTTCACGCTGACTGACTGTGTCAGGAGTCGGGAGGTTCAGAGGTGTTTCTCCAGTGACTCAAAGAGCCTCCAGGGGAGGAGGAGGAGGATGAGAATGATGATGATGGAGGAGGCGAGTGCGATCCATACTGCTCTCCAGATGACAACTCAACTCAGAAGTGTAAAACTGTGATTACACCTGATAGTTGAACCAAGTCTACCAGACTGAGGACCAAAACTGCAACTTTTGTTACACATTCACCTGCTGCAGTTCTCTTTCACACTGCATTTGGTCAAACAAACCAAACCTTTTGAAAACCTGTTCCCCTCCTCGGCTGTGGTGGCGCTGCACCAAGAACTGCTGAAGGAAATGACAAGAACTTCTGAAGAAGCCGCTGAGGGCAACTTTCTTTTTGGGAAAATGGGAAAGTGAAGTGGCATCTGATTCTAGTGGTCGAAGGATTTCTCTTTTGTCTTTGGTAAAAGATTACAAACCTTTTCTCCCGCTAACGCTAGACTCAAATCTTTGTTTAGGTCAGTGGTGACTCAGCATGTCAAGTGATCGCATGATAAATTAAAATGAGCTCAATAATAATCCTTTTTGAGAAACCCTGCTAATATTTGACACCCACTGCAAACAAGTTAGTTTCACGAACTGCAATGTTTGCCTGTTTTCCCTGTCTAAGCTGAATGACTGATATTTTGAAATGCAATTCTGGTTACAGAGACCTCAATATCCATTTTTTTTATTGTTGTTGTTTTGGTTGCTTTATTTGTTTATTTTGGATATTTCAAATGTTTTCCAGTTCCAATGTTAAATGTTCTTTAGTTTGGTCTTTGAGAGGGTGTGATTGCATTAATATGCCATTATTATTATATTAGCTGAAAATTGTTTCAAATTGACATTATTTTCTATTGCAAGAGTTTCAGGGGCAATTTTTTTGTCCAGCGGAATTTGTTTGGTGTCCAAACTTTTGGCACAGCAGGACAAAATCCTCAAGATGAATGTTCTCAGGTGCCAAAACTTGCTTTTCTCTCCAATAAAACCCCCCAAAATAATTGAATTCTTTAATTTTTTTTTCTCCTTGTTTGCACATCAATATACTCAACAAGTCTGTCTTTTTTACCAAAACCAACATTATCATTTTCCTCAATGTTTACAGTTATGTAACTTTTTGGGCCAATTATTTTCTATTTTAATGCTCTATGAAATGTTTGTAGTTCATTTCCAGCAACAGGAATAATCGTTTTCTTTTAAAACATTCACTGTGTTGAGCTCAAGTGCATTTCTGAGAAAAAAAAAATTGCTGGATGTTCATTTTTATTTCTATGATTCAACTGTGATCCAGAATAAAAGGTTGTGTTGTACATTTTCCATTTAACATCAAAACTTGACAATAAGCTTATTTTCCTGTCATTTTATTTTCATTTCTTCTCTAGAGACCCTAACACCACTATTGCAAAATTGTGTTTTGTTTTGTTGTTTTTTCTTTTGGGGGAACATTGAAAAAGTTTTACCCCCATTTGTCTTGGGAATGCAAGCTACTGTCCACTCTAAAAGATTTTCTTCTTCTTCTCTCTTGCATTTGCTGTTGACCTGTGGCGGCTGATGGCGGCTTCATCACCACATTGTTTAGGTAAGTCATACTTCTGCAATCGCTTTCAGACTGCTGCCCACCTGCTTGGAGATCCATAATGTCTTGGATAACCTCCACAAACACAATTCGACCTTGGTAGAAAACGACCTGAAGCGTGCAGGCATGAAGGAAGCCGGGATGAGTTACGCAGAGCCGTGCCTGTGTAATTAGCCGCCCTCGTGACGGGGTTGTTGTGCAGGGACATGTTTTAATAAGTGGTTGTTGTTTAGATGTGACTAAGAAAAGCACAGAGGCATGAGGTCAGCTCAGCAGCTCTCGTAGCGCTTCCTCAAGGCCTGCGGGTCACATTTAATATTCATCACTCCAGAGCATCTCGGCGTTGTCCTGTGGAGTGTGTCCCGATGTCTAACTACACTCAGCTCAGTTGGTACTGAGGAGCATGTGGCATCGATTGGGTCAAATAACCCCGGGTTTCTCTACAGTGTGGAAGATTATTTCTATTTCAAGTCCTTACAGTGCCTTCCAAACCTTTAAAATGTCACATTACAAACGCGGGGACTCCAACCTGTGATGGCCTCATCAAGGACTGAGGCGTCTGTAAATGGGCAAGAAGGTTTGAATGGGAATAGTATGAATCTAGTCATATTGCCTTCAAAGAGGAAAATACATTTTCAACATTATCATATTATAATGTGATACTTACATGGTACAAACATAAAATATTATACAAATGTGATGAGTATTTGTATTGTTCCCGCATTTATATGATTTATAGGCCTTTATATGACTTTGTTTTACGTTAAACATTGACTCTGAGTCTGCAATAAAAACTCCTGACATGATGAATTTCGTCAATACAAAGACAACTGTTGTCGTGCTGTATAACTGATTTGTTTTAGCTATTGAAGCACTGAAAACACAGTTATCCGATTAGATGGAAACTTTGTCAGTATAGCTTAATTATTTTAATTATCAATCAGCTATAAATGCGCAAACAGCAGAGGAATGAAAGTTCAGTATGATACCTGTGATCTTAAAACAGCTTATGGAGACAATTAAAGTTGATTATGATTTTAGAGGTCATGACGACGGGCTTATTTTAAACTTTACTTAAATTCACACATCTGCCCAAATCAAAGAGTGAGGGTCAGCCCAAATACTAAAGGAGCAAATCATCGGTGTATTTGCATAGTAAAGAAAATGCAAAACAAAACATTTTAGGGCTGTAATAATAATATCATATCGCAAAACCGTAATATTTTTTACAGAAGATTATGATGATTTCATGACTTATGTCATATTTTAGAGTTCTGCTTTTTTAATGTTCTTTCTAGCTATGGATTGCTTTGTGTTGATGCCACATAAAATCTATGTAAAATTGTCTTTGATTGACATAGTAAAATGACTAAATGTGGAAAAACTCTGGTATGCAAATGTTTTTGCAAAGTCTGAGAAGAAAGCCAGAAATAAAAAGCAAACAAACTTTTGAAAGTATGAAAATGAAACAAAATGATGCGTCAATCATTTAATTGCGTTTTTTGTAACCTCTGCCTACCATAAAGCTTCCCGCCGCACCGATGAGTTGGGCTCAGGTTGGATGTGTGGTCCCCAGCAGAAACCAGACTCTCTGCTTGACAAGACGAGCTGGTGCTCAAATTTTAATGAGCGTCCGGAGAGGATGAGGAGGCGGTCTTGTTTACCGTCAAGCTCTGAGCTGGTGTAGGAACAAAATATTGATGATACAAGGTGGGTGTGGGAAATGTAGGCGAGGTTGCCTGTTTCATCTGCTCTGTCAGGACCAGTGAGTGAATTCCTGCTTTATTCTGCTGGTCTGACACATCCAGAGGTGGTTCTGCTTGTTAACCCCTCCGTTCCCCAGTCATTAACGGAGGTGTGAGTTTGAAGCACACTGGGAGGTCAGGCGCTCGTTTGTCTCTGATCTGCAGGGAGGTAAGCAAGAAGAAAACAAACACACACAAAGATGAAGGGAGGTGTGTGTTTCTGGGACGGACGCTGGGTCTGAGGTTGAAGCTTCGCCACTGAACATGTGATAATCTCTGAGAACGTAGAACAAATTATATCAGATATATATCCATTCATCCATTCATCCACTCATCCATTCATCCATCCAACTTTTTGTTCAGTCATCTGTATCTGTTATCATTTATATAAATTTCCAAATACACATTTGGCAAACTTGTTTACACTGATATATTTGCATTTCCGTGGCAACCTGCCAGGACTTTAAAAAGACATGCCAGATTTTTGTTAACAAGCCAGGGAAACGGTACAATAATTTGCTATCATAAAGTCGAATTACCAAATGGATGGAGCTGCTACTCATACACGAATCAATCTTTATAAGGAAGGTAAAAAAAATAAAAAATACAACCAACCTGTCTGATTATGAATTATTCTGGCCAATACAACCCAATTATTACCAGCTTTCTGTCAGCACAAAAACACACAAGTTAAATTTATGAAGGACTCGTACAGTAGTGAACAGAAATTATGCTCATAGAAAAAAGAAAGTGTGCCCTATTTCATTTCGGGTATTTCAAGATCTAAATATTGACATCTAAGCCCAGGTTTACAAAACTAACAACACAAAATGCATGGAAAAAATCTATGTTCACCCCAGAAATCAGGATCTTGTAGAATCACTTTAAACTTCATTCACTTTGGGGAGGATTATAGAGAATCATCCGACATTTATTCAACTTATTATTATTTTTTTCTTTGTCCTTTACACATAGCTGGACAAGGCATATACATAAATATGCGTATATGTTTATTTTTTCATATGTGAGGTAAGGGGCTGCTCAGGGCCCCCTCACCTCAGACGGGCCCCCAAGAGCACAAAGATAGCATGATAGTTGTCGTGAGTTCACCCTGCACAGGTCGGCAGTTTGTCGCATTGCTGCTGCCACTATTGGGGTAAATATAAGATACCAGACTTGTTCACTATAAATGTAGTGTTTATTAGCAGATGTAATTAAAATAATTTGGTGCATTAAATTAACACTCTGTACTTGAAAGTACTTTATTTTAAGATTGCTACTCCTGTAAGGTTAAAATCAATACTCAATGTAAGACTGACATGATTACAAATGAAGTAAATGATAATAATTATGTTACTAGTAGAGTAAGAATGATAAAACATCTGATGTAAACATGTCGGTATGACATGTGGGACCCAAATGGAAATTTACTTTGAGCCCAAATAAAGTTTTGGTTTGGCCCTGAGTTTATAGCATATCCACTCATCCATAGTTTTAGACCTTAAGATATTTCTTGAAGAGTTTGGCCAAGTCTGAGACAAACGTGAGCTGATTTTTTTAAAAGCTGCAGCTGAAAGAACAACTCTTGAGTATTAAACGTCTGCTATCATTATGAGGAAACGTTGAGAAATCCAGGGAACAGCTGACAGGGAGACCAGCTGAACCATGACATTGTTACGCCTCCCCACCATCATTACTTCCATCCACCCACAGCAGATACTCTGTCAGACAAGATTTCTGCGTCTTCTTAGAAATGTCAAGCGGGCTATTAATGGCCGCTGCTAATTTACGAGCTTCCTCTGCCTTGTTTCCTCACCTCCTTCCGTTCTGCCCCGGTGCGGTCAGGTTTCAGATGAGATACCCCAAATTCTGAAGAAAGCTTGTTTCTCACCGCAATTTGCGTTTATTAGGTTGTAAATCTCATTGTCCATTCATATTTCTGTTGTTCGCATTGCCCCCACCGTCATGCCACCTAAAATAGACCAAATGCCTCTGAATATTGCTATCACCGCTGCGCAAACATTTCAGCTCACACAGCTTTATCAGACAGAACAAAATGACAGGCAATGAAAACATTTCCCCAGAAGAAAGGAACGCCATGATTCGCTTTTCTCTTCTCTGAAGACTAATATGTAATATCTTAGCAGCCGTCTACTCAAATGCGTTTATTTTGACGCAGATAAATTACCTTTTCGTTCCAGTTGATGCTCTGTCAAAGTACACCACATCATACAATAATATTATTTCTGTCCTGATGTAAGTAGCTTATCTTAGTGTGTATTTTAACTGATAATATTTACATGGTTATTACTCCCCCTTTAATTTTTTTCCAGTTTGACTTTTTCACCCCTACCAGATTTACATTAATCCATTATTGTAGATATTTGTGAGATTTTTGTTCTGATTAGCTAATTCTTCAAACACAGGCAGCGTGTGATTTACTGCTATGAATTACTGATGTTAAATCAAGGACCTCAGGAAAATAAATACATAAATAAAACAGACTCACTGTGATAATTATCTTCCTAAAGAGTAGGGAGGGAAAGAAAAACTATAATAAAGGGTTTGAGGTTGTGCATTAAAGTGATTAAGTTCTTTACTTTTCTAACTTGCTGTAATAGCCAGTTGTGCTAGAATGGAAATAGTAGCCTATGTGTAAGCTGTACCACATAGCATAAACATAGACTGTTGGATTCTGATACATTGTGTCAGAATGTATCAAAAATATCAGAGAAATTTCAGAGTAGAGGCTCATATCACTTTAAAACAGTGACTGTATCAGCTAGTTGTCCTGCCCTGCTAATGCTGGCTTGTTTTATTATAAAAAGTGTATAAAATTTCATACAACCTTGTTACAAAATATTTTACTTTTCTAACTTTGTAACAGACTGTGGTGCAATGCTAATATTAGGTCGCATGTCCATGGGAAAACTGAAGTGTTACCTTGACTGTGTTGTTTTACAGTCAGGAGAGAAGACAATTACTTTGATCCTTTGTTTGGATTTTTTTTTAGTTTAATTTGTGTTTCTGTTCATGTATTTATTTCCATATATTTTGCCATTTTAGTTCAATCCGTTGGTGTGTTCATCTATTCTCATTGTTTGTGCTCATTTTAGTTTACAGTTTAGATTAGTTGGGGTTTTTTTCCCCCCCATTCTCTTTTCTTCTCTTCTTCAATCCGCCATTCTTCTCCCTTCTCCAACTGCATCTTCCTGTCTCAGTTTTACTTATAGATCCATTATGTTAAAAGATGACTAACATCAGCTAATGCGAATGTTGTTTTATTGTGTATTCTCACTTTCTTTTTTACTTTTTTTTCTAGACTCAAGCATTTAATTGTGCTATCTTTAAAACTTTAAATCCTACATTCATAGGAGTTCATGCTGTTTGAATTAATGTGCAGCAAAGGTTTCTTTTAGAACCCCTGGGCTCTGCTCAGTACATCATGCATCACCCATGTACACACTGTTGCATACCTGGTGATTTGTTGCAGTGGTAATTACCACTAGAGGATCGGTCTCTCCTTAGCCTGTCGATATCTACTCTGAACGCTGTGATGGACTAGTGACCTGTTGGCCGCCTTTGACTGCAGTCTCTCAAGTCCATCCCAGTGAAAAGATCTACATTTTCTTTGTAAACTTAACCAATGGACTTTACTGTGTCTAATATGTCAATGAAGGTAACATGTGAGTAAATGGATGTAAAGTTTGGAGTTTTAATTTTGTCTTCCCTTTTTCACATTTACAGTAAACAAGATGTCTTGTAAGATTAGTTTTGTACCATGTTTTCGGTGGATTTAAGTGGAAATTTTCCTGTAGAGTCAAACTTTTTCTTTTTTTTATTGTAGGGATGGACATTTATCATATAGTAGTTTGTGTTCTTTGTGTCATCTTACCTTAAATGTCAACAAAACAAGAGATGATTGTAGTTTTCTGTAGAAACAGTGTCAGGTTCGATTTCCATTTTGGATTAAGAAAGTATTTTTTTTCATTTCAATTCAATTGTAAAATTATCATAACAATAAATTCCAGTTAATGATTTCTGGAAGACCCAAGATTAAATATGTTACATTTACTGTTTTTGCTGGTGTTGGTTCCATGAGAGCATCAAAAAAATACCAATAAGTAGAAATTATAACTAAATATGCAGTTAGAATGTGCAGGTTCGTGATAAAAATCACTTCTCTTTAAGTAACAGTTGTCCTAAAGAAGTCTATTTTAAAATAGGAACACCATAAAATATTGTGATTTAAAGTAGATAGGTGTACTTTCTGGAAATTCTTATTCGAGTACCATCATGGAATAAAGCTTTTGTCATCATCTTCTCCTCCAGTGGGCAGATGGTGTTTTCAACAAAAATGTCATTCGGTTCTTCCATCACTTTCTTGCCTTTGGGCCAGCAATTGAAATGTCCTCATTTTGGATCTGTACACGGTCATTATTAGACCAAAAAGGCAATATCTGAAAATGTCAGTATGTCTAAAAGCCTGTAAGTGTTTCCTTCCAGAGCAGATGAAGGAGAAGAAATAAGAACAGGAAGATAAAGAGGTGGGTGTGCAGCCTATGGGATCCCTTTTTCAGCAATCAGTTCGCTAAGCTCCAGCTTGCTATTATGCAACGCGGCTTCTGCAGGAGGAGATGAGATGTATAATGTGGAAATCCAGCAGAGGATAATCCCGTATCAGCATCGGCAGCCGTCTCTGCATTCTGCTGAGGAGCGCACGGTTTGAGTCACTCCTTCGCAGCGTCAAAGATCCACTCTCCTTTTAATTGGGACACGTGTACGTACCAATCGATTGGAAGAAATTCACGCAAACGTAGGCCACGCGTGTCGATGCGAAACACACAGAGGAGACTGGCAAGGGACTTGTTTTTGGTCTTGGCTGCCAGTGTAGCAAAGTGATCCCTCATATATGTGTTGAGGATACAGGACTCTCATTGTGCACAACCTCATTTAACAACATAAGTGTAATTGGAGTGACGCACTGAGAGCCTTGAAATTACAGCTGTCCTGTTATTGGGAAGTGCTTCTTCTCTTTATTTGATCACAGACTGAGCTGTGATTGAATCAGTTATGAATGCACGCAGCCCGAATAACCTTATTATGTCTTATCTGACTTCATCTCCACTTACAGGGCTCTCTATTTGTTACCATTTACCAGCTCTTGTCATCTGATAATGAAGACTACCCGAGCAACACGATACTCGGTCACTAACTGCTCTGTTATAATACTTTCAAGTGCATTTGTTATGATCTGCAGCTCCTAATGGAACTGCAATTGGGAAACTGTGATATTGATTGTAAACATTTATTTTTTTATTTTATTTTAATCAATTACCTTGTTATTCTGTTCCTAATAGACCATTCGGTGTAAATAGCTGGGAAAGCATCAGTGACTGAGAGATTATCAAAATGAGTCTGCAGGTCTTTACAATCTTGAAGATTAGATTTTTTTCAAGCAGATCATATGAACATTTAGTATTATTAAATTTTTTCAGGCAGTTAAAAATGTGTTATTTCAAACAAGCCAACTGAAAACAATTTAAATGGTGTCAAAGTAGTTCATGTTTTTCTGGTTGGCATCATCTGACAAAAGTTATAAAATGTCAATTTCTGGAATTAATTTTAGTGTTTTAAGGAAGCTGTTATTTTTAAATAAAGTTGTAAAATCGACTTTTTCAACTTCATTTTATGTTATAATTTTATTCCTTCATCAAAACATACTCGGAAAGTTGCTTTGATTCTTCCATGAGTCACCATGGCAACAATTAAGTAGTACCTAGCAGCAATACTTCATTTAGTTTGTGTTTAATTCAAACATCTTCTCATTTACAGTCAAACACCATAATACATATTTACATAACTATTTATTAGAAAGGAGATAGGCAGAAGTATAAACTTACAACATGCTTATTTACCCCAATGGTCCAGTTTGGTGCTTCAGTCTCCAAACGAGTTCCCCACTCAGCTCCTCCAGACTAGCGGCAGCAGCAATTAGCAAACACCTGGTGGAACTGCATGCCTGCTAAGAGCCAAAAGAATTATTGTAAATGACATCAGGGAGAAGCATTGTTGTGATGACTTAATGGAAGGGGGACCAATCTACAGGGTAGAAATTTCTTAAAGAGACAGAGGCCAATTTAAAGGCATTGAATATGGCAAAGACACAAAGTAAAATTTCTTCACTGTGTAAAAGTTGTTTTGATGTATACAGCATTTCCATAACAACTGAAGGTAACAGTTGTTTTCTGTACCTAAAGTACAAAAATGTCAGTCAAATTTTGAGTGCACTGTTAAATATCACAAAAAAAAAAAAAGTAAATTAGGCGTATTTCTGTCTACTGGTTTGGAACAAATCAAAACTAGTAGATGTTGGAGGCAGAGGTTACTAACTAGCAAGGATCACACATCTCAAGAACATGGAGATCGCCCTCCACTCAAGGTTTTGGTAAGACACAGACTTTCCTTTCCAGCGGAAGGAAAGTTTGCTACGTCAACCTTTTCTAATGCGATATAAATCCAAACGGTCTGTCACATTGACCCTTTGCTTTCAAAGTGAGCACCTTGACTTTGACAGCAAAGTCAAGTTACTGTCGGTGTTTGCAGTTTCCAAGTCGAACACTTCAAAGCCGAACACGTTTCTCTGTTGCTTATTCATAACTGCTGAATTTCAGATTAACATCTGAATGTGTTGGAAGGTAATTACAGTTATATTGTCAGCTGGAATCCACAAGGTTAAAAAAATCAGCACTTGACTTCTTCTAAACAGCATTCAGAAATGAGAGGTGCTTCAGTCCTCAATAGTGTGAGGTCATTTTATTCCTTCTAACTAAAAATGTTTTAAAAGGACCACTGAAATGTCACTGGCCTCACTGCCTGCTGGAGGGGAGCAGCATCACTTAGTACTTTACCATTCTGAATATCTCCAGTTTGAAACATAAACAGTTCCGATAACCTGATAAGAAGGGAGAACAAACCAACAAGGAGACATAAAATCAGGTCAAAACCTACTAAACTTAACAATCTGAATACCAAACTATCTTTATGGCGCTCCCTCCCCAGACCACTCTCTTCTCATCTCTTGTCTACCTTTAAAAGCTCATGTAGCTTCAGGCTGAGGTGACAACCATCCATATAGCCATCAGCTCCTGAAAAGGAGGGGGTCAGATCCATCTAATCTGCACCAAAACAATATTAAAAGAGACAAACATTGTTTCATGCTCTGGTGATGACCAGATCCTAGAATATAGAGCTTTGTTTTTCTGCTGTTTTTATTGCCTTCTTCCATATTTGCTGCCGTGACACAGCTGGTCATAGCCAGCAGCATCAACATTGGAAGAAAAGTCAGGTTTTATCTGTCAAGGAGGGACACAAACCAATGCAGATAACATGAGAAGCTTTCGCTTATAAGCATCACACTCAGTTGTAAGAGCTGTACAGAAAGATGCTAAGTTGTTGAGCACAAAAGTACATTTGATATAACACTTTTGTCTTCAATGTGTATTTATTTCAGATACAGCAACCATTCAGCCAGAGATCTGAACTGGACAATTTTTATGTGACAAGTTCTGATTGGCGATCAGCAGGTCAACAAACTATGATTGCTTGTCGTTTGAAGTTTGATTCATCTATTTTGAGTTTATTAAAATCAAATGAAGGTCGGGATGTCTAGTGAACTTCAGGTGCCTTCACACCAGCCCTTTCTAATTCGCTTTAGTTAAACTATTGTTCATTTGCCTAGAAAGTTGTTTGGGGATGTGCGAATGCGCAATGAAACTCTGATGCAGCTCAAAAAAACCAAACTCTCGTCCATCTACCAACCTAGGTCTCAGTTCATGAGACGGACTACACCGAAGGGCATTGTGGGTAAATACAACCAAAACAAATGGCTAGCGAAGTGCTGCTAGATAAATGGCTCATGGTCTTTTACCAAAGACAAAAATCTTACAATCGCTAAAATCTGATACCACTCCATTTTTGTTTGCATTTTGTGCAGGAAGTTGCGCTCTGTCTTCAGAGGTTTTTGTGTCGTTTTCTTCAGAAGTTCTTGGTGCAGCGCTACCGCAGGAGGTTTTTCAAAGAGTTTGGTAGTTTGACTGTGCAACGAGAAAGCGAACTGCAGCAGCTGAAAATGTAAGAAATGTTGCAGTTTTGGTCCCCAGTTTGGGCAATTAAACCAAGTCTACCGAAACACCGTAAGTTTTCTACATTTACTTAACCTTTTACTTTCCTGTGGGGGAATCTTCACTGACCTTACCTGAGGTAAATGAGACCTGCAGTCATGTAGATCTTGTCCTGGGTTTTTGGTGACCTCCTTGGTGACTTGGTAGGTCTGCCGGTTTTTCTGTGTGTGGATAACGGTAGTGGTGCACCAGTGTCTTTTCAGACAAAAAAAATCTGTTTTGGCCAAATATCAGAATTGGCAAGTTAACCTTTTAAAGATTGTGATTGACCATAAAACTCCAATCCGTTGATAAGTCTTCACTGTGGTTCACTGTCAACATAAACGTCTTTTTTAGTTGCAGATGGACGTAAACAGCCAAATTTGACACCTGATGGAATCATTTAGGTGCCTTCTTTAATCCTGCTGACCAGCAGTGTGTGGCAAGAGGTGGAGAATGAACAGCTATGTGTTGTTTTGTGCTGCATAGTCAGAAACACATCTTTCTTTTGGGATTTAATTAGCGTCTAGAAACTGTTGAAAGCAATATTTACCAATTAGTTGAATGAGCTTCATTATTACTCGCTGAAGACTTTCAACAATGTCAGATTTGATAAAGATATAATTTTTCAATTACTGTCAGAAAACTGAGCAACAAAATTATGTTTCTTCCTGGAATCAGAGCCAAATAGGGGATCTGTGTTTTGTGCTGCATTTATTTTTTCATGCAAGACAAAATAAAGTGCAACCAACATTGGGACTGGGCTTTTAAAATGTCACCGGCTCTTTAAGGAAGTCAGCATAAGTCCTGTCATGCGAAATAAGAGCCAAGGCGAACAAGAGTTTGCATGTAAGCCTCTTTAGGTTGATCAAAACAACATTTGTCCTGTTTATTTATTTAGTTCCATTTCATAGAAAGTTGTATGGCCATTGTCCCCCACATACCACCGCTGTTATTAATGGCCAAAGTAACATCTACAGTGTAGATTCTGTAGGAAGAACTGGTCAGATGTTTTTGCTTCTGTTGTAACTTTAACCAGCAGAAAGAAAAGCCAGTATAAAACAATTAATTTAAATAGTGAAAAGCTGAGGCGTGCAGGATTTATGTCTTACAGCTGCTGTCTATTCTCTACAACAATGGTTGCCCATTGCAGCAGCGAGACGGTACCATTGCATGCATACTGTTTAGCCTCCAGGCCAGGGCTCAGGAGACTCTGGGGCTGACTTTACCCTCCTTTAAATACTACATGAGGGCCATTAGGGACCGAGGCTTGCTATCTGTCCCCCTTTACCTTTAGTGATACTTTGCAGTCCACTTACAGCATCCAAAAATAAAACCTTCTGATGCGCTGTGTGGGAAACAGATTGCTCTTTTAGAGATTGCTCTTTTAATGGTTCCATGTGAACCATTAAATCAGTATTCATTGCTGGTTTGAAGATTGGAAATACAATTCCTTTTTGAATTTTTATCAAAATAAAAGATTCCAAAGTCCAAAATTATTCTTATTTGCGTGTAATCAGATGTAGAAGACATTAGTTTATCAAACATTTTCATTTTTACTTTTCAAGTGAAACGGCAACAAACGTTTATTGTGTTGATATGACGTCCTGGCCATTGTTTTGCTAGCATCGTGTCCTCTGTTTATGCTAGCTCTGTGTGCTAGCTGTTAGCAGCTTGACCATAACCACACTGCGTGATCTGAATAATATCATTGCAAAAACAGTTTGCCATTGCTTTTTTCTTGTGGAACGCGTGATTCTGGCACTAGCTAACTCGCAAACTACCTTGAGACTTTGTTTACAAGATGTGTTCATTTCTTTTGTGGTATCATTTATATTTTTAAACGGTATCTAACATGTAATTTGTGTTAAAATGCTTTTGACACCCTTTAATCAGTTTGGGAATAAAAGGTTTCTGTGCCACTAGTTAATTATATTTCTTATCAACCTATAAGAATGGCCGAACAGGATGAAATCAAACTGTGGAGGGGGCGGGGTTTGAAGTGCCTCATTTGAATTTAAAGAGACAGTCCCATGTGAGTTGCTCTACAGCTCTGGCTTTTACTTTCCAGCAGAGGAGACACAAGATTTGTACTGTAGTGAACAGTGATTTACACCTATTTAGAGACAGTTGAATAAATCTAAATGAGACATGATTATTGACTGTTTTTACATTACTGAGTTGCTTCGGTTGATTTGTGACTTAATATCTCAATGATAGGAGAGTCTAACATGGGTGGATGGGATTTACTATTCTGTCACACTGCATTTTAAAATGCAATATTTTAATATTTTCACAATAGAAATAACTACGTTCCATATTGTTTTAGATTTTTTTAAATGAGTTGGCCAGATTACCTGAAACTTATCTTTATTTTCTTACTGTTTTCATAAGAAAAAATATTGCTTTTGTTTTAACTTTCTGTTTGACCTTTAGCCTTTAGGGGCAAGAGTTTGAAATGTTTTAAATTTTAAAGTGAATTTACTTGCAGAAAAATGTCTTTGCTGTTCACCCTCTGCAGCCATAAAGCCTCGTCTTTGTAAAGGGTGGTTTGTTGTATGACCCCTTTGTCTGGGAGGTTGTTTCAGTTCAGAATAGCTGAAAAGAAACCCTCCTGTACCATAAGTAGTGATTTATGTGCAATGTTACACCTCTTCTTTTAATATTTAGAACCCACTTTATATTTTTGTTCAATAGTTTAATTATTGAATAAACAAGTTTGATTTTGCTAAAAAAAAAAAAAAAAAAAAATGTGGTAGTTTTGTCTCTTAAAAACAAAGGTAACATTTAAGCTTTTTTGCCCTTTAACTTTAATAAATCTAACACACTGAGGTCAGTTTAACTCACTCTAATAAGCAAAGTTTTCATTAATGAGAGTGTTTGAATACTAAAATATGACCTTTTTCATGGGGGTCTTTAAAAAGGGCAAGATATTAGTTATAAATCACTTTGTGTTAGTCACCCTTCATCTTAAGGTCAGGCACATGAAAATTAAATTACTTCATTGGTCAATGGCCCATAAAAATGGGTTCAGATGTATTTTTTTTATCTGGTTAAATAATTAGTTTTAAACAAAGTTATTGGACTAATTGGACCAACATCTCTAAATCTTAGCCTTGCAAAAGTATTTACGCCTCTCTAGCATTTTCACATTGCAGTTATATGTTGTAACTACAAACTTTAATAGATTTTATTGGGATTTTCTTTGAAAGACCGACACACATTTATTTGTTTTTATTCATCTGGTGAGGGAGAAAAGTTTAGCTCTTTTGCATACAAAAGAATTCTGATGCTTTATTTGCTGTAATGTGCTAACTAATAAATATATTATTTAAAAAAGCCTTAATGTTTTATCACAAGCCATATGGGGGGCACTCCTGGTATGTGGAGGAAGGTTCTGTGTTTCCATGAGACCAAAATTCATCCTTTTTGTCCATATTCAAAACATAATTTGAATTAGAAAAATGGTAAAACTTTCTTGATATTCTGCTAATGTCTAAAAAACACAATTTCACAATTGCTGTGTTCCCATTGAAGAAGAAACACGATTAAAATCGCACGACTAAGTTTAATGCGATAAATTATGAAAAAAACAGACTGTGCCATCATCCTCATACCACTTTCTGATGTCGCCTTTGTTGTTTCCGCCAGTAGTAACATCCAGTTGTTGAGTATGTGACTCATACGGTACAAAAAAGTGTTTTCATTGCAGTTTTGCGAAAAACATCTGTTGTGATACGGCTGATGAAACATCTCATCTTAGCACAGAAACTTTACATCATAAAACTTTTTTTTTTTTTTTTTTTTTTTAATTGCTGTGTTTCCATTGAGAAAAAGGTTTTGCACAATTCCATGGCCAATGAAAACTCTACTTTTCTCTGTTGGTGTCACGGATTTGGTGTTGAGGTTAGTGGTGGTGAGGCAGACGCTGAGACCCAGCTACGATGACTAGTGGATTTTTAATGATGAGTCCAGAAACATACAGTTGACAGAGTCCGCGGCCAGGCAGCACGGCTGAGCGGAAGCCAGGGCTCACGCCGGTAGCACTGGTAAACAGGCGGCATACAACAGTAACGAAACCATAGACCACAAGCAACAGCTACAAACGACAAGGACCCGACGAGGAACAAAGGACACAGGAGGGACTAAATACACAGAGGCTAATCAGGGGAATGAGACACACCTGGGAGTAATCAAGGGGAAGACAGGACAACGAGGAGACTCAGGACACAGGAAAACTCAAACAAACACAACAGAAAAACACGGAACATGACAGTTGGATGTACTTGACTTGATGTAGAATCAGTTAATGGCTTAAATTGACCATGAAAAATAAATGAATCAATTGAATTGAAAATATTTAAGAATACTTGTAGCCTTCCTTAACAATTTAGTCCACCTTAAGATGTCTTTGTTCTCCTTTAAAGTTGATCAACTTAAATTTCTCTTATAATTTGGATGCCCACTACTTGATATAAATTTAGGGCTTTTTTTATAAAAAGGATTTTTATTGGCTTTATTGAACAGAAGCTGGATAACAAGAAGAGCAGAGACAGAAGCGGAAGGCCCGGGTTCTGACTCGAACTCAGGACTGTATTGTGGCCTGCAGCCTCTGCTCCCCCGCCAAGTCATGTGACGCCTTGCTCCACTATCTACACTGGATGATACACAGAGTATCATGTGTATGTGGCTGTAAAGACATGGAGTTCATATTTCGTATTGATTACCAGGTCTAGAATTGACAGTCAGGCCTTTTACCAAGACTCCTCTTCATTTTCCATCTCTTTTCTCCGAACACAAGCTCCTCAGATCTTCTCTCTGCGTATTTCCAGGTCGTTTCTGTCAACTCTTGGCTCTTTTTTGCTCTGTTTTCTACCTCTCTGCCAGAGATATTCATCTGAGGGCCACAGTTAAGCTCTTTTGATGTTCTTGGTGTAGGCAGACCACCTTATTCAAAGAGTGCCAAAACATGAGATCGAATATAAAAATCTGGTGGAAAGTGCAGTTGAATTGACCCCTCCCGTCATTGCTGGACATTTTTAGGCTGAGCTGGCAAATTGAAAGGGAGAGTGGAGAGAAAAAGGGAAAGGCCTGCTCTTAAGCATGTAATGTGATCTGTTATCGATGTAGGACAGGTTTTATCAGGAGCTTCCCTCCACAGGAAGGGCAGAGGTCAGGGTCAGTTGTCGAGGAGACCCTCATCCTGTTGATGGATTGCCTTTTTAACCTTTTCCCCGTCGGATCGGGTCGTTTAAGCTATTGGAGCTCAACCCGATCCATCGTTCTGATGGCCAACCAAACACTGTGGTTAAAGATTTTGATTTTTTTTTTGTTTGTTTGTTTTTGCTGTTTGCATCTTAAGAAAGGTCTAAAGCAGATAAAAATACATCAGGAATGATCTCAATCTGTAATGATGGACGATGTTACAAATATGTCAATACATTGTTTTCTAGTGTTTCATTGACAATAATACAAAATATTCCATTCATTCTGTTATAATTATCTGCATTTTATCTGACTTTTTCGCCAGTAACAACATTTCCATGAACCATAAAATTGCTCAAATTGAAAGTACAAAAATTAATTTTTTAAGGGAAACACAGCAATTCTGAAAAACTGATTTTTCAATAAAAGGTCTTTGTTCTAGGATGAGGTGGGTTTTTGGCTGTATAGAAACACAGTTTCTGCATCACACAGCTGGATGCTACAACTGACCGAAACAACAAAGAAGATGACAGGAAGTGGAGGATGATGGTGTGTTTTGTTTTTTTCAGACAATGCACAGCTGGCTCTACCAGAGCGATGGGAACACAATTCCTAAAATGTTGTGTGTCATTCAAACATGTTGAATCCAGATCTGTTGTGTAAAATTTTCCCAAAACGCCACACACACCAGAGTAAGATGTCGCTGTCTCATTTGATGGCTTATTGATGATGAACAATGCCACCGAGGCTGAATTATTGATATATTTCATAAAACTGTTTACATCTGTTGCTGCCATGATTTTTAATGAATTATCACATGAACAAGCTTACTTTCATGTGATTTCAATTTATTTTTAGTATGTTTTCGACGATGAATTATAGTCGACAACCATTTGCACACATTTTTAACGAATGTAACAAATCTACTAATGACGACACATCCAGACCTACAGAAGTTGCATTTAGTACTACACAAAAGTTTTCGTCTTTTCATTAGCTTCCTTCATCTTGTTATGATCTTGTGACAATACTGTCTGCTCCTGTTGCTGAATAAACTTTACAATTTATCAATAGATGGTGGAATCCATTATTACTTCTGTGACAGAGCACTGCTGTGTGTCTTTCTTTTTCTGCACATGTGGGTCGCTTTAGGGTCTTAATCCATTCACATATTAGTCTCACTGTAGCTGGATTTAATTACTAGTATGAACAACCACACAAAAAATATCAGATTTCAGCAAAAAATCGGAATTGAGCATCAAGACCTGCTGTGTGATTGTTGCCTTATTGAAGGAAGTTACTTTTTAACATTGCCAGGCTGCTCTTTGTGTTTACTCATATGACTGAAGGACTTTAAGTGAGACAGAAAAGCAAAATTTGAAGATATCTATAAGGAGGAAATACCTTTTTATGGTAGTTGGTGGAAATATGTCCTGTGATCAAATAGTTTCTTTGGAAAGCTGGAAAATATTGCCTTGTCATCCTTGAAACCTGCAGTTCTGTACAGTTAAATAAACTGCTAACTCATCTTTATAGTATAGTATAGGGAATCAAACCCGGCCTTGATGTAGATCAAGAACCAGTCACTTTATAGCTTCCACAAAAGGTGTCATCTGTGAGTTAAATCTCCCATTTGCCTCTTCACACACAAGAAATGCAGACTGTGCTGCCAAATGACCTTTTTTTTTTTATCTGTCATAAGGAGAAGAAGAAGAAGAAGTAACAGGCTCATCCAGGTTTGAGGCAGAAAGCGAGGTGCTGCTGACATCTGCTTGAAACTGAAGCCCAACAAGCGTCTCTCTGCTTTCTTCTTTGTTGGAGCTGTAAAAGCCTGCAGACATACGAGCGAGGCAAAGCCGAGACAAGATTTGAACACCCGAGTCAAATTACAAAAAAGCAACTGACATTAATATCACAGAGGAGTTGGCGGCTCTGGAGAAGATGCAAGGCGACGGTGGAGTCGGGGCCTACGTTACCCATCAGTCAGCTTTCTCTCTCTGTCGGCCATGTCGGTTCTTCATTTCTACTTTTCGCTTGGAATGAAACAGAAATCTTGATGGGATTTCCTTCTTCGATTAGTCAAATGTTTTGACACTTTGAGGCTCCTGTTTTTGATTCAGATGGCTTCAAATTATCGTTGGAGCTGAACTTATTAGATAAAATAAAGAAGAAAAAAATTAGCATATGCACATTTGTCGTCTTTTCATAAACCGTGGTGATTGATCGACAGGTGCCCGTTTAGACAGCTAATCGCTTTATGCAGACAAATTATCTCTGTGTCAAATGAGCTCCCAGGACACATGGGCTTATTATGAGTGAAGTGTCAGCTTCACTTAAGATCTGTGGATGATTAACATTAGCTGACTGTCAGCAACATCCGCTGAAGGATAACTAAGAAGATTACTTTAAATAGACAAGAAGTGTGTTCATATAGCAACAGTCAGATTTGCTAACTCTGCCGCAGAATCTAAAATGGGTCAGAGTTTTGCCTGACCTCGTCTTCGTGGACTTGATGCTATGAGACATTTCTTCCTGCTCATAAGCTTGTTATGTTGGTTGTGGTATGACATTTATATTTTTCTGTGTGCTAAACAGTGCTGGTTCTGAAAATAACACACAATAATATTTCTTTCACTTTTGAGGCCTTTAGCATGAAAAACCTTCAGGTGTGACATAAATAATGGTAGCTTCAACCCAACTTGTTACCACATTTAGGAAAAGCATAAACAGTATGTGTCCTTCAAGAAGGATCTAACAATGTCAGTTTATATAGATTTTAAATTTAGAGGGGCGTGGTCAAGTGTGACATGAGTGGAGGGAGAAGAGCGGGAGCTGTGGTCAGTACTGAGACAGTTTTAGACAAAATATTGCAGAACTAAACAAATCGGAAAAATAAAATAACAGAAACATAAAAATAGAAATAACATATTTAGAGAGTTTATCAGCAAAAAAAAAAAAAAAAAAAAAAGTCTATTTGGGGCTTAGTTAGACTTTAAGTTCATATTAAGTAGTTCTGGCATTCTGGGGAAAAGCGTGCCTATGTAGTCTCTTGAGGTCAAGAACAACGAAAATACAAAGATGGCATTTTCCAGCTAATGAATAAGTGGAATAAGATGAAATCCTGCAAGTTACTTTATAACTGAAAGACTTTGCCAGACCTATTTTTTTTTACAAGATAAAAATCAGATTTTTAAGATCAAACCAAATTTTTACATGATGTAAAAGGTTCTATTTGGTGTAGAAGGATTTCGTTTACAGTTGATCAGTTTAAAGACTCAATTAAAATTTACCTGAAAAAGATCCAGGGTTGGTGAAGAAGGTCCTGCTTTTAGAACTTTACCATTCCCTGTTCAATGTCCCGACCTTCATGAGAATCGCTTAATGTCAATAGTCAGTTGTCTTAATCTGAAGACTAACAGTGAAGACATACCACTTGCGTCCAACTCTTTACTCTTTGATCCAGTTTCTTCCTGACATACAGGCTCCCGACTCGACGGTCCGTTTACAGGCAACCAGGCTCATGAATTTGGGTATTTTCTTCAGAGTTTGTACCAGAAATCCAGAAACACAAGCCATCTGGCTTGAGTAGCTGTTCAAACAAAATTTCCATTTCACTTTTTCATTCTTTTCTGTATTTTTGGACTTTGACCATGTAAGTATACTTCTATTTTTTTTTACAAGTAAAAGATTTAAATTTACAGATTTTGTCCTTGCTTCCCATCTGATTTCTTTTTAGTTTAGACAAACTGTGTCTTGGTCAACAGTAGGAAACCCAGTTGCGAGGAATGGCAAGCAGTCTGTGAGGCCCCATTGGCTTTAACATGTTCTAATAGTTGCGTACATCATCCGACCTGATTTCCCCGTCAGCTCAGATGCCGAATCGAGTATAACATGGAATATAGTGGGATTGTCGTCATGCAAAACACCCCAGCTACTTCATGTTAACTTCTTTTATGTTGAAATAGGACAAGCGCCCTCTGAATATTGCATATCCTGCTATTTTCAGAGCTAATTCTCCATGTGATTGGGACACTGAAGGAAAGCAGTGATTTATTAAAAGTGGCCTGGGTGTTCTGCTTCATCAGTGTGATGTGACAGCCTGCAGCAGCACAGGCCCACTTGTCAAATACCATCGGAGAAAAGTCCTCTCTTCCACCTCCTCTTTGCGTCACGTTCTCGCCACTGCAGCATAGGTGGGTTTTTCTTCTTCTCCATGAAGTGATCTCTACTAATCACAAGGTGAGAGCCGACTCCAAGGTCCTCAGGTCGGCTGAAAGCAGTGTGCTCTTACGAGATTAGGCCGAGCGTTACCGAGAAGGAAGAGGCACTTGGATATAAGTGAAGCAGCGAGTAGGAGGAATTTGTAGTGCCTTGGAAGGCTCTGGTGAGACAATTACCGCTGGTGCCAAGGCCAATTTCAGTCCTCTTTCAGATGTGCATGCAGGAAAATGAGGAGGGATAAACAGACATGTGGCATATTTGAAAGTGAAGTGTTCGTCTTTCGCTGGCGCGTTTTCAAAGCACAAATAAAGGTTAAATTCTAAATTTTAAAAAAATCATGTACCATGGCTTTGAAGACATTCAGAAAAGAACACACTTTTGCTCTGGAGCATAAACTGCGGTTTTATTTTCACAGTGAAAATGCAACTTTTCACTGGAAAAGCCAGATATTTGAACATGTAATTACATAAAAGAAAATTAATATCTTGACAACAGTAACATTTCAGATATTTTGAAAGGCCAACAATTTGTTCTGTTTGAACTTGTTTTTCTCTATTTGTCTTTAATTGTTAATTTTTGGTAGATTTAATTGGCGTGTTTTCTTTTGGTCTTGATGGTAAATCTTATGTGTATATAATTAATTCTAAAAATATCTTTGTTTTATTCTAAAGCTTGTTTTTTATGGTGTTTATTTTTTTTGTCACTTTTAAAGGGGACCAGTTATGCAAAAGTCTTATTTCCATAATCTTCCATCTCGACTAGCCAAGATTATATAAAACTGCCCTTTTAAGTTGTTAATTACCAGTAAAAACAACATTTTTTGTTTCAATTTTACAAGTCAAACCTGTAAGAACAGTTTTGTTCTATTAAAAAGAACCTGAGTTATTCAATTAAAAAGGTTCTATTAAAAAGAACCTGTCTGACAAGATGAAGTTCCCTATAAGACATACAAAGCAACACATCATGTCCTAATCTGGAGAAATTAAAGAAAACAAAAGAAACGAAGTTATCAAAAACATCAAAACACATTCCAAAAAATATGGCTGTTGTTTTTTAAGCACTTTGACTGTTTTAGAATCAGTTCAGATCCAAATGGAAATACAAACATTTGCAAATTTTTTCATAATAGATAAATACCTAATATTTTTTTAAACAGAAGTTTAGAAAGGCTTCTTAGGTCTAGCAGAACCCTGTAAACCAGAGAAAACTCTGAGGTTTGCGTTTATTTGCTCCATATCTGATCCTGTGCGTTTCCATGAGGAAGTCAGCTCTCTTCCAGGCCATTGCAAGAAACAAGCTGTTGCTCCCTGACTGTCAGGCAGGTGCGGACTCTGACATTTAGACCTCATTGTTCTGGTGCTGCTGATCCCACCATAGTGAGCGATTAGCAGTGTCCCAGTCCCTCTGCTTAGGAAGAGGAGAACGAACGGAGTGTGGTGGGAATGATGCCACAGATGAACAAGGACAATGCGGCGTCACTAACTACGTTGTCTAATTTGATTAAGCTGACGTGTTGGTGCCTCAGTGACTCTGTGGGTGTTCGCTGGGCTGCAGCTGACAGACAGCAGCGGTCAGAATGGTGGGGCAGTCGTCTCTCTGGGTGAAACATTTTGAATCTCACTTTGTATTAAATTCTTCTTTTAGGAAGAAAGAGAAGTTAGGTTGGGAACCTGATTCTCTGTTTTTTTTTTTTTTTTATTAAACTAGAGGTGGGACAGCTTGAAAGTAATGGAGGGCTGCAAATTTAGATTTTTTTTTTTAACCAAAAATAATTTTATTGAGATTGTGCACTTTAAAAATACAAAATGTACTGATCTGGACCAGTTTCTTTCAAAATTACTCCATGACTGGAACTTAAAACTATAAGTCCATTTTGTAACTACAACTAGTCCAGGCTGGAGAAATGAAAAATAAAATAAATTGAATAAACCAAAAACACAAAAACAGCTTCTCAAAACAACAGGTGTAATTAAGCATTCTCAAATAGATTGGATACGATGGTACACTTCTATTCAGAATGTCAAACTGCAGGTTCCTAAGAGTCCAATAATCTTTCTGGATCTAGATTTTTTTGTTTCTTTATTTACTTCAGATGAACAAGGACATCTTGGGTTTCCTTGTTTTTAATCAAATACATCTGTAAAAAGGGAACTGTAAATTATTGTTGATCTGAAATACCATCTTGCATTGATGGTAGGAAAGAATGGAAAGTGTAATATTGAGCAAAAATTTGCTCCATGTTACACCGGACATGTGTAACAAATAACACATGTTATTAAATAAGATGGGAAATATTTGGACAAGAAAATTTCAGGGATTTAATAAGCTGTGCCTTTTTCCTACTCCTTTTCAAACTGAATATAAAAGTTTAGTTTTTTATGTTTAATAATTATGTTGTTTTCTTTCTTTTTCTATTTTATCTTTGTCACTTTACTTGTTTGAAATAAAATATTGCAGCTTTGTCTTGTTAAAAATGACAAAATGCTAGCAAAAAACCTTGCCAGCATTTTTTAAAACTGTTCATTTCTAATATCTTTGGACGTCTTTGGATTTTTGGTCTTTACTTTAAAAGCAATAACAACTAGATATGGGCCTCTTTCTCTTCAGACACGACTTGTTTACTTAGCCAAGTTTACCACCACGGTCTGGATGTTTCCTTCACTGCTTATTATGAACTTAAAGTATTCATAGGTATCTTTTTTTGAGATGCATAACATAAGTGCAATGGTGTAGTGCCAATGTAGATAGAAAAAAACATGCTAGCAAAAAAAAATATTTTGAGAATAATGTCAAAAATAAGACAATTTTTTAGCTGAAAAAGTCAAACATTTTTAATTTTGAAACCGAAACATTTTCAAGATTTTTCTAGAAAAGCTCTAAAATTAATACAAAATGTATTGCCATATATTTACTCCTCCTTTTTTATCTACAATTTCCCCAATACACCATCACGCTTAAGTGCAAATTGTATTCACTCTATTATTATTATTTTTCTGCATCAACCTCTAACCTTGAGTTGGAAAATCAAATTTGTGCTGAGGGTTGACAAAATCACTTCAAGGACCTCAAATGGTCCTTGGTCCGTACTTTTGACACATCTGGATTAAACCACCCCCCCCAAAAAACAACTGAATTAAAAAAATATGACTAATAATGCTTTGTATAAATATTCTCATTGCTTTCAGAGATTGTCCAACTGCGCTCTGATGAACAGTGAACAATGACAGCAGAGCCGAGCAGAGTAGAGGGGAATAAGTAGCAGCAGCAGACGTAGAAGTGGATATTCACTAAAGCTGCCAGGAGCCGATAGAGGGAGTGAGTGGGAGTTATTTGTCTAAGTTAATCCAGGATGATCTGTTGCTCGGAGCAGACACAGACAAGTCAGATGTTGTGTTTACAGGTCAACATCTCTGATTTAAAGCCTACTGCTCTTGGTTTCTCTGGGCGTTATCTAATGCCCTGATGATATTGAAAACAGTGTTCTGCACCTGCGCCCACACTTGTAATTCAGGAGTGAATGGGATACGGTGATAAATTATTCAAGGATGTGTTTTTTCCTCTCTGTTCATGTAAATGAAGGAGTTGGACTGTGTAACATTGTGTGAATGCTTTTAACGATCACTTAAAATTTAGGAGGGTTTGCCAAATAACTAAAGGTTGTATTATGTTTAATATATTTTTGTTGAAGTTGAAAGACTCTCTGGGCTGAAAACCTCAGGGTCTGCCATTTGACTTTTGTGCATGATTTTGTTCTGTGGTTTGTTTTCTGTGATGTGAATGAATTGATGAGTTAAACTTGTAACTTTTTCTGATACTATGGTAGTTTGATAAGCAGCCATTTCCTTAAAAAGCAATGAACCAGTCAAATTTTATTTGCATAGCATCTTTCAGCAACAAGGAAAAGTGCTTTGCATTATAAAAACACAAAATGCAAAGCCATAGAACACACAGTCAGACCTTGAGTTTTCTCTTGCATCCAGAGAATCAAGTGTCTTTACACAATATGTAGGGCAAAATGTTTCATATTAACACAGCTGACACAAAACATGTTTGAATATAATGTTTTGTTTTTGGGTTTTTAAGTACAGACTGAACAAATATAATTGTGGCTTTCTCACATTATTAAACTGAGAATGTATTAGATTGCTGGATCCAAAAATAAAAAAATGAAGTTAATAAAATACGTGAAACAGTGGGTTTCTGGTTACCTTTTCAGCTAAAATAATCTAAGAAGTATAATATTTATTAAAATATCTTGCATTGATGATTATCAAAGAGACAAATAGATAATAATTTTTTTATGCACATTGTAAAGGGTGACAAAAAAGGGGAAAACTATTTGAAAAAGGAGAAAACGTAATTTAAAATTAAACTGTGAACTTAAAGGCAATACAGATGTATCCCTTATAAACTCACTTTATAAATCAAAGTTACCTTTGTACTTTTCAAACAAAAACGCTTCCAAAGGGCTTAAAAGATCAGAAGGGAATAACATGGAGATAAAAAAAAACAATTACAAGGCTTTCTTATAAACAATTAATAGAAGACAAAACAGTTACAAATGCAAAAAAAAAAAGACATATCAAGAAGACACCTTTAAAGATAATATTTTGGGAAAAAGAATCCCAAAATCTGCTGCTTTTTTATTTATCTGCAGTGATTCTTTTAGCTCTTCAAGCTTTTACAAATTCAAGAAACTACAAGTGGGCCAACAAAGAGCTCTCAGGTGGTGAAGGGGCACATATGACAAGAAATGGCAAATTCATTTAAAATTTCCTCAGTGTGACGAGAGTGATTGTAAAATTTGTTCTAAATGCAACGAGAATGAAACACAGGAGAAGTGACAGCTCCTCTGACACTCTGAGATTGGTATTAAGACCGATTGTTGATGTCATTTTTGCAAAAGAAGAAGGGAAGAAAATCACTTTCCAGTAGTTGTCAGGAAATAGCAGTCAGGAAATAACATTTACTTTCAAGACAAACAATTTCAGACAAAGCAAATGCTGTAACCACATTGGAAAAGTACCTCTTCCTTTGGAAACAGTGAAGAGATCCAGAAATATGGAGTGATACAATATTATTTCTCCTCTTTTAGAATTAAATAAAGAAAAAAGGTTATGCCTTAATAGAATATATGATTATATGGCTCAGTGATGCAAAAGGTCTTTAAATGCATGTACTCACAGACTGCATCAATATTCAGTAAACGTTGACCACTGAGTAAAAGGTCAGGCTTTGCTAGAAGGTGTTATTAAACTTCATAAGCAGCAGAGACCAGTTGGAGATTTGGAAGAGCAGGAAATTAGTATCTGCTTCATTTCTTCTCCGTCTTCACACAAAAGCAGCAAGAAGGTTCAAAAGGCAGAAGTTCTGATTTGTGCTGTGCCTGGACGTGTGAGAACAATTTAAACCAATTTCTCACAACATGCTCCTAGACTGGTCAGGTTTGAACTTAGAGTGTGGATAACTTCATCCTAACAACTGGGGAAGGAAAAATGAAGAGCTTGATGTTCTAACTTTTTTTATTTTCTGTGTTTATTGGTAAGAAAAACTTTATTTTCCACAAACAATAAAAGCTTGATGGAGAAAAAGGGCAAAACAAGGAGACAAAGTATTTTTTATGCTTTGTTTCGTGGATTTGCTAGCATGAAACACCCAGGAGACAGACAGGCTTTGAGAACTAGTTTGGAACAGAAAATATGTAAACAGTGTCAGTTTTATATTCGTCTCAGGATCTTATTCTGTGAATTCTAAAACCATTAAAGTCCTACGCAAGAAACAATAGTTGGAAAATGCTGCATTTTAAGTAGTGCTTAACAAAAAGAAACTCAGTGTAATATCACATTTCTTTTTTTTTAAATCTCAATTCATACATTAAGGAATTATGTTCAGGTATTTTTTGTCTCTATCTTGATATCAGGGACATGGATTAAAGAACAAGTGATGCATCAACTCATTTGGTTCATCTCTTGTAAATAAGTATTTATGTGTTTCCTGGATCTATTTAAGTAAAAGAACTTTGCTTCTTAGAAAACAACTTTAGAAAATATCTTCCACCGGCAGGTTTAAAGACAAGTATAGGATTCAAAAGCATTTTTGAAGTACGACTTGATGAAAGAGGTAGAGGTCTCTGAAATGTGTGCATCAAAAATTGAAACAACCTTGAAGATTCATATTGGGCACCAGATTCACCAATGTGAAAGCCATTATTGTGAAAAAGCTTGCGGTATATCCTGGTAGTTGCAAAAGTTATGAAAAACAATCGTTTGTGAATCACAAAAAATTGCAAATACTTTAAATCCCCTTTAAAAGATGTCTTATTTTAATAATTCAGAAATCAAATATACCCTAATGTACAGGACAACTCACAGTGGAAACCATCTTAGCGCTACAGCTGAAGCTAACGTTCATGATCTTCCTTACCGCCACTCTTGGGAGTTCAGCCAATCAGCAGCAAGGAAAACCAATAACCCTCGTGGATTGGCTGCTGTGCAAACGCCAGCCAATAGCGTATCAAGTATAATTGTGCCTCACTTCCCAAGCATATTCTTTTCAATAATTTTATGGAAATATCCACATTTGGGTGAATTTTCTGCACTCCACAGACAAATCTGTGAAAACTAAACTTTAATCTTAACTTTGAAGATGATAAAACAAGAAAAGGCTCAAAAATGTTCCTGACAAGCGGTATAAAATAACTCTGGGTAGCATGTAATATGGCAGCAAACATACATTTTCTTCAAAAGTTGTATTGTTTTTAACAGAAAAAACAATTCCCTCAACTCGATATACATTTAAACTGGGTGTAAACTCAGGTGAAGAATAAATCACATGCAGATTTCCTGTCAGTCATAATATCTCATATTTTCCACATCATCAGCAGCAGAAATGGATCAGGGCTGTTATTTTCCTGTGCTGAGTGATAACGTCGGCCCAGCGTCGCCGTTAGCTGAGTGTTGGGATTAGATTTTTATCCTGTGTGATCTATTTACACCTTAAACTTAAGATCTCATCTGTATTCAGATGCTATCTTTAAACCCATGTCTGACGATTCCTTTATTTGCATAAACACTGGATATTAAATCCTATCTTGTCTTGCTTGTGTTTGCAGTTTTCTTGAACCCTAAAAGAAACTGAAATATATTAGAAAGCGGTTGCTCTGTTTATCACGATGGAGGGATTGATGTATGGCCATGGATGGATAGTTTAGTAATCCCACGGGAAATTTAACACTTGGTCACAAACATGTAATTAAACTTAGATTTACAGCTTTTTGCTATGATTGCAGTTCTTTAATAAATTACATTATTGTAACGTTTGCTGTGAGTTTATGTTCACAGGCGACTTTCTTGCCTCTGATATTTTTGCTAATATCGCTGAACATCTGGTGACCCTCTAAAACTGTACAGCGTTATGACTTGCAGGGTTTTCAGGTCATACTTTGGTGCAGTTTGCTTACAGAATATTGATTGATTGATTGATTGAATTGAGGTTGAAGAAGTCTGATTGAATTGGGAGTGATGTTAGTCTAGACTCCGATCTGAACAGACGCCCTGCCGCTTCCTGTTCAAAGCTGTCTTCCAGACAAACAGGGTCTGCGTTCTGTACGGTTATCGCTTTTATCTGACAAAACACTCATGCTAAAAGCCCAGACCACTCCTGATAACTAGAATGATTTTATACAGATTCTCAATTATTCCCATGTTCTCTAACTTCAGGATTTAAAAAGATATGATCAAACAGTAACAATATCAGCATTAATTCATAGGACTCAGGCAGTGGAACTCACATGCACTGAGATTAATATTTAGTGGTTACTTTTGTTGCTGAAATCATTGTTCCATAAATGTTTAATGCTGGAGATGGAGGTAGCGTGAGAATTTTCTAAAAGCAAATGATGTTCTTCATTAGCATGAGAAGTCAGTGGAGAGAGGATTGCGATAGCTAGCTTTTTTTTTTTTTTCACTATTTAATTACTACTTAAGTGACACGGTTCCACATGTGAAAGATTGGTACGGCCAAAACTGACTATAAAAATAGAAATAGGTAAATTAATTGATAAAGTAAGTAGTGTGGTAAAGATTGCAAATAAAAAAATAACATTCACAACTTGCCATTTTCAACAGTATTAGTTTAACACCACTATTACTTAATTTTCCATTTTGTTTACAATCTTTTTGTCCTACATAAGATTTGTTTCTCTTTGCTTTAGTTTTTCTTTCTCATTCTTGTCATATTATGTAGTTATTTAATAGTTTTTGGATTTCTATTTGGGTCTCAACTGCTTCTAAAAACAGCAACAAAAAAAAAAAAAAAAAAAAAAAAAACAGAGCCGTTTTTTGACATTAAAGTTAATGTTTGTTGTGTTGGTGTTTTGAAAGTGAGCCATTTCAAAAAGCTCCCAATTGTTGAATCACAATCGACGGGCACTGCGCTGTTACCTAGCAACCAAAGCGGGTTCCAGTAAGTTTGGTCAGCTGATTTTACCTCTGTATACACTGTACAATGGCTGCTGGAGAAGACAAGAGTTTTGTTGTTGACTTACCATCCAGAAACCACTTGCTGCATGATTGTCGGTTGTGCAGGAGGCTCCACTTCTGCTTTTCAAAGATGTATAGTTATATAATTGTGCGTCTGTTTGCAGCTATTTTCCACATGTGAGAGTAAACATTAGGTTGGGTGGACGTGGCCAGCAGCAGCTTAGTTGGATTTAAAGTGCTAAGAGGCCCTAAAACAGCTCATTCTGGTTGAACTGAGCAGCCTAACATCCCATGATCTCATTATCTAAGAACGATAATGAACACTTTTTGTAATGTTCATTATGTAATGTTCATTACAAAAAGTGTCATGAACATGTTTTGTGTAGCCCACAGACCTATCCCAGCCTGTTCAAAGAAGCATAATAGGTGACCTTTAATGTAATAAAAAAAATGGCTCCGTGTGCACTGTACCCCTGATTTATTTCACAATATTAGAAAGGGCTGAGCTGCACATTTGGAAATATAGTTCTGGTGCTGGCTGCTTGAGTTTTTATCTTATTCCTGATTATGCAGCACAAGAAGTTAGAGACCGAAAGGCAAATTCAGGGCCACCCGTGTTAATTCCCTGCCCTGCAGATTTGCCCCACAGATTCACCTCTTAGCTAAAGGTCACCAGCTGGAACAGTGTCTCAGTCGGCTCGGGAGAAATGCGCGTGTGCTCTGCTGATGGGTTTGTGGCTCCGGGGGGCCACAGATAGGATGAGGGGAGGTCCCCACAGACAACAGAAAAAATTCCTGACCCAATGTCTTGACAGGCAGCTTTGCTTTCTTGTGAAGTCCCTGTGCAAACCTGCAGGCAGAGGACCAGGAATCATGTTATATATTTTGTGACAGAAATACATAAACAGAATTTAATATCTTTTTAACCTTGATTTAACCTTAAATTTGATGCGTCTTGAAATTGTTTGTATCAGCAGTATTTTTCTTCTTACTGGCAACATTGTTGCTTGTTCAGGGGGAAACGTGACTTGTTTGTGGGTGGCAAGTAGGACTACAATCAATACATATTTTAGTAATCAATTATTCTATTGATTACTCTGACGATTAATTGGATATATATATAAATATATATATATATACTACAGATTTTTTATTTCAAACCACTTTTGTAAAAAACAGTACAAGTAGTGTTAGACCACTAAAAAAACAATTGTTTTTTTTTACTTAGTCAATGAAATCCTCATTTGAAAACACCCTTTTGTTTATATTCAAATTATCTTTTAAATGCGACAGAAAAAGTGGTAAATTGATTCTTACTGCACTGTTAGAGGTCCGACGGACACCAGGCGGGTGAATATGAACTTGTTTATTGCAAACAAACTTCTTTCATTTACCCCATGTCTGACTGCAAACAGCTTCTAATTTGACATAAATGACAAACTACATGACGGATCAGAGAGCAGAAAGTGGGTTTTTCTCTGGTTACTTCAGTGTTTCCCACTGAGTGCAGCAGGTGCCAGAGCTTGGATGCGGCAACACTATTTTCTAGCTGTTTATTTTTCATTATTAGCACAACACAACAAAGCTGTGTTTTTGTAAGATCTGTGGCCGTGAGGGTGATAACAAGCAGAAGAGGAGCTGTCTAGGAAAATTGGAGAATTTAAAGTATCCTGAATCGGTCTTTTTGGGCCCAGTTTAGGTGCAATGAGAGAAATGTTCAGGATATTTTTACCAACAGAAAGTGAAAAAGACTTGAAGACTTGGCAGCAGGGCAGGACATGAATGAACTTTGTCTGCTGCCAACCAGATTGGGGATCGAGATGGAGGTCCGGGTTGGATTTGGAGGTTTCTGTGGAGTCGAGGGTGATGACCGCATGTCCGACACCCGTCATGAGTCATTTGTTTTAGTTGTGTCACTTTCCACATTCGAACATCAGAATAATTGGTGTGTATTGGACTGAGTATGGTGGCCGATTCTTGATCCATGCCTTGGTTTTCTGTCATCATGACGGCTGCTGCGGTCTTCGTTCACAGTTGAGCCCCTCGGCAGATGGTGCAGAACACAATGGCACGTCTGGTGTTTCATCAACCAAAAAGGACATATCACCTCATTATTCACTGACCTCCTCTGACTGCCAAATGTAATTTAATTCACTAACACCCTCCCAGGCTACTGGGGACTCTGTATTGCGATGGGACTGTTAACCCTTGAACTTTTCCATATTTTGTCACATCACAACCACAAATGTGTGTGCATTTTCTCAGAATGTAATGTGGTAGATCAACACAAAGTAGTGCAGAATTGTGAAAATAAAGGAGCATGGTGCATGGGTTTATGGGAATGTACTTTCTGGCCAAGATTTACGCTGACTTCTACCAGCTTTGGTCAGCTAGTGACTGATAATTTTGCTCATTCATGTTTTTCTACAAAGCTCAAGCTCCATCAGACTGGATTGAGAGCATTTAGTAGCATAAATGTTTAAATTATACCATGGATTCTCAATTCAAAATGCATACAGACTTTGACTGAGCCATTATGGACCCCTAATTTAGACCATTTTCTTGTAGATCTGTACTTAGATGATTATATTCATGCTCTTATTTTGAAGAAATTACACAGAAGTTTAACTTCCTCTCCACATATTCTGTCTCAAGTTCCATTTATTCTGTACCCAGAATGCATCGCTAAACATTTTTATGACCGTGGTCAATCCAGAGAACCACTTCCTGAAGCTCTAGCTGCAAAGACAGGAATGAATTGACATGTTTGAGCCTGGTGAGGGTGATATGCTATGTTGTAGCACATGCTTTGTCATGAACACATGCAGGGTATCAATACAGTGAAGATAGGACTTTAGCACCGCAAAATTGGTGTAGCTCTTTAGCCTTGGTGGAACTGATGTTTATGATTTTGTCCGTATAGTTGCCTAAGTTAGGACTTACACAATTATGCTATCAGACTGACGATTTGTTAGTAGGACTGCCTTTTATATAGTGGTTTCCACCACTGGTTATTTTTATTTAAATGAATAAAACTGCACATTGAGTGCAAATTTAGCAACTTCGATGGTTCAAGAACTCTAACCACATAAAGAATTCTTAAGTCGATAACCAAAACTTCGACACAGATGTCGGACTTTATTGAACTGAAAGTTTATCAAGGAGACAAGTAAATTGATGGGCAAAAATACTGTTAGGGGAAGCTGTGTGCTAAAAGTTTTCAATGTTAGTGAAAGCACTAAAGGGAAAACTTTAGTTTTACCACATTAGTGGAAATGTTCCCTCCAGTGGATATGACACTGTCATCAGCAATACACGTTTTTAATACAAAGCCGACTCCATTTGTATTTGTAACCATGCAATATTATTTCATTCCCATCCAGACTCATATTAGTAACATCCAACTGGGTCAAAATAACCCCCCGTGTTACCACACTGCACTTCTTGGTTCCTTGTATTCTAGACTCAATCTGTCAGTTTCTTTGTTTTCGCTGACAAGTTGTCTCAGTTTGCTTTTAAAGTGACTAAAATTGTACCACATCACTCCTCCAGATGACTGTGATCCTTAGTGAATCCTGCACTGATACCAGAAACAAGATGTCTGTATACTTTACCAACAAAAGGCCATTAGCCAATAATCTAATAACAAATATGAGCTATTTAGAAACCAGAGTAATCAAAATTGGAAGTTGATCTTTGCAGAAGAGACAGTACAGGAATCTAGGTTGCTTGTCTATTAAACTGCAGTATATTGTCGTGTTCCTTTTCTATCCTAGAGAGAAGATCTATCTATGGATTTACATTTTTTCTCTTTATTCTAGGGATTACAATCAGACAGGAGAGAAATACAGCTCATATCAAACTTTTTCACTGATCCAATTCCAGTCAACGCCCTGAAATATGTATCTGATAGTCTTCAAACCTTCTGCTGTCACAACGATCATGTTTCATTTTACCCGACTTTTAGGTTAATGTGAGATATACATCTTAATTCTGCACCTGAAGAAGTCAGAAGCAGTAAATCCAGACATAAACGATGGCTAAAAATTATAATTATAAAATTGATAAAAGAAGTCTGTCAGTGAAGTACATTGCATCACAATCCTACCACTTATTCTGACCCAAACAGACTTCTCCACAGAAGTTGCAGAGAACTCTCTGTAAAAAGCCGTTCTTCTTTTGTGCTTTCTCTTTCTTTGCTTCCTTTGTATTTTGATTTTGTGACAATACTGCTGGCTTCCTTCTGACAACTGTAAAATCAATCCACAGACTGCAGTATCCATTATGTCCATAGACAGTGATGCTGTGTGATGTCTACATTCTTCTTTTGCACAAACGGGACTTTTAAGCAAACGTCTGAATAGTTTGAACGACCACCAAAAACCAAACCTGATTTCAGCAAAAAATTGGAATTCAGTATTTAGACAGTCTATGTGAACATAGTCTTAGTCACAATGATAAATTATTGAAATCTTTCCCAATTAATTTGTCTTATTAAGTTCACATACTGGCCTTACTTGCTTCTTCTCCATTCCCCATTGCACGTTCTGCAGAAACACTTCAAACGTCTTTAGCATTCAAGAATGTTGATGTTTGCTGTAATGGATCCTCACTGGGACATATATTTTTAGTCTATTCATTAAGAATTAGTGTTTTCACATCTGAGAGTCCAATAGGCTTGGTTTGATTGGGAACAGAAATTTCAACATTTGTTACATTTTCAGCTACTGTGAGCTTTGTTTTCAGCTTTGTTTTGCATGAAACAAACCAAACCCTTTGAAAAAGTTGTTCCCCTCCTCGCCTGTGATGGCAATGCACCAAGAAGTTTCCAGTTCACTTAGGCTTCACATGTACATTCGAACCGCACCAGAGTTCAAGTCAACTGAACCAAGAGCCAACACACCTCCCCGAAACGAACTAGAGCTAAACACGGCTGGTCTGAATGTAACGTAAATCTGTTTTGTTTGCTTGTTTGAGGTATTTCAGGACAGGAACATCTATTGATTTTCTATACCTACATCCCAAACTAAAGTTGGGTTTGTTGTGCAGCCTTAGCAAGAACTACAGCATAAAGGGAAAAAGAAATGTACTCACCCATTCTAATTATTGATTTCAGGTGTTCCAACCTCTGGCAGCTTTAAAACAACCTTAATAAGTTTGAAGACCACATTAATATTTATGCCATTTATCCACAACACTGAGGGACCTGAAGAAATCTCTCTGAACAATTTGTGATCTGAAGCTTCTGAAAACCTGCAGATAAAGCTGCAACAATCATGAGTGAGTCAATCCACAGAGGAGCTGTAAAAAAGCTCAGCAGCGTATATTTACAGTATACACAGCTACTTTCATACCATAAAGATCATCAGGACTTCATTACCCAGCTGTCACTCTGCTCAGACAGCCGGCTGTAGATTCACAATGCTCCCATATTAACTCCTGCTGCACAGTTCAGACTCAGCCTTGGTTGTTAGTGTGATGAATTTGACTTTCTGGACGTATTAGCCGTGGATCAGTCCAAGATGAGACTTTTCATTACAAAACTGACAGAAGAGACTTGGTCGGCACCAGATCCTGCAAATGTTCATCATACAGCTATCAGCCTATCAAGTCCGTGGTCCATTGCTTCTGAGGAAGGATGTAGAAACGGAGGGAGGGAGAGAGAAAGGGAAGATACATCCAGAGGGTGGTGAAATGAAGGTGAGTGATTTGAATGGAAAGGAGGGAATGCAGAGAGGGAGGGGTGTTAAGGGAGATAAGGGAACAGCAACGAGTGCATGACTGATGAAGATGGGAATGAACAGAGAAGGAGAAAAACTGCCCAAGAAAGAAAGAAGGGGGGACGGGGGGGTTGGGATGGAAGGTAGGCTGAGAAAATGAGATTGAAGACAAAACACAAAGAGGTAGTGAGAATGACATCAATGAGTTATGATAACCCAGAGCGAATTCAATAAATAAACACGTCAGTATAATCAGACCGCTTTAAACGGGATGTCAAAACACCCCTGGAGTTACACTGCTCCTGATTACTCTGTGAACCTCATCACCACAGCGTCAATACACACACTCCCGCTTGTGGCATTAAAATAGAAGACGTTCCTTTATTATAGTTGTAAATCAAAATGAAAATGGGAAGTGGAAGTGAGGAATATTCTCCTGCTGTTAAATCGGTGGCTTTGCTGACAACAGACGAGGGAGAAAAGTAGAAACTCCCCCCGGGAAGTAATTAGTATGGACAGTTTTTAGTGTTGACACCGCTGGCTTGGCTTTCAGATCTCTCATTTGCTTTCTCCTGCTGTCTTGGGAAAACATTTCAGTGCCAATTTCAGCATTTTTTTTTCACCCTTTTCCCCCCAAATTGAAATGTCTTTTGTTTGCTTCAGAGGTTTCATGCACAGAAAACCTTTGAGAGCCTCACAAAAATCATTACCGACCAGGAATTAAAATGAAGAAACCAGACTCTGGTTTGCTGTGGTTTCTAAACATGATGAATGGGTTGTTTTTGAGGTTCTCGTTTCTCGCAGTATCTCTTATTCCAGCTACTGGCTCTGGAAATATTCCAAATACTTTATTCTTTTCATTTTCATGGTTATTAAAGGAATTGCTGGATTGCACATTGGAATACTTGTGAAGGATGTGATGATGTCTGTACTTATGTCTGCAACTGTTTGTTTTGTAACTGTTTGTTGCTACTTTAATGATGTGAAGCCGTTGCCACAGATCATGCTTCACCATCTTGTTATGTATTCTGGTGCACTGAAAGCTATGTTTACGTGGGTCTAAGAAAGAAAAGGATGGGAATTTGGTGAAACATTCAGTTTTTGGTGCATTTCTTTTATGAATAGAGCATGTTTATTGGGATCATCCATCCATCCATCCATTTTATTCCGCTTATCCGGGGTCGGGTCGCGGGGGTAGCAGCTTAAGAAGGGAGGCCCAGACTTTCCTCTCCTCAGCCACTTCTTCCAGCTCCTCCGGGGGAATCCGAAGGTGTTCCCAGGCCAGCCGAGAGACGTAGTCCCTCCAGCGTGTCCTGGGTCTTCCCCGGGGTCTCCTCCCGGTGGGTCGTGCCCGGAACACCTCACCGGGGAGGCATCCAGGAGGCATCCTGCCCGAGCCACCTCAACTGGCTCCTCTCGATGTGGAGGAGCAGAGGCTCTACTCTGAGTCCCTCCTAGATGACTGAGCTTCTCACCCTATTTCTAAGGGAGAGCCTGGCCACCCTACGGAGGAAAACCCATTTCGGCCGCTTGTATCCGCAATCTTGTTCTTTTGGTTCTTTTGGTCCTCATGACCATATATGAGGAACTTAGATCGACCGGTAGATCGAGAGCTTCGCTTTTTGACTCAGCTGTCTCTTCACCACGACGGACCGGTACAGCGGATCAAGGTTGTGAAATTTGGTATTCTGGTGGGTCAAGACAGAGTCCTTTTTGCCTCAACATCTCCATCTATTTGCATTTATTTGATTTGTTTTTTAGATTTAGACATCAACTACCCATCTGAAAGTTACATTTCTGTGTTGTATAAATACTGTTGTAAACTAATTGCTTTTTTCAAGCATCCAACATACCTGGGTGAGTGTAGCTTGAGAGGAATTATTGCTATTTTCTTGGATTGTTGCTGAAATATTTGAGTGGCATGGTGTTTACATGGTTAATAACTGTGCTATAGTGTTATTTGTGCAATAAGAAATGTTTTTATTATCCTGATCATTGTGTCTTCCTACACCACTGAAAAGTAAGATAAGGTTTTAGTCTTCATTCATACAGCATCTTGATGCTCAGTTACATTTTTTTTACTCAAATCCCACTATATTTTATGGTCATTCATACTCCTGAATCATGTGACCGCAATCAGACTTCTGTCTGAACAATTTACATCCAGAAAGCAGAAGAAGAAGATGTAAACGTCACACAGCAGCACACAGCTTCCATAAGTAATAATGGACGCCGCTGTCTATGGATCGATTTTGAAGCTGTTGAGCAACAGGAGTCAACGGTATTGTGACAAAATCAAAACAAGATGAAGGGAGCTAAGAAAAAAGAAAGCTGCTTGTTCACGTCCGGATTTACAGCGTCTGGTTTGTTCTGGGGCAGAATTAAGCCACGTCTCACATTAGTGACGTAAAAGTTGGATAAAATGCGACATGAGAGTTCAGGCTCCAGACTCTTTGAAACCTATGAGATACATATCCGACCTAGTACCATTAAGGAAGTGGGACAAATCATATTTTTGGGGGGGTTGGTGAAAAGATTGGAATTGGGTTGCTAGACTTCCAGGGAAAAGTTTGATATGGGTCACATATGGGCATAAAAAAAAAGGATTTGTGTAGCAAATACCTGTTGTGTGAACATATTATTACTCTAAAGCTCTCAGTCATCATGCAAAATGTCAGTTTTTGTCAAGACAGCTTTAAAAGGACACAATTATGAGCTGTCTGAAACGTTTTCCGGGATATAGCTTCTCTGAATGAAACCCCAACAATACTAATATGTTTTGGTATTATTCTCTGAAACCCAAACACAGTATATTAACTTTAAAGCATCATACTAACAATTATGCACAATGGTGAAGAGTATAAGGCTTGTTTTGCAGTTTATGACCATGAACCTGTCTGTATGCTAAAGCATTCTATAGTGGAACAAGAGGCCATCTGTCCAACAGCCAAAGCTTCACCCAAACTGGGTCATCAGTGATTCCAAACACAATTGCAAAGCTATAGGAGAGAGGCTGAAAAAGAATGAATATGATGCAATGACCCAGACGGAGCCTCGACCTCAACCTGATTGAAATGCTGCGGTGGAACCGAGAGAAACAAATTCATTCGAACCTCAATGAGCTGAAGTGACGCTGAAGAAGAGTGGGCCAGAATTCCTCCACACGGTGTGAGCGACTCTTAAATTCAAACAGAAAACCAAGCTAAAGGTGGTTCAACAGGCCACTGAATACTAGAGTGTGCTTTGTTTTTCCATGGGTATGCCTTTTGTATAGTTTTGACATCATCTAAGCTCTCAAAAACAAGAAAAAAGAAAAAGAAACTATGAATATGTTTTTATATTCTCATTAAATTTTAAGGAGAAACTGCAGAGTGCTGACCCACGTTACTCACCTTGTATTTTCTTAGGGGAATGCTAACACCTATTGCACATCTTTCCAGTTCACAAGAACAAGCAACACGACAACAACAAGAGCCACTTGATGTGTTTCTGTCGGCGTTCGCAGCCATTTGAAAAGAGAAGCAATTCTTGCAAACACCCAACTGCCCTTGATTCTTCACCCTCTGTTTTCTTTCATCGTTTCCATTTTTCTTTGCTGTTTTTGAAAAGGACAAGTTTAAACATACTGTTCATTCACTGTGCAACTTGTTTATAAAGTTGGGAAATATGACCTGCTTGTTATGCTTCATCTAATACATATAAGCTTATATTTAGCTCATAGGTCCTGCTCTAACACACTTGAATCAGTTGAATGGTTAATGACCAAGCCTCTGAAAAACTTGCTGACCTGCCAAGGAGGTAATTCAGCTTTTTGATTCAGGTGTGTTGGAGCAGAGATGCATCCAAAAGCTGCAGAGCACTGGCACTCGAAAACCGGAGTTGAAGGCCTCTCTTTCTGTCATTTAAATGGCAAAAAAGTAGAAATTTGCCTCTTCCATTTTACCAAAGGAAAACCAGAATTTTAGCCTTGCTGCTCCTGAACAAACTGGTTGTAACAGTGAGCTAAACTATTTCCTTTAAACCAGAAGAAATGTCCAGTGGAAAAAGGTTGCAACCGGCTGGAGTTTAACAGAATGAAAAAGAGTCACAGCAGAACCAGGCCAGGATTTCCTTTTGCGGAAACAAAACATGAGGTTAATAACAAGACACCAGTGTGAGAAACAATTGTCAGTATGTCCTTTAGCAGCATAAGAATACAGCAGCACAACCACAGAGTTTGCTCCATTCCTCTTTGCGTGAATGTATCTCATGCATACGTTCATTCAGATTAAATATTTATTTGCAAACTCAATCAGGAGAGGTTCCGCTCATAGCTTTTCAATGCCTCTTTTTAATTGCCATGAAATAGAGTTAATACAGCTGATATTTAAAGCCATCCACACCAAACTAATGCAGTGGTTACATACAGTACAGGAGGGTAAAGACCAACCTGATTCCACTGTACTGAAAGAGACATTTATATGTGATAGAGACAGAACCATGGTAAATACCAAGCCCAGTTATCATTCCACTACATGTTTGATGGATACAACACAGATATAACAAAATTAATACCAAATTAAACAAAAAATAAAATAAATTGTTTTAAGTGAACATGTCCATTTCATTTTTTAAAAAATCTCCTGTACTTCATTATGACCACACACCCCTAACTTGCTCTCATCTGTCCAGCAGATGTTATTCTATAAGTTTTCTGATCTTATAAGATGCTTTAAAAAAATAAAAAATAAAAAATAAATAGTTGAGTTTTCCTCTTCTTTATGGAAACAATAAACATTATTTTTAAATTCTTCCCTACAATCCCCACAAACTACCCAGTTAGTAACTTTTAATACTTTTATTTTTTAAGTTCTGGTCTGATGGTCTCGAAATCATCATCTTAGAGCTAAAAGGCTTTGCTCTGAAACTCTCAAAGTTGAAGTGTCGACAATGATGGCTGCAAGAATCCGGGCCAAGCTGACTCACTGCAGCATGAAAAGGAAACTTGTGGTTAGTAAGAATATTTCCACAAGCTCGTGCTCTTCTCCTCAAGTTCAACTGTCCTTCTCAGAAATGAATTGAGGAGCAAAAGTGACACAGGACTTGCAGAGACCAACTCGCTCACTGTGTGACGGGAAGAAGAGCAGCCACATCAGAAAAACACAGCAGCCGTCCGGCTTTCTTTGTGAATCTTCCTGCAATTCGCCGCTGTCAGGATGAGTGTCAGGCCCTTTGCTCTCCAGATGTTAGCTGGCAGGATGCTGCTGCATGTCTGTCATCAGTCAGGACGAGTGACAGCCACGTCGGCCTCCTGTCACAGCTGCCGTTCCTCGGGTCACAGACGGTGTCTGCGTCAAGTCGCCGCCATCCAGCCAGCAGCTGCAGACACACGGACCCAACGGACACCAGGGGAGCTTTGAGTCCGGCAGGCTTTCAGCAAGGAGGAGCGGGACGGGAATGAAGATGTAGCGGATCCCTATAACAATGGAATGCTTACAGAAGTACTCAGGAGATTATTTTGCCTGATATACACGTTTGCAGTTTTTTTCACTTTTGTTGTCTGACTTAAATCTCCAAAGATTATCCAACCAGATTTGTTGCATCGTTTGAAAAAGCCATAGGATGTTCAGTCATCATAAAGAACAGAAAGGCATGATGGATTAAAAATAATCCCTAAATATTACACGGATGACAGATAAGCCAACGGATGAGTCTTTATTTAACATTCTGAGTAAGCACCTATATACATGGATGTAAACAGGACATGCTGGATGCACACAGATGATGTTGCCTGTTGCATACATTAAGCAGAAAAGTCCCTCAGAGTTCTGATGAAACTATTATTCCAGGACTGTAAGATAACATCAAAAATGTTACCTGCAAATTGATCGTCAATCAATCAGTTTTCTTTGTAAAACGTATTTCAGCAATGAGGAAGTTCGGAGTGCTTTATACCATAAAAACAGAAGATAACACACAGTCAACATCTGAGAAAACCAGTAAACATAACATTTTGCCAAATGTCATCGTAACACATGAAAATGTTGGTCAGCGTTTCATTTTTTATGGTTCAAAAGCAAATCTAAACAGGTGGTTGTTTAGTCTAGATTATAAAGGAACTCGGTGTTTCAGCTGTTTGCAAATTTTCAGAAGTTTGTTCCAGATTTGTGGTGGAAGAAGCTGACTGCTGCTTGAACTCTGTGTAAAAGTTTTATAATAACATATTTTATCTGCGGCAAAGCACCAACTTAAAATGAACTCAAAAACGGCTGTTTCTTTTTCAGGCAACCTAATATTTACAATCATATTGTTTTTTTTTTTGTTTTATTTTGTTTTTTGTCATGGACCCATTTTGTTATTATTTCTAGCTTAGCTCTAGCTAGCTCATTATATTTAGCATCCGTCTATCTAAATGTCTGATCAGCTAAATGGCTAGTTTAAGGTCTAGTTAAAGGTTTATTGTCTTGTGGTGCCCAAAGGCAAATTTAATGGCCATTATGAAAGAGGAGCTGCTGAAAATGTGAGGCAAATCATTAGCTAGCAGATACAAATAAGGCCAAAAGTGAAACATATAGAATAAAGATAGGGACACACACGCTTCTGCGGCCGTGTTGAGACAGTTTCTACTATGTGTGTCTATGCATATTAAGACATATTTATTGTTTTGAACTGTTAAAATGTAAAAAAAAAAAAGACCAACATTTTTGGTCATTTTGTAAACATTTAGAAGTGAAGCAGTCTCTCTCTTTTCCTTGTCAGAGTCCTCTTGTGGATGGCAGAGACGGACCAGATTCCTGTCAGGAAAACAAAACATTCAGGCTTGTTTCAGTTTATAAAACCAATAAACCCCACTGATTAATCTAAGCGAAATGCAAAACCAAGAAATTTGTATGCAGGAGATCAAATCTCCTCTTAGCATTAAGTGAAGTTTTAGTCTTTGATCTTACGTGAAGTGCATAAAAACAGCACAAAAGCAGAGAGCACTACTATTTGTTTCCCACCCAGGAGTATTGATTGCTAAACGGTAAATTAATGCCTTTTACATTTAAAGCAGTGGGCTCTCCCGCTAATTTCATTAATTGGAAAAGTGCCTGGAATTAAAATTGAGGCTCATTGGAGATGAGTTGAGGACAGAAACATGATCATGTATGACAAACTAAAAGTGGCTCCTGTTTTCTGTTTACAGTTGATCCCAGTGAAACATGTTTGAGATGAAGTGAAATGTGTCCTTATCTTTACAGATAAGCACGTACTGTTAAGGCTGTCAAACATTTTACTTGCTATAATGCGCTGTGTATAGAAGGAAACAGCATTTTTGTCGGCACAAACTGTGATGAGAAAATCAAATCTGATGCAGGAAATCCACCCTGAGGGTCTGGTTCCCAAATAAGCTGTTTTTTTCTGCTCCTATAAATAAATAAAATACAGTGATTTATAAGAGAAAAGGGTTTGTTCTCTCAAAGATTTATTTATTTTTGTTGTTGTCATACTTAAATGTTTCTTATCAGCAAAACAATTTTAATATAAAAAAATGTTTTCAAATGGTGATATGGGAAAAGGGAAACAAACCAACATGGCCTGACAGAAAAATGGAAATGCCAGTGTTGCCAACCTTCTGAAATTATGAGTTAAGTTGGATTGTCTGATAGACCCAAAGGAAAAAAAACAATAAAAATATCTGTTGTCAGATAGTGCCTATCTGACAACATGAACCAGTTGTTGGGTTTGGGAGCCAGTTCTATTTTTCACATAGGGTCAGCTTGGTTTAGAGAGTTTGGTTTATTTAATGAATTGTAAATACTCAGGTTATGTTTGTCTATTTCTAAGATCTGTTAGATCTGAAACATGACACAACAAAGGCAAAGACTTTTCTCTAACTCTGCAACTCTTATAAAATGCTGAATTTTCCTACGATACAAAGAAAGTAAACATGCAGACGGGGAGTAATGTGAAGCAGGAATACATCCAGACTCTCATCCAATTGGAAACTATAACAATCTGCTGAGATTATCAGTTGGATATATTGGCACATTTTCCAGAAACCACATGAAGACTTGAGATATATTTATATATAAATGCACATCCAGAAAATGTCACGCCACTGTATTACCACACAGAAATAACATCATTCTGAATGAATTGTGCTTTCCAGAAGCTCTCTGCACTTTTAAGTCCCTGAAGAATAAAGAGCACCTGAACTGCTGGAGTAATGTTTTCAGAGGTTTTTTTTTTTTTTTTTTCTGTCTGTTTAGTTGGTCACAGTCATGTTGCAACAAAAAGGTGTGAAAATCAAACACCGAAGGTCCTCGACAAATTTCAAGGATTCGTATTTTAAGGTTATACCAAGAAGTGTGAGCAAGATGAATAAAATATTTCTAACTGACACAAACTGAGCGGAGCAACGGCAGTGCTTTAAGGTAAAGCTGCAACCATAATTTGTAGTTTTAGTAAAATGCTGACGGCCAAACTCAAAGGTTCAATTTAAAAAGTGAGAAACACTTACGAGGTTATGTAATGTCTTGCAAAAGTATGAAAATCCCTTTTCACATTGTGCAATCACAAACATCAGGATCATTTATTCAGATTTTATGTTATAAACCAACACAAACCAGTGCATAATTGTGATGTACGAGAGATGATTAATGGTTCTACATTTTTACTGGTACTCTGACAAATGTGATGTGCAGTTGTTGTATTTTGTTGTTCAGGATGTAAGTTTTTACTAAATTTGGTGTTTTGCATGTAGGTATAAAAGTGTAGCTTTCATTGAACCTGAGAACTTCTATACAAACTACAAGAGGTTCAAAATTAGGAAAGCTTGTGCAAGGAACTGGATTTTGTCAGCGATTTGTTTAAAATACCACTAATGCGTAAATAATAGATCAGCTAGCCATGTGAGAGCGCTAAAGCTAGTTTTTACAGAAATGAGATTAAATGAGATTAGGTTTTAGATATTTTCTTTCTGCCCAATAAACAAGAACATATTTAACCTGGCAACAGCTAACACATTTTTAAACTGTGACTTGTCTTAGTACTTGTAGCGTCTCGCTATGCAGCCGCTACAGGTTATTGTGTTTTTTGTGTGTGTGTGGTGTGGGTGTGTAGGGTGTGTGTGTGTGTGTGTGTGTGTGCTTGGGTTTTTTGGGGTTTTTTAAAAAAAATTTTTAATCAAGAATCATCTTTGGTAATTCAATTTCAGTTATTTCTTCATCTAAGGGATACTTTATCTTTTAAAAAATCTTCAAGCAAATAACAGACTCTTGTGACTCTGGGGCTGCAGGTTACAGACCCCTGATCTAGCAGATGATCAGCTGGGGCTAAAAGTTCAACACCTTTTTTTTTTAATTCAATGTTGAAGTAAAACTGTGATGGAAAAAAAATTTCAATTGGTCCAAGTGCCCATAATGGGGACCAGGACCAGTTCTACAGGGGCGCTAGCCCCTGTTGGCTCCTGTCTAGAACAGCCCATGGCCATGCCCTGGAGCTAACATGATGGGGTTAAAGGCTATAACCTGAAACATGCTACAAATGGACAAATAGTAAAAGTTACCTTTAAAAAAAAAAAAAAAGTAATTCCACTTTTTTGTGAAAGATAGTCTGTTGCAAGCAAAACCCTGAAGTTTTTTTGCATTAATATCAGAATTTTATGCACAGAATTGAACTTTTAAATTAGTTTTATTTCACACTGCAGTTTCTTTCACTTATTTTGCATTTGTGTCCAGCTTTGACAGGTCAAGCAATTATACTACTTATCCTCTTACCTTTGTAAAGAACCTGAATTATCAGGGACTTGTTTAATATCTGACTTTGCACCCCAGGTGAGTTCAGTAAGAGGAGAATATTTCATCCCCATTTTCCCCTGGCCCTTTGTCCTGGTAATTTGGGTGCATGCAGAGTAATTAAGATGGTTATATTCAACTCCCAGTCAGAGGGCATTTGTGTAATAACCGTTTTCCTTTCAACATTTCACAGTCCATCTCTAAACTGGCGGCCAGTTAAAGGGAAAACGTACCTTTAAGAAATACAAGCTAATGAAGGGACTGCAGATTGAAATGGGAATTTCTCTTTGATTTATATAGATTTACTTTTGATTACATTGTTTAATAACGATGAGACTTAAAAAAATTCAATTGCTTTTTGTTTTCTAAATAAAATAAAAGTTGCAATTCCACTGAAACAACATGTCCTCCTGGCTTTCTGCGATGTCGCAATAACTTTTCCTGATCTGGAACTCAGGCTGTCACTGATTTGACGCTCAGGCAACCCGAGGCACTGAAGCTTTGGGATTCACACAAAGCCAAGCCTCATCACTTTTATTTTAAAACATGTTTTCAGACCTAACGTCTCTGGTTTCTGCTGAGGAGTCATGTTTAGGGTTTTATTTTTTTGTGACTTTTACAATGACCTATTTAGAGAATGCTGTGTCATCAGGAGGCCAGATGGTGTTAAAATGAATCTCTGTGAGTCAGTGGGAAACTTTTTTTTCTTTCTTTCTTTCTTTCTTTTCTTACATGTTTTAATAACTGGGAGAATTACAACACACTGTATGCTGGTGTAATGTTTAAATGACAAAAAAAAAAAAAAAAAAAAAAGAATTAAGTGGTTTCTGTTATTTGGTTGCATTTTTTATTTTGAATGGCTTGTGCCTTCCACATTCAGTAAGTTGCGATATTATGTTTTTAATATTTCTCTAAAGGTTGTACTTCAGTTGTGAACATGACAAGTTTTCTCAGTAAATTCATGTTTCAAAAGATGCAACGTATTGTCAATACCAACGAACGGTTGCCATTTTTATTTCAGTTTCATGTATCATCCAATTTTTGAGGATTGTGTTCTTGCAATTTTTCCATTGAATTTCGTTCAAACCTAGGACAAAGATTGTTGGTGTTTACAAAATATTTTTATAATATATGAGCATGACAAACAGTAATGATAGTGAAAAAAAAAATTCATGAGAGCAAATCAAAACCAAATTAGTTTCTTGGTGTCAATATTTTGTGCTGATTTTACAGAAAGGATGGTGTGCATACAGGGTCATTGTTAAAAGAGCTGATGAGTCCAAGCACAGCAATGGCAAGTTCAATGGAAGGAAAAAACATGAGCATTGGGTCTGTAATGGATACTTTTCAGTAGCTGCTTTATAATTACATCAATGTTACAGATATAAACTGCTGAAAAATATGATTTTTTTCAGGTACACCAGCATGAAGGCATCACAGCCCTTCACCTTGTAGAAATGCTCATTAGCAGCATTAGAGTTTTATAATTATGGAATCAAGACCAATCAGATTAGTAACCGTTAAGTTGATCTTATTTCTCTTTGGTCTTAAAAAACGGAGTAAAAGTGAATCGAAGTTGGTTTGAATGAAGACGGATCTGAGCGATGACAGGAGATGTTACGATGCCGGAAAAACAAAAGCTTCTGCTTGAAGTGAGGTCTTCACAACACTTTACTGTCTCCTGTCTGACAAACCTTTGAGGAAGAAAAGCCAAAGACATCCCACCCATGAAAAACCCTTTAAAACAGGAGGTGAAAATAGTTTTTGGCAGCCTAGTTTTAGTGAATCAGTCAGAGCTTCCCGCTGACCTACAAAAATTCAGGTTGGTCTTCAGTGTAAACAGCTGAGCTCCTCCTGTCCACATTGATTTTGTTTTAGATTGAAGTGCTAAAAGTAAAGATAAGATGGATTAACACCTACATATTTGGTTTGTTTTAAACTGGACTGAAGTGATTTCAACGAGTTTTGGTCACCTGCAGGAGTCTTCGACGATAAATTAAATCAATTGAACTTTACTTGCACATCACAAACTCGCAGCAAATGTCGTCTCAACGTGTTTTATAGAAAATCTTGTTGATAAACAGAAATATTAAGTCAATCTAAGGTTTTTAACCAGAATGTCCCATGGGCGGAATAAAAAGTTATGCAACTTGCATAACACAATACGAAGTTATGCAATTATAATCTATATATATATATATATATATATATATATATATATATATATATATATAATATATATATTATATATATATATATATAAAATTGCATAACTTTTTATTCCACCCATGGGAATTTTTTTTTTTTGTTTTGTTTTGTTTTGTTTTCAGCAACACCATTTCCATTTGCATAAATATGTTATTCAGAATTTTAAAGCTAAACTGATTGAGATTCCAATGCCAGTGAAGGACACAAACATAACTGTAGGTACAGTAAACATATATGTCACTTGCAAATCCATAATAATGTCCAACTTACTCTTGTTTTTGTTGCTGGAAATAGGCTAAAGACATTTTCTAGATTCTCAAAATGGAAAAATCTCCACCTGAAAATTTGGGTACACTGCACCTTTTTTTCGATTAAGAAAATATGTTAAGCCCTTTTTTGAATCTGCAGTACTATTCTGCTTTATTCAGTTTATTGCTGGGCACTGAAAAAAAAATGTTGATTCAAAAGTGTTTAATTTAGAAAAATGTGGTTTAAAATTGACGGTTTTAAAGATGGCGCCGAGCTGCTGCGCGAGACGTAAACGTCATACGCAGTGACGTTGGTTCAAATATTCTATACAGGAAAATATTGGAGCAAAGATGCAGAAACCTTATTAATAATTCACCCGTCAAAGAGAATAAATAAAAGAAGAAACATGTCAAACGTGGATGAAAGCGAAAGGAAAAATTAAACATCCAAACAAGGAAAGAAGGCTTTTGAGGACAAAATGCATAAATAACTGCAAAAACATAAAAGGAATAAAATAATCATGTGGAAAAATATAAAGAATATTTCAAAGGTTTGGCTGTAGTGATGAAAAAGTAAGATGTATGTTAATTACATAAGGTTTTCATTATATTTTGCTTAAAAAGAAATTACAGTCGATGCAAATAAACCATGTTGATTATTGAACATGAGTTTAGTGCATGTTTAAGTTGTTGTTCCGATCACAACATGAAATCCACAGATTTAAGCTTTTCTACCTCCTATCTGTGATCTTATCTCTGACCTTTGATTCGGATGGAGGACTGATCCCATCCCAGGTGAAGGAGGATAAAATGGTCTGACGCCAGAGCAGCTGTCCAGAACTTTTTTTTTTTTTTATTTACTTGGAGATAAATGACTCTGAGCTTCATTAAAAGTGAGAAGGGGCAAAAGCTTAATGGAGCCCTGGAGCACTCTGGGAACCATTTGGTCCCTTTTATCCTTCCTCCTGCGTATGACCTAATCAACCACACTGAGTATCCATAAACTGGGTGTTAAACTTTGTAGTTTGGCCCTTTATATGGAATGACAAAGCTGTGATAAACAGGTAGTCATTTAAAATTTTAGCCAAACAGCATGACAAATACAGGAAAAATCTGTTTTTTTAAGTTTAAGCTGAAATATTACTGCCATTGTCCAAAACACTGAAAAAATAATTAAATGTCCTTAAGTTGTGCACCAAGTAGAAGTGGACGAATTTGGACCAGAGACCAGTGATTTTTTTTTTTTTTTTTAATAATTCATGAGAAGCTACTAACTAGCTAACTAATTTCATTAGTAGCACTTTGCATTTTGGATCATATTGTAAAATTCTAGTTGTGTATAAAAACATGGCTCATCAGAAACAGTGGTAAAAGCAAAACATCGTCTTGCTTTTACCACTGAATAAATAATCCATTTAATATTGACTTATTACCTCTATATCTAAATCTGAATTTCTGTTAACCACACTTAAAGGCATGTCCTGCAAATAAGAGTAGAACCGTCTTTAAAAAGGCTGACCTTGAAGTGAAACTGTAAGTTTCTTTGTAAGTTCATCTTTACACCCCAAGCTTCATACCAAAGTGTTAAATTAGACGGATTGCCAATCCTAGTTTAAGTATGAGTAAGGAATGTCATAAATATTGGCAATAATGTCAGCAATAATCTGAGTGACTTTATATGGTCGCCATCTCTCAGGCGCTGAATGAAGGTCAAACTCCGAGGTAGATTTTTTTTTTTCTTTTCTCCAATCTCTTGAAGGTAATGTGAATCTTGTTGATGTGAAAAGTAGGTTGAATCTGTCACAAATACTTGAGGATGTTGGGGAACTGGAGTGTAACTTGCCTGAGTAAACAGTCACTTCCACATCCATTGTGTATGCAGACATTTCCACAGAGAGGGTGGATCTCATTGGCCCATGATCTGCCTCGGTTTCCCCATCATCGATGTGTGGCACTGATTTGTTTGGAGGCAACACGGGATTTTTATTTTGTTTTTGGCACATTTATGTCAGCTTTCCCCCAACTCTGTGTTGTCGTTGGCAACGCGCAGCAGCACAGCCGAGTTGTGAGTCTGCAGGAGAGAAATACTGGCCTTAACACTGACGCAATGGAATGCATGAACCTGCTAAACCGAATACAAGTCAACATCTTCATAATTTGATTAAATTTAATGCCTTGGCAGTATTGCCATACAATTTGGTGAAATTGTCACATCTTTTCTGTTTTTGCTTTTTTTTTTTTTTTTTTTTTTAACCCTTGAGAGTTTTATGTTACATTTTTAAAATAAACATATTTAATTAAGAGGAGAAAAGCTATCCAAACCAACCTGAGCCTATATGAAAAAGTAATGGCTCCTTAAGCCTAATGAATAGTTGTGTCACGTCTGGAGGCAACCATTGCCATCAAGCATTTACCATAAATGATCAAGAGTCTTTTACATCACTATTAAAGATGTTGGTCCACTCTTCTGTGAAAAATTGTTTGAGTTAGTCTATTTGAAGTGTCTATTGACTTTTCCTCCATGTTCTGACTAGGCCACTTGAGAGCCTTCACGCTGAGCAGAATTTATATTTGCATGAATTACTTCAAGTTGTCCAGCTTCTTCAGCTGCCCCAGTCTATCGTACCACTGCCCCAAACTTTGTCAGTTTGTTTTGTAAAATGCTGTAAGTTTAAGTCTGATGAAAAGCTTGATTACATTTTTTCTCATGGGGCCTTTTGGATCAGCAGTTTTTCCGGTCTCAGAACTTACCCATGGAGGCAATTTTAGTCCAGGCTACCTTTCTTATTGCTGATCACTGAACATTGATCTTAACTGGGTTAAATTAAGCCTCTAGTGATTTGGATGTTGCTCTGAGTTCTTTGGTGTCCTTCCATATGAGACACTGGCTGCGTTTCCATTAACCATGTGAATGTGCACGTTGGAATTGTGAAAATAAATTAGCTTATTTATTTTGCTGTGTTGTTGAATGGTAACTGACCATTCAACAGCTCAAAGAAATGTGCTAGGAAATCTCAATCCTCATCAAGCACAGGGAGCATTTTCATGTGTTTTTTCAAAATTGCAAATGCTCTCAATTTAGAAAAATCTCACTTTTCACTAAAGCTTTCGCACTAGAATGAGGTGGTTTTTACTGTTTCAAAATTAATGTACATGCTTGTAACAGAAACATTGACGTGCTTCTATTAAAAACATGCACATGCTTTCGATGCATTTTGTTGGCTCACTGGAATCTCAAAGCTTTAGAAGTGACTTTCTAACCTGAGCTCTTGTTGCATTTCTGTAGATTGACTCCAAAGTGAAGTCAAATGTTGTAACTTATGTTGTCCAAGTATATGTAGTGTGGATGGTGATGCTGTGTGTAGGCAGGATTTCTGGCTCTGGTCAGCCGGCTGAAATAAGTCTGTTTCCTTATCTAATATGATAGATAGACAGAGAAAATGGTTTCAATTTCCTCCTCCTCTCTTTTCTCTTTGGTCCTGCTCTGCATCCATGAATCCTCCGTTTCAGTTCCTCTGGGATTTGGGGTTATAGTTCAGGTATTGTTTGAGCTCTGCGGATGCTAATTACCTCCTGGCTGTGTGGATGAAACAGCTTGTTGCAGTGGTTCCGCATCATAACAGCTGTCTGAAATAAAGAGCAGGATCAGAAATCTTTGCAACTGCACAGTTTCCCAAATATTTGTCCAAATATTTGTCCAAAAAACAAACCCTCAAACTAAAGTCTACAAAAAAAGTTATGTAACAGAGCTACTCAAATATGTTGGCATAACTCATGGTCAACGATTACGTTCTCACAAAGGATCTGATTGGTTTGGATGGCGTCCTTCCTTTAAAGAATGAAATCGTTGTTGTAAAAACTGTTTTTGTTTACTTGAGACGCAGTAATCTGTAATTACTGTTCAAAGAAATGAAACATAAGTAGGAGGAAAAACATAGGGGAAAGGGAGGATGATTTTGCTTGTGGTGGATGGTTTTGTATTAAGGGAATAAAACCCGTGTTTTACAGTGTTATTGTGACACTGCTACGATCTGAATCACGACTGTAATCATATTCATAATCCGTGGTACAGTTACACTAGGCTGCCCTCAGGTATTAGACTTGTGTAGTTGTCATGAACAGAAAAATTGTCTTCAGCTCATTAAAGTGTCTTTTCAAAGCTGTCTGCGGCTGAAAATAACATCCTTTTATATGACAAAGAAAAGAAAAATACACAGCAACACTTTGAGCAACCTTGCTTATTGAAATTAGAAAATAAAACTGAAAACTTGCTTACGATCTTCAATGTGGGAGCTGTATTTTCAGACACCGACCCAAGTGTTTTCTTCCAGCCAAGCTCTGCAGGAACTGAAGTGATGAAATGCCGGGAGGTACTTACAAAGAGTTGCATATGTATGCAAAACCTTTTAAGTGTGAAAGCCAAACACAGTCACGTTTCAATTTTTTAGATGCATACTGCCTTTCCAGAAGGCAGTACACTCAATTTTCATATTTCAGCATTAATATCCAACAAAGCATTCTCTACTGTAACTGTGGATAATAACACTCAGCACTGTCACTGAGACCCATATACAAAACATTGTTTGCTCAGCTCTTGCATGCATTGGGGGCTAGAGTATAAACCATATATTTAAAAAAGTACTAAAAGGATGTTGTTGTTTTTTTACTCTTGGTTTAGTTTAACCTTTCTAAAATGGTTTGTTTTGTTTGTTTTTTTTTCCTGGAAATCTGTCTGGCAGTGAGTCCAACGAGAAAAATTAAACGTATATGTTCTCAGACTTGGGTGCATATTTGGTGTTAACTCTTTTATAAGCAAAGCGTTAATATCTATATTACACCTTTTGACTTTCTTCACTCTAAGATTTCAACTTTCTTCCAGTGTTGGCCAGGACTCTCACGCAAGAAAAAAAAAAAATCTCAATGTAATTTTCTTGATAAAATAAATGTTAATAATAGTAACAGGTCACCTATTGGGATATCATTGGTCATCCATCCATGGATGTATTTTCTATTCTATTTTAATTCTTATCAGTATTAGGTCTCCATAGGTGGTCAGTGATCAGGAAGTGGGGTACACATAAGATGCACCTTTAAACATTAACTCATATGATCCTTCTCCACGGGCGTGGCTGTAACCAGCTCTTCCCCAATCAGCCCCGATTTGACGTTTATGACTATGATTATAAAATTTTCTGATTAGGATCTAATATCTTTCCAAGGAACTGGATTTAGACTTTAAGCATGTTGATATCAACTGAAACAGCTTGACTGAAATAAATGGGCTTAATCTTGATTTTCAAGAAGGACTGCTCGCCCTTTGGGTCAAATAACTTGATGCGCAGTTGTGCAGACCTGAGATCTGCCAAACTCAGGTCAACGGCAGCCAAATTCTAACTCTATCATTTTAAAGCATTAAGACCATGGTCCTTCAGTGTAAATGAAATTTGATAATGGCTCTAATTAATGCGGGCCGAGGTAAAAACATCTTAATAATGTGGAACCAGACAAATCAACCAAACAGCCTTGAAATGACTCTAACAAGAATGAAGATCAGACTCTGTTGACCAGCATTGACATTACTTCATATCTACCATGTTGGTAGATATGAAGTGCTGCATCTGAAGACTAATAACAGTTTTTAATGCAAGTGCCGCTGCACTCAGAAGGCATGTAGGTGAGAGCTGCCTCCATCAACAGCCCTTACGGCGGCACTCGCACCAGCAAGCTGTTTCCAAACACATGAAAATCAGTGCGAAGTGGCAATACTGCTGCAGTTAATTAACAGGAACCTCAATGATTTGGCACTGTAACAAACACACAGCCCAGGGGTGGTGGAGGTGGAACGAAGCAGGGGGGAGAGATGGATGGATATTTTTGTCTGTCTGTAAATTTAATGAGACGCAGCCGTGTGAACAATCGGTGCGAGTGGAAGTGCCACCGGCTGGATCTGTGGAACTTCCCTAAAAGACTGTCGGTGTCAGATTGCATTATATTTCCACATAAATAACGGGACGTGTTCTGTAGTGTAAGCGGTTGTTTCTATTTATGGTGCTGGAATTCATATCGTCCTCTCATTCACCCATAAATACTCCAGTTCTGAAACATTTGACATATTTTTTCCTCAGTTCTCCTGTGCTCGGTCTAAATTACAGGGATTGATGGGTGTAAGACTTTACTGCCCGACAGATCCTGGCTGGTACGCCTTAAAGGACGTTTATTATCAGCTTTTAGAGCTAGAAAATAAAAATAAAAATATGAAACAAAAATGATTAAGAACAACTTTCGTAAACAAAATAAACCCTTTGAGTCACATTTACCAAATCAGGAAGTTACGCTGAAAATGATCCATATACAATGATATAGTATTCATGCCTGTATGGATAAATATTGACAAATTATTGACTATATTTTGACTAAGTGGGATTGCCTATTGAAGAAACTTATGAGGGAGTGTGCTATAAAGATTATCTGGGAAGGAGAAACATGAAGAAGGTCCAAAGAAGTAAAAACAGGTAATGGGGACATATTGTCTCTGTTGGAAACCATTTTTAATGAAGCGGTTGTAATCTTGAATTTCAGTGAATGAAAACCCCAAATCTGAAGAAAGTTAATGCCTTGGCTACTACAGAAGGCTTGAGCAGGGAGTCAGCAGACAGACCAATGAATTGACCACAGTTGTTTGTTTTGTTTAAAAGTCTCTTTACTGGAGCAGTTTCATGTTTTCCCTGAACTAAAAGAATGAAGGTACTTTCTAGGGCTGAACTGTTTGCTGTTAAACTAACAGACGGATTCATTCCTTATGGGTTGCTTGACAGTGTGTCCCTTTAATAATGATTTGTTAGCTACATTACTCCAGTGTAGTTAAACCTCATGATTTAAGCTAATTAAATCATGATTAGCTTGATCATGATTTAACACGGCTATTTTATTTTAGCCGAGCTATTCTTGAACATTTTACTATAAAAGATCGACACTCGCCTGTGCACAACCGAGTAGAAATAGAGCAAAAAATGACAACACTGTCTGAAAGCCAAAGAACGACTACAGGGATGTTTTGAAGCAACAGATTGGATTGCTCTTTGCCAGTCACATTGACAAAATAATCTCCACCTGAATAGAGACATTCTTCCCTAGTAATAAATCACTAAAAGGAGGCTTTAGGAGATCTTTCACCACCTACAATAACTCTGAAGAATTCTGAATGAATGAGTTGCAACATCATATAATTTCCCTTAGGGATCAATAAAGTAATTTTGAATTGAATTTGTATGCTGCCTCTAATTTTTGTTTTGTTTTCTTATGAACATTTAATCACCATTTTTGTCAATTATTTATTGATCTATCAAAATAGGCATGAGGCTTTTTTTTAGAGTGGATGTGAAGGATTCTGCGATTTCAGCTGCATGCAAACATTCAAACAGCACCGGCGTTTGCTTCAACTGAACCCAGATCTAGGTTTGCAGGGTTGTTTTTTTGTTTTTGTGTGTGTCTTTATCAAATAAACTTGACTTAGTAGGCAATGAAAGACTGAAGATGTTCTCAAATGAACAGGTCTGGCGTGAAAGCAGCCAAAAACAACCAGTACTTCCAATTGCTTAAATCCTGATGTAACCGTGGCAGAATTTAATTAAAATAAAGAAGGTTGAAAACATTAGATTATGTAATCATAGCACAGGACCTAGATGCAGTTTGTCCTTTGGCAACACTATTGGTATCCACCCAAATTTTCCAAAAGACAGTTAAATAACCTCAGTTTTTCTGTCGCAGCTGGCGTAAATAAAAAAAAGTCTGATTAAAACTCTTATCCTCTAAAAGGGCCACATAAAACCAGCTTACAAAGGGAAATAATTTGATACTCGATAATGCATATTTGCTGTGCAGTAATTGGGGTGCTGTGTACATCTGCTCTGTGCCTCTAAATTGCCTGACAATTAGGTTTCCAGCAAGCTCCTCTGTTTGGCTGCCGTCCTCCTGCCTTTAAACGGGAAGAGAGCGTCGGATGTGATTTGCAGCATTGAAGCTTGCCCCAAGTCCACCTGCTGATAATGTATTCCTCCCACTGGTTTTGTATTCATCCCACTCCAGCCAGGTTTCGTTAATGTTCTGTGCCGTCGCTGCTCTGCACTTGTGGCTCCAGCTGCAGTGAATACTTGTCATATTGCACATGAGTGCATTGTTTTTTGTTTTTGTTTTCCTAAATAACAACTACAGAAAGCAAGGTTTGTTTATCTTAACCTGAAAGTAATTGACATTGCCTGTGTTGCATAAAAAGTCCCATTAGCCTGGTATTTAGAATCAAGGGAAGCTGTTACTTACAGCCTAATTTTAATTGTGTGTAAAATATCTCCTTGTGCTTTTAATAAGAAATCTGATGGTTTCTAACATTAACGCTGCACAAAAATGCATCCAGACACGCCAACAAATGAATTCACTCCAGTGCCGATTTGATGGCGTGTTCATAAATTATGGATGCTCTTGTTCTGCTGCCCTGCCTCTGACTTTTTCATCCAGGGACATTATCAATGAGCGCTCCTGTGTAATTCCAACCAACAGCCGCCTGCTTTGTTCCCATCTGTCCCGCGTAGAGGCGGACTCTGACGCAAGGACAGACGGGAACAGACAACTCCAGCTGCTCCACCTGGAGCGCCGTAATAGTTCGGTTTCCTCCGGGTGGAGGTGGTGCCAGACAGCTGGAGGCTGCATGCCTTCAAACTGCCAAAGCGGATGGCAGATTGACATCACTACACAGCGCCTCGCAACAATGTTCATAGACTTTTATGTTTTTATTTGGATTTTATGTGACACACAAACACTAAGTTGTATGTAAATGTGTGAAGAATAGATTTTTTTTTTTTTTAATGAATATCTCTCACTCTGAGCGATGTCATGCTTTTTTTTTTTTTAACATTATATTTAGAAAACCTAATTGTACTTTTTGAACTTTTGAAAGTTCCCGTAGGGAAGTTTATTTTTTACATTTTTGACCTCGGTAGTCAACATATTGGTTTTTTTTTTAATGATTTTTTTATTTATTTTACATTAGCTCTTATACTCCTAATTCCACTGACTGACCAAATTAAAGTTGTTTTGTTTTAATACAGTACAGACCAAACATATGGACACACCTTTTCATTCAATGAGTTTTCTTTATTTTCATGACTATGAAAATTGTAGATTCACACTGAAGGCATCAGAAATATGAATTAACACATGTGGGATTATATACTTAACACAAATGTGTGAAACAACTGAAAATATGTCTTATATTCTAGGTTCTTCAAAGTAGCCACCTTTTGCTTTGATTACTGCTTTGCACACTCGTGGCGTTCTCTTGATGAGCTTCAAGAGGTCGTCGCCTGAAATGGTCTTCCAACAGTCTTGAAGGAGTTCCCAGAGATGCTTAGCACTTGTTGGCCCTTTTGCCTTCACTCTGTGGTCCAGCTCACCCCAAACCATCTCAATTGGGTTCAGGTCCGGTGACTGTGGAGGCCAGGTCATCTGGCCTCCACAGGCCTTCTTGGTCAAATAGCCCTTACACAGCCTGGAGGTCATTGGGGTCATTGTCTTGTTGAAAAGTAAATGATGGTCCAACTAAATGCAAACTGGATGGAATAGCATGCTGCTGCAAGATGCTGTGGTAGCCATGCTGGTTCAGTATGCCTTCAATTTTGAATAAATCCCCAACAGTGTCACCAGCAAAGCATCCCCGCACCATCACACCTCCTCCTCCATGCTTCACGGTGGGAACCAGGCACGAAGAGTCCATCCGTTCACCTTTTCTGCGTTGCACAAAGACACGGTGGTTGGAAGCAAAGATCTCAATTTTGGACTCATCAGACCAAAGCACAGATTTCCACTGGTCTAATGTCCATTCCTTGTGTTCTTCAGCCCAAACAAGTCTCTTCTGCTTGTTGCCTGTCCTTAGCAGTGGTTTCCTAGTAGCTATTCTACCATGAAGGCCTGATTCACACAGTCTCCTCTTAATAGTCGTTCTAGAGATGTCTGCTGCTAGAACTCTGTGTGGCATTGACCTGGTCTCTAATCTGAGCTGCTGTTAACCTGCGATTTCTGAGGCTGGTGACTCGGATGAACTTATCCTCTGCAGCAGAGGTGACTCTTGGTCTTCCTGTCCTGGGGTGGTCCTCATGTGAGCCAGTTTCTTTGTAGCGCTTGATGGTTTTTGCGACAGCACTTGGGGACACTTTCAAAGTTTTCCCAATATTTCATTTCTTAAAGTAATGATGGCCACTCGTTTTTCTTTACTTGGCTGCTTTTTTCTTGCCATAATACAAATTCTTAGTCGCCTGTGAAGTGAAAACCGTTTCAGGTGACGACCTCTTGAAGCTCATCAAGAGAATGCAGAGTGTGTGCAAAGCAGTAATCACAGCAAAAGGTTGCTACTTTGAAGAAACTACAATATAAGACATATTTTCAGTTGTTTTACACTTTTTTGTTTAGAACATATTTTCACATGTGTTAATTCATAGTTTTGATGAAATAGTCATGAAAATAAAGGAAACTCATTGAATGAGAAGGTGTATCCAACCTTTTGGTCTGTACTGTATGTTTGATCAAGCTTGTGAAGCTATTACTGCATTCAAGTGTGCTCTACTGGTGCAGAGTTATGAAATGCATTTTTAATTCAGTACATTTATTTATGCGTTTAAACAAAAAAAAAAAAGTTTTTAGTCAGTTGAGCGCTGTTTCAGAAATGAAAACTGTGCATCCCTAAAATATATAAATGCTTTCTTGAGGCATCGTCATGAGTGGCATTAGATATGCGATGAGACATGTTTTCACCTTAAGGAAAAACTCACGTTAATTGTGGGTAATTATGCCAATGTGGATGTCCTTAATACTCATTGACTATAATGGTAGTATAATTACTGCACAGTCTGTTCAGTGGCGGACCAAAGACGCAATTTGTGTAAATTCTTTGTTTGTTTTTTTTTTAACAAAAACTTATTTTCTACAGGAAACTGTGTCCAAGTTAAACTTGAAATATCAGGAGAAACATTGTTGATATCACTGTTAAAAATGCGCTTAAAATAAAGCCAGTCAGTATTTTAGGTTGGGGTAGCAGGTACCGGATGTAACTGATAGTCACTTGTAATTTTAGTCACTCTAGAAATGAAGTTTGAACAGAACAACCACCCCAAGCATGCACCCAGAGCTACAATGGGTTTAAATCAAAGTACACTCATTTGTTAGGATGGCCTAGTCAAAGTTCTCACCTGAGTCTATTTGAGAACATTTAGTAAAGCCTGAAAATATTTGCTGAGCTTGAACCATTTTCCAGTTAAGAATTATTAAAAGGTTTCTTTTTCTATTTGAAGTTTTGTAGCATGCTTTTTCTTTTACATGATATTTATTCACTAATCTGTTTTGACCACAGATACTAAATCCAAATAAAGTACTCTAAAGTTTTTGGTTAACAGAATTGGAGTACAGAGATGCATTTAAAAACAATACACTCCCTTTTTATCCCCCCCTCCCTTTCTGAAGGTGCCCGGATCACCAGATGGAGCCGCTTCCAAAGTTACGATGTACAACAAAAACAAACATATCACCAGTTAAAACATTCCTCATTAAAAGATGCTCTTAAATCTTGCACAGTGTTTAGAGTCTCCAAAAGGCAGTGCAGGATTTATTCTCCCAGACTGGTGATGCCAAGAGATTGATTTACAGTGAAAATAGAGCTGGAGTAGTCATCCGTGGAGTAGACAAACTCTCTCCCTGCTCCATTATTTAGAATAAACTTCACAAAGTATATTGGAGCAGACGTTTTAAGTGATGCTGTTCAAAATTTGAAGTGCTTGATGGGAGATACTTGAGGGGAAACTGTTTCAAACTTGCTCCAGCACCGATTAAAAGAAAAGGAACATAAACCACCACCGAATACATGGATCGTACACTTGGACCCCTTCTGTTTTGTTCTGATTGATTCATAGTTTGCCTCCAATATTAACTTTTTCTTCTTCTACTCTAAAAATACAATTACACCCCTGTGTCTAATCAGTGGCACTTGCATTTTCTCGGGATATAAATATCTCCATTAAGGACAATGAATGCCTTGAATTCATGTTAAACTCTTTAATGATATTTATTCTGCCAGAAAACAATGAAAAGCAATGCAATCATTTATTGTTTTGAAGATTTTTTTTCCTGCGTCTGCATGTGTATAGAAAAGGTACAATGCATGGATTTCCTAAAACAAAATGAGAAGTGGAATCATTCTGAGTGGATTACAAAACATCAGACTTAGGTAGTTCAGTTTTCTGGAGTTTCTTGGGATGTATTTTAAAAGGTTTAAACGACATGATGCAAGATTAATTTTTGCTGTTGGAAAGTCTCGAAAAGCTTGAGAGAAAATATGGAAAATTGTATTTCAGGACTTTATTGCTTGTTTTTGTGGAATATTATCAGATATTTTGTATGTTTGTGTTGGTTTTTAACCATTTTCATGCACTCACCCATCAGTCCTTGTTTAATGGTCCTTCAGTTCATCCATCTGTCTTGTTCATTCATCAGTTCATGAATTTGTTCCTCTTTCCGTTCATTCGCCCAGTTCGTTTTATACAACACATTGTCTCGAGGCACTATGCAAAAATATAATTTCAATTCAATCACTCCAATTTATTTTACTTATTGAAATGTGCACCAGTTTTATTTATTTATTTATTTTTTATTAATTTAAAGAGTTTCTATCAAAGGTGTCCCAGCAGATTGCATTGTCATCAACTTGTAGCTTTCACTCCTCCTGGATGGAGAAACTTTAGACAATCGCTTTCCTTGTTGCTGATTTTACAGCAATCCCTCATACCAATAATGCACGGAGCAACAGTGGGAAGGAAAAACTCCACCCTAACAAGAAGAAACCTCCTGGTATCTGCCACAACCGGTGGCTTGAAAAGACAGAGCAGACGAACAAAAAGAAACCGAAGATTTGATGAACGAGTTGTTTGTATGTTGGTGAAAAGTCAAAAGATGATACAGTTTTTAGTCTGTCCTCTTGTCAATCCATTAGTACCACCATCCATCTTTACTTTCCACCTTATACCTCGTTAATTGACAAATGATTGTTTTTTTATTGATGTAATGTCAAAAACATGTCAAAATCTAGACATTTTAATCTGGAAAATAATGTCTTTTTTTATGTGTATTGCAGGAACTCAGGAGAAAAAAGTTTTATCACCTACCTGGATAGTAATTGCATTTTGAAAACGAACTCGGTTTCCTGTTCCAAGCTCATTAAACCTTTTTAATCCCACGTTGCAAGATAATTGCACAACTCTGAATATACTCCACAGGTAGCACAAATTAACTAAATAACCAATATTAATAGGAATTGAAGATATGTAGAAAATTGTGCATAAATGCAGTTGTCTTAAGTCCTGGATTTGTTTTTAGTGGGACAAATTCAGGTCAGTGTTTTCTCATCTTCTTGGAGTTAGTTTTCATTATTCTGCTCAGTGGCAACAGCAGAGATTAATCTTTCTTTGACCAAGTGGATAAAGCAAGTGCACATCTTTTCCTTTGGCCTTTTTTTTTTTTTTTATGCTTTTGCACAACAGAAGAGGGATTATTTTTGCAACAGCATGCTGACCTTGTGCTGTGAGCTGAGCTCACTTCACGGCCCGCCGTCTGCACCACTGTCCCCTTCAGCAGACGCTCTGAATGGCGTCAGCTTTATCAAGAAGGTCCGGTAGATCCTACCACTATTTTGACTTTACATGACCACAGCACCTTCGTAACAAGGCGCGCTTTCAGAAGATTGTCTCAAGAGGCTGGGCTCACTGAACAGGGTGGTAAAACCTCGGGGTTGCCACAAAGAGAAAGAATGATTTAGTGATTTTCAGTTGCCGCCTTATTGACTCTACCGTGGCTTATTTACATATTAAGTTAGTGAAAATGTGTTCTGTACTGTTAGAAAATGTATTGCTGAACACCAGGTTACGCTGAGGTTGGGCTTTGTGTAGCCAATGATTTGGTGCAAAATTAGAATCGAATAGAATGTACTTTATTGATTATTAAAGAGTAATAGAGATTTTTGAGAAGCATGGACCGCATGTTTAGACTTGTCAGACCTCGAGATGAATATTCTTCACTGAATAGACTATTTAAAATAAAGTTGGAGGTTTAACGTATTATTCCAAAGAAACCCCACAAAACCAGACATTTCTTGATACTTTACCACTTAGATTGAGATGAGTTTAAAAAAAAAATAAGAAAAAAAAACATAGCTGTGTTGAAGTATGTTAATATGTATTTTTTTATATAACAAGTTGCAGAGTTATTTTAAATATTTGGCTTTATTCACTAGTTGGTGTGAATTAAAACCTGATGGTGTTAAAGTACCTTACAAAAAAAGATAATTAAGTGTTCTCCATTCACACTTAGGGAACAAGAGCTGTTTAGTAAATGAGAATTGGCAAAAAAAAAACAAAAAAAAAACAGATGTGCAGCGTTGTTAGAGGTAAACCCCAAACAACTTGTAGGAGAAATTACAACAAAATATGGCTCTGCAAAATATTGACTGAAGGAGCTGAAGTAAACGTGTATCATTTACTTCCACTTACTTCTGCTTAACAAAATTGCACGACTTCTTCATGCTCTACCATATCCTGTCCGCTGTCTTGGTTTCAGAGTTCAGGGCTGGAGTCTATCCCAGCACTCAAAGAGGTGAAAGGTGGAGTAAACCTTCCCCATCAGTTCCAGTGAGGCTGTGATGTTCAGTTTTCTTATGTAATCGTGACATGGAGGGATATATTTTCTGGGTTTGTGATCAGAGGGCTTGTCCTGAGAATGGTATTAGAGGAGCAGTCATGTTGTTGTCCAAATCAAGGCCTTATCCTCTGTACATTGACAATATTGGGTCGGTGTCGGGGGTCACAGGGTCTGTTTTCTGACTTGATAACGGTCATCGGTCCTCAGATGTGTGTTGATGGCTTTGACTATGTTTGGACATTATATCACTGCTTGATCTGAGGTTTAAAAATGGACAAACATTTTTTAGGGAAGGAAAAAAAAGTAATAGAAAGAGGCTTTGCAGTGCCATGACATATTGCAACCTATTATTAAACTTCTTGACTGGCGTCAACCTTAAATGTTTTTAAATGTTGTAAACTTGAAAAGCAAGCTCCGTGTTGATGTCTACAGAAGTTGTTTGAGGTAAAGTTTGCAAAGGGACATTTTTACCTAATGTCTGTATATACTGAAAGCCTGTTTCTATAGTTTTTACTAATATTTGTAACAATTCAAAAAATAAATGCAGTCCTGTGCATTAAATTCTTAAATAAATAAATAAATAATCCTACACTACATGTATCTGTCCAGTACAGATTTGGTGCACAGGTGTACAGAACTGATATGACATTGTTTTATACCTGAACAAATGCAGGATCTTTATATGAGGAACCAAGTCCACAATGCAACGTTTTATACGGAAAGTGTAAAAAGTGACCCCAAAACAACTTTAACCCCAAATCAATCTGTTTTTGCTGATAAGCGGTCTATGCTAATCAGCTACCTGTAGTATTCAACCAATCCAAAATACTGCACACTTTATGAGATGCAGCAATACCGATACGGTCCAGTCCCGCTGACCAAAGGGAATTTTCCAAAAGCTGCTTTTAAGGTGCATTCAAGTGCATCTCGTACTCTGGATTGTCTAAATATCAACGTAAAAAGGACTTGGATACTTTGTTTTTCCTCAAATGTCATAAAAATGTCATGAAAAATATCCTACGGCAACATTGGTCATTTTCAAGTGGTTTTATTGTGTAATCCATCAATCGAGTCAGTGCTCTGCCCATTTATTCATTACTGATCAACAAAAATCAATCTAAATCTCCTGTCACTTTTATAATAGCCAATTTTTCTTTTTCTTTTCATTGAACCAAAAACATGTTGAAGTTTTTCTTTAAACATAAAGAATTTACCGACTTGTAACTTCAGTGTACTGTTACACCACTTGTTCAAATGCATCCATGCTTAAACCTATTATTATATCAGGCACAGGGTGACTGTATGAAACATTTTCTCTATATTCATATTAAAAGCTCACATCTTCATTACTATTGTGATGTTTAAGTATCCTTTGGAAAATATTCATAGTCCCTGAATGGGGTGAGAATTCCAGTTTTTGTGATAGATTCTATCATCTTTGGTTCTTATATTCTAAACCGCCAAACCCTGAACGTGTTTACCGACTCCTCGGCGTGCCTCTGCTTTTTCTTCCCTTCAGTCCTCCTAGATGGACGAGAAGAAGCAAGACTGCAGTCGCTAATCTCCCATTGCAGTGTTTTATCACCATGACAGGGAGGAAGCCGGCAGAGTAATCCTTTAGACAAAATTGCAAGCAGTGTTTATTCAGCACCTTTGTCACGCAGAACAGAGGCTTCATATCTGGAATAGAAAGCACACACTGAAAACCGGGACACATCTTTGCCTCCACGTTTTTTTGTTTTTTTTTTATCAATACTTTTGTTTGGTAAAATTGGTCAAGGATGATTTCGAACTGCCACATCTTTATTCCTCTGTAAATCAAACTGGTTTTTGGGAGTATCTCTGCCTTCAGTGGCTTGTTTAAATATTTTAACAAGCTTAACAAGTAGTCTATTCAATGCATGAGTCATCGGTTTTAATTACTTGGAAGTCAATTTTTCACATTTAGAAATGAGTGTGTAATTAAACACAGAACATCAGGAATATTTAGATGAGCTTTCTTTTTATTCAAAAGGTACCTTTTAAATAGTCACATTAATATATGACTCATAAGTGATTTTTTTTCTTTTATCACATCTAGAATTTTATTTCTTGTGGAAAGGATTTCTGGATTTCAGTTATTTTAATAATAGCAGTCCAATAATTACGACTATCTACTTGAATAACTTATATTTATATCTTGAATACAGTTTTGTACACACGTCCGCTAATGTGCTAATAACAGAGCTAATTTTCTGTTTAGCACTTTTGCTAACTTTGAAAAAAATGTAGCTTCCCCTAATTTTTTTCTGGATACATTCTAAAGTGCTAATTTACTTATTTTGTAAACTTTCAGTTGAATAAAGTTTGAACTTTTGGTTATCAACTGCTAAGAATTCTTCAAATAGACGTATATATTCATGCTCTTATTTTGAAATGGGTGAAGACCATTTGCACAGTCCCCAAATAACTTCATTTCTAGCAAGAAATATACAGAACAAAAACGAACAAGGAATAAACAGACTGTTTTAATCGTATAATTATAGAACCTTTGCATTTTAGAATTAGCTACTGCTAAATACCAAGTTGTTGTAGTGCTTAGCAGAACTAACCTTTATGATTAGTGTCACAAGGTTAGCACAACTAATTTTTTTTGTTAGTGGTGCCCACCAGTCTTGGAAACAGTTTTGACATAAACTAGAAGAATTAAGTGCACAGGTAACTGAAACGTTCCGAACCACTGAACACATGGAGCTGAAAACATATTGGTTTGTTTCAGTAAATTGGAACATAATCAAAGGTTTATTTATTTTACTAATTGTATTTAGCAAAATACAATTTAGTAAAATTATATTTACTAAAATATTAATTTTAGCAAAATTAATATTTTGCTAAATTCACAATTGATTTTCTCAAGTGCAAGTGTTAGGTTGGTAATGACTTTGAAATGATCTTTTTATTGTTGTAACAATTTGATGTGCAAAAAAGTTATGCACTGCTGAAAGTGATTTAATGATTTAATTGCTTTATATTTTGTCCTTATTATAAAATATTTATGAAAAACCTTTAAGAAACACTTTGGGTTTTCTTAATGAAAGATGAGTCTGAGGATCCTTAAGATTGTTAAACCACATTCGGAATATACCTTTAAGACATTTTTAAATTCTAAACAAGCAACTTCCACCTGAACCTTAAATTATGATGAAGGCACAGTGTTATGGGTGAATGTGAAATTTCAAAGTGAACATAAATTTCTTTAATTTTGATAAGCCACAAGTGTCTTTGCAAGAAAATACAACAGTTATTGTTTATTCTGGGCCAAAGTGTGTTAATAGAGAGTTTGGTTGAAGGGCTATGTGTGTGGTCATTGTTGGAAGCCGAGTAGATTCTTATGAGCCATTAATGGCCTTTCTATCTGGTTGTAGAGCTGATATATGTTGACCTCAGGTGAAGTCTTAAAGCTGTTGTTATTGCGACTCGGGTCAGAGTTTCACCGTCTCTGCTTACCGCTAATAAAATTTCAGATACAGAAATGTTGGCCTACTGAGGTGTTCAGGTCATCTGCATTGTTGGTTCTGGTGTCTCATCTTCTTCTTGACTAAGCTTTACTTTTTAAAATAAACCAACTTTTTTAAAGGTATTTTAGATCATCCAGACGCACCAGGGGCTCTTTAAAACACCGATGTTCATATAAATGTAGACGTTGAGTTAAAAGTTAAGTTTTACTGCAGATGAACGGTAACTCCTACCACGTTTCACCTTTAAAGCAGCCCAGTTAGGCCTCCATCTGGTTTAATGGTGTGAAAACAAAAGCAGAAATTTTCTTTCCTCGCTGCAACCATTAAATAGTCCTCAATCTGACATTTGCTGCATCCACTCTTTCACCATCATTGGGTTCTTTGTCATCTCCCCAGTTCATTTCTCTGCCATTTGGTCCATAAACAACCCTTCTCTATACCCCCCACTCCACCCACACCATTCATTTTTCAAACCCAAAGCAATAATATCTCCCCAGGCAGTGAATGCTTCACCATGCATGTATGTAAGACTGGCGCTTCAGTGCTTTCCATTAGCCTCGGGAGCAAAGAGTTAACCAAAGGCTTTCTGGTGTAGAGGGGAAAATGGTTCTGCAGGGAGAACTACGTCACTGTCTCGTACTCTGTGATTCTTCCAAGTGTTGGTTCTCTCTGCTTGTTGAGTGCTTTTAAGAAGTTGAGCCTATTGTTCTTCGCTTGCAGTCAATAAAACATGTGCCTGCTCGCACCGGAGCTGTGTGAATATTTAATCTCACCGCTTGTTTCTGTTTGCTTGTGAAAACGCTGAAAGATCAGAATATCTTTCCTCATCGGTGACTTTGAATTGTTTCCTTTTATACGGATCATTTAAAGCCAGAGCGGCTGAGATCACAAAGGGAATGGGTGCGTCCATGTTTAGAGTGTTGCTCTCTGTCTGCTGCAGACATCCCTAAGCTTTACTTTATTTTCATCTTTAGTTGGGGATTGGCTTTTTGCACGAAGGTCCTTTGTGTGTTTCTGGATTTGAACCGTCGTACCATGTAATTATTTGAAACAAAAACTTTAAATTTGCAATTTGTTCAAGCGTTTATGGCAGAAAAAGAGCAAAAAGATAGTTCAAACCACTTGATAAATAATATATATATATATATATATATATATATATATATATATATATATATATATATATATATATATATATATATATTAATACAATTAGAACTTCTTAGTCAATTTAACCCAAATTTGCATGGGTGTCAAGATTAAGATTATCCTGAACAAGGAACATATTTACAAATTGCGGCGTTTCAGCTCGTACTGTTGGATTGCTCAGACAAGTGGTGTCTGATATCTTCCCCTTAGAAAGAGCTTCACCTACAATTTAAGAGAAAATGGCTCTCTTTAACACCTTTGACAAAATAAAAATGCCTGTTGGATTCCAGTAAATCTGACAAGGTGACAACAAGTTACATACGAGCAAACAAGACGTCTGTAAACAGCGCACACATCCGGCTGTAGCTAACTTGGCATTAGCTGCAGGCGTAGCGGGAAGTGATTGTTGGAGATTGACGACTTAACTTATGTTTTCTGTTTTTCTGCAAGTTTTGCTGTCAGAAAAATGTTTGTATTGTTTTATGGGAAACCACATGGAAAATATTAACCACATCAGTGCAACCAAGAAAAAACAAATCTGTCACACTTTTCTCCTCAAATTGGAAGCGCTCTCGTATGGAGGACCAAAACTGACATAATAAGAAATAATTATGTCATTTTTATTCAATTTGACCCGTTTTATTCCCTGTGGATACACAGCTCTACATTACTGGAACTAAATATATATTTATGCTTTTATTTCTTTTTATGTCAGTTGTGGTCCTCCATGCTCTGGGCCCTGGGAGAGTTTAATCACTTCTATTTTTGGAAATGTTTACTTATTTTTTTGCTACTTCCAGCAAACAGTTGATATGATTGCTTTCTTTAGAAGAGTAAAGACACAGAGCTGCAGAAGATAGGAGGATGCATATATCGAAATGCATTAACCCAGTTGGGCTAACAGAAAGCCATTTTCCAGTCTTTGTCTTAGAAGAAGGGGAAATAAACTGCTTCCTAATGTTATAAATTATTGCGGAGCCGGTGCATTTCCTGTAGAGGCTTTATTTGTCAAATTCTTAAATCTGGGATTCCATCTTCAGCTGGTATTGTTGCTTTGGTTTTGTTCCTCAGCTGAAACTATGTGAAAATATTAAATCATACTGAGTGAGAAAGTATTGAATTATTCACAAAACAGATTTTTTTTTTCGCCCCTCCTCTAAACCACATAATCTGTCATCTTTTTTTTTACTCCACATGGAGACTTTTTACAGCTTTAGACAACATTTTAGTTTTCTTTTCACCCTCCTAACAAATTCATAATAAAGCTTGTTCTCAAAATCAATAATTATTGTCAGTTTACCTTGTTAACACTGTCATCATTTACCACAAATACCAGTATCCTACCACTTGTGTCATTAGAAATTCCCTTTGGTTTCAGTCCAATTAATACAAAGCGGATGAAGTCATAAGCCACGTCGCTCAACTTAATTAAGACAATGGATCTGATGTCATTTTTTTTTCACAAATATTTTTTTTTTATTTATGACTCGTTGCAGAAAAATTGACATTTGTCCCTTTTATATACAAACAGCATTTCTCGATGGATCTTTTCAGAGGTCAAACCTGAATAGGAACAAAAATGATCCGGTAGCAAAAAGATTACTGAATAACATGCCAAGAGGAATGGACTGGTAATTAGGAAACTGGGTCCAGGTTTAATGAATTAAAGAGTGCAATAAATGCATAAGGAAAGCACAACTACAACAAAATCCTAACACAAAAGAAACTGTTTGTTCTTCGTATTTCTATCCACAAGTTCACTCAAGAAAATTAAATGGAAGTTCAGACTTAATTTTTGAAACTAATATAAATTTGATGTCAATGTGGGTTTTTTTTTTAACTTGCTGAACACTGAACCAGATCTTCTGGAATTTGTGAGATACAAGTTATTCTAGGAAGCAAAACTTTTCCTGCAGAACAACGTTAGGGAGCACATTTGTGCAGATGTCAGTTAACAGATGTTTCTGGCAATGTAATATCAGTGTAGGATGCTACTTACATAGTATTATTTAAAAATGTATTGCAGGAGAAATGCTAAACATCAAGCAGGGCTAGAAATCGAGAGTGATTGGACGCTGTCTGATGTTTGACTTAAAATAATGAAAGTTGACATATATTTCAATTTCCTTGTTTCAGGGGTTTTTTTCTGTTTAGTTCCTCCACAGTATGACCAAACAAATAAGCATAAAAAATGTTATTCTGCCTGTAAGAAAACTGTACAGACACGCTTTTTATTTGACACTTGCTTTGTAAATTGTTGTTATGGTGATTTGGCATGGATTGTGTAGCCAGTCACCATGGGAACGTACCAGGAAGTGGTGTGTTTTGTGAGGCACTGATAGGAAGACAGCCTGAGGCAAACCGTTCTCTTGAGTGTCGAGTCATCCCGTTCTGGGAGCTCCATACTGACTGTGGAGAGACCATAATACTGTGAACGTCTGCCACGGAATACATCTCCATCACAATAGGCGTGAAAAGGGCTCTGTCTCTTTAAATACAAATAATGCTGGCCAGTTGGAAGCCTTTAAAATTGTGATGCTTTTGACGGGTCAGATAGACTCAAAAAATTGTAACAGCAGCTGCGTGGGGGGGCTCAATTTAATTTTTTGTCATGGGGCCCAAGATTCCTGGCAGCGCCCCTGTGCCTACACCCCTCTGTGCACTTCACCCCCAATTTTTTGCAACCGGAATGGGGTGAACCATGCAGCAGCTCTGTGAGAAAGAAAGTATGTTGTGTTACATGCATCGCACCAGTCAATTTAAGGATATCTATTGGTTCCCAGAAAAATGGGAACCCGGACATTTTCATCAAGCTGTCTAATTCCCTGAGTTCCCCAGACAAAATGTGAAACGAGAACATATCTGCAGAAAAGATGACGTTTATTAGCAACTTTGGCGGAAGTGAGAGCATCGTACAATACAGATAATTATCCAGCTAAACAATAAAATACAATTTAACAAAGCTATGGGGCAGAAATATTTTCTTGGGGAATTTTAATAATTGAGGTACTCATATTATTCGAGAAATCTTTACAGCCCTAATACGATGCTATATTTTCAATCAAGCAAAAAAAAAAAATTGTCCTACCAAATAACCTACATTAGCTGTTTTAAATATGGTACGAACAAATCTAAAACTAAAGATCTGTGGATTCCTGTCATTAAACAAGCCATTGGTTCATAATTTCCAGTTCAATGTGAAGATGCTTCTCAGTGGTGAAAATAAGAAGCTTGAAGTCACATTGGCTGGAAAAATAGATTCAAACTAGACCACTCAGGATCTCTGGTGGCATTTTTGAACAAAGGTTAGAAAAATGTTAATACCATGACAAAATGAAATTCACACCACAGAAGAGATGAAGAGTGTCCCCCAAAGGGACCAAAACCTAATGATCAGAGTGAAACCAGAGGCTGGGAAGAAATCTCCTCGCCCCCTGGCAAATAACGCATTTGTCTAGAGAACAATGCAGTTTCATCACCGCTGCTTTCCGAAAGGGACAAAATCAGGTCTCATTTTCATTTTGCTGGTGAAAAAAGTGAGACGTTAACCATAAGCTAAAACTTTGAGAGGTTTAGCTGATCTCCCATAAATTAAAATGCATCTTTTTTTTCTTCTTCTTCTTCATCCAGAAATAGATCAAATACAGTTTTGAAGTTATTACAGCAGTTTTACACTGAGCCTGTTTGGTCAACTGATGGAAAGCTTTTCTTTGCTAATTATTGCTAATGTATTTTAATATGTACCTGGTCTGAGTGAATTATTAAGCAAAGGCAGCAGAAAGTGAAATGGCTTCACTTTAAAAAAAAAAAAAAAAAAAAGGCAAACATTTAAATAGTTTGGGTGTTTTTTAATTGCAAATGAAGGATTATATCTGAGGTAAATATTCACAGTTAAATTCTCCTCTAATCGTGGAGCAGATTATGAGGATGCTTAGACTAAATGTAATGATCATTCACCCTTTGAGTTGGACTTAACAGGTTTTTTTGGAGTAGATATTGATCAAAACAATGAGATTCAGAATACGAATCAGCAAACGGAGCTTGGCTGGCAGCATTTTGGGAGCTCTGGAGGAAAAGTGTACAGGGCTGCAGTCTTTCAGGCATGACTCAGAGTGAAACTGCTGCTGCTCTGTGTTGAAATTAGGCAGGTTAGGTGTCGAGAGGCTTTCCAGATGTATCCCATGGGAGGCGCTTTTGACATTTCCAACTTGGACATGGCCTGAGGGTTAATCCGGGCCTTGTTGGAAAGTCTATATCTTGTGACAGACTTGGGAATGCCTCAGCCAGTGAAAGGAGTTGGAAACAGGAAGGTTCAGGAGATGGTGAAGTTTAAAATTATTCATAACCCTGGCAAATTCAGATTTGAAAATTTTACTCAACCCAAAAGTATGCTTGGTATGAAATGAGATTAGGATGAAAAAATGATCTGCAAGGGAATCCCTCATTATTTAAATTATTTGCATGATTTTTTGTTTGTTTGTTTTTGTTATTTTTAACAATCAACATAGGTTGCCCCAAATCTTTAAAGGGGACCTATTATGCTATTTTTTATATTTCCACTTGGGTCTTAAAACCAGAGACAGATATGTGATAATGACAGCTGATGATTAAATAAAGCCTGTGGTAATGATACTGTCTGACATATAACAGTCATATAGCCGTCAGTTCGTGCTCAGGGTATGACAATCTGACAGCTGATCTGACAAAACACTGGCTACACAATGGCTTCTTCAAAACAGATTGAAGACAGAGAGCAGACCACATCTAGGCAAACGGATACAAATTCTTCAAAAGTGTGGAAATATTTCACTAAAGATGGTTTAACTACCGTTAAATCTGCAAAGCTGTGCTGAAGTACAACAAAAGTACGACCGCGATGCATCCGCCTTTCAAATCACTGCTAGCTGCTAGCTCCAGCTCCAGCAAGCTGCTAGACCAAATGTGGCTCCCACCACATTTGGTCAACTGGTTTTAACGCTGTATTCGTTGTACAGTACAATGGCTGCTGGAAAAGGGGATTAGTTGTTGATTTACCATCCACAAAACACTTGCTGCATTCTTGTTGGTTGTGCAGGAGGCTCCACTTCTGCTTTTCAAAGATGTACAGTTTCTGATATGGGCAACCACCCAGGGCGGCATCTTGTGGGGGATGGCATGCTGAATAAACATATTGGTAAAAACATATATCTGCCAACAGTATGAGATTAACTGTAGCTGCTCATAATGTTGCTTCAAAAGCCTTTTATCATAAAAGAATAATAAATAAACTTCGGAATCCACTGAACATGAGACATAAACAGCTTAAAGATAAAAGTTGAATACTACTTTATGATAAAATACTGTAAAATATGCAAAACAGCTTTCTGGACATTTATATACATAGTATTTTGTCAGATTTTTTACCTTCATAATCAAAGCAGAGATGCAATAAAAGGAACTTCCTTTTCAATGCAGCGTTACAGTCATTTAAGTAACAGCTGTTACACTTGTAATGTAACTGTAGTTAAATCTATTAGACATTAACATTTAAGAACCAACCAAGTTTATTGACTTAAATCTGGTTTATTTATAGGGAACTCAGAAAAAATCTCACCATTGATCTTATGTGAAAGACCAGCACAAAGACATGCATTATTATATAGGTGAAAGATAGACGCATAGTTTTCACATTTTTCCTTCAGCCTTTAGTGATTCAAGATTTTCTTGAATCAACTTTTGTTGCAGCTACAGCAGCTAGTTATTAGGGTTTGTTTCTACCAGATTCAGTGACTCAAACATGAATAAACCAGTTGAATGAACCTCTAACAGGTTTTCTATCAAAGTTTTCTCTATGTTCATCCCTGACCTACGCTGGTGTATTGAAGACATTGTAGATGTCGGAGGGGTGGAGGGGGGGTGAAGAGTAGATTTTCATGGAAAGACTCCAATTTTGAGATGCATTTGGGGCCATTTTCACAGAAGTCTGAGAGTGGCCACAATTAATTAGTTAGCATGAACGACCATGCAGAAAAACACCAACAAATCTGAACTGAGCATCAAGATCTGTTGTGTGAACGTTTCCCTTAATGATTTTGTCTGTTGGATGCTTTGGCTCCTGCCTGATGACACCGTCACTTTAGTTGCGATGCTGCCACTAATAGCCACTGGTTTCTGTTGCTAGCTCTGTTATAGCTGCCCATCACTGTCTTGTATGTTGACTAATTTTTCTCCAAATTAGTACAAGCTAAAGTATGTTACATTTGAAGCTATTGAGTTCAAAAATGTTTCTTTAAGCTACATCAACTTGCGCCAACAAAGATAAATCATTGTCCCTGTCTACAACCTATTTGATTTTGGGGATTTACTGTCAACAGTCAATTAACAATGAGGGCATTGTTGTCTTTCTTCTGCTTCATTTCCTTCATTTTTTTTTCCTCATTCACCTTTTGGCTTCTTAGTTGCTGCTTGGTAGGAGAGAGGTTAAATAATCAATACATCTTAATCTTGAAGGCTGAAAAAAATATTGTTTTTATCTTCACACTTTCCACTGCAGCTCTCTTCTACAGTTTGTCTTAATCCTTCCCAGACATAACAATGACAGACACCAGAAGGGGAAAAACATACATGGCAATAAAAAGTATCTTGGTGTACTGTTGTTTCCTGATCCAGTATTCAGCTGAGCTTTATTATCCCCAAAGGGCTGCAATTAGAGCTGTGCTGCTGAAATCCAGTGGAATAAAGTGAAAGACTGCCAATGTAACACCTACAAGTCACCATCTTGCATTAATTAGACTTAGTGATTACAAAGAATGCCAAAAACAGTCAGCCAGAGAGAGAAATTAGCTTTACAAAGTAAAGACTTTTTTTTTTTCCTCTTAATTGAGATTGTTTCCATATATATCCAGCGTTGGACTGTGAATTATCTCGTAAATAATGTGTGAGCCATCTTGTCTTGGTAAATCGCATGCATCAGCACTTGCCCCTGCAGTCCTTAGGGCAAACCCATTGACAGATTGGTCAAAATGATGTAATAAAATTGAAGTAAATTGACTGTAATGCTAGATGTGCTCCCATCATCATGGCTATAACTTCATATATTTCCTTTCAGTCCAATCATCAGGGACGTTTCATTCGTTTTCCTGTTTGGTTTTTTTTTTTTCCCGTCACACCAGTGTGTTCTCTGTCTCCACTGTGGCCTTTTCATTTGAAGAGATGTCATGTTTTAAATTAAAGTGTCTATAATGCTTCACAGAAATGAGCTGAAGCTTTATTCAGTAATTGTCGTGGGAAAATGAGGCTGATGCTTTTCTGACAGTAATGGGGATTTGGTGGGAAAATAAAAGCCTGAGATATATAGTTAAATCTCAAACATGGAACCAAAAACAAAAACTATTCAAATATTCTTCCTGTAACTTAATTTCTGTTTAGAAATTACATCAAACTGATTTTGAAATGGTAAAATGGCCTTAATTGTTTGTTTGACCTCTTAACAAACAAGCTTAAAGAAAGGAGCTGTTCATATTTAAACCATTTAAAAATTTTTTGCTCCTTCACCTTTAATTTTTATGGGATTCCTCAGGGCACTACTTTGATGTCCTTTTGCAGATGGTATTCTGGTCTGACAGTTAAGATTGGCAGCGATAACCAACTTTAAACTGTTATACTGTCCAAGTGACATTAAAAACTAGCTAAAGTAAAACTTTTATCTTGCTTAATTTATGTTATCTCTCTAGCACATATTAAAAACACATTTCATATGAAGAGAAAGGAATGTCCAACTTATTCTATTGTGTTTAAATTTAACCCAATACTTTCAAATCAAAGAACATTATCTAACAAGCCCAGCCAGTTGCAATGAGTCTTTGACTTTGCAGCATGCAGCTGAACTAGCATGGAGAAAACAACTGTGTATTTTAACAAACATATGACAGTAAACCATAGCCTCTCAACATTTCTCTTAGTAATTTGGACATTACTGTGTCAAAGTGCCATTGTGACATCTGATAATTCTTTACTTTTTCTTTTTCAATGATGACAGGCTTAGGGACATGTCCCAGATATATTTAATCTGTCCTCAGCAGATTTAAAGCATATATTTCTACATCTTTTCTAACACAGTGAAGTTGATGAATCAGCAAAATATGTCAGCATGAACATTTTTCTTCAGGTCATCCTCTCCTGTCTTTGAAAGATGAAGTGCAGCTTTGATCATTTAAGGCAGTTTTGTCCGACGTCAGGCCACAAGGACAGGTTTCCCACATGTTTTATTTTTTTTTCCCCCTTGTTCAGCCAAATGACAATTCATTAGTGGTTTGAATGTCTCTGTGTTGTGGACGCTTCGTTGTCAAAGCCACTGCCATGAATGGAGGTTGCCATGCAGACAAGTTGGGAAGTAGGTGTGAAGTCGGGCTGGAGTTAGCAGCACCTAATAACAACTAACATCTGTAAAGCAATTCCTTGGGTTCTTGTTTGATCATTTATTTAGATTAAGTCAGACCTGAAGCACACTGGCTGTGGTGTATAGAGTCAGTCCTCTCACATCAATAACATAAACATTTTAGATTTTTCTTTGGTATATCGCACCTGAATCAAACTGAGCCAAAACATGTTCCTGCAGAATTTGATGACTGTTTAGGCCGCTTTAATTGAACTCTAATGTGTTTGTCTAGAAATCCAGTTAATCTGGAGAAGTGTGAATGTACAATAAAATTCTAATGGAGACTAACACAGCGAACCCTGATCTGCATAAAAACTTCAGTCTCAGTTTGGTTGAAATGACGTTAGAATGCAGTGTGAATGCTCCGATAGCAGGAAGTTAGCTATAGTGCGGGTCATTCTTTTCAGATTATTACGCTTTGCTCTGCGGTTTAGTAGAGTTGTCTTGTTGGTCGCCATGACAATGGGTCTGTGTGTAGAGTAAAGCTAACCCAGAGAGTGAGGAACAGCAGAATATAAGTGGTTTAAAATTGTCTCACACTTGTTTATCAGTTTATTTTCCTTTTGCTGTGGCACACTGCAGCCACTGCAATTTTTAAACTTTTAATAAATGACTAACTGGAATAACTGGGTGGTAGAACATAGCAATATTCCTAACGATCATCAAATACAATGAAATATTTCATGAAGAAAGGGAGCCATGGTTTGTTGCATTTTAGTAAACTAATTTTAACAGCGGCAATTATGTAGTATTAAATTATTGACCAGTATAAAAGAGAAATTTGCACCGCCGTCTCTTTCACCTTCAAAGAAGACAAACTGATTATATCCAGGGAGAACACACAATTTACATATCAGCGATTTTCTCACCTCTTATTTGAGAAATAAAGGTGCTACAACAATCTTTGTCAGATTCCTGTTGTTGTTCTTAATGCCTGTTCTCTGTTTTCTAGTGGGGTTTTTCTTTGTTTTTTTAATCAGTTTATTATTAATATTATTATTATTATGGATTGCTTTTGGCTTGACTTTCAAGGTCTTTGATCAGCCTTGGTATTTATGGGGCATACTATTATTGTTGTTTTTAAGCCAATTAAAATGAAAATATTTTTCATTTTTTTAATGTCCACCTGGTGTGACATTAGGTATCAAATAACATAGTAAATATTTTTTGCAGAACTGTTTTTGTGAAGGAAATCCATCCTTCAAAGGCAGCCGTATAATGTTCCGAGGCCCAGTTTACCACACACACAGTATTCCCTGTGGGAAACCCTGTGTCTGGAGCCTATAGATTACGTCAGCCTCGGATTGCATTCAGGCACAGATCATTCTGCCACGGGGCATTTGCATCCTTTCATCAATACATCTACTAATGCATGCAGTGGCGGTTCCTCTGTTTGGCAGTGGAGGAGCAGAAGGCTGGGCGATGCTGGGAGCTGCAGTGAGCAGAGACTAGACTGCTCATACTGAAACATCTATCACTTCACACACTCCAGAATGTGGATTATAGCTGGAGGGCACCTCCCTGCTCCTAGCCTTTGTGCTCCTCTCAACCTTACACTGAGGGCTCGTCTTTTCTGATACATGTTAATGTTGTTTTTAAATCCCATCCCTGCTGAAGCTTTTGAATGTTAAAGCTTCTTTGTTAGCTTCCTTAGGAAGTAAATGTGTGAAGAAAACAGACAGCGAACGGGAAAAGTGTAGAGTAGATTAGACAGTATATGGTCCTGTGCATACATAAGTTTAGTATATCCAGATGAGTCTAAGGATGTAAAATTTGGTCTAGGATTTTTCATCCACTGTAATAGTTCACTTAACGTTCAGAAGGTTCATTTCTGATGCAAATATATGCAGCAACAAAGGCTAACTCACATTTCCTGCAGCCGAGGTTCATCCACGTTTTCATTCTCCAAACGTCTTCTGTTTCTAGACCTAAATTTAAACAGTTTTGTTCATTTTCAAGCAAATATTGAAAGTTTAAATACAAAATTTGACTTTTAATTCATAGCAGATATTTCTACAGAGGTCAGAGTACAAAACCAGCAAACTGGAATGGGAAGAGAGCCATGGATGAATAAATCCACAACTGGATAGATGGATAGATAATAGATAAATAGACAGGTGGGTGGCTAGATGGAAAGATAGATAAATAGATGGATGGACAATTGGATGGATGGATCTCAACAAAAAACCCACCAGTTTACAATTGTATTTGTATTTGAAACAACTCTAAACAGGCTCAGTAATCAACTATGAATTTAATGACACTTGACTTAATGTCATGTTTGGTTGTTGATTCTATGTTGCATGACTTTGTGTTTTTGTTTGTTATGATGTAAAGCACTTTGAAATGCCTTGCTGCTGAAATATGCTATACAAATAAAATTTAACTGATGATTGGACAGACAGACAGATAAATAGATGGATGAACAGTTGGATGGTTAGATGGATGGATGAATAGATGGCTGGATGGTTGGATGAATGGATAAGTGGATGGATGAATAGACAGGTGGAGGGATGGACAAGTGGTTGAATGAGTGGACAGTTGGATGGGCAATTGGAAGGATGATAGATAGCTGGATGGACTGTTGGGGAGATGGATGAACATTTGATGGAAAGGATACCAATCGGTTGCTTTGGAAATCAAATGTTCCTAATTCCCATGATGTCCTTCATGTAGTCACATATCCTCTCTATTCCAACTCAATTCATTTGTTTTCCAAACCTCAAGGCTATGTGACTAGGTACCGGGAGTCTGTTTCAGTCTTGTTGAATATAAAGAATTGGGGAAAATCTTGATTTGCATAAAGTGAAGCCAGGTGAGTTCGCTGATAATTGAATGTATGACGAGTTGTGATTGACTGGAGCGCTGAGCTTGTTGCTGTTAACAAAACAAACTTCTGATCTAAGCGAGATGAATAAAGGAAGCTGGTGGATGAACTTCCTCAGAGTGAAAGTAAAAATGTCTCTTCTTTTGCTCTGCAGTCGCTCTGCTTAAAACTCTGCTTTTAGCTAATTGGTTCGTAAATATTTGATGTCAAACGGCCATAGTCCACGCAGCAGGGAGGCTAACATAAGTAAATGAAAGATACCTAGCAAGCCTTTAATCAGGAAACCACAGCTTTGTATAACTTTAACAAGTAACTGGTTTATCTTAACAGGCTGCTGAACTTTGAGGCCATCTCCTATTATGAATTATGGATGATTTTATGAGCACATATAAAAAGATCAATGATGAAATGTTTCTCTTTTCCTCTAATGGGGTCGCACTGGTTATGTATTCTTCCCTTCTAATCTGCAAATTATGCCTCATTAAAAGCTACATCATGAACATGATTGGAAAATTCACCACTCTTATCTGCTGTAGCTGCTTAGAAGGACTTAAACAGATAAAACAGTTTCTTCTCCACTAATTGAGACCTTGTAGATTCACCAGACTACATCCCAGCTTCTGATACTTCCTGTCCACAGGGGTGGGATTGGTTCAAAATTGCAAGTGAATTTCAAAGTGTCTTTTCAACCCTGCTCAGATATCACCAACATTAGACGAAACTCTTTTCAGATCATTATCTTTTCACTTCTCTTAAGTTGTTTTGCTTTGTAAAACTTTGGTTTCTGTGAGAGTATTGTTTTAGGCGCTGCCTATTGCAAGCTTGCTAGCAGAGATTGTAATTTATTAACTGTTTCTCTGGGCAGAAGTCAAACTGTTTAACTCCATCCAGAGAGGAAGCAGAACTGCTGCGTAAAAGGACTTCATCCATTTCAAAATAAGAGCGTGAATATAAACATCTGACTACTTAAAGAATTCATAACTACTTACTGAATTAAAAATTTGACAACCAAAACTTCAGCGTAGATGTCAAAATTTAGTCCACTGAAAAAAAAACAGCCAAATAACCTATCGCTTTAGGACTTAAACAGAAAAAGTAATGTAAATTACGTGTGCTAGACATGTTCAAAGATGCCAAATCACTGAACAAAACATTAGCTCTGCTATTAGCAGTCTTGCAGAAGCATGCTAGACTGCATGCCGAGCTCTTAGATCCACCACGGATCTAAGAGCTCAGTAGTACAGGATCTAAATATGTTGATATTTACCACAGTTCTCTTTATTTTTAACTTTCAACCAAACAAGTTGGGAAATAGAGATTTGTTTTTTCTCCAGATGTTAAACCTCAGTATGTAAACTAATTATCAGCTAATCTACATCTCCGTCCAGACCCGGTTATGTCCCGTCTTTTGGTTTACTTGGACTGACTTGCCAAGTCAGTCAAATGAAAATCTCAAATTAACCAAAATAAATGTAACTCTGTCCATGATGACATCCAGTGGACATGCTGCCAGCTGAAGGCCTCTGCGATTACTCCAGGGCAAAGGTCTGCAACCTTTGCAAACCAAAGAGCCATTTTTTATTTTCTTTCCAGTTAAATGAAACTTGTTTTGAGCTGCGGACGTTACATGAGCTTTTGACAAAAGAAAAGTCCAATTCCAGTCCTTCAGAGCTCCTGTCCCTCAAATCTTGCAATTATTTTATATCAATTGAGAAATACTGACAAAAAGAAAAACAGTAAAATACCTAATTATAATGGCTACTGTATCCTGCTCTTGAAAATGCATATTTACAGAACAATTACTTCCAACTTGAGGAACAATATGCTACATTTAAAACAAGTATTGTGTTATTTAAATGCAATAAAAAGCATCTACTGAGACAGATCATTTTCAAACAGCCTTTAAACATCATTTTCACCTGCTGTGAAAATCAACACAGCTCTTTATATCAAGATCAGCCAAATATGATGAAAATTTGTTTCGCACATACCTCAGGGAAGGCGTAACGAGGTGAAATATACAGCAGATTGTCTGTAGAATAAGCGATAAACCTCACTCTCTATTACCGCCGTGATTTGATTTCATGCTAATACTGTACACACACCCAGCAAACGTTCTGAAGCACTAATGTAATTTTGCTTTGTATGAAGATGAAAAGTGATGAAACTTGAAGCGAGACGTGTTTTGAAATATTCCAGCAGCAGCTTGTCTTTGGTAGAGGGCTGCGCAGGTTAGTTGATATGAATACACAGAGGGAACTTAAAAAAAAAAAAGACAAACTGGGAGTCTAAGTTGTTTGTAATGTTTTCATGCTCAGGCTTGTTTTATACTGTGTGCATTTCAATCTGCTAATTGAGTGATAATACAAACCCTTTTGAGATGGAAGGCTTTGATTGTTGCAGAGTTTGGATTTATTAAAAGTTTATGAGATAAAGAATGGGCAGACATTTTCTGGATTACCTGAATATAAAGCAGAAATTGGCAATAAGTTTCAATATGTCTCATATTGGGATGATTATGTTTGAAATTGAAAAAAGATATTATTTTGTCGAATATTGCACCTTGTTTGTTTCAAAATTTATTGGTAGTAGACAAAATAAAGGGTATTTTGAATGTTCTGTATGTAACAAATTGAGTTAAATGTCAAAAATCCCTGAAAGAAATACTGAATACATCTAGAAAAACTATATATCTGGCAAGACAGGATGCTGTATTATCGCTGCACAACCTCAATTGCATTAAAGAAATTAAAGACAGTGGTGTGCAGTAGGAGTGATGGATGTGATGGTGTTTTAGGATGGGTGAGCTCTGAGTTTCATCTTATTTGAAGCAATGATGAAAAGATGACAGATGAGTTTTGCTAAGAAGTCTCCATGAATTATGATGTTTGCTGTAGATGACATTTCAATGTTTAGTGATGGTAAAAAAATCTGCTGGTAGAAAGCCTGGAACGGTGCACAGTTGTGTTTATGTTGATATAAAACTAGATTTCCCTTTCCTTTTAACTGGAGCAAATGCTTCAGTTAGAAACTCTGCAAAGCTGCACTGCATCACTATCAACGTCACAATCCATATGGCAAAGAGCATCTCAGAAATCCCAGTCCAAATAACCCAGGGTGTCCTCAGACCAGAGCCAAAGCAATTCTGTTTGGGAAAAATCCCTCTAAACCAAATCAAAATTTTTATCCTTACTTTTCACTTACAGATATAATAACCCTCTTTTTTTGTAGAGATCAGATGTCTGCCATCCTCCTCTCTGTAGTTCTCTGCCTTGGCAGAATGCTTCTATGTTTGACAGCTTTTGCATGGGCAGGGAGACATATAGTTACGTGTTTTATTTCACTACGCTACAAGGATTTTCTTTTTCACCTCATTCAGTCAAATCTCTCGGAAGAAAAAAAAAAAAAACACAGTCGCACAAAAGATACTTCAGAGTTGTCGTGTTTGAGCATACCTTGGTAAAGTGAACAGGGTGGCTGTGCTTTAAAAGGTTATTTGAGTTAAAAGCACAACTTTAATGCACTTTGTCACTGGAATATAAAATTTATTAAAAAGGCTTTTTTCAAACGTTTCCCATCTAAGGGCAGTTAGCTGTCAGCTTGGTTTGAATGCCATTTTAATAAAAGAAATTATACATATTGTATTTTTTTTCATGATATGTTTTGATTTTGGGGCATTTTATCACATTACAACCACAAAGTTTGATGAATTTTAGTGGGGTTTTATGTGATAGACCAACATAAAGAAGTTGTCAGTTGTGAAGTGGAAGTTAGGTTGGAAAGTAGCAGCCAAGCTTTAAACTCAGACTATGTCACACAGCAGGAAACTCAATTCATACCTGACATTTTAATGGCATATTGAACGGTTCATCTCTGATCTTTCACCCCCCAAAAAAAATTTGATTTGAGCCAAATCCATATTGTCACCTTCCTAAAATCATGGCCTAAGCAATTTTTTGCCAAATCTTTTTTTTTTTTTTTTTTTTTTTTTTTTTGTCTAAATTGTCTTTTGGTACTAAATGGAATCGGATATTTTTTTAAAGTGTCTCCCGTCAGAACGGCCATGGACTTTATTTCGAAAAAGAAACAATATACAGATCAAACATGAATGCACCAGGTTATAGCAAAAGGTAAATCACATCTACAGTCTCTTAAATACTGATATTCAGATGTATAAAGCTCAGCAGAGAAAATGATTGATCGGATGCTTTCCATCAAGTCTGACTCAGTTTGCGCTTTTTCTTTGCAATTTGTTTTGTGACAGAATCTGCAAAAAAAAATCCTGCTGTTGTAACTGCAACAAAATATGGTTCTACAAAATATCTCAGGTTGACAGATACAAATGCATGCCGCACTTCTCAGATCTGTTTAATTTCATTCCCTTTCATAATTATCTTTCTAGTTAAAAAAAATAAAAAATAAAAAAATCTGACAGAAAACCAACAAAACATTTGTGTTGTAATGTGACATGTGAAACAGTTCACACCTGATGCAGTCACATCAGCTCCAATATTTAAATGTACTGGGTTCAGTCAAAGTGATTTGATGAAATGAAAGGACCCTCTTATTCCCTGACCAAAAGCACACATAGACCCAGAGCAGATGTTTCTCGTAATGGGAGCACAACAGGAAGTGATTCAATTCAATTTGGCCCAAGGTCTAATAGAACCTCCACCACAGAAGGAGGCGATAAGGTTTCACAATGCGAGCCCATCTGTGCCGCTACGCCTTTTCAAACCCAGCAGTCCACTGATGCCGTTAGTGTGAAATGAGAAGAGCACACCCTGATGCATCATAGGTTGTAATCACCTCCTCGAAAGGGGCCATAAGACCCCGGGCGTCAGACGGCGAAGGGGTTGGGATCTGTTTTGCTTTATTACATTCATTGCATGCATTGTCGTAGCACATTTTTATTGGGATGAAAAGGGATTAGGAGGCTGGCGGTGATAGTCAGGTGACCTTCAGGTCTAATGTGCGAATGTCTGTGTTGGTTCACGGTCCTCAGCAGTTTTCCTGATGCCAGTGACAATCTGCTTTTGGCTCCATCAATGTACAACCCAGTTATAGATTCTACTACTGCATAAAGACGCTCAATGAAATTAAATAAGGTATCTGATGGTACATGGGAACTACTACTAATACAAATATAAATGTATTTTAATGGGATTTTGTGAGACTAGTCTAAAATGGTATATTATTTTCATTTTGATGAAGAAAATGCATAGTTTTCCAAAATGCCTTTACAAATCTCAATGTGTGGTTTGGGTTTGCATTGAATTCTCTTGAGTCAGTACTTTGCAGATTATCATAGCTGTAAGTCTTGGGCTTTCTCAGTTAATACAATATTTTTCAATTGATATACAGTTGAGGAATATTCAGCTGAATAAAATCTGATCTGCAGTTTGTCTTGATGTTTGTTAGTTTGTTACCTCTAAAAACCAGCATGCATTTATTTCAGGGTGACTTATTGTGCTTCTTTGAACAGGTTAGGACAGGTCTATACAAAACCTGTTCATTGGATTTTTTCCCCCCAAACATTCTTAAAGAAGGTCTGATCTGGTCAGTTCTGCCTATTTTGAGCCTTTTTTATGAAATCTTGTCACTTTAGTTCAAAATAAGCTGCTGGCCAAACCCCTGACTCAATGTTTACACTCACATGAAAATGGCTGCAAACTATATATCTTTGAAAAGCATTAGTAGAGTCTCCTGCACAACAAACAAGAATGGAGCAAGTAGTTTCTAGATGGTAAATCAAAAACACTTGTATTTTCCAGCAGCCATGGTACAGTAAACCTAGCTCACCAAACATGCTGGAGCTCTGCTTGGGTTGCTAGGTTACCCAAGCATTGGGGTTTCATTGGGGTTGCTAGGTGAGGGACAGTGCCTGCTGATTTGTAATGTTACATTTGGAAGGTTTTTTTTAAATGGCTCATTTTCCAGATATATGAACTTATTTCCAAAAATTGTTGTTTTGTTCTTCATTGCTTGGGCTGTTTTTAGAAGCAGTAGAGACCAAAATGGAAATATAAAACATGCAAAATGTGAATTTTGCATAATATGTATCCTTTGAGCTCTACTTCCATTTTCAAACATCAGAATATTATATTAGGGTACTGCTACCAGATATACATTTAATGTATCAAAGCAGTCTTACATTTCTCTGTTTATCAACCAGGATATTTATTTTCCAGGACATGCAGTTTGAAAGGAAGGTAAGACGGAATTAAACAATATTTTCTGTGCACTTATGTTGTCCTTCTTGCCTCAGACTCTTTTCTTACAGGCCTTAGTCTTCAAAATTCAGATGGAATCATTTGAAAAGATCCTTTAAAAACCTCTGCAGAGCATTCAAGGTCCCACTGTTTTCTATAAGCTCTAAGAGTATTTCGTTGTTTCTCTCTCCTGTCAGAGTTGGAGAATGGCATTGAAGGTGGCTCCTTAGTTCTTTTCTCATTAATCAGACTGGATTGCTTTTGCAAGCTGCAGATGCTAAAGCAGTGAAAACAGGTAGCCTGAACCTACAGTTAAAGTACTAACTTTGCAAAATATTTTATAGTATCAATGAAAAGTATTTATAAAAAACATTCTGATTATACCCATCCCGTTAACACTAATTAGTCATGAAGCAAGTTTAATAGGAGAGTTTCACTCCTACAGAAGGTAATCCAAACTGTTTCACACTTAAGCAAAGCATTGAAAGACACAAACAAATGTTTCAGTTTGTTCATCAGATTGTTTGAAACTGATGCAAACACAAATTTATTCAGTCTTGATTCAAAGAACAATTTCTGCAGATCTCAGGTTTTCAGGGAGTTTGTTCCAGAGCAGAAGAAAATGGGAAGTAAATTCTGCTTGAGCCTATTTAGTTCTAGTCCTGGGAACACTGAGGGAGCAAATCCCATAAAGACTTGAGGGGTAAAGTGGTTCATAACAGAGTTGCACTCTACTACCAGTCTAAGTTAATTTCTGAACTTATTTGTTTTGTTCCTTTGTATGTATAGACTTTTTACCAACAACTCTGAAAATGTAATGTCAGTAGCGGCTTTTGAAATGTGTTTACTATAAAAATCGTGACACGCTCCTTCAGGGCAAAATTGACATTACTTTGATATTTTTATGCAGTAAAAATGCCCCAGTAAGCCATATTGTACCTAAATTAGAATAGAGAATATCATATTGTTTCTCTATCCCAATAAAAGACAAACCACTACTGCAAATGTCCATACACAAACACAAAAACAAATATTGGTACTCCTGTGTATTGTGCAAAATACATGGCGAATCATCATCAAATTGATTTGTTAGAAATAAATAAATGTTTGCCATTATGCCCATCTCTTCTGTTCAGTATGAAAAAACTCACCAAAAAGTTGAGCAATATTAAGTATTGTTTTGACCCGCCACAATGTAAACCAAGAACTATTGCGCCTACAACTACTAATTACCATTAAGCTCGTTAGAATGCAATGAACACTGGCCAAGTTTAAGGATCAGTTGGCCAGTTTAACACAATTTTTTTTTTTGCCTGTAGTCACCAACCAACTGAACCCAGTCTGATTCACAGAGGTGGGATACACTTTGTTCCTTTCTTATAGCTTGCACTCACAGTTTTTGCATCATTGTGCTTTTGTACAATGATCCAAGAAGACGAACCCATGCAGTGTACGTAATCAGAAGGGCTCTGGATAAGCGCAAGGTCTTGTAAAGGTACAAAGATGGGCACAAAATCCAACTGCCATGACAAAATGGTGACACTTGGGAGAAAACAAAAGCCAAGCAAGTCAGAGCAGAGATTGCCACATGCCTGTGGGTGTTTTGAATTTAGTCTGAGTTTCACCTGCTGAGTTCTTACTATAAGGAAACAGAGTTTTGAAGTTGTACCTCTGGTAAAATGGAGACTTGAACTGTTTTTTGGGGTTTTTTTTTTCAGATCTATGATATCTGGACTGAATAGCTCCCTTCCAATTTAGTCTTTATGTTAAAACAGACAAAATGAACACCTTAGTTCTCTACATACCTTTGGGTGTGTCTATCACATGTGTACACCACCTTGTTGTTATGTTTATTGTTTATATTCTCTCCTGAGATTTCACATTTCTTCAATACAACTTAAAGGTGTTTTGCTGACCCACTGGGAAACCGAAACAATACATGTGGTTGTGAAGTCCCACTGCAGTAGGTCTGTTAGTGCAATGGCTCGATGTTACTGCACACTTTTGAGTAGTTTCCGAGTCTCGATGAGTATGGAAGAGGAAAACACCATATGGGATATTTTAGTTTCTAGATTTTATTCTCCGTCCAGTTTTCCACATAACTAAAAATAAATCCCAGGTGTGGCAGTGGCACAGGGGTATCACAAGTTTCGGCCCGATGACCTTTGTTGCATGTCTTCCCCCTCTCTCACAACCCACTTTCCTGCCTGACAACTGTCAAAGGCCACCAGAGCAGACAAATTAAAAAATCCTTAAAAAAAAGAAAAAAAAAACTTTCTCCCAATTGTAGGTTTCGCCAACAGCATTTTGACTAGAGACCACCTTTCTTAAAGGTTGCGCCCAGTCTGTGTCTCCAGTCTCCAGGTCTTGATCTTCCAGATTATTCACAAATGAGGAAAATTTGGAGCAAGAGACTGTTAGGCCAATTGGTGCTGCATCTGCAGTGATGTACTGGTCTGTCTTGGTGAAGAGAAAACATGAGTCAAAAGGCAAAAATACTTTCCTACTCTCATCTATTTGCAAAAACTTTTGGGTAGTGACCAAGAAAACATGATCTTTTGATACAAACTGTCCCAGTGAGTTTTTTCCACACAAAATCCCATCTCTCCCTTAGAAAAGGGGTGAGAAGCTCAGTCATCAGGGAGGTGACTCAGAGTAGAGTAGTTGCTCCTCCACATCAAGAGAAACCTTCTTGTTGAGGTGTTACAAGCTTGCCCCACTGGGAGGAGATCCAGAGGAAGACCCAGTCTTTTCATTTCTCGACTGGCCTATAATCATCTTGGGATTCCACATGGAGGATCTGACCCGAGTGACAGAGTGTTAAGTCTGGGCCTCTCTGATAAGGATGCTGCCTCTGTGACCCAACCCTGGGTTACATGGAAGATAATGTACGGATGGAACTTGAGTGTGTATTCCAACTATCAGGGAATGGCTTCCCTGGAAATGTTTACTCTACGGTTATTTGAAAGATGCTCTGGCTTATTTTGTCCTGACTGTGGGTCAATGGACCAGGAGATGCTTCTAATATATGTCTGGTCCTTGTATGACCAAATCAACAAAATTCTTAGCACAAAGTTGAAGTTGTTTCTGATGCACATTGAACTCTACCACAGATGCTTCCTCTGACAACCATGTTTGCAGTCTTCATAGAAAAGATCTCGGCTAGTTCTACTCTCAGCGGTTATTGAGCTTAAGAACATCAGGGTTTCAAGTTTACTTTTTGCACATATTGTGAATTTTAAGGGAATGACCTTCAAAAGCCTCAAATAATAATAAAAAAGTTGTGTACATGTGCTGTTGACTGTGCAGGCACACCATGTGCAGAGGCTTTGTCTTTGGTTCGATTCCCAGCTTTCCCCTTCTCTCTTCCTGTCAAATTACTGTTCAATAAATCTCATTAGTACCAAAAGAGCTGTATAATGAGGTGTTAGCTTGAGTTTCCTTTGCCCTCTCATTTTCTCTCATTTTTCAAAAATAAAAAATAAAAAATGCACCTGCAGCAGGTGTTTTCCTGCCTTTCAAAAATGCTCTCCCTGAATTGCCTTGCTCAAGGGCACCTCACAGGTAGTTAAAGAGCCAGGAGATCTGGGGATTCAAGTTTTGTCAGAGCTGAAGGCTACATCCACCTCGAGACAGTGAGGGGAATACAGCAAAGTAGCAACACTGTTTAAACAGAGTGATGATATCATATAGACCTTTAACAGTGGGGAGGTAAAAATACACCACTTTGATTATTGGAGTTGGCAGGCAGACAGTGTGTGTATCCTGAAACGTGAGGCACATATTTGATCCTTTCCTGAGGCACGGATTAGTGGTGGAGTCTGAGTTTTATGTTGTTGTGTGGCTTGTAAAATATGCAGCAGCACTGGTGGGAGCTTTGTATGGCGGACCCCAGAGCACGACTCGGTGGGATGTCTCCTGGAGTGGGACGTTGTGGATTTGTCAGTCAACCGAGACGAGAGTACACATTCCTGTGATTTAGAGAGCTTTGGGGTAATAAGGAGACGGCCTCTGTCGGGTCTCCTCCATGGGTGTAAGTGTCCGTCTTTTGTTGCTCCCTTTCAGCTTATAGACCCCCCTCCAACACACACCGGTCCACGCATTCCTCTTTCACTATGGGAATTTCAGGCACATGTTAGTGAGGCAGCATGGCAGTGTGTGTGCACCCCTCCCCCTGTGCCGGTAACCCCTCATTCTCATGAGGCCAGGGCATTCTGAAGGGGGGTCGACGTATGAGAAAGGAGGAGCATATCTAAGCTAATTCATCAATAACCTTTATTTAATCCCTGCTTTTTCACTTCTCCTCCTCACTCCTTTCTGTCTCTCTTTCTCTCTCTCTCTCTCTCTTCGCCTTCAGGCATTCAAGCAAAACATCCATCCCCCACCTCTTTTTCTCTCTCTGGCTCACATGACTCTGCCTGAACACGTTCAGAGAGCCAGAGAGGGAGAAGATAAATCGGGCAGGAGTGTGTTTCTTGTGTGTGGTGTAAGTTGAATCCTCAGAGGGCTGCGGGTCCTGACTATCACCCAGAGCTAACACTGTGATTATAGACTGGAGACTAGGTGTGGCGAGATGTTTGGATGTAGAGGGGGTGAGAGTTGGGAAGGGGGGCGGCCAGCGTCAGAGGCTTTGTCTATAGTCCTCGTACAGCCCACCAACCGGGAGGAGGCTCAGCTTGTCTGTCAGGGTCTGTCCCAGAGCCATGCACAGTCTGGGACTCGCCACGCTGCCGTGTGAGGCTGAGCCACTCTTTAACAGAGAGTTAGCTTCAAGGCGTCAAGAGAAGCACAAGTTTAAGGAGCTCTGTGTAGCTGGCAGCGAGGATAGGAGCGAGCGAAGGACTGCCGGCACTTTCAGCTGTTTTGTTCACTCATTCATTCTTCATTCTGCAAGGATTTCTTCTTTTTAAGAGAACCAACAGATTTACATGGAATAACACTGCTTTGGAAGAGGACTTACTTCAAAAGGACACCTTTGATTTTGTTTTAAATTTGATTTTAGATTTAAAGGATGAGATATCAATGATAAAACCACTTGGAATATGGGACTTTTAATCTCTGATTTGGACTATGGGGACAGGCAACTGTGTGTTTGTGCTCAACTCTGGATAATTCTCATAAGTATGTCTCATTTTCTTTCTTTCACTCTTAAGTTTATTTACCTTACTTTACTGGTTCAACAATTGTAGGGTAATGGTGTTTGAAAATTAAGGATTCTGACTTTGTGACTTAAGGCTGGTGTATTGTGTATAGTTGGTTAGTAAATAATAGTTGTGTGTTTCTTAAAAAAGCAAGTAAAGCTCAAAATCCTTCAAGGCTTTTGTTTCCGTACGATGCTTTTGGGGACACTGCAAAGTCTGTTCCAAATCCAAACATGGTTGAATTTAATAATGGGCTGCTTACAAACAAGTATTTGGCTTTGTCACCGAACTAATAATTAGTTGTAAAAGCACAGTTTCTGAGGATATCTTCACATCTGTTGTATGAAGTCGACCGACTTCTTGCACTTGTGGACAGGTTTCCTGATCCAGGACGATTGGACCACAGTGTCTGTGCATGTCCTGATTTCTCCTCAGAAACAGGATGTCTGATGTTACATCATGCATTATGTATTAGGTTATGGTCGAGGGCTTGGGCTGGTCACTCCCTAACATCAGTGTTGCTGGTATGGAACCAAGATGCTGCTTGTTTACTGGTCTCTTTTGGGTGGTCGTCTTATGAAAACACCCATTTGAAGAGCATTTCTTGCTTAGCAAAAGGCAGTAACTTAATATATGTCATATTCCTGGTATTTGATAAAGTCCAGTAGCATAGCATTAGAAACATCTTTATATCATGATGCTTAAACCACCATGCTTCAGACTACTTTAACTTAAACACGGCCACCTGTTGGACTGCCCTCGGCCCCTAGAACCAGTTTTTCATTTGACGTGTTGATGAGTGATTTTAGAAAACTAAACCTTTTCAGCAAATGCTGCGTTTTGATTGATTGGGGTTTCTTGCTGATAGCTTGACTAAGCATAGGTGTTTTCAAATCATTACGGCGCTCACAGGTAACCATGAAGTCCGGATTATTGTACCGTTTAGCAATGGTATAGAAATGACAAATTTTACTTTTATTGTGAAACTGTGAAATTCCACATGATCATCTTGACATTTGTTATTAGTTTTACTTTTTTTCAACTCTTTGAGAGCAGCAAAATATACCTGTTTTAAGTCACTGTTTGTTCTTCAGTGAGAAATCTTTACTATAATGGTCCTGTAGTTATCTGTAAGATGTTCTGTGCTGGATTGTTTTTTATCTTTTTTTTTATTATTATTTTTTCAAAAAACAGTACTTTGATTAAGTAATTAATTATCTATTAACATGAAAACCAACTACATTTTAACCCCTCTTATCATTGCTTTTATCACTACAGCAGTAAATATCACTAAATATTCTGATAAACTTTAAGTCCATATATCCCATCTGTGCTGTAGAATTTGTTTTGTTGACCTGCTGCTGGTGGATGGCTGAAAATAATATAAAAATTTTTTAAAAAAAACGACAAAAAAAAAAAAAAAAAAAAAAAAAAAGCCAAAACAGCAAGAAATCAAGGCTTAGTTTTTAGATTTTTCATCCACAATATTCTGGTTTTAGTTTTGATTTCAAAGCATTTTGCTGAGCAACTGACCCTTTTCTGCATATCTTGATACGTTCTTCCTTGTCGTGCACCAACTGATCATCCACAAGTTTTGATTTCGGTTGAAACCGATCTTATCTTTATTTAAACTCCTGCATTTGGATACTTTCTTTTTGCACTACAAGGCAAACTTAAATCTCCAGGCACCTTATTGGTGGTTTTAATCGTTTTGTTTGTTGTCAATAAATCTCAAGCCTTGTGATTTTGTAAAAGCAAAATGCTAGTCTTGAAGAGGCTGTATTGTTTCAGTTTGTATTGTTTCACAGGTGCTATTCAGTGTCTTTCAATAAAATGAGATTGGAACATTGAAGTTCATTCTGACCTTTCAACATCTGATGTTTAAAAAAATAAATCGGAAGCATTCAGACTTTAAGATCTTTATTGGCCAAAAAACTGCAATTGGTTTCCCACAAAGGTTTATTATTTAGAAAACATCTGGGACCTCATAGAGGAATACATTCACAACATCCTGTTCTTGTTTTGCTAATATTTTGAATACAAATTTATATTAAATTTAATTATCCTTGTGTGACTTGTTGACAGTCCAGTAATATAAACCAGACTGTGTCAGCGTGTGTCAGTAGTAGATTATTATCTGATTAGCGTGTGTTGACCTGTTTGACTCTGACACAACAAAGAGGCTCCGTTTCACTTCCTGGTTCATTTTTGTCACTGATTCTCTGTCCACATAATAATTATTAAGCAAAAATTATATTTTGCATGTTTTTATACTTTTGTGTCTTTGGTCCTTCTAATAGCAGCCCAATGGCTAAACAAAACATCCAGTCATTTATTGCCAAGTTGATGCTATTTGGTGTCTGGAAAACAAGTTGTTTCAAGAACCTCCTAGTTGGGGTGCCGTCATGGTGGAGGAGTAAAGCACATATGGAGGCCTTAGTCCGGAGGTCACAGGTTCAGGTTCAAGTCCCAACCAGATGACCTTTGCCACATGTCTTCCCCCTCTTGCATTACCTACTTGTCACCATTCTCAAGTAAAGGTCGCCCAAGCCAAAAAACTAAAAAAAACTCCTGGTGATTAACTCACACGGTGCTGTAACCTAGTAACCCAAATGGCGCTCTGCCCGTTGCCTAATGAACCATATGAAATTCCAGCATGTCTGGTCAGCTGGTTTTATTATTGTATTCGCTGCTTAAAAAGACAAGTGTTTTGTTATTGATTTGCTATTCAAAAACAATATAATGAGATTATTTTCGGATAACCTCATTATCTGAAAATAAATATTTTGTGCAAACAATGTAATGAACATGTTTTGTATTCTCAAAGAAGTACAAGAAGTTTAAGGAATCTGTTGACGAGTTTAATGACCCGTTTTTCTCTCTTCCCAGCTCTTGCAGGTAAAATCTCCCCAACCAGCTCAGATGTCCTGTTCAGCGCCTCAGCGATGACAGCCAGCCCTCTACCACCCAGTGTGTATCTGCCTGCCAGCTTCAAAATGTCCAATGCACAACTGGCTTTCTTCTTGCGGGAGGCCCAGATCACAGGACAAACGGTTGGCGGCGGCAGTAGGAGCAGCAGCAGCAGCAGCAGCTCCGGACATCCGCTGCAGCGCTCTGAGAGTTTTGTGGTTTTCCAAACAAAAGACCTCCCCGCCATCAACATAAGCTTTGGGCCTTTTGCCCAGGACCAGGCTCTGTCCAAGGAGCTGCTGCAGCCAGCCAGCCCTCTGGACATCCCGGGGCAGCTGACAGTCGGCTGGAAGGTGCGGGCCTTCATTGTCCAGGCGAGGGTCTTCTCCAACAACCCCATCGTCCAGGTGTTCTTCTACATTGCGGGCCGTGATTGGGATGACTTCAAGGCCCAGGACAACCTGCCGTGCATCCGACTGCACGGCTTCAGGGACGTCCGGGAAATCAAGACGTCCTGCCGCATGAGGGGCAACCTGGCCAAGTGCTTGGCGCAGCTGGAGCTGCCTCCGTCCTGGTTCAACGCCAACGTGGCACCGCTGGGCCGCAGGAAAAGCTCCGGCGACGGGCTCCTGGATGGATTAACCAGTGAGACTCTGCAGGCCGAGCTGTACTACACGCTGCACGAGCCCAATCTGGACGGGGAGTGCAGCGAGGGTCACAGAGGGGGCGGCGGGGCCAGAGGAGAACCTCTGTCACAGCACCCTCTGCTGCGCATCGGGAGTATCAGCCTCTACCAGGCCAGTCAGGAGCAGCTGCTGGTGGACAAACAGCTGGACAAGAACATGTTCCTCAGGCTGCCAGAGAAACCGCTCAAACCTGGAGAAACACTGAAGATCCTGCTCTACCTGATGCCCAACTCCACTGTGGAACAATTCACCCTCAAGTAAGTCTCATTTCTTTGTTCACTGATGCTCTGGCGGCCTGATTACACACACTTTCCATCTCTGATATCCCATTTTCCGTCTTTTTTATTGAGAAAGTGGCTAGTAGAGATCCACAACAGAGGTTCATTTAGTTTGTTTTTTCTAACTTGAATGCATCACTAACACATGAATCTAACACATGATTTGTGATTTCCAACCTAAATCATGGAACCTATTATGAAATATGACTAAATCTTTAAAAAACTTTTTTTTCTTGCACTTTTTCCTCTCAAACATTTTGTCAACAAGTTGTTGAGCAACAGTACAAATAAAACCATGGTGTAAATGTTGACTACTGTCATGTGACCTCGGCTGTTCAGAATAACAGTTATGTAGAAAGTATTTGCTCTTTTAAATTCTTTCTTAAATGTTCTAGATAGAAAAGTTAAAATAAATGAAAAAAAAAAAAAAAACTGTTTTAGTAAAAAGAAAATAAATGTTAGGTAGCTACAACAAGATTAAATACAACTAATTTTCAAGTGTTGATTTTATCCAAACCCATTACATTTATTTTTGATAAATGCTCCCTCATGTCTTGTGATTTTAGATGGCCACGTGTTTGTGGCAGAAAAGTTTATTTTCAGACAATACATCACAAATTTATTACCAGATAATAACATTTTTCATCACAATCCCCTCTTTTGATTAGAAAAAAAATATTGAATATTTTATAGTAATCACATCAGATTTTATTCTGATGGGGTTTTTTTGCAGTAAAGGTTCTTTGGTCTTGTTCTTGCCAGAAACTCTTTTAGTTTTGAAAAATGATTTGTTTTGAAAAACATTTTTAAAAATTATGATGAAAAGCATAAGATTTTTTTTTTTTTTTCTTTCAAATCCTCCCTCTAACTTTCTCAGGCCCCCACAGCGCCGCCTGGTGGCCCTCACTTTGAAAAACTGCCGGGTCTCGCTTGTCCCAGTTAAAGTCAGAGCTCAAGATCCAATAGTCAGAAACAGAGACTCCGCAAATATTATGGCTCTTACCATCACATTTTTTTCTATGCAGCTCCACAGAAAGTTAAATCTGTAAGGGAGCAAATACGTTTTCCCCAGTTCTGTGTCTAAATATCCTCGCATGTTTTTAATAATCATCCTTGCTATGGGCGTCCCCTCTTCAGGCTCAGTATTCACCTCCAGCTCACAGCAGCAGAATTAGATCGACATTTTTATGTTGCCTCAAGATGAATTCCTGCCTTCTGTGATGCCATCAGTTCACGGAGTGAATGCATGTGCAGCTAATGTTAAACAACTCAAATTCATGTAATATTCGCCATTTTGGCCTCTTACCACACAAGCTGCTTCGCTGTTTCTGTTCATTATAGAAAGACGAGCATGTAATCACGTATTTCATCCTTCCCATTAATTTCCCCTTCACTGCTCAAAGTGGTGCGCTTGCAGTAATTAAGGTCAGGTAAGATAAAGAGGAAGAGATAGTGTTATAGTGAAGCAGCTCTCTGGGGTTACCTGTTTGAAATGTTGGCGTACGACCGGAGATTTCTTCTTTTCTTTTCTTCTCCCGTGAGAACAGGCCGCTGCTCAGAGTAGGTTGTGTTTAAAGGTCAAGTCATGGCTGGAGGTGACCCACTGGAGCATGCCACCCCACTACTGCGGGATATTTCTGGCTCATATTGTGGAGAAAAACAAGCTGAATCCAGGAGAAGATTAGAAATATTATTTATTGATTAGAAATATCATTTATTCGTGTTGTTTAGCCCATTTTCCTTTAACCTGGAGCTGAATTCAAGAAACTAAGCCAAATTTCTCATTATAATAAATGTTTCTATTTTCAGCATTTATGGCCCAAGAATCTGAAAAACTAAAGATTTTCAGACTGGATGAGGTCTGAACATCAAGCTTAAATGTTGATGTTCTACTCCATCTAAAGCCAGATTTATTCCCAATAGACTATTAACTTGTTTCCATCACCAATTTGTTAATTAAATATTCCTTTGAATGATGTCATTTATTGTATCATTTATTATTTATTGTGACAAATTTATTGTTGTCACAATAAATTTCAGTTCATGGAATTTAATAGTTGTAATGCTTTCTCTACTGTTTGTTTAACGAAAGCATCAGTAAATATCAATACATTTGAAAATATAATCAAATGCAGCTGCCAATTGCAGTTTAATAATGTAAATCATATTTGTGACTGGTGTCCTAAAGAAACGCATTACTAATGGGAATGTTTTTAAAGAGCATTATTTGTGTAGTCGCTGTGACGCAATTGCAGCTATTTAGTTTACTTAAAAAAGAAGCAATAAGTAGCCCTTATAGTCACTATTGTGGTCGTAAAACAAGGTATCGTGATAAAACTTTAAGTCCATATCTCCCACCCCAAGTATCATCCAAAATAAACCTGGAGAAAATGTTTAATGATGGCCTTGAAAGGCTATTTTTGGATGCCTCATGTTTTGTGTCACTGTATTATTTCTAACTTATTTACCCTGTTTAAGACTCATCCGGCTTCTTAGCAGAATAAAACTCTTAGAATAAATATCGATTTTAAAGATGACTTAAATGAGATGTTCTAGGTGATTTAGGTGAAAAGAGATAATGGCTCATAATGCAAGCTTTTATAGAAATCTCTCTAATAGGTGTCCATTAGTGGCTATCAATTTACTCTTTTTAACATTTTCTTGGCAGAGCTTCTCTCATTTCAATTGAATGGCTTTTGTTGCCTCTGTATTTGAGTTTTAGGATGTTAACTACCTTTCTCAGAGCATTATGTTCGTTTTCCACTCTCTCTGATATTAGAACGTCGTCTCAGAGGGATTTTAATGGCTGTGACGGTAAACGGTACTGCTCTGTGTTAAATGCAAGTTTGACCTGTTCTCGGGTTGAAAGATGCTGAGGGAACAGGAGGCCCCAAATCACTTGCGCTGCTCTTTTCCACACAGTATTTGAAAATGGCAAAATGAAGATTTGTTTGCACTTAACAAAGCTTGAGGAAAGCAGTTTTTTCCTCTTTTTGTTCCCTTAAAAGCCTGAAGGACAGAAGCAATGGCAGGTCCTCATTAACTAATTTAGGAATGATGATGAAACGCTCTGTAAATACGCTTGTTCTAATATCTTACAGACCTAAACCCAGGGCTTTGCAGAGCCCTAATTATGAACTCGTTACCTGCTCAAAAAAGTGTGCTTTCTGCCTGCAGAGAGTCTTGTACAGTAAATCATTTTGCAGGTATAAAAACAGAAAAGATCAGAACTTGTACATATTGAATTATTAAATGTTGGCAGTAAAAAGCTTTTTTTTTTCTTCTTTTTTTTTTATTAAGCCTTGAAAAGTTGTGGGTGGATATGATTGTATTAGATTAAGGATGAGAAAATGTTGCTGATAAGATAAGCAGTAGGACAATTATTCACAATAAAACATTTTTACTGTGTGTATTTGTAGCTTAAATCGTCTCTCAGAATTGTGAATGAAATCCCAAATAACTAACATGATGCCAAATCGTAAAGTATTACAACCTTGAAAGGAAAGCACTGATTTTAGAAAGCAAAACCTTTTGTAATTCACACCATTAACAGGAAGGGTGATAAAACACCTCAGTAGGACGTGTCAAAATAGAGGAAGGAAGCTAGCGCTAGCCTATCACCAAATGTTTCTCTATTCAAAGAACCTCAGTAGAAGCATATTTTCTGATGACACTGTAATCAAATGTCCTTTGACAAAATTAAATAAACTGCATTTTAGATGAACTGTTAGGTGAATTTTCGGTTCATTGGTGGAGAATAACTATAAAAACTAGATTTTATGTGGCTCAGAACCACCAGTGACTCTAGTACCACAGTTTGAGAAGCATGGGTTAGGGTTAGGGTTATGGACCCGGAGTATTCTGCTGGTGAGAGGTCCAAGCCACTCCAGTTCTGAAAAACAAAAAAATATCTGTACATTTAATTTAAAAAAACTTAGAAGAATTGTGTGTAAAACTTGATCTCTGCCTGTCTTTTAAACAATAAAACTGAAATCCTTTCTTAGTACAGGCCCCTGTAACCAAGCAACCATAACTTGGTTACAGGTCATGGTTGTAATGTGCTTGATTACAGTTCACATATAAAGAAAACCAAAAATTCAGTAACTAAGAAAATTACAATTCTTCTATAAGGTCAAAAGAAAAATGCTCTATGTGAAATGTTTCACAGCACAGTCATGGGAAAACCTGCCAACATCGCATTTCCCAAATGGTTGGTTGCTGACACTCTGCATAAGAGTGCGGCATCCTAGTATATAAAAGGACAGCTTGGTGGGACAACAAGTACTTCAACAGAGATAACTGCAGCCATTACAGGACGGAGAAATTAATCCTATTCATGAGTTTGGAGCAGAGTTACAAAGCGCCTAAATTTTGGCTGAAGCCATTTCTGAACCATAGATAAAACATGAACCTTTTCTGTGATTTGTCACATTTATCCAAATGCACCTCAGTTTCTCTAAGTCTTAAAGAAATTCCTGCAGACTGCGTCCAAAGCAACATATGAATCTTCTGCAGCTTTGCAAACATGTTTTTTTTTTTTTTTAGTTCAGGCTACGTTCTTGTTCTTCAAATTTAAAGAAGCAAACAGCATCTGGAAAGCCCACTCCTCATTAGCTGAGGTGACTCTTTAGCCTGTTTGAAGGTGTTAGATGAACTAGGCGACGGCAGCATGTTTTCGTGAAATGAGCTGGGCCCTGGGGGTAGCTTCCATCTGAAATGTTTTATTCAGAGCTTTGGAGGTGGTTTAGATGTGCACGCAGGGTTTAAAGACATTCTCACACTTCTTGTTGCAGTAAGACTTTAATCATTAAAGCTCAAACTCTCAAGCATAGTGTTTTCATACCTGAACCCAAACTCTTGGGAAACCTGTTCCTCCCCTAGCCCCCGGTGGCACTGCATCAAGAACCACTGAGGGAAACGACTCAAATACCTCTGAAGACACTGAGCGCAATTTTCTTCTTTCCTTCTGGCGGACCAGAGTTTTTGGTCCTCATCAGAAAACAATCCAGACTTTCTAGGCAAACAGTCTGGGTTCAATTAAAGCGGACAAAACGTGACTGGTGTGAATGCGACCTTAGCGACTCTCATTGCCTTCATCAGAGCCAGATTACAAAAATATTTCCTTTAAATCAAAGTGACACAAGGAAACAGCCATCTGAACCTGCTGGGATAAAAGCTGCAGCTAGACTTGTAAAACATAAAAAATCTGTCCAGTCCCCTGCCTGCGGGAGCATTTAGCTGACCAAGTGAGGCATCTGCATCTCTCAGCCGAGAAACGAGGGGCTATAAAACACTGGAGGAGAAGGAAAGGCCAGATTTGCCTCTCCAGAGAGCGAGTGGCCTCAGCAGGGTGTGAATTCACCGGCTCTCAGGGCCGACCGTCAGGCCGTCCCTGTGCTTCGAGGAAGATGATTAAAGATGCAATAAGTGTCTTTAAAGATGAATCAGAGTGCCTCTCCTCCAGCTCTCCTTTCATCTCCTCCATCCCTTCATTTTCTGACGTGTTTGGAGACGTGGAGCAAAGCCCACATGGCCACTTGTGGAGTGACCCTTTGTCTTTCGCGACGGTTACGCTGTCAGAAATGTACTGTGTGTCGACGTGAGCGTACATCATGTAGAGGAGGAAGAATCCGCGAGTTGGATTTAGTTACCATGGCAACGCACTGATGTATGGCATGAAGCTGTGATGTGGTTTGGTTTTTATTGAACTTGCTTGGAACAAGATTGCGTCTTTATCATCTGAGGAGTTTTTCTTTTCCTTCCGTTGCATTAAAGAGACGCTGTGTTGTTTAGAAGAGTAATGTTTACAGATGTCAGTCAGTGTCACAGCATTACAGCAGCACAAAGGACGCCATCGGCAGGTAGCATAACAGCACTGTGCTCTTTATTATAGAAAAATAAACCAGACATTAGTATTTTTAGAGCTCTGTAGTTGTCAAACGATGCTGAGTAAAACCAACAATATGATAAATGCCAATATGGTAAACTATTGGCCTGTCAACATAGCATTTCTCCAAGTAGATGGATGCTATTTAAGACATCCAATAAAGTTTAATCAATTAACATGTTTTTTTATATTTAAGACTTTGATTCAACGTCTTGATAAATTTCTATTAATGATGTTAAAGCTGCAGGATAAAAAGTTTTTTGCATATTTGTTAAAATAGATTCCATTTCATGCTGGTATAAAATGAGACACAGGAGCAGCACCACACGGAGGGTGATTGTCAACACTAAGCCCTACCTCCTGTTAGTCGTGGGAGAAGGCAGGAGAATTAGATTTTTTTTTTCACAGATTGTCACAATCTATTGATGGTTTCAACAAATATGTAAAAAAAAATATTTTTTATAAAAGTTACATATTGTTTCTTCAGAAGAGCATCAATAAATATCATTGCTTTGATGATGTGATCAGTTTCAGTGGCCTCGTTCAGAGTGATCATCGGGTTAGTGATGCTCCGACACTTAAACTCATTCTATCTCAGGCTCATTCCACATCTAAATGACGTTCTGGAGCAACATGTTCTCTGTCACCATTTTCATAACGATAACAGAGAACATGTTGCTGGGAAATATCAAAATCATGTAGTCTCCATACACATGTGGGCGACTGCTCCGGCTCACGATGTGTGTGCTGCAAATGCGGAGGCATCCTCCTGCAGCTTTGATTAAAGCAGCAGTCACAGGTTTAATTAGTTTATCACTTTGTGTTGGCCGTGTGGTGCATTCGTGGTACATCTGTCCAACCGCACAGAACCACTATTGATGTTTCTATGCTGTTATCTCCCAGCACAGTTGCACCCAAAAAGACCACTTAATGGTGCTCCTATTTAAACAAAGCACTCTTACCATACGAGTACAAGTAAAAGGTGTGCAACTCTTTGCTACAACAGGACAACTATTCATAAAGCTGACTTTTATGGAAGAGTGAGAAATTGCTGAATTGCTAAAAGCTTTCCGCTCTCATCTCCTTTAGACTAGCAGTAGCAGCAATCGGCAAACACCTAGTAGAACTGCAAGTCTGCTGAGCTCAATGTAAGAACTTCTTCTCAGTCCAACACTCCTGAGATAGGTAGTAATGGGGGAGCATTGTTGTGATGACATGCTGAAAGTGGCGTGTGTGAAAGAGTAGGAGTCTCTTAAAGCGATAGAGGCCCAATTTTAATGGCACTATGTGCACAGAAAATCCATAATGCACCTCCTTTAACAAGATCTAAATCTATCGATAATGAATTTTGTATCTCATTACATCGAGATTCTTGTCATCGATCTCTGGCAGTTAAACGCGTCCAGACAAATTTTTCAATTTCTTTTTTTCTTGTAAAACAATTTGAAATCCATAATTTTCCCACTTTTCTCATTTATGCATTGCTTTGTGTTGGGTTGTCACGTAAAATTCCAACTGAAAGCTTGTGACTCTAACAAGCAGCTGTCTCGTGTTTTTAATTGGTGAAAGGTATGTTTTATACCCATATCCCAGTTGTGTCCAAAATCAGGCTCAGGGGCCGTCTGAGGTCATGACCCCTGATTAAGAATGTTGCAAATTTTCAACTGTAGCTGAGACAGATGAACACACTTTATAAAAAACATTTTCAGGCATGAAACCTTCTAAAATGGTAAATGTTCGTTATAACATAAAGTATTTTTCTTTTACGCCTCTTTTCTTTTACTTTGATTTTAATATCAATGAGGTCAACTTTTTACTAAACAAACTTGGGCAAAACACATCAAGGATTTTAGAAAAAAGTTCTCGTTTTTATTGCCGAGATTACACAAAAACGTTTTCTAAGCCAACAAAATCGAAAATGTTCGACCAGAAAAGTTAGAAACCTGAACTCCTCTCTTTCAACGAAAATATCTGAGACCACTTTCAGAGTTTTCAATATATTCTTTTCTACTTTTTGTGGAAATATTGAGTTTAAATCGCAAAAATTAAACATTAAAATTTAAGCCTTTTTAATTTGAAAAGGAAAATCCACCCCAAGTGCTTTCAATCCATTGATTTTGGCTTTCCGTACCTGATCAATAACTCCATTATGTGAGCATGAAGGCGCAGACGACTCGCCACTGACAAATCTCCAACACTTTTACAATCGATACAAATTGTTTTTTTATTCCCTGACATGTTTATGTTTACCATGCTTTACACGTTTATATTGCTCTTTTCACCTAATTTTTAATGGAACACACTTTCAGAAACGGTTTTCGGTTCTTCGCAAAGAGGAATATTCAGGATTTATCGGCCAAACTGACAATTATTTTCCTTTTCAGAGGTTTTCTGGAAACTGAAGCTACTTTAGTGAGAAATTAGTTATTCTAAAAATCTTGTTTCTTCATAAAAATTTCCAGGAAGCCAATTCCAACCCAGCGCAGGTTGATGGTGATGTGCCGATTTAATGAGACCAAACTGCCCCTTCTGCTGTTTTTATAATCTGACAGATTATTAGAAAGTGACTGTGTTTAAAGCATGTGTGTTATCCAGCCATGTGGCACGACATTAGCTTTTATCCCTGGATTTGTTAGGTTTGCCATCTGTGAACACTCGAGGGTGTTTCACTTTATCTCTACCAACTATTACTATTGCCAAGGATATTATAATTATTTCCACTTTGTTTTGCCAAAGGGCTGCAGCTAATGGTTTGCTAGGGATGTTTTTGTTCCATGGTTTATTCATAGGCAGACTTGAGTCGCAGGATACAAAAAGGTTTATGTAAGAGTGTAAATAAGAGCTTTGGCACTGCATGCATTTCCAATGATGAGCTGCTGTTTTATACCCTGTTGACTCACAAGTAAACATATCTGCACTGCAGCCCTCGCATACGGACTGTTCTCATTATCCTCAGCCGAACATTGCTGTTGGAAAAGCAGCATAGTGCCGGAGCTTGGGTACAACATGCAGAATTCAAATGGCTCCAAATAAAGGCTGGAGGTGAAGAAAGGACACTGGAATCCAGGCAAAGTGACCCACATTCTGCTTTACTGGCTTCAGCCCCACAAGGTGAATGAAGCCCTGGGAAATGGTTCAGTGATTTCAAGGTTTGGAAAGTGCTTGAATTCTGTACAGTCCTTGAAAGTGTACATTTCTCCAATACATGGAATCTAATGTTTGATCAAAATCCTACAGTTAAAACCAGATATTTTCATACGCCCAAAAGAAAGACAGATTTGTTTTTTTTTTTTTTTCTCACTAAATTTAAATCAGATTAAACATAATTTATTTCAGCTATTGTTCCAACATTATTTCCATTTGGCAGGTATCAGAAAACTTAGCGGGAGCATTTTTTAAGAAATTCATTGTTACTTTGTTTTTCAGCATTTAATTGATAATGTTAAACATTAGTGAAATTGGGTTATTTTTGTAAGTGTTTAAAACTTTGTTTTACAAAAGTGTGCAATCACACTTTTGTAAAATTTTGTTCATCCCTGCTGTGGAATATAGAACAATATCACAAAATTAGCTTTAATAAGAGCAATAAATGAGAATCAGAAATAGCCCTTTTTTATTCCCTAGAAATAGTCTTTTTATTATTTTTTGTCCTCAGTGTTCTTTCCTTTACAGTTTGAAAACTAACCTGAAAATGCTTGAAAGGTGCCTGAATTTTACTGTGGGAAAAATGGGAGGGTGGCTGCAATTGCCTTGCAGGGAATGCAGCAACTTCCTGACCCGAGTCTCTGCTTCCTGCTGGCTCTGTGGTGGCCGCGTGTCAGCGCCGCCACCGGATCCGGCTCGTCTTTTCGTTGGCATGTTGATGGGAGATGTCAGCACCTCTCGCCATGCATCGTGAGCATGTTCGGATCGTATGAATGAAGCGGCCGTGCCTGCACCGGGGGGCACCATGTCAGGTCGCATCAAGCGACACGGAGAACGGCTGTTTAACAGCTCACATCTCTGAGAGAGAAAGGGGGACTTCCTGCTCACCTTCAACTCGCTCCCATTCTCAGTGCAAACGTCTTAAATCTCTTCATATTTCTGTCAGTGTTTCTTCTTACAGTAACCAAACTTCCTTGATAAAAAGTCGTTCTGATCTTTTTCTCTCCAGAGTTTGTTTGGATGATTTATATCCCTGAAAATGATTGAATTTCAATTAGGTCTTTTCAAGTCCTTGAAGGTGCATGGTCTTCAAACTGCACAGTTTTGATACGTAATTGAAATAATGACAGTTTCATATTTTCTATGTTAAACAACTTTATTGAAACTGGGAGAATTTTTTGTTAATATAGTGACTAGTCAGACGTATAAGGTGTGAGAGACATTTCAATGCAACCCCACAGGATAATACTACCACCAACATGTTCCACAAGTGAAGATGATGTTCCTCCAGAGTTACCATGGAGATTCTTCTCTGAATCGGTTGTGAATGCGGGCTAGTAATGCCTCTCTGTTCTGATTAGTTATGAAATATTTTGTAAACCGTTTATCTCTTCCCTTCTACTTCCTTTACTACTTTGTGTTTATTTATCTCATAAAATCCCAACAAAATACATAAAATTTTATGGTTGTATCATGAAAGGTTTAAAGCAATATAAAGTACTCTGCAGGGTTCATCTTGTCACAATAAAATTAACACTTGTGTTAAAATGGTCAGGCGCTGGAGCAGAAATGAAACAAGCAAACAGTAGGCGTCACATTAACTTCCTCTTTTATTCTCCTCCTCTCCACAATGAGACGACAATTTGAGGTGAAATATCAGAGGGAAGAGTTGGTACCACTCCAGCATCCACCCCTCAACCCACAACGTCCTTAGAAAAGTATAACAGGAGACTAATCCCCCACCCCACCACTCAAGTTTTTAATAAACTGAGCTTTTGTGAGTTTTTAAAGCTTCTAGAAAGTTGCATGTGTCAGCTCAAAGCTTGACAAAGTACAGATCTTTATGCAGGTTTTCTCCAGAGTCTGGGTATCTCCAAGGTGATTCAGCTGTTTCCTGGCCTTGAATATACACGCTAAGTAACTTTGGTTGAGAAATTCCTTTTTTTTTCTTTTTTTTTTTTTTTTTGTGCATGAAAAACAATTTTTCTCCCTTGGTCTATTGAGTATCTCATTTTTGTGCTGTCAGCATGTTGAGGTGAGGTTAAGACAAAAACTAACCCAAGTACAGCTAATTAGAGTCCAGCCAATAAAGGCACAAGGTTCCTGCAGGTCATGCATTACGTTTGGGTGAGGAAAAAATCATTAGTGTACTGCATGTGCATGGGCTTCATTTTTCCTATCGACCAGAAAATCTTTGGCAGGTGATTGTATTGATTGTGTTTTATATAAGTTTGAATATGGTGCTTATATTTCATATTATTCGACATTAACTTACAAGGAATAATATTTGGGGGATGTTTCTAAAATTACTCAGTCAAAAAATAACAGCAATAATTTTGGTTATTCAGGCTGTTTATGTAGGTCTAAGCTACAAATTCAATATTTAGCTCACTAAATACATAGCTAACAAGCGAGCTAAATACTTCATTTGAAGCTAAATATTTAGCTAAAAAACTAAATATTATCTAGCTAAATAGTTCCAAGTTAAAAATGTAGTTTGAAGCTAAATATTTCAATATTAATATTAGATTCATGCAAAAATAATTAGCAAGCTTAATAGTTAACTCCAAGCTAAATTTTAAGCTCAAAGCTAGGTAGCTCCAAGCTAGATAATTAGCAAGCAAAATATCTCAAATGTAAATATTTTGCGGGATTAATATTTAGTGTCAAACTAAATATTTCTACCTAAATAATTCATTTGAAGCTTTATATTTAGAACACTTAGAACCAAAATGCAGCCTGAGGCCCATTTGTGGACCACAGAGTAACTCAGCCATACTTACTCCATGCTAATTTAGTTAGCAGCTTACATATTTGGTTGAAACTACATATTTACTTTAAGCTAAATATGAAAATATTTTATAATGTATTTTGTCACACTGAAAACATTGTTTTACGTAATTTTTTACGTCATTAAGCCCTTTGCGCTTTCCTGGACCTTCTGCTTGTCATGCGGGGGGCTGAATAAAGTTACTCCATGAGCACCAAATGGTGACTTTTGCATGTTTTGCTGATGGATGCCTGCAGAATGCACTGTGGTTTTGGAAAAAGCAAAACATAGATGTGCTGCCCTGTGAAATATTCTGTCAAACACTAAATTGGACTGTGGCATTTGTATGAATGTCACTAACACACATGACCTGCATTAGCAGGTCTGCAGAGTATATACTTAGAAACATCACCTGGTTACAATGGCTGCATTCAACTGGACAATGGTTCCTGCCGCTCTGTTGAAACGGTTCAGGGACGGTTTTGGTTGCGTGAAAACAAGGCCAAGATGTCAACTGGTCGACACGATTGAGGGTCTGTGTGATGCACAGGAAAAATACATTTAAAATACCAACTGTAATGCGCCACAGTTAACAGAAATGTAATATTTTGCTGCTGCTGGGTTGCATCATAAAATAAGATGTCAAAAACTATCCAGCCAATTTTTTGATTTTTACTTTTGGGGCTCAGAATATGAATTAATCTGTAATCTGCAGGAAAAAAACTTCACTTTTGGTGCCAACGTTTGATTTTTCATCGCTGTATAGTTTGTTTTACCTGATTTAAATGTTTTTTTTTTTTTACAAAGCTGGTTGCTAAATATACTGCTAAATATATTATAAAGTTCTAATTTAATAAAAAGTATTTAAAAAAATTACTACTCAAGCATTTTCTGTATTTCTTTGCTTTTTTTGGACCATAATTCAACAGCTGCTGCTGGGAAAATATTGTTGATGTTTTCTTTTGTGAAATCTTACAAGTAAAATTACAACATTTTTGTTTGTTTAATACAGTGAAGGTGAGACTGCTCCTTGTTAGCGAGACAAGACAAAGATTGAAGTAGACAAAAAAAATTTGATTTATAGTGAAAATTCAAAAGAAGAGAAACTCTAACTAGAGAGTATTAACCCAAAAATATATTTGAAGCTATTTATTTCTGTTATTTTGATGATTTTGGCCTACAGAATAAATGAAAACTTAAAATTCTGTTTCTTGGATAGGACTGCTGGGGCCATTTCTAGTGACTATTGTATAAAAATATAAACATTCAATGTGATCATTAAAGTTTATCTAGTGCGTCTTGACAATTTAGTTGGTCTGACTGGTCAGCCAGATGTTTACGTCAAATAAAGCAAGTCCCACTTTTCCCACTGACACTAATACATACTACATTGTCACCTTAAAGAACAATCAGAATTTCCTGTAGCAGTTGCCAATTAAACAAGCAAAACAACACAGAAATTATTTTCAAACTCAAAATTTTCAAGCCTTTACTTTTGTGATCTTGATGACTATGGCTTAGAGATGATGAAAACTCACAATGTCAGTGTCATAGAAAATGAAAATATCACATAAGATGAATAAAAAAATGTATTTTAAGTAAATGTTAACTTCTTTACACTTCACTTTTGTTTGGGCATCTTTTTAGGTTAAATGATAACAAAAAATATTAAACTTTTTCAAGACATTCACGTGTCTTGAAATCTAAGTGTCCTATATTATGTCCCTCCTCTTGCGCCTGTTCTCTGTCTCAATCAGTCGAATAGCAAAGGAGGAACGAGTGACCGTTGACATTCAGTATTTTTGTTAAATTTAGTTTTTGTTAGTGTTTTTTGCCTTTAGGGATAGGAAACTTATTGTTTCAAAGCTCATAATTGTCACGGTAAATATATGATAATCCTTCACGCATTCACTTGAACATCCAAAGCTTAGTCATAGTGGCAAGTGCTAGAACACAATTCACTCCATGTCATATTCTGTAGGAGAGCTGAACGTGGCTATAATAATATCCAGCTTGATTGTCGGTCTTCAGATTTTTCAGATGGAAGCCCAAGGCAGAGTATTTCACAGTTAGCAGCAGGGAAGAAGTCTGCCGGCGGCTGCAGTACTGGCAGATCGTTGTCCAAGTTGAACAAATCTGTAATTTGAACTCAGCTTGGTGCATTAACTAGACTGACAAAACTCTGACAATAAGCGTAGAGCAGCTTACAGTATATATGAAGCTGAAAGAGTAGATTGATGAGAAGCATTAGCCCAGGAAGCCATGTCTAGACATCCACTCAGAGGGAAAGGCAAAGTACACAGGAAGCAATGGGAGATGGAAAGTTAGAAACAATAAGATAAAGTTTGATAAAGCAAGGACCACAACATCAACCAGCTTCTCATTAAATAGTTTCTCTTTTTATTGGGCAATAGATAAGCTCCCACTGACCTCCACAGGGCTGAATGTATTAGATTTATCATGCTTGACCGTATTGCCTCGCTGTAGCAGCCCTGAAAAAAAAAAAAAAACATTGAGAAAACTTTTTGTCATCTCAAATTTGGAGGGTTTTTTTTTGAGTCTGTATGGGGCTAACAGTCAGTTTTGGAGGCTTTTATTGGTGAAGACATGTTTATTGCAAGAAGTGTGTACAGAAAAGCATATGTCTCACTTGAGTATTTAGTTTTTGTTTGGTTTTTTTTTTTTTTTTTTCATTTCTGGGTGTTCTTTCCAGTCACACTAAAAATGATTTACTCCAATCTTGGCTATAAGTTTTTTTTTATTCTCAATTCTCAGGTGAATTTAACTTTTGACTTTCACTAGATCACTCCAAAACCTTTACATGTTCTTCTATAATTTGTTTGAGCTATTGAGAGGTGGATTGTTGAAGTAGTAGTGAGGCTTCATGGTTTCATCAGTTACATTAAGTGGGATCAGCACCTGAAGTAGCAACAGACTCTTAAGTTGTAAAACTAGCACATTTGATCAGCGAGTTTTACAACTGTATGAACTGTACAAGTGTTGACTTACCATCCAGAAACCACTTGCTACACTTGTTGGTTGTGCAGGAGGCTCCATTTTTGCTTTTCAAAGAGGTATGACTGTGTAAAACATTGAGTTGGAGGGTGTGGCCAGCAGCAGTTTGCTTGGATTGAAAGTGACAGAAGCCCTAAAACAGCTCAAATATCAAATAATTGATTTTGTGCAAAAAATGTAATGAACTTGTTTTACATAAACAACAGATCTACCCTAACCTGTTCAAGCAAGCATAATAAGTCACATTTAAAACCTTTTCTTATTGTTCTCATATATTATATTTCATATCAATCTACAGTAGTCTTTGCAAGCCATCCAGACGGATAATAATAGTCTGAAGAAAGCTATTAGGGTCTTCCAGTTCTTCTCTACTGATCTCATGCTGGAAATATAACAACTAAAACAGGAGTTAAAAATTACATTAGAAGAAAGAAAAAAATTAAAAACTTCGTCAATGCTTTAGAAAAAGTTCTGTATGGTGAACGAAGCAAATTGCCCCACGCATCTGGGAGGCTGATTAATCCATCAAGACGTGTTTAGCTGCGATTAGATGTGCTGTAATCAGTTACTGAGCTCAACGGTACACTTGCTCTTTTGTGCAGCTCGAATAGGTGTTGCATAACTCCAGTTTTTATTCAAGACATTAATGAGTGACTGACTTTTCTCATTGTCTTTACCTTCCATATCAGAGGGGAATGAAGAAAGGCTGGATATAAAAAAGTCAGTGAAGCGTTTACTGTAAAGTGTTTCACTTTTTTGCCTTTTTTCACACATATTGGATCATTTTCCTTCTGCACAAAAAGACACTTCTCCACCACATGTGGTTATCTTTAAAAACCGTTATGGGTTTAGTGAACAAAAAAAAAAAAGAGAGAGAGAGATGAGGTGTTTTGCGCTCCAAGCAGCTTCCATTTGCCTTCCCCTCCCTCTTTCATGTTGTCATAGAAAGAAATCGGTGGGGTTTTATTACTATCTCTCCCATCTCTCCTCTCCTTCCTGTTTTTTATGATGGCCTGCCAAGAGATTTGCTGAGCCAATCTGCAGTAATGGACATGGCTCTGCACAGCATGAGGGACTACACTGCCCAGTGGGCTGCAGTTTCAAAGGAACATGTAGTGTGAAGCAGTTGTGTCTCCCCACAGCAATGAACTCTTGCTTTTAATGATGTGCTCTTCTCACTTCAGAGAGGGTTTCTCACAGCTGTTATTTGCAAAGCTGAACATCAAATCAGCTACACAAACATGAATAGGCACTTCATTTACCGCTTCCTCTTCCCCTCTCCAGCTTGATGCAGCTCACTTTTTAATGAGAGGACAACGGAAGGTACAGCCATATAACCATAAATTTTATTGTGTGATCTGGTTTTGAACTGGTGTAGAAGTTACCTTTCAGTCGTTCTGGGAATGCGAATAGCAGGGCTAATTTTCATTTAGCTCTTTACCACTTTTGTCAAAAACGTGGTTTTTGTCCACGGGAGGGATAGGTCCATCCCTATCCATCCTATAACTTTGAAATAGGGATGGACAATAAATCAGTGACAATATATATCACAATAGACATATCGGATAAAATATTCAGTATATATAATATTAAGTGAACTCTGATCCGTAACTGATCAGCATTCTGTTTGAAAGCAAACACATTGTAAAGAATGCATCTCTGAGCTTTTATAATCTTGTTTCTTGGCCCCAAAAACCAGAAAGAGGAAAACAGCAGTGACATTAAGTGCAAAGCTATGCTGTGTAAACCTCCCTATTACTTGAGTGTGTTTTTCACACCTATGAGCAGTTGTTACTATTTACAACCTTTTTTTCTGAACCTGATAGAAACGCTGTTGCTGAGCACTGCGACACCAGGGGATAATCTCCAGATGACACTGATGCTGAATGCTTTTGTATCTCTGGGAGAGTTTAATTGGATTTAAAAGAGCCCCAAAAAGTGGTTCAGTAAAGTAAAGGATCTTGTGCCTGTATAATGCTAACTGTACATTGTTCATTGACCTTGTAGCTTGGGAACTGTGATGGTGTGCCTTTCTAGAAAGAAAGTTTTGATTGCAAGAGACTGGAATAAAATGTTATCCCATACATTTGTGACATTGTGTGCCAACGTAAATGCACCTTGGAAGTATTTCTCATCCTTTTAGTGCATCAGGAGAAATGATAAAACATTAATGGATAAAATAATGTAGTGTTAGCCCATTAGAAACTCTCAATGGGAAGAATTAGGACAAAGACATGATGCATATTCATAAAGCACGGCAGGCATCCAGGGCCGCTAATCTAATAATTGTTAATGCATCAATTGTTTTTTTCCCCTTTCTGCTTCTAGTGGCACAATCAGCTTTATGTCCCTCATCAATTTTTACTCTCACCACATTTCCATTTGAACTGGAGCAGTCATCATTCTTGGATTTGCAGTAATGTACTTCAGCGGGAGAGAGCTTTTAACTCATGTATGGCACTCTCTGCCTGCCAATCCTGATTTGGCACATAATCATAAGAGAAGTCAGATTGCCTAACATGATCATTTGCCAATATTTCCCTATCTTGGATCAGGGTTGTTCCCAAATTTGACTTTCTCCTGGCAATCTGAGTGTCTCAATTCCAGTCTTTTCACCATTAAAAAAAAATCAATTTGAGCCATTTCAATCTGTGTCTGGTTGATTTTTTTCAAACCGTCCAATTTGCATTTTCTGTTTGTTTTTTTTTATTTCTCTTCTATGAAATTTTAAAAGTTTTCTCAGAATTTGCAGGACAATTGGACAGAAACATACATGTGATCCAAGCGTAGCTCCAGCATGTTTGGTCAGCTGGCTTTACCTCTGTATGTGTTGTACAAAGGCTGCTGGAAAAGACAAATGTTTTGTTGTTGACACATCCAGAAAAGCATCCAGAAAACATTCTTGTTAGTTATGCAGGAGGCTCCATTTTTGCTTTTCAAAGATGTAGGCTTGTATAATTGTACATCTGTTTGAAGCTGTTTTTACATTTAAACATTAGCTGGGGGCGTGGCCAGCAGAAGCCTATTTGGATTTAAAGTGACAAGAGGCTGCAGAGTGGCGCAGTTGGTGGCGCTGTTGCTTTGCAGCAAGAAGGTCCTGGGTTTGAAACCTGCTCTGGGGACTTTTTGCATGGAGTTTGCATGTTCTCCCTGTGCATGGGTGTGTTCTCTCCAGGTACTCCGGCTTCCTCCCACAGTCCAAGAACATGATTGTCAGATTAATTGATTTCTCTAAATTCTAAATTGTGTGAGCTTGATTGTTTGTCCTGTGTGTCTCTGTGTTGCCCTGCGATGGACCTGTCCAGGGTGTACTACCCCTCCTCTTGCCCATTGACCGCCAGAGAGGGGCACTAGCACCCCTTCCAACCTCACTAGGGATAAGCGTGTAAGATGATGGATGGATGGATGGATGGATGGATGGATGGATGGATGGATGGATGGATGGATGGATGGATGGATGGATGAATGGATGGATGGATGGATGGATGGATAGATGGATGGATGACAAGAGGCTCTAAAACAGTTCATTCTGAAAGGAACTCATAATAGGCACAACTGACTAGACTAAAATCTTATAATCTAAGAATGATTTTGTGCCAAATTGTGAAGAACATGTCTTGTTCGACCCATAGACCTGTCCTAACTTGTTCAAGGAATCATGATGCTTACAGTAAAGGAACTTCAAAGGGTCTATAGTGTCATGTTCAAAGCCCCAGGCTTCAATAAAGTGACACCTACCTACAAATTACATTTATATGAGGCTGGTGTTATTTAGGGGGCCATTTTGTTTGCATCTCAGGCTTCATACAGAACAGTCGTTTGAGCCTCCACCCACCTGTGTCCGTCCCCCATCCACTGAAGCCTGGCTCCTCAAACCTCTGTGTGAAGAAACCTTTTCTTCCTTCCCTTCTTTCATCTCATCTCTTTGTTCCTGAGTGGAAGCTCCCACTGCTGGAAGGATGTTATGTTAGGCTGATTTAAATTAGACTCATTTGGAGAACACACTCCTCCGAATTGATGTCTTCCAGCAAACTGGAGCAGATTTGTTATGGTCATTTGCTTTGGCCTGCCTTCCTCTCATAACGGCTGTTTGGCGCTACCCCTCACAGCTCTGAACTCAGCCGTGAACTCTCATGTTTGTTTTTACCGTCTCTTGCATGGAGTGGCTTGAAGTCATTCGGCAGATCAGAAAGCTGCTTTAAACCACACAGCAAAGTTGGAGGTACATGAACCTGCTTTCCAGGCTCGTCTCCTCGAAGTGGGTTTGTTGCATACATTTCTAAGAAACTCTTGTGCTCGGTGATGAGGCTTTACGGATTCCGGTTGTCTTTGTTTATTCCTTTGTGGGACGTGTTTTGTCTGAGAAAGCTTTTCTTTTCACTGCAGCACTAGAAAGCATGTTGGAGCCGAGGGAGCCAGAGAAGCAGAGCAGTGCTGCTATTTCAGATTAATTCGGAAATTCACATGTTTTCTCAAAGTGACTAAGTACCAAGAAAAACATCCAACTGTAGCCATTTATTTTAAAAGCTAAAGCTGTACTTATTTAATTGTCCACATTTCCATTTTTCTCTGCTTTTAAAATATTCAAAACGAAAATTTAGCTTCCAGCTCAACTGAACAGAAGATATTCTCTTGTGAGCCATTATTTCCATAAAATATGATCATACAAACCAAGTTAAAACAAACAGCATTGTTCATTTTGGGTGTTTCACTCCACAGACGGGTATTGATCATTATCGTCTTCCTTCAGTGGCTCTGAGGGGTGTGAAGGAAAGTTGTTGCAGGAAAATTAAACTGCTGGGTATTTGCTCTGACTGCAGTTAATTATTCCATCACAGCAGCCCCCATTAGCTCTCCATCCACCCACAAAGCAACAGCTAAGGACCACAATAATCACTGAACATTACAGCCCACAGACTAAAGGCTATTTGAAACGAATATGGCTCCAAATCAACATTTCCAACAGGAGAGGTTCCTGAATATTTATGGAAATCCACAGAGGCCTTTCTAATGGAACGTTTTAGAACAAATGTGATAAAACTTCACATCGTTTCAGTTTTTTATTATCAATATTCACAGCCATGCGAGTCTCCAAAGTGCTACGTTAACCCACATTAAAGGGTCGTTTGCTCTCTCAGATGTATTCAGACGGGTTTGAAATGATATTTGTGGGATATTTTAAAGCAGACGTGCCAACCCTGCTGCAGAACCTCAGGTACAGAAGCTTAGCAGATAAACTTTCATGGAAGGTGTTTGGATAAACATGCAAGCCAATAGGAATTTGATTTTTTTTTTTTTTAATAGAAAAAACTAATATATATTCCCTCAGAAGTCCACTCGTCCTTGTTTAAATATCAGGTTTTTGCTTTGTAAGACATAATATCATTATAAGTCATTGAAGATGACATTTTTCCTGTATGGGTGTTTGGGTTTAAAAATCACTAACATCATTAACTTGGTTGCATAAAGCTGTTAGCCGAATGATTGTTTCCTGTACGAACTCGTGCTGCAGTAAATTGAAGTACTGTGTCGTTTTAAGCTCGGTTTAGAAGTGACGCTAAAGCTTTGTAACGTGGTGCGGATATGATCTCAGTATGAGGGCTCAGTTTTAGAGAATACTGTACCAACATATGTGTTAAAAGCTACACCACTTGTTTGGTTCAAGCATGCTCAACACAGACCTCTGAAAGTATGATTATTGACCCTTCGCAATTATGTCACCTAATAACATAATAAATTTTTCTCAATTGTAATACATTTTTCTCGATTGTATTAAGATATATTTTATTTCAACAATGTTATTTGAATTCCTTTTTCTTTATTTACTTTAATAAAACTTGCTTCTGCAGTTGCTGGCCACATTATTGGGCACATCCACACAGCCCTAAGTTGCTCTATTGGAAACAAATAGACGTAGTGAAATACTTTTCTTTTGGTAGGTTTAATTTTTTATATAGATCTTGTCATATTGTCGAGTTCCCTGTTTGAAAAGTTGATTCCTAGAGGGGAAAAAAAAAAAAAATCATTTCCTGTCAAAATTACCCTTCAACTAATCCTGTTAAATCCGTACAGATAATTTAACGTATGATCACACACAGGAGATGGACCCTTCTGTAGTCCTCTTATCAGATGCTATGGGATTATAAATAGAAGAAAAAAATCACAACCTTGAGATCAAATCAGGATTTGCTTTTCCTTTTAAAGCTTGTTACCAGGCAACAACTCAGCAAGGTGTTTGGATGCATTTGTTCAGAATATTAGCTCTTCATTTACTTAAGGAAATCGCTGCATGTCACCAGAAGGGGAGATAATTATCCCCTCCTGCTGAGAGTTGATATTGAATTCAAAGCGAGTGCTAGAGGATTGTTTGGTTTCAGTCTTTTCTGGCGCTCCTCTGCCATCAACACAAAACGTTCGGTTTCAGCAAAATCCTTGCACTCCATTCAGGGAAACAGCTGCATCATCTTTTACTCTTTCCCCAGCAGCCTTAAGCTTACATGTTCATTAATGTGAATGACCCTCTTATCACACGCTGCTGTTAATTGAAGTCTGATGAAAGCAGAAGGCCGAGGTGCCAACGTGGAGGAGGCTTGGCCCCTCCAGCACTTCTGTGTCTCACATCCATCCTCAACTAAGTAGGTGCGTAATTCCTCTCCCTTGACGGACTTCGGAGAGATTGTTGCGGGAGCGAAAGCCAATTGGACCTGACAACAGGTTTCTAAAACCGCTCTCCACCTCATCGTGGTGCCCTCTCCCTCGGGGCTCAGTGTTTTCTGCTATGGGGGAACAATGTTGTGTTCACACGGCTGCCTTTCATACTGGGAAAGATGTCCTTGTGTGGAATTACACCAGTCAGCCGTAGTGGGACCAACTAAAGGAAAGCAATACAGAAAGACAGCATCTCATTCCTGCTTACTGGAGTATCAGTTTGTTGTGATTATTTTCCTATGGTTCATTTTAGTCTGTTTTTTTTCTAGGAGCTGTAAATACAGAATCAAACTCTGGTCCAGCTACAAACCTACGTCTCGGTTTAGTTGAAGTGAATTCTGGTTCGGTTTGAATGCAGATGTGAACACCAAGTGAACCGGAGACCGATCCAAAAGCACTAAGCAAACAATTGCTCAGGGCATTGTGGGTAAATACAACCAAAATAAATGCACAAATGTAGCGCGAGAAATTACTTGTACTCTTTTACCAAAGGCAAACGAGACATCCTGCAACCGCTAAAATCTGATACCATGTTTACATTTTGTAAACAAGGAAGTTGTAATAATGTTTTCTTGGGAGGTTTTTGTGTCATTTCCTTCAGTGGTTCTTAGTGTAAAGCAAAGTATTTGGTTTGTTTGACAGTACAGAGTGAAAGTGAATTGTAGCAGCTGAAAATTACTTCAGGTTTAATTAGGTTTAATTGACTACCAGACTATCAGTTGGGAAAACAGCCTTAATCTGTTTATCCTGAATATTCCTTATATTGAGTCCAATTTCAAGACTGAACCGTTATACCATGCTAACTATTGTAAGACTCTGGCTAAGGCGAAGGTACACCTGCCAGCTAAAGTCAGTTGTCCTAATCTGACAATTTACTGGGTTTGCAAAAAAAGCTGGATTGCACTACAATACCCATCTGCCAAAACAGTTTAAAGACTTGTCAAGGTACATATTAGTGTTAGCAGATCATATGGCATATCATGTTTAGTTGTGTATCCATCCAATCCAATAGGTCTCTGTAGCACGATTAGTTGTTGGCAGAGGTATCGCAACCAAAGAGAATGCAAGACATAGGGTTAAAAGTTTAAACAACAGAAAGAACCATTTCTGATAAACTTAAGGGTTTGTTACCTCGATTTAGCAGCATTTTATATTTATTCTTTAAAGCTACCATCTTTGTTGGTGTGGTGTTTCCATGAGATCATCCACCTGCCATTTTGCCATTGACTTTCTTATAACAAAAGAAACTGAGTTTCTGAAAAACAGTTGAGTATTTTCTCCCCTTTCTTAGGCTGCACTGCAGACATTTAAAGACCATGCCCAGGCACCAATAAACTAATACGTTGCTCACTGTACTTTCTAAAACTTAAAAAGCAGCTTGGAAAAATCACGTATCAAGTGTTGCCTTTATCTATAGAACACCTTTCTGTGAGCCAGCCTTTTATGTGGCTCAGAAACCAGCGGGTCGTCGCAGCCCTTTTCATGCTTTAAAAAATGCCACAAGCAGTGCGTCGTGTTTCTGCACCATCATTCACAGCACAAAGCGCCTCAGATACAGGTGTCCGGGGGAACAATGAGCGCCAGCATGGCTCTCTGCCTGGAAAATCCAGCTTTATCTCCAGCTTCCTTCACCTCAGCAGCTCAGAAGTAAGAAAAGAAAAAGGTGTGAACTTGGGTGCAACGCAAAGGTATAAAAGAAGATGAGATCTATTTTTCAAACCTACTACTGAATGCTTAAAATACAGCAGGTTGTGTGAGGAGTAAATGTTTGCCTGCTTAGGAACTGTTCGAGATAAAAGAATGCAAGGTACATGTCATGGTTCCGCAAGCTTCTGATAGGTCAAGTCATAACATTGGAGTTAAATGGAGGCACAGCTGTGGATGTATTTTAAGGCAACTCTGCAAACAAACTTTTTCCTTGTGATGTCATGAAAAAATAAAAAGAAATATCCATCACTTCTTACATTAATGGCCTATGTAATTTTTTGCCAAAAGCGATTTTTGGCACAAAAAAAAAAAAAATAATAATAATAATAATTCACCACCTCTGTAGCAAAAATTAAAAATTAAAAATCACTTTTGGCCAAAAGTGATAGGTCATTATTTAAAGAAAGTGATGATATACAACTTCACAAGTTTGGTTCCTCTTTTCTTCCAGAGAAATAAGTGTCTGTATGGACGTTTCACAATGGCAAGTTTTTCTTTAGGATGAGATTTTAAAGTTTATATCTTAAAAAGTTTGGACACGATTGTTTTAGAGCTGCACTCATCTGTGTTAACTGTTCACACATATCAAGGCTTCGGGTTCCTCTGAAAACTCTGGTATCGTCCAGCCTGATTGCACAGCCAACATGAATCTGACTTCCTCCATAACTCTTCAGATACCCGCCCTTTAGCATGATTGAAATTCTGTCCTGGTCCCTCTCTAAGCCCTCGGTTGTTACGGCGACGGCCTCAACCGATTCTGCTGAGCTTCTCGTTCCTGTCTGGGATTTATCATCTCCCCACCCTTGTTGGTGTTTTACTGCTTAATGGCCAGCAATTGCTCCCATCATCAGGGTCAGTTACACAGTGCCTGCACCGAAGCTATCGCAGCTTTGTTTGACGCCTCTGGGGTCCGTTTTGGTTGGTTTAATATTCCAGAACTCACTACAAGAACGATTAAGGAACCGAATATCAGAGTCCCTCTTTGTGAGATGTTGTTGTTTGTGGCCTTCGCTTTGAAGAAGTGGCTCCTGTGAATCAGGATCCTGACGCAAGTCAGATTGTTCTCTGACAATAAAAAGCAATTTTTGACGTCTTACTGCTGGAATCATTTTTCTCTCTGATCAGCTGAAATCTACAAAAAAGGTATTAGGACCATACTAAAAAAAATTTAAAATAAAAATATGAGAAGGAAGTCATACTATGAGAAAAAAGTAACATGAGAATAAAGTTGAAATAAGATAAAGTATATTTTGAGTATGAAGTTATATTTTGAGAATAATCAGAAATGGTCAGAATAAAGTTGCAATATTGATTTCATTTCACAGAAGGCAGTTTTGCTTAAAATGATTTAAGCAAAACTTTATTTATTTCTTTATTTATTTTATTAGCTTTAATTTAACAAAATGTTTTTGTTATATTCCCTTAAATTTCCTTTTATCGTTTAGAGTAGAACTTTTATTTTATCAATGTCATTAAAGCTCTAAAAAGAGCCCATTTATTCCACTACTTATTGATTCCATTTCCAATATGTTGAAGACATTGGATAAAAACAGCACTAAATTCAACCATAAAATGGAAAGTGAAACACTGGACTTGCGGTTTTATATGAGGGTTTCTGCCCAGGTTGGTACAATCTGGGGGCGGCACAGAAAGACCAAAAATTGAATGTTTGATGCAGCTTAAAGAGATTTCTACTGCTTATATCCACATCAAAAATAACTTTTATGAAAAAGCATACTATTATATATATATATATATATATATATATATATATACATATATATATATATATATATATATTGCCTTCTTATTTAAAATAAATCACTTAAGAAAGAATTTGTGGACAACATGAAGTGGGCCAGGGATGTCATACTCCAGTCCTGCAACTTTTATGTCTCTGCATTAAAAAAAAATTATACCACATCCTTTCATACTTAATGCATGTAACTATATATGTGTGTGTGTGGGTGTAATTTGAACATTAACGGTGAAAAAGTTCTCATGAACCAGAATTTTGACAGTTTATTTTTATAAAATATTACATTTCTGTCTCAGATGCTCTGACTCAATAACTAAGTTGAGTTTCTTGACAGTTTTCCAATTAAAATGATCACAAGTATTCATTTATCACATGCTGCAACCGTCCCATTTATCAACCCAAGCTGCAATCTTCCAGCAACAATGACTGAAAAAGCATGTTTCTTCTGATAAATTGTTGTGCTGCTCATCAGTTCTCAGCTGTCTCAACTTCTGTCTCCTCTAACCTGTCCCATAATAACCCCCTTTTCCCACTTCAGCATCCAACTGATATGAGCTCATTTTTATCTTTCTGCTTAAAATCTAAATGCAGGATTGTATAAAATAACTAGCATAACTTAAAGTACTTCTCAGCAATAATACTTCAAGATCCATGAGTATGGATCCATGCATTACCCATCCTTCCCCTGCTTGGCACCACAGACCATCATGCATCAGAGGTTCTGATCCAGTTTTGCTCCAGCTGGAGACTTTTTAAGAACTTCTCTAACTTTTACAGCTCCAGTCACTGAAGCTTTACAGCATCCATTAAAACTGGCACATCACGCATTAATGTGAGCTCTGATTTCATCTGAAGCCATTTTTAAATGAGCAGAGCTCAACCTTTTTTATTATTATTATTAAACACATCTTTTTGTTTTCTGGAGTCTGAGAAAATCAATATCAATTTTATCACTCCAGTTTCTTGCACAGACACAGAGTATGTCCACCAGGCTGTAAAAGCTTCCTGATGAGCTCAACACACCCTCAGCTATCTCAACTATCTGTCAGCTTTCAGACCACACATTGTGATCAGCTTCTGCTGTTTATGAATGCATTTCCTGATTTAAAAAAAAAAAAACACCATGGGGTCTTTGGATGGAACAAATAGTTAGCCACCTGCTTGTTTGCAGGAAATGCATAAACCGTCATCTGGTCAGCAGCATAAAAAAAAAAAAAAAAAATGACATTCTTGTCAATCATTGCTACAAATTTGATTGAAGATGATCTTTGAAGTGGAACTAAACCCCATTTAAAAGCAGAAACCCCAACACATCTTCAAATATTTCACCAAAGTGGGCGGAGCCAAGAAACACTGAGGCGTGACCAAACATGGGGATGAGTGAAGGTGAAAACAAGCACTGTTGCCAATTTAGCAACTTTGTCACATATTTAGTGGTTCTTGGGCGTAATCAAGCTTAAACTTAGAGTCCAAAAACAAAAAGCAACCCAACAGGTTGGGCGGAAAAAAAAAAAACAGGAAGTGCCAAGAGTCCAAACAACATAAAACGACCCACAAAGTGGGCGGAAACGCAGGAGGAAAGGTCCGGTGGACGTCCTCGACGCAGGAGACAGCAGCGGGGCGACTCTGGAGGAACACTGGGGGGCGACTCTGGAGGAACACTGGGGGGCGACTCTGGAGGAACACTGGGGGGCGACTCTGGAGGAACACTGGGGGGCGACTCTGGAGGAACACTGGGACGCTCATGGGGAGCACTAGGAGGCAACCCACAGACTGGGGCCAAAATCCCACTAACTGGGGCTGAAGGTTCTGGAGCGCTGGCTGGAGTGCCGGCGAGAGGAGCCTGTCCTGCTGCGGCGACAGCGGCGAGAGGAGCTAAGGCTGGCCACGACACCAATCGAGCCGCCTTTCGACCAGGTGCCAGGCGGGCCGCCTGGAAGCCCATCATCACGGAAACCGTGGCTGCAGGATCAGCGGCCCGAGGAGCTGGAGCAGGTGGCGCTGGCCAAGCAGAGGCACGAGGAGCTGGAGCTGCGGGAGCAGTGGCAGGAACCGAGGCTGGCGACGCAGGGGCTGGGCTGGCGGAGAGATAGTCCGGCTTGGGAGGCAGGGGGCCGCCCTTCAGCACGGCAACTGCTGTCAGACGTTGCCACTCCGCCTCCTGCAGTAGCTCCGCCAGTCTCAGGTGCGGAAGTCGTGGGACCCAGTGGGCCAACATTAGAACCAGCCGTGTGGAGATGCCCAAACGCTGACGGGCTGAGTATGGGCTATCCACGACCGCCAAATAGTCCTCCACAGTATCCCAAAACACCTCTGGGTCCATGATGTTATTGTAGCGTGCCTCACCGTACATGCGGTCGGGTCCTTCTGTCATGTGGTGGTGGTTTGAGGTGGTGAGGCAGAGGCTAGGAGACCCAGGTAGATCTAAAAGGTGTATTTTATGGTCACAAATATCCAGAAAAACAGTAAACAATAAGTCCACGGCCATGCAGCATGGTTGAGCGGAAGCCAGGGCTCACACTGGTGGCAAACGAGTGGACAGAACAGGGTGACGCAAACAGCGACGACAAACAACAACAAGGACCCGACGAGGATCAAAGGACACCGGTGGGGTTAAATACACAGGGGGTAATCAAGGGAACAAGTCACACGTGGGAAACAATCAAGAAGACAGAACAACGAGGAGACTCAGGGACACAGAAACTCAAATAAACACACAGAAAAACATGACACTAACTTCAGGTCGGTGCTACAGATTGCTGTTTGATAGAAGCAGCCACATAGACAGTTTCTTCTCCCATTCTGGCTCTCTGATGAACACTAAATCTATACCACGCATATGTGGTATAGATCTGGAATCGATCTGGTTCAATTACCTGCTTTTAAAAAAGCTCACGGAAACTTCGAGAATGCTTTTAACTCCCTGGTTCATGTCAGTCTGTATCAATAAACGCTCAAAGCAAAGTCAACAAATGCGTCATGAAGAGGAACAAAACATATACAAGTTGCAGGACCAGCAGAACTAAAGAAAAAAGTGAGACTTTTACTCCAGAAATGATGGTGCTAAAAGCCCTGATTACCACAGAACCCGCTCTATGTTTAAATTTACTGCATCATGCAGTGAATGTAGATCAGTGAGCCATGCAGAACTGGCAAGTTGCAACTTGGTGGTTGCAACCACCAAGTCAAACAATGTTTGATGTTCAGTTTTTAATGACTAGCTGCATTTTCACTCACCGTAAATTAAATTGGAATTACAAATATAAATTTTCCCAACGAAAACACGACAGTTTCGAAAAAACATGTTTCTCGGGATGAGGTGGTTTTTTTGGTTGCATCAAAATTGGTGCATTTCTCAAAACTTTAAAGGAAAAACTTTTTTCGCACATCACAAGTCATCGACATCTTGAAAACATGTTGAAATATAGTGAGGTAACGCCACATCCGCCTGGCTGCTTCAAACTCAGTCAATTATTTTGATTTTGAAGTATTTTTTTCAAGGCAGAGTCACTGAAAGTAGTGTATGCCAGCACATAGCTATTGTGTCTGCGGAAAAGATGAAGAAGACGACGACAGGAAGTGGTAGGAGGATGATGTGTGTTATTTTTTTTTAAAGTGTTTAGGAATCACACTTTTAACACTCCTGCACAGGAGCTGCTTTGATTGTTAGCAGTGACAATGTGATGAATAAGTTGCTTAATTCTTTATTTAGTTGTGCAGTCATGTGTCAATAATGTCTGGGTGGGTGCAACATTGTCGTTATGCTGTGTTTCCATATTGCACTGGAAAGAGAAGTCTTGTTTACCATTCGCTCTATGGATTTCTAGGTTTTAGCAAGTACAGATATTTGATGAACTCACACAGAGACTCCTGTGTTTCCTATTTTGCAGTCGGTTGTTCGGGTGATTTCTACAAAACATGTCTTACATTTTTGAAGACGAATCGTCAAACTCCACCGAGGAGCCAGATCAGTATCAACAATGATCTGGTGTTTGCAGCCGCTATGAAGTCTGTGGCAGGGGGGAGATATTTGTTGAAGCTGTCTTGTCTGGGTAAACCAAAGCTTCCCGTTCTGTATTTTTATCGTCCTGTTTTGAAAATGTGTCGGCACCTGCACAGGAGCTGCTCTGTAGCTGTAGGGTTGCCACCAGCATGACTCCATAAAGGAGGACAACTCAGTGGGAGCAACTGGATAAACAACACGATTCCAGCTGCTGCTTGTGAGCGCAGAAATACAGCGAGGTACCGCCACATCCGCCTGGCTGCCACAAACTTAGTCAATTATTTTGATTTTGAAGTATGCCAGCATATAGCTGTTGTTTCTGCAGAAAGCAGAATCCCACCCTCATTTTCCCTTCGGTTTCATTTGATGTTTTTTGTGATGCTGGAAAATTTCACACACAAAGCAAATGCTGGATGGAAGATCACAGTAATGGGAAAAAGATATTAAAGTACAAAAATTATTTTCTATTTTTAGACAAAAAAGGAAAAATTGGGTGAGTCAGCCAAATAACGCTTGTTAAGATGCCTGTCCCACTCAGATGATTTATGATTATCCAGATCTACTTAGAGCAGATCTGATTTGGCTGCATCATTACTGCAGGGCTGCAGCTGCAGTAATGAAGTGTTTCCAAAACAAAATAACACGGTCTGCTCAAATATTATGTTTTATGGAAGGTTTAGGAAAAAATGCTGTTTTTCCTTTAAGAAAACAAAATAAATATGCTGTAAAAAAAAAAAAATGCGATTTGTAAATATAAACATGAGTAAACGTAAAATGCACTTGGATTGTCATCATAATTCCAAAAATATTTAAGAATTGTATAACAATCTTAAAAAAACAAAACAAAAAAACATACAATCTGTTCGTAAACAGTACAGTCCAAAAAAATTAATAAATTGGAAAATCCATTCTGAAAACCTCATATCACAGAACAGTGAGAAAATATCTAATTTTGAAAAACAATCGTTAAAACATTTGCAAAATCTTCAATGATTGTGATGTTAGAGTGCCCTGATTAAAAAAATAAGGGAGCTCTAGCCCTTCACAAGATCATCGTCTCGCAATTCATCTTCTTTTTTCAAATTGCACGCAAAAAAAAAAAAACAAAGAAAAAAAAAACAGTAATACACTTTTTATGTTAATTTTTTTATAAACCACTTCTGGACCAGTCCAAGGCATCCAATATGCAAGATGTGTCCCTGAAATATAAAATTACCAGGTATGATTTCATGAATCTGAATATTTATTTACTTCAAGTACGACACAGAAACATATTAATATCCTAACATTTACAAGAACGTCTCAGTAAATCAGACTCTGCATTCCGATGTGAATCTTTAAGCAGATATTAACCATTCTTTTACTCAACTCCTCATTTCTGTGTTAAAGATACATTTTTTTTTGTTGTTGTTTTCATATGTTACTCCTGTCTTGAATGTCATGTTTTCAATAAGCTGTTAGCAGAAAATCATCACAAGAACAAAAGGTTCAAACATCAGTGAGTAATAAATCTATATAATCCTTCACTTCGTGATAGTCACTGCAATAAGTCATTTATTTAAATAATACATTTTTAAAAATAATATAAGTGATTGAGATTCACCTGTACCACCAGAAGTACAAACTTTTTTTCCCACCTGCTAATAAAGCAGTAAAATTTCAAATAAGGTTTAATAAAATTACCACCAATCAGTGATCTAGAGCTGCAATTCAGTCTTAGTTTGTGTTTTTAGGCATTTTTTATGATTGATAGACTTCAGGTGTTGCCTTGAACATGTAAATTTGTTATGGGACGTAAAAATTAAACTAAAAGCACTATGCCACCATCTTCCTTTAACTCCTGCCAAAGTTGCACATGTGAAGTAATAGCTTTTATCACTTTGATTCTTGACCTTGCAGTTTGATCACGACACGTTTTCAACAGATTCTTTCGCTCTGCATGCATGAACAGCGTCTCCTTGCCTCCTCCACTGTTTATCCTCCAGCAAAAGTCTCAAGGCGCTGTTTGAGAATTTATTGTGAAGCTCCATTTTGAGTCAAAGCCAGACTGGGAAAGGGTTTGTTTCTTCCTTCCATCAGTAACCCAGCGTGCACATCAACTGATGTATGAGAATGACATTGACATGCCGCTAAAAGCAGCAAAAGACGCGGGGGTGCCAGAAAGGAAACTCTCCTGGGATATCAGGAAATGATTGTACGCTGCATCTGAACTGAGCAGTGAAAGTCATTCATCTCTCCCAAGTCTTTATTTTAGCCCAACGAGTCGGAGGGACCGGAAGAGGCTGGGATCCTCGTCAGCTTTTAACCCCAGGCACAAATGGCTGGCTCATTTGGCAATGGGAGGCAATTAGGGTTGCAGATAGCAGGCAGAGGGGGGAAAAAAAGGGAAGAGGAAAGCATGTAAGACGAGGACAAAGAGAAGCGGAGGTAGAGTCTGGAGCGAAGTGGAGCGGAGTGATTTAAATGTTGCCTGGGGAAGTATATTAAGGCTGGGTTGACACAAGGACAGGTCGGCAAGCATTAAAGCCAGCCATAAAAAGGTCAAAGCAGTGCGGCTGCAGTGATTACATGCTCGGTGTAATGGGAGATTATTTACCTTACTCTGCTTTCTGAGCTTGGTTTGCCTTGAACATGTGCAACAAGACTGGATAAATACACCACCGACTGAAACACTGGAGAAACAGGCTTCTCAAGTCAATGTTGGTTGTTTTACATCCATCCATACGCCCACTCCATCACTGGACTTCCCCACCTTCTGATGCTCATCTTTGGACCCCAAGACAATGGTCAAGCAATCACCTACGTATTGGGGAGTAGGTGAATAATTTTCCTTCAAACCTGAGGTGTCACCCCTCATGACCCTGCAAGGATAAGCGTCTTCAGGTAATGGACGGACGTTAGCAGCAGGATAGCTGTAAAACATTTGCGCAACACTGTTAAAGACCAAATTGTGCCTGATTGGTGACTGGGTCAGAGCATTTCCAAAACTGTTCCATGTCTTTCTGCTCTGTGACGGTCAGACACGTAAATGCTTATTTTATTTGTTCAAACACCTGATATATACCTCAATATGCATGAATTCAGACAGTAGAAATGGTCGTAGACGTGTATTTCTGATAGCTGGTTTGTATCAAGGCTGGTCTGTATTCACACCCAAAGTGAACCGCTCCAGACTTTCTCTGGAAGATAACAGAGACAACGTCACGAAGTGGGTTTTGGTCCGTTTTCAGATTCTCTCCTGTGAACTACATTTTGTTCTGGAGCGTCTGAGACCCTGAAAGTTCTCACCAACAATAAGGTCACGGGGACAAACTGTGTGCTGTAGCCCAGCTCTTTGTAGATTTAATCCTTGTCGCGTTACGTGTGGCTTTCAACTAGTTACAGATGAATTTTCTCTTGCTTTGCTACCTTTTCCTGTTTCTTGTTTCTAAAGCTGCCACACCACTTTTACTCTAGCAGAACACTTCCTGATTATATACATTCCCCTTTTATTTTCCCATCACTCATGCTGGACCGAAAAGCCTTCTATCCGACACCGGCTTTTTTAGTACCAAACAACATAAAGACAAGTCTGTGCTGCGAGTTTCTAATGTCAGAGTAAGAAATGCAGTTTATTCCTGTCTTGATTTAGTTCTGCTGAAGTCTCAGTTGTTCTGCTGTCTGACTAGAATAAATATCTTTTCAGTCAGTGTTCAGTATATAGGTGGTTCTTCAAGACATATTTTCTCTGTGTTATAAGAGAGTCGTTTAAAAATAACTTTCCTCCAATTATATGTAGTCATACTGAAAAGTTCATTTATTTCAGTAACTTAATTATCAAAGTAAAACACACTATATATATTAATTACACAGAAGACTTTTTGATCAATAATAGGTTCTGCCAGGAGTTCACAATTGTTTTTGTGATTTTTCTTCTTCTTTTTTTTGCAATTGCAATCTCCAGACAAAACTTCTTTTTCCAAACTAATGCTATTACTGTCGTCTATAATAAACCAATGATTCAATTTTGTAGCATTAACATTTGTTTACTGCTAGCTTAGCTCTGCCATTTTTGTTTTTTTGTGGTACCACCCTCTCTACTTTTCTCACTTTTTATCATCTGTAGAATATCTACAGGGAAGCAGGTGAGATTTGTTTTCATCACTCTGTTTTCCACATTTAAGTGCTTGGGTTTTGCATTTGCATGTTTCCTATATATTGCTGGGTGGCACTCAGAGGAGACTGTGAGCATTACCATTTAAAGCCAGAGTTATTTTAAAGGCCGCGTTTTAACAGTTTGATGATCTGTATAAACCGCTGTGCTCATTACTTGGAGAAGTAAAGGTTTAATTAAACTCCTGCAGGTTGGAGTTGACTGTGTACTGAAGCGAGGCTCTAAAGGTAAATGGGGGGTAAAAGTGAGTGTTTAGCAGCTGAAAAGATCAGCAGAGTAATGGATGCGCACATCTATGTCTGCAGCAGAGGCTTATTTATGAACTCTGTAGAGGAAAACTTTAAACAAGTTACAGCAGAAAGTTGGTAATAATAAATGATTTGAGTTTAATAAAAAAAAATTTAAAAAAAAAAACTAAAACAAATCTCAAGAATATGTTTGCTCTTCAGAAATGATCTCCCCACCTCTGTTTCAATATGAGTCCATGTTCAGTATGCAAAGGAGAGACACTGATATTTCATTGATTTTCTTTTTTATTATTATTCTGAAAGTGCTCAACCTGACATTTATATCTTCTCGAAATTAATGTGGCATCACCGTCTCTGCTCTTTGGTAAAAGGGCAGAGAAGCAAGAGTGCACATGAAGATGGATTGAAAAGTTATGTAAACCGAACAAAAATAATTCAATTTCCATCAGATTTAACCACGATGCAGAAACATGCGGACAGCAGTGACTGAATCAGCTGACTCAGTACAAATAAATGACAGAGTTTGCAGATTAAGAGGAAGTTGTTTGGACAAAAATCAGAACTCAATCTTGGTCTATTAGAGTTTTATCAATGATAAAAAAAAAATGTAAAGCTAAAACATCATAATGGCTGTTACAAACTATAACCAATGTTACAGTTGAAGGACATTTTGTTCAAGCAGGCAAAAACAACGTTGCTTCTTTTTGTTCCCCCCAGCTATTGCAACCAAATTCCTTTTAGTTGTAATTGAAACTAAAGGAGAAAAAAAAAAAAAAAAACAGGTTTAAATTGAATCTTAATTGAAGCTGTTTACATGCAGGCTAACATTAGCACTAAGGTGCAGCAGCTCCTGCAAGATGTAGCCTATAAAGATACTTTAAAACTTCCACAAGTAATTCATTTAAAAGTTTGATTGTAAGGATTTTGCTTTTCTGTGTATTTATTTAGGTTTCTGTGTTCTGTTGAGGGTCTGTGTTGTCCCGGCTACCCCTTGATTGTTTTCACCTGTCCCTTGTTTCCCCTGATTGTCTCCCTGAGTATTTAATCCTCCTATGTTCCCTGCTCCGATCCTCATCTCATGTCCACCGTCTGCCTTCAGTTTGTGGCATATGAGTTACCAGATATGAGTTACCAGATTCAGAGCTTTTGCTGCTGCCTGGATTATTGTGTTTATCATTAAATCATCATCACCACTCAACCACCTGGGTCCTCGGCTTCATCCTCACCACCTACAACTACCACTTCATGACATTATAGTGTGAAATCTGATCATTTGTTATGTAATGGGAAAAAGAAGTTATTAGAATAGTAGCTGAAATATTCACTTGTTGCTCCTGTTTATATTGCAGATTACATTGGGTCCTACAGTATAGCTCACTGGTGCAAGAAGGTTTAATCCTTTAAAATGGATATTTTATACACACTACAGATTTATTAAGAAAGGAGAAATAACTAACCAAGTTAAAACAATGTGTCACTTTTTTTATTTAAGAACATTAGCATTAGGAGGACAGCGAATTGCTCAGTTTTTAGATTTTGTATATAGGACTGAAAAAAATATATCAAAGCTCAAACCACCTCACCACTAGCAGCTCATAGCCAGCTGCCAGAAAATATTAGCTTTTTGCAATTTTCATGGGCAATTGCTTTGACATTCCTTTTACATCTGTTGTAAACAAAAAAGCACAGAAATAAAAACAAATACAAAGTTAAAACTAAATGTCCAAATGTTCCTTTTAACATACAGCTGCAGCAGAACTCCAGCAGAGCTAGTCAATACAGGAAGCTAAGCAAATAGCTTAACACTAACAGGCTATCAATCAGTCTCTCAGCATTTGGAATGATCTTTTTGGGGGGGGGTTTACGTCCTCTCAGCCATTAAGCCAGGTAATTGAATTTTTATTATTTTTATTGCTAAGGCCGTTTCTTTCATTTTGCTAATAAGGCTCCAGGATAAGTTTCCCTGGCAAATGGCCATATGTTGCCAGTGTTGATGAAATGGCCAAGCCCTTGAAAGGAAAAACACAATAACAACCAACTAATGAGGAATATGCAGAATGTATCGTCTGCCATTCAATTAACAAACTCTCAGTTCTGACTTTGACCACAGAATGCTCCAGGAACTAATTGCTCCGTGTTCCCGACCATAAATTTCCACTAAATATATAAAATTCTTTATTGCACAGAGAATGGGAGATAAAAAGACTTACTGAATCACCTTGTAAAAATCCCAAGGAGAAATTCAGATATTCAGCCTATGAAAACTGTATCTGTCACCTATAAAACACCTTTGGTTATTTTAGCACTTGAATCAGTTTTAATGCATCAACAAATTATGTTAAATGTCTGTCACTGACAGTGTTTTCAATACATTCCTTAATAGCATTGCAATAGTAACATGATTCAAGAAGTGTGAATGTAGAGGAACGTCAGACTAATGTACCTTTAGGACATAAATATTGCTTTATTTGGCACTTTAGATTCATTTTCTTAACACATAAACCTTCCAATATTCAGCCAAAGTGTGACGTCAACAGGGATTTAATAAAAGTTCGAGGTGCAACTTTGTTGCGGTTCCCTCTGCCTAGTCAACACACACAGGACAAACAGGCATATGCAAAATCAGCTCCAACGAGAATGCATATTTTACACCTTGATTCCTGTCTGATTATAAGCCAGTTGCATTTTCTGAACATTTGTAGCATGAATCTCGGCATCATCTAAATAATTTGTTCCATGGGGAGTTTGCGATAGCACAATGCAATAGAAGAGGAAAAGTGTGCTTGGAGTAGGCAATCACAATATTTGCATTTTAATGAGACACCCACAGGGAGTCTTCCAGAGGAGCCCATGTACTGTATGTGAGGGCTGCTTTGTCCCTAATTGACTTTAGAAGTTAGAAGTTATAGATTGCTGCTAACCTTTTAACAATCCATGAAACTAATTACCCAGGCAGCACTTGAGGTGGTTCTGTATCTTCTGGCTTTCTCGTGGAAAATAACCTTTTTTTTACCCCAACATGTGCTCGGTGCTTTGTACTGCAATTAGTATTTCCTTATTATCTTTAGAGATGCACTGTTCCCCTCAGTTTTTCTTCACTTAATTGAAGTCTGTGTTTTTGGATCATTTAGTGCTCAAAGAAACCTTGAATTATGGAGACTTGCCATTTGGATATATGTTAGCAGAATTAACTCTGAGGCATTGAGATGTAAACAGTGAAGATGTTTCAGACATGTGGAAAATGAGTTGATTTTAGTCTCATTTAATTGAACTCTAGTTCTTTTTCCTGGAAAATCCCCTTCATTTTGGGAGATGTGAACGCTGATGCGTCTTTAAACGGTCTTTGGTTCGTTTCAAGTAAACTTTGGTGCAGTTCAAATCCATAAGTGACCACCAGCAGACCAGAGACTGCTTCAAAAAAAGGACAACAGCGCAGGGCATTCTGGGTAAATACAAATGTGCTGGTCTAGTGCCAGCTGGAGAAATGGCTCCAAAAAGACAAGAGAAATCCTACAATCTCTAAAATCTGATCCTGTTCCAACTTTATTTACATTTGGCAAAGAAGGAGGTTGCATTCAATGTCTTCTTCAGAGGTTTCTGTGTCATTTCCTTCATTGTTTGTGGGCAATGAGGGATTCGATAAAGGATTTTCATAAACATCCTTCTCTACAGTGACTGTACTGCAGATAAGACACCTGCTGCTTGTGACTCTCACAACTCCACGGTTAGTGGGGATAAAATAGCACAATCTGGTAATGGATGCTGGGCAATATTTCTTCCTCCACTCTTCTGTTCATTTTAGAACCACAACCAATCAACCACTCTGAAATGCCAAAGGGTAGTTGCCATGTATTCAGCACATGGCTTCATGTTTGCCGGAATCAATTTCTCGGCTCTTTACGTTCCTTTAGGCCTGTGTTTGAACTGAAAAGCAAAAGCTGATTAAACTGTTGGGAAAGCCTTTTTCACGGGCTTTGACTGGTAGATTTGACCTGAAGAAAGAAAGCGGCCGCCTGTGGAGCCGTCACTTTTAAATAAGACGTATGTACAGGTTTTTTCCATGCTGCTGATTAGAGCTTGGGAAAAAGGAAAGTTTTATTTAAATCTGAAACTCCACAGATTTTCCACAGTGATAAAAAAAAAAAAAAAGTCAGCAATGTTGTTTGGTTCAGTGCATTGGGAAATCTGAATGACACATTGAGATCTCTATTAAAATTGGTGATATTTAAAGTGCTTGTTGGGCTTTTGATGTTTTTTAAATAGGATTTCCTGTACTTAACAAAATTCATTCAATAAACTGCAGGACTGCATGGTCTTGTAAAACCTCAGAGGCTGTGACAATCACATCTGTGTCAGAATATGATCACTCTGTAATGTGGTTCTTCTCAAAATAATAAAAATTTGTCATTTTTCATTTGGGAAAGATGACTGAAATGTTTCCCTGATCTTGTTAAATCCTGCTTACATTCTCCTGAGCGCTGAGACATTCCTGCACATCCTGGACAGCATCACAGTTTCATCTGTTTCCTCCTTGGTCATGATGCCTGTGCTGAGGTCCATACTGAAGTATTTACACCCAAATTAACTTCTCACATGACAACCAGTAACAGCAATGTATTTTATTGGGGCTTCATGTTTCACAACACAAAGTAGTTCTTTGTTGGATGTTTTTTTGGGGGTTTTTTTATACATATTATACTAATAAAAATCTGGAAAGTGGACAACATGTTTACCCCTTTGCCTGTGTGTGGATGGTGGTGTGTGAGGGTTTCCAATACGACTCATTGACTTTGTGCTATTGCAATCGTGCTGTAAAAGCAGTAAAAGTTCTGAAATTCACCCCACGAGAATTTAGAAAGTTTTCCTTCAGACATGAGTGCCTCCAATCACTGGAAGTTTTCGTATAACTGGTATCTTTCTGCAGGATTTTGTCATCTCTGAAGTAAGGACTGTACGCCTGTTAGCTTCAAAATGTCTGACTATTCTCATGTCCCACCAGTTTGCCGCTTCGTGACAGTGTGGAGAATTCTCTTCTCTCGTAGCATTTACAGTCACTCTACTCTTATGGACTTTTTTTCCATTTTGCTGTCTTCTTAAAATATGATAAGTAGCGATGCAGTACTTTCAAGTGTTTTGCCAAAACAAACATTTGAATGGAAATATAAAAGCCAAGCGCTGGGCATTGTGTGTAAGTGAAACCAAAGCAAACGCACTAGCCTGGCACTAAAATCTGACACCACTCATTTTTGTATACGTTTCATGAAGAAGGAAGTTGTGCTCACCGTCTCCTTCAGTGTTTCTTGACGCAGCGCCCCCAGAGGCGAGGAGGAGAACAGGTTTTTCAAAAGGTTTGGCTCATTTGAAACAGTGTGAAGCTGTGTGAAAGTGACCTGCAGCCACTGAAAATGTATCGAATGTTGCGGTTTTGGTCCCCAATTGAACCGGTTCTATCAGGCTATCCGGTATGAAAACACTGTAATGCATGGGATGGTTTTTATGACTAAAAGTAGTAAATTTGTCAAAAAACAAGGCGGCGTTTAAACTTTTCTTTTTTTTTTTTTGCCATTTCTACTTGAGTGACTTGTTCCTGGTTTTGCCGTGATGCATCACTAATCTTTATTCATCATATATTAATTCCTTGTTTGTTCTGTTAATATTCTAAGCCTTATAGCGGGGATGCTGCAGAACCTTCTTTGTAATCTTTTTATTTATTCATAGTTGATGCATCAGTGTGTGTGTCTCGGAGGAGGATGATATTTCTTTTACTCCTTCTTCTGTGTGGGTGAGGATCCCCGGGGTGAGCTAGTTTTACGCAAAGCTGTCCAACTTGAAACAGGAGTTCCTCGGGGGAAGAAGTTGAGAACATTAGGAGAACTGACATCACCAGTTCGCTTGAGAAGATCTTAGAATTTAATCTCTTATTGTCTGTAGCTTGAAAGGAAGCTCAGTTTCCAGTTTACGCTTTGTCCCAATCAGTGGTGCAAAGGAGCGGCAGCGCCTAGCAGTCGCCTTCACTTTCTGCTTGATCTCTCCTTTGCTGCAGACAGCAGCCATTGCACCCCAAACTTTGAATATCCACACTTAACCTTGGCTGAGATATTATTATAATCACGTTGCATAGCGATATAAAAATGTCAGCAACTAGGGTTGCAGCATGCCACCAATTTTCCTCCCCTCTGCATCTATTGGTGAGTGTGAGCTCAGCTCGCCTTATCAAATAAATTGGACAGTGGCTTTCTCCCCGATTGCCTCCTCAGAAAGGTTCTGGCTCACCCGAGGGTTTTCTGCTCATGGCTGGAGCTGATGGGAAAACTACTTAGAATAATTGTCTTTCAAAAGAGCACTTCCAAGCCAGTGCTGTCACCTCAGTGCTCCAGCATGTGTATTCAGAAGGTGTGTGTGACTGAGATGCAGGGGCTCACAGAGAGAAGGGGAGGGGAAAAGGTAGATGGTGCTGCTGTGATTAAGTGTTTTACATGTTTTCACCTCTGAAGACCAGATCCGATTTGTGCACCAACAGTTTTTTTTTTGTTTGTTTTTTTTTTTGTCTTGACACCTGCAGCAAAGCGTCGCTAACTGTGTCCATCCATCCATCCATTATCTGTTCACCCTTGTCCCTTATGGGGTCGGGAGTTGCTGGTGCCTATCTCCAGCTGCGTTCCAGGCGAGAGGCGGGGTCAGCCTGGACAGGTCGCCAGTCTGTCACAGTCGCTAACTGTGTTTCTAGTTTAAATGTGCAAAAAATAACTTTGTCGACATTCCGCTAAAAACACAATTTGGCAATTGCGGTGTTTCCATGAAACAAACGCAATTACAATCATACGTGAATAAGTTCGTTCACACAATAAGTCATTAAAAAAATGACGCACCATCATCCTCCAACTACTTCTTGTTGACTTCTTCATGGTTTCTCACAGTGGCAACATCTGGTTATTGATCATGTGACTCGTGTGATGCAAAAAAATATATATTTCAATTGTAGTTTTGCCTGTGAAGACACTGTTGCAGTAATCAGTGGGACTAAAGATAAACAAATAGATGAGTTTCTCTAGATCTTGCTGGGTTAGTTCTCTAATCCCAGAATGTTCTTCAGGTGATAGAAGGCCGACTTTGTAACTGTCTTCATGTGGTTCTGAAGGTTCGGGTCAGAGTTCATCACCACACCCAGATTTCAGCCTGATCTCTGGTGTCTAGCTATAATATCTGAAACTGTGTGCTGAGTGTAGATCGTTCTTTTTTAGGTCCAAAGATAATAACTTAATAACTTATTCTGTTGAGTTGGAGAAAGCTATGGCACCTCCACATATTCATTTTTTTTCTAAGCATCTGTTCAGTGTTTAGTATCTAGTACATTAAAGGACAAAACAGAAACATAACCATATCTAAGGGCATTTTAGAGGAACCAATTAACCTAAAATTAGTGTCTTTGGGCTGTGTGAAGAAAACACTTTGTCCCACAAAGTTCCACTTTGGATTTTCTTTCTGCTCTGCCTTGCAGCCACTCAATAGAAGTATTATTTATTGCATAAATATTGGGCGTGTTGCTCATTAAGAAAGAAAAATCTTAATTTGTTGCAAGCAGGAAACGGGTTTTTGTAGCTAATCTGCTTTAAAGTTGTGTTAAGTCATTTATTTTACTTTCCACCACAGCTAAAGAGAAGAAGGGAGATCACTTGAATGTCCCTTCTAGTCAGTCAGCTTAATTAGAAATGCAGATGTAAGGCTTGCCTCCTCAACTGAGTTTACCTGCCTCAGGGTTCAATTAAATATGCTTTGTTTCTCACAGATTGCCTGAGAGCTGCTGTTGAATGCCACAAGTTAGCCAGCAACTTCTAAGCTTAAACAGTTTGTTTCCGCTGTCATCAGACCACCATTCAGTTCTGCATTTGGTTCTATGAACTGATATAAACCTGGTTTTATCTTCTCATCCCGAGTCTTTCTTTTTATTTCTTATTAAGCGTTAGAAAAAGATTTTTCTCTGGAGCTGAGAATCGGTGGTGACACATGCTGCGAGTGATTCCCCGCCCTGCTCACGGTCCACATGCACAGATTGCAAAGCCGCGTGGAATTTCCAGAGGAAGACTTTGTAAAACCATCCGCCGCTTTCAAGAGGGGAACGCGCAACACCCACAGCAGGCCTTTTTTTTTTTTCTTCCTCTTCTCTTTTTCATCTGCTGAAGAGACAAACATCCCCTGTTTCAGTCCTGTAATTGAATTTTGCAGCCAGAATCCAGTCGACTCGAGCAAAAACACAACTGGGTTTTAAACTTCTAATATGTGAGATCCTGAAAGGAAGAAGATGAGCTTGTGCGCGTTGTAATTATACTCTCTAGCTCTTCTCCATAAACTCCATAATGAGAGATCTGCACCGCTCTTCAAACCACTGAGTTTTTCTGTCCTCAGGGTTTCCTGATTACATCAGTCCATAAATAAATAAAAAAACGACGAAAAAAAAAAAAAGTCTAAATAAAACCTTATTAACTCAGCGGTTCTGAATCAGACTGTGCAGTTCTAGGAAAGATGGTGAATTATTTCCTCTTTTTTTTTTTCTCCTCCAGTGAATTGTCAGATTAAGCCATATTGTGTCTTTGAGCTGCACATTGTTGCGCCCTCTTTCCATTTATTCCAGAATGGGCCGATAACGTCCCTGTTGGCTCGGCCCTGTTGCTCGACCCGGCCTCTTTGTTCACTGCTGGAGGAGTGCAGCTCTTTTATCCGCCTCTCAAAATGAGTGTGAGGGTTTTCTGCAGCGTTGGGTCGCAGTCTGCCAAATGAACATCTGTGCAGATTGCAGCTCCGCTCCTCATGGCTGACGCTGTTATGCAGCTGTCATACCGACTGTGACACCTCTTCTGTCTGAGGGTTGTAACGAGCAGGCCCTGGAGTCATTTTTGGTTCTAAGCCACATGTGTCAAACTCCAGGGCCAGGGGCCAAATCCGTCCCCATAGCTTCTTATGAAACCCTCAAGACTCCAGAAGGATGACATGAGAGACCAAAGTTAAACAGGGACAAAAGGTGTTGAAAATTTGGAATAAAATCAAATTAATAATACCAAAATGTAGTTAACAAACAGTCAAACTCTAACATGAAATAAGTCAAAAGATAAGTAACATGGATTTGGGCCCAACTGAGGTCAACTGAACAATAACTGGACTCAAACTAAATTGACCTGTAGACAAAGAGCAAAAGCTGCTTAATTATGGGTGGAGTAACCTAAACCTGCCACATGAGGGCGGTACAACATAACAAACGAACACAAAATACAAAATTAGCTAAAGCAACATAAAGCAAACTATTTTTAACGTGGCACAAACCGCAACAGGAAAACCATTTACCTGCTGTCATCGGTGGCCATGCTAACTGGCCTTAGCATTCACAACAGGCTGACAGGGAGAAGCTATAACATAGCAAAGAGGGGAAAGGCGTGTACAGAGGCGTGATTGGCAGTGCTAAGACCCGCCTTCTGGCTCTGATTGGTCTGACCAATCAGTAGTTGGTTCTTGAAGAAGGCTGAGATCATTTTTTTCCCAGATTATATCTCATGTCACAACATTGTGACTGTGTCATCAGATATGTGAAAGACATTTCAAAAGGGCAGAAGAATTTCTACGTTTTTTCAACAATAACAATATTTGTTGTTAAGCCGTTGCTAAGGGATGAGTACCTTTCATTGTAACGAAGTAAATATCTGATTTTAAGTTTTGGAAAATTTACTCAACGTAAACCTTTTGTGTCTCATCTCTTAGCATCAAATTAACAAAAATTATTATTATCGTGTGTGTTTTCTGGTCACAAATTGAAACGAAGTAAACATTTGCTTTTTATGTTTGTAAAATTTACCCACTGTAAATTTTACAAAAGTAAAATGTACAAAAACGGTACATTTTTGTACAAAATCTGATTCAGATTGTGTTCAGACTTTTTAAAAGAGCGGAAGAATTCTTACGTTTTTTCTAGGAGACGAGAGTGTTTTCTGGTCACAAATTGAAACGAAGTAAACATTTGCTTTTTACTTTTCTTAAATTTAAAAAACGCATCTGATTCATAAACAATTTGTGTTCAGATATTTTGAAAGAGCGGAAGAATTCCTAAATTTTTTTCACAATAACAGTGTTTGTCATTAAGCCGTTGCTAAGAGACCAGCGTGTTTCTGGAAACGAAGTAAACATTTGATTTTTACTTTTGTCAAATTTACATATTGTAACATTCTTGTGTCTAAGCAGATAAGTAGTATTTCAAAAGCACTTATTTTATAAACAATTCGATTGTTGAGACATTTCAAAAGGGCAGAAGAATTTCTACGTCTTTTCAACAATAACAATATTTGTTGTTAAGCCGTTGCTAAGAGATGAGTGCCTTTCATTGTAACGAAGTAAATATCTGATTTTAAGTTTTGGAAAATTTACCCACTGTAAATCTTTTGTGTCTTAGCAGATCATTCATCACAAAAGTAAAAATCTGACTCATACTTTGTGGCAGTTTGTTACCAGGAAAAACAAAAAGGTAATTTCTTAACAAATTAATAACAAGTAATCTTATTATTTATAAAATATAAGCTATTTTGAAATACTGCTATCTGCTTAGACACAATAAATTTAGAGTTGGTAAATTTTGCAGTAGTAAAAGTCAGATGTTTACTTTGTGGCACCTGGTTACCAGAAAACTCACTAATCTGTTAGCAGCAGATTAACAAAAAATATTGTTATCTTGCTTTCTGGTCACGAATTGAAACGAAGTAAACATTTGCTTTTTACTTTTGGAAAATTTTCCTCCCGTAAACCTTTTGTGTCTAGGCAGATCATTAGAATTACAAAAGAGCTTATGTTTTATAATCAGAGTGTTGAGACATTTCCAGAGAGCAGAAGAATTCCTACGTTTTTTCCACAATAACAGTATTTGTTGTTAAGCCGTTGCTAGGAGACGAGCGTGTTTTCTGGTCACGAATTGAAACGAAGTAAACATTTGCTTTTTACGTTTGTAAAATTTACCCACTGTAAATTTTACAACAGTAAAATGTACAAAAACGCATCTGATTCAAAAACAATTTCTATTCAGGCTTTTTAAAAGAGCGGAAGAATTTCTATGTTTTTTTCACAATAACAGTATTTGTTGGAAAGCTGTTGCTAAGAGATGAGCGTGTTTTCTGGTCACGAATTGAAACGACGTAAACATTTGCTTTTTACTTTTGTAAAATGTATCTACAGTAAAGTTCTTGTGTCTAACTAGATAAATAGTATCTTAAAAATGCATCTGGTTCATAAACAATTTGTGTTCAGATATTTTAAAAGAGGGGAAGAATTGCTGTTTTTTTTCACAATAACAGTGTCTGTCGTTAAGCCGTTGCTAAGAGACCAGCGTGTTTCTGGTAACGCATTGAAACGAAGTAAACATTTGATTTTTACTTTTGTCAAATTTACCTATTGTAACATTCTTGTGTCTATGCAGATACATAGTATTTCAAAAGCACTTATGTTTTATAAACAATTAGAATGTTGAGACATTTCCAGAGAGCGGAAGAATTCCGACGTTTTTTCCACAGTAAGAGTATTTGTTGTTAAGCTGTTGCTAAGAGAGTGTGCTAAGTCAGATGTTTACTTTGTGGCACTTGGTTACCAGAAAGCTCGCTCATAATCTGTTGCTCATCTCTTAGCAACAGATTAACAAAAAATAGTATTATTTGTTGTTATTATTAAAAAACATAAAATCTGATTCTCTTATTTTGACAAAGTTAATGTCTGTTTAGGAGCATCAAGTTTCATGAGTCATATTGAACTTACTTTTTTTTTTTGCTTTTCTTTCATGTCGTCTGTATCAATTGTTCCATCAATGTAGTTTTAGAGTTCTGCTCCACCATCTCTGTAGTTCTCTAAATCTCCCGTATCTTGAGTGTTCTGTTGCTATGGTAATTAATCCTCTCTGAAAACTGTCATGTGTGAGTGAGACACAGAGGGGCATTCAAAATTATATATCTGTTTTGAGCCAAACTGAAAAAAACAGTGTCAGTTAGGTGCCTTCCATAGACGTAATTGACACTGTTAGATGTATGGAAGGCATTAAAATAGTTTTGCTCTGCTATGCATTGCTATGGCAGGCCCTAATAATTTTTTCATCCAGAGATAAGTATGTATTTTATCACTATTTTGGTCAATTCTCTCTTGAAAAAGCTGTTTTGAATCTATTATAGCTCTTCCTAGTGTGACCATCACACAGCAATGACCTTCTTTGCTGCCTTTTCACCTCATCATTGTGTTTACACCTCAGATAACCACCCTGCTAAAACCAGGTTGATATATTTTTTTTATCTTTATTCTTAAAATAAAAGACTTTTAGTTTATCCTGAGAGGTAAAACCCTGCAAATTAAAGAGGACGTACTTTCCTTCTACACATGACGGTATTTGTAAGGGTGTCAGAGAGTTGTGAGGTGCAAGACACGTTCATCAGAGAAGTTCACCATGTCAAATTGCAGAGCTTTACCACACTAAAAAAACCTCCTACTTCTCGGCGTTGAGTTCCTGAGCCTTCTGTCATTCGTGCAAAGCGCTCATTACACGCTGGATCTTTTCACCGCGTCACCCATCACACCTGTCAAAAATGTCACAGCCCTGCGGCAATTACCTTGACGTCTGCATCTTCATCCTGTTCTATTGATCGTCTTTTTGTGTTTACACATTTACTTCATAACTGGAGTGGAGTCACAGAAAGTGCTTGCACTCTGCTGCAATTGTCTTGTTTTGCAGTTAAACAGAAAAAATTTTTCTGTGGATCTGTAGCTGCATTTTCATTATTCCAAAACCAAAACAGATGGTTTTGGTTTTGAGAATACGGGAAATGGGCTGGGGGGCTTTGAGGTGGTGGGGGAAGAGGGATGAGAAGGTGAGGCCGAACGAACAAGCGTAAGATGGGGTAAAGGGGAGGAAATAGGCCATGGGACAGACGGGTATAAGTCCATGGAGGAAAGACGATTGGTAGACCAGGGGACGAACGTTATTTTCACTCAGAAACTCATCTACCAGCTATGTACCACCACGATGGTACATCGCCACCAATTTGTTCAGACCGGGATGATATTAAATTTATTGTGCTGTTCGTCCTTAAAGCTACACTAACACTGTAACCATCAACTACTCACCGCCATGTTCAGTCTATCCTGTATAAATCCTCCTCCAGCCTCTTCCCGCCGTTCGCTGTCAACCAGCAGCTCCCACAAGAGAAAAGCTGCCGTACTCCAGGCATTGCGCCAGTCATTTTAAGGTGCTTATTGGTCCCCCCAAAAATGATCAAAACCTGGGCATTTAATCAATCAATAAAATCCCCTCGGCCAAACTTGAAAACTGGACATTTTGCTGCTAACACTTAGCTTTTGTCAACAACTCAGAGGTAGAAGTGAGAGCGCAGTGCAGCAAATAATATCTCTGCCGGAACAAGATGCGCTAAATCATAAAACATAAATTAATGAAGCTTCGAGGCAGATACATTTTAATAATCGAGGTCCTGAATCATTCAAGGAATTGTTTCAGCCCTAGTTGGCGCTCATGGCTAACACTATGGCAATCAGCCATCAGACGACATGTCAATATCTTGTTCAGGTGTTGGACTGACGACCCCCTTAATCTTTAGAGTAGCTACATATGTGGCATTTTGGAGAGGCTGAAGTTAGACATTTTGAAGAGCTTTGGATTCATCACGTTTGAATGTCACAACTTTTTATTAACTCTGATTCTGTCAGAGGTCTGGTGGAGCCAGGTGCACATTGTCTGAAAGAAAAAAAAAAAAAAACACATCATCCTCCTACTACTTCCTGACATCATTTTTGTTGTTTCTGACAGTAGTAACCTCCTGCTGTTGATCACGTGACTCGTGTTTCCAGTGCAGTTTTGTGAACTGCTGAAAAACCTCATTGTTAAAAAACTTTTTCTTTTGTCATTTTTCTATTAAGCACATTTATTCTAGTAAGTTCAATTTGTGCATTTCTATGGTTCATGGAATCGCAGCTTCTCTTGTCTTTAGCTGGCTGAACAGGTGGTGTATTCGTCTGTAGGAAACTGCCTGGTCAGGGGCAAATGGAAGCCGTTTGTTTGAGATGCATGGTTGATTAAATAGGTCCATAAAGTTTCCCAAACAAGCAACAAACTGTTTCTGCTTTTAAAGTTGCTCCTGCAGATGTGAAAAAACACAACCCAGGCTGAAAGTTTGTGCATTAGAGGAATCTGATGTCATTGCAGACATAAAAGCTCCTCAAATACAAGGCCAAGGACAAAAAGAAATCTTCACTTATTTTAAATAATGCATGCGTACATGGAATGGAACTGGTTGCATCTGCAATAACACAAAGTGGCAAAAACAGTTTGTAAAGTGGCCCCTCATTGAAGCCACAGAAAGGCTTTGCTGGCCAAATTTAGCTTGTTGTGTGGAAGGGGGGTCTCGTTTCTGCTGTAATGTAAAAGCGAGTGCAGCTAATGCCTCTGAGACATCCGAGTGCTGACATTTCAGTTGTTTATTTACGTTTCTGCTTTCATCTGCGCATCACTTAAGGGACGGCGGTGACGCCCGACTCCATCCATCAGTGTTTCTTTCACCGGTGGCGGCACGACAAGCGTTTGGTGAACCGTTGTCACAGCCATCCGCGATCAAACGTGTGTTTACGCTGCGTCCCGGTCGGGAGAGTAACAAGCCACTTGTGAACACCAGATACCACAGCTCAATCTGTCTGGGCTGACAGATTGGAAGGAGCTCCTGGTCCATTTGATGATCAAAACCGCCCATAAAACCCACACTGCAGTTGATTTTGGTGGGTCTGCAAACACATATGATGGTTGCATCACAAAGCATATACCCAACACGGTGACAAGTCTTTGTTTAATCTAAAAGCATTACAATCATTTTACCCTGTCAGACATATTCCCTCACTTGCTCACTGCTATCAGTACAAATGATGATGCAATCCTTTAACAGAGCCCCATAGTGGCACTCTGACTTTTCATTAGTTGCCACTGAAAATTAGATTCAGCTGAGCAGCAGTGGAGCCAATCTGTGGAGACTCCATTGGGAAAGCAGTTCAAGTGAAAACAAACGCTAAACTTTCAGATTGCAAATGTTTAAATACAACTTCTGCTGTAGTTTAATGCAGAAAATGTGCATTTATCTGTGGCGCAATACTTCTGGAATCTGGGTGGCTCCTTAAGTGATTTCTGACTAGAAATGCATTCAGAAATTGCCTGATTCAGTCGTATCTAGTGACCAGAAGTTCTGGAAACTGAAAATTCCTTCCAATATCAGTCGGGAAACGGATTGGAATGCACATAACTCACTTTAAATCTGTCTGACTGCATATTGCTGTGAATAAAAGGGATGTGTTTTTTTATTTATTTATTTTTTTAAATTTTATCAATATGATGTTTATCTGCCGATTATGGCAGGTTAGGTCGCTTCTCTGCCATTAGCCCATTTGCAGTCAACCGGCAATATTGAGGTTGAACAACAGTAAGGTATGCCGAGACAAATTTATTTGTATTGCAAATTTTATGTGCAAGATAATTAAAAGTGCTTCACAGTTTAAAAGAGTTTAAAAACAGAGGTTAAAAACATTCCTCACACGGTAAAACAAGTGAAATGCAAGAAAAATATTATTGACTTATTAAACTAGCGAAAAAAACTGTAGCTGAAGTATTTTCAGCTTTCCACAACTAAGAAGAACCATTTCCAGCCCGGATCTAAACATTCTGAGAGTCGAGGTCCGTCTAACTAATTCATGAAGATGCTATGTGCTCTGTGGGGGAGGGTGTGAGCGGTGCCTACATGAGCTTGATTAACAGCGTTAAGACATTCATTCTGGCTTTGATTGGTTTTTTGTGACTGGGTGCGATGCATTTCTGCAGAAATTCTGCTTCTGTATGAATCGTCCTTCCCGCTACAGAATAAAACTAAAACATCCATTGAAGTTCAGCTGTTTAATGTTGCTTTCCATTGGCAAAAATACACATTTTACCAGTGGGGAAACATTATTTAATATGCCGAGAGTAACTCTGACCTTCAGCTGGTCAAAAAAAAAAAAAAAAAAAAACATCTCTCAAATCCCTCTCTCGTTTGTGTCACACCTGGTACGTTCCCTTAGGAATTTCTTTGCAAAACGAATCCCAACGGGCAAAGACGTCTTTGGCAGTTCCGGCGTTCTGGGAAGGAAATTAATAAAACATCTTGAAAGTTTAACGTGTGCAACTGCCACCTCACAGCAGGAAGCTTTAGATTAAATCTTCACTGTGATCCGTCTTTCCCTGTTGTTCTGGGGGCCTTGCAGCTTTCTAGCTGCACTGCAAAAACTCAAAATCTGACAAAGTATTTTGGTCTAGTTTCTAGTGCAAATATTGTAGTACATTTGAAATAAGCAAAAGTACCTTTCAAATAATTTTTCTGCAAAATATAGAAGCTTGGTTTAAGTGAATTGTTCCCTAGTATTTATGAAAAAGAACTAACTCCACTGGCAGATTATTTAACTTAAAACAAGACATTTTCCCTTATTTTAAGTGAAATAATCTGGAGCTAGTGTTTCTTCATCAATATCAAGGAATTTTTGCTTTAAAACAGGATTCTATGTCTTACTGAAAAGATTCTTGTTAGTTTTTGTCTTATTTAGGTATACTGAGATATTACTGAAATATACTTTGTTTTTGCAGTGTGCAAATGCTACTATTTCCATTTGTTTGTTTTCACCGGAAGAATCCTGCTGCTTGGTGAGTGCCAGGCCAGACGGACAGCAGCCTTTGAATAGGCCATATATTCATTTAAGCGGCTTGATATTTTAACTTGTTTTGGGATCTCTAAGGAAATTTTTACTATGTTCCTGCCTTGTCTATAAAATATCATGGCCAAATGAAAAGCAGAGCAGCAGATACTTTAATTAGCCACTTACAGTACACTTCGTGCTTAAGTCGTTAAATTCTCTGAAACGTCCACCGTTGCTAATAAAGCACAAAAGATTCGATCCAGAATTTTATATTCAGTGCTGGGGTGTTTCAGCTAAGATTTATAATTTAGTAGAGACACGGCTATATCATAACTCTGTCCTGTGGGTTAGGGAGCCTGAGCTTTGCTCCAAGAGTGCAGAGGGAGCATCTATGTAGTTCAAAGTCACAGTGAGGAAATGTTTGATAGCAGCTGGTGGTGAATCCAGAGGAAAAAGAAGTCCTTCCCCGGCGTATATCTCACACATAGAGGCTGGTTGTGAAGCCTTGTGATGAAACAGAAAGATAATACCCATATTTAGGCATGTAGCACTGAACTATACTGGAAGTTCTGCTTTCATGGCCCTTATGACCGACTGAAGACTTTAACAAGCTGCAAAATCAGCTGTTACTTGGCTTATTTAAAACAGCATGCAGTATGCTTACAAGTGCTTGATTTTACATTCAAGGTCTCATTGGGCAAAGTTTTGTGCTTGCAAAAAAATTTTCATCTACGCACGGGCCTACTTTAGTGGATTATTAAATCGCTGACTGCTTTAATTGATACACCATGCCTGCAGAGACACACTTATTAGTTCTGACATGAATTCATTAATTTAACAATGGTCCATGTTAACATGATGGGATTCTACCCTGTAATGGCTTGAGATGTGGAGACTGTTGGCTATTGGAGCGCAGTGGACCCTGCGCGTTCTCAGGAGTTAGAATATCCCTGAATAGTTGAGACACCCTCGAGAAAAAACCTTGTAACAGCCTATTTTAATAGTAAAAACATCAAATATATCTTATGCATTATTACTTACAGTAGAAGCAATCTTGGCGCTAACACAGAAGCTAACATCCACGGTCTTCTGTATTTTTGCTCTTGCTGGATCAACAAATCAACACCAACAAAAATTAATAGTGCGCCTGGATTGGCTGCTTTTCAAACAGCTGTCAGTAGTGTGCCAAGGAGCATTGTGTCAAGGTATTTCTGCTTCTCATGCTGCAATTTCTAAAAATATTTCAGAAAAACTGAAAAACACCCAGGCTTGCCTAAAACTACCAATTGTTGCTTCATCCTGCTAATGTTAGCTTATTTGAAGTACTGGTACTTAAACCATATTTGAAGCAGTCAAGCCTAAGCTGCACAATAAATGTTCACATATTGGTTACAGCGGTGCACTAATGCTAACTCAAACTGTGTTAGCAGTCTCTTATGCCAGCATTGTAGTGCTTATGTTCAGTTAGCAGTTAACGGATAGTGGAGGCTACACATTTCATGTCAGAGTGTGGATATTTTCTCTTATGCATCCTGAAGTATTTCTATAGTGCCAATTCACAACAAATGTCAGTGGGTCTGTTTTCTTCCTGTAGTATTGAGGTCATGTGACTCTGCAGACCTCTAATAAGTGAGGATCTATGGAAACTGAATTATTGGAAACAAGAAGTTTGAAGTCTTCTCGGTCTTTGCCTTGATAAGATTGTTGTAATGGCTTAGTTGATGAATAGCAGAGATGTGAAGGCGGAGCTTGCCTCATGCTTGGGTTATTGGATGCTGAGAATTTGACTTTGAAAAATGTGAGCTATTGATATTCTGCTATGAAAAGATAAAAAACTTACTCATGAGCACATATTGTTTCTGTAGCTGCAGCTCGCAGACATTATTTCCCTATCAGACTGCTCCGTGGTTGAGAGACCATAATACAATGAATAAGGACATTATAATTTATATGCAGACAAAACCAAATCTGCTGCTTGAAAACAGGACACACAGAGACCCAAAGGAGCACCAACCCTCTGCTGGATATGTGTCCTTTGTCTTGAAATTTTGTGTTTTACATTTGAACTGAAAGCCTGAGCGGTCTGAATAAAGAACTATTATCTGAGTTGGTTTTTATCAACTATTCATTCTTGTATATTATATCTTTATGATATTATCCTTCAGTTAATTAGTTTTTATCTAACCTTTAGCATTTTATATTAAAATTGGTATTGTTTTTTTTTTTTTTTCCACAGAGGCTCCAATCTTGTTAGCAATCTTGTACAAAGTGCAGCCCGGGGGCCATCTGTGGCCCTTGGACTGAGCTTTTTGTGGCCCCCAGCTGCAGTTTCAAAACGATACGAATTTTGGTCCATGCAATAACTCAATTAAATTCAGTGGAGTTTATTTCTATAGCGCTAATTCGCAGCAAATGTCTTCTCAATGCACTTTACCAGGAAAAAAAAACCCTTTTTACTTTTAAATCAGGGTGAAATTATTATTGACATCATTTTCACATAATGGATAAAATTGGAGTACAAATCAAAGTATTTTTCTTTTGATATCCAAACTTTTTATAAATAGAGCCACGTTTCTACAGTAACACATTGTACTTATGGTTACTGAAAAGCCGACTTAAATGAACCCAAATTAGTTTTTATGTTATTCACTAAATTTGTCTAAATATAGCAAGCATTTTAAAAGAAAGTGAGAATATATAATCGAAAATAAATTGATTAAATTGAGCTCGAGAGAATTTGAAAACTAGACGCCTCTCTATAAAAGTTGGTCGGTTTTATGTTTTGGATCTATGATGAATTACATTCCTTTCCTACAACAAACTAACAAAAAGTATTGGACTACAAAAATGTGGTCCAGAAAGTTTGGACACAATTGATTTACAGAAATCTGGAAATAGTGACTTTTGTTGCTTCTTAATTACAGCTCCAAAAACACAGCACCGCTTATTTAACTGAAAAACACACAGATGTGTTTTGAACTTTGGCCTTTTGTTCCGTAACTTTTTTTGCTCCTTTAATCACCAAGAGCATTTAGCTCACTGAGTGAACACTATGAATTCTCCAGCTCCTATTTTTTAAAATAATAAATGAACAAGTAAAGCTTATTCCTGGCAGACTCACTCATCTCGTTTGGCTTTCCAACTGCACGTCTCTTTTATTTTGCCGAAAAAACCTCAGAGCTGTTCACCCATGAAGAAAAACAGCACAGATATCAAAGTGTTTGAGATGATTGATAAAATTGCTGCTTGTGTTCCAAGGTGGAAGACATATTTGTCGCTGAAGAGTTGTCATCTGCGGTGAGTTACGGGTTTTTCTGGGCCAAGGAAACTGTGGACGCTTTTAGGAAGGACAAGTTTGATGTCGAGACTTAAATCAGCAAATGGTAGCAAAGAGATTAACGAAAAAAAACTGAATTTAATGCTATCATTTTGCTTGTTTTTCTAATACTGGGATTCATTGAAAGGAGGTTAGAAATGGAGAGACTAAATCTCACTGATTAATCAATATGTGTTCACCTTTTTGGAAAGCACAACCTAAACACAAAAATGTAATCCAAAATGAGATTATGCAGCCGACTTAAAAGTGTAACTAACTCCTAAATCAATGGTTTCTTTTTCTGATAGACAGTCTAAATTTGTACTTAAAGGTGCCATCTTTTTGTTTCCAGGCAAATGTTGACATTTTTTTTGTAAATGTGTCTACTTCTGAAATATTTGGTCAAAATCGGTCTCTCTCTTTGGGTTGAATGCTGGGTGCCACAGCTGAATTTTCCTGTTGGTCACAATGGCACAGCTTGACTGATATCTGTGTCTCACAGCACTGCGTTCAGATATAAAACCATCTCACACAGACACACCATGACGAATCAGGAGTTGGACTGCAGGGCATTGATTGATCTCGTTTCTTAGATCAATCAAGTCCTGCAGGTAGTTTGCTGCAGGACGATGCGATAAAGTCTCCAATAACATTGTTAAGTTGCTGGATTTGTCGATGGTTGCTTTTTTGGAAAAAAGACAAAAAAAAGTTACTTGAGATGTTTGAATTAGGGGTCGGCATTCATTGCTTATTGTTCATCATTTACCACGAGTCAAGAATTTTCATTTATCATTGTCACACTAAATTCTAATTAATAATATTTAAAACCCAACAAAACAGGCAATGAAAATTAGCCCATGTGATGGGGAGGTCTCTGCTCGGTCTTCCTGTTTCTTGTGTGAACATGAATCACTGTTGGTTACCTTATCCAAAAAACCTGTAAAATATGAGAGAAATTTGTTTCCAAACGACTGAATGGAGATTTTCTTTCTAAATTGCAGCCATGATCAAACGTACACCTTTCCTAGCCTTCAGCCAGTGAGCTCACTGATTGTCACTTTGGTCTGAAGTTCTGTGTCTCTAATGGCCCTGCAAAAATGAACTTGCCACTTAACAGATTATTAAACATGCGTACTATTTTTACAGAGTCGGAACGATCTAAAGTGAACTTTTCTTTTTTTTTTTCCACAAAAAAAAATGTCCAGTGTTCAACTTGTGTCCCACTTGAGTCATTATTTCTAAACGCCTTTGATGGGTGCTCTTTTAAAGGGTCTTTAAGAAATAATTAGAGACTTGAACGCTGTGATTTGATTTAATACTGGTTTGCATATTTTATTTATTAAAAGCTGCCAGTTAGATTAAATTGCGGGGTGGAAAGGCAGTTGCCAGGATTTCCTGCAGCAAGTGTCAGAAATGGATTTCCATGGAAGGCAACAGACTTCGAAATGACGGGAAAATGGGGGAACGCTTAGCAACGGAAAAGCATGTTTATCCTGATGAGGAGGAACGTCTTTTGTGTTAAAATGTTTTTTCCAAAAGGAAAACGTCCACCAATACATTCTATCCTCCACCTAAAGTCATGAGGAATGAATCCTAACCAGAAGAATAAGAATCTAAAAGATGAGAAGGGCAGACCCAGAACTTTGAGGAGGAATGGTTGTTTTATTTTAGGAACAGATGCAAGGATGGAAGGGAGGGATGGGAATGGTCTCATGAAAGAATGGATGGATGGAGAGACAGAAGGATGGGTGGTTGAATGAATAAAAAGAATAAAGGGTGGCTGGTTGGACAGAGGGACAGATGGAAAGATTAACAGTAGGACGGAGAGAGGGAAGGAGGAATGGATGAAAGAATGAAGGGTGATGGATAGATGGATAAAAGGAAGTGTGAATGGATAAAAGGTTGGATCAATGGAGGGATAGCTGGATGGATGGATTGATAAATGGAAAGACGGATTAATGGATGAATAGATTAAAGAAAATCCTCCAGGACACATCATGTGTGTTGACATTTTTCAAAACTTTTCTTGGCTAACAGAAAACTAAATAGCAGCAGCAGCAGCAGCTTCAATCAGGGATCAAGGTGTGTTGTGGTCAACAGAACAAAACAGAAAATCTGCTAACTCCAGGGGGATTCACGAGGCTGCTCAGAAATCCGGCCTGGAATGTCTGGTCCAGAAGTTCTGCTGCTTAGCAGTCCGCCAGCGGCCTCGGGCCTAATGGCTGTTGCCATGGCAGAAGGCGTCTGCCTGGAATGAGTAAGTAACAGCTGAAGTGGCTCACGCCGCCTTTCCGCCCGGCAGGATCCGCCGAGCTTCTGAAAATCTGGGCGTGTGTTTTCGCCGCCCGCCGCTGCTCGGCTCGTACATTAGTCATGCTCTTTCATTAATCAGCATTAACGCGGTCCCGCGGGGAGCCCGGTCCACGCGGCGGCCCCACGGGGAGCTGCTCTATCCCCTCTCATTTGTGGTTCAGAAGTGAAGCGCAGTCTGTGAAAAGGGCCGTCTGATTAAAAGCTTTGCTTCTCCGCAGCCGCTCTCAAAAGATGATGATGAATATGTAGTGGCTTTTATAAGCTGCTGATGAAAGCAGGTAATGAATACAAATACAACTATTATTCATTGGGGTAGCACCCGAACCCAGGAGCAGTGTTGGGAAATAGTTATGCCTTACAACAATGTGTAATTATCATCTTTTATTATCTGTATTTTTTTTACTAGCTGCACTTATCAGGCAGCAAATGGGTGACCTCATTTAGTGATCATCTGAGGGTGTTTCGTTTCTCCTTTTCAACCCACATCAAAGGCAACAGGCTTGATCAAGATGCTCTGTAAATGTTACATATTTCTCTTTTATCTCTGCATATCAGATAATTACTGCATTTTCTCTGATGTGGAGGATTTGATGAAAGAACAAAACAAGGGGTGAAATGAGGCTTTGAAAGTATGATTTCTGCTTCACATGACCCTTTAAAGAGAAGAAACAAACACTTTCTTAAAATTAACTGTGGATTTTGTTAATTTTGCAGTTGGTATGACATGAATAACCAGATGTGAGGTGATTTATGGAGGGGATCTTATGCAGAAGTAAAGAATATTATGTGTCTGAAAGCTTTTAAAAAAGGCTTAAAAAGAATTTAAGCCATGTTTGTTTTGGGGCTGTGTTGAGAGATTACGAGCAGCAAATATCTTAACTGGAACTCAAAGAATTCAAACTAACATTTAGTTAACATATTTAAACTTAAAAATATTGAGTAGATATACTTCTAAATATACTTTGTGAACTGCATAACTACATCAAAAATATCATTAAAACAATTGCAGCTACGTTAACAAACAAAATTAACTGAAAAGAACATAAATTACAAATGTTACTGAAATTCTTGATTGCTGTTACTGATGTAAAGAAGGTTGATCAATATAAAAAGTTGTTTCTCTCTCAAAGCATCTTCATTTCCATACAAGATCACTTATAACTTATTTTTATAGAGAAATCCTAAAAACTGAGCTTCATCCATGCAGCTGGGCTCAGAATTATTCAAAGCCCTGTCAGAAATGTTAATTATACAAACATGTTTCTTCTAACAGGTGATTAAATTGAAGTTTTGGAGATTCCTAGCCAAAGCCCAGACTTCAATGAGATAGTGAATACGTGGAGGAAGATAAATATTTTACACCCTTATACGTGTTGAGCACCAGAAATAAATACAGAATCACAGCACAGTCAAAATACCAGTGGAAACGTGTAAAAAGATGGTCATAAATTATGGTTGGTCTTTGGTAAAAGACCACAAGCTCCTTCTTTAGCTGGTGCTGAAGTTGTGTGCTTTTGTTGTTGTTGTATTTGCCCAAGATGCCCTGCACTGCGTGTGTATGAACAGACTATAGATACTTAGACAGAGAAGTGGGGTGAGATAGTTTCTGTCGCAATGAAATCAACCGCGACCAAATCCTTACAGAGTGCTGGTAGGTCCTGGAGTTCAGTCCATCAGTTTGTATGCAGTGCAAGTCAGCAGCCCTGCTGCTATAACAGCCTGGCCAAGAGAAACAGAAGCCAGTGATACAAGAAAATCTCAACTTCTGCATCCTGAGATTACATGCTAGTCAGAGGACGAAACAGCAAAGGTGCTGGAATATATTAGGAAGATGGCAACAAGTCATCTTAAGGCTAGAACCAGGAGGAATTATAATGGAAGCACAATACATGCGTGACAGTTTCCACTGACAGATGTGGCTGGTATGAAGAAGTCTTACCAATGAATACAGAAAGCTAAGCTAAAAGACGTTAAGATTAGCAATAATCATGGCAGTGCGAAAAGAACAAGAGAAGTCCTCATCTTAACATACAAACACGTTGCAATGTGACATCACACACACAAGATCCGGCTCTCAAGCTCCCTGTTGGAGGGCAAAAAACTGCTGACGATGACAACCATTGGTTTATGTTGTCAGGTTGACAGCATGAGGCGCTAAATCTTAAATGTACGCAGTGTCTAAAAGAAAGAAAAAAAGTGGTAGTACTTTTCTACCACTTTTCAACAGTATGATCGAGACAACAAGGACTGGAAAATGTTTTAATTAAAAACAATAGCGAGGGAGAGGGAAGTAGGTCAAGTATCCTAGCTTGACTATGACTATCTTAACATTTAGGTGTGCTGCAGAATTCAGTGTCTTGGTTCAGTTAAAAAAAAAAAAAGAGAGAGAGAGAGGCGACCCACAAACCAACACTGACAGATCATCAGTAGAGCAGATGTTTAAATTAGCTAATCAACCACTGCTGTGTTCAGACGACTTATTAATAATCGCAAAAAAATATTTTTGTGATTATTAATAATCGCAAAAATATTTGCGAAAATATCAGTATCAAGCCTGAAAACATGATACTTTAACAAACTGATACATTTGTGGATGGAACACATCTACTCCTTTTAATACAAATATTTACAAACATAGCATTCCTTCTCCACCTTTCAGTTCCCTTTCAGAGTAGACTGATGTAACATGTACATTTTTGGGGCGTCCATTTGAATTTCTGAAGGTTTTGCAGGTTAATGTTGTTACATAAAGCTTGTTTGTAAGTATGCATTCTGGGATTTTATGTTGTGTTGCCCTCCAACAGGGCAGTGTCTGGAGAGGACTCTCTCCAGACACTGCAAACTACTGAATGTGCAGCATATGTTGGTTCTTATGTAAATTGGTGTGTGCATCCATGCATGCATGTCTCTGCTTGTATTTAGATTGGTAAGTATAATTATAGGTGGCGTGGAGATGCTGTTATTTTTCTGCACTTATTATCCTTAAAGCAGGGCTGGGCTTGTACAAAAATACAGTTGTTTTTTTATGTATATATGTTTCACATAAATCATATATCTCCCCTTTACATAATTTCTTTTAGCTGTACAGTGAAGCAAATTTGGTTTTAATTAAATAAAACAAGCGTCCCTTGTGCCAGTAAAATATTCAGTGTTCAATCTGTTCCATTCACGTTTTGGTCGATTTTAGTGTAAATTCCGGAAGTTTCGAGCATTCTCACTTCTGTAGGATGTTTGAGCTAAAATATCAAACATGTCCTCTCTTTGACCTTGACTTCCCTCTCCAGGAGATTCTCCCCATGGAGCTGAAGGTTAGAAAAGCAAGATTTCCCAAGAACAGAATATCATATTTTAGCGTCAGAAACCCAATCGATTGAAATTGGAAAGGAAAAAAATTGCAATGCAGGTGCAATGATACACAAGTCCACCCGGCATATGAATAGAGCCTTCATAAGTTGCTAGTTAATAATGTAGAAATGCCCAGTGGCTTCTGTTTGAGGGGTTGTGGACGCGTTGGCGAACAGCCTGACATGCACTGGTCCCAGCCCACTGGCCTCATGCATCACCGTTCTGCCGTCTCCATTCATCTCTGCTGCTGATTCATCTGTGGAATTGCTTTTGCTGTGATGCAACACAAGGTGGAGGTCCACTGCACGCACAGGGGGCGCTCACCCTCCACCCGCCACATAAATCATACCCTGTAATAAAACTGACCGGTGCCGTTCTTTTTCCTCCAATGCCGTTTCCTCACAGGGTCAAGGCGAAGAAAGGGGTGAACCTGCTGCAGACCAAGTCCAAGAGCACTCAGTGGAAGGTAGACTGGGAGGTGCAGTCCGGCGCCAAGCATTCCATCACCACCATCAATGTGAGCAAGAACAAGGCAGTGAAGCAGGGGTAAGTCAAAGTGTCTGCAGCCTCCCGAGCTCCTCTCACACAAATACACTCATATTTCTCCTGATAAGAGACTCAAGGTCAACAAATATGTCATAAACCATTGATTATTGTGAAGTTGGAAAAGTTTCCACCATTTATTTTAGCAGTAAAATACCTCTTTAGAACAAGGCACTGGCTGACAAAGTGCAGACAGTATTTTATAGGTCAAAGCTAAAAACTAGGACTGTCAACTTTAATACGCTTGCATGCAATTAATCTAAAAAAATTTTATGCCATTAATATGACACAGCGCAGATTAATTGAACTACTATCTTGACCTAATGGCCTTTCTCCATTGGAGGGTTACCGAGGTCAAGCAGCACGTTACGATTCGACACACCAGGAATGACAAACGACAGCAAAGGATGAAGGTCTTCCGTGACGGCAACATAAGCTCAACATTTTTCATCTTTCTTGTATTGCGTCACTAGTCTGCGTGTAAACATTTACATGGACGAGCTTGACATTTCACATGCACAAATTACACCGGCCACTCGGCTGGATGAGGACAAGCCACCGTCAAAATTATGAGCACAGATTTTGGTCAAAATATTATAAATAACACATATTCAATAAAATAGATTAATATTGAAACCTTTGATTTATTGTAGTGACTTGATTCAGTAAGTGAAACATATCTAATCACATTTATTATCCTACAGCTCATGAAAACACAACATTTAAGATCAGAATATTAAATCACATCAGTTAAACTGGCCGATCAGAATTGAGGTTTTGTTCCATTTACTGCCATTAAAATACTAAATACTACCCAAAACACTTTCTTGGATACATGTTTTTATTTTTACATTTTATCTGATTCAGAACAGCTCTATGTGAAACATTTCTTCAAATATTAGTGCTTTTATTGTGGGTGTTGAATTCAGGTAAATAATCCCTTCTAAAAACACACACAGAGAGAACATCCATCACGTTTTACTCCCGGGGCTTTACAAGAGTAAAGGTTGGCTCCACCTCTGAGCTCCAGCCACTGAGGGGAAGCAACTAAAAATTTGCAACCATCTATCAAACTTTGCAGTGCGTTCGGTTCATTAAGAACCAAAGCAATGGGAGTTTGACTGAAGATATTAGCAACGGCTGCTCCACATACCGGCATCCCCGCGGACGCCCTTCTGGCCGGAAGAGGAGTCGCCGGAAGAAACAGCAAATGGCCCACCATTTCTCTCTTGTTTACACCTTTCCTGCTGTATTTGGTGACCCGTGTCTTGTAATCTTTGCCGCCCTGTCAGCATGTGGGAAATGCCCAGCAGGGGTCAAGCGTGGATGGAGGAACCGTGTGTCAGGCTGCATTTAGTCAAAAACTAAACCAGGTCTGTGTGAACCTGAAAGGTAAACGACGATTGTTCGCTAAAATTCATGAAAGAAATTAGGTTTTAATGTTTTATTCTGATCAAGCTGACTGGAAATTGCTTTAAAGAAGTTAAAATGACCAATTCCTTTTGATATTTCCATGCAAAAATGTGTTAACAGTCTTTGCTGAAAAATATGGATGGACTTTCTGGCGAAATAGTGCAGGAGAATTCAGAAATAATTTCTATTATCTTTCTTGTGTAGTCTCGGTACATTCACACCCATTGCAGCAAAAAGCATTCATGTATTTTAGAATAGAAATATATTATGTAAAAATATAATATAGAAAATAAAAGGATGCATTTTCAGTGTAAAGAAATAAAAACAGAAAAACTAAAAAACTGTGCAGAGAAAATTTACAGCATAGGAAAACAATACTGTACACTTATTCATAAATACAGTAGAAATATCCTTTTATAAATTTACAAAGGGGAAATTCAGGTGTAATGGCAGCATCAAATATACAGGTTCACACCAAAAGTGCTGAAGAATATACAAAAGATTAACAATAAAAGTAACAATGACATGATTATAACACAGAGCTACTGAATAGAATATAAATAGTTTTCATAAAAGAAAAGTAGCACACAGTTCAAAGGAGTTGACAAAATAAGAACCCAGAGGAATGGAAATGTATGAAATGAATTCTTGTATGGAAGGCTTTATCAAGAATTGGAAGGAATTTAATAATCTTTTTACATTTAGTGTTTGTCTCTGAAGCTGCAGCTTCAGGCTTCAAAATTAAGTAAATGTAATAATGATTTATTTTTATTTTCTCACACCTGACCTGTGATTTTGATCTAAATTATTTGTATTACATTTTACCTCATCATAGTCCCCATATATTCTGAAGTTGCACAATGTTGAATGTTTTTTTTTTGTCATGCTATAATGCTTGTTAAAAGAAATTCAAATCTAAGTTAATTAGTTAATTAATGTCGATAGGAAGCGAGCGCTTGAAGCTGAAGTCAGATTCCTTGTTTGTGAAAACAATCTTTGCTAATAAAACGGATTCTGATTGGTTTGGGTCTCATGTTGCTTAAATGTAGACACTAACAGTCCATCTCAGCTGATAGATACACATTCATCTAATTTAAGGTTAAATAAACCTATGGCAGCATTAATGCAGCTTTACTGTCACTCCTAAGTGAAGTGAAAGTTTTAGTTCTACCTTCTACTTATTCTTTCATCATCCTCTCCGTCTTTATTCTTCACTTATTTTCCCATAATTCCTCCTCTTTTTTTTTAAATGAAACTTTAGTTAAGTGCTGGAACTATCCAGCGTGCTTTGTCTTTTCCTGTAACCGTTCACCTGGAACAATCTAATTGTGTAATAGCAGCTGCTTGGTAACACCGCATGAACAAATGCATTATTGATCGCTGTCAGTGGGCTTGGGATAAATAATGCTCTTCCAAAACAGCCTGGTAATATCGCCATTGCACCCGGCGCAAAGAAAAAGTCGATCATTTAATAAGATTCTGGGATTTTTTTTTATTTATTTATTTTGCTTTAAGAACTCAGTGGGATAAAAGATAAAAAGTCATTTTGTAAAATGCTGGTACTGACTGCCAATCACTGAGGAAAATCTGAAACGGAGAAAATGTCTCTTTTAAAAGAGCATATTTTGCTCATTTGGACGTCTGTAATGTTCTTTTTAAGGATTTAAAACATGACTGAAAATGGTCTTATTTAGTTTCTTTAATTAACAAAGATGAGTGCATTTCAACAAACATTCAAACAAACATCTAGTGCTCGATTAAAGTCATTTTTCTTTTTTTTCTTAAGATTTTATTTTTGGAAAATGGCGATTTCCTTTTCTTTTTTTTCCTGAAGAGTTTTTGCGGCGCTAGTGGCTCGTATTTTTGATGGTAGGCAGACAGAGAGGGGGCGAGGAGGTGGGGCTGGGGGGAGGACATGCGGCAAGGGTCGCTGGGACCGGGGCCTCCAAGCATGGGAGCACCACAGCACGCCCCGGTTTTCTTTTCTTTATTTCTTTATCCGATTAATTTCCTGGGTTTCCATAGTTCAGAGTGATGTCACCGTGCCCTGAGCCGCCATCTTGTTTGACAGGCGTGTTTTACAGCTTTTACTGTATTTATTTGGATGTTAGATTCAGGTTAACTCTGATGGTATAGTTTTTTTTTTTTTTTTTTTTTTGCAATTACCAGAATAAAGTTCAGAGAATAAAGTAGTCATTTTAAGAGAAATCCGACATAAAAGCCAACAAAAAAATTCAAATGAGGAATATCGATCATCTTGAGAAGCGATACTTTGGTACATGTATAACAGATAATACTTAATACCTAATAGGAATGGAAATATTTCCAACACATCAGTATGAAATTATTGCCAGTAACAGAACTTTAGAACAACTGTGTATTTTGAAGAACAGCACGACACAAACTCAGCTGGCTCCAGAAGATTTTCTCTCATTAAAACACATTTCCCCCCCCAGATTTTATGACTTATTTTCTGATAAAAATTCATCTTTATTCTGGTTACATCATGACTGTATTCTTGGAACCGAACACAGACTCTCATAGCCCGGCCTGCCAGCAGGTTCAATTTGTCAGATTTTGCCGTCGTCACTGCTGCAGGGAAAATTATGATTATTTTTTTTTAAACCCGAACCTGAATACTATTGGTCTTCAGCGTAGACATCAGAAGAACCTCAGAAGCAAAAAACACTAAAGTAGAAGAGAAAAGGTTGTTAAATAGGCTCATAACTGAGCACATTATGGTCTATTTAAGAGCTCCATTTCCTTTGTTGAACCATTTTAACCTGCATACATCGTTTTTATTCTCCTGCTGTTGTCGGCCTGCAGCTCTTTGATCCATTGAACTCTCCCTCTAAATCAGTTCAAACAGACCTCTGATCAAAGTATAAAATCCTCCCCTCAGCTCTGAAAAACCCCCAAGCCCCACTTTTTAATATACACACTTTGTCCTTTGCACAATGTACATCGTTAACCTAATGGGAACAGAGCTCTGCTTTCTTGAGTTATGTTTGCTCCTTCTGCCCTTTGCTATGAAGTTATCTGTCTTTTTCTTCCCCCTTAGGTTGAATATCAATTTGTTTATTCATCACTTATCAAATCTGACTATAGAAGCTCGGACTGTTAGTGGAGAGGAGGCAGTGGGGCAGGTTAATTTATTGGAGGAGATGGAGATTATTCCACATAATAGAAAAGAAATATAACTTATTGTCCCTCAGTGGGGAAATTCAGCAAAGCAACAGGCAATAGGAAACACAGAGATTCACACAAAAAGAAATACATATATATATATATATATATATATATATATATATATTATATATATACAAATACAATAAAAATAGGCTGGGGGCAACCTGAGAAAAGAACACTGACATGTTAACAGCATCATTAAAAGAAATGTGCAAAAGAAATGTGACTAGAGTAAGCTAAGCAAATTCTAGCATTTTTTTTATATTAATGAAAAGCAAACAGACTGTTTACCAGAAATGAAAATTTTTTTTAGATAACAGCAAATTTACTTTACAGTTAATTACTTAAAGGTCACACGGGTCTTACAATAGTAATAAATTATTAGCTTAAAACAAGCTCCTATACCTTTCTGAAAAGCTACTTCTAAGTTAGTTTAGTCTTACTTCAAGTGAACAATAATATTTGCATGAGGAACAAGACAGAAATACTTGGTAAGATTTTGTGTTTTTTTGCAATGTATTTATTGTTTTGTTGTGTTTTTAGAATCTTTATCCCCAAGTTCTAGTGTTATCTGTTCTTTACCAAATTAAAGTTTCTTGGTCTTTGAACTGGAACCGGAAAGTAGTCTGGAAAACAATGCTTATTGTTTATCGCAATAAAAACTAGGCAAGATTGACCATGACAGGTTTAGTTGGGTTAAAGCAGACTAAACTGAACAGGGCTGGTGTGAGTGACGTCATCTTTAAGTCGGCCTGCAGCAGGAATCGTTTTCATGCTGATTCAGGAAGTCTTCACCTGGATAGAGGAGCCCTCTGTCTCTCCCGCCCAGCTTACAGCCACTCGGCCTCATATGGAGCCACTGTACCTGCGCTGCCTCTCCTTCGGTGGGCTGCGTTGATGACAGCTCTACTGACTCACAGACAGACAGACAGGGCTGTTTGTTTTCAGTGAGTGATGTCGAGACAAATAGGCAGAGATCTCTCCATGATGTTCCAGGCAGAGGAACCGGTGTAGGGGAGGATCTTACGGAGTTTGATCTCGCTTTCATTAAAAGCCTCACACGCCAAATTCAGGGGGCGGGCTCCTGCTTTTGTGAGCGAGCAGACAGCGAGCGCCTCACTCTCGGCGAGAGGTGACGTCTGGGCGGAACGACTCCCATCAAGAGCGGAGAGGGAATTAATTTGCCCCTTCACAGCCGGCGAGACAGTTTAATGCTAGGCTTCTTGAACCCGGGGATTACAGGACCGGCGCGCAGGCTTTTGATAACAGGTCGGCTTTCATCGCTCCTGCATCACCGGCGTGTTTTGCCATAGTAAAAATGAGGTGAACAAACGGGGACGAGGGGTGGATTGCAAGGAAATGAGAAAAAGCTACAAAGATGGAGTTGGAATCGAAAAGGAAACGAGAAACAGCTGCAAAGATGGAGTTGAAATCGACAGTTTATGAGACACCAAAACGTGTCGGGTGTCATTCTGGGCAACAAACTGAGTAGGAAGCCTCATATTGAATATTTTAGAAATAAAATTGCAACAACTATTGGAATATTGTTTAAAATAAAACGTAATAGATGTAAATACTAGTAGTAGTTGTCATATTGCTCAGAAAGTCACAAAAAGAAGCTATTATGCCTATTAATAAAGTAATAATGTGAACCAAATGATACACTTTTTATTCAAGTACTTTAAAATTTAATAACATTGTGGATATAAAATACTGGACATAATTTATTATGACAGTATTGAACAAAAGTTTTCCTTCTGGAACTCAGAAATAATTTAATTTAGCATCTATAATTACTATAATTTAGGTAAATATAGTTTACCTAAATTATGCCTATATTTAATTTAGGTAAATATAGTTTACCTAAATTATAGGTGAACTATAATTTACAAGGTTTGTTCATATTTCAACATGCTAAACAGCCAAGCAAAGAAAAATCTCGATGTGCTTCAGCTTTTTTGTGAATATGTATGGACAGAAGATATATTTCATTATTGTAGAGCGGTGAGTCTAAGAATCAGTTGTAAGAATTCATCCTATTCTTTTATTGGTAAATTATTGATTTGTAAAATAATAGCTTTGTTTTCTTTTTTGTAATGCAAATTTACAAAGATAAAGTTAAACTGAAAATCTGAAATCGGTTTGCACAGGTTGCAGAAAACCAGCAGGATTTTCAGCTGCTTGGACTGTAAAGGTGAGAGAGTCAGACTTAAAACTGAACCAAGATTAAAGAGCTCTGATTGTTTATCGACAAAAAGATCTTTGCATTTAAAACCAATCATTGGTTCATTTACGGTTTGACAACTTCTTTAAACGAGTAGATAAGGTGAACCAAACCTACGCTCAGTGGTTTCATGCATAAAGGAGGAAAAAAACGGGTGAAATCGGCTTCCATGCACTCGGATCTCCTGCAAAATATTAAAGAAGTCAGATTCATCTGAAGCCATAATACCTCAGAAAGATTGGTTACAAGCTTAACCCTAAGCTCCTTCGTGCCATTCTTACATCTAAAACTCAGCTTAATGTAATAAAGTAAGTACACCCTAGAACAAAATTGACAATTCTACTTTTTCTCATTTTGAATCTGAATGATGTTTTTAATATCTATAGAGAATTTCTTCCTATTTCTTTTATTTTGACTTTTATATGAATTTGCACATTTCCTCTTGTCTGTTGCTTTGCTGCTCGAACACCTGAATTTTCCACACTGAGGGACAAACTGAAGATACTCTGAGACACCAGTTTGATAGAGAAGTGTCTCCATGAATCTTCACTTAAAGGTGACCTGTTATGCTTCCAAGAACAGGTCAGGATTGGTCTATACCAAACATATTCATTACATTTTTTTTTGCACAAAATCATTGTCGGGTAATGAGATTTTAGTCTAGTCAAATCCTTTCAGAATGAGCTGTTTTTCAGCCTCCGTCACTTTAAATCCAAATAAGCAGCTGCTGGCCACGCCCCCCTGACCCCCACCTCAAAGTTTATGCTCACAAACTAATGCACAATTATGCAACTGCTTTGAAAAGCAAAAGTGTCGCATCCTGCAAAACCAACAAGAATACATGAAGTGGCTTCTGAAGAGTGAGTCAACAACAAAACTCTTGTCTTTTCCAGTAGCCATTGTACATCGCCTACAGCAGTAAAACCAACTGACAAAATATGCTGCAGCTCAGCTTGGGTTACTAGGTAACAGGCTGGGCTTAGTTGGGGTTGCTAGGTGATAGGGATGTTTTTGAAATAGCTCATTTTCTAGAAAACAAGAAACATTAATTTATTGCCAAAAAACAGATGAGTGTTTTTTTTTTTTTTTTTACTGCTAAAGCTCTTTTGGAAGTAGTTGAAATGAAAGTATAAAAACTTTCATTTGGGTAAGTTCAAAATGTAAGTTTTGAATAATAGGTCTGATTTAATGTGCACATTAATATTTTCTACTTCATTTGGGGCAATCTATAGAAGTCCATTCTCTTATAGTAACTTTTAAATGATTTCTACTCAAAATATTGCAAATTATTACTCTACTTCATTTCCAGAAAGATCAGGGTGTCTTCCAGTAGTCTCCAGAGTTTTTCATAAAAATGTTTTGACTGTGCTTTGTGTGTTTTCTTCTTGTTTATTGATCTGGCAGTGATGTGCTGGGGAACGTGGAGGTGATGCAGTTGGATTTTGAGATGGAGAACTTCACCAGCCTCTCAGTGACCAGGAGGATCAACTGGAACATCGACTACAAGGGACAGAACCCGGTGCCGGACTCGGAAAAGGTCGTAACGGAGCTGACGGTGGTGCAGCGAGACATTCAGGCCATCATCCCTCTGGCTATGGTGAGTAGGATTTAAAAAAAAAAAAAAAACATTTTCCACAAGGTTTGGAACTGGATTTTTATGATTATTCCCAATCTTTATAAAGTACAAGTATAGGAAAACATTTGATTTCCAAGCTACTTAGTAAATACATTTCCCAACAGAGAAAAAAAATCAGTAGGCTATTACAAAACTGAAAGTATCTTATTAAATCCTAAGTTGAATTTAGTGAAATGGGATGAAATTTAAAAGCTGGCCGGGTTGGCTGTGCATGCCTGACCCCTATGAAATTAAATTGCTGGTTTTTACATAATCCTGCTGAAAGAGACAGAAAAAAACAACCTGCCTGTACAGGTTTAATTTTCAGTTTTTAAAATTTAAAACAGATGGCAAAAGGATAACAGATTTTCATTAGCAGACCTGATCTCATCAGCCTTGATCCTTTCATTTTATTCCTGCAATCCCTTTTACATGTGGGCAGCGTGGAGATTATTAAAATGTTTGCTTTTGATGATATCAAGGTATGGTGTTAATTTAAGGGCAATAAGTTGGCGTTTTAATATTTATTTTTATGCCTTATTTCTTATTTAAACTAAAAGCTTTTGTTGTTTCTCCGTTTCCAACCGTATTTTGGTTTTATCTGCTCTTAGCAACCTGTGGGAAACAGTAAAGGCATCATATAGTTACCTGATTCATGCAGTAAAATTACTGTGTAAACTGCAGCCAGTCTGACTGTTACCTGTAATTGTTCTGCAAATTACAGCTGGTTGCTGAACACTTATCCTACAGGAGGGATACACTAATATTAACAAAGACCTAGAGTGTATTTTACAACCCAGACTGTGGTGGTGGTGTTTTCTTTCCCTTCGAAAACACTCAACAGAGAATTACTGGGCATCTGAAAAACCTAATGGATCCTGTTTTCATTCTGCACATAAAAAACCCTTTATATTCATTGAAATTTATGTTTCTACATCAAAGTGTTGATAAAAATGCGGGTCCAAAGCAGCCATATAAATTTTCTTTTGCTAATTATTTTTTTAAAATTAAATTGAAAACATTTTAAACACAAATTACGATGTTATTCGGTTTTAAATGTAACGGTTTAAAACTGAATAACACATTAATTGCACATTAATTACGTATTCACATTATTATTGATGTATAATTGCATATTAGATATTATTATGCAATTAATATGTAAAACATTGATACTGTTTTACATATTAACTTCATATTTAATCAGTATTTTATTAATATTGGTTTAATAAAATAATATTAATAGCCTATTTAATCAAATTTATCATGCAGAATCTCTACCACTTCAGTTTCTTGTGGCTTAATCCAGCCACATTGTTCAAATATATTTCTCTAAACTTGATGTTGGAAAGTAACAAAGTCTAAATTTCAGACTGAAAATTGACTCATTGGGACTTCATTTACTTTTTCCAGCAAACCGTTCAGAGAAGTTTTTGAAAATTTTGGGAATTCCATTTGAAGAAGCTAAAAAAATCATTCTTGTTTCTAGTAAAAATAAAAAACTTTATTTCTGACCAGCCTAAACTGAGAAGCGTTTAGCTTGATACGTTAGCAGACAGGGAGGTTGACTTTTGACAGTGGATGAAGGCTTCAGACTTAACTGCATTTCATCTAATTAAATCGAAACAGGAAAATAAAGTCAACAACAAAATGTAGAAGGTTTTGGTTGTTCTGAGGTTTTCCGAGGGTGAAATGATGAAACATAATAGTAATTAACACCTACGCTGATGACATGATGATAATTATGAGCCAAAAAGTCCAAGTGTCCCCTGTATTTTCCTGGCACCAGGTAGTAATTACTGAAGGCAGTAAACAGATTAAGAAAACAAAAGGACATTAATCAAGCCTGAGACGTCGGGAGCGTCAGACTCCCCTCTGCCTTTTGCCCTAATCATCATAGATTTAAATTATTGTTTTTGGCTGTAATGACATTTTACTGCACTTGATAAATTATTGTGAGGATTAGAGGCTTGTGTACAGTTGGGTTTCCTCCAGAGCACTCAGGTTTGGACAAAGGTCATCTCTGTAGACTGAGACTTCTCAGCAGGAGTGTTGAATTGATATGCAGCAACATAAATAATGCTAACAGTTTATTTGTGCGTAGCTGCAGTTCTTAAGGCCCAGCGCTTGGCTTGTCAGTGAGATAACTCCCAGTTGGCTGGTATTTGTTTGCATAATTAGATCTGCTCTGCATATGAAGCTCCATTAAATATACTTGAGCTCCAGTTATGATGTTGTGGATGGCCCATCTGCTGTAGCATAAGGTTCACTTAAAATCTCTTGTCCTCCCTTGACACTCGGGATTTGCATGCATATTGTGCCCAGATGTGTTGAGCAGTGCTGCAGAATGAGAAGAGATGGGTGCTTCTACCACTTTGTCTTGTAAAACAACTCCAGCTCCTGTCAGACTCTTGTTTTTGTTTCATAATTAGAAATGTTAGCACAGTTTTCAGTTCACGAGTTCAGCTCACACTTCTGAGAACCTCGAACAGTTCTTTAAGTCTCATCATTTAACGTCACCATTGCGGGTGAACCCAGTATCTGCTGGAAATAAGATCAAATGTTACAATCTTGCAATTTGAAGAAAGTTATTTGAATTTCTCATGTAATATGTGATCGTTTCCACAATGAGACAAATTACCCACTTTTTTGGTGGGTAATTTGATGGAATCTGTATTAAATATAAATTACTCAGTTCATTACAGCCCCAAACCTAAAGTCCAGTTAAAGGAAAAAATCAAACCAAACATCTCTTTTGCCTATTTATGCACCGATTAATGTGTATGGCTGCAGCATCTTTTGTTGAATATCTTGAAAAAGCAGCTTTTTTTTGAGAAGAATTGTCGATGTACCGATGACAAGCAGCTGGTTTACCAGTTTCCAGTGACGTGCAAACATCTTGAGACCAAGATCATGTTTTGCTGTTCATAGCAATCAGCAAGACTTTCATGTAATCTTTGAAATGCTCCTTTCTGAAGCTTTCCTTTGAACTTTGGCTTCTTTGAGTTTTTGAACTTTTACAGTTTTGATCTTTTTATATCAGGCATTTTTGTTCTGGTATAATAATTAGCTGTCACCACATGTCAGTCCATTCATGCTTTGACAACCAATAATTAAAAGTAATTTTCCAACATATAGTTATATTTTACTGTAAGGACAGGTGTTTTTATGGCTACGAAAAAAATATCAGGAGGTGGATGGCTATAGGGTTGCCTGATTGTTTTCAGGGAAGCTTAGCTCTTTCAGGCCCTTTAAGTTTGCTGTGTGAATCATTTTTGCAAATGAAAATCCAAGTAGCAGGTTGTGAATTTGAAAACGGCTCATACAGCTGCAAGTGTTTTCGGGTTTTGTTTCTAAAGACTAAAATTTCCTCCTAATGAATCTTCCTCGGAAAAAACAAAACATTTTATGATTCTGAAGTAATAATTCTGTATTACACTCACAAGCTGTTACCATTGACTGTATAAAAGTGTCATTTATAAGTAAGTTTCTAATTTGTAAGTATTTTGATAAAAAGAAAGAAAAATATTGGCGCGAAGATGAGGTGGCTGTTTTTTGGCCGTAAGTTGGTTTCTTTTTGTAAAACTGCAGTAGAAACACTTTTTTCACATTACATAACACCTCACTGTTATGTAATGTTATGTAATTCAACTTGTAAATTTGAAAAACAAAAGCCATGTTTTTTAGTGACTTTTCACACGAACAAATGTATTTGTGTGTGATTTTAATTGTACTTCTTATTTAATAAAAACACTTCAGTTGTAAAATTAAAAAAAAAAAAAATTGTACAGTGGTGGATTGTTGTCAATTTTGCGCACATTGTAATGGAAACACAACTATTGGTGCAATTCATTCGTTATATTTTGTCTCCTAATTTTAATCTCGCTTAAAGTCAGTCTTCTTGGTCCTTATTTAAGAGAAACGTTTTGAAAAATACTCTTCAGATGTATTTTTCAAAACATCTGAAGAGTATGTTCAGATGCGCAAAAGCAAGAATGCTTTTGCGCATCTGAACATGGCTATCAACAGTTTCTAAAACGGCGCACGACAGTGATCCTGCCACAAGACAAAAATGTTAAAGATGCGTTTCGACAGTTTCATCTGAACAGCATTTTTTAAAAATACATGGACCATAACAAAATATTCAGCGTTGCCCGAAACTGTCATAAATGTATCAGTTTTTAAAAAGATGAAGGAGGTTTTGTGCATTGGAAAATGTACAAAACCATGAATAAAAAGATGATGTCTTTGTATTCATTTTCAGCTCCTGAATGTTTTTCTCTGGGTTTTCATCAAGTTTTAGCCTTTCGTTTTTCTGTTAAGTTGTTGGAAAGTCTTTGCTGAAACAGAAAAAAAAACAAAGAACAATGAAAAGTTAGAAATTTAATTTCTTGTTTTGAAGCAGATTGAAAAATGAACCTGGCCCTTTAAAGAGAAACGTTGTTGGTGCGAGGCCATACATCATATATATCATAAGTGACTCTCTGAGAAAACATTTGAACAAAAATTAAATTCTTTCCTGCTTTCGGAAAAGCAAAGTTTTTTTCTGCCCAAGTTAAAACTTAAAACTTTTACAAATAAATCTTGTTTGTGAGATTATTGTTAGTTGTGTTGGGTTACAGTGACTTACTGCTTATGAATTCACTTATTCAGCGTCTAAAGAGGCTGAACTCTGCGTGAGTTGTTGTTCTCTGTATGTTGCTGCTAAATATTGGTCCTGCTAAATATTGGTCCTTGTAAGTCTGCAGAGTTTTCTATTGCTTGGTTTTCACAGCCCTCACCTTTGGACGTTCCCTTCTTTAGTTTTTAAGCATGAAAATAACACAGCCAGGTTTGTGTTTGGAGCATCATCACTGCATGGCTAAATCGGATGCTATCAGCACAAAACACCTGACTCTGTTTTTGCTTTGAAGAGGGAAAAAAAAAAAATCCAAACAAGAAGGAGCCTAGTGACTGGTGCATCACATGGGGTAGAGGCAATGCTTAATGTTAAGACATCTACCCAATGTTTAGAATTTTATTTTTAATTCATTGTTTGTCAGGCTGGAGAAGGCAAAGCCATAAATTACATGCTAATACACATCAACATTCATTCATAGACACACACAAACATGCCTGTGAAATGTACAGTTGAAGATTTAATGTCTGACTAAAATATTTCGCCTCAGTGCCCATCAAACAAAAAGCCAGAGGCCAGATGGAGCTGCTCGGTAATGGATTTCATTAAATACAGGGACAATAGCTGCAAGTAAATGACTCTTATCTCTGGGCAGAGTTTAGACAAAACAGAAAGTTTTCACAGAGAAACTGAGTCCGTTCTGCACAGCATCTTCCAACAGGACAGAGGTTTGAAAATAATCTTCTGTAAAGGCTCGAGAACAGATTATTGTTTAAATGGTGTAAAATAATTTAAATGTTTGAGATTAAGAAAGGTACAAATGTGGCCTCTCAGCAATGACATTCGAAGTAGTCCTGTGACACTTTTTTCTGTCATTTCTTAAGAAGGGTTTTTTTTTTTTTTTTTTTGTCTTAAAATACTTTTGGTGTAATTTTTTGCTGGGAAGGGATAAAATGCCACCTGCAAGAACAAATTTGGCCCCTGAGGTTAAAAGTTCAGGGGCCAGCTCTGTATAGTTAGACACTGAAGCAGCCAAGCTTAAATTAGTTCAGAACAGTATGTACCAAATCAACAAAACCAGTTTTTGTACCTGCCAGAAATCTGGCTGCCTTTTGCAGACATGGTAATTACTGAAATGATAACTCTGTGCAGTGATGGCTGATTTTTTTTTTTTTCAGTTAAGCATAATTAGTTCCCATGGCAGCGTACATTTATGTGTAAAGTGTGCTGTGTGGTGAATGCGCTCCAGATGCCAAAACGGCGAGCGGAGCTTAGGAGGATGATCTCTTTCAATTAGGATTTTACCCCAGAGTCCAGTCTGTTACCCACACAGGAGCCGCTGTGGAAATTAGACAAATTAAAATAAAAAAAAGTCAAAAAAGACAAAAATCCTTTAATCCAGAAAGAAACTAAAACATGCAGCTAAAGCTTAAAATTCAGCATATAGCCTCCTTCTTTAACTCTACTATGTGTTTGACACTTCTTACTTACTTAACATAAGAAAGAAGAACCTGCTGACTAATGTTGGACAGTGATCCAGAAAATGCTGAATCAGTAGTTGCTATGGTGACTAAAGGTAACTAAAAGTCACCTCAACAGTGACCTTTAGTGACTAACTCTTCTTCTAGGGGAGTCTGTGAATGTTTATATGCTTAAAACTAAACTGTTTTGGCATTAAATATAATTTTTTTATACATAGCACTCACACTTCCGTGAACTTTGTAACTGAAAGCAGTCTTGGCTGGCAGTTGCTATGACAACAACAAGCAAACCACAAGCTAAGAACTAGCTTTCGACTCACTTCCAGCTTAGAAAGAGTATAAGTACATTACATTGTAATCAAGCAATCAAAAATTAACATTTTGGAGGATTTTACCCACCTCTCTGTAAAACTGAGATAAATATTAATGACATTTACTATAGTACTGACTGCCAAACTAGAAAAATTAGTTTAGCTAGCTGTCATCTGCAGGGCAAGATGGACATGTAGTGTACCTGTATGTTACTACACATATATATACAATTATAACAATACATATAATATATAATTCAATATATATATATAATATATGTCCAGCTGGACAATTTCGGCCCATGTTTCAAAATGTTTGGACACCCCTACTGTAATGTATCCAGACACACCATTACATATATGTCATTATATGTTTAGCAAACTATAGATTGAAAGTTTACTCCCAGCTTGTAAATCCATCTTTTTACAAATGAATTTGCACATTCGTAGTTTTAAGAAGTGCAAATAAATGCAAATTTATACTGTTAGACAGAGGTTGCAGCCATCCCAGAGTCGGGTGAGGTCGGCACAGTAAATATCAAGTGGGGGTCAAACAGGAAGCCAACAAAAACATCACAAGTGTCGTGTAATGTTTGTTTTGTGTGTTAAATTATAATAAGTGCAGCGCTTGCGTAATTCTCCTCTGACTGCTAAACACGTCTTTGCCTTGCAGTTTAGATTAGACCCACGAGGGGAGAGATGCTACTGTACGCTCTGCAAACTCATTAAAACTGTAAAATGAGAGCTGCGCTGAAATTTAAATGTACTATTTTTAGTTTTAGGAGACTTTCATAAATTTAGACTGTCTCCTGGGTTTCTCCTTTGCCAAGAATGAGAAAACATATCCCCCCCAAAACTCATAAATAAGTAATGTGCATATATGTTTAAGTAAATTGGTGAGGATTTAAAAAAGAGGATAATATTCCATTTGTATCAGTATTTATTCAGGGTTCCCAGCAAACAGAAGGAAAACATTTATTTAAAATAAAATTATCAAAGGTGATTAAAAAAATATGTCGTTCTTTCTACAAAGATCATTAATTGGCATACAGATGTTTGGATGTTTATCCGATCTCAATTATAAATAACAAATAAGAACTGTCATGACAAACGACACTCAAGCAATATTTTTGCAATATTTATCATTTAGTATACAAAATGTCTGCAGGTGCTCAGTTTTTAATAGTTTGGATCAAATTGTGAGTTTACATAACTGCGACAGCCTCTAATTCTCCATTTCAAAGACACTTTATGAGAATTTACTCTGTCAGTCTTGATTACGTATTGGATGAATTTTGAAAACTCCATTCTGCTCTTTTTTATGCTCTTGAAAGAAACTATTCTACTTATGGTTTCTCTTTGAAAATGTCTGCTGTTGTTTTCTTCGGTTTACCCAAAAATCAGTTTACGAAGGATGAAAACCTTTACTGAATGGGTAGGACAAAATATTCCATATGAAGGAAAAGGAGGCATTACTGAAACGCCTCATAAAGCATTTTCATTTGTATTACGACAATATGAAGCATCTTAAAGTGCTATAACTCCAATCATAGAAAGGTTAGATGCATCACACCCTGTGGTGCACTACTCTAAATGTCTATCCTGAATTTTAGACCCAATATGGAACCAAAACGACTTTCCTGTATGATTAAAGTAAAGGGTAATACTTTCCTGTTCTTTCAAATCTCATTTTCTGTTATTTCCACTCACTCATTGGGAGAAAAGTGCCCTTGAAATGAAAATGTCAGTTGATGAAATCCAAGGAAAGATATTTAAGTGCACTGAAATGAGCTGCGGTCTGCCTCTGAGAGCGTCACCTGGACGGCACGGGGGCCGCGATGGTAATGATTTTTAAATGTGGACTTCGCCTACGCTGATGAATTATGGAGGAAAATCACTCCCTGCCTCTCACTGTGCCATGTACGCCTGTTTTTTCCCCCTTCTCTCCCCACAGGACACAGAGATAATCAACACAGCCATTCTGACCGGACGCACCGTGGCCATTCCCGTCAAAATGGTCTCCATAGAGATGAACGGAGCCGTTGCTGACATTTCAGCCTTTGTGCAGTGCAAGTCGTCTAATGAAGACATCGTAAAGGTACGGTAAACCACATTTCCTCCATGCCTGTGTCTGTGAGATGTGATTCGGGGCAAATGTAATCCCTTTAACCCTCCACAGAACCACAGTCACATCATCAGGAAAGCATAAAAAATACATTTCCAGCTGCCCCACATGTGTTTTTGATTTGATTCCTGCCTTGGATGCGATCAGGGGAGGTAGATATGATTCTACATATAAATCGATAACGAAACGAATGAACAGTAAAAGCTTCATGAGATGCTTTTAGAAGTGCCAAACCTGCAGCAACAGTTCCCACCAAGTTTCCAGTTGTTTCTACAGCAGCAGGCAAACAGTAGAGCTCCAGAATTATATACTTCAGTTAAATTGATTACATTTAGATCTCAACAACGTGTAGGCCACAAATACGCCAGCGCATTAGGGCCATTGGAGCTTGAAATAAGTGGAGTCCATTTCTGCCAAAATGCCAAAAGATTCAAAAGTTGAAAATTTGCAAGAAAAAATGTTGACATTTTGAGATTAATCTCAGAAAATGTCTACAACAACTTGGAAATTTCTGAATTTGAAAAGTTCAGAAATGCCCATGTGTTTTCTAGAACTTTTCTGAGATCTCAAAATGTTCTGAGCTTAATCTCAGATTTTCTGAGTTTCTTGGCAGAAATGTATTCTTCTTTTTATTTTCTACCTACAGCAGCCCTGATACACGAGAGTGCAATTGTTTTTAGACTCCAGTCCACTACAGCTGTAGTTGGTAACTGTATCGGGAGCATTGATGTGTTGTGGTGCTGCTTTGCACTGGTGAGATTAATGAAAGTGGTGGTGTGGAGGGAGATGAGGTTTAGGAGAAAGTAAACGTTGAGTAATGTATGTTAAAACATTCAAATATGCAGCAGTGCAAACATCACCACTTTAGTTGACTCCCATTTTCAGCTCTTAAAAGTTCATCCTTTAAGACCTTTAGGCGATCTTTAAAAAAATCTAAAACTGAGTCTGTATTTCTAAAACAACTTTCTATAACCTCCGGAGTTTTCTGAAAAAAGTTTCCAAAACTGACAGAAATGGAGACGTTTGCTCAAATCTTTAAGTTTCAGACTCGAATGCAGATAGTTTTTTAATCTTAACTCTCCAGTGAGCTGTGGCCCCTACTTTGAAAAGCACTGTCCTAAACCACAACCACCAGATTTTATTGTCATTATTTATTGAGCAAAAATTAGAACTAAGTGGAAAGAAACTTTTAGGTAGTACTTTTAGGTACTAAGTGTACCTAAAACCCCTCTATGCACTGGATCCTTGCTTATGTGTGGTTCAATAGTCATACATTTTTCAGTAAAATTCATCCAGATTATTTATGGAATATTTGCCCATTGGAGAACTTTTTCATAGTGCATATCTCATATCTTCAAAAGAAATGCAGCTTGGGAAGCTGAAATACCAAGATGCAATGCTACGTCATACACCATTGGCTGGCATTTGCAAAACAACCAATCCAGGAGCACCATTCATTTCCTTGGCACAAATTGGCTGAACCCTCAAAAACAAAAATAAACAAGACCATACATGCCAGCTTTTATGCTCTCTATTGGCCATATTACAATATCTTTGTTGTTTGAACTTTTAAAAAGATAGTTTAACTACTAATAGATTTAATAGACTATTCGCAAGTGGCTGGAATCACTTTTACATAGTTTCTAGGAGTTCACAAGAAACCATGTAAAACTCTTGAGTTTGTATATGGTTTACTTTCTTTATGACTAACTTATTAGTAACTATCCATCAACAGGATGAGTCACTAACAGTTATTTTGCTGAAGCCACAATCAAAGTAAAGCTATTGACCTTGATTCCTTCAATGTATCTGCAAAGTAACTGGATTTTAAATGTAAGATTTCATTCAGCAAAAAAAGAATAAAAGCAAATAATCAAATATGATGAATCAGAATTATATTTTAAAACAGTCAAATTTGCTACTAAATACACATAAGAGATCTTATATGTGTGTTCGGATTTAGGCCAAATATCACCCATAAATTGAGTCAGTTATAAATGTCAAGTGACTGTTTAAATTAGTGCAGAGTTTCACCATGGAGGAGCAGAACATGTGTGTTTCAGAAACCAGCATGTTTCCGCACAAATTAACTGAATTAAATATTATTATAATTTTGAACTAAATGCTAAATGCTGCCACTGTTGCTGCTGGTTGTTATGGTAATCTATCCAGTTTACTGCAGGAAATCCCATAGCAACCATGTATTGGTTCCTTCCTGCTGCTCCTCTTCTTTCTGCCTCTTTGTGTTACATTTTCACAACAATTCTACACCAATTTGGGGCTTTTTTTAATGATTTTAATGACTGTTTGGTGCCAAAAGTAACAAAAATATGGATAAACAGTTCATTCCCACTGCCAAACCATCTGCTTCTCCAAAATGATAAAATAGGCAGATGTGTTTATAGTTATTTTATTTGGAACACTGTCAAAGCTGTCTTATCATAGTTTGGATGTGGGAATGGCTCCTGCCAGGAACGATTTTCATTTCATGACAAATACATTTCTTTTTAAGCACAAGATAATGACCAATTCCATCCATTTGAGCATATTGGAGAATCTGGGGTTGATGTTTTCCGATCGATGTTGCCTCTTAATGACACATTTTCAAACTGTGGTTGTGGAAACTGGTGTGGGGGAGTTTTCACTTTGATTTAAGGGCAGTTTTTGTTCAGTCGGGGTTTAGCAATTCATCTCCCCGGAAAATGAATTGAAAGGATCCACACCAGAGACGTACAAGTCACAGTTGAAACTCTAATGGTCAATAAAACTGATGTGAGGCAGAGAATGGCCATTCAAGTGTCCAAATATGTTACTTTTCAGAGTTTCAATGCATTTGACTAGAAACATTACAGTCAGACAAATAATGCATCCATGTACTAATCTGTGCCGTTTTCTCTCATTTTTGGCAATTATGACTGCCTTTCCTTGTGTTTAGTGTTGATTTTGTTTTTTAAGAAACTATGGAGACTGACGCTTCCAGAGAGAGTCATTTAGAGATGAAAATAAATCACAAACTACCTTTTTTTGTTTCTTTTTTGGTCTTGTTTGTTTGAGAGCATTTTGGTTCTGCATCACAATAGCCTTGTTAAACAAGATTTTTTCTGTCTTTTTTGTAGGCTGTACAATAAAATCTATTCAGTTTAGAAAAGAAAATGTAATTAACCCCAAACACAAAACACATCCACTGAAGACTCTCTGGCGGTACAAACAAAAAGGAGCTGAAACCATATTTGTTCATCTGAAAGAGTGTGTGAATAACTTTAAAAACAAATCATCATTACCTTTAGAAATAAGAGGAATTATAGTGTAGTGTTTTTGTGGAGCTGATTCTGCTTTAAAAAGTACAAAATTGCATTATTTATCAGATGCTGCATGAATACAAACAGCGCCATCTCCTCATTATAGTAAAACCTGTTTTTAACGTATGTTTCTGGATAAAAACATGCTTAAAGCATAACTCTAGCGAATTAGGCTACCTTTGAAGCTGCTTGTGAAGGCTTGTAACCACAGTAACTGCACTGACTCACTGGGGTTAGATGGTTCTTCCAGGCTTTCACGAGTTTGTGCATTAGAGAGAGACTAGGAGGAGCTAAATTTAGTTTTTCACAGATCGTCTGCCTCATGTTTTTCCGTCAGGGCCGCAGTGACAGCTGCAGCAAATATGAACAAAAAAAAGGCTGTTTTTAAGCCAACTTCTGCCTTTACCAGAGAACCTGACAAGCAGCAAAAAAAAAAAAAAAAATCATTTCTTTCGAACCTGTTTCTGCTTTATTATGTCTTCAATTGCAGGATCTTATTTAAAGGTTTTGGGACAGTTTGAACACGGGAGCATATATATAAATGAAATCTGAGTGAGCAGGAGGTCAGAATGTAATCAACTTTAAGTTGTCAGACTCATTACTGGCTTCCTCTAAGTGAAATCTTTACATTTTAGCCCACTCATTTCTTTCATTTCAAGAATAATGAATCTGTTCTCAGTGATAATCACATGGAGTCAGATTAATGAAAGCTCTCTCCATGGTCGAGCGGCTCCTGAAGGTCGACTGAGGCAGATTTTACAGACCGGGGCCAAGACGCCATTAGCTGTTATTGTGCTCTGTCTACTCCGGCATATGTCCACTATATTCTCTCTCTTATCTACTGGACCAACTTCTCTTTGTGCTCTTCACATCTTGTACTAGAGTTTGTACCCGTTAATAACTTATATGCTTGGGAGAGAGCAAATTAAATTATAAATGAGGGCCATGGCAGGTTTTTGATCGATGTATCAACTGTATAGACTTGTGTCTTGAAGATGGGGGTGTCCGGGCTTCAATTGCACTGCATTGTGTTGTCAATAGAAGAGAGCAGGTGTTGCAGGGGGTGGCTGGCCTCAGCGCGTCATTCATCATTTTTCATGATCCATTAAAGACAAGGCGGCGGGCCGTGTGATATTGAGTGGACTTGCTTCGACGATCCTGCCATTGAACATTCTCAGCTAATTTAAAATGAGCCCTTCAAGCCCAGGAAATACATAAGTCACGACAGTTCAATAAAACAACCCTCAGAATGGATAAAAGGGGTTCTGGTCAGACTGGAGGGACTTGGAACCAACCCATAAAAACTGCTGGGTACTTAAAAGGGTCCTGGAAGTAACTAGCAGGGCACCTATAAGGTTTGCATTGTATTGTGATGTGACTTGCTGTCCTGTAAGTACCTTGTGGCTATCATATCCTATCCTTTTGATACCCTTAAACTATCATAGATCTGCTCTCTTTGGCACCTTGTAATTACTCCATAGATCTCTGTAATTTGAGTGAAGAAACCCAGTAACAACCCTGTTGCTGTTTCTGCTAGGGACTCTATCCTACTGATACTGCATAGCTACCCTGCAAGTACTCTGAAGGTATCCCAATAGGTACTCTGTTGGTACCCTGGAAGAATCATGCAGCAATTCTTATGGGTACCTTTGAATTACCCCACAGATCTGTGCAATTTGATTAAGGAAATTGCACAATTACTTACAGGGGTAAGTAGCCAGTAGGCATCTGTTAGATACCTATAAGTATACTAAAGCCCCTTCTCCATTGTCAAGTATCACTGTAGCCAGTTAATGTCTGGTTTGGTTCTAGTTAAGTTGGGTGTGTTTCCATTGGCAGTGTGTTCCTCACTCTGTTTTGTGAATATGGGAAGTAACGTGAGACTGTGGGTGGGCTGTCGACGGTCCAATATCATTTTGTGGATATACACCTGGGCAGCCAGTTTCTCCAAAATTCTCTCATTATATTTATTTATCTCACCAATTACTGCATCCTCATTGTGGACTGAAAATGGTGGTTAGGTCATTGTTGTATGAGGAGTTTGCAAGTACCACCTTACAGTGACATAAATCTCCCAATTTATGGTAGATAAATCAACGAATGCAGCTTGTTGCCAATCAAATCACTTGTGCAGAACACCCACCTAGGTCCAGCTTGTACAACTCTGAGGTGGTTCCAAACAACAGAGAAGATTTGCACATTTAGACAAATCTGGCTGGGGCAGACTAGGAAAGAATCAGTTAAAGTCATACCTGTGGGAAAGGGGCTTAAACGTATCCTATTATGTATTAGGTACTTTCCAAACCCTGATCCTCAAGGCCCTGCAAATTTGAGGTCTTTCCTTGCTTCAGCCCAGGAGATTTCAATTGACAGGTGTTTGTTGAACTGTGAATCAGCTGAATCAGGTGTTTTACAGCAGGGAAACATCTAAAACATACACGGCATTGTGCCTTGAAAACCAGGGTTGGGAAACATTACCCTATAGGGTAACTTGTAAATACCCTGAAGGTACTTTGAAGTAAAGTGTAGGTACCTGGTAAGGACTGGACTGCATTCAATAGAAAGGTCCTTAGCTCAAACACTTTAACAAAAACTACAACAGGCCTCCACTCGTAGTATAACCTTATTTCAAACCTCTTGCTCTCATTTGGATATTTGCCAACCCACTGGCTGTTGTATTTTTCCTTCAAACTCTGGGAGTAAAAATAGGTGGGAGGCTGTCATTTTTCTTTACTGTCGCTTTTATTTATTTAGTTCTTTCTTCTCTGGAAATAACTAAGCTGCAGCGTGCATGTAGAGCCTGTAGCAGATAAGCCCGTTTTTGTGTGTGCGTGAACCTGTGTGTGTTCGTGCTCGGCTGCTGTAGAAGGTGGAACGACCAAAGGGGAAAAAAGCATGACAGCATTTCAGGGGTAGGGAGGATTTGCTGGCCGTGGTGGACAACTCCGACCGTCCCCCACTGATCATTGTCTCCTGTGGGGATGTGACTCACGTAACCCCATCTGAAGCCAGAGATAAGGCCCAGTATCTGCACATCACGTCACACGCCTGTGTTCGTCCTGCATGCCTACAGTACCCTGCATGTTTTTCTCCTCCATGTTAGTGTGACACATTTACCTTTGGTAGTACCCTGAACTTAACGTGGACAGTAGTTTAAGATCTCAGAATAAGGCCATGTTTATTTTTAATAATTACTGTGAGAACTGGAGCACACTTGGACATTTACAATCTCTGGAATATAAAACTAATGTGTCCTGATGGTAAAATACTTGCAGAGGTTAGGGAAAAAAAATTTGGGTACCCTCATGAAGTGATAATTGTTCCTTATTACATCTAAACAAGCGGCTTTAAATTCAAAGATCACCCAAACAACGGATAATTTTCATCATCAATAATACCATCAACAGGCTAATGGGGGCTGCTTCATTTAGCTAACCGAGCTAAATGAACTCGCTGACAGTGCCGCTCCTCGAGCAAACACATAATATTCATCACATAGAGAAAAAAAATGTCAAAACAACCACAAGACACAGTCCCTGCAGTGCTAACCATATGTTAGCTCTGTCTGTGCCGAAACGCACGCATTATCCCAAAATGACAACGCCATTTGTTAAAATGTCAGAGCAATTAATTTAGTTCAACATTTAATTTTTAAAGCAAAATCTTGGGAGGATTTCTGTTGCACTGAAGTGAGAATAAGTGCCGAACAGGATGGTTCCAGTTTTGTTTATTTGGGTCTTTTTTGCGCATTTTTGTTCTTGTTGTTGGACAAACAATAAAGACAATCGAAGTGGAGCAAACTAAACACAAGTACGAATGAGGCATAAATGACTTGGTGGTTTTGAACTTTTTTCAGTGCTATAAAAAGTATTTAATCTTCAAAACGTTAAGGTTTTGATTGTTGATTATTGATCATTTTAATAGAAATAGGCGGCACTGAAGCTACAGTGGTTTGCAATGTTTCCTCACAACAAGGTTTGCAGGCATCTGTTGATGTGGCTTTTCAGGACTGTCCAATACAAGGTTTGGAGAGGACTGTCCAAGAACTGTGTCCGTGTTTTGGTCACAGTCAGGCGTCTTCCAGTGCACACTGGACTCTGCCCATTTGCGGTTTTCATATTCATGACTTTTGTTCATATTTTTTTTGTAGAAATATTGCTTTTTCTGCTTTTTATTGTCTCTGGTTTGGTTTTGGATGCTGTGCAGCTGGAAGGATTTTTTTTTATTATTTCAAACACGATAGAAAATCACACACATGAGCAAGGAATGCAAAAGATACATAGTTTTGTACCACAATTATCTTAACATGCTTGAAAAGAAGTATGAAATATGAAACTTATGAACTCCTACCCCATAAACTCATTTTTGTTATCCACTTTTGGACAGTTGTTATGTTGCACAAACAAAGTTTTGTTTTAACTGTGAGCAGCTGATTAGCATCTGAAAAGATCAATTAATACCTGAACTATGATGCAAAATCACAGCTGATATAAAAATGATGCAGACCAGAGAGAGAAGGAAGAAATCAAACCATCTCTTCCATTGAGGATCTTAGGCTCCTTCACACCAACATCATTCTAACCATACAGCTAGACCGAGTTAAAGAGGAAAGGCAAAACCAAAGGAGGCTTAAGACTCAAATCTAAAGTTTGGAACTGCCTTGACTCTGCATACCTGTGTTTTTGACTCTCCTCTGGACTTTCATGTGTTTACTTTGGACTGGACTCTAGACTCCGGTGGAAAGACTTGACTTATCAGTCATAAACCCACATTTATCTGCAGTCTGTGGACATGGCGACCATCTCTGGTTGTAAATTTGTTTCTGTGTCTTTGCATTTCTTGTTTCTTTTAGCTCCTTATTGAATATTTGCTCTTCTCAGTTTAAACAAGCTATTATAAGAGATGCAGTTCTTCTAAACAAGCATTTCTCTGTTTTATCTGAGTCTCTGTATGGATTTAACAAATATGATCATGAATTTGCATTGCATTGGGGTGTTTTGTGGCTTAAAAAGTAAAGTATTTTTCGTATAAATTCCACTCTACTAAACTGAAAAGTTAATGTGGATTTTAAGAATCAAATGAAAACTTTTAATAATTATTACAATGAAAACTTTTAATAATTTTGAACTGGGTAAATTTTCTGTTTACCCAGTTCAAAATTTCAGATGACCTGCACCAATAAAAGTGACAAAAAAGTTCAACGGTATAAGTGGGAAAGAGATCTTTCTTTCATCTGATCATTATTTTGCGGAAAATAAGTTTTTCAGATTCTGAAAAGGATGGAATCTTCCAAGTTAGAGTAAGAAAATTGGCACATTGAAAATGGTTGAGCCCTTCAATTCTCAGAAGATTTATCCAGTTTTCCACAAAATCAACGGCATATGATGCCAAACTATTGCAGAACCACACTAAACAATCCTAACAGTTCGTTTAATGGCAGAATACTAGCATCACACTGCTGTTTCTGCAAGATGTGGGTGAACTAACTCACACGGCATCATCAGCGATGCTGTATGAGAGCTCTCATTAGGGTAAAATCACTGAAAGGACAGAAGCCGCTGCTGCCTTTATTTGGGAAATTAGTTCAGTTAATGTCACGGAATAAATGTGTGAAACGCCCCTCGGTGTTTTCACCTTCACATTAACCCGGCCGGTCCTCGATGCGGTGCTCCGAGATCAGCTGTGGATCCGAGGCGGAGCTCCGGCGATCCGTCTCCACCCAGGCAATCTGCCGGCACCCCGGAGGATGCCACAGAGCATTAGCGGCCGTGTGACGGCATGTGGCGGCTCAGAGTGTGAAAGCCCTCCTCAGCGAACCCCCGCAGGACCACTGATACCCAGAGTCGCTAACAGCTTTTGACTTGCAATTAGCCGGCCAAGTTTATCAGCGGCTGTAACTGCAGGAGCTGAAGGGCTGCCGGAGCTCCCAGAGAAGGTTTTTTTTTGGGGTGGGGGGGGGCAGTCAGTGGGGACGCTGTCAGCACTCTCTACTGTGATTAATCATAGCTGGCTGCGGGTCATAGTGTCGAGTTTTCTGTTTATCTTGTAGCTCTGATCATATATATCAGTAGGTCTTATCATTTTTAGCACCTCAGAAAATACAGTTTGCAATTCCCACCATAATGAGAGAAAATGTAACTCTAGTTAACATAATTAGGACTTTTTAGAAGAAAACAAAATGCATATATTTACACATCCGCACACTACGCTATCTTTGGTAAGCCTCCATGTTAAACTATTTGAAATGTCATCCCTAAAGTAAAATAGAAATGTAATTCTAAAAGCCCTGAAAAGATCAAGACCCCAACCTTGATATAGATTAAGTTTATCAACAGATTAGGAGACAGATTTGATTTTATAAGACTGCCATGATTGGTTAGTTTATAGATATTAAAGTCATATCTACAAAATTTGAAGTTTGTCTTTAAATTCAGTAAAAAAAAATTTTTAAAAACGTTGCATAAGCTGAACCAAAGAGAGGAACCCTATCATCTTCCCAAGGCCTTTCTCTCCAGCTGCGGCGTCTGCATGTGGGAAATTATATTACCCAGACCTCTTCCCAGTTATGATGAATCCCCAGCCCTGAGAAGACTGGCCAGACCGACCTCCATTCGCCGCAGATTAGATCCTCTGATTACAATGCCAGCCACCTCACAACATCTGATAAATCTTTAGCAGGAGCCCAAAAGCAAAGCCCTCCAGTTCCTCTGCAGTTAATAATTTACCGTTGGGGGTGGAGGGAGTATTTATTATAATTTAAATGAGGCCGCGGAGGGTTTTCGATTTGATGGGAAATCTGAAAAATGGTGTGGAGTTAAATTTAGAAAAGTCGATATATTGAATTCATGCTCTCTGTGCCTCAAATGATATGCCATTACAGGAATGTGTCGTGAAAGGTGAAATGTGTGAATATGTTTATTTATGAGCAGGTCTAAGCAAAGTTCATCGTAAATGTCAGAAGAGTGACATGTTTGCCTAAGAGCTTCTCGTGGCATATTACGTGTAATTGTTCATAGACGATTACAGCGACACGGTTCTGGTGTCGGGTACTTGGTGTGAACGCGTAATTTGCTCTGCACAAGCTTAACAAACACTGGGGTTACTTGGAAGCACTAATTTGACTGTATAAAGGATGCAAATGAGATTAGAGAGGAGCCCGCAGCCTGTAAGCATTTTTGTTTGCAGCAGTTGTTATCGGCTTTGTTCTGCCGAGCCGAGGAGGCCTCCGGTTTCCTCACTGCGTCCCGACACAGCAGCAGATTTCCAACGATTCAGTCCAGATTTTCTCTCAATGTTGGCAGGCTCCTCGATCGTTGTGTTGGTCAGAATATAAAAAGCTTCCAAACTCTTGGACCGCAAGTAAAAAATACGATTTATTTTAGCTTGGGGTTTGCACAGGTCATTAAAAAAAATTAACTTTTTTTATGGTGCGTAAATCCTGTGAAATCATCTTTTGTGTTAATATCTGGAAAATGTGCATAGCAATTGTTATTTAATAATCTGCAGTTGCATTTAAAATGTAACATCTCATTCATTTTAACAACTCAATAAAGTCAAACTCACGGATTAATTGCACTTAAACTAACATTTTTCTAGAATGAAATGTTGTTTTGATGATCACAACTTCAGCTAAATTACTATAGAAGATCAATAAAAACATTTTATGTTCATTTTATGATTGACAACCATGTGGAAGACTTCTGATTTGATAACTAGAACAGATTGTCACCAACCAAGTATTTTTAGTTTCTAGTGCAAATGTCTTAGTACACTTAAAGTGAGACTTTCCTCTTGCTCTTAAATGTAGCTTCCCAGTTAAGGAACATCAACCATTTTGAGTTCTTTCTCACTTTTATTCATTATTCAATAATTATTCCACCCATTTAGCATAACTACTACCTTATATACTGCAAAAACACAAAATCTTACCAAGTATGTTTGTCTAGTTTCTAATGTAAATACTGAAGTTAAAATAAGGCAAAACTAAATTACATGTTAATGAATAAATATAACTAAAGTAAACTCTGTTTCTAATCAATCTACACAATATTGACCAATCCGTACAGGAATAGAAAGCAAAAAGAAATCAAATCTTCACACCTCTGGAGTGCATTTGATCACTTTCATGGGAAGCAAATGCATGTTCTGTTTCTGCCCAACCTTATGAAGTGTTCAACTGTGATTTGTAGCAGAAACTCCACGCCGCGCCGTACGCATCATCACAAATCTTCGCGATTCTCTCCACGCCGATCTGACCATTACCATATAGATGGCCTCTGACGGCTGACCGTGATCTCTTCCAGGTCTCCATGAATTGCGACTATGTGTTCGTCAACGGCAAGGAGACCCGGGGCTCCATGAACGCCAGAGTCATCTTCAGCTACGAGCACCTGAGTGCGCCGCTGGAGCTCACCGTCTGGGTGCCCAAGCTCCCCCTGCAGGTGGAGCTCACCGACAACGCGCTGAGCTTCATCAAAGGCTGGAGGGTTCCCATTCTGCCTGACAGAAGGTGAGGCTGGGCTACACACACACACACATGCGCACACACCCCCACCCTCACCAGTGAGAGTTCAGTCTCTTCTCCGCGTCATGTTTCTGGGGTTCAGGGCGCAAAACCTACTTTGGTGAAAGTTTAGTTTTCAGTGCTGGATCCCCATTCACCCTATTCATGTCTTCTTTGAAAAATGAAAAATTGATAAATGTTACTAGATGTAGTCATGTCAAAACTTTCATTCCGTTGCATCATGTTGCATCCAGCCCTTTACATTCCCTTTACTTTCTTCTCCTTCTTTCTATTGACATTTTCTTTATCTGTTTGAATCCTAAATGCAGCTCTACTCATTCATATTTATCAGTTTTATTTTCACTAAGTTTAAGAAAAATTTACATTTCTGATTAAAATTCAATGTCACAAGCCAATTTCTATCATTTTATTAAAAGAGTTGAAACTAAAACTGACTAAAAGAGAGGGCAGCTCAATTAGGAAGTTTTTACACCAGTAGGCTCTGTGCAGTTGGGGTCCAAAATTGCAACATTTGTTACATTTTCAGCAGCTGTAGTTCTCTTTCACACTGCACTGTGTCAAAAGATCCTAAAAACCTGTCCCCCTTCTCGCCTGCTGTGGCGTTACTCTAAGAACCACTGAAGGAACCGACATGAAAACCTCTGAAGAAGACTCTGATTGAAACTTCCCTCTTCATAAAATGTAAACAAATATGGAGTGGCATCAGATTTTAGCAGTTGTAAGATTTCTCTTTAGTCTTTGGTAAAAAGACCGTACATCATTTCTCCTGCTGGAGCTAAACTCTCACATTTGTTTTGGTTATGTTTACCCAGAATGCCCTGCACTGTAGTCCACTTCCTTGCTTTAGAAAGGGTCTCTGGTCCGTTTGGAGCATTCAAACCGAACCAGAGTTCACTTCATGCATGTTGTATTTCAAGTGCACTAAGATACTTGCATTAGGAAATAGAACAAAAATACTGTAAAACACTTGTGGCTTTAACTGCAGAGGTACTGGCAAGCATTAGCTAATGATAAGTGTATTCCACATGTTTACAATTTTGTTTTCAATCATTTCTTTTTAGAAAAACAACTGCAGCTTTACTTGCACTACACATTTATCTTCTACTTTGGGTTTTGTAGCACAAAAATCAATCAAAACTGTTCTTACTCTAAGAAAAGGGTGAAAGAGTTCAATGGGTTTAAGTACTTTAGCAGGGTACTGTATTATAGAGTGATTGTGGCGGTGAGAGTCCAATGAGCATGGACTTTTTTCCAGTCCAGGATAAAGTCGGGAGATAAAAACTGGACCCCTGGAGTCTTAATGCTTGTGGCTGCTCAGCAGGAAATGGCAGAGAAGGTTGAGGCGCCCCAGATAACACCAATACGGAGGAGAAACAATGCAAAAAAAAAGGCAGTCCGGAAGGCAAAGTGACATCATACTTTGAAAGTTAAAGAATGGAGACTTTCGGCTTATTCATGCAAAAATAAATCTTGCACAAAGCTGACAGGATGAATGGCATTTAAAATAAAGCTGGAGGTTCGATTGTGAGTGAACTGAATGAACAGCTCTTATTTCTCAAAGAAAAATAAAAGAACTTTGTGGATTTTTGCCTCAAAATTTGAAGCAAAACCATATTGACACCTGCAATCCGTGCTGTCCATCAGTCTCAATATTCTAACTTTCAAGCAATAGCTGCCAGCTGCTGTTGTCTGCAGAGCTCGTGCTGTTTATAATCTTTCTGAGAGGCTCATTTATTCTCTTTTTGCAGTGTCAGGGTTTTTGATGGCTACAAAGTGCTGCACGTACAAGTCTGTAACAAGATCAGCCAATCGATGTGGCAGTGAGTGATTATGAGTGGCGCTTAATTTGTGGCAAAAGCCCGAGCACGTAAAGGCTCTGTGTGCACAAATGCAGCCTATTGACCAGGCGGACAATGGCCTATATCTCCTTCCCTGTGACTTTGTCGTTTTCCCTAAAAGCATCTGCAATATGAACAGTAGCTTTAGAAGGAGTGGTGCACTGAAGTCAAACAACAGTTTTCCAGCCCCCTTTGAGTGAGGGGCACTTGGTACATCTCTAACAGCTGTTAGGCCGACTCTCAGCCAACAGTAGTTTAGTGGCAAGTTAACATAACATTCAGGCTTCTGACTGTTAAGGAAACCGCAGCACCCACAGATGCGAAACCCTCAATTGCAAACTCGACCACTGCAGAAGCTGTGCTTTCACTTAACCAGTATATTAAAATGCATTAAAACAGCTAGTCTATTGATCTAATACCATTGAGACACCATAATGGATGTCAAAAATGAGTTATTGGAGTATTGAACGGAGTGACTACGATTGTTTGTCTGAGTGTTTTTTGCTGGTGTGGTCATGATAAAAGTTCAAGGTGGTAAGGTTCAAGGTGGTCCATGCTACCAAAAGGTGGTAGCATGGACGGTTCTATGGTTTTGAAACATAGAAATTTGGCCCTGTTATGGCAAAACCTAAAGCTCACTAATGGTGACCCAGGGAAAAGCAAATATCTGGACATTTATTTAGTAACTTCAGAAAGTACCTGGATATTAATTGTGCTAAACAGGCAGGTTTGCTAAATTTTTCCTGCTTGTTTTCATGAGGAATTATGCAAGAAGTATATTACCCATGAAATGAGTTCTGAGTTTTCAAAACCAAGCTCTCACATCTGACTCGGTCAGGAAATGCAAACTTAGATCAGAATCTGCTTCCATTTAAACAACATGTCTCGCTAAGCTGCAGCTCTTCTAGCTCAGGTGCCACATTAGTTCAGCTCTTACCTATTGGATATTTTCCCCAAACAAATTTCAGTGTTAAAACGTCGCTCAATTCACCTTTAAATATAGTAACAAGTTGGCACCTGCTGCATCAGGCAACTGAAAAACAAAACACGGCACGCAGCATGAAAGGACATGTCCAACACTGACGACAGAATATCACTGAAAACATGGAGGATCCTGTGGGAAGGCCATTCTAGTCGACATCAACGGTTTCATAGTCTGAATGTGGCATCATCAAAAGTGACAGGCGCGCTTTGTGTGCAGTTTCTTCATGTGGCAGAGAAACCCGCAGAAAAGTAAAGGGTACATGCTGGCAGTAAAATCAAATGACAGCATGCAGGAGAGAAAAGCTTCACCTGTGGTGAGAGGAAATCCCGTGGCTTAGCTGTGTGGCAATCAAAGCAGCCAAAAGAAAAAAAAAAGGTTCACTAAAGGCTCCTGATTACTGCTGTCATGAAGGCAGTGAGGAAGTTGACATGCACAGAAAATGACTTGGAAAAACAGGCCTGGCCTGCAGCTGCAACTTTATCAAAACTTTGGTGATACGCAGGATATTACGGCCAGATTATTCACAATTAGGTTTAAAGTAATGTTTTATTTTGAGCAACATAATATCAGACTCAGTCTGATTTAAATGATACAGTGGACACAGTTAACTGTGAATCTAGTGTAATCTTTATATGATGGGTGAAAAATCTAATTGATGGTTAAAATTTGCTGGAGATATTAGCATACTAAAATTATGATTAGCATGTTTTGTTGACTCAGGCCCCTATATAACCAAAAACTTTGTCAGTTTTTGGTTATATAGAGAATTACTTCTGTAAGCTATGTTTGCTATTTTAGAAGAAATTTCTTACTGAACTTTGTATCATGGATGGAACATTTTACTTACAGTTAAAAGACACTCAATTTAACGGGATGTTTGCGGTGAGATTAGCATGCTTGGTTTTTTTTTTTTTTTTTTTATTTTATCCGTTTTAAATATAGTATACAACAATGTGAAAATCTACCTAAAACTTAAACCCAAATGCAATTAGTTATTTACTTTAGCTTTTGCATGCTAGTATAAGGTTCTGACCTCAGTGCATTTTTATCCATTTTGAGTGATAGCTCACAAGCTGTGTTGACCAGTTTGGCTGTTCCAAAGAATATATTTTTAGCGATTGGTGAATTAAAAATGCCTTGTTTTTAAAAAATAACACATTGTAGATTAATACAGGAGTGTAATCTTACATGAAAGCCTCATATAAGTCTTTGTCTGGACTCAGTTTTAGAAATATTAACGATGTCAAAATATCTTAAATTACGACACATTAATTCCCTCTGGATAGTTTTTTGAATATTGTTGCTCTGCAATATGTTTTCCAAGCAGCCAGTCTCATTTATAATTCCTTCATTTCTCTGACTGCGGCGTAAACATAATATTTGTATTCGGGGTTGGGTAGAAATGAAATTGGTCTTTGCTGACGTTCCCTGGCAGTGGCGATGGTAGCCATCCATGTTAGCTCTAATGCCCGTATTAAACATTTTGTTCTGGAATTGCTTTTGGCTTCTCTGTTTGAAATATTTTAGTAAATCAAAGAACCATAACGTAGGACCGCATTCTTCATTAGGGACCTGACTTATGGTCTTCTACTCCCCCTCGGTCCATTTTCTCACATCTCAGGAAAGTGCAACACACATCCATCCTGAAAAGCTTTCTGCGTTCTTAACACACCGCTAAATCAGGTCTGCATCTTGGCCTTGTTAGAAATAGGTTAAGATGAGAGTGACACACACACGTTAGCCTCGCTGCACCGTTTGCACTAGAGAGCATCATTTTGTGAGAGGAAGCTTTGCTGCTTTCCACCTGAGGCAAAGCATCTAATTGGACCAAAACAAGCAACTACCCGTAAAATCCCGGATAACAGAACGGAGGCTGGAAGACGTCGGAGCTCCATGCACTTTGGATAACAAGCACGTGGTAATCATGTGCAAAAATGAAATATCTCAAATAGCTTCTGTACAGCAATGAAATGCTGTACAGAAGCTTGTACAGCTTGTTTCTTGTTCTTGTTTCGCCGCAGGGTTCTGATAAGAAAAGAAAAAAAATTACCTACCATTTCTGAGGAAAACCATCAAGACATGTTATTCAGCTTGTTTTAATCATGAGAATTTTTGCAGCATCGATTGTTGAAGCTGTTTGTATTCAAAAATTGTCCAGGATTTTTAAAGAGAAATGTCACAACTTGTAAGCCATGCAATTTCTCAATCTTGTCTTTTAACGTTTATTTTTGCTACTTCTAGCATAGCCACTGAACAAGGTTATTATAGTTATTTTTGTTATTATAGTTAACAAAAACTAAAGAAATAACAAAAACTTGAACTTGAGAAAACATTTTCCTTAACTGAAATAAACAAAAATAGTGATTAGTGTGAAAATAATAATTGGAACTACACCGTGCGTTTATAAGACTGGCTAAAACATGCTGAAATTATAGATATAATGACCTTTTTTTTTGTGTTTATAAATATATTCATTAGCCTTTCAAACTGATTGATATGAGATCTTTTTTTCCCCTACAGTTTATGTCAGCAATGGACAAATTACGATGCTCCATAGTGGCAAAATGTCGGCAGCAAAAGTGAGGAGAAAACCCCCCAGTCAGCTGTTCAGCAATAATTTAACACATTTTTTGAAAATGGTGTCTTCTGTTGCATATTCATTACCTAAGTGATGTATATATAATCACAATGCAATGCACTGACCTGTTTTTAATTCTGCACCTAAAAATGAACCAAAGTATGACAAAACTAAAACTATTTCTATAACTGATAAGAACTAAACATTTAATTTATAATTAAGAAAAACTAGAAAGCACATTCTACACTGAATTACACAAACAAAAAGTCACAAAATAAATATAAACTGTAATAAAAAAAACCCAAAACTATTACAACCCTGCTACTAAACTAGCAGTAATAGAAAGTAAAATAGATGCTTTTCATGTTTTAGTGACTAAAACCAGAGATTTGAAATGACTATCTGCATTATTAACAAACTTTGACTATACCGTAGTCAAAGTTTTACACTAATGACACTAAATCAAGTTTTCTGTTTGGTACATCTTGGTCTTGTTTATTCACAGTCATCATGATTTGCGATGATAAATTAGATGTGTACAAAGGCTTCAGAGATAATTGTAGATAATTATAAGCTATGAGACAGAAAAAAGATATCCAAGATAATTCAGTGGACTGTTTGCTGACCCTAACTAACTTCGGTAGCTCATCATCACAATGACAGTCTGCAATAAAGAGAGTTATTGTCTCTTTACTCGCGTCAACCTGGCTCCCGTTTACTCATCTGTCTGTTGTTTTCTTCAGCGTGAGTCACTCTGACCCCTTTGGACGGGCCAGGGTCTCCCGGCCTGAAGTGGGCCTTTGCTTCGGTGCAGCAGAATTGCTCACTGGCTGAGTTATCCAGCAAGACGCTCTAAAAAAGGAAAGGAAGTGTAATCGAATGAGCAATCCATGTGCACTGAAGCTGCAGCTTTGTGTTCTTGTATCAGAGATTCTAACAAGACCAGACAATATGTTTCCAGAGGAGGAAAAGAAATCACCTTTTCAGGTCCACAGTCTGGAAGGCAAACTCTCAGTGACCCGAGTCAAGTTGGTAAACTCTTAGACTAACTATTATTTAGGGTCTTTCTGTCTTACACTGCCTTGTTTTTCCATCCCTTGAACCTTTTTTCTTTCCATTTTACCAACTAAGAACTGCACATTGCATTATATGTATTATATGTTGATTTACTCTGATAGGCAAAGACAGTATACCGCATAATTGTAAAGTGGAGAGAAATTGTTCAAATATTAAGCAAATAAACCCAAATGTGCAGCAGGCGTATGAACTCGGCCCCTCTGAGTCAAGCTTCACTGACCTTCATCGCCTTTTTCCTCTTACTATTGCAGTGCGTTCCATAGAAGCTGTGATAATGTACTTCACAAAACCCAACCTCACATAAACATTCAAATATTTTTTATAGAATACTATCCTAATCTTTTACACATTTATATTCCTCTCAGATGGAGCAGTGTGACTCATGAGTGAACTCCATCTAAAACTGATCGAATTACTTTCAAAATCTCCTTGAAGTAATTCCAAAACAGTTTCATACTCTGGTAGGCGTGCAAGATGTTGGAGGTCGGTCCAAAGTTCAGAATAAAAAGTTCTGTTGTGCCTCGCACAATTACTTCCAGGCCATGATTGCGCAACATTTTTATTTAAAATCTGAATTACATTTATCTTTTTATAGACTTCAAGGCCTAAAGTACAATCTGTCAACTATTTTAAGGTAATGTTAATTTTTTGTGTAATTGTTGAACCCGATGTGGACGTTGTAGATCGCTGAAAACTTCCAAAACAGTCAACTTGTCCTGTTTTGACGTGGGTCAAGGTAAAACCAGAGCTGACTGACAAACAGGGGGACACAATTTGTAAGAAGTTATCATTGCATTTCAATTAACAGTGTAAAGATTTTGAAATAGAGATTTTTCTAAAACAACAGAATCTCTTTAATATAAGAAACTGTTTGCTACTGCTCTAGCGGTGGAGCTAATTTATTTAATGTATTTAGCGCTTCAGCACTTTTGCTAACTTTGAAAATGCTTATTGTACTTAGCTTCCCCTTGACAAATGTTTCCATTACTTTACTTGGCTTTTTTTTGTAAACCTACAGTTGAATTAAGTTCAACACGTGTGTTGAAGTTTTGGTTTTCGAATGTTAATACGTTTTTAAGTAGTTACACATTCATATTCATGCTCTTATTTTGAAGATGGTAAAGAATGTTTATGCAGCAAAGTTTTTTCCACAGAAATTTTATATAAAACAAGAAACGTGTCAAATCTATTTGATCTTTTTAATAATCTGAGGAATATTGCCATACTAATCTCTATTGTCTCATGTTCTGAACTGGAAAAAACTATTCATGCTCTTATGAAGGACTTTATGATTATAAGGTACTATATACATAACGTGTAGAAATACTTAATTTTCTGAAATTTATAGATATGGATTTATTTGATATTGTGCTCTCATATTTCAAAGTGGTTTTGAACAGCAGTTTTCCAGGCTTCTGGCAGTTTGAAAGAAAAAATATTTGAAATATATATTTTAGGGATTTTTGACTCTTTCGAAACGGTTGTTTCATCTTTTGACAACTTGGCAGTATGGATTTGACAAAACCCTGGGGTAATAAATAAATGGATTGACAAAGTGTGACTAGGCAACCTATTTAGAGTCTTTGGAGTCGTTTTGTTTTCCGTGCGGTCTTTTTGAAAGCAGCACTTTTTCAGGCAAACCCAGCAGATTGTGAAGCCTGTTGAGGGATGTTGGGTAACTCATACATCTTGATGTCGAGCAGATTGCACTTAGTGCGGGATGCACCTGGCAAGCCTGACCTCACTGCCCAAGGCCCCTGTGATTAAAAACGGGCATCCATCCAGAACCCTGCTTTGAGGTGATTAGCGTTCTTTTTTTCTGCTGCCTTGGAGGATTTTGTCCTCATCGCCACGAGAACGGAGAGATTGATTGATTTGTTCGGCGAGGTGCCAAGATTCTTCTCAGTATTATGATGTGAAATTATACTGTTATTGGAGGCCCTGAAGAACAGAAGGATCATGTTGCAAAGTAGACGTGGTGCCAGGGATACGCTAGTGAGATGCTGTTGGTTTAAATAAGAGATGATGGAAATATATTTTTTTTCCATACTTTATAGAAGCAGTAAAGACCCACATTTTGAATAATAGCTACGCTCTAATACATATCTGGGTGTTTTTCTTCTCTCTGTCCAAGGAGCACTAGGGACAGCGATTCAGATGACGATGACGACGACCGGCGAACGAATCGGGGGTGTGCCCTCCAGTACCAGCGGGCCGTGGTCAAAGTGCTGACCCAGTTCCACACCACTTCCACGGAGGGAACGGATCAGGTCATCACCATGCTGGGACCAGACTGGCAGGTGGACGTCACAGACCTCGTCCAGGACTCCCTGAAGGTGGTCGACCCAAAGATCGCAGAGCTGGTGGACAGGACGATTCTTGTGGGCCTGGAGCTGGGCTCCACTGTGCTGAAGGTGAACCAACTCGCACATTAGTGATGAATACAGCTTTATTGTTAACTAAAACCAATTAAACCTGCAGTATTTATAAAATGTATTTCTTTACGAGCTCCTCTGCTTGCTCTCAGTGTTTACTTTAAACGATGAGTCAGCGCTAGAAGGTGGATCTTAGTGCTGTCAATCACCCTCTGCGTGGCGCTGCTTATCTTCCCTTCTCTCTGCTATGCTGCAGCTAGCATAGCCTGTCATAAACTCTCAGCCTAGTTAGCATAGCCACTGATTGCAACTAAGCGGTTTTGCTATAACAGTATTTTTTTTTTCATGATCAAGTACATGAGCCTGATTGACAGCGCTAAGACCATCCTCCTGGCTCTGATTGGTTGATTTTAGTCAGAAGTTGTGCATTTCTTCAGACTACAATAGCAGCTCTGGGAGGAAGTGGAGAATAAGATCTTTTTGTACAGATTATGTGACTGTCAGTATGACGTCTCATCAGTCCAAAGAATACTTTTACCAACAGTGTTGGAGATTATCAATATGTTTTAGGAAAACGTGAGACAGAACTTTTTCACTCTTTTGTGTCAGCAGTGGTTCTGGCCTCACCTGGTAGCCATCTTTGTCCAGGCTCTTTATTGATAGATCACAAACTATGACATTTAACCTGTTCAACTGAGAGTGGCTGAGGTTTAGATTTTCTTCTTCTGCGTTCTTGTAGATGAGTCCTTAATGTGAGGCTGGCCTCTGCTGGGAATGTTCATTATTATTTCATATTTTCTCTGTTTGTGAATAATGGCTCTCTGTGGTTTGCTGGAATCCAAAAGCCTTAGAAATGGCTTTGTAGCCCCTTTTCAGACCAATAACTGTCAATTCCTGGATAATTATTGGTTCTTAAGGTGGTGGGTTGCTTTTGTTGTGATATTTCTTGTTTTTTGGGGGTGGGTTTTTTTATGTTTTTGCCGACTTCATGATTTCAGATACGTTTTATTGAAGTGATTTCTTGGATCTACAGGACTGGTAGTTATCAGGTCAGTGTGTGGATACTAAAAGTGAAAATGTCGGGTAAATTGCGACTTAACATGGAAGATAACTAGATTTTCACACTGAGCTAGTTTGGATTTTTTTAAACTTAGTAAATTAAATCATCATTTGAAATTAGCTTTTTTGCATTTATCAATGTTTGATTTTTATAATATGTCTTTAAATGTTTAATTATCTGAAACATTTAACTAATCATCTTGAAGAGAGGAAATGCTTTCGCACAAGGCTCTGGAGGCTTTGAGGGGAAACCTCACAGCACTTTTCTGCATAATGAGGATAAAGTAAAATTCATGCATGTACCTTGATGTGATGCAAGGTAAAGGAAGTGGAAATCTTTAAATGCTTTCTAAGAAAGTCCCAAGAGAAAAGGGCCGCATTAGGTAGATGGAAAAGAAAACACTTAAAGACTCTGTCCTCTAAGTCCCCCTTAATGACATAAGTGATATCACTTAATGCTAGTTGAGCATCTCTGCCTTTGAACATGAATGAAAAGTGGAGATCCTTTGAATATTCTAGTCTTACATAATTTAAGTTTGATGATTATTAAAGGGGGCGTATTATACAAAATTCACACTTTGCATGTTTTCTCTTCTTCCATTTGTGTCTCTACTGCTTCTAAAAAAGAGCCCAAGCACTTAAATAAACCATGAGTTAATGTTTTTTGATGTCTGGAAAATAAAACAGAGGTTTTGTTGTTGACTTACCATCCAGAAGCCACTTGCTGCACTTTTGTTGGTTGTGTTGGAGGCTCCACTTCTGCTTTTCAAACACTTATGGTTATACAATTGCACATCTGTTTGCAGCCATTTTCAACAACTTACTGGGATTTAAAGTGACGAGAAGCTCTAAAACGGTTCATTCTGTTAGGGGTTCAACATAGGCAGAACTGACCCAACAAAAATCTCCTTGACCAAGAATGATTTTGTTCAAAATAATCAATGTATAATAAACATTTTTGTGTAACCCATAGACCTATCCTAACCTGTTCTAGGGAGACTTATAGGTATAAAATGTAAGAGTTTGTTAACGTCATGCTTGAAACAAAAGTCAGTTCTAGCTTATTTTGTGGTTCTTAATGTTGAAAAGCCTGAATAGTTAGTGATATTTTAGGACAAAGTGGCATAACAATAGATCAAACTGAACAACATTAGCAAACAGTGAGGGCTGTTTTGAAGAACAGCAACATTTTAGTCAAACGGCACAAAGCGAGAACTCCTTAAATGTTTGTGATAATCCCTCATTATTGAGAGAGTCTCGCACACAAACTGCATCAGCCGCCGAAGACAGGCGATAAGCTGTGATGGATGGCTGCAACACATACTTTGGGAGGTAATTATAGTATTCATCTTTGTTTTTTCTGCTTTCCTTAGAACCGCTGTTTGATTGCTTGTTTTCTTGTCTTGTTGTGCCATCCTTCCTAATCTCAGCAACTAATTTGGTGACATCGGCGTTGGAACTAAAGCTAGTTACAATAGTATCAGGAAGAAAAAAAATTATCTTCTTGTCTCCACATCTAATCTGTTTACATTATGAAACAGAACCCCAGCCCCTGTAAGCACGCACTGCTGCTCCCCTGCATGTCAATGCTCCAGGTTCAGAGGTCCCTATAAAGGAAGCAGCAGAAGTTATTATGCCCAGGCTGTGATTTACAGGTGCTTCGGCGGTCATTTATGGGGACAGAGATAGGTAGGGGTTGGTGAGAGTTTTGATCACCCTGAAAGATTACAGTTTTAGCCTGTCGGGGCGGAGAATTGTTGCCTGATGGATGCATTCCATCAAAGCAAAATGGGGAGAAAAGATGTGCCACTAATCCATCACTTTAAATGAGCAATAGCTTGTTTATACTATGTTGAAGGGTATATAAATAATTACGCACCAATTGAACAGCTGATGGTAAAACCTGCCTTGCCGACTCAATTTTGACCCAATAAATCGTCCAAATAAGATGTCAAGAAATCATTGCCTGCTTCAAATATCTTTGAGGGATTTTCAGCTCACAAATTTTCTGCTGTTTTGTTCATCCAGTCAGGTTTCACTTGATTAATATAGTGAATGTTTCATTTATGTTTATTTTTATTTTTGTCTTATGATGCAAACTTTTAAAGATGTCCTGATGTTCTCTCTCTCTGAGCACATTAGTGTGTTGGTTAATGAGAAATTAAACCTGGAAAGGTTTGTATTTAAGTTTGAACATGGACTAAAAGTAGGGCTGACATAAATGTTGAGAATTTAAAATCTAGAGCATTTTCAGTATTTTTTGTGGAAATTAACTCCAAAGTATTCATAGAAAATGTTTCTCTTGGTAAAATGCTGTAAAGACAATTTGTCTCGGGAATCTCAAATACCTATATGGAATGCTGCTTGACTTTTAGCTAGCATTTGAAAAGCAGCCAATCCAGAAGTGCCGTTTATTTTCCTTTCTGCTGATTGGCTGTACCCCTAAGACTGGAGATATGGAAAATTATAGTTAATATCTCTTGGGTTGTACTAAGACAGCATATTGAGTTTTAAACTATTAAAATTATAAGCACATATTAGTGGATGTTAAGTATTTGCAGAGGGTCCGCTGTTTACAATTAGAGTTTGAACTGATCAGGCTAAGATAAAGATAGCAAATCAAATAGATAGCAGATCAAGAAAAAAAGGAGCAAAATCTTTGCATCATTTCACATATATGAAAAAGGTGGGAGACGGAGACTTAATCTGACGGAGAGCTAAGAGGCCAGATTTGAGCAGAATTCACTGCTGGTCCTCAAATCAGAGATTATACCTTAATATCTGCAAACATATCTCATCCACAGGCAGACAGCAGAACAGAAATAAACTCATCTGCACAATTCATCCAGCTTTTGATGTACAACGTTTAAAGTTTGTGCTTCAGCGTTTTTGTTTAAGCTGGCCCACAAACGTCTGGCTAAAACAATGCTATAGTGCTCTGTCAGCAGCAGGAAGAAGTAAAGTGTTGAAATATTTAAGTTTTAGCATTTGCCTCTCATACAGCTGCAGCTAAAATATATATGCGAGCCTCTTCCTAAGTGATCGTAAACATGCTAATTCTTATTTGCTGCCTGTCCTCCTTCGTCTTCCTCCGACTATAAACCTTGACGTGTTCAATAAATTTGAAAGACTCTCAAAAAGGCCGTTGTATCTTGGAGACTCTGCTGCAAAGCTCTGCAGCTGTCCAGGGAACTCTCTTACCATGCAGGTGGTCTGCAGTGGCTTATTTTGCAGTTGGACCATCTGCTTACTTAGCATTTGTGAGAAGCAGTACAACAGCAGGGATGTTCAAAACATGGTTCGAAGTTTGTCATTTTTTTTCTCGCATTTCAAGTAGCTAAATTTGTATTTCAAGAGTGCATCCAGTGAAAGTGAAGCACTTTGTTATGTGAGACGCACATTAAGAGGCACAAAGCATCTTTGTGCTCGTCATTGTTAATTACCGTGATGGAAAGCGCAATAAAAGGCCCGTCATTTCTTCAAGATGAAGGCTACGGCTTCCAGCAGACATGCTGTACTCAGGTAACATTGACCTGCCATTTAAGTCCACTTTAAAAAACAGGACAAGTTTCACATTAACAGACCTGTTGTGTCTTAAATTGCATGTTATTTTGGGATTTCGTGTAAATGCAGCATTTTGAAAATGATCTCACGGCGACACGTGTTGTTTCATAATACTTAAGCTCTGCCTGCATCTCTAGACATTATAGATTCATACAGGTAAAGAATTCAAATTATGATTCCTTTTCTCATTTTACTTGAAGCATTTTGTGTTTTCATGCACATCCCAATGTGTTGGTATATCTTTTGTAATGTCAAGGACAAAGTTTCAGCAGGTTAAAAAATTAATACAAGGCCACAAAACTAAAATATGGTCAAAAATATTATTGTTTTCAAAGTACGCTTGCTGGGAAAAAAATACAAGCCTAATTTCCAAGTTGCATAAATATGCAATATCCATTTGTAAAGTTACACAGTCAATATTAACAGCAATAATTATATCATTTAGCCTTTCATGGGAGAAAAATAGGGTCATATTTTCATTGTTTATTTAAGCATTTATAAATATTTAGCTTTAAGCTAAATATTTAGTTGGTTAATTAAATGTGTAGCTGAGAGAGAAAAATTTACAAACTAAATATTTAGGGAGGTTTCTGCTCAGCCTTCCTCTGTTAGAATGGAAGTGTAACGTTGTTGGTCCACTGCTGTGAAAAATCTTGGAAATGTAGAGATTTAGGATAGTTGGCAGCAGCTGAAGGAGTTTGGGGGGACTTTTTTTCTCATGAGGAATAAATCTCTTATTTACATCAAACCCTTTCTTTTTAAATCCATCTTACTAATCTGGGTTCTGAAGATTTATTTTAACCTAATAAAATAAATGGGATTTTGTCAAGCTATAATTTGTTTCGAGACACAAATGAAACCTGCAGTGGCAAATTCATAATTTTGCAAAGACACAAAGAATTTATGTTTTTGTCTTTTATTTGCTTTTCACAAAGAGCACATAGTATATTCCTCTAGAAACAAGTTTTTCTTCCAAAATAAATGAAAATTTGACTTAAGAGTCGTGGAAAATATTGTTTTTGTTTATTCATATTCAGAGTACAGTCCCATTTCCAGCAAGCAGAAGCTGTCTGAATGCTCTTTATAAACTAAGATAAAACCAAATCTTCATCCTGGTAGTCTCAGGAGGAAGCAGGGTGGGGAAAAAAGACTTTGACTCTCAGAAAATATAAAGTACTTTCTGGGTGGGTTCATATGTCAAATTCTGTTTGATAAGATTTCCCACCAGTTTCCCAATCAGGCGTTAGACTTTGTTTTGCAACATGCGGGGAAAATCCGGTCTCTCAATTAGTCTGAAGGGCATTACTGCAGCTCCACTCTGACTGCCGGAAACTTTTGTACCAAGTCTCACTGAACACAACTCCAACTTTAAAGCTGCGCGATTAATTATAGCAACAATGAACTTTCCTGAAACTCACAAGTTAGAATTTTCTTAAGAGCCAAAAGGCTACAGCAGAATAATGATCCCTCCTGGTCTGCTTATATTTTTACTTTGAGTTGGTTAAAGGGGCAAATGTAAAATATTTTTTTACATATTTGTTAAAAGCTGTCACCATTTTGTGACAGTATGTTATGAGACAAATAATATGTGAAAAGACAGCTTTCCTTCACCCAGCTTCCTGACCTACTGTCGCTGCCTGAAGATAAAAGCAGCCAATCACAGCCAGGAGGAGGGTCTTAGTGCTGTCAATCAACATCATGATAAATGTGCTATTGCTGGAGAAACAACTTTCTGTTACAGGACAACCGTTTATCTGCAGTCACTGGTGGCTATGCTAATTAGCTTCAGCAATCATGACAGGCTGTGCTAGCTGTGATTAACAACCCTAAGACCCGCCTCCTGGCTCTGATTGGTCGGTTCTATATAGACCTGGGAGATGCCAGAAGAGCTTGATTTTTTAATTTTTTTAGATTAGTAAACTGTCACAATATAGTGGCAAACATATACAAAATAAAAGCTTTAAAAGGTGACCCATCTCCACAGTTACCAGCAGGAACACGTTAACTCAGCATGCATGAATGAACTTTCAGCTGATGTTCTGTAGCGACTTGAAGGACGACTTACAGGAAGCAGTGTTGGAGGAGAGAAACGCAGAGGTGCATGAGAACAAGGTGACATAGTTTGACGCTGTGTGAGTGGGCGCTCAGCCAGCAGAGACTCAGCTGGTCGGCGTCGAGCTGCTGTTTGGGCTCATCATCGATCATCAGCTTCGCTTCAGCATCAGTGAGATTTTGCGGGGTTGAGATTCGCAAAGTGACAGACGAGCTTTTTGTTTCTGGAGCTTCACTGACAAACCAAACGAGGAACTGGGGATGAAGAAGCGAACGGACATAAACTCATAATAACGTGAAGACAGGAAGGAATGTTAATAACACAGTTATTCAGCAGCCTTAAATCAATATTTCTCATGGAGTGAATCTTCAGGTGAGAATCTGTGTTTGTTTTCAGGTAAATGTTCAAATGGTGGTTGTCAAGACTTTATCATTCACATTTGTATCAAAAGTTTCTATGTGAATCCATTACATACACTAGTGGTGTTCAAAGCTGGCAACTTCAAATTTTTGTTGGTCACAAAATTAATTAAGGATATAAATATGAATTTATTGTGACATCTCAGACAAGCAGAAGATGAATGGATGGATGAATAAAACCATCCATCCATTCAAAGAAACAGTTCTCTCAGCTGTTTCTTTTAAGGAGCCAACAGACGTCTTTGCGCCAACTCAGCTGTAACGACAAACCTGACCATTTAACAAACAGTCGACTCTATGTGTAATCGAACTCTAATGCAGAAAAAAAAGCAAACTCTAGTCAGTCTGAAACCCTCGGCCTCGGTTTGTTTGACATGAACTCTGGTCCGATCTGAATGCATATGAACACTCAGTGGACAGAAGACCGATCCAAAAGCAGGACGAGAACTACAATAAATACAACCCCGACTAATGCACGTGTCCAGGGCTAATGGGAGAAATGGTTCATTGTCTCTGGCCAAAGGCAAAAGAAAAATCCTACAACCGCTGAAATCTGACAGCACTCCATTTTGGTTTCCATTCTGTGAAGTGCTCATGTCTTCTTCAGAGATTTTTGTGTTGTTTCCTTCAGGGGTTCTTGTTGCAGCACCCCAAAGGCCAGCAGGTCGGCCTTTGGTTTGTTTGGGACAGCGCAGTGTGGAAGCACACCAGCTGAAAATATGGTAAATGATGCAATTTTGGTTGCTAATCGAACCAAGTCTACCAGAACTTCAGGTGTGAAAATATCTTTAGCTTTTATTGATTTTAGCCACAATAGGAGTAGATTTCTATGCACCAATCCTTAATAGTGTCTCACTTGTGTCTTGTACAAAGCCAAACACACTGATACAATTCTTCTAAATAAGAATGTAATATGACCACATTATTTTACACGTGTTCAATTTGGAGTCATGATTGAGCTTTTTATCTTATTTATGCCGACGTCGTTCCAATCAGCAGCGCTTCCTCCCCAGAACGCACCCCATCCCAAAACAATCTGGTTTTTTTGTTGTTTTTTTTTTTGTTTCGTGCAGACGCTGTGGGAAACATGGGAAATCAGTAACTGTGGTAAAAGAAAATGAGGCAATCTGAAAGAAAATGAAGACCAAATTGTTTGCACTTCATCTGCACGCGCTCCTCGGAATACATCACAAACAAATTGTTAACAGTCAGGGAGAGAGTCCCTCTCCTGGGTTTTCATTTTTAATGTTTCAAATGCTCGTTTTAAGTCTAATTTCCGACTCAACGGAGCAGCTTTCACTGCGGCGTAATATTTTAAAATCAGAAAACTGCATCAGAGCCAGGAGAGCAAATAATAAATTTCACCAAACTGTTGTGTTTTTGTTTCGATTTTTTATTTTATGTTTTTATTTTATCCGCTTGTTTGAATAATTAGCTTGAAACGTTGAACCTTAACTATTAGTAAACCCTTTCTACATTCACTCTTGGGTGTTTCACTGATCTGCAGCATCTCAGCCTCATTTTTAAACCAATTATTAATAGATTTAAAGCTGACAGCCTGAATTTATTTGAATACTAAAGCTGTCCCAAATTTTCTCCAGCTTCAAACAATTAAAGTCCTATTTTAAACTCAGACTCTTAGATCATGTTGACTAAACTGTTTATAGAAAAACATTTTATGTCACTTTCACATAAAGATTTGCAAATGAGCTCATTTCCTGTGGGTGGGGATAAAACTTCAGAGTTTTAACAAGACAAATATATTTGTAAAAACCAACGTGTGGAGATGTGATAATTACGTGATGAAAGGCAGCTCTGTGAAAAGTTGAATTCAGGGCATAGTCATAAGATAATGTTGGATCTAACGTCAAACAGGAGTTAATAAACACCATCTTAACTTACATTGTTACACAAGTGGGTTCCAATTTGCCATTTAATAATTAAACAATCAATGGACATTTGGATCCAGATGATTTAATAGTCAGATTTAAGAGAAATTTAAAGTATATTGGTATTGAACAGTATAGTTACAACAAAAATAAATAAAATCAAAGTGAGCTCAGACTGAACCAAACCAAATAAACGAGAGAAAGCTGAGTAACGAAAATCACTTCTGAATGTGGGTGAGTTTTCACAGGAAAACAGGTCTGAGTTGCGAGAGCTAACAAACAACTTCCAGCTGAACAGGAAATGGTCCTGATGCTCACCGGGTTGTTACAGCGTAATGTCACAAAGCAGTCATGACAGCCCGCTGAGCGCCTCCTGGCATTTGGGAGAAACTTCTGACAGAAATCCAGGGACAATAATCAAGAACAACTGATGAAGTCAATAGGAACAATATAAGGAGGTAATAAAAGAGGTAGAAATTTGATTGAGTGTGAGGAAGACTTTAATGGCTAATACATCACCTTCCTGGTCTCACACTGTTTCCCTGTAATAGGTCTGAGAGAAAAGCAACTAGAAAAGATGAGCTAGTAAAAACACTAAATCTTACCAAGTGTTTTGTCTAGAATAGATTCTAGTGCAAATATTTTGCTACACTTGAAATAAAGCAAAATTAATTTACAAGTAACTTTGCTTGTTTTAGGTCAATAATTCCTGAATATTAATGAAAAAAGTTCTAGTTATAAATGAAACCATCATTGCACCACAATATTTTTCCCATATTTTAATTTAAAATGTCTATTTCACTTATGGCAGACTGACTCGTACTTTTTCGTCAATATTAAGGCAAAATTTACTAAAATCTCTCTTATATCTCGGTGAAGAGTTACTTGTAAGTTATATGTGTCTTATTTCATGTGTAATGAGATATTTGCACTAGAAACTAGATTGAAAATACTTTGTAAGTTTTTGTGTGTTTGCAGTGAATAGAAACTGAGAAATAAAACAAGATGCTTCAGACTGAATCATAACCTGGCGGAAGATCAGTTTCTGTGATTAAATTTCTCTGTTATATAATCGATGCACAATGTTGCGTCTCTTTTCAATTTGTTTTGACATTTGGACACAGTTCCCAGTATCGATTTTTTCATATTTTTTTTTACAGTGTTAGATTTTCTTTTTAGTCACTTTAATTGGCTCTTGAAAGCATCGGCTGCGGCTGAACAGAATGTGAAGCAGCAGAAAATCAATTGCAGGCAAATATTTTTTTTATTTCGCAGTCATGCTCCATCTGACCTCGCTTGGATCACATGTTTTCACACACAAACTGACACTCTGTTTGCTCTGGAGAAATCCCTCGTGTCTCTGTCCCTACTAGCAAATAGACTTCGGAGCTTCACTTAATTTCACTGTTGGGCTAAAGCAAATTTGTCCCCAGAAACAGAAATGGGAAGTTTTAAAATCAGGAGTTATGAAACCAACTCCCTGCAGAGCGTGATCCATCATCCAGCTGAGTTTTCCTCCAGATACACTTTAAGAGTTTATTTTATTCATCCATTTACCATCATGCCTTGGGGTTTTGTGGTCTCACAATCTCGTGCATGTATGGGTTTGTGTACGAGACCATGTCTGTAACTCCCTGTTTTCTGGCATGTTAATCCATCACAACGATACGCCGATGGAGGTGGACCGAGGCGGGAGAATTTCATAGCCTCTAGGAATGTCTAAATATATAAATTTCCACTGATATATTAATATCTTCATATGTCCTGTGGTATTATTGATGCAGATAGTAAATGCGGAAGATACGACACAATATCACTGCAATGTAGATGGTTTCCGAATATAAAAGAGTAGAAGACATGAAAAAAAAAAAAAAAAGTTTATGCATGAAAGGAAGATGGGCGAAGCAAGAGGACTAAAGGTCATGGAGTTTCATTACCTGGGGTCAACCATCCCACAAAAGAGTGGGGGCAGGAGGCAAACTGTACACTGCTAAACGTCAGTGACAAAAAAACTTACCAAGATTTTTTGTCAAGTTTCCAGTTCAAAATGTTAGTACAATGTAATAAGACACAACTAACTTACAAGTAACTTTTTAGTAAGATATAGGTGCTTGTTCCACTCAAAGCAAGACATTTCCCCATGTTATCAGTGTAATAATCTGCCAGTGGAAATAGTACCTTTTTAAACAATATTAATGAAATATTAACTTTAAAACAAGCTTATATGTCTTGCTGAAAGGTTACTTGTGAGTTAGTTTTGTCTCATTTACAGTGTTCAAAAATATTTGCAGTTGGAAGAAGACAAAAATATTTGGTAAGATTTTGTCTTTTTTTAATTTAAAGCTAGCTGCAAGAGAGAAAGGGACCGTTACAGTCAGACCTGCTGTGTTGTACGATTTGGAGGTGATGGTGCTACTGAAAAATACAGGCGAGGCTAATAATCTTCAGATTAGGAGGAGCCTAAATGAAGAGGAAGAGAAGTGAAATCAGATTGGACAGTTTGAGACAAATGTAAAGGGGCAATGCTGAGGCGTTTTTAGCATGCTGCAAAAGCTCAAAATCTTACAAAGTTTTATAGTTTCTAGCACAGAAGTTCCCAAATGTTCCCAAATGTTCCCCAAACACCACAAGCTTCTGACTGGAGACCCCCTTTAGAAACTTACAGACGATGCAATACAATACAAAGAAACACTGACTTTTAGAAGGTTTCTCACCTTTAGTCACTATTCAATAATTATGTTTCTAGTGGAAACATTTCAGTAAACCTAAAATATGGCTAAACTAACTTACAAGTAACTTTTCAGCAAGATTCAGGAGTTTGTTTTAAGTCAATAATTCCTTAATAATGATGTAAAAGTGCTACTTGAACTGGCAGATTATTTCATTTATAACATGGGAAAATGTGTTTTAAGTGACATAATCTGCCAGTTCAAATAGCACTTTTTCATCAATATGAAGGAATTATTGACTTCACAAAGGTATAGGAGTTTGTTTTAAGAGTTACTTATGAGCTGGTTTTGTCTTATTTTAAATGCACTCACAGTATATCTTTAGTGTTTTTAAAGTAAAATCAGCTGCAGCAGTACACCATGGCTCAGGAAATGTTGCAAAAAGAACAATCTGGGAAAAACGTCAATTTAAATGGACGAGCTCTGTTTTGAATCTGGCTACTGTAGTTTGAAATGCTGGGTTTAGGTCAGCTTTGCTTCTCAAATGCCAAGGTTAAGAGCCGTTTAATGCATGAAAGCAGAAAGCTGAGGTAATGGTGGCCGAAGCCAGAAGGTGATGGCGAGACGGCGAGGGCCTGCTGCAGGAGCAGGGAGGCCGGGGAGCGGACCAGGCTGAGGTTAGCAGGTGGCGAGCTTGAAAACCATAACCTTGACACCAGAGATGACTGAGCAGAGTGGGAGAAAAGCTTTGCTTCATGCAGGTGGAGGCAGAGAGGGGGAGATGAGGAAAAACAGAGCTGCGTTCAGAAAGCGCACAAATAGAACATGCCTCTCTGTGTTCCGCCTCTCCAGACATCGAACAGATGCTTCAGAGCTGTCAGATAAATAAGATGTGGTGCACAGCTGGAACATCTGTCCATTGTCTGCTAAGTTACTTTAGCATTCTGGTTAGATGTGCACAAACTCAGATCCAGAGCATGCTCCCTGTTTGGCAGCTTTTATTCATTTAATAAGTTAGAATAATAGTCTTGGTGACAGCAGATAAGCAGCATGTTTATCTTAGCTGATTAAGCAGTGAGTACATGAGGGTGATTGGCAGTGCTAGGGCCCTCCTTCTGGCTCTGATTGGTTGTTTTTGGTGGAGAGCTCTGCATTTCTTCAAATATCAACAGCAGCACAGGGAGGAGGTGAAGGAGATTCATCTTTTCACAGACTATCTCATAACAATGTCTAGCAGCAAAAAACGCAGTTTTTCTAAAAGTTTCATACTGCAGTTTTAAAGCTACATTGTTGTTTGAAAAATGTTTTTAATTGGCCTGTTTCAAATTAAAATTCAAGGGGGGAAAAAAACAGGCACAAACAATTATGTTCATTGTTTTGAGCATTGCCCTCTCTCCCAGATTCCAGTGGTGGAGAGGAAAACGGGCCCCAAATCATGTTCGGGGCCCCATACAATCTTGGGCCAGCCCTGCCCGACCCAGAAGCTGGGGAAGAATGAAAACATTGACCCTATGATGGCTCTCTCAGGTGCCCCATCTTCACCACTTTGCTTCCATCAGATGGAATATTTGCTCGTCATACTGGCTGTAAATCAGACGAGGTTCCGGTGTGTTTCTGACGACCGCCGGTTGCTTCAAGGCTTCGGCCGGAGGTGATTTTGGAAGCTTGTCAGACACCGAACACTCGGCTGCTGCCACAGCTGCAGCTTTCACACGCTCTCCGACTCTGGAGTTATAAAACGCTCCAGATGAAGCTGGAATTGATTTCCCCGTATGACTTTTAAGAGCGAGGCCGCTGCTCGGCTGAATGGCTCTTCCCTGCGATAGCTGTCCCTCATGACCTCGACCTGCAACGGCAAAGTGAAATGGTGATATTTTATAAGTGGCCAAAGGGGTTTTGTGCAGACGCCTATCAAAGGGCTGGGATTATCCATGACACTCTGATGTGTGGGTGTGTGTGTGTGTTTTCTTTTTTTTTGTGGTTTTTTTTTTTTTTTTCATCTAGTCGTCACTGTGAGACATGCGTTTACAGCTTCACGTTGTTATTTGCTGTCTGGTAGCAGCAGATGGTGATGGACTCCGTCTCAAGTGGGGCTTTTTTATCGTTTGGTTGTTTTTTTTTGTTTTTTTTTCATCCACCCACTTTGATAGACTGAGAGGCATTGACACATGGATTCAAGACACGCTGCAGCAAACAGAAGCACGCAGCACTTTAATCTAAAATTGGCTTGTCATGGGCTTTATGAGTTTCACAAAGACAATAAAGCTGTTGTCTATTCCGGACTAAAGCGACCCTCCTCCTCCTCCTGTCATGCAGAGACGCAATAAATAAAAGCTCTTCATCTTTTCTTCTCCGCAGGTGGAGTCTCCGCTGGCAGTGGACGCGGTGCTGGGCGAGGCGTCGTTCTCTGTCACAGATGACAAGGTTTCCATCACGGAGCTGCGGGTTCACACCGTGTCGGGCCTGACCCTGTCTCTGCAGCCCAGCCCCGGCAACAGCCACACCATGGTGGCCAAGGCGTCCGGTGTCCAGACGCTCACCGCCCTCAAACAGGTAATGGCAGCAGGGATCAGCCTGAGGGGAACAGGCAACTGTTTGGATGAGGGAAAAAAAATAAAACTACCTGAACGAATCTGAGCCAGTATGGACAAGTTAACAGCAGAGATTGTGTGTGGGAGTGTGTGTGTGTGTGTGTGCTTGTTTATGTTACCTATTAAGAACCCTATTTCATATATTCACTCACTTTCTAAGGAGACAAAAGTTAATAAATTCTGCTTTAGCATTACTTCTGTTTTAGCAAACAAATAATATTTTTTACCATAACAGGAAAGCTTAAATTTTGTTATAACATAATTTCCATGTTAACACAAACTTCTGCTTTTTAGCAGAAAGTTATTGGTTTCATTGTGGCTTTTGTATTTTGTTGACCTTCCTGGGCCACCGTAACAAAATGAAGCAAGAGCGAAAGACGAGCCAACGTTAAGGTGGATCTTTTTGAACCACGACAAACTGTTCTCTGTCTCTGCTGGTGTTTCTATGCATAAAGGACAACAGCTGTCGGGCGGAGCGGCCTACTTCAATCTGTCCTGTGGTCCAATTCCTGCTGTCGAGACAGACGGAGGGAATTAGTATTAACATAAAAAAACAACAACAATTCAAATTCAAACATTCAAAATTTGCTGCAGTGTAATGCCATTAACTTTCTATAGAAAAAGAAACCCAGTCACTTCTTGACCATGAACAAAAGTTAGCCTTTTCTCTAACTGGTTCTGGTCACACTCCATCTATCTGGAGTTGTTTGGCTACACAGGGAATGTCTTGGTGAAAAGAAAACTGGGACGGCTGCGTTGCTGCAGGCAGACTTTGGTCAGTGAGAGGTTTTTGGAGAGTTGAATGCATGTTTTCTCCCTGGACATCTGAAGTTGGCCTTTTTCCCAGTGACAGAGATGCCGCAGGTGCTGCTCATCTGGACAGCGCACAAACACCAAATCTTACCAAGTATCTTTTTTTTTTTTTTTTTGTCCAGTTTCTAGTGCAAACATCTTAGTACACTTGAAATTAGACAAAACTAACCAGCCTGTAATTTTTCAGGAAGATTGTAGGATCTTGTTTTAAGCCAGTAATTCCTTAATATTTATTTTTAAAAGTATTAGCTCCCCTGGCAGATTATTTCACTTATAACAATAAACTTTTCCTATGTTATAAGTGACTCAATACTTTTTCATCAATATTAAGGGATTATTGACTTAAAACAAACTCCTATGTCTTGTTTTAAGCCAACAATATATTATCAGTTTAATCAGTTTAATCTTATTTCAAGTGTACGAAGATATTTTCCCAATAAATTATGCAAAAATACTCACATTTGTTGTTGCAACCCAATCCCATAGGCATCACCGCCACATCATGTTGATGTCCAGAATACTTGTTCATTTTTATCAACAAAAATGAAAGATGAGATTTAGTTTCTGCTTATTTAAGTATTTAATTCCGATTCATGTACTTACTGTCCACAAACTTGAATAAAACTATATTTTAAAAAATGCAAACAAACTAACTGGTCACTAATAAAATACAGACTCTCTCAGGATCAAAACCTCAGACGTTTTTATAATAATTCCTTGTTTATTGCAACAATGCGGTGAAATAAATTTGTTCCAAAGGTTGTCAACAAGCACGCAGCAGCTCCTCTTTTAAGCAGTGAAGTGCTTAACGTGCTGTCAGTGTTCGGCAGCAGTCAGCGAGGATGCCAGATAAAAGCTGAGCTAATAAGTTTCCACTCTGTTCCTTTACAACAAACTCAATACCAACTGAGCCTGGAGCAAAAACACTCCTGAAATATGTCCAAATGTATTCCACAAGATGGATTTTGCTCTTCAAATTAACAGCAACAATATGTAGATTTTGTTTCATTTGTTTGCGCAAAGCAAAAGGCATAGAGAGGTGGATCTGTGGGAAGGATTAATTGGGAGCCTCGCTTCACCCAGAATAGAACGTGAACATGTGTTCACCCTCCTCCAACGTTGCTAAAAATGCAGCAGCATCCACACAGAGCATGAGTGAACGAGAAGCAGGCATTAAATCCCAATTTTTCCTGCTTTCCGCTTCTTGGCCACCTTGAAATTTAATTATTGTAATGTATTGTCCTAAGTGCTCTCCAAGGCCAGGCCCTAAAAGGCAGCCAATTCCTCCTGCGGCACATCTCTCACCAGGCTGCTGGCTGAAGCTATTCGAAGCCATTTGACTTCGTTTCACTGGAAAACTTTCTAAATGTCCACTATTACTGTAGAAATGAATGAAACACATAAATCCTGACAGACGTTTACAAAAAAAAGCCGCCTTTGCATTTTTCCCCATCGTAAACCAAGTGAAAGTTATCCCCAAATCAACTTTTTTCAGCTCATAAACTGTCTAAATAGGTTATCTAGAGTTCTGTGTAAATTATGACATTTTTGATTAAAATTATTTAGTTCTGCAATATATTGCCTAAACTCATCTCAGTGCTGCCCTCCTTTGGTTGAACGGTGGTTACTGCAGGTGAATTATCCTGTTTGTTATCGCGGCCCAGCTTGTTTTTTGTCTGAGTGAGATATAAAATAATCTCTCTCAGACACACCATAAGTGGCAAGTCAGGAGTTGGAGTAGCGAGCATCACCATGGCGATAGTCGCTAGACTAAACCCCTCTGCTCATCCCCACACTTGACCACGCCCCATGTTTGTCTTGACTCCGCCCTCTTTGAAGTTTTTCTAATTTTGTCAGGGTGGGTTATGCTTCCACAGGTGGATAAATTACACTTTAAATAACATAATCCAAGTCATTTAGTCACAATTTAAGATGGTGCAAATGTTTGCTCAACTCATGCATATTTTATAATGCAAGCTGTTCCGTTTAGGCATGTAATAAGAGTGAAATTTAATCAAATGAGCTCATTGAAATGATGACATTATATGGATTTATAGAAGCAAATGGTTCCGATTATTTATAATCGGAGCCATATTATTGCTTTTTCACTGAGATGACAGGTTTGCCTTTTTAGAATCTTTTTAGAACCTGAAGCAAAGTGAGTATACATCTGTTAGACACCTTCTGTTGAAACAAATTCCTGCCTCTCTTGTCGTCTGTCCTGCTGGATGTTAGCTGGCGTTTAAGCAAGCTGCTAACAGAGGATACTATCAAACGCTGCCTGATTACAGGGATGGTGGGACTTAGACCGTGGCATATTTTCCTCCAATCTTTCTCCAGAGGGAGCACGGACGTAAAGAGTGAAAGAAAAGAAGAGATGAGACAAACACAAAGAGGCAGACTCATCATTTGATGCACGTACTGATAGCGCGTCTTTGTCGGCACCTCTTCGTTTACCAGCACAACCAAAGTCAACCTTGAAGCTGGTTTGTTATTGTGCTCATCAGAGACAAGAAGTTCCTTTACATGCTAAGACTTTAATTTGGGGAGGTTCTGTCCAGTTGTTTGAGAAAACCTCCTGAGGTTTATGGAGGACTGATCCTGCCAAAAATTGACAATAAATATAGAAATTGTTAAATAGCTCGATAAAGTAGAAGAGTTTTTACAGAACTTTACCAGAAATATTAAGAAATATGGTGAAATTATGTATATCCCAAGTGATTTACAAGAAGTTAAAAAAATAATTATTTTCCTTTACTTTTCTGACATTTGGACTGAAGAAAACTTAGAGGTTCGAAGGAGCCAATGTGCAGTTCAAACGTACAGTTGTAATAGTTAAAGCCTTGGCATTGTGTGTTCCTGACTACATGGTACACACAGCAGACAATAAAGTTATAACAATATCTTGTTTCATATCGCTACAATAAAATGAACTCGGTTCATTTGCCTTGCTAATTTCAAAGTCCACAAAATAATACAATTTATTTGAACTTATCCATGCACAACATAACATTTGAAAAGCCCTTTTATTTAGACCTGGCACAAGTTCTTCTAAACTTCTAAAATGTTGAGAGCAATGTTTTTATTGATTTATAGAAATAGAAAGGTTTCCTTCTGACCTTATTTTTTTTTAGATAATTTGACATTTTGTTGTTCACTTGATGTAAATTAACCGATCCTTTAATGTGTCCCATTTTTATGTTCTTTGATCAGTTTTTAAAATGCCTTCCGAGGTATTAAGATTAACAATCTACACATTATGTAGTTTGTTATACTTATATTTGGGTCTATACTGCTTCTAAAACAATCCAAGCACTAAAAAAAGGCACCCAGTTGTTTTTTTGGCAATATTTGTATTTTATTTTAGCTTTATTTGTCCAGGTTGTCCCATTGAGATCTAAGATCTTATATACAAGAAAGACCTGTTTTAATAAAATAAACAATATTACAAAGACAGCAACGAAAATAACTTAAATTAGCTTATTTGGATTCAAAGCAATAAGACACCCTATTGCAGCTCATTCTCATTGGCAGAACTGAGCAGACTAAAGTCTCATTATCTAAGAAAGATTTTGAGCAAAAAAATCTGTTAAACATGTCTTATATAACTGATAGACCTATTCTTACCTGTTCAAGGAAACATAATAGGTCATCTTTAACAGCGGTAAATAAATGGAACAGAGAAACTTGCATTCATATGAAATCTTGCAAAGGGTCAAAACTTATTTTTGTTGAAACTAGAAATGTAATCTGTCTCTCTTCTCCCTGACAGGAGGCCAGTTTGTCTATCTGGATGCTGTTCAGCGACAACACCGCCGCCCCTCTGACTTACTTTGATCTCAAAGACTACAACCTCAATGCCTCTTCTCTGGACGACAAAGTTGTGTCAGTATCCCAGGAGCCGCAGCAACGGTGGCCTGTGGTGGTAGCAGAAGGCGAGGGATCAGGAGAAATGGTGCGTGTAGAGATGACCATCTGCGAAGCCTGCCAGAAGACCAAACGCAAAAGCGTCATTGCATCTGCTGCAGTTTATGTCAAGGTCCGCTTTGGCCCAGAGGAAGACTCGGAGGAAGAAACGACCACAGAGGGCGAGATTGAACTGGCATCTGTCACCAGGCGGACAATCATTGATCCTAACATCAGTGGAAGAATTTATGATACTTCTAACGAGCAGCCTGCCAGTGTTCCCATTGATTACACTAATTTCCCCACCATTAGCAACCAAGAGCGGCCGACTGAGAGCGATGAAGAGGAAGGGGATGATTTTGTGCACTCGCCACGCAACATGACTGATCTTGAGATTGGCATGTATGCTCTACTGGGCGTCTTCTGCTTGGCTATATTGGTGTTTCTAATCAACTGCATTGTTTTTGTGCTTAAATACCGCCATAAGCGCATCCCGCCTGAAGGCCAGGCCAACATGGACCATTCTCACCACTGGGTGTTCCTTGGTAACGGCCAGCCGCTCAGGGCCCAATGCGACCTGTCGCCACAGCAGGTGGAAAGTCCCAGCAACCCTATGGAGGGTGTACAAACTTGCTGCCATGGGGACCACCACAGTAGTGGCAGTTCCCAGACCAGCGTTCATAGTCAGGTCCATGGAAGGGGTGATGGCAGCTCTGGTGGTTCAACGAAGGATAACGGCGAGGAGGCCAGTTCACCCACCTCCAAACGCAAGAGAGTCAAGTTTACCACCTTTACCACCCTCCCCACAGAGGAGCTGCCCTACAACTCCATCCCCATAGCAGACGAAGAGGACATTCAGTGGGTTTGCCAGGATATGGGCTTTAAAGACCCGGAGGAACTCCATGATTACATGCGCCGAATAAAAGAAATAGCCTAAGATTGGAGGTGCATTATGAAAGCACTGCTCTCGACTTTCTAAAGAGACAGTTCCTTTCTATTTTTCCCCTTTTTTCAAGCAAGTGAAAGATGGTTTTTCAAACTTTAAGGCCAACAATTGTTGTTCTGGTTAGGGTTTGTTCCATGTAGTTTGCACAGTGCTGTAATCTCATACACCCTCACACAGGAGAGAATGCAAGAAGCCAAAGACTCAACCAGAGGATCTCAATCACAAGAGACGTCTGTAAATCTTGGCTGTAGGAAACATGTTTCACTTGGAAGCTGAGCCATGGAGACATATGAGAGCTGCTCCAGCTCCAGTTTTTCAGGATTTGACTTTTACAAAATCCTGACACGGACAGGAGTACAACAAGGGTTAATGTGTTTCAGTGGCTCAGCAGGACTCTGCAGTACTGTACCTACTCCAAACAAAGAGGCCTTTGATGAACAAGTAACTGTCAAAGACTCTAATTAAAACCTGTTTCAAAATAATTTTGTTTTTGCCAAAGTAGAAAAAGCATTATTTTAATGGCAAAACCTTTGTTGTTGTCGGTGTAGCACATTCATGATTTGTACTCATCTTCATTACGTACATTTTCTACTTTTCATAGGTAGATGAAAGCAGTGCCCTACTACAGTTCCTGGTGTTCCTGACAAATCTGATGCCTTATAAAAACAGTCACAGTTCACTTATATCAGTGGAGACACTGTTTTCTCACTGTTAGGAGGCTTGAGACGGCTTATTACGGCATTAAAGTAAAAAAAAAACTGCAGCTATTCTCCGGCCTGAACAGATGAGCGCTGCATGAAAAGTTAACCTAAGGCACAATCAGCCAACTTTTTCCAAATTTGTACATGTTTATAATGTAATTAAACAATTATTCATACACATTAATAAACTAAATATTACCATGCTTTACACGCATGTCATGTTGGGCTTACATACATACAGACATTCCTCTTTGTATATAATTCTGTCAAACTGGAGTTGCTTAAAATGTTACAAGTTTCTTTCTCCAAGGAGGAGAAACGGGGATCTGGTTGAACTCTTGGGATCTTTATAATCTTGTGGTCGGTCAAAGTTCCTGCACTGTATTGCTGTGACAGATGTAGATTTTTTTATTGCCCTGGAATCTCATTTGACTGTTCGATGTGGGAATTTGCTATGCATAAGTCTTAACAGATCAATATTTTGGAAGATTTATTTCCCTTTTCAAGCTTGGCAAGCTTTGAGGATGTAGGAAATTGAGAAATAGACCAATTGAGCTGTGTTTGAATTGCCTAGTCATTCACTCTTAAGTCACGCATATTGTAGCAACGTTCAACTTTGGCACCCATTAGAATGCTAACGTTTCCATACCATCTTCAATGCAAGTGTTTTTATAGCCCCAGGAAGCTACAGCTAACATAAAAAATATATCAGGATGTTTCAACTTAATAATGTCCAAAGATGCTTACATGAGTTCAAAGTGACTCATGCTCAAATGATCTAAAGTTCAACTTGAGATTTTAATCAAAACCACAAAATTTTCCAACCATCAGCTCAGATTTAAGTTAGCATTTTGAGGTTTTTACAGCAAATAACTGGGAATATCCTCCACAATTTCGAAGTGTTGTGGCAGTGAAGTGTTGTCTGTACCACCATCCCCTGCTTGGCTCTCTAGTGAAAATGTTATTTTGACTGAGTGAACATTTCAAACACAGCTCTGAATCCATTCTGACTGAGCACAGCCTCCTCTAAACTCCACAGAAATGCGAAACACCCTTAAGGAAGGTCACTGAATATATTATTGATTTTGTTTCATCATTTACATCGCAGCCATTTCATGCTGTCCCATTCTTTTAGCTGCATCACGTTATATATGACTTACATGTTTTATTAATAAGTTCCAATAAACTTGGAATAAATAAACTAGAGCTTGCAAAGTTGCCCCCAAACTAAACAATATGAGCAGGACCACAGTATGTTAACGAACAGCGGGACAAGGATGAAGAAAGGAAAACGTTGCCGCTGGTGTGTGAAACGTGTAGGTGTGTTTTTGAGGTTGCGTTCACTTCACAGACGAGCCAGAGCAGCTGAAATCAAGCCATCTATTTTAGTTGTGTTAATTGTTGCCTTTTAAACTGTACCTGACACTGAACATAAATATTAGTCAGAGAATTAAAGAACTTTAGAAACTGAGGTTTCAAACAAAATATCTCCGTCCAGACAGATAGTTTTCATTTCAGACAGCGTTTCTTTTTCCGAGAGATGACTTTTGAAGGTTAACATTTTTCCAGCTCTGATCTCACATGAAACATATTCTATTAGGGACTAATGAGACAACCATGAGATCAAAAATTACCTTCTAGGACGCTTTACTCTAATTTCCTACTCTGGATTTTAAGGGCTTTGATTTTTTTTTTTTTTTTTTTTCCTTTTACCCAACTTACTGACTGATTTTGGTTTATTAAAGTCCTTTTGGTTTATTAAAGTCGGCTTCCTCTTACCTGCTTTTCATGTTCTTAAATTAGACACAATCCAGAAATATTATGCAAACACATGTTTCACAGGAGAAACTGAAATAGACACATTTAAATCTCTCGGCTTGATATTTACTATTTGATTGTGTGGCAGTTAAATGGTGGAACTGTTTGCTAACAATGTAAATATCGGAACAAAATCAGCTTTAATTTAGCTTAACATTTACAACTACCAGTAAAATATTGCTTTAGCTCGTCCACATGTACATAGACTCACAGCTGATATTCATAAATCCCGGATTGAGTTTACTTTACTTGCTTTACTGCATGCCCTCTTTATGTTCTGTGTGAGAAAAATGAATGAGTTGTAAAAATGTTTTTTGATTGCAAGGTGAAACTTTACTTTTGGGATGTAAAGGTGCGTTTCGACTGTAGACTTTTTTTTCGAGAAGCTATGTTCTCTTGACATTTTATCACAGGGAAAGTTTCAAGAGAAGTTTAGCAACAGAAAATAGCCCTTGTGGTCAGGTAGGGTTTTTAAGATCATGCAGAACATTCAAGGCAGGTTTACAGTCACTGGTTTTTGTCTTGGTTGTCTCGGTGCTTTTTATTACAGTGCAGAGCATAATGTTTCATAGATATCACATTTGAAAATGTCAGAAAAATTTAAGTGAAAACGAGCAACCGTAAAAACGCTTTAAATTAATCATGGACTATTTTTCTGTTGTTGGAGGGATTTTACTTGGGTTTTGGCCTTTGCCTTTTTCTGTATCATCTGCCAAAGTCGCAGGTAAATAAGGAGCTCTGTAGCGTTTCTGTTACAAACGTGCACAAAACTTAGTCAATATTCCTCTGTCGAAAAAAAAAAAAAAAAAAAAATTTGCAATTGCAACATTTCCATTCAATAAGAAACTCGATTGAAATCAATTTGTTCATGCCGTGTCATTAAAAAAAAACACTGCTCTGTCTTCCTCCAACTAACTACTTCCTGTCAAAAGAAAGAAAGTTTCATAAAGTTTCCATGTTTCCATCTTTTTAATACCTATTAAACATTTCCATGAAGTTTTACCTATTTTTTATACAAGCATCGTGAAAGAATCCAGTTAAATTTCAGCGTTGTAAAATTCAGTTTTTAATCCCAGTTTCTAATCTTTTTGAAATCCACTGTTAGAATGAATTAAAAAAATTCACACATTTTCATAAACTTTGGTTTTACTTATATTTTAGAGTGTAAATGCTGCACAAGACCAAAAGGTTTGCTGCTGTAGAAGTCTGCAATCTCAAATGAATCTACCTTTTTTCCTGTTACACATTTCTGTGAAGCTTTTGAAGAGTGTTTAGGATGTAATCACCAGGAAATAATCAGAGATTAGGATTTTATTGCCGTGGAAAACTGAGGAATAACTACTGTTGTCGGCCATCTTAATTTTCCCTTCTTAAAAAACAGCAACTAGACAGGGCTGAAGGATTAGAAACAGATTACTACATTAATTACAGTCGAAACGCATCTAAAGTTTGTTTGCTGTTCAACCACAGCATGAACGTCATTTATCAGTTTGTCAGTTCAAATTGTTTCTGTTTTTTTCTTTAAATCTCAGGATGAATGTAGACTTCCCAAACAAACCTGTGTTAAATGAGACTATGAGCCCAAACTGGTGACCGTTAAACACAAAGTAGAAAACATCAACAGCTTCTTAATTCTGAATTTCCCTGACTTGTTCATGCATTAAATATTCAACAGTTAGACTTTTTTTCCTCTTCATGCATTTTGTCTTTTTTTTTTTTTTTTTTTTTTTTTTTTTTTTTTGTATCTTGCTCCTATTTTGGTGTTTTCTTCAAGCTGCTAACAGAGACTCCTTACAATATGTAAATGAGAACTTTGAATTGTATTTCCCACCCTCACAACCACACAGTGAACTGTGCACGACATTCACGGCTCCAGTTTTCCTGGACCAAGTTACCACCACACTGACTATAATATTGTAATGTACAGAGCACTGTTAAATTTCCTGTATCCTGCTGAAAACAGACCCTTGTATTTTCCTGTTAAATGTAAAGTACTAAAGAGAATCCAATACACAAGTGAAACTGTGTCTGTTTGACTTTCTAAATAGTGCAAAACACCCACAAAGACGCGGTAAGCATTCCTGCAGATTTTTTTGTTGGTTTTTTTGTTGGAACAGTGAAGTAAGCAGCCTCTTGTGAGACCAATTTGTCCATTTTTCTTTGCCTGGTTTGATCATATCCAGGCTGACATCCTGCTGGTTTTTGAAGTGCATATATCATTGCTTTCCACCCCTCACTGTGCGCAGTTTGAGGACCATCCAACAATTCCAGCCACAGTGGGAAGACGCCACGTGTGTCGCTCTGACGACAAAATCCACAGTAAGAGGTTTCTTCTTTAACTCTGGGGTGTTTGGAAATGCTAAAAAATTTGAAACAGAGTTAGATATTTAAAGAGACACTTGTGAGCAAAAATCTTGATTTCATCCTCTATTTCTCAATATTCCACTGTGAGACTTTCTTACCTTTTCAACAAGGTTTCAGTGTTTCTGTATTTCTTCCTCCTTTCTGAAGATTCTTTTTATAGACTTTTCAGCTTCAGTCCATATTAAAGTGAATATTTCCCTGTTTACATCGCCTTATCTCTGATTTATAAATTACTGAGGCATCCTACCCAAATAAATAAATCAATAAACTAATCATGTGCATTTATATGAACTGGTTTAAGAATGCCAAAATTGCCAAAGCAGACGTATGACTTGGTAAAACTCAATAGTCTTTGTGTTTCTCAAGAGAGATCAGATGTAGTGAAGGATGAAGCATTTCTCAGCTCTGCTCTCAGGTCTTTGCTGGATTGAATTTTAGGCCTGACTTTTCTTCTGTCCTCTAGTTTTTCACCTTTACTCATGTTTTTCTTTTGGCATACTGCCCAACATGTCACTGAGACAGAAGAATTGGAAGGTAAATAAGCAAAAAGAAAGAAAACCGGACCAGTGAGAGGATTTAGAAAGAGTTCTTTCTCCTTTGAGGAAGATTATGAAGACATGAAGTGTACCGTTATTGTCCAGGCCGCAGGTTTCATTAGATTTATTACTGTACTGAGTTGTTTTTTTTGTTGTTGTTTTTTTTACTGTTAATCTTCACATCTAAAGGGGAAACGTTGGTATTTGTAGCTGGATTGATTCTTTTGATGCAGGAAAATGTTTCTTTGGTTTTTTTTAATTTTCCTTTTGTAGGCAAAGCTGCAGAGTTTCACAAAGAAAGCTAAACATGCACCAATATTTTATTTTTCTACAGTTTTGGACAGTATCTGTTCAAATTAAATGAAGTTTTATGCAGATATATGATCCCCCACTCCCCACTAAAATATGCAGCTTATCATCTATCTGTCACTTGCTATAGTTACTGTATGTAGTTTTTAAAAGTTTAACAGCACATAAATCCTTCAGGGCTGATAATGATGGAGAATTTATTTCATTTCTTTAAAGCAGGTTTTCTGAACACCAAGTTTTCTGTCTTTTACTGAAATCTGAAAACTAATCTGCAGTTCTGGAAAAGATGGAATAAGTAACATGGCCCAACGTGTTTGTTTTTGTCTAAGTTTATGCAAAGATTTTAGATGTTCCACTGAAAATCCTTTTAAAATGAACTTTGGTGAGACTTGGCAGACAACCACAGGTGAAATGATTTATCCAATCAGATTCAGTGATTCACCTCTTCATGGAAGGAGACAGCAGCCGCTGATAATGAAACGCTCCTCTGGAAAGGTTATTAAACTTTGCGAAACTTTTTATGTGCACTTAAACATCTTCACTCCCCATCATATAAAAACTGTAGATTCTCCTTTTAGTTTTACTGAGGTCTGGGTTAAGCATCCAAATATAAAATTACAATTATTGCTGGTGTCGGGCATTAAAGGGGTTTTATTTTAAACTCTAGATTTTAACCTCACTGTGTTTCTTACGCTTTGTATAGTTTTAAGGTAGATTTCTATTGTACATTTGCTTTGTGATTTTACGTCGGTTTTATGCTTTATAAATAAACTTTACTTACTCTGCGACTAAAATAAAGACATTTTGTACCAATTCCAATTTTACATGGAGCCCAGAACTTGCCTGATTTAAACGTTTAATTGTCAAAAGTTTTCCTTCTTAAAATGTTACCTGTGTGAACTGAGCTTGGATAAACTCAATAGGATAGAAAATTGAAAAATAAAATCAGCAATGAGTGCAGCGCTACAGCGAGTCTGGGAAGGCTATTTATTTGGCCCAAAACAAACCTCTCAGTATGAATGTGTTCCAGGATGTTTTCAGAGCATCAACACTAAATTATAGCATTAAGAAAACCTTCAATCTGTAAAGATGTTTTAACTATTAAGATGTAGACCAGATACCGCTAACTAAAAGGGTAGTTGCACTAGTTGTAAACAATAGTTGTGCTAATGCTAAAGCGCTACACCCATATGTTGTACACATTTACCTTAAAGTTGCTCTCCAGGAAGTGATATTTTGGAATTGTAAAAATATTTTAGTAATTGATTACTCCATCAATCATTAAATCATTTTTATGATTTAGTCTTTTAATCTCTTTTTCTGTCTCTCTCTTTCTCTCTCTGCGCTAAACAATGAAACATCATTTTTATGAAGCTTCAAGGCAGATGAATTTTAATAATTAAGGCACTTGAATCATTACAGCCCTATTGTGGAACAAACCTTTCACTCATGATTTCAGTTTTGTAGTTGTTCAGCATCGCTGAGCCTGTTGCTGATTTTGACTAATTGAATGTGTTCAGGTTTCAGTCAGGAAACGGGCAGGACATCAGTAGATGTTTTACTCTTTACTGTAGAACCGATTCTTCTTCGCAAGACGTTTTCCAAAATGGAGTCTTATCAGATTTTCTTTTGTCTTTGGTAAAAGACCACCAGTCATTTCTCCTGCGAGCGCTAAATACACATATCTGTTTTGGTTGTACTTACCCAGAATGCCCTGTGCTGTAATTCGCTTCCTGCTTTTGGAAGAAGTAGGTTTGGCATTCAAACTGCATCAAAGTTCACTTCAACCAAACCAAGACCCATAGGCGGACCAAAGTTAGCTTTTTTTAGGTCCGCATTAGAGTTTGATTATGCATTCACACCTCCCCAAACAAACCGGACTTTCTGAACAAACAAACTGGAGTCTGGTCAAAGCGAACTGAAAAGGGCTGGTGTGAATGCACTCTTTATTATCAAATCCAATGATGATGTGAATATTTGTAAATTCTGTTTGCTAGCATGCAAAGTTGTCTGTGTTATTTTTCGAATGTGTGCAGCCGTTGCTGAAGGTTGTGGAGAGATTTTCTGTCATGCATTTTCAACGCAGCATGGAGGAAATTCAAGATGAAATGCATTCGGATTTGATACATCAATGTTGCACACTGGATAACTAACATTATTTTTGCAGCTTTAAATGCGTTACAAATAGCAGCTGATGTTCAGAGAGAACTCCCCAAACCTCATGTCCTCCTGCTGCTTCGCTGTCTGCATAAATTCATCTCTTTTCTCTTTTTTTTTTCCACCCTCCTGCACTTGAAGGAATGTCTCTTTTTTTTCTGTAGCAAAATAGCCTTGTCAAAAAGGACAGCAAAAGCATTATTCATCATGTTGAGGAAGACCGGGTTTTAAAGTTTCATGGAGGCTCAAGGTAGGCCTCTGTCAGCTTGTTGTACTCCCAGCTGCTCCATGTTTGAGCCTTGGAAGCTGAAGGAAAGACGAGCTTAACTTTGGGAAGGACTCTGGCGATAAGACGTCCCCAGAGACTGTGATCTGTCCTGAAGATATTTGCTATATGTCTAGTCCTGGATAATCCAGTGCAGGGTTTGCTTTACCTAATCCTGCAACACACCTGAATCAGATTAGTGACTCGTTATGAAGCCAAATGTGATGGCAAGCTGGAAAGGTAATTCAGAGTTTTGATTATGGTGTTGCAGAGCAATTAAACCTGGAGACCCCTGTTGTTGCAACGCATTGAGCAGCAGTCATGTGATTATCTGATTCTCTATTTCTTTTACAAAGCAATTGTTTTTTCTGAAATTTGGAGTGTTTCATCTGGACAGCTCACAGCTGAGACAGAGAGTAATTGAGGATACCCTGAATCCCACTTGATGGCCAGTCCTTGGAGGAAGCAGTAAAGGCCAGGGATTAGATGGAGGATTTAGCCATCAATACAGCTCTTAAAAGAAGGGCAAAGGTCAGAGTTGAGATGTTCTTCCTTTGAACTGAGACTAGGTAGCTGAGGAGATTTTTAACATCTGGTCAGAATATATTTGTATGTCTTCTAGGTTTGGGGTTTGCAATGCACTTATGGACATTCTTAGCATTTTTGTTGGGAATACCACACATTGACTATCAAATGTTGTTCTGCTAAAAAGATTTTTATTATTTATTCAAATTGAGGGCAATGGTAGATGCAGTTGACTGGTTCTTCGAAGCCAGATTAAAGAACCACCACCAGGCCTTCTCTTCAACGTGGCTCACATTCACAGAACAGGCAAAAGTTACTCTGAGCCAATATTCTTGCCAATCTGTGACCCATATCAGACTTGTTCATGGCAGTCTGAATGGTCCAGTTCTGATCTATTCACCCCCAAAAAATCTGATTTGTACCACTTCCACATGTGGAATCGAATGCATATTTGTTTTCAAAGTGTCTTCAGTCTGAACAGCCATGCTGCATTTTTTTTTTCGACTTTTGATGTGAGACATGGATCATCATTCTGCACCGGATGAAACCAGACACAATAAATCAAGACATGAACAATTAAGACTCTTGGGGTCCGACTTCACATCCAGACAGTCTTGTCTAGAGAAGTTAGTCAATGCTCCACAAAAGGCCGTTGATGGCAGTTGTGCTGTATTTTGTTAGCTTCCTTCATCTCCTTCTCAACTATCTTAACATAGACAACACTCATTATTACTTCCTTAAAAAGAGCACTACTGTGTGATGACATGGTTCTTCTTCTTTGCACGCATGGAGTCATAAACCGTTCGTACCGAAGTCCGACTTCAGTTGCGTTTAATTGGTAGTATGAACTATGAACGGCCACACACGCACAAAAAATCTGATTTCAGAAAAAAATTGGAGCTGTGTGAAAATAGCCATTCCCCTTCCCTCTGACCAGGGAATGGAAAATGTTAAGACAGAACCAGTTTTTTGGTGCCATCATCAGTGTTTTCACTGTTAAACCAAAAGAACTGGTGCTAAGCAAGTACTAACAGCACTTTAGCACTGACAATGCAGGAGACATTCCAATCAGGTGATTTTTTTTTTTATCAATTTTGGCAACCAAATTTGATTTTGTAGTCCATAAGTTAGCAACCAGTCAAACTCTCTGAAAGATCAGAGGAATTTCTCTGGTGTAGCTCCTGCTAGCATTGATTAAAGAGTGTTGAACTTTGAGGAATAAAATTTACTTGGCTCGTTAATTTTCCTCTAGTCCCCCGGATCGAGGGACTCCGCATGCACAGTGGAAAGCACAGAGAGCAACCATTCAACATCAAACTTCAGACATATCTAGAGTTTTTATTCAGAAAATTCAATGCATATAGAATAACACATCAGCATTACACCCAGATTATCAAGAAGTCCAAACACATAACAAAACATCAAATTACCTGCGACGAGTTGGAAAAGGAAACACAATTGGAGAGACACAAAAATGCATTGTTGGGAATTGCTCTCATGGCTGCAAACAAAGCAATTTGTTTTTCTGCTGTAAAACAGACACTTTTATAAGGAGGTGTATCCCTTAATTTAAATATATGCATTTGAAGGTGTGTCCTCTCCTTGTAGGGCTGTTTATAGTTGATTTTATTACCTTCTTTGAGAACTGTTCAAACCCAAAAGCAAATATCCAGGAGAACAAAGGTCATTCTCAAACAGGGTCTTCCCGTACTAGTCTTGCATGTTATCTCTCTCAGTCCGTCCTCCTTTAAACATCCAGACCAAGATTTATGCTTCACTTAGACCTGGTGGTTTTCCTGCCTCAGCGATTCATCAAGAAACTGATTCCTGTTGTGAACACACTCTGACACAGAAACCTGGTGTCAGATGATAACTGTGAGTTTGGATCTAAAAATTGCAGGATTATCTTTTAAAAAAAAAAAATTAAAAAAAAAGCTCTTTTAGAATACCTGAAATATTTTACTTCTAAAACCTTAGTTTCCTAATCCTGTTCTATTTTATAGTAATCTAAGATGCATCCAAATTAGTATGGATAGACACTAACTAGTTCAGAACATGCTGTTAATACTTAAAAGAAATATCTTAATACATTTGATTACACTTCTAGAAGAATTGTTTTCTAAAGGTTTTAGTGTTTTACTGAACTCATAAACAAACACAAAAGAATTTGACTTATGTTGTGAAACAGGCAGACCCCTCAACCTCTGCTTTCTGTCCGCTGGTCGAACACACTCTGACACTGAAAGCCCTGTTTAGTAATTTATGTGAGTTCAGAAAGTCAGCAGTTGTTTTAGTTTGAATCTTTATCCAAATCTACCTAACTTAAAATCTACTCAAAATATTCATGCTACATCTAATATTTCATATGCACAAAGGTTAACTGTTTCTAAAATTAATATAGCCAAACTTATACTCCCAACAAGAGATAGATTTATTGTTTTTAAATACCTATTTAAAAACAATGTCCAGCATTTCATTAACCTTTTAAAAGAAGAGAAGCATGGTTCCAGCTTTTAGCAACAAAAAAAAAGTGCTAATTTCCACCTGCAGTCCCGGAACCAAGGTGGATATGAGACACAGAACACTCAAATACTGTTTACAAAATTATAAAAAGGTAATTTAATTGCACCTTAAAATTACCTTATGCTACTTATTAAAATAAAGATGTCCAAAAAAAAGCTGTTTGTATTAAACATGTCCACAAATCCAGCATCCAAATAATTCAGTTTTGGACTTTGAGCCCCTTTCCAGAGCTCCTCGCCTACATCTTCTGTTTAGCCTGGCCATCATGTGTTTCGCAGAGACCAAACCTTTACTCCTTCTACATTTTTCACTCTTCCAAGGTAAATGGTGATGATCATCCAAGAGCCGTACATGACAGAGCAGGTCTGGGTTGGATCTTCAGATTATCAGGAAGCAAAATCCAAAAGTGGTTCTAATTGGAGGTCTGATATCATACTTCATAGCTCAGCCGAATGTGGATAAAGCAACGTTAAGAATTCAGAAATATGTTCTCGGCAGGCATGGCAGCGAGTAATTGGATGCAAATTTAGCTCTCAGACAGTGAAAATGTGTTCTTAGTGCGTTTCCACCTTCACAGCAGGCAGGGAGAGTCGGTACGCTTTGAAGTCTGGGCTCGGCTCATGATGTGTTCAGGTCATGTTGGAAGCCATCGCAAGCTTCATCGTGAATGTCATGAATTTGTAAAACTCCCATCATAACCAGCAAATATCCCACTAACGCTGACATTTCTTTGAATAATGATAAAGTAAGTTGCTTTCATCATCAATCTTGTGTATGTAAAGTAGTTTTTATTATTATAACTTGTCTTGTGCATATTTAAAATACAAACAGAGTGTTTTAAATTATTTTTAGAACGTCTCCAGCAAGCAGCAACCAATCAGAGTCCCTCGTTACAGCAGTAACTTCCATTAAATAGCTGGGAAATCGTGGATTTACAACCTCAGTGGGAGTAGAAATCTTATCTGGTTCTGTTCACAGCCAGTCCTGTGCAAAGTGCTGATGGCTCAGGGCTTTCTTCCTCCATGCTAATCACCTGTAAGACGATTTGACCTTAAAAAGGAAACGCAAAGATAGGAAAAAAGCTTTTAACTACAAGAAGCAAATTTCTATATTTTTGTTTTTCCACATGAAAGCTCACTGCGATGAGTTTATGAATATTCAATCATTTGGGAAGTTGTTTATTTCTTTATTTCCTCAACCGTCGCAAGTCTCTCTAAACATCGTCTAGCAATTATCTACTGTTGCCAGCCTCAAACTGGAAGTAATTGTATTTTATGTTTGGAAAGTGCAGAATCAGGTGATCATGGAGCTCTTTTACTCCATGAAGCTGTTTAATGCTTTGTTATACAAAGCAAAGACAACTCGGGCATATCTTGGCTAATTAAAACGCTGTACAGCCGTCCAAGAACCGACATAAAATGACGCGCAGGTATAAAACCTGAGCTGCTTTAATTGAACGCTTTTCTAATTAGGAAAAAAAATCCTCCTTACATTTTTATGTTCAGAACATGCTCTTAAAGACCTGCGAAGGTCTTTTGTAAACGTTCCTCTGTAATTTTATCTTCACAAAGAAGCCGGCAGACCCGTCAATGCCAGCCTTATTAAGAAATCTAATCCAGTTCAACCAGGCAGGTTTAGGTGACTGACACGGGATTATGTGCCACGTTTGGGGCATTTTCAATTAAAACAAAGAATGCAGCTCTTTAGTGAAAGAGATTAATGCTATTGGATTAACAGAGGAAGGGTTGTAGAAATACAAGAAGAGCGAGCCCTGCCTGTCTGTTAGGTCTACCATCATGATTATTAAATATTTTTATTTAATTTATACTTGAAAAATTCACGTCTGACTATTAGAGGGGTTTATTGTAATCCGTAGGGGGCCCAGAAAATCTTTGGGAACCACTGCTTTAACTGAACAGGCAACTATCTGAACAGAGAGGATGTCTTAGAAAAGTAGAGATAAATTATGTCTTTTACTTGAAATCTTAGAAAAAATTATGAAGTTTAATCGAGTAGTTTTGTGTTCAGGTAATTACATTTAGGTTTACAATTTATCCTCAAAAATGGTAGAAATTTGTTTAATTTAAGTGATTTATGTGGCTGTAATTGAATAACTGGATAGATGGTAAAGAATCCTAGTGGTAGATAGATGGGTATGAAGAGGTATTTGTGAAGTTGTAGTCAAAATGTAATAGCAATATTACAAAGTATTGTGTTATGAACATCACTGTTTACAAATACTGGTGAACACCGAGTTTTTAGTAGTGTGGAAGTAGGAATGGTGTGGCATAAGTTGGGGCAAAGTGTCAGAAGGAGGGCCCTGCACTGAGTCAGGGGTCAGAGGGCAGAGGGGCTGAAAGATCAGAGTCCCATGATGGACAGATGGGCTAAAGGGAGGGAGGCAGAGGTGGACCAGAAGGGTTCCACAAGTTCTGTGAAATAAGGAGGGCTGGGTTTATGAAGGGCTTTGAATATTACAAGTAAAACTTTAAAGGGAACTTATTATGCAAAATTCCCATTTTGAACATTTGTATTTCATTTGGGTTTCTACTGCTTCTCAAGCACTTAAAAACTAAAGCCAAACATTTCTCCCACTAAACACATGTATACATTTGATTTGGTTGTATTTACCCAGAATGCCCTGCACTGTAGTCCACTTCCTGTTTTTTTGTTTTTTTTTAGCAGTCTTTGGTCCGGTTGGCGTTCACATATGCATTAAAATCGCACCAGAGTTCACTTCAACCAAATGAGGATTATAGGAATACCCGAGTTCACGTTTTTGGCCCACATCAGAGTTTGAGGCAAATGAACTAGAGTTTGATTACAGTGGACTGAGCATGGCTCATGGGGGATACGTCCTTACAGGTGTAAATATTCTGTCCGTTTCACATTTGGCGGCAATGAAATCCGTCCATCCATTCTCTATGCTTGCATGGGCAAGAGGCGTGGGCCAGCTTAGACATGTCACCAGTCCATCACACTGCAACACTTTTATATTTTCAGCTGAGTGTGTGTGTTATCCAGCGATCCACCATGAAATTCTCCTCCAGAGTATTGTGAGTTTCACCGTAAATCAGACTTTGGAAAGAAGTGGTTGGTACATGCTTTAGTTTTCAAAGATTTAAGACAGAATTGGTTTAACTAGGAATAAAATCAACAGATTCCCTCTATACAGGCTGCTTAGTTTCAGCTAATAACCAAACGGACGGTCAGGACAGCACAATGTCTTCCTGCTGTAAGTCCACCTCATGCTGCTGCGGTGATGGACTATGGGGGCTTCGACCCCATCAATAACTCCTTGGAATCCAATAAATGACTTCAGTAAACTTAATTCATTACCAATACAACTAATATTGAACAATGCACGCTCCTCGCTGGTAAAGTAGGTCATCTTCAGTGGGCAAATTGCCTGGCAATGCTATAAACATTCATCACATGTTGGCTGTGATAAATCATGGCAGAGGTTAAAGTGACCGCGTTGCTCTTCAGACAGAACTGCCCCGGCTTTCCCTTTTATTTTCAAGTTTATTTTGAAAGAGGTTCAGGGATAAAGATGGTCATTTTAAACTGACCACATGTTTCTGTTAATGCTATAGGCTTTATGCACACCTGCTGACCAATTTATTAGGTACACCATGTTATTACTGGGTTGACCCAAAGGCGTTTTATGAGATTGCGATCTGTGTGGGAAGGACAATATTTTCGATTACGTTAATCCATTACTTCCAAAAGCCTGAATATTTTGCTGGTTTCTTTTGTAGCTTCCTGGACAAGTATTTGACGTCCGCTTGGAGAAATTCAGGTACACAATTCGCCACTGAGAAAATTCACCACTTTTCAAATCAAGATTTTTACCTCTAGTAATGCAAACGGTTAAACCTTAGTTTTAAATAAAAAGTGTAACTGCTGCTTTACACAAGATAAAATGCTTGGGTTGGCTCTGAACACTTGCTGAAATCACTGAATTGATCTGTTAAACATTCTTTATGTTAAACACTTTGGCTCAGCTAAATGTTTCTCTGATTGCTGAAGTGGCACTGCGAAAGGAACCACTTTTATTTGACATTTTGTTTCTGAAGAATTACCTCCCACCCTCTTGGCTAAGGTAATTAAATGATGCTAGGCTGCTTTTACTTCACTGACTTGCAAAAATCTCTAATCTGAGGCACCACATGTAGAGCAGCTGTCACTTTCTGAAATTTGGGTGAAATGGGTTGACATTTGTGTTGCTTTTCCATAAAAGGCAGGCTGTGCAAAAGTAAAAATGACTGACAAAATAAGTTTGATTTGTCAAAAATGGAACAGAGCCATTATTTAAATTATTTTGTAGGGCGTTGACGTGCTGACAGATCACAGGAGTGTTTGTGTTTCTAGTAGTGTTTCTGCACCAAATGTTGGAGACTTCTGAAGTTTTCCCTCTTTCAAAGAGCTCAGTTCATTATTAAGGTAGAGCACGGGTGTCGCTGCTACCTCTCCACTTCTCTCAATGTGTTATCAGCCTTAATCTCAGAGACTTTTAATCTTTTTTTTTTCTTTCTGCCTGCACCTAAAATTGTCTGGCTTTGACTTGCTAGCTGTGGCACGCTCATCAAAATTCTTCAAAAATCAAGAATGTTTGAAAGTTTGAACTTCTATCCAACAGAAGCTCTTTGTTATATTATTCTGAGCAGCTGGCATGTGTCTGACAGGTAATTAAGACCACCACAGCCAGACAAGAAGAATGGACGTCATGCTACAAACTCTTTATTCTGTTAATAAAAGACATGCAGGTGCACAGGATGAGCTGTTTTCACATAATTCTTGACTCATTCAGAGAATTGCTTTGGTGATTTGAATGTTTTCCTGCAGTTTAACCTCTATGCTGGAAAAGAGTTTGTTGGTACAAAAGAGTTTGTTTCTAATTGCTGGTCATTGCTGTTTGCAATCCGATGCAAAGTAATGTTACTCCAGGGGGAAAAAAACAAAAAAAACATGGCTGTCCTTCCTGAAACTTGTAGGTTCTGTTTTAATATAATCAAGCTTCTTTTCAGATGACATATTGTTTACATTCAACAGCCAACCAACCGGTTGCCTAACCAGTTAAAACTCAACCAGCCATCCAGCTAACAAAGTGTACCATCACTCAATAAATCAGCCAAGACAGTCAGTCAACCAGGAAAAACAACCTGCAAGCCAGTTAACAAACCAGCTGTCCAACCAGTCAACAAATCAGCCAACTAACAAACCAGCCAGTCAACCAAGCTGCTAGTCCAGCAAACCAACCACTCATTTCGTCAGCTACGAATAAAACGGAAAATCATTTGTTTTACATCCAGCTTTGGCAAACAATTACCACAGTACCACTGAGCCCTCAGTACTGTTAACTGAGGTGAAATTATGTTAGCATTTGAATTATTACTAATGGATCCCTAATTGATCCCTGAGAGAATCATAATTTGCTTCACTTTCAGGAGGTATTGCATAATAAAAGCCAATTTTATCTATTATGTGTATTTTTTTTATTACATTTGAAAGTGATTCAACAGAAAAAAAGTTATCTGCGGAAAAGAAGAAAAGGAAAATAATTAGCTTCCATTAAATAAAGAGGTGACTACATCTACATGCAAATCTAGAATATTAATATTGGTCTAAATAGACTAAGCTACAGAGGGCTTGTCTCTCTGTGACACTCTGAACACATCTTTGATATATTCACTGAACCTGAATATAATTTGATTAAAATAGGTAGCTTTTGAACAATGAATACCAACAAAAGCTTTTGAGTCAAAGTCTATGTGCTTTGGAATAATAGAAGTATTGAGGATTTGATTGGTCGCTATATTTCCCAGTATTATACTCTTGTTATAGTTGATGCACAGATCTAGCAGAATAACAAAGTACTTCTGATTCTTAGTAAAGGATGTGGCATATGAAAACCGCCTCATGCTTTTCAGGTTTTTATTTGTATTGTAATTTTTATATCCAGGTATACATTTACTTTCACATCATATCACATCACATCAGTCACTATTTTACATTGGTTACATAAAATTTAAATGAAATACACTGCAGCTTGTGGTTTTTAACATGGTAAAAAAAAATAAAAAAAAAATCCTACTTTAACATTTGAAAGCCACAGCTTTATTTATTTTTTGTTAACAAGTATGAGACGCAAGATTAAAATCCTTAAAGATACCGTTGATGGCTGAAAGCAACATTTTCACAAGAAAAAGACGCTAAAGTGTTTTTTGGGAAGCACATACTACATTTCCCTACATGCATTGAGGGGGAGTTACGGCAAACCAGAGCTGCAAACACTGATTTTTGACACGCGTTTCTTGCTCCAGCGTTGAACTCTAAACTCTACCGTAAGCTGATAAAGTTACTCAGAACTGATATTCCTCTTAATAAAACAATCAGCTGTTAAGGGCAAAAGTTTAGACAGAAGCGACAGGAGCGCATTTTAAACATTCCGCTTTCACACGGAAAAGTTCGCTAAAGTTAGCCGGGAAGCTAAAAACAACTTGAGCTAAAGTTAACTGGCAGATGATGCTGGCTGCTTTCTGCTAACGTCTCAGAAGTGAGCGATGGTGGTGTTACTGGTAGGAATGTGTCCCGGTCTGGATGAAGACTTGCTGCGGAGTCTGCGGGCAGCTGATATTAGAACAGGTTGGTGCGGATTGGTTGCGTTTTAACGGTAAATGATGAAGATTAGCAGCTTCAGTGATGGCTTCCTGTTTCCTCAGTGGAGGACCTCGTCTCTTCTGACATGGAGGATCTCGCACAGAAATGCTCCGTCTCCTACAAGGTATTTATAACTAAATCAGGTTAATTCGTTCAGTATTAATAACTCTTTAATATGATCAGTCATCGCTGAAGTTGGCAGTATACACTACACACACTCTACAGTTTAAATTGAATTTCAATGTGCTGCATTTTGTCCCACATGTTTTGCATTATGGTTTTTAACATCAGGTGAGATGCAGAAAGATTTATAAAAACTGCTTTTACTTAAAATTAAGATCTCGTTTGCTGTTTATTAACAAAGTTTTAAATGTTTCAATCATCACAGATTAAACATATATTTGACTTGACTTTTTCTTTTCTGAAGAATTGACACCATTTTCTCCAACCTGCAACCACAGCTACATCTTTATTATTTATTTGGCTCTGCTTTGATCACTCCCTCCTCCCACATCGGCTAAACTGATGTAACAGGCTGCATGTAGAATTGCAAGAAGCTTAGGTTTTAAGATGTATAACTCACGACAATAAGCATCTAAACCTTAAGATCAGGGATTAAGAATCAAGGTCAAACTCTGCAGCAAGTGTTTTGGTTTTAGGCCACAGGAGAAGGAGAGCGCAGTTGTTTTCTAGGAGCGATTTGCTGGATTTTCAGCCAAAAGGTTGCGGTCAAAGGTGGTAATACCACTAATCTAGCAAAACATCCACTGATCCGGGCCTTCGCCCGACGCATCGAGGTTGGAGAGGCAGCTGGAGGCAGAGATTTATGTCGCATCTTGTCCTCTGGATTTTTTTCCCAAAACACATTTCACACTCATGTTCCAGTGTGTATAATCACATCTATGTATTTTATACCCACTTTCCAAAGCTTCAGCTGCCAGTATACCGACTGCTTGAGTGTGGAGAAAATTAAAGTCAATATTAAGGCTGCACAATCACAGCAACATTATGATAGTAGCAGCAATAAGGTCATTATTAGGAAATCATAAACAAATTCATCAACTATTTTTGAGGTATATTGGAAAAGCAAACCGTAGCAAATTACAGTACACCGCCATATTTGTAGAAAATTGACAGATTTTTTTTTTTTTTTGTAGTTCATATTAAAAATACTCCACATAAGATGCAGACGTAGGAGCAATGCTACAGGACTGTTCTTAATGTTATACCAGGATGTATTGACACACTGCTAAAAATTAATAAATAGCTATCTCTACATTTGATAAGTACTTTAAATATTAAACATAGATTGAGCCCTAATTGGCACTGATACCAGGAAGCTACTTTAGTCTGTTTCAGACATCGGGTAAACATGACATGGTTATTCATTAGATAAATTCTATGCACATGTAAGCTTCTTATCCCTTTAATTCCTCAAGACGGGCAAAAAAATCTGAAATTGGTAGACATCTTGTGAACATGTATTTGTAAATTTTATTGATCAGCTTTTCCATGTGACTGATCCCGATTGGTGACCCACTGATCAGAAAATAAGTAAAAATTTTAAATATAAGTAAAAATGTGCAAAAGTTTCCAAATAGCACTGGACATACCTCCTGGTGGGGAAGTTATTGCTGAAGGAAGACCTCAAATTTAGCTACAGTGTTAGAAGTTTTATTTTTAAAGAAAACTAGTTGTCCATGACATGCTGCAGTTCATTCAGGCTGCAAGACAGTGAGCGAGAGCAAACATTTCAACAGATAATAGAAAGGCTGAAAAAAGTAAAGCAACCATTTCTACTTTTTGAGATTTCAACCTATCTGTTATGAAATATGCTGTGTTTGAAAATGTTGACAAGTTTTTTTTTAAGTTAAGGATCTTTGCTCTTCTCAGTGAAACATCTGTCGTTGTCATGCTAGCCAACCAGCTACAGAAGCTAACGCCGGTCTAGGATGAGTCTGCTATCACTAATAGCACAAGCTGTTCATTGATGTATGTGGAAAAAGATTTCACCTGCTACTGTTTTAGTCAGGATAGCTAAAACATTTTTTGTGTTTGAATCCTTTTCGAGACGCAGAAATGATAGTCAATAAGCCAGAAGGGCAAACGACTCTTAAAATGTTTGTGTTTAATGTCTTTTAGAGCATCTTCATTTTTCCAATATTGGCATGCTTGTTTTGTCGACTTGAGCTTACCGAAGAGAAACGACCTGCAGAATAATTTGAAATCCATATACGTGAGCTGCAGAAGTAACATCCAAAATGCATTTTTGAGTGAAGGGCGACTTCAAACACATTTCCCAGTGGGATCATCGTGTTTTTCAAATATTACTTTTCTCCTCCTCGCAGTCTGCAGAAGGTTTAGGTTCACCTCACTGACCGAGCCAGAGTTTCTGCCCTCTGTGTGTTCAACCTGCAGACATTTATCTCCTGAGCTGATAACCGGCATCCCGTGGTCCGTCAGCCTCCTGCTGCACATCTGAGCCATTGTTTTGTCCGCAAATTGGAACGACTCTAAGGTCATCGCCGGGCCGCCTGTTGACAACAGCAGTCTGAAAGTTTAATTAAAACTACTGAAGGATTTTCAAGTAAAACACACCTGTCCTATGATACACGGACAGACTGAAGTGCCAGCAACATCTGAGCTAATTGAGACCCAGCAGATTTGCCTTCTCTTCCAAATGAATATATAGTCGGGTTCAGAAGGATCCGCTAATCAAGAAGCAAATCTTTCTAACAATTTGAAATGCGTGTTCACAATTTGAGCAAAAAGAAGCGGACAGTGACAGTTGATATAATCCTTTCTGAATCTGGTATTGAAAAGGTTATTAACAACAAATAAGAGGAAAATAATCACGGACATCTGATTTGACTTCAGCATTCATCCGTATATATTTTCAAAAAGAAGTGAAAATGAAATAGTGGACATCATTATCATCATAAACATCATGAGCATGAAAGTGATTAATAGTAGGACATTGTTTATTTAACAAGAATGGTGTGCAAGTTTCAATTAATTGTGCATTTGCACTAATCCACCTAGTATAACACGATACCGCCTATTGTGTATGGAGGACCAATCCTGCCGTAAATCAGAATAAATACAGAAATGCTCCTTGGCTGGAGTAGCTTGTAAACTAATAAGCGATTTCCTCTTGGGGATTAATAAAGTGTATTCTCTTCTATAAATTTATGCTTTTTTTATTGAGCAATAAAGAACTGAGGGTGCATTAAAATGGTTCAAAATCTTAAAAACATGTGGACCACATCTGCCAGCTTGGGACTATCTAAAAATGCATATTACTGCCTTAGAAACTATTTTGGTTCCCACCAGGACTTGAGTGTATTTGCAGTGGACCCCACGGGAAACGAATTCTAGACCGTTTAAAGCAGACCAATAGTCTCGGGTGTGAATACGCCCTAAATGTAGTCGACAGATTCTTAATATGTTTATGTTTGGGACTTGAGGTTTTAAAACTTTGCTTTTTTTTTTTTTTTTTTTTTTATCTGCAGAGCCCTTCTAATCAACTTGTTTGCTTGAGGAGTGGTTAAAGCAGAGATGCATCTACAAGTTGCTGGAGTCTTCAAGGACTTCTGGTGCTTCTTTATTGTGATCACTTTGTGGAACAATTATTTATGGGAAAATCCCAAATTATCCGCTCAGAATTACCCACTCTAACAACTAATGCAGAAAAATGTAAATAAAAGCAGTTATTTGGTGGGGAAATCATTCCAAATTACATACACTTGAACCTTATAACAGGAGAGAATCAAGCAGATGCCAGTAAGTTGAAAATGCAACGTGACATGCTCACCGATTCAGAACATTACGCACCATTTAACAGAGCTAGTATCATTCTAATATCGTTGGCTTTTTAAAGCATCTACAACAGCTTCATTATTTTTTTTTATAAATACCTTTTTTATATCTAAATATCCTAGAGGTTAATCTATGAAAAGCCTCCAGAGTTCACCTTAAAGTGCTCTGCAGTTGTTTATAGGCCTAAAGCATCCAAACTGATTCAGAGCTTGGGAATAAAATCAATAAATTACACTTTTTTTTTCTCTCTCTCTCTCATGTTTTAGAAATATAAGGCACGTTGTTTGCAGAGTTTAGAAAGCTAATCAATTTATAGTCACATTTGTTTAGACCCGTCTCTCTGCTGGACCTGAAATGCCTTCTTTTTTTGGTTCTACGACCTTTTGAGGTTACTTGTAAAAACTGGAAACAGGATATCTTTGAAAGCTGATTGATTAGTTGGCTTGAAAGCCTGTCAGGTTAGATCTTCTCTGTCATCACCGTCTGTTCTAGCGGTCGATGCCTGTTGTCTTCCTCTGCCTAATTAATGAGAAAGCGAGACGTGTGTGTGAGATTCAACGTAGAAGTTTTATTGATATGCAGGAGAGAGTTTCTCCTCACTGTGCGGAGCAGCGGTGGCGAGTCAGGCTTTGTTGAAGCGCAGGAACTTTCCAACCGACGGCGTGTTTAAATGAGCCTCGTTTCTTGGAGGGAAATTTTCAAAGAATAAACTTTTATAGAAGAAATTCAGCCAGGCGCTCCATGCGGTTTCCTAACTAGCAGCTTATTCTACTGGAGGATTCCCGTAAGGAATTAAACATGACACCAGGAGGTTCATTTGTGTGTTTGAACTACTTCTAAATAGCATATTGTAGTATAAAGTTAATAAAACACAAGACGATGTCAGTTGGGAATCATGTCAAAGCAAGGATATATTAGGGCATTGTTTGTCACAAACTATAGAGCCTGGGACACTAAATATCCATTTTCCATAAATATAAATACAAAGTTTTCTCAAATCTCCACTTCCGTCAGTTTTTTTTTAAAGCTGATCAGATATCCAGTTGCGTGTCGACCAGGTCTGAGTCTATTTGTAGTGGTGATGGTTTTAAAGTTTAAAATCATTCAAACTTCCTTACATTTTGTCTGTAGGACAACACGACAAGGAAACATTTAGTAATTTTACACTGATACAGACTTTGGTTTCGTGTTGCCAGTTTTCTTTGCATGAATGCAGTTATTTCAATCATTGTTTCTGGAATTGATCAAACTTGAGTTAAATGCCAAGGCAAGTTTTTATTTCAATATACAGCAGAGAAGAAGAGCCAAGAAAACATAAAATTACCTCCCTGTTTTGACAGCTAATATTGCATCTCATTTTAAGTGCATCCACTTAATTATCTTAGGAATTAATTGAAGTTTTGTCAACATATTTTCAACAAACTCCAGTCACTTTGTGTACTAGTTGGCAATAGAAAACTCAGAGGGATTAGTTGTGTTGCAGACCCCACCAAGCAGCAAATGTTGAATTTCCGAGTGTGTGTCCAAAACGTTCCCACACAGCTCCTCCTCCTTCGGTCCGCTGATGCAGAATTGATTAAATTGCTGCAGACGGCATTTCCAGAGCAGAATATGTGTGCAGCGGACCGCCAGTATTGATGGCAGTAGAAACCACGTCTGCCCGCGAACAGCTGAAATCCACAAATACTTAACTCCTCCTTTAAAAATGCTAAAAACTGCCTATTATAATCATTTAAACACCAAATATACCATAACATGCATTATGGCAGAGCTGCCACTGGGAATTAATTTAGTGATTATTTTGACCGGTAATCTAATAAAAAAAATTGGCACATTCTTCAGATATTTCATTTAACCGCTTAAGCTTATTTTATACAATATCAGAAATACATTAGAAAATACAAATAACCTTTAATAAAATATCATTATCTAAATGGAATAATATATCATTACTTAATAATTGGTCACTTGCAGCAAACAAGTACATCTACCATTTAATAAATACTTCTAACATCAACGTGAAAATCTCAGCCCTTCCTGCTTGACTTAACATCAATACAGTGTGGAGCTGTCAATAATTTTTTATTTCATTTTATTTATTTTTTTTATCAACCAATTCATAATTGAATAGCAAAAGGTGCTCAATAGGAGGTTTTTTTTTTTGTTTTTTTTTTTTTGTTTTTTTTAGAGAATTTGAACTAGGACTGAAACAATTCCTCAAATGATTCAAGGACCTCGATTATTAAAATTCCTCGAGGAAAATTTGTCTGCCTCGAGGCTTCGTTAAATTATGTTTTATTATGTAGCGCACTGTGTTTTTAGCTGTGGAGGGCAGCGGTCTTACATGGTGCCAGCATGGTGTTGAATTGTGCGGCGTTTTGCCAGGGTTTGGGGGAGAAATAAGGATTGTCGAACTTTGTGGTTCGGTGGTTGGAGCAGCTTTTAATTGGCGTCGAAGTCGAGAGAGAGAGATCCGATTCCTCGGATAATCGTACAGATATTCTATAGAGTACTCTATTACTAAAATGTTATTTTACAACAGCCCTAATTTGAACAATATGAGGAGTTCTTGGTAGAGCATAGTTACAAAGAATGTTACCTACTTTAAATGCAAAATGGATATATTGTACAGTTTTGGCTTAACTACTGCAGATTGTGTTCTGTCAGCTATTGGCCTAGTTTAGTTGGTATCCTCCAGTTAATGATGCATCAATTACTACAATAGTCTGAAATTATTTCAATAATTGATTTATTTCGATTAAGACCGTCTCAGCGTTACCGCAGAAGATAACATCCACAGTCTTCCTTACGTGTTTTATTTCACATGTTTTTGTTGTTTGACCAAACTGTGAAGCCATTAGTGTATTTAAGAGATGATGTACTTGTGCAGAGTTCTTAAATACATTTATAATTCACTATATTTATGTCTGTTTACAAAAACAAATGTTTCAAGTCAATTCAGTACTGCTTTTCTGCATCGGATCAGTATCGGCCGATAATAAACCTCAGATATCTGTATAAGAATAAAAAAAAGTTTATCAATATATGCATAGGTACGATTAGTGGAGGACCTGTAATGCTGTGGGCTGTTTTCCCTTCTAAAGTCTCTGGGAATTTGGTCAGAGGTCCTGGCTTTGGAAAGTTTTTGAAATACATTTTAAGTGAAAATCAGGGAGGAAACTAATAGTCATCATTTGTATAATGAAACTTATGACTGAGTGAACACAGAAATAATTTGCCAGTCACAAAATCAACCTGGTGTCACGGCTGTTTTCCATGAAAAGTGGCTAAAAGTGCAGCGATTGCAGAATTTTGGTGCCTGTTGCAGCTGATCTGTGCAGCGTTGCAGTGAGTTTGTGTTTCCTGCATTTCAGGCTCTGTTCGCCATCCGCCGGGTGCTGCTGGCCCAACACACGGCGTTCCCAGTGTCGGGCGCCGATCTGTATGAGGAACTATTGAGCTCCACCGCCATCCTCTCCACTGGAAATCCCAGGTAAAGTCAATTTTCCACACACTGCTTCATCTGTCAGGGCCTGGGGGATTTAACAGGGAGCTCAACACCATCACAGGGGCTTACAGGAAGGCTTATCTCCAGTATCAATACTCCAAAGGAAACATTTGTAAGGTTTGTGATCCTGTTCAAGAAGCTTTATCAGTTCCATCATATTGAATCCTATGATTAGTTTCATTAAGCATAGATATTTTTTCTGTTGTAAAACTGAAAATTAACTTTCTGGCTCGTAACTTTTTAAATTTTGCTGCTCTGCCAAATTAATTCGTGCTGCTCCGATGAGACGCTTTAATAATATTTTCTTATTGCTGCCCGGTTTTACAGACCAGTCATTAATTGTGTTTAGAGTTCCACCAATTAGAGATTTTGTCTTTTTTTTCCCCAGTTAAATGTAGTTTTTTTTTTCTGCTTTCTGGATAAACTAAAAATTATTCCATCTTAACAAAATGCTCTCTATAAATTAAAACTATGATATCTCTCAAAAACAGAACAAGGTTACAATGCTGCTAAACTCTGGTTCTCTAGAAAAGTAACAATACAGAATAACTGTCCAGGTCATATAACTATATATTTATTTGGATCCATATTTATAAACCCAACAATACACCATTCTAGTGTGGTTTATTTATTTTAGACGTTTGCAGTGTTTTTAGTGTGTCTTATTCTGCTTTTAATGTTTTTATTTTATTATTCTTTATCTGTTCCTACTGTACAGCACATAAAATGGAGTAGATTGGACTAACCTTTTTTCACATCTAAAAACACAGAATTGTTCCATAAAATATATATATATATATATATATATATATATATATATATATATATATATATATATATATATTATGCACTCACATGCAGCGCAGCATGAACTGCATTAGATCCATTTAAAATAACACTCATCTCATGTCTTTTACTACTGTAGGCTGCTGAGTCTATGAATAGGGAAGGGAGGCTTAAGCCTCGGCTTCAGCCTATTCCTTTTTTTGTAAGTTATCGGTTTGTAAAATAGTATTTTGTTTTGTTTTCTTTTTTGTAAAGTTGTTAATTTATCAAAATAAAGTGGATCTGAAAAAAAAAGTTTGTCCAGATGCTACTGCAGCATCTGGACAAACATAAATATAAATATCACTGAGATGTTTAATCATTTTATTGCAACTATAGAGAAAGCCATGAGCAGCTGTTCAACGGTCAATGATTTGTTAGATATTTCAGGAGCAGAGGTGATGTCACACTGTGTGTGTAAAGGAAAGCAGTTGTGGTTACGTAGGTCGTTTTTCAGAGGTGGATTTCAAACTATCATTAGCATTCTTTGTCAAAGGTTAGAATAGTTAGCATGGGTAGCACTACCAGCTGTAAACATCAGTCAGTTGTGCATTCCCTGTAGAGTTCGTTGCAATGTCTAAAATTCCAGTTTTGGTATGACTTGCCATGGCAACCATTGCCCACCTCCATCTATTACACATTTCACTCTGAGTTGGGATTTTAATATTGCAACGTCCAAGTAGACATTGTTCGTAGAGCCTGTTATGAAGATCAATTTAACCTGTACTTTCCATAAATTAACACCATTTTAAAAAATTTCAATTTAAAGTTGCAGGCACTACATATGACATTGATTCTAGGCTGACTCGTATATGCGTGTCTCGTAAAATAAAGATGCTTAAAACAAGCTTGCTTTATGTGGATGCGAGGAGCGGCCATATTGGAGCGGCCATATTGGATCTTGAATTCTCACACTTCCCAAGTGGGGACTTTTCAGGAACTCCCTCCATAGAGGAGTGAAGTCGTCCACAGGTATGAAACCACACATGCAGAGAACTGAGGGGTGTGCAGGATGAGGTGGAGGTCAAGGGTCAACCAAAACTTAAATGTGTTTCAGCAATGTGCTAAAATCACATTGCCCTATATTATCCTTGGCATGACAACTATAACAAATTCAAGGCTCCATCCTGGTTAATCTCTGCTCATCCTCTCAGCGGCTCTTGGCTCCCCCATGTTAGTGAGATTTTCTTTCATTTGTGTGGGGTTACTTCCAATTTAATAAAGACTGAAGCTGTGCAGTCTGTCTGTTTTCGTTCACTTCGGGTTAGGTTAAAGTAGAATAACTGTGGAAAAAAAAAAAATCCCAGAATCTTTTCATTTTGTTCTGATGCATAAAACCCTCAAATGGTAATATAGTAGTCGTAGTTTGTGTACAAACCGCAGCTCTTTACTTCCTTTCTGCCTGAAGCAGATCAGGACACATTGTATACTTTTAAATGCATCACATTTGACCTTGGAAAATAGTGGGTGTTTTCTTTTTTGTTGACATTCAGCTAGTCTTCATTTTATCAGATTAACTGAACTGAAATTCCTGTTTTTAGTTTTGAGCTTTTTACTGACGCCAGCAGAGAATGTGAGTTCTGCTCAGCCGCTGCAGTTAAAAATACAGCCGAGTGGAAAGTGCTGCAGAAGTGGCCAGAGCGCTCACACCCCCAAACCGAAGGAACAATTTGGCAGCTGAAACTGTCGTCTTGTCCTGTCGCTCCATTTGGCTCCTATAGCCATCCTTAAGTGGCTTCACATATATCAGCTGCATTAACTCCGCGCTCTACTTGACCACCTCCCACTGAAAAACACAACAAACACTGCAGAGGAGAACATTAAAACGTTTCATCGGCACGCCGCACAATCAAAATTTAATGACTTGGAAGAAAGCAGAGATGCTGTCAGCATGGCATTGTTGCAGCTCTGGGAATGGCAGGTTTGATGTCTGCAGCTGCTTCATGATTCTGTTGTCTGTATGGTGAAGCGTGGAAGGGTAAATATTCATCTTTGAAGGGGGAAAAAAAAAAAAAACACAATCTTGTCTTGACAAATCTGTGAATTGTTCCAGCAGAGCATAATTTATAGGATGGGACTTAGACTGCAGTCAGGCCGACTCCTTCAGCATAATAATGACCACAGGTGTTTCCTCCTCTCAGTGGCGCTTTTTAAGTGGTTTTTATGAATTAGAGACTTGGAGGAGTGATATCAGGCTAAATCGCACATGTTGGTGAAGCTGCTGTGTTGCAGCATGCCTTGGCTGCCCTCTAGTGGTGGGTAGCTGAACAGACAGGTGGTGATCAGGTTTGGAGGCTCAGGGCTCTGCAGCCTGTAGCTCCTTTAACCTTCCTAAATGGCTCTCAATAAACACAGCTTATGTGTTTGACACAATGACGCTCAAAGTTCCTGTAATATATTTTTTCGATGTCTTTTCTTGTCATAAGGTTAGAAAATGTGTGGTTTTTAGGGCTGCACCTACTGATTATTTTAGTCTGACTGAAACCTTGTGGAAACTGATGTTGATCAAGGGACCTTGAGTTCAGAAGAAGGAAGTGGAGCTGCTTGGAACGAGAGTAGATTTAGTTAATCTACTCTCTACTAGATTGCACGGTGATTTCTCAGTAATAATCAGGACAATGATGCAAGAGTAAAATGTGCAAAACATTGTGGAAGTGTTGAACTAAGAGATAAGACTCTACTAATGTCTAAACGATGTAACATTTGCTCATTGTAAAATGAAATCGCCCTGTCAGCGTATCCAACCCCTCCCCTGCACAACACACTTAAATCTGAACTCTTACATGAATTTTCCTCCAATCAAACGCCAAGACGAACCCTTTCATGTCTAAGTGTTCAGAACGCGCTGACGAGTTCGGCCCGAGGGTTTTCTCCTCTTTAAATCTGTGACTTTTCAAGGGCAATCACTTTCATCTCGCCGAGTCCTTATGAGAACACGATTTGATGTTCCATCAGCAGCGCGGCCGTCTCCACAATACTGTCACAAGAGGCAGCAATAATGCAAATAAGTCTGTCCACACAGATTGTCTTCTTTTGACAATCGTACAGCGACATTGGGGGAACCGAGTGCTTCACATTCAAGTTGGAGGATCTTGGCTTTGTAAATTCAAGTGAACTCCTGTCACATTTCTCACCACAAGTAAGGAGAAAGGAAGTAAAGAGCTGCGGTCTGTACATGAACTACGACAAATCCAAACACTGCAATCACAGAGAATCGGAACGATCAAGTGTTACATGAAGAGACGAAGAACCGTTTTTATTTCTCTTGTTTTAAATTAAAACGCAAAAAAACTGACAAGGAACTTGTTTATATCTTGCAAGTATTTTGTCATTTGGCAAGAGAATAATACAAGCCCAAGTGAAGTACAGTGACCCACAGAGAAGCTGAGGCAAAACCCTTCTGCTTGAGTTCTTCAGGTATATGAAACGTCTGTCACTATTCATGTTTCCATTGGAAACAACATGCAACAAACCACCAAAACGGATCACTGCTACTTCCTCAGACTTCTCATTAAAAAGTTGTGACATTGTTTTAAATGATTGATACTGTTGTTTTTCTAAAAAGACCTTTTAGAGAAGGTCAGGTATGTGGAAAAAAAATGTGTAGAAAAATCAATGCTGAAGCTATATCTCACATTTGTTGTTTCTGCTCTTTTAGAAAAGTTTCAGAGCTTAACAATTTTATTTGTGCAGTAAAAAAAAAAAAAAAAGGCTTTCAATGTTAAACTTATTTATATCTTGGAAGTCGGTGAGTTGTTTTAATATTTCTGAAGTCCACCTGTCCAGGACGGGCATAGATTAGATTTACGTAGATCATTGTGATGAGATGTTTCTTTAGTTATGCAGCATCTATATGTGAATAGCTCTGCATTATCTTAACTTCTCTTAAGGATTCTTTCATCTGATAATGTGGTGGATGCAGTTTGATTGCTCTCACATTGCACTGTGCCAAATGAACCAAACTGTTTGAAAAACATGTTCACCTCCTCACCTGACCAAGAACCACTGAAGGAAATGACACAAAAACCTTGAAAAAGACATTATCGCAACTTTCTTCTTCACAAAATGTACTCGAAAATAAAGTGGCGTCAGATTTTAGCAGTTGTAGAATTTCTGTTTTGTCTTTGGTAAAAACCATTTCTCCCTCTAGTGCTACCCCGGTGCTCTTGATTTGGTTGTATTTACCCAGAATGCCCTGCGGTGTAGTCAACTTCCTGCTTTTGGAGCGTTGTGCCGTCATGCACTGGGACCGCACCAGATTTCACTTCCACCGAACCAAAAGCCAGGTTTGTAGGCGGACCAGAGTTCACTGTTTCAGTCCACATTAGAGTTCAAATACGCATTCACACCTTTTCAAATGTACTGGACTTTCTAGACAAACTATAATTGCATCCTTAATTAAGAGCAGACCTGCACCAGGTAGTGCATATGAAAAGGATTCGGCTTCATCCACCTGCATTTGTCTGTCTTCAGTTCACCTGGAATCTTCTTTGCAAATGTTCCCCAACTTGTTCAGAAGCTTCACTCTTGCCAAGAGACGGAGATTATTCCTGTTTTCGTCTCCATTTTATGCTCTCAGTGACAATCTCTTGACGTTCCTTCACGCCTCGCTTCCTAATCCCAGTCCAACGTCTTTTTGCTTCTCCTCTTTATTCTTGTTCAGCTTCATATTTAGTTTCCATCTCGCAGTGTTCAGCCGCTGCGTCTCGCCGCCCAGGCTTCAAGGAGCCCCTTTCACTTTCTGACAGGACAAGATGAAGAATTAGGAGCCAGTCGTAGTGAGAGCTCCTTTAAGGGAATTGTAAATGTCACAGAAATAGTTGGATTGAGTTTGGCACACTGACGATTTATACCAAACATCTTTTTAAGTGATGCAGCAAAATGATGCTGACAGTGAGTGCTTCACCCGCACGTCCAGTTTGGATGGATGAGTTAGTTTTAGACGTGACCAAAAAGCAAAAGCGTTTTAAAATGTTCTCAGTTTGGAGGACTTCCTAAAGTAGTTTTTTCTAAGATTGTGCATGGAATATTTATTTTCTGGGTGGCTTCATCAATTTTAGATCTGTTGCTACAGATATAAGAAAAACGTCCAGCAGAAAAATGACTGCTTGAATCAGGCGGTGTGTGCTTTTAATAAAACTCAATCAGATGCAGAATCCTGAGTCTGTTGCTCATAAACGAACCTTTCAGTGCAGATAAAGAATCGGCAGCAGCAGAACAAGATTTAGCTTTTAGTGTTTTAGATTCTGTTATTGTTCAGTAAGTCTTCCACACAGGTATTAAACATTTGGGCAATATGACTTTAAAATGACATTTTTATTTATTATTTTCATACCGCAGTCAATTTTAATAAATGTTTTTTTTTTTTGCTTTCCAAAAACAAAAATGACAAAACACAGAAAATGTTTTTAAAAAGTCTTTTATTTCGGCTGTCAATTCTGGGAGTTGTGTGGCAGTATTAGGACCGCATTATATAATACTATGACTATATCGTATTATATAGTCATATTATATTATGACTATTTAAAACTATATAGTCATAATATTAACAGAATAAAGACAATCTTGCCTAAATGTCTTTTTGCTTTATTTTTAATCATAAATGCAAAATTTACATATTTTTGTGAAGTTTTGGCTTAATCACTTTCTAAGTGTGTTCTTTCAGTAATTTTATCATTTTCTTGAGCTTAACGATGACTAAATTAGTCATCAATTATTTCAATAATCAATGAATCAGATTAATCGTTTCACCCCTGGTTAAAAAGAAGAATCAGTATATTTACCCAGCCAGAGTTTTTAGTGTGGTTTAATCTGAAGTTAATAGTTTATTCCCCCGCCTGTCAGTGGTGAGTCATGAGTTGTACCTGGTTTCTTGCAGCCTAGACAAACTGCTGGACTCGGGCTTGTATACGGGCGAGATAACGGAGCTGACAGGAGGTCCAGGAAGCGGCAAATCTCAGGTGAGCATTTCCTCGACCTCCTCCAGCAACGCAGATCATTTCAGCCTCATAAACTTCCCCTCCAGCCAGACCGAAGCTCTCCTTCTAGAGCAGAAGCGTCGCTCTCGTTTCAGAAAGTTTCACCAGTTTGTGTGTGTTTTTTGGGGGGGGGGGTTTTCAGGTGTGTTTTGGTGTCGCGGTGCACATCGCGTACCACCTGAAGCAGAGCGTGATCTACATCGACACAACAGGCGGGCTCACCGCCAGCCGCCTGCTGCAGATGCTGCAAGCCGAAACCAACAACACAGACGAGCAGGTGAGCTGCTGAATGTTGATTAATCTGTCCGTTATTACGACAATTAATTGAACTTAAAAAACAAATGGCACACTGCTGATTTTTCATATTCCTTATACGACAGATCGGCTTCACGCTGTGTTGAGAAGTCGAGTGGAAAGGACTGAGCTTTTCAAACGTTGATATTAGAAGTAATTCTTTTTTAGCTACAAATGTTGAAATGTTTTCTAAAGGCTTGCTATGTTGTTGCTTTTAGGCTATAAAAAGTTATATATATATATATATATATATATATATATATATATATATATATATATATATATATATATATATATATAAATAAGAAGTCAATTTTTTTTTTTTTTTTTTTTTGCATCTTTTAATGTATTTTTGAATATTTGTATAAAAAAGTGAAAACTCTGCAGAATATTGCAGTTAAAAAGAATCAATTAATCGATAAATCCCTAGATTAATGGTTTCAGCCCTGGTTGTTTCACACAAATAATAATATATTTAACACAAAATCAGCTGACAGCGAAAAACTTTTTGTCTGCAGATGGAAGCTCTTCAGAGGATCCACACCTTCCGCCTGTTTGACGTCTGCGCTCTGCTCGACTGTCTGTACGGGCTCGGCGGCGGCGGCCTTCACAAGGTTCGTTTGCATAAAACACACCAGCCGCACCTCGGGGACCTGCAGGGAGGGAGGGTGAACCTTTCAGCTGTCTAAATGTGTCACATTGTGTGCGGAGGCGTGTGTCGGCGGCGGCTCTGTCAAGGCGCTGATCGTGGACTCGGTGTCGGCTGTTATCGCTCCACTGCTGGGAGGCAAACAGAACGAAGGTGAGTGTCTCTCTGCTGCTCTGTCACACTCAGGCACACCCCAGGCTGCGTTCACATCTGCATGGGTTTCATCTGAGGTTAGAATGTGAGAAAAGGAGCCCTGCGTGTTTTTATTAGGGTGACATTTACATAAAAAGAACGTTGGAAATAAGAGCAGCAGCATCGTGGAAGTGAAGTTAAAGTAGAGCAGAACAGAAGAAAAGGATGTTTGTTAAGTTCGACGTTTGAGCTCGTCTTTTCTCTTCAGACTTGAAATGAATTGAGCTCATTCAGCTTTATTGCTTATTAATTTAATGTATTTATTGAATTTCTAATAACAAAGTTCGTTCAGGTGCTTGAAATCCTTGAAAATGAATTTCAGCTAGATTTTTTTTTTTTCCAAGGTTTGGAAAGTGTTTGGTTTCTGTACGAAGTCCTTAAAAGTGTATGATGTTAAAACTGCATATTTTCATAAACCTAATAAAAATTTTTAAAAATCCACTTTTTTTTTTTTTTTATCTCGCTGCCCAAAATTGAATTAAACTGAACTTTTCTTCCTACCTGAATAACTTTTAATTAGAATTTAAAATTTAGTTGTATGTTACTTTTCCTTGTCCCTGCTGTAGACTCAGTTAGACATAACAGAGGCATTAATCAATTTAATTTTGAGGAACAAAAGTCCTAGAAACTTGCTTTAAGGATAAATTCTGGACTTGTCAGCCTGAAAGTATCCCAGAAGGTCAGAATCCCACCTTCCCCCTGACTTGTGCGTCTCAAGAGCTTCGGCTAAACGATTAAACGTAGCAGCAGGTTAAAGTTCACCTGTGAGGGTGGTAGACGGAGGCATAATCTGATCACCTGCTTGGTTTGCTCCTGAAAGTGTTGCTGTGGATGACTTGCGCCTAACAAACCCTCTGTCACCTCAGATGAGCTGTTAAAGGGGACCCATTTTGAAAAATTCACATTTTGCACGTTTGTACTTCCATTTGGGCCTCTGCTACTTCTAAAATTAGCCCAACTGCTAAAAACACCCAAAATACCCAGACATTTATTGGCAACGTGTTAATGCTTTTAGTGCTGGAAAACGAGTCATTTCCAGCATGTTTGGTCAGCTGGTTTTCATGCTGTATGTGTTGTACAATGGCTGCTGTTCACTTCCCATCCAGAAACCACTTGTTGCATTCTTGTTGGTTGTACAGGAGGCCCCATGTCTGCTTGTCAAAGATGTATAGATGTATCATTGCGTATCTATTTGCAGCCATTTTCACATAAATGTTGAATTGGGGGGGGGGGGGTGGCAGCTACTTGTTTGGATTTAAAGTGACAGGAGGCTCTAATACAGCTCATTCTGAAAGGAGCTTAAAATAGGTTGAACTGAACAGAATTAAATCTCATTATCTGAATGAAATGATGACACATTTTGCTGGATGATAAATTGTCCCAGGAGCTATTGCAATAAATTATAATACTGTTGTTTTCAGACCATTTTCTAGTAATATAATGGTAATGGCACAGGAAGTAAACCCTCTCAATAATTTATAAACTTTCATTTCTAATCAACGTTTAACACTGGAAGACAATTTCAATTTGTTGTAAAGAGCATCACATGTCCAGGCTTCTGATTATGTTTGTCAGCTCTTAACTAAACTTTCTGCTGCTCGTTGTCTTCATTCTCAGACTGAATGGTTGTTCCACAAACACGGTTAAAAACTAAAGGGGCCCGGGGCCTTTCAGTCGGGGACCCAAAGGCTGTGGAACAGTTTGCAGCTCTGTTTCGCTGACTCTGTGGAGCAACTAAAAACATTTTTATTTTCCCAGGCTTTTATCTCTTGATTTTATTGTGTTTCTGATGTTGGTTTTATGTTTTGTATGATTTCTATTGTACAGCGTTTTGTGATTTTTATGCCCTTGAAAAGTGCTGTATAAATAAACTTCACTTAACTCACAATTGAAATATCTAAAATTAAAAACAAAACAACTGAAACCAATAAAAAAAGATTGTCCTTCAACAAGTTGAGACTGAATCTATTGAGACACAAAATCCAATCATTCATACAAATGGAAATTATTGAGCTCGATTTAATTTAAATTATTTCTTTATTTCAAGACAGGCTTACTAAACAATCTTTCAAGTGAGGGTTGAGTTTTACCTTACAAAATATAAATATATGTATATAAATAATCTGTTATTGTTCTTCTTATTCTGGGTAAAACTCGGTGAAAATAAATTTCCAAACTCCTAATATTTCTATCGCTTCATTTAGAGCTTTATCTAAATCCTGGCTTCAGCTGCAGAGTATAACTTCAGGACGCTGAACATATTCTCTCCGTGTTCCAACCTCCAGGCATGTCCTTGATGATACAAGTGGCAGCAGCTCTGAAGACGATGGCGAAGGACTTCAGTGTTGCTGTTCTGGTAAGGATGACTCTGTTCTTGATGTTTCCTGCTCTGAATGCAGGAAACATCATTTCCACCGCTGGTGCAAAAAAAAAAAAAAAAAAAAAAATAAAAAGCGCCTTAACGCCGTTAAAAAAAAAAAAGCGTGCAGGCTCCCTAATTTAGAACTGTGTTTGATTTTCCTCAACGATTTGAGCCTTCCTTTCATGTGTTGAGCCGGTTTTTATCTGTTTTAAGGGTGTAATGAGCCATAAAACTCTGAAACGGGATGCCGTCTGCGCCCGCAGGTGACCAACCATGTAACGAGAAGCGGCAGTGGGGAAGCGCAGCCGGGCCTCGGCGTGTCGTGGAGCCACGTCCCCAGAACCAGAATCCTGCTGGAACGGGTTGAGAGCGGCGCGTCGGGTCGGCGCTCGGCAACGCTCGTCAAGTCTTCCAGACAGGTGTGCCAGGAGCGGCGGCGGCGCCGGTTCTGTCAGAGGAGCTTTCTGCTGTTGTCAAAACATCTTGTTAAAATGGAGAGCACAAAGTTGTTTGCCCACAGGCCCGGTTTGATAAAGACTCCTGATTTCCATTTAAAAACATCTCCAGGCTGGATTTTAGCGGAAAAGTACACCAGACGCATCAGTCTAATTCATAAAGACAGGCTGTAAATAATGAGTCATGCTGCTCATTTACATGCAGAACACAGAGGCTGTTACCTACAAGCTGCACCCACATGCTGACTTTGTGAAAAACGCGAAAGCAGGCAGGTGGGAAAGGACGTGCCACCTTAATTAAAAATAAAGTATACATGCCCTAAATCACTTCTAGACGCATAAAAATCTGAACTAACTTGCAGTAGTGGCTTTTTGTAGAGCCCTGGTGATATTTTTAGCCGAGTTTTCTTCGCCGGTTCATTTTGTTCTTGGAGATTTTTTTTCCCTCTGATCCAAAATGTTTCTTCAGTTCTGAAGGTGGTTGGAAGGTCATTTGCTCCATTGCTGAAACAAAAACAAAAAAAGACTCCTGGGGAGTGAAGATTATGGTTCTTGAGAACTTGTTTTAACTCTGTTTATTTATCTGACAATAACCCTATTATCAATTTCGTTGTTTATTTTACTGCAATAATTGCAATTCAAAGTCCTGATTATTATTTTTCAGTTCTGTTTACTCAAGAATGCTTCACAGTCCTCTCACAGCTGGGCCTTTTTGTACTGCATCATATTCTTCCACTCAACTTTCCATTATTATACTTGAATAAATGACTGTGGACAACATTTCCCAACTTATCTAATTTATTGAGATCCACATTATTCTGTATTTATTGGAGATTCTAACAGCCATACCCCTCCACTGATCCCATTAGGTTTTCTTCAGTTATCTCTGTTCTTGACAGATCTATTTATTATGTTGATACTCATCCGAATACTGCAGAGCTTTAATCAAACCTGCAGCAGAAGAGCAGACAGCAGCTCGCTTTCACTAAAACAAACAAAAAAAGTTAAATCCCGTAATCTGAATCATGATACTTTAACTTAAAAAATAAAAACATCAGATGAAACAAACAAGCGTCCAGTGAATTAATTTAGCTTTTTGTGTCAGGCTTGTCTCATCAAGGAGGATTTTGACCTGCAGTGGTGGAGTCGAGCTGAAGGAGCAAGAGGAGGAGCAGGAGGAGAGACGTCAGGAAAGAGGAAGCTGGACGAGACTGACCCCTGACCCCTGACCGGAGGAACGCTGCAGCAAAGACCAAAAGGTTCGTTTATGTTGCTGGATTGGAGTTTTTGACGGACAGGTTCAGGTGTCACTTTGAAAAGTGACGGATTTAAATGCAGCCGATTCAATGGCCTGACGGTTACCTGCTCAGTATCGGCACATTAACCTGAGAGGAGAAAAGAGGAAGGAAAACGAGGAGCTGAAACTCACTCAGAAATCCACATAAATCAGTTAAGGATTAATTTAAATCATATTTGACATTTTGTAGGGATTTTATGTGATTAACAAATTAATTAATAATCAAGGAGTGGAGCAAAACTTATTTTGTTTTTTTCTGTAAAACAAAAATTTTATAACAAAAAAAATAAAAAAAAACAGACATCACACAAACCAATGTTTTCAGTTTTTTCACCAGTATTTATTTGCAGTTCATGATCTTTTTTGCTTCTTTAGTAAAAAGACAACTCCTGTTTAGTTGTGACCTCATTTTGCTCTGCAAAAGTTTCATTAGAAACATTATTCTCCAAACAAAAACCCTCCAACTTAAATCTTAGTGTCTGCTGCTGAAATAAAAATAAAAAATAAAAAAAAAAAGACCTGAGAGAATGTTGACCTGAAGAGCTGCCCTGTGACCCGACCCCAAAACTCACAATGTCTTCCTCTCAGCAGGGAGGAACGACACGCCGCTTTCGGATGCATTCCCAGATCCAGCTGGGAGAGACCCTCTGGGCCCGGCTGCCCCCCTCTGGGTCGCCCAGCGTGTGTGTAGCCGAGGCGGCGTCATAATCCGGCACCAGGTCCCCGTCGTACGCCACGAAGTACCGCTGCAGTCTGTCGAAGTCCTGAATGGAGGCGGGGAGGAAGAGCTTGACCCCGCTGAAGATGTTCAGCAGCGTCTGGAAGGAGCACAGATTCAAACCCGATGAGCTGCAGGTACAAGGTTCACTGCAAAACTGAGATCTGTTTGAGCTTAGTGTTGATTTTCCCTTGTGTTTTTTTCTAGACCTACTTTCTCACAAGGTATTTATGTTAGAGCATTTCCCTTATTTTAAGATAATTTAAACTTTGATTTAAGGATGATGGATTTGTCAAAACATGTCGAGACAATTTAAACTAATTTTTAAACTATTAAAAATTAATAAAAGGCTGACATTTTGTCTTATTTTTTTTAAGACAAAATTTTAAATAAAAACATCGAATTTTATTCATTTTGGTTTTGGACTTAACTGAATGCACACATTAAAATAAATCTCTATTACATTAAAACTACCACTCCTCTTCTTTGGACAACTGTAAGTTGTTGAGGTCGACCTGGTTAGATGAAGACATTCTGGACCAACCTTGTCGTTCCTCGGCTGCAGCAGCTGGGAAGACGTTTTGTTTTGTCCGTTGCTCTGAACGCTCTCCTCGCTCTTCTTCGCCTGCAGTAAAGGGACACCTTATCAAACCTTCCCCCGCAGAGTGTGTGTGAATGTTGTGAAGTGTGTGTCGCGGTGCAGCTAGTACCTTCTTGGCGCTGGAGGCCTCAGAGGCGGGAGTGCGGGGTTTTAATTTTACAGCCTTTGGTTTGGTAGGGGTGCTGTTACCTGTGATGGAAAGCAAGAAGAAACCATTTTCTACTATTAATTTATGTTTTCAATCATTACCTGTGTCTCCATCGACATTTGAACTTCTAAAATGTCGCAGAAAATAATAAAAAAAAATCATCTGTGTTTTCATCTACTGGTTTGGAACGAATCAACCAGATGGTGGCGCTGTGCATAGCCGTAATGAACAGGAAGTAGAAGTTGCAAATTTTCCCATCTCTGCTCTAATTTTAGAACATGAACCAAAGTAAACTCCCAACATGTTGCCAGTCAGATGCTCCAGCAACTGTAACTCATGATGCTGTATTTACATATTGAAGCATGAACACGCAATGCCTGGATCATTGTTTTTTTTTCTTTGTTCCTTTGGTCAGAAACAAACTCTACTTTGAGTTTTGCAGAAGTTTCTTCCCCTAAAGCAAACCAGGACCTCTTTAATAAAACAGAAGAATGTTTGAAAATTGTGCTTGGAGCATCTTCAAAGAGGTTGAGGACCAACAACAGCTGAAAAACTTCAAGTTGCCTCCTTATAAATAATCTAAAACACTGCTGAGCCTCAGCACAACAACCAAAGTTGGTTCCCATCACAATTTCAGAACAATTGGAAATTCAGTTTTCAAGACTTTTTTTTTGCTTGAGATTGTCACTGAGCATCCACAGCCTGTTGACAGCACCCATAACTCTCTACTGCAGGAATGTAGTCTCTGATAATCAGTGCTGCCACAATTATTGGCACACCAACATTTCCAATAAGATAAAATTAATAAAAGGCTGAAAATAGAACTCTGGGCTATCAAGACATTGTAATAAAGAATTATAGCTTTATTTTCTGAAGGACCATGTTGCTTTGACAACTCTGGACCAATTACTGAGGGCCAAACAGGGTTTCTACACATTTTACCAACTCAATTCAAGACTTTTTATGACCTTTACAAACAAAATTTAAGACCCTTTCATATCTTTTGGGACTGAGTGCAGCTGAAGACCATCTGGAAGATGAAATTCTGTGTGTATCTTTAGTCTTCATTTCCTGCTATGTACCTCTGAATGCTTCCTGAAGGACTCAATAATAAAGACACATACCTGTTGAAGATATTTATGATTGTAAGCAAGAAGGCGATGGCTAAATGTTGGCTCCACGCTGAAGCTTCTAGTGAATATTATAAATCGGATCCACAATATAGAAATGTTGACTTTTACAATACATCTCCAGAAAGGAGAGAGACTTTGGGAAAAAATGGGATCTTTTTATAGCTGAAGACGTGTAACTGTTGTGATTCCAGGTCATTCTGATTGACAGGCACTTGGGATTTCTCCTCTTTTATTTTTGTGACAGTGAAATGTCTGTAAAATTATAATGGTCATTAGTGTGACTGTCCACTTGTCCAATCCCTCATGTTTGGTTGTGTGTACTTGTATGTAAAAAAAAAAAAAATGAAGAAAACTGTCATGCACAGTATTACCACCAGGGGGAGCAATGATTGTGGCAGATTTTAAAGTGATTTTCTTTCCAGGAAATCAATATTCTGCTACAATAAAAACAAATCTGAGGGGATTTCTACTAGAGGTGCCTCTAAATCTGACCAGCACTGTGATAATCTGACCAATCGGACTCACTCGTCTTTTTGGCCGGAGCGCTCCTGCTGGATGAGGACGACGGCGAGTTTCCCCCGCTGTCTCCTCCCGATGAGCCTTTGTCATCAGACGTGGACGGACCCGCCGTCACTTTAAAGTCGCAGTTCTCCTTTGAAATGCGAAACAGCTCCTGGGCAGAAGGACGGAAAGGTCAGAGGTCGGGTTCAACCCTTCTATCAGGTCTTCTGATGGCCATCTTGTTAAAACTAAGCAGGAAGAGACTGGGTGATTACCCTGAGCTGGTGCAGGTTGGTGGCCGTCTTCCAGTCCTTGTCGTCGCGGATTCGCGTCATGCGGGGGAAGCGGATGGAGATGCCATCGGCGGTGTGCATTTCTGATTTGGAAAACTCTGCGCCGGTGATCTCCCAGACCGGCGCTTGCTGCAGGGAAGGAAACGGAGGCAATAGAATAAGTTGTTTTATAAAGTATTTAGCAAACGATATCTCCTGCATTCATATTATTGTCCAATATGAATGCAAAATGTTTTTAGTACTCTGTTGCATCCTGAGAGATCTGACAGAAACCAAACTGTTTATATCTAGAAAGAATGCATATCAAAACTTTTTTCTCATTGTCATTTTTTATGTTGTCACTAGCTACGTTTCCAATACAAGTACACTCAAAGTTTTGTCGATTTTCTGCTAGTGTCAAAAAGAATTTTGGAAGCAGTTGTGGGGCTTCCATTAAATAAGAAATGCAATTAAAATCACATTTGGACATGTTTGTTCAGGCGATAAGTCATTTGTCTTCTTTGTAGTTTGCACCAGTGGCAACATCTAGGTGTTGATCACGTGACCCGTGTGATGCAAAAAAACAACGTGTTTCCATTGCAGTTTTGCAAAATAAACCAATTTGGATGCAGCTAAAACTCACCTCATCCCAGGGCAAAAACTTTGATTAGCAAATTTATCTTCGAAATGTCGCATTGCACAATGATATGGAAACTCATCTAGAGACAAAGACTATTGTGACTAGAAAACATCTGCATTCATTTAAGTCATATTTTATACAAATCTGATCATAAACATTTTTGTGACAGAATCCTGCTTCTCCATGGGAACGGTGTGGTTTAGCAACCATGACTCGTTGTGTAGTAATGGCACCAGCAGATGCACGTCACGAGCCATCGTGTCTAATGGATGCTGTCCTATCTAGTAATGTAGATCTATACACATCTAAAGGTTCTCCAGGACTGAACTTGAAGACCTCTACTCTAATCCGGATGTCAGCATGTTAAAATCTCACCTCAGGGTCACGGATAATGAAATCAGGATAATAGTTCTTGACAATTTTCAACCAGCTTGGAATTTTCCCGGGTTCCTACACACACAGAGACATGACAGATTAATATTTGTCAGTATTACATCAGCTCCATATTCCAGCAGCCTCTAAGTGGGTCCTCCTCTGACCTTGCTGATTTTGATCACATCCAGCTCCTTCTGGAGTCGGGCCAGCATGGCGTCATCATAGCCTCCAGAGCACTTGGTCACCGTGCACCACTTCTTCGAGTCCGGGTCGTAGCAGCCCATCAGAAAGCTAGACATGATGCCCCCTGGTGGACAAAAAGAATTTATTCTCCCCTCTACCGCCCTACATTTGTTGTTCCTGTTTTTTTACATCGTCTTTAAACCTCATGAGAAGTTTCATTAGCCCTGCTTTGAGAGTTGAACCCCCGTTGTTGTGTTCCCAGTTTTATTTCACACCCATTACCCCCCCTCATAAGTCTCCCTCCCCCAGTGGCATCCTCGCCTCATGCATTACATTACATCTGCATATTTTTCACATGAAGCACTTCGATGCTCATTTGTATTCCCAGCGCAGCGCTGTGTTGCACTGCTGCCTGCAGAAAATGTAGTCCTTCTTTATGCACTCAGTGACCACAAAAAATTAAAAGCAACCCTCCTCCACAAAAAAAAAAAATGTCCTGAGAGAAATGTAAACGATTACATTTGCAAGGAGTGGGTGAGAAACTGCAAAAATAACATCTGGCTAAGTAATGTCTAGTTTCTAGTTCAAATACCTTGGCACACTTGAAAAAAGACTAAACTAACTTACAAGTTAGTTTTCAGCAATATATACATTAGCTTGTTTTAAGTGAATAATTCCCTAGTATTGACGAAACAGTGCTAGATCCATTCACAGATTATTTCACTTTTGACATTTTAAATTTAATGTGATGATGATATCTAAACATCTCACAGACATATATGATCTCAACCGTTAACGCACCGTTTGATCCTTTTCCGTAGAAGGCACCGAGCACCACCAGGTCTGCTGTGTCGGCCATCGCTCCCTCGTTCAAATAATCCTTCTTCACCTTCAGCCAGTGTCGCTTCCCCGGCTCATAGCTCCCCTGAGGCACAGAAGAAGCAAAGTTGGATTAATTCACCACTTCAGCTACAGCTGAAACCAGAACATTAAAGACATTGAAAACACACATAACTTTCTCCACCTGACATGAAATCAGACTAAGGTCTGACATTAGGATTCTAACAAACCATATGTTTTAGGTTTGTTAGGATCAGGATAACTAGTTTTATTGTATGACTTTCTGCAGCTTTAAAGGTTTCCACACACTAAAATGTGAATGCCTAATCGAAGTCTGATGTGGACCAAAGAACACCGACTGCAGTCCGCTCTCAGTTCAGTTTGAATGCATATGTGAATGCCAAGTGGGCTGGAGACTGCTCCAAAAGCAGGAAGTGATAACAGCACAGGGCATTCTGGGTAAATACAATCAAAACACCAGCACCACAGGGAGAAATGGCTTGTGGTCTTTTACTAAAGACAAAAGAGAAATCATACAACCGCTAAAATGTGACGCCACTCCTTTTGTGTTTACATCTTGTGAAGAAGGAAGTTGCGCTCAGAGGTTTTCATGTTTTCTTCAGTGGGTCTTGGGCCAGCGCCACCACAGGCGAGGAGGGGAACAGGTTTTTCAATGGAATGGTTCGATATTACCCAAAAATATTTTAGAAGATATTTCAGAACGTAACTGTGCCAAATACTGAGGAAATGCATGTATAAACATCTATATTTGAAGGAATTGAAGAAAAAAAATTAGCAAACAGTCCTAAAGCAGGAAAACAACCTCCAGGTTTCAACCGTTCACTCACAGATAAACGTTTTTCTTTCCACTGACCTTTACGTCTTTCAGCACCAGGCCTTCCAGTCCTTCTCTGATGACACGAGTTATCATCTCTGCCAGGTCTCCTGCCCTCTAAGACGCACACAGAATATAAATCTGCAGGTTTATGCAGAGACGAAGCAGAAAGCCTGACACAACACTTACCGTGACATGCTTCATCTCTGAGAAGAGGATCCTGTTTGGAACTTCCACCATGTTGTCGTCCAGGAACTTCCTGCGTTCGCAGAGCGGCCTAGAGGACACAACGCCAGTAGGAGAGGAAGCCAACTTCAAATTATTTATTTGTGTGTGGGCTTACCAAACCGCAGATTACAGCCAAGTTAATTCCCTCTAGGTTTGCCTTTTGCAAAACTCCCAAATCTACATTTTCTGTTGATTTCTGGGCTATTTTTGATCCCACGAGTAGAAGAAGAGGGATTGACTTAAATGCCTTACAAGTTTCATCTTCACTTAACTTAATCTTGACTGCTTATAAAAATGAGGAAAATTAATTCATGTTTTTAGTAAATTTCTGAGATTGAAAAGTCAAATTTCTGACTTTTGAAATTTAATATCACGTACACTGATTTTTTGCTAACCATGACTTTAGTCAAATGATGTAAATAATACTAGAAAGCCTCAGTTTTACTTAAGATGCAGCATAGTTGATGGCAGGTGTGACTTCAAGGAGACTGAAGGATGAAATATAAGATGCTGTTTATAAATATGAGGATTTGTTTTTATTCATTTAAATCCTGGATTATTTAATGGAAAAAGGAAAATCTTACCTTTCCATCAAACTCACACCGTTGAAGTAAATGCAGTCGAACACAAACAGACACACGTTGGCGTCTTGAAAGGCAGCTTTCTGAAGGAAAGAGAAGTTTGAAGTCTGACTACAAAGACTGAATCAATAGAGGAAAAGAAAAGAGCAGGGAGAGGTTCTCACCTTGTGAACACCCAGGGTGCCAAACGGCAGCGGTTTGCTGGTCTTTGTGTCAATCAGCAGGACTTCAGCGTCCAGAATCATGCTGTGGCCGCCGGGGAACGCCTGAGGGATGTAGTCCTTGAAATGGGCCACCTGAAATGCAAAACTTGGATTATTTCATTGCTCAACATTTGGGAGAAAACATTTCCACATCTGGTTGAATTCAAATAGTTCTGATAATGACTGGCTTTAGGATTTCAAAACACTAGCGAATTTCTGTCATAGGGTTTAAAACTCTAGAGGAGACACCAGGGAGCCAGGTGGTTGGAGTGAAAAATCCCAACTCTAACTCTGCTTTTCTCCCTGGAAATAATTCAGTCACTTCTGCTGTGTTTCCATTAATCACAATAATTTTAAAATTACAGAAAACTGTTGTAATTACACTCCAGTCTCTCTCCCACTTCACTAACCTTTCATTACCATAAACTGCCTAATTACAGACCTTAAGTACTTAATCAGCTGTTTGGATGACAGGCTGAATTGGCAAGGAGCTTCCAGGGAGCTAAAACTGCTCCTCACACACCAAAATAAGTCCAAATTCAAGCTTCTAGAAAACAGTTTCACTGCACTTTTATGCTTTAGTCCACACTGCACCTCCATCTAGTGGACAGAGAGCGCAACAGCATGAAACGCAACTAGTTTAGGTTTTGGAATGTTGAAACGTGGAACTTTTAAAGTTGCAGATCTTGCAGAGACAAACTGATGCCAGACTAACAGGACCGACCTTGTGGGGCAGCACCGGCTTGAGGCTGCGGCTGAAGTAGCTGAAGGTGTTTCCGTTCTTGTGGACCTGAACGCGCTCGCCGTCGTATTTTATCTCGGAGTACATCCCATTGGGACATTTCTTCATGGCGTGCTCGATGGATTTACACGCCTCAGCCTGGAATCAAAAAAAAAAAAAACAAACAGACAAGCTTCAATGTGTTTTATTAGATTTTATGTGACAGATCAACACAAAGTTGTGAATATTTGTTACGTGATGAGAAAAACAGATGATGAATAAGTGTAACATCCGTTTGTTTTCACCACAAATTAAAACTAATTACAGCTGAATCGATTATTTAAATAATCGTCAACTACTAACGACATCACTAACTGATTTAGTGTTGATTAATCTTGAGATCAATCTAAAATTTTCTAGAAAAAAAAAAAGAGGAAATTTCAAATCTTGAGAAGTCAATTTTGAATATTTTCAACTTTTGAAATTCAGGGGGGGAAAAAAGGATTTCTGCCAAAAAACTAGAAAATTTGTATCTACAGTGGCCCTAATATGCTCCCGTATTCAGCCACTCGAAAGAGGTAATAAATGTTAGAACTAAAAGAAGTAATCTTAAGAATGAGAGAGCAGTTTAGCAGTCTATTAACTAAGCCGTGATAGAAAAGAAACCCAGAAATGTTCATAAAGTGTGATGTCAGAGTCGGGCCTCACCAGCATCGGCTGGACGGGCGTCATGAGCGACGCCTCCACGGTCAGGAGCTTCCTGGGTCCAGAGCCGCTGGAGGCATCCTGCTGGTTCCTCAGAACCCTCTCGATCACGTCGCCAAGGTTACGGGAGGCCTTGAAGGCATCGTACGCGTTTGGATCTACCGCATCCAACCTGAGTGAAGGAGCAGAAGTTTATAAACTCAGTCTGTTCATATAGGCAGGGCGCTGGGATGAACACTTACACGTGTTTGGCGCCAGCGTTCATCTTCAAGTCGTGCTTAATGAGCCTGATGATGCATTTCAGGTCGTTGCTGGTGCATCTGGGAAAGAAGCAGGAAATTCTAACACGTGGTCAACAACCGAGCTACAGACTGCAAGAAGCAGATGAAAGTTTGTGTGGATAAGGTTTTTCCAATTCAAACTAAACATGTCTAGCGGCACTTATTGGCTGTTAAAGACATGGAAAAACTCTGAAATGCAGCAGGATTATTTTTAACTTAAAAAGGTAAAAAAAAAAACTATTCAGTGAAGAGTTTTAAAAAATAATTTAGAAGACAGATGCTGCCAAAATTGGCAATAAAAATAGAAATAAATAAGACTTGAGTAATTATTGTGCCAAATGTTATATTAAAAAAATTAAAGAAATCTCCCGACTTATTTAATTACAGTGTAACATCATTTTTGTCTTTAAACTGTGTTCATTTGCCTTTTCTCATCTTTGTTTTTTTTTCCTATTTTTCTCATTTGTTTTCCCCTCTGACTTGATAAAAACTTCATCTAAAGCTCAAAAAAGTCAATTTAACCAGTTTAACATGCACCACCAGTTTTAGTGCAAACCTCAGTTTGCACTAAATGTTCTGGTTGGTTCTGCCTCCCAGTCTGACATTACTTTTTGGCGATGCTCTCCAGCTCACTCTGCTGCTCGTCCTCCTTTGTGAGCTGAGCGAGGCGCATCAGGGACGCATCTACTTCCTGGATTGTTAGGAGGCTCTTGGCAGCAGGAGGAAAACATTTGCTTTCCTCGAAGAAAATCCTCACAGTTTCTGACACGTCGCCCTGCAGAGAAAAAAAGAAACAACACAAGAATGGGAGCAGTTTGAAACAGGGATGAACAAATATGGCTGTTTGGGCTGAAAATTGATAGATGTTTTTCTCACCACTGACATCGCTCCTCTGTTTCAGTTAAACACTCCACAATCCTGCACTGCATTATCACTAGCTATAGTCCATTAGAGGCAATATGAAGTACAATGTTCATCACTGTGCTTAGCGGTAGCATTATAACGATAAAAGTGACAATAAGAATCATTTATTACATCTTTGTTAGATAACTGTCACAGCATCACAGCTCCACCAACACAAACACTGCTCTTGAAAACATTCCCATTTGTAATGTGCTTCTTTAGGACAGCAGTTACATAATAAAGTGTGATTTGTATCACTAAACTGTTCATAGTAAGTGCATTTAACCACATTTGCATATTTACTGATGCTTTCATTAAGCAAACGGTGGAGTTAAAGCAATCTTGATATAAGGACAGATTTGGGGACTTTCAACAAATTGGAATTCATTGTGGCAACAAAAAATTTTATTCTCATAAGAAATTTATCACGAATGAAGTTTTTAAAAGTAAATTCATATGATAACTGGATGCTACTGTCACATTACCAACACACCGCTCTCCAGAAACGCATAAAGGCAACAAAAAAACACAAAAATTGGTTATTAGTATCGGCCCGGGAACAATACTTTTAAGCAAAAAAATAATAAAAACAACTAAAAAAAATGATCTGATACCGATATTGATGTCGATATATTGTGCATCGCTGGTTCAAAGATGCCTTTATAGCATTTATCATATCATTTATCATAAATTTCTTGAAATAATTGCGATCATAAAAAAAATCCATTTAGCCTGTCCATATTGTTGGAAATTTTAGTCTGTTTTTCCCACTGGTTCTTCAATAAAAGCACCAATAAGTTTAAAAATCTCATTAACTACAGTTATAATTCGCAGTTTAATGATTTAGATCAAACTTCTTAATGTGACTGGTGTCCGAAAGAAGCGTCTAACAAAAAGGAATGTTTTTCAAGAGCTGATAGATGTTTCAAGAACATCTATCTGTATCAGAAACCTGAAACAGAGGATTTCTCTAAAGGTTTTATACAGAAAGGGCTAAAAGCCTGACATCATGTTCAGATTTATCCATGAACGCTGCTGGACAGACCTGCTCCAGATCTCGCACCATGTCCTCCTGGTTGGATCTGAATATGCGGCTGAAGAGTTTTACTATCTGCTTATCGTTCAGGTTGTAAACACTTTTAACCACGCCTGGCAGCAGCAGTTTCACCGTCAAGAAAAGATCGCCGTGAAATTTATCTGTTATATAAAATGAAAAAAAAAAAAAAAAACACACACACAAACAGGGTCAAATTTCTAAATATAAAAAACAACAAGAAAAAAACAGTAAGCTAAAGTTAAGGCCAACCTCCTCCTGTGCCCTTCTTCAGGAACTTCTCTATAATCTGCGTCTTGCTGTTGTAGCTGTTGTTTTCAGCCACCATTGCGCAGAGTTTGCGAAACTCCCTGAAGAGGCAGTCTTTGTGCTGGGCGTCGCAGAGCTGAGTGGACAGGGCGCTGCTGGAGCCGGCTTTGGCTGCCGGGGACGCCGACGGTCCGGGGCTGCTGGAGCTGCTGGTGCTGCCCGAGCTGCCAGCCTTCGCAGCTGGTGACAGAATGAAGCAGAGCGACAAAAGAAAGAAAAAAAACGAACATTTTTACACTTTCTAACTCTGACACATCTGCCAGTTCTACTCGCTGTGTGGTTTTAGCTCTGAAGTTATGGCCAGAGTTTCAAAACTGAAAGGAATCCTGTTTTTCTGACTAACTGTCCTGAATTTTTTTGTGTAAAATGCAATAACGCTTGATCATTTGTAGCCAAGGATGCATTTTCACCGTAATAAATACTTCTAAAAGTCAACATATAAAAAGCTCAACCCTTTCTCAAGTTATCAATACATTGTAGAGCTGAGCTGGTTATTTAATTTAACTGACTAATAACTGGATAGCAAAATGTGCCTGAGGGTTTTTCGTTTTTGTACATAATTTAAACAATATGACTAACTAATACTAATACAGCCACTTGAGGAGTTCTGGGTAAAACGTATTTGCAGACAATAAAAGTTTGTTTTATTTCAAATGTAAAATGCATATTCATTTGACCAGTTTTGGCTTCATTACTACTCGGAATGTTATTTCAACAAATGGCCTTTTTTGAGTCTCTGTATTCCAGTTAACAACAAATCAATCTGATTGTACCAAAAGGAAAAAAAAATAAATAAATCACACACAGAAAACACAATCAGTGTTGCCAGGTCTTGTGAGAGAAACAAACAACCAGCTCTGTAAAAACAAGCCCCCAAAAAACCTAAACTGGCAACCACACAAATCCAAAAGATTTTACAGTGGTTCTACATTTTGTTGAAGAAAGTAAAACCCAAATAACCATGTTCACATTCAAAAGCAAGCCCCAAAAAAAAACAACTCAACTCAATACATCTGCAATTGACTTCCAGAAAAGGGAAAAACAAGCCCAAAGTAGCTTTTTAATAAAGCCAACTTGGAAATACTTGGCAATGTATGTCACAGACTTTACATGTTAAGGGTAAAATCTCGTATCACTTCATGCGTTTTCAATTTCACACTAATTGGAAAGTTCAAAAATAAATGTGTTTGGATCCGACTGCTTCTAGTCCGTTTAGGCCAACACGTTTCAGAGAAAATCCAGAGCTGCTTCGCACCTGAAGCCCCTGGTGACCAGTTCATGTCTCAAATATTTGTATGAAAGTCATTTTAAACTTAATGCTGTTTATTTAACTTTCACAAAGTTTTCATTCTGTTTTAACCAAAACTTTGCGTTTCTGAGATTATGCTTCCAACAAACTCCATGACAATCCTCTAAACTGCATCAACAAAATATAATTTCAGGTAAGGGCAGCATTGAAAGTTTAGTTACATTAATCCAACTAAATGTATTTTACCTGTGAAGCCAGAAAACTTCCTCGGAGCATTGACAGAAGGGTCAGCAGGGGGCGCCATAAGCTGACCAGTGGTGTTCAACTTGGCCTGGACCTTCTTTTTAGGACTTGCATTGACTTTGGCCATCAGGTCTACAAAACAAGAAGTTTGACAACAATAGAAGTGAAAGTAAAAAAAAAAAAAAAAAAGACTTGAGCATTAAATGTAGATTGAGAATGACTTTTACATGCAAGCTTTGTGCTTCTCACACTGCTAATGACTCTTGCTAGTAAGTATTAACAGCTTGCTACTGCTGTTAATATATCTTATTTGAGTAATAAAACATATTGAGTGAAAATGTCTGCACAAAATTCAAACTTCTGCGTTTTGCCTTTTTAAATAGAATGAGATGAGGTCAATCTACATTTTCTTAGGTGAATAAGACAGTTTAAGGCCTTAATTTTAGATAAATGAATTGAACACCCTGTTTAGATTTAGATTAAGCAGTCTGTGATTTATCGGCTCTCTGCTGCACCTGAAACGTGTTTATTAATGAGCTCTTTGTCCTCGTCCAGCAGCTCCTCCCAGCCCTCTAGCTCCGTCAGGTCCTCGATCTTCTTCGTCGTGGCTCTTGCCCTCTCCAGCTTCTCAAATATGCACTTCACATGATACCACTCTTTCATTTCGCCAGCAGACTCGCTGAAAGGGTTTGGCACGATTTTCCCTATGCGCACAATGCCCTTCTGGATTTTATCCTTGCATTTCTTGCACCCCGCCGTGCCACGTTTGGCGTACTCCACCAGGAAGCGTTGTTCCGACATATCTGGCCACTCGGAAAAGCACCGGCGAACTGAAGTCCAGGGAGCGTGTCTTTTTTGAAGATGGTGTTGATGGGATGCGAGGGGTTTTCGCTGATCAGAGATAGATGAAATTAGAAATGTTCTGCAAAATGTTGAAGGTTGTTTACATCGGATTAGTGAACCAAAAGGTTGTCGGCCCACACAGACAGTCTTCTGAACAAAGAAAATAAGATGCCTCTGCATGTAGTTGTGACTGTGGGGAAGTTGGAGCCTAAACAAGAAAAAAAAACAAAATGGTTAAAGAGGCTAATTTTGATCAGTTTCAAATCACACATGAGTAAAAACCAGATACAAACTGAAAGTAGCTGGAAGAAACAAATGAAAGGTGATCAGAGTTAGTAGATGAGTGAAGCAACTGCAACAAAAAAAAAAGTGGTTCATCAACAAATTGAAAAGAACAAACATCCAATAATCAGAGAGGAAGCAGTTATATTTTGAGGCTCTGTATGACCTTTCACCCTCAACAAATTGAAGAAAAATTCATAAATTCAAACTTCTACACTCAATTCAAGTCTTCAAAGGTCATTGAAGTTGATATTTTTTGAAAAAAAAAAGATTTTAATTTTTTTTTTCACTGCCACTGAAAACAATGTCTCCCCCAAAAACTCTAGTTTACTATTGTCTTAACACAAAACTGGTTCATCTCTTAAATTTGGATGTCATTTTATTGAAGGATTCAGTGGCCTTTACAAATAACACACATTCCTCTGAAAACATTAATAAGAGTAGGAAAAGGCTGCAGAGCTCCTCAGAGGAAAGTTGGGCCAAACATTTGATAAAATGTTTGCAATATACCGCATATCTTTTATTTATTTTTCAACGTTTCGCTGTTTTGACTGAAATCTTAATATTTTACTTGCACAGGCATTCAGCATCTGTGTGTTAATATTAGTGTTTCTAGTAAGGAATTTTAGACACACCGTGTAACTATCTAATTTAATGTAGTTTTGGTCACGGTCCTTTATTTTCTAAGCGAAAACTTTAACAAAGCTAAAAGTAAGCTGAATGCCACAAAGACAACAAGAAGTTAGCATCAGTTGTAGCCAGTACTGTCTTGTACTGGCTACAACAGACGTGACAAAATAAACCAAACATGACATTGTAGAACAATATCTAAAATGCAGCCAATAATTGCACTTGAACGTTTTTACTGTACCGTGTACAAGACGCGTAAAAGGAGATGATGCAAATGAATCTGCTAGCTCCTCGTTGTTATTTAGCAAGCAGCTAACTGCCCCCGTGTCAGTCGTGTATTTAGACCTACTATTGTTAATACTTCCGGTTTCCAATAAAATAAAAGTTGTTCATGAAATTAAAATAAGATATAAAATGTTATGCATGTTACAATTATGTTACGTGTACAAAAAAAATTATACCAAGATTATACAACTGAAAAACCGCACAGACAATGAGAGTCACCTGTTTGTGCCAACCCAGACGTTAGTCGGTAACTTCTTTTTAACTGAATAAGCCACTAAGTCCCCGTGTAACGTTCATTAGCTTGATGCAATATAACGTAACTGCGAGCTACAAGCTGCTTGTACTTGATGAAATGTGTGGCAGGACGCCCTCTAGAGAGGAGAAAATAATGGCTGAAACACGGTAAACATTTAAGTAGAAACAAAAAAAAGCAGTTTGATGGTTGTTTAAAATGTTGGCAAAGTAAATTGTTTTTCTCCCTGCAGAGATTCTTAATCAGAACTTCAAATAACATTGCTTAGACAGAAGAAACATTTAGCTAAAATTATTTAAAACCTAAATTTACCAGGGTAATTTACGATATCAATACTGCGCTTACATTGCTGCGCTTATGTTTTCCAAACACTTTGTTTGGGGCGGGGGGGTGATTATTATTGCGTTGCTTTTAAAGAGTCTCGGGAATCAGAGATGGTAAAACATAAAATTCACTTTTAATTTATCAAATGATGATACATAAAAGATATAAACTCAACAAAAACAGAAAAAGTCTAACTAAAAACACAGCACAAGAATACACAGCCGCCTGGGTATCCCGTTCTCGGTGGACTTAAGTTTTCCCACGGTAGTTTAACGCAACCACAACCCCCAGCCATTTGTAAACACGCTGAATGCGTTATGGCTACGTAAATTCCGTACTCCACTCTGTCCTCCCCAGTCAACCGTAAATTGTCGAGCGTACGTCGAGCGGGAATAACGAGACCGCGACGCTTCAAAGCGAGGACGCGCGGATCAGATGTCGGCAGGAAGATGTTGACGTTATTCCAAACCTAAAGATGAATATTTGTTTCTCTGACGAGTCGCGGAAATATTAAAGGCGAAGAATGGGAAGCAGTACATGCGTTGTCTCGTATGCTGAAAGCTTGGAGCGCAGACTTTTTTTTCTCGGCGGTAAATTTAGGGGAGACTAGCTGCGTTGCAGCAACCTAGCTAGCGACATCGCAGCCCTTTTTGTGGCCCTCAGCGCTCCCTCCCAGCTACACCTAGCATCCCGTCGCTTGCACAACAAGGGAAAATGGTGAGTAGCGAGCTTTCTATCTAACGTTTACCACGTACGACATTGTCTGGAGCCTAGTTTGATTCTAGTAGCAACGCCGATAGCTAGTTTAACCCGACAATTGTTTTGACGAAACTAGCTAAACATGGTGCTTAATTAATATTTAAACCTGGGCAACAGTGTCATTTTTGTCTTGGCCAATAGATGAGAAGATCGTGTTCTCTTCCTGTCTGTAACAGTATACAGGCTAATTAATAAGCCTCGCATATTGCCTGCTTTCTACTTTTACACATCCCCTTGTTTTCAAATGTGAATTAGTATTTACCCCAAAGGGAAATCTCACATCATCCCAAGTATATTCAAAAAGTGGTTGTGGATGGTAATGCTGTAGCAGTCGGTCTTCCAACGAACCTGTAGAAGCCTCTGACTAACAGCTGTTGCTGTACGACAGTCTGGTGATTATCTGGCCAGCAGAGTCTCTATTTCACGGAGAAATATTCACGGTGACGCCATCAGTTGTTGGCAAGAATTGCTAATTCACCTCTTTTGCTTTTGTCCCTCCTCTTTATGGAGATAATAATGTATTTCCTTTTAATATACAATTAATAGAACATAAATGGTGTTGTTGGCATGAATAAATTCCAGCTAATGATGTTTAAAACATTTTACTTTTACTGTTTTTGCCACTCTTCCTTCAATGAAAGCATCAATAAAAATTAATACGTTTTAAAATCTACATATTAAATCCAGTTACAATTGCAAATGAATTATATAAATCCCACTTCTTAATATGACCGGTGTCCTAAAGATGCACGTTACAAATTGGAATGTTTTACAAGAGCAGTGTTTGTGGGGCGGTTATTGCTGTGACACACAGTCACAGCCACACAGTTACCTAAATAAAAAAAGCAATAAACTGTTTTTATCGTCACTGGAATGTCTTAACTGAACAACTTGATTAATACTCTGATGAAATGAGACATCTATGAAAACAAATGGGTTAAACTGGATTTCATTTAATGGAATAAATGCATAGGCCTGTCACAATAACAAATTTTTGCTGGATGATAAATTGTCCCAGAAATGTTTGCAGTAAATGGTAATATTGTCATATTGAGACAATTTCCAACTAGTATAACAGTAGTTGTATTAGTTGTATTGTATACTCAAAGATCAATAAAACTTAAATTGCTAAAGAATATTTAACACTGGGCCTGGGGAAACATTTTAAATATCCAAACTATAAAAACAACCAAAACAATAATTAAAACAGACTGTGACGTCTCTGTAACTAAAATTGCATTTTTAAAAAAATTAACTTATTCAGCTTAGACAGCTTTGACTTCAGAATTTTGCACTACTTTGTTTTGCTCTATAGACATAAAATCCCAATCAAATACATTAAAGTTTGATATGTGGAAATGTTCAAGAGGGTGTGAATACTTTGTAAAGCACTTTCCATGAGTTATGGCTTCATTTAAAGGTTTTGTTCCTGATCTATGCTCTGTCTAAACAGCTTTTCCAACCAGCTGCTGATAAATGTGTGCAGCAGTGAATGGAGCTGCTGGTTTTGTTCTCTCCTGTGTTTGTGTATGCCATGCTTTGCTTCTCTGTTACCCTGGAGATACCAGTCCTTTCATCATTATTGTGAAATATGAGCCACATATAAACATGGGCATTAACTGGCATTTGTTGCTCGGGTCTGTAAATCAAATGCTGATCCTTGTTTTAACTGGGGCAGGTTTTGAGCTAAATAATATGAGAATGCACTGATACTAGGGGTGTAGCGATACAATAATCTCACGATACGATATTCCGATCACGATGCCACATGATATGAATATGTTCCATGTTTTTTTTTGTTTGTTTTGTTTTGAAGGTTCCCAGTTTTCAATCTTTCAAACTGGGAAATTTCCTTTTTTTTTTTTTTCTGGAGAATTTCTGAGCTTATTCTTAAAAATTTCTGACTTTTTTTTTTTTTTTTTTTTTTTTTTTTGAGGAAATGTACTTCTTTTTTCTATCTACAATGGCATGCCATCATACAAACTTTTTGTTTACAGTCCACATAGTATTTAATCTACAAATGTTTACATACAAATATGAAAAAAAAAATTGTCTAAAAAGGGAAGCTAATGTTGGCATCTTGGTAATATTACTGTTTCTGGCTTTGCATAAAATAAAGTAGAAAATATGATTTGCATAGTTAATTGCAGTATTAAGTTGTGTTATTGATTCTCCTTGCTGATAATGTGTGGTTTAAAGCAAAGCCACATTGAAGAGGCAGAGCTCTTCTATGCTAATTGTTCTCCTTACATGGAACAATAAAACTGGAGCGGTAACTTGTCAGAGCAGACTCTGTATTATTTTTAGAGTTATATTGAACATTAAAACCATTTATCAAAAATGAGTCATTGTTTTAGTTTCTGCCAGGAAGTGTCTCTGTGGCTGTAACTGATTGGTCTTTCTCAGTAAATGGATATGATGATTAACAGAAAGCAGCTAACTGGGAAAACATTTTCTGAATTAATGAGGCAGAGATATAGCTCAGTGAAAAAGTATTTGCCCCCCAATTAGTCAACGAATTGTCAGAATTATTGATTAACAAATTAATTTTTTGTTGCACCCTGATCAAATTACCTTCATACCATTAATATTGACCTCCAAATGGTCGACACCTTTTAATATGTTTGGTATGAAATGTCTCTTTTTTTTTTTGCAGGTTTACCTGCTAAATCCCATAGAAAACCTAAGAGGCTACATCACCAACCGTCCACCTCTGGTCATTTTCATGATCAGTGTCAGTGCGGTGGCCATTGCCTTCCTGACCATCGGATATTTCTTCAAGATTAAGGAGATAAAGTCTCCAGAGCTCACAGAGGTACGACAAATCCACACCATTCTTTAAAAAAACAGTTTCCATTTAATTGTGGTAAATGTTTCTCTCCAAGTTACTCATTTCAGGAGGATAATTTGAGTGAAGTATATGAAACCTTCAGGGTCTGTACAGGTGCTTGAAATTGTTTAAAATTCTTAAATTTCAGTGAGGTGACTTTTTTTTCCAAGCTTTCCTTTCAATTAGGTGTTTTCTAAGATTGGAAAGTGCTTGATGTCTGTCTAAAGCTTGCACAGAAATGTTAATCTAACATTTAATGAAAAGCCTGAATTTGGAGAATAAGACAAACACATTTTTCTCTCTGTGAGGTTCAATCAGACTAAGTTTTGTTGTTTTAGATCAGTTAGGATTAACAAAAGTATTTCTATTGGCTAGAGGCAAGAAAACTTGTTGTAAATTTGTTTGTATATTGTGTTGAAGCATTTAATTTAATTAGGCAAGTAGTTTACCATAGCACAATTTGTTTGGATGGGGTCGGTGTAATGAGTATTTATTCCTAATATTGTCTTATATTTTACATGTTAAGCTGAATTATTTAAATTTCGGTTTTGTTTTGTGTTTTTTTTTTTGTTTTGTTTTTTTGTTTTTTTTTACTAAATTTGTGTTTTAAAGCAATTTTTTTGCTAAATTGCTTTTCAGGTGATGTGTCTGAGAGGCATTTCAAAACATAACATTTTATTTTAGTTTTTTTTTTTTTCTCCCTGCTGCAGAAAGTAGGGTACTATCACATGACATTATTAACAACAGAAATAAATGATGTCATATAATAGTGAATTGAAACTGGTTGCTTTGGTTTATTTGTATTATTTATATCTCCAAAGTGGACCTGGAAATGTTAGAAAACTTACTTTGAAATGCTTGAAGTGCTTGAATTTTTCAGTTTAAGTGAACGAAATCTGAGCTTTGCCTCATAGACTTTGTAAATGTGTTAAGCTGTGATTGCAGACTGCAGAAAGTGAACGCAAACTGATGTTGTGCTGTTCTGTGTTTGAACACCCTCAGCAGAAGCATGCACGAAGGATTTGCATCTCGGCGTGAAGCAGGATGCAAATCTCAACAACTTAGTGCAGAAAAGCTCAGCTAGTTTAATAAGTTTAGCTTTGTGCCTCAGGACTGGAACACGTTCCTGTTGCGCTTCAACGACCTGGACTTCTGCGTGTCGGAGAACGAGACGATAAAGCACGGCCTGAACGAGTCGACCACCCCAGAGAGCCTGGTGGTGACCAGCGGCCAGGCCCGCTCCAGCACACAGCCCCCCCTGCTGTTGGAGGACTCGGGCCCCATCAACATCTCCGTCTCCATCACCCTCACGCTGGACCCTGTGCGGCCGTTCGGAGGCTACTCCCGCAACATCACCCACCTGTACGCCACAGTGCTGGGGCAGCAGGTCGGCCTGTCAGGTGGGTGTGCAGATATATGGATGGAATTCATTTCTTCTGTCTGGGTTTGCGGCATATGTACGTCTTTAAGGTCAGAAATCATACGGGTGCTTGAAAAACTTGAAAATACTTGAATTTCAGGATTTGTAAAGTGCTTGATATTCATAATTATAATAACGTGCAGACTAAATTTGGAAAACGATATTTACAGTTGAAACCAAATATTTAAAGAAAATTTTAAAATGCCAACACATTTTTTTTCATCTTAAACTAAACTTTTTTGTCTTAGGTCAGTTATCAAAATAATTTCTATTTTCTTAGCGATAATATTTTATAGAAACTTTTTTATGACTTTCTTGGACCAGTCCGGTATATAGGATGTGTGTGACATTTCAAAACATAAACATTTCTATTTTACTTTTTTTCCTTGACCCTGCTCTAGGATGTAGAATACTAGCACAGGATATTAATAGATTATGTAACGTAATGAATTTAAACTTCATCTTTAGTTAATTTATATTATATTTATCTACAAAGTGCTGGAAAACTTTCAAAGCTTACCTTGAAATTCCTTGAAAGGTTCTTGAATTTTACTGTGGGAAAAGTGCACAAACCTGGTATGATACCTGAGTGAGTGTTTTCACAACTTGTTCACACTGGAAAGAAATGTTTTGTTTCTTCGTTTTTCTCTGTTCACAGCTTGTCAGAGTAAAATACTTTAACATTATTCCAAAGCAGACCTTTTTCCTCAGCCTGGTGTATGCAAACTTCTGGTTTCAACTGTAGATGAATAATTTGGCTTTATCATCTAAAACGCTCGTTTTAGAACAGATAACCAAAGCAAACAGAAAGCCATGCAAATATTTAGCCGGTGTGGATTTAATCTAACATCAACAGGATGAGCCTGCTCAGATGAAGGTGGTTTTCCTGGGAAAGGTCAACTTGCTCTCTCTCTTATCAAGTTTGAAACTGCTTTAAATGTCATGCACACTCAGAGTCAAACACATTTTGCAAATAGGTAGATAAAATCCGCTGTGGGAAAGTGAAGGAATGTGGAAAAATGTAGCATCTGCAGGCAGAAACTTGAACATGGAGCTGAAACCCCGGAGGTGAAGCAGGCTGCAGTGTTTCTGCTGCGTCTGAATCAAGCCGCAGTTTGAACACATCAGAACTAAACTGTTACTTTTTGGCTTTGCTGGTTTTTTGTTTTTTTGGGGGGGAGGTGAAGGGGTTCTTTAGGATCTTTTTTATAGATTTTGATGACTGGTGGGTTCCTGGGTATTTATGATTCTATTTATTCTCTAACTAATCTTCTGATTTATGAACTGTAACATAACTATAAAGCTTGGCAGGCTATCAAATTACTTCTCAGTCACTCCTCTGTCATATCCAGTAGTTCACCTGATAATCTTCTTAAGTCTTTTTTCCATTAAATAAATCTTGCATAAGCCCACAAACCCAGTCTGTCATTCATTATTAAGGAAGTAGTTTAATAATATTGTTGGTGAAGCTCTCAGATTTTCTGCTTATGCAACTTGCCGCTGCATTAAAAGCAGGTAAAGCATCGCTCCTCCAAACTTTTATGCACTTTATTGACTGAGTAGTCTCCTCAGATCCACATGTTGGCATTGAAAGAACGCTCTGCTGTGGTGTCTGTGATTTCAGGCCGGGAAGCCCATGAAGAAATAAACATCACGTTCACTCTGCCCTTGTCCTGGAACTCGGACGACTGCGTGCTGCACGGCCACTGTGAGCAGGTGGTGTTCAGCACGTGCATGACCATCACAGCAGCCAGCAATATCTTCCCAGTCACATTGTGAGTTGGACGGTTTCCCGCAGTTTGCTTTGAGCCTCTCCTCTGTTTGCATATGTGTACAAAAAATGCTCGTATTTCCAGATTCTTTTCTATTAAATAAATCAGAAGTTAAATATCCTGTCTATAAATTTCTACGTCACACCTTCCATTTAAATGGAGGGTGTTCTATAAAATCAACTTTATTGAGCTTTAAATCATTTTATTATCATCAAGGTTGTCAACGGAGATCCTCTTTAGAAACTAAATGATAAAATTGATCTCATTGAGGCATACTCATGCTATAACTGAAGGATTTGCAGATTTATTAAAGGAAAATGAAAAAGCTCCATGAGTCTCTTCTCCTGTTATTTTATGGGTTTGAAAAGTTTGCATCATGTTTTTTGCCTCCATCCATCCCTGAGAGGAGGATAAAACCCCAGGGTTGTCGTTTCAATCTTTTACTCCCACATAACAGCTCCTAGTGATTTACCAACAGCTTATGTAGTCGTGGTGTCTGATCTCGTCAACACCTGCAAATCCCCTCTATGCAGCTTTAATCTGTCCTTCTGCACAGCAAACAATTACAGCTTTAGTTTGAAATGTGAGAGTGAAACTGTGTCAGACGTAGCATCAGATACGCTGCTGTAAGTTTGTAGAAGCAAAAAAACAAACGATTATAAATGAGTAAATAATTATACAAAATATAGAAGCATGCTCCAGGTTGTCAGAAAACAACCTGGAGCAGGGATGTACTTTCTGGAATTAAACAATAACTGTAGAAACAAACAAAAATAAATAAATGTACAAAAACATTGTGGCTTAGAGTTTATCAGATTTATTCTGATGTCAGGTCGTGTTTTATTCTTTGAGTTGAATACTTAAAGTAAATTATTATTATTTCAGTTTCACTGTTTGTCATTTAATAGAAATATATTTGTTAACATCTGTTTATTAGCTCAGCTTCTCCTACCCTGCAAGATGCTTATTATCCACTGAATGAACTGCAGTGTCTGTTTCCCTTTGCAGGCAGCCGCCGCACTGCGTCCCAGAGACGTACACCAACGCGACGTCCTGGTACAAGGTGTTCACCACGGTCCGTGACTCGGACACCAAGTACAGTCAGGACTACAACCCCTTCTGGTGTTACAAAGGAGCGATCGGCAAAGTGTATCATGCACTCAACCCCAAACTCACCGTCATTGTCCCAGATGTGAGTTCCAGGTTTCCATTTTCAAAGAAGCTCAAAAAATCTTGTTTTACTTTCTTGGAAGTTGACTATTAAAAAAAATAAATATTAAAATCTCAACTGCCTTTTATTTCAGAAGTGACAGGAGAGGACGGCTGGTTTGCCTCCTTAACATTTATTTAATGTTTATTTTGTCTCTTGGAGAGGCAAATAAGCTGTTGAAAGTTTACCAGACAGGGAGAGAGGTTTTTGATTACATCAGATTTTTTTATTTCCTGGCACCAGCTGACCTTGCACCATCAGCAGCAGTGTGAAAAAGCCTGTAAAAAGCTGCAAAAATCACAGAAATTCACTGTAAGATCTCCCGTCATTACTAATTTTTCTCTCGCTGCTCTGAAAGCCAAGAAAAGCACAGACTTTAGCAGCCAGGATTTATTAAATTTATTAAACTTCACAGCTGCGTTCCTGGTGATCCTGCTGTCCTGGTCAGCAGTTCAGGTTTTTCCATTGTGTTCACTGGTCAACAGAAACTGGCTCATATTGAGTTTTTTTTATGGAGTTACTATTTTAGTGTCTGAGGATTTGAATTTCTAAAGAACCATATTCTTTAGGAATATGGTTGATAAATTGAATTATAACTCAGATTTACATTTTTCATATTTATTTGATTTTCTTTTGGAAATCAAATAAATATTTGATGCTAATATTTGGAAATTACAGGATGGCTTTTTATAAGGTTGTACTGGGATATATTTAGAAAAATAGAAAAAAAAACACATAATCTCAGATAAACCTGAAATAGAAAATATAAATCTTTCAACTTCATCTATTTGTCTCCATGTTAGAAGGTGAGCAGTTGATTGGTTAGACGGATGAATAGATGTCGAGCGGATGGATGGATGGATGATGATGGATGGATGGATGGATGGATGGATGGATGGATTGTGGGTTGGTTGAACTTGTTTACCCTTGCAGGCAGCCTGTGGTGACTCTCTTTATTTTTATTTCACCAGGACAATCCCAATGGGATTAAAATGTCATTTAGATCACATCAGCATGCAGTATTATCAATATACCGTTTCCTGAAGGGAGAGCTAGTAAAATATGTAGAGCTTTATCTTGTATCTATCTCCCTCAGAGGGAAGTTTTAGTCATTTGATCAATGAGGGAATATTTGTAAGCTTTCTGACCTTTAACCTGGATGTTAAACTCTTTTCTCTCTAGGACGACCGCTCCCTCATCAACCTGCACCTGATGCACACTAGCTACTTCCTGTTTGTCATGGTCATCACTATGTTCTGCTATGCAGTCATAAAGGGGCGGCCTGGCAAGGTGCGACAAACCAACCCTGACTTCTGTCCTGAGAAGGTACAACAGACACCAGCAGTGCTTTATGACCTCAACAGGTAGTTTCAGCCAAGCGTCAGCTGACCTCTGATTGGTCCTAAGACACAATCCAATCAAACTGTTGCTTTTCTTCTCATTTCTTCAAACCTTCATGTGAAGCTGCTTATAGAAGAACTCCTTTCTTCTGCTTTTAAAGGGGTTTGGGTGGAGATGTTGTCTGTAGCTTTGTTGGAATGTAATGAAGAAACTTCACTTATTTACCCCAAAGAAAAGCTCTGCATCTTTTTCTTCTTCAACACTTTGTAAGGTTGACACTTACAGAGAGATGAACCTTTGACCTCTACCATGTTTATCACTTTTGTTGTCAGTGAGACTCTTCTGACAAACTGGTCGGAAGTCAAAATGTTTGTAGCAGAATAATTTCGTTACAGATATAAACTCTCTTTTTACATTTTCTCCTTTCATTTTCTTGCCTTTCTCTTTCCTTTTTTCCATTTTTTTCTTTTTTGCTTTTTCCCATTTTTTCTTTTGCCTCTTTCCACCTTTCTCTTTTTTCTTTTCTTTTTTGCCCTTTTTTCAGTTTTTCATTTCTTTTCCTCTTTCCTTTTTTTTTTTTTTTTTTTTTTTGTTTTTAGCAATTTTTGTTTTGTTTTTTTCTTCTCTCCTTTTTTTCACTTTTTCTTTTATTATATTTTTTTTCCTTTTTTTTTTGTTCTGCTTTTCTGTTTTCTGCCTCCATTTTGTTCAATCTTCTATGAAGTTGCCATTGTCAAACTGACTCTTCTAGACTCTTATCTGGATCCTTTTACAGCTTCTGCTTGTCATGTTGGCATCAGGTGAATTTTTAGATTTGTATTCCAGTTTAACATTGTACATTTATTAAATTTTTCATCTTTTAACTATTAAAGACTTTGACAGCTTAATTGTTGGAGCTTGATTATAAACTGCAACACATGTCAAATATTTATTTCTACCTTGGACGCAATAATGGTAGCCATGCATGGTTTTTTTTAGCTGGTTTAATGTTGCGTAGAGTGCACTTCAGCTGCACACTGCATCGCTGAAAACAGTGCAATCTGATCCACTTTATTTTTTAATATGTAGTTAAAATAAAATCCTCCCATTGACTTTTAAGAGGAATGCAGTGTGCACCCTTGAATTTAGAGTTTGGCCATTTATTGTTTTATAGTCTGTTTTATTTCCTCCGAGTCTATAGAGGTGATCTCACCTTTAATGGTAAAATTTGAGCACTCTACAGCTCATAAAATACACAGTCTGGGATCAAGTCAGGTTTAACACTGAAGACCTTCAGAAGAAGATTCATTTCATTTTATTTGGTTAATTAACATATTCTTCCATGACACAACAGTTCAGAGCAGTAATGGTCAAAACATATTTCTCTGGTCTACTAAAAAAGAATAAAAGATTTCATAAGATTGAAGGGTTTTTTGTCAGTATTTTTAGTGTTGAACCTTTTTCATAGCTTCCGTTATTCTCTCCGATCTGTTTGAAATCGACTCTTGCATTTTTGGGAGGCAACAATAACTTTTTAGACTCTGATGGAAAAACACTCTACATGCAAAAATACTGAAACTGGAAATACAAAGTTTTTCCCACTGAAAAACTCTTTTCACCGTGAATGTAAATTTATAAAATTCTAATTTCTCTCACAATAATTATCTCTTAATTTTATACTTCTCTAACACTGGACAAATGAGACCAAACTGAAAATCAAAGTAACCTCTCTGCTTTGTTTTCTGTTGAAAGGTGAACTGACTTGTATTGTTTTCTTGTTTTTTTTTTTGTTTGTTTTTTTTTTGACAGGTGGCGCTGTCAGAGGGTTAAAAGGATGGCAGAGAGCTCTGCCAGAGGTTACCTGTAACATGGACTCAGAGACACAGAAGAAGTTTTAAAAAAAATCTACATCCCAGTTGCCTCGTGATCCCTGGAAATACATGAAGGGGTACAAACGCTCTGTGAATGCATTACTCTCGCAATGTTGGGGTTTCTCCAACCAAAGATATACAAGTGCCTGTATCTGTGGTGTAAATATTTGTTGGATCTCTTGACCATTCTGTGCAAAAGCTCTTTCTTGTTTATTTTTGTTTGGGATTGTTTAGCGCCCTTTCCCTCCATGTCCCCCATGTGCCATCCCAGGACCGCTAGATAAACACAGATGAAGGCCGGACTCAGTTACTTTACTGTGAATTTTCCCTGGTGCCGCTTTTAAACTGATCTTAAAACCTTGGCGGGTCATTTGAAATGTCGTTGAGTTGTCAGAGGTTCTCTCAGCTCAAACAGTGAGGAGAATGGAAAAAAAGTCAAAAGAAAAATTTAACTCCCTTATTTATTTTACATCTACAATCTTAAAGAAAATTGCATCCATTAATATATGGTAGGTATCCGATCAGTCCAATCATCTCTGCATAGTTTGGGTTGACAAACAGATTTCACCCGGAAAGCGTTTTTGCCTTATTTTTTTCCCTTATCATCCATCTAGCTCCCATCTCGCCTCACTTTGTATAGTTTTTATCAGACATCTTTCCGACTGCACCTGGAAAGATAACGCAATAACATCTTGCCTTACCCGTGGTGGACCAGCTGAAATCAGACGAGACCTGACCCACCTTCATACCTTCACAGACCAACGTTTATTTTGGTTGTTTCCTGCTGATTATTAGGCCTGCTGTTGCTAAACGACTGCCTGCTTTCCTTTTTCTTTGTTGTTCTATTTATAGCTCCAGTGTGTTGTGTAAATAGTGACACCCAGTGGCAAAATTCAAAAATTGCAACAAAATGAATTCCCGGAAACTACGTATCAGCGAAAGAACAATAATTTTTACCGATTTCTTCATTTTTCTCTTGCCCCAAAATGTCACACACTGGAACTCAATATTTAAATCATCCATCAATTATCATATTTTTGAACCACCTGAAAGTGCAATTTCACACCAGTTGCACATCTTCAGTTTTACTGCATATTTGGAGCATATTGCATATTCATAATTCTGGCACATTTAGTTTTATTTTCATCGACATCACATGTAATGTTTATTGAATTTGTCTCAAATTCAAACTGATCTGCATCTGTAAAAAGTGATTTATATTAACTAACTAGCTAGTGCTTTCAAAACGTAAATCCAGATTAAATCAACCGCTTGACAGCATCATACAGAGGCGGTGTTACATTTATGTCGGGGACTATTTAAAAAAAAAGAAAGCTTGCCAGCACTTAACAGATGTATTTCTACATAAGTGTTGCTGACCTTTTAATTGCAACTGCTTCACTGCATTAATACTACCACATATTTATCATTGGACACAAATCCATTAGACAAAATGTGCAAAACCCCACAGCTGTGTGAATAAAGGTGAGCGGGTTTGGGATATTTGTAGATTAAAAAAGTGGCTGTAGACTGACATTCTCTGAAATCTCCTTCATAGAGACTTTTTTTTTTATAAACACCTAGAAAAATGTTCTATCGTTGAGTTGGCCTCATTCTTAGATCAGCTACTGTTATTCAGTATGATCTGGACGTTTGTCAGGAAATTTGGGTTTTCTTATGTTGAGAAATGTCAAAAAAAATCTGAACAAAATGTGACTTATTTAGAAATAGTCAGCTGTGATTTCTTTTCTCTTTTTTGTTTTGTTTTTTTTGTAGCAAAATTTTCTTATTGTCTATATTGTGATTTTGAGAGTAGTGAGAAACCCCAACCCTGGGCTGTACTGGACTCTATTGCATTTCAATGCCTAGAGTTTAACGTCATACGCATTCTGGAGTCTTATAAAAATTTCCAATTTAAACCGATTTCATGTTCACATCTACAATTTACACAGTAACACATAAGCATTTTTCTTTATTTTCAAAAAAATGTGTCTATCATTGCTATAGGACTCGCTGTTTTTTGGTAAATACCCCAAGAGTGAAGAGCGCCCGTGCATTAAACCTCATTTAGTCCCACTATATTTCTATGGTGTTTGTTTCCCAATTGGTTTCTTTAACTTATCGTATCGCCAACTTTAAACACAAAGGAGGTGTAAAAATTCTCACTAGGAGAGGATTTCTCCTAGTGACTGTTCATGAATATGTGCAATATGGCTCATAGTTTAGGTGGTGTAACTATTTATTTGTGGCTTAGATTTCTTTTTGGTAAGCTCTCCAGAGAAGATTAGGTTACCATGGCAACTGGTGACTCAGCAGTTGTTTTTCTTTCCTCGGCTCACTTAGTATGTAAGTTTTTGACATAGGCTTCATTGGTTTCCTTCCAAATTTATTGCATTTGTTTTTTAATAATTGTTTTGTAAAATAAGACACAAACTCTGTTAATTTAACTGTGTTATTACTATCTAACCTCCCAACAGTCTCTATGGAGGAGAAGCAGAGTTATAAGATCTACTGTGTGTCTGCTTGACATGTAATATGGTTTTGTTTCCCAGTCGTGGTTACCGGTAACTTTGACTTACCTCTGTACTATAATTTTGTTTCATATTTAATGTACCTGTTGAATGTACTTTTTTATAAGCAGCGTAATCTAAATCTGAGATGCAACAATTCCAAGTGAGTTTAAACTATGGTATGATTTGTTTTTCTCTTTATTTCTTTTCAGTTTGAAAGGCTTTACTTGAATCCAGTTTTCGAGTGGTATTTACGTGATATTTTCATGTTATAAGATGTATCTTTTTGTGGTAAATTTAATTTTGTGGTATCAGATGCTCTATTTTTGGGGGGGGGTTGTGTGTTAGTGAATGGTTGAAAACTGTTTTTGTTTTCTGAACAAAGTCTTCCTGATTCAGATGTATCACAATCTGTTAACTTTATCATCTCATTTGCTTCCACTGTTGTTGCTTTAAAGTCTGGTAGCTCATTGTTGACAGGTGTGATGGATGGAAACTGGGTGTGTGGTTGATCGTTGTTGCCAAACTGTCATTATTATCATGTGAAGCCTGAATTTGCCTGCTTCTTATCCATGTTTGAGTGATTTTCTTTTTTGTTTTTCGCTAGAATTGCCTCTGATTTACTGCAGACTGCCTTAACATTGTCCAGTTTTACTTTTCTTTGCGTCACATATTGTAAATCACGCCGGCTTAAGAAACAAATCAAGTGTACACTTAAAGGTTTTTGGGTTTTCAATGCAGTTTTACATGCTCCTCTTACGTTGTACCGTTTCAAAATGATGGTTGCTTTACAAAATAACCTTAAATGCAGTGCTGTCATTGCTCCTGTCCTCCCAACATGTTAGCAGCGCTTTTACGCAAGTATTAAGCCAACTCTGTGCCTTCTGCACTGTCCAGCTGCATCCTTCTCCCTGTACATACACTAGATAGGATCATAGGTTTCCATGTGGCTAAGGCGTCATTCAAACCCCTAATTCTCTTCAGTGGAACTGCTGTAAATGAATTCAAATTTAAATAAATAAATTGTCTCAAAAGTTCAACAACTCTGTCTCCCTGACTCCTTTAATCCAGTTACTTTGCTGCTGTCACGGTTTCTGTGGAAAAATTAATGAGCTGTCGGAATAAATGAAGTAAAAACCGATAAGTTAAATGTGGTGGAAATATTATGTGCTGGAAGCTGGATGAGTTTTGGAATTAAAAGATAAGAATGAACAGATTGTTTTTTAAACATTATATTAAAACTAAAGCTGGCAATGTTCTTGGAACCAAACTTCCATAATTTTCATTTGATTAAGAATTATGAGTTTTCTGGAGGCCTGTGAAAAAATATTAAACTTTCCCCTCCATATTTCTTCTCTTTGGTCATAAATGTTTCAGTTTGTCTAACCAATTTTAAAATCATGCAAAGATATTGTCAGTAAATACAATGTACATTTGTTGAATGATGACAAGCTAACCAAACCATCCCGGCACTATGTCAGATATTAAAAATTAAGTGCCTCTCTTTGTTAAATCAAGAATTAACTGAGACTAACCATTTTAATTTTCTAGAATTATGGCATTACTTACATAGAACCTGTCTGACAACATGAAGTAACCTACAAAGGCTTAAAAAGAGGCCCATTATTCTGCGATCTAAAGAAATTCAAGGACAGATGAGAAAAAAGAAAATGTTTCAAAACTCTAAAATTTTCAACTTTTTTTTTTTTCTTAGACAATTTGAGGAATCAAAATTTATTTTCCTAACAGATTTTGGATTTTTGAAACGCAGACGTTTCCATGTTCTTTCTAGATTAATCTGAAAATTTGACTTCAGATTAATCTGAAAATGATTAACTGCCCAATTTGACATTTTGAAATTAAAATGGCTTCATGGAAACTGAAAACAATTATGAAAAAAAAACTTTTCTGATTAAAAGTTTTGGCACTAGGCAAGGTGAACTTTTTTAAATTGTTATTTCATAAAACAACAATGGAAACGCTTTTTTGCGTCACACGAGTCGCATGATCAAAAACCGGATGTTAGCACTGGCCTAAACTACCAAGAAGAAGACGACAGGAAGTAGTTTGAGGATTATGGTGCAGCATTTGTTAAAACACTTATCGCGTAAACAAACATATTCACGCATGATTTTAATTGCGTTTCTTATTTTATGGTGTCAGGAATTGACAGTTTTTTGACAAAGTTTTGCGCATGTTTGTAATGGAAACGCAGCTATTGGTCGACACACAGACGTCACAGTAGCCTTGTGTAGGAGCCAACAGGTATGTGAGGCTAACATCATGCATTTTCTTGCACAAAAAAACAAGTAAGTTTAATTCCTGCCGAGGTAAAATGGGAGTAATTTCCGCAGATGGTTTACAGAGGACTGATGTTCATGTATCCTGGGGGGACTTTAAGAGGAAATCAACAATCAAGTGACACATTAAAAAGCTGTCATCGTTAGTCATCGTCTATTTACTTCTAAGGAAGAGTGGTTTCTGAAACCCACTGGGTATCATCAGCCCTTTAATGTTATTTTTAAATCGTCGTGACTCAGACACGTGAATTGAAAGTCAGCAGGAATGGAGTGATTAAAATCCAAAAATCACACCCTGGAGGAGATTCGAATAATTCCCACAAAGATGAAAAGACACGTGCAAGACTCTGAAAGCAGTGGTTACCTAACCTGTTGTTATATTTGGCTTCAAGTCCTTGAATCACCTGTCAAAAATATACCCTATGTGAACAAGTTAGAAAAAACACAAAGCCATGAAGCTCATGTATTCACTGTCAATCCGTTCCATAGGTTTGTACATGGGGGCAAAAATTGAACAGAAAATTGTAATTTTTAAAATTATTTTAGTTTACACAACCAACAATCTACATTGGTGTCTAACTCCAATGTAACACATTGGTGTTTGAGAACTGCCATCCTGCAACTTTTAGACACATGCCTTCAACACCCGAATCAAATGAACAGCTCATTATCAGGCATCTTGGAATAAGGTATGTTGGAGTGTGCAATTGTTTCTTTCATTTTTATTTGTTTATTTTTTATTTTTTTATCTATCTTGTCAAGTTCACACTTTGATCATTTCTTACTCTAAAGAGTCAGGCAATGTTTGCCTGTACTTTCTGCATGATCATAAAGTAGGTAGAATTTGGCTTACCCAACATGAAAGCATAGACACACCATCAATTTAATTGACGGCATATTTAAATGATTGTCAGTTGTCATTTTCACTTAAGATTCAAGAAATACAATGTGTCTTTGTATAACCAAAAGTCAGACATTTATAAAAATGTCTCGTTATGACTTAATTTGACATGTTTTGTGACGTGTTGTGCTAAATTCTGTTCCCCTGTTAAGATTTTCCCCTGCTTGCGCGCACGTGCAATGCAAGCAGGGAGACAGGGATTTTACCAGAAACCCTACAATGGCTCCTTGTTTTTAAAAGTGAGTAAAAATTTTTATTAAATACAGTTTTCGCGTTCTGCTTAAGAAAAGTTCTGCTAATTGCAAGAAAGCGAAGGCTAACCTTGTTCGGTTTTACCAGCTTAAGCTAACACTAGCTAGTGTAAACAGACATGTTGTTTCTTTTTAGCTAATGTTAGCTCAACATTTGTTTTTTAAAATTCTGAATATTCCGAAAGTGGAACATTTTCACCTAATACGATTCAAAGCCATGACTGGCTGTGAAATGGGCCCAAACTGAATATTTAGTTGATACATTTTCAAAATGTGGTTGAAAATTTTCAACCACATTTTTAAGACAAACATTTTTCAAATTTCTCACACAAGAATATAAAAGTTCCAAAATAATCTTTAAAACGTTATATCATTAACAAATTATACTATTTATTTCAATGTCACCAACTGAACAAAATATTGAATGAAAATAATTAGTTATTTTTCTTCACTAATTAAAGAAAGAAGTTATCAGTTGGTTGCCTTACTTAAAAGTAAGGTAACCAAGTCCTTGAATTACCTGTCATAAATATACCCTGCCCTATCCTGCCTTATTTTCACAAAGGCAGGAGAGTTATTTTAAAAAAGGATAATTATTGTCTAAACTTAATTAGACATATCTGGTTTTATGGGTGAGATGCATGTTTCTATTTTAACACCAGAGGGCAGCAGTCTGTTACAAGAATAGAGGTGAGATGGAATCACAACACAATAAAAAGCAGGACTCCGGTCATTTTTTAATGTCTGTTTTTCTACCACGTTAGTTTGGGGATTTTCATTTAATCTAAGTATGGAGACTATTTTCTATTTACACATGTAGGTAGCAAAATCCATCAGTTGTTGTTCTTTTAGAGCTAGATGTTTGTAAAATTGATTCAGCTTTATTTACACCCTCTATTCATGTGTTAAAAAATTAGTAATGTTATTGATCTGTTTATGGCGTCAGTATTGAAGTCATGTTTTGGTTCTTGAAGAAGAGAAATCTCATGCTACAGGGTTAAGTTTTAATTTATCTTAACAAAAATCAGACAAACATAAGAGTTGGATTTCAGATGCTGTTGTGAACAAAAATGATTGAAAAGGTCACCCTCATTGCTTCTCTTATTTAGGCAGGCTCCATGGTGGCCAGGGCTGTAGTGTTTTTCTCAGAGTGCTTGTTTAGAGAGCATAACTCATATTTTTCCCAGAAGTGACATGCTTTTTCTGATAGACTGTCACCCTTTGATTATTGGCACTCAGTAGTACAAACATAACTCTTTTATTCTGACCCGCTTATTTCTGGTCGGAATAAACTGGATGCATGCCTCAGTGGACTTTTCTTTGCTTGGTGTCTTATTTTATGCAATCATTGCTTACTTTAAAAATAAAATGACAGATGGTAAATTCCACATACCGTGTGGTAACAGTTTTCCATAATTCAGCACATATTACATGCTTATCGACTGATAAACTTAATATTTCCTCTGAACAAATAATGTTATTGTTTTTGGCTGGCAGGAAAGCTTTAGAAAATTCTCTGCTGTAACCAGCTTGTCTCTCATTGTTTGCACTGCTTACTTGTGTGGAGTATAAATGCTTACCTGAAGCAATTTAATTTAGACGCCAATTAATTTTTTAATAAATAAAAGAAGTAATTTAACCTTGTAGCCTTTTGTTTCTCTGACGTCAGCATCTGCTGTTTTTCGTTTGTTTATGCACTTCAACTCTGAGCCATCGGCATCCAGAATGAAATTGCCGTTGCGCATCATTTCCTCCTGATAAACAATGTCACCGTGGTGTTTGCATTTTCAGCAACACACAGTCCAATTCAGTGAGAAAATCATCTCCTCTGCTCACATTTCACATCAGACTGAAGCATCTGAAAAAATGATCATTTATTTCAATCTGGTCATTATTTTAATGCTCATTTTACAAAGATCTGGTTCAGTTTGTAAAAACAGATCAACCTTTGCTAAACAATCAATCTCTGATCTCAACATCAGTTGGTATTGCAGTGAACTCATATTTGCATACTTTTATACTGTAACCATGGTATCATGATGGGTTTCTATTTTCAAGCCCACATGCAGAACACAAAAACAGGAGAAGTAGTATGATATAAGTAAAAGGTTTATTGTAACACAGGAAGTGAGGGTAGTGGAAGCTCGGGTCTGGTCCAGGAAGGGAACGAGCTCACGGAGCGATTGGCACACGAGAGAGGCAGAGCAGGATGGTGAGTTCAGGGCTGTCGGAAATAGGAGTGTTACTGAACGATACTTGTGATTAGGAGGATTGATGTTTTGGGAGGGTCAACTGAAATTATCAGGGTCTCAGTCTCTTTGTGGGTCCAGGTGGTTCGGTGCTTAATGGCGGAAATCCGGGTAATATCTTACCTGGAATTCCTACCTGTCGGCGTCTGAGGGCAGACAGGTAGGCTCCGGCTCAGCGGGATCAGAGGAGCGATACGACTGCCAGTTGTGGAATCCAGGAGGAACTTGTAATCACACGGAGAAGGTGAATCTGGGAACTCGGGCAACCAGTGGGTACGTTCCATGGTGTCACGAAGAAGGTCTCGATCAGAAAACCAGGAAGGATCAGCACAGAGTGGATCCAGGGCGTCTCGAGGGATCACATGAAGGCAGGAGAACAACAGGGACGAATCACTAGGAAGTCGGGTCAACGAGGAACACAGAGACAAGCCCTCGGAGGCTCAGAGGTACCATTACTGGCTAACACTCAGGCGCCCAAGGACTGGCAGTCAGCTCCTCTTGAACCTACCGCTGATGAGCTGATGAGACGCAGGTGCGCTGGTGACGTCACACACACCCTCCAGCAGGAATGAACCTGGCTCCATCTGGTGGTCAAAGGTAAGCACACACAAAAAGCCCACAAAGAAAACTCAAGATCCCCGGAACATAACACATGGTAGATCATTTTATAGCAACTAAATGCTTTACTAATTGATTAATCTATTGATTAGTCTGACGATTAATCGTATAAAAAAGTTTAAATATTTGCAGATTTTTCCAGTTAACCACGTAAGCTGATTTTATGCAATGTTAATAGATATAAAGTAAAAATATACAAATTATTTTGTAATTTTTTAAAATAAGAAAATAAACATTTGTTGCCTAAAATGCAACACCATATCCTTCCTTTAGTGACGGGGCTGCTTGATTATTTGTTGCAAAGGATGCATTTGCAGCTAAAAAGAAGAAATTACTAATAACATTAGCCCTGTCTGCTTGACACATATGTTGATTTATTTATAATTTTTAATTTTTTTACATAAAAAAAATATTGCATTTTTTTTGGAAAACATAATTGGATAGGAAAAAGTGCCAAATATGAGTATTTTTTGGTCTTAAATTACATTCAAGTGGCCTCTCATTGCTATGTCTTTGTAATTATGTGTTTTATCTTACAGAATGTAGTCGTCAGAGGAGAGGAGGGGGCGCTCTGAGATGGACGGAACAACCAACAATACTCCAGTAGGCTGTGGTATTTAAACAGTGCTCACTTGAATCTTAATAAATCTGCCGAAATCTCTTAAGCTTATCCCACATACACATCCCAGTATTTGTGTATAGAGTTTAGAGGAAAGAGATTAATGTAATCCAACTTGGAAAAAGGCTGCAGCTAAACAAAATGTGGAGAAAGTGAAGTGACATGAAAACTTTCCTGAAGAACTCAAAAAGTCTGAAATTAATCTCAATGAACATTTCTAAGTTGAAAAGTGGAATTTTATTTTACTTTTTAAACTTAATTTTCTTGGTTGTACTAGAATTTTCTGAGATTAATATCAGAGTTTTTTCTTCCAAAATTTGAACTTTTCAAACTTAGAAATGTTCTTGTTTTCCCCTGAAAATTTCAATTTTTTGCCAGAAATGTACTTGTCCTTTTTTTATCTTGTCTACAATGGTCAAGTATAAGGTTTTTCCCTTGTAGTTTTTTTGGTGGAAAACTTTTTTTGTCAAAAGTACATCATCCGTGTTGACAGTAAATTGGTGAAATCTGTATTTGCTGCCAACAACAAACACAAGATGGCGCTGTTTTATCTGTTGTCTGCCAACAGTGCTCTGTCTTTTTGTCAATGGACAACTGGAGAGTTTCTGCTAAACCTGGAGGGAGCGATTGCAATGTTATTTCTTTTTGTTTTTATGTAACACCAACCACCAGATGACCACAGACCCTCGCTGGCATTATTGGGAATAAAGTCGTGTTTGTCAGATGTGATCTAAATATACAGACATGCTGTGCAACCGAGCTCATCACTGTGTTCTGCGCAGGTGTTGACGCGTGAACACTGATGTCCGGTGAGAAGAAAGGTGTAATTTTACAGCGGCATGGACAAGTGCAGCTTCAGCATGAACGTGTCTGCTGCAGCCGGGCTCATGCACACTGACAGCCACGTCCACGTTTGGAGCAGATGGTAAGCAATTATGAAATGTGTGATAACATCAGGGTACATAATTGGAGCACTGGGAAGTGGAAATGACTCTGTGGTTCTTGAATGAAAGACCGAACAAATGTGTTTATGTATTTATTAGGGCAAAGAAGATTAAATCTTTGAGTTAAACGTTTGGTGACAGAAAAGAGATGAAAGGACTGGATGAAGTGAGAGAAATTGAGGCTTTAAGCAGAATTTTTTGCCACTGTTGACAGCTCTGCCACTTGTTTATAGTTGGTTTAAATTTCCTCCGGTCAAGGATTTACAGGAACCACTTCATATGATTTATGTTTTATTAGACAAAATCTTTTTAAAAGCCCTAAAAATTTGTAGCTGGCAGATTGGACATAAACTTTTACCTTAATATACTTTTTACTTAGTTTGGTGACAGTCTTACAATTTTGCGCATGTTCCAAATTTTTGTAGTTTCACCATTTCAAAAAGACTGTGATGTCCAAATTTAAAATGCTGTGATGCCACAAAACTTTAAAAGTAGAATAAAAATGCAAAACTAATTTTGTTCTGACTTTATTTTTACCAGCTCAGCAATGCAGGGCATTCTGGGTAAATACAGCCAAAATAAATGTGTGTGTTTAACGCTAACAGGAGAAATGGTCAGGAAAAAGAAATCCTACAACCGCTAAAATCGGACTCCACTTCATTTTTTTTTTTTTTTTTTTTTTTGTGGAGCAGGAAGTTGGGCTCAGAGCTCAGAGTCTTCGTCTGAGATTTTTGTGTTGTTTCCCTCAATGGTTCTTGGTCCAGCGCCTCCTCAGGAGATGAGGGGAACAGGTTTTTCAAAAGGTCTGGTTTTGTTGGTGGGTATAAAAACTTTGGACAACTTTGGACACTCCTATTTCCAAGATACTTTCTTGCAAAATTTTAACTTTTCAAACTCAGAAATTTAAAAATTTTTTCTAGAAACCTTTGGAGATTAATCTCAAAATTTCTCAATTTTTGGCAGAAACATACTTTTTTTATATATATATTTATATATCAACGTGTCTACAATGACCCTAATATGGTGTCATGGTTTACTGACTGAAAAGCTGCAAACAAACTGAAATTGAGTCACTAAACATCAATTTATGGCTCATTTTCCAGGTTATCATGCAAACGCACACACGCATTCCTCTGTGTTTGAGTGTGGCATGTCTCTGGATGTCCCCTTCCACTGACAGATGGATGGGGTTAATATCATAATTAAGCACCGTGGCCGACGGTTCCTGTTTACCACTCGGTTGCTAGGCAGTGACATCAGCTGATCCCTCCCTCTCTCCTCTCTAATCCCTTACACTCTTGCTCGCCCGTCTCTCTCAGCTCCGTCTCTCCCAGATAGGCGGCGCAGACACGGGCAGAGTGTGGGGGTATAGGACGAGCAGAGAGCAGGGGGTGGATAGTAGCGTGTTTGGTGTATGAGAGGCTGGCAGACGGCATGGTCTGGGTGTGAGGACACACTCCGGGAGCCTCCATGTAGAGCGACATCACCTGGACCTGTCCAGCATTCAGAGAAGCAACAGGCGGCAGGAGCGCTCCCAGCAGCTCCTCGTTTTTTACCTTTTTTTAGGTTTGGTTATTTTTTTTTTTTATTTCTTTTTTTTTTTCTTTTTGCGTTGTTTTGGGAGTGAGCTCCGGGCTGGACCGCATGCATGACACAACGCAAAGGCGAGAAACCCACCATCAGCATCCAAGAGCACATGGCCATTGACGTGTGCCCCGGTCCCATCCAGCCCATCAAGCAGATCTCCGACTACTTCCCCCGTTACCCGCGGGGCCTCCCCCCAGCGGCGCCCCAGCCAGCGGGCCACGCCGGGCCCCTGCGCTCTGCCCTCTCCACGCCTGCGGCCGCCGCCACCACCTCAGAAAGTGATCGCCCCAATGAGGACAGCCCTGAGCGGGCGTGTGCTGGAGCCTCCGCCTCCCTGCAGGCCGTCAGGAGGGACGAGGAGCCAGACGTGGAGGGATACGACTCAGACGACTCCAGTGAGTGTTTGGTTTCTTACTGCATCTCTTTTTCTGCCACCAGTTGCCAGGCATCCCTCCGGTCTGATTTTATCTCCAAGCTTTTATTTTTTTCTCTCTCTTTATCTCTAATTGTCTGATTCGAACATGAACATAGTGTCTCTGCGCCGCCGATAACTCTTTTCGTCTCAGTCGACAGGCAGCCAACTGTTGCTGCTGCTGCAAATCCAGCCTCTCCCCCCTTTCTTCTGCTGCTCAGCTCTGCTTCCTCTGAAAGAATAATGCGTGTGATTTGTACTGCAACAAAGCATCGCATGAGGCTGTATGTGTTGATAAGAGTGTTTTTTTTTTTAAATCGCCCATGTCTGAGGCTGATGTGCTAGGGGTTTGGTTTCACCAAGCCGCGTGATTCATGGCTTCTCAGATTAACCGCCCAGTGGAGCTCATCCACATACTGTACCCAGAAAGGCAACTTCTGTCTGGCTGGCTGGTTTTTGTTTGGGTTTCTGACGCGTGAAGATGTAAGGCTTTTTTGTGACTTTAATCTTACAGGAGATTTATGGAAATATTGAACTGTCGAACACCAGGGATCCACGTTTTTTTGTTGTTGTTTTTTTTTCACTTCCAAACCCATTACCAATGTCTGAGGTTCAGTTTCGATCAATACTGATCCAATACAGAAAAATATTGCTGAATTGACTGAAATCGTTTCACATATTGTTCCCAGAAAGGCAAATTCAGTCTGTCAGGCTTGTTTTTCTTTATTTGTAACACTTTTAAGATGCTAAGCTTTTTAAATATTTTATCTAACTGGATATTTTTCTGGAACGATTAACTGAAATTAATCGGTTATTGAAATAACTGCCAACAAATTTAGTAATCAATTAATCTTTAAAGTATACACACTCAAAAGACCAATTGCAGAAAGAACTTACTCAGAGCAGTAATTAAGCCAAGACTGTAAAAAAAATACATACATTTAGGTTTAAGATTTAAAAAAACCTTCTTTGTCTGTAAATATGTTCTACCCAGAATTCCCCAGGTGTCACAGTTTTAGTTTCACCTGCTTCAAATTCTGTAAATAAATCTATTAAGCACCTTTTGCTAGCTTTTATTAATCGGTTAATCCCAAAAACAATCAACAGATTGGCCCTCCATCGAATTGATGTAAAGTTAAGCAGAAACGACTGAGCTTTTCACATCTTAGAAATATTTTTAGCTCCGGTTGCATCCTTTGCTACAAATGATCAAGCGTTGACTAAAGTAATGCTATGTGATTGCATCTTAAGCAATAAAATTTAAATTTGTATTATTTAAAAAATACTTTTTATTTGTTTAATTGTTTTTTTTTTTTTTTTTTTTTTTTTTGTATTTCTAGTGTTGTATAAAATAAGATTAAGGGGTTAACTGGAAAACTCTGCAGAATGTGCAAACCTTTTTGTGTGATTAATTGTCAGAATAACCAATAAAATGATCGATATTTGCAGTCCACCTGAATATCTACAAAAATACCAAACAGTCAGAGAGATAAAAATTCAAGTAAACTGCTTTCTGAGCACACTTGTTCCTTCTGCCTGAATCTCTTTATTTTTTCAACGTTGTTGTCTGATGGATCAGAAGCAGTGAAGGTATTTTTGTTTCAGCTTTCAGCTGCTGAACAGGATGAACGCCTCCCATCATGTTCGACTCTTACCGAACGTTTGCTGCAGGCATACTTTGCAGAAAGGGCTTGTGATTGCAGGTTAATGTGTGACAGTAGTGTGCCTTCTGCAGGAGTTAATCCACCCAGAGTGGCATGCTGTGGGGAGGGTTAGGCCAGCTCTTAATCCAGAGCTGGACAGGAGGGTTGGAGGGCAGAGGTGGGGGATGGTAGGCAGTAGAAAGGATGGATTCTCCTGGCAGATGTTGCTTTATGACCTCCACTGGGCAGCCAGGGTTTTACTCAGTAAAGAAGCACAGAGTCTGTTAATCAGTCAGACCAGTTCTCAGCCTGTGAGACAATTCACTTTTCTGTGGAGAGACTCTGAGGATTTTTGGCTTTGGCTGGAAAGCCAAAAATTTCCAGCCAATTTCAATTTCTGACTCAGAATTGAAAATATTCCCTGCCAAGTGATTTTGTTTTCTTGAACGCTTGTGTTTTCCAGCCATTTACATACAAACAGACCAATTAAAAGGTTATGGCAAATTTTACATTTCGTCTAATGCTTGGATGTGCCGAGGCTGATCTTTTAAATAAATGTTTTTGCAGATTCAAATTCGTCTTTAAGGAATCATTTACGCCAGCTCTGTGCTTTAAGCGAACTCCGGTTCGTTTTTCTAAAAAGTCCAGTTCATTTAGGAAGGTGTGAATGTGTAATAAAACTCTGAGTGGACAAAAAAGCAAACTCTGGTCCACCTACAAACCTCAGTCTGTTTGATTGAAGTGAACTCTGGGGCAATATGAACGTATATGTGAATGTCAAGAGGACCAAAGACAACTATCACAGCAAGAAGCACACTACAACGCAGTGCATTCTGGGTAATACAACCATAACAAATGAGAGTCTTGCACTGGCAGGAGAAATGGCTGTGATTAGAAAAGATACATTTTACAACTCCTAAAACCTGACACCACTCCATTTTGGTTTACATTTTGAAGGAAGTTGCTTTTAGTATCTTCTTCAGAGTTTTTTGTGTTATTTTCTGTAGCGCCCCCAAATGCGAGGAGGGGAACAGGTTGTTCAAAGGGTTTGATTGTTTGACTCTGTTGAGTGTGAAAACAAAATGCAGCAGCTGAAATATCGCTATTTTCCATAATCAAACAGAGTATACCGGACCTATTCTTATTGCACCTGAAATAAAAAAAAAACACCAAAAAGCTTTTATTTGGTTTTATAAAACCTACAGTGGACGGGCAAAAGTTGGAGACCCCGGAGCTCGACAAGAAGACTATAAGCAGCACCGAAAAAAAATCGTTTTAACCTTTAAGCTCCGAGTGGTTAGCAATTATTTCTAATAAAAGCTGTAAAAACAGTTGCTGTTCAAGAGCAAGAACAGAATTGTCATTTTGAATTTTCTTTTTTATCTTGTTTGCAATTACTGCAGTTAGTACAGGTAGCATTACTAAAACAGCAGTTTGTTTGTGTGTTCCCAGGAGGATGTAGATCCTTACCATAAAGGAGGAGTATTATGTGTTTTCTAGGCAGATGGTGCCAATCAAGTAACTGCCTCCTTCAGTTATTATGAAGTCTTAATTTTTAGTGAAAGATTTTTGACTTTGCATCATAGCTGTTTTTGACTATTTCAGATTCTGTTTGTGGGCCAATTTTGAGTCCATAGTAATGTCACCAGATCATAACAAGATGGAGAAGAAGAAAAATGAAAGCATTGTTTGCTTTGGTCATTTTTTACTTCTGTATTTACCATGTCTAGCTTCTTCTGGTACAGAATTGTGACTCGTTTCACGTCAATGACGTAAAAGTCAGATGAAATTCGACACGGCCATTGAGACTTCAGATGCTTTGAGATGTATACAATTTAGTACCATTTATGGAAGTGGCACAAATCAATCTTTGGGGCTGATGAAAAGATTGGAATTGGGCAGTTCACACATGAAATTATGGCAAAAAGGCAGAAAATATGATTTTTACCTAATGTGTGAACGTAGCTTAGTCTTTAGTCAGAACTACACAGAATTACAAGTAAAAAGAAAAGAGAAAAACAGAAGAGTTGAGCAAAGAGAGATTGTCATAGTAATTTTTATCAATCTTGATTGATTTTTCTAACAATGTTTTGACTCACCAAACATGAGTGATTGCACTACAAACACAAATGTTGGGTTTGAAAGTTCCTTGAATTTAACACCAACCGGTATCATGAGGACACAGTGACACACTTACAGTACAGTTGCTGTGTTTTTAGCAGCAGAAAGCAGCTGCATGAGCATCATGAACGAGTGTTTCCCTGATCCTCTAAAGCAGCTGAAACATCCCTGAAACTGGAACACTGGAGGAAGAGCTTAGTCATTTGTTGTGAAGGGGAAAAATCCTGATGCCAGAGCTTTGAAGCTGCATTTTAGAGCTGCATGTTTTGCTGTTGCTCAGCATCAGTGCACCTTGGTCCACTGAAGGAATATGGATCTCACTATATATGTATGAGAACAAAACAACTGAAGAAATGTTCAGCTGGAAAGATAACTGATTTATTCAGCTGATAGTTGCTCTTTTCTCTATCGTAAATTGAGATCTGTTTGAGCCTAGCTTGATCACCATGGTAACACAATCTAAAGTCATCTACTCCAGATCCCTGTGCTATGTATTTTGGGCAAATAAAACAACTCAGTATTTACTCTCAAAATGTAGTGGTACCTATGCTGAAGATGTGTAAGAAGCCAAAAACGAAATCATTACATATAGATGTCACTCTAGCACAATTTTATATTTAAGAATTTAGAAAAATACAAACTTTATTTATACAAAGACACTGATTGATTGACAATAAAACTGCAAACAGTTTTATTGTTTGCACATTAAAATAATAAAACTGTTTATTGTTGTGCAAGTTTTTTCTCATTTGGAATGAGAAAAGCAGGCATCTAGACGTCCTTCCTCATACCTCACTGCAATGTGATTTTGCAGTGAGGTGCAAAATAACTCCAAAATCACAGTGATTTTTCTGTCAAAAATCAAACAAAAATATAAAGAAAACCTGATAAAATATGGACATTTTTAGACAGAAGAAAAAAACTCTTTGGTTATTTAAGAGTGAGTTTTGTTTGTTTGTTTGTTTTTTTACTCTCCATCTTCCTCTTCCACCTTTTGTTGAAGGAACTTCATCTGTCTTACTTGAATGTTGGGGAATGGCTTTGAGAAATAAACCTATAATTAAAATAATTTAAAGCACACATATCACCTATGATCAATTTAAGAGTAAGGTCTAAATAAAAAAGGATCCGTTATGTTTATTATATAGGAGGTCATTTTGTGAATGAATTATTTCTGAACATGGGAGTTTCTTCCCTACAGAATAAATATGTAGTAATTGTAAGCTCTTTTTTTCTAACTTTGTCAGCAGTATGAGAAATAACCACAGCAGTAACAGATACATTTATTTCAAATTTTTGACACATCTTTAACAGGGGTGCTAAGAAGCGTGGGGAGTGTGTTTTTCTGTAAAATTATAGCATCTGTTCAGGTGTGTTACATCAGTTTGTTTATGTTTGTGTTGACAACGGCTCCGATCGGTTTCCTGGAAGCCACTTTTTATTTTTACCCTTGCAATTTTGTGTTTCCAACACTTTTTGTAGCAGCACAATTTATCTCTGGAGAAATAACAGAAACCATCCTGATCTCTCGTTCAAGCTGAGCCAATTCCCTAAATGTTGAAACAAATTTGTTTTGGTAACACCAATGTAGCAAGCATTTCTTCTGCCTGGAAACGGGCTGCACAAGTTCAGAGATCCCAGTTGACGCCCACATAGATGTCCACCGCCGTGTCACAATGCTTTTAGCTTTTGTCAATAAACTGAAAAAACAGCCGTGGATCACACAGCTAACATTTCACAGCCGAAGTTGCAGATAAATCAGCTGAATATCAGTTAATGCAAACATCAAACCAAAGTTCCTCTCCATCCTCTTGCTAATAAGACTATTAGACAAAAACATCTGCCAGAGGATCATCTTAATGACTTTGCAATCACCTGAAGAGTCATCAGTGTGGTAGGATAATTACAATGTCAGCTCCACTTCCCACAAGGAAATAAAATGGAAAAAAAAATCCCAAGCAGGAAAGCAAGGACAGCAACAAATAAACATCCAAAGCAGGAGACATTCCTTTACTTGTTAGCAACAAAAAGTTGTATCCAATGAGTGCAAGCATTATGAAAATATGATGCATTGTGAAAGAAATGAATAACAAGTGAGTGAGTCTGATGCAACGTACCAATAATCCCTGGCTGCTGCTGCTGCCATGGGAGCTGAAAGGAGACGGAGAAACATAAGCTGCAGAAACAGGACTGATTTAAAGGCGGCATCACAGACGTCTTTATTAACGCAGACTCTTTATTATGTTGATTGAAGTTGATTAAGGTGCTTATTGTTGTGTCTGAAGTTATACCGATTCTATGCTTTTGGAATCTGGTTGAGATCTGATTGTTTCCACGGGGGAAACATATAATGTTATGAGTCAGTTCCTGGCCAAAAAAACAGCCTTTTGCTGTAATGACCAGCTGATTTGAATAAATTAAGTTGACTAAAAAAAAAAGTTTTACTTTTGATCATTTTTATTGGTTTATCGTTTCTGTTTTCTTAAACTTTTGTGCTCCATAGGATGATATAGGGCCGTATGCGTCTGTCATGTTCAACTACGGTCACTGGTTGGTTCCAGCTAATCTACAGATTCATAACCAACATGATTTAGAAAAAAAACTTGAAGTCGGACATAAGATTTGTTGCCAACCTCAACAACTCAAGCATGACACATGATGAGTAACTGATGCAAGGTTTGCTGATTGCTCTAACTTGAGCCATTGTGTGTTTTTAAAAATCTGCTGAAGTTTGACGAATCTTCCTGCTATTTTCCCCTAATATATCTGTTCAATTGGTGTCTTTTCTGAAGTCCTTCAACTTTTCTTGAATTGTCTTGGTAGGGACATGGAGTCCCTACCAAAGGACATTGACCAGACCATAGAACAGCAATGCATTCTGGGTACAGAATAAACATAATTTGGTGCACTGCATCACAGTGGAGACTGTTAGGACAGGAAACGGAACTGCTGCATAATCAGTCAACATAGATTTCAAAATAAGAGCATGAATATACACGTCTAAAGTCTAACTAAAACTAAATCTGCACAGATGTGAAACTTTATTCAACTGAAAATTGGCAAAAGAGCCAGTAAGTTGGTGCTTTATAATTTATCCAGAAAAATTAACTAAGTTAAGCTAAGTGAGCTAAACATTAGTAAAAACAGCAGGCAAAACGCTAAGGCGTTAAAGTAGGGGAAACACTTAAGCATATAAGTGCAATTAAGGGACACCAATGACCCCAACAGTCATGTTTTTAGACTGTTGGAGGAAGCCGGAGTACCTGGAGAGAACACATGTATCCACAGGGATCATGCTAATTTCATGCAGAAACACCCCAGATTTAAAAAATATTTCACCCAAATATCAAAAAAGCAAATAATGTGTTTAAACTTTTAAATAAATCGAAATAGATTTTAGCAAGTTTGACAAGAGACAGATTACAATGCCTTGACTCCTGGGTCAGAGAATGCTGCAACAGGAACAAAAGCAGACAAAAGAAGGAACAGCGGTGAGCAGGACCATGGGTTTTCAGCTGCATGGGGACAGTTGGACACAGCCCACAACCAATCAGTGGGTCTCACATTCAGCTGTGAAAAACAAACCAAAACATTTTGCATGTACAAGATGTCTTGCAGTTATGCATGAAAAATGATTCAGCTGTATGTGATTAAGAAGAACAACTCTGACCTTTCCCTCTCTGGCAACAAAAGCGGCTGTTATTACTCATAATGCTCTTGCAGGGAAACAAAAGAATAGAAATCTATTTCAAATGATTTATGGCTTGAACATGTTTGGCGGATGTTTGATGTCTCACAGCAGGGATTTGAAAAGAAAACAAAGGGAAACAACGGAGGTGAGTTTAAGAGTATATTACTGTGAAAATTCTGCTTTTCCTTCTTAAATGATTCATGGCCACAAAGTTTTAAGATGTTAAAATCAAAGAAAATACTGAGGAAAAACAAAAAACTGCTGCAAATGTTATTTATCAAGGTAAAAATCTCCATTGTGACCCTATTTGAGCTTATAACTGCTCAGTTCATTTGAGAGCTGGACAATATGGTTTAGAATTGTGAGATTTTTTTTGTACCAGATCAAATTGTTTTGCTTTTTTTCTGCATAAGAAATCCCAAATGACTAAAACAATTGTCAAAATGTGGCTTTTATTGCAATCACTCCTTCTGTGAGTGCTGCGACAGAGTATTATTAATTCATTAAAACTTTTCTTTAATTATGAGAATAAAGTCATATATAAGTCATAATATTAGCAGAATTAAATTTCGAGTAAAAGTCGTTTTTCAATTAGAACAGTAGCTTCTAGAGTTATAGAGTTATCAAGATCCGTCTATGTGGTTTTCTTCGAAACGTTTGCATGGTCATTTCAAAGTTCTGCTACTGATAATATGTCGAAGCTGATATTAGAAGTACTTTCTTACCTGTAAAATGACACCAACTTCACAAGATGCTCTACATTCCTCATTTTAAATTTTTATTTTTCATATTATACTTTGTATGAAATTACTGCTTTATTCTAATAAAATCATGTCTTTAATCTTGTAATATTATGAAATTATTCTTGTAATTAAAAAACTAAAATTACTATAGCCTGGTTCTAATATTCTATTGCAGACTTCACTTGAGTTCAAAGTCCAAATAAGTCGAAGCTTTAACACACCCTCGTCAGACAAGATGGCCACCTGAACTAAGGAAACCTAAGGAGTGCGTTGGAGAAAAAAATTTCCGACTTTCTAAAAAAAATAAAATAGATTTATTGCCTAATTTGTATTTTGACTTTTTATTGATATCACCATAGTGCCACAAAATATCGTGATAACCTTTAAGTCCATATCGTCCACCCTTAATAGGATGAACTTCTTCCACTGGTGTGGGAAGATGTTTTGTTTAGGCCATATTAATTATCTTTAATTAAGTTAGTAGTGGGCTTTTAACAATAAAAACAAACAAACTGCGTTGAATTTAAAGCGTGTTCAGGTACCAGCTCAGCCTCTGTGTTTCTCCATTTTGCAGTCGGGTACTTTTTATCACACTTCTACGAGGCCGATCCGATCATTTGTGGACTCCTACATATGAATCACACACTGAGGTGAAGTAATTCCTCCCTCCTAGTGGTGTAGCAGGCACCGCTGTGGTGAAAATGAAAACGCTGCCTCAGTTTGAATGTGCTAGTCTATCAACAACTTGGGAGAGATATCTTTCAGTGTGTTGTTCTGCGCCAGATGCAAAAGAAAAAGCATCGCTCACCTTCCTGTTTGTGATTTTAAAGCAGCCACTGCTGTCCCAAATTGGCTCCTCACCGTCCTGCGGGACATGATCCAGTATCTGTATGCTTCTCTCTGAGGGGTGGGTGGAGTTGGGGAGGCAGTGCTCTCCCTCATGAACCAAATCACACAGGGACATCTCAATCCTGGCTAAAAACCTGCTGGCTAATCAGCATAACAGCAACATTTTCTAATTTATTGTGACTCAACCTTGAGTTTAATTGAAAGGGAAAAGTGCATCCCCCACCAAGTGTCCATTCCCACCCACACACACACACACATACACACACACCCAAAGGGGGGGTAATCAAAAACCATTTGAACATGAGGATCTGTGCCACATTAATTAATGAAGGTCTGTAGTGCTTGTTGAGGGCCACATGCCAGCCGGGGCCCAGAGAAGTGACCGCTGTGACCCACATGGCCAAGCTGAGTCTTGTGTTTTTCAGAGATAAGCGTCTCCATCCATGAGCTGAGCAGCAGCGTTCACTTACAACAGGCAGCCAGGGAAAACAAAAGTGATGCGTGGAGGATCTGAAGGGAATGAACTGTGTTCTTTTACATTTATCACAGATTTATTTCAGAAATGGAAAAAACATCTGAGATCCTAAATCTGCTTGTTAGAAAAGATATTTTGAAATCAACTTTTGCACCAAAATAATCAACAAGTGATTGATTATCAGCTGAAAGTCAAAATCTAGCCTTTTATTTTTTTTATATTCTGAAATAATCGCACATCCTTATAAAAGCTATGGCCATGTGTGCTCATAAAGTGTTTGGTAGGGGTGGGCATTTGTTGCATTGTCATTTTTGTGATAACTATCTTACTATCTTAATTTTCATTCTCACAAGAAATGTAATTGAGAAAAGTAACTGAAAGTCTGTTAACATGAATGCTAAGTGTAGCAATCCAAAGCTAAATACTGTATATGTGCATCTCATGTTTATAAATGGCAATCAGAGCTAGGTTCACATCCACTGTTATTTACATAATTTTAAAATTTTGGACTGGAATGCCATTTGGTGATGGTTTAAAAGTTCTGCTTGAAACTGATAGTGTAACAACCATTTAGAATTGTAGATCAGGAGTCTCATTTATGACACTGTGCAGAATCCATATTAAAAGTGACCGTACGCTCAGAAGCTGAAAATTGTGAACCCCCCAAAAATAAAATGAGATTTATAAAACCATGGTTTTTCTGAAAGCAATTTCTCTATGTAGATCGCAGCTGCACCTCAGTTTGTGTACAAAGTTCCTCCTCATGTTCTGCCCTCAACACACCCAAGGTCAGTGCAACATACTTTATGAATGTTAGGGTGTAGTCAAGAGAGGCTGCCGATCAACGTCATTTCACTGTATAAAATAGCAACCATAGAGAAAATGATGAAGAAACACAATTTTATCTAATGCGCTAATAGCAAAGGCAATTTATTTTAGTGCTTTTGCTAACTTTGAAAACACTTAGTTTTCCCTCAATGATTTTTTTCCAGATAAATTCTAAAGCGCTAATTTACTTGGCTGTTTTTTAAACTTTACGTTGAATAAAGTTTGATATCTGTGCTGAAGTTTTGTTATTGACTGTTATAAATTCTTCAGTGGTTACACGTTTATGCTTGAAGTGTGGGACGTCGTTCTCCAACTTTATTTCAAACAAGAAACAAAATAAAACAGACAGTAGAAAACAAGACATAAATATGAACGAAATATTTAAGTGTATTATATCCATCCATCCATCCATTTTCACAATAAATCAGTTATTTCTGAAGCTTTCCTTTAGAAAGTCAATCATAAAAACGCCTTCTGTTTTACTCTTTCACATGCTGCCCCAGATCTTTTGAACAAAGCAGCGGTAGTGTGAAAATAAATGGCAGTCAGGGGTTGTGCCATGCTCTGTGATGTAGTTAATTAAAATAATTTGGAGATCTGACTCTAAAACAAAGTGGCTAAAACCAAAGTAATTTTCCTCCTAAGCCTTTAGAAGCTGCTGAGTGGCCCGGTGAGAGCACTTTTTCACAAAGCTTTGATAATGTCGGGAAAAGAAACGGCAGTTAAATGTAAGACAGGAATAATCTAATATTTCCCAATGCACTGTTCTCATTTAGATCCAGAAAATTAGTAAAACTCTTTTTTTTTTTTCCCCCCTCACTTTTTATCTGGGTTATGTAAACCTGCAGGACTAAGTTATGTTTCAAGCTGAGAGCAGACATCTTGTAGCATGGTGTTCCTCCTAATAAACAAGTTGGCAGTAAAGTCCACAGGGGATAATCTCCCAAACACTTATCGCCCGCCTTTTTAGGGAAATAAGAAAAGGAAGCAAAGGGCCATCTGTTGCTTCTACCATAACTGATCTGTTTCTAGACCTCCGTAAAACAGCATCCTCCTGGAAACAGCCCCCAAGCCTCATAACACTCAGTTCAATGTAAAGAGCCATTTCGGTGCTGCAATGCCCAGCACAGTGGAATCCTATAAAGAGTGTAACTGCAAGCTGCCAAGCAGTAGTAATGAGTCACTGTGGTGTCCCATGTTTTGTTTTCTTGTGAATGACCCAACAAAGCCGGATAGATTTCAGCGAGGTCACATTATGGGTTATTATCCTCCTGCCTCTCAACAGAAACAGCCGAGTGCTTTAAGTTGGCTGTCGCTGTGCTGCAGAAGCAAACTCTGCCTCTGCCCTCACTTCATCTCGCTAAGCACATTATGTAATGATAATGCCAGCTATTATACAGATCCATTTGACGTCTGGCGCTGTCATCAGCCGGTAGGAATGTTGTTTGGCTTTAGATTCTCACACTTTATTTGAACACCGATGAAGACATTTTTAAGTGCCTCAGCAGCTTTTAAAATGTAAAATCCACCTATTTATGCAGCATGGCTGCCCCGTAGTGATGTTTAATGTGGGAAGAAACAAACAACAACAAAAAAAAGTTACTCAATTTGCCCAAATTAACTCCCAATGTCTGATCAGTTCTCTGCCCACGGAAAACGATGAATCAAAACTCACCTAATGTAACCGCAGCTACTCTGAGTGGGAAGTCTGTCCGCTGAGAGCTCAGCTCACCAGTTTTTAAATTCTTGCTTTTTGTCTGTTTTGTGTCCTCTGGCCGGAAGCATGAAGGTACCGTGTACGGTTTAATGAGGTACATTAGGGATATCTGAGCAGGCAAGTTCAAAGCTTTCATGTTTTTCTTGCTTCCGAGTGGCTCCTGCAACTAAGCGAAGAGTTGCCTTATGCACTTGATCATTTTAAGAACAGAATCAATTTTATGTAATTAACTTCCAGATTTGAACACTGTGGTTTAGACAGTGAACAAAGTTCATCCAGGCCCTGAACAGAGGTTCAGAACAAATCAATGTGTGGAATTGCCATGACTTTATTCAGCTAAACAGAAACAAAACTGAAGTCATTATCGCTGAACCTAAAGACTTGGAACACACCTACAGCTATTACAGCTTGAAATTAGTTTTCAGGCCTGAAGGCCGGGTGTAGTGATGGACTCAGACCTGAACCTTCAGGATCACATAAAGACACTCACAAAATCAACCTTCTATTAATTGAAGAACATTTCCAGAAGTAGAGGACTAATGTCCCAGCAAGATCTAGAGAAGATGTATTTATCTTTAGTCCCATTGATGTTTCTTCACAGGTCTATCTTTATAAATAAACTTCATTGATTTGATTACCTACCCCAAGTTCAAATTCAACATGGCTGCCTTGCATACAAAACCTTGAGTGCCATGTACTTGCAAATCTAATAATGTAAGTTGTGTAAAACACAGAACCTGTTTAGTATCTTTACTGAAGCATGTTACATCCTGTACAGCCTCTTATTTGTGAACATGTTGCTGTTGAGAAATGTGTTTGTTAATTCTGACTTCTGAGAGAGATGGAACGCGGTGAAGGCTCATTGCTCTGACATACACAGCTTCGATATGACAGCACTGTCTCTGGCATGTGATGAAAGGGAATCTAAACCAAAGGAAGAATATGTTGGACAGTTTTTGATATTTTAAACCTGTTGTTCCCTGGAAACCCTGAAATCTGCTCTGCTCTGAGATTTTCATGCCTTGTTTATAACATTTGAGAATAAAAGGTAATCAATTTATATTTAAAAATACTATTACAGCCACTTATCATCGCCTCGTTGAATTTGTTGATGATGAACAAAAGAAACATCTCCGATCAGTAGTGATGGACCGATAAATCGGTGCATCCTTACCGATTAGTGTTTTTATCCCTTCTGCATCTCGCTTTGTGTATTTTTGCTTGGCTTCATCTCTGAGATCTTCTGATGGTATTTAGGGAAATAGGTAACCATTTATCACAGACCATATTGCAACACTGAGTCAAACACTACTTGATATAAGAACACACCATATGGCTACAAATTGGCATCTGTTCTGGTATCTTGTGTACTTGAAGCTTTACAAACAATTTTTTATTTTTTTTTTCTGTAAATACTAAGAAACCCATCAAGATCTCAAAGCTTCACCTCCTTTATGAGCATCTTGTAATTAGTATCTGCTTTCACTTTCTTCAAGCTTTTTAGGATTCCTGGTTATGTAACAGAGCAGGGAACAACTTGTGTTGCTGAGAGATTTTTCTTTTCTGCATATTTAATTAGCACTCCAATCTTCAGATAAATTGGACTTTCGTTTCAACCTTTAACCTTTAGAACATCTAAAGTTGTGTTTATACTTGTAACGAAACTCATCAGTGCTAACTAGTTTTCCGCTAAACAAAGGTTGGGTTCAGCAAAAATGAAAGTGTTTTTACCTTGTTTTCTTTCTTTTGAGAGGCAAGCGGTTGTTATAAACCCAGCAACCTATAAGCAGGCTTTACTGTCCAAGGTTAGCTTTCCATTGAGGGAGGAAACACTGAACTTTGTTCTTCGAAACTTTACTTTACCTCACCGCTGATGGATCAATAATAGACCTCTTCCTTACTCTAGAAAACCTCTGGCTTTCAGTTGTTTTTCCCTTAGCAAGGTAAGGTCGGTGAGGAGTTCAAGACAGTATGAAGACTCTCGTTGAGCTAAGATGGACTGATAAAAGTCAAACAAAGGATTTCCTTTCATATTGTGTGATTTCCTCCGACTCTACTAAGGTGGATTTGATTTCCTCTGAGGGCGGAGGGGGATGTCTTTCTTGCCAGATGATCGCCTGACTGCTGAGGGTTTTAAGATTATGCATGTAATCTCTAATCTTGCCGTACCAAAGTTGCAGTGGTATTAAATTTGCATGTAATCTGGCTAAAGACATTAAGAGAGTCGTACTATGGAAAGTAAAATACAGGAGCCATCGAAGCAAGAAGGGATTATTTGTTATGGGTAACACTTAAGAAATGTTACATGTTGTTTTTAGATGTTTTGCCAAACTTTGTTATTCTGATTCTGTATTAAAGATTTGAAGCTAAATCTGAGGATTTCTCTGGATTGACACCAAGGTTAACCAGCTTATTTAACATCTGGTAGATGATGCAAACCCTAACCACCCAACTGACATTTTATGGTAAGAGTTACGGATAAGCCAGATCACAAAACAGTGAAATATTCACATGTAATGAAGTGGAAGACAGAGGGTTTCTTTCCTTATCAAAAGCAGAAATGTTGCTTAATGTCAAGATAAGTTTATTTTGTAGCACATTTCTACAACAAGGCAGTTCAAAGTGCTTTACACCATAAAAACATGACATGGTTACCAATTATGAAGCAAGCAACAAACATTACACTTTGTCAAATATCATCATCAAAATCAAGCAAATGCAGATAAAAGAAGGGCTGTAACAATCCATCAAATAATTGACAAATTACCTGCATCAAAGCTTCATTAAATTGTGTTTTACTGTTTAGCGCATCATGTCCGGTTCTGATTATTATTTGTGTTGCGCAACGCTCTCACTTCCGTTAATGAGTTGTTAACAGATGCTAAGTGCTATTAGCGTAACATGTCGACGTTCCACTTTCTGTCTGGGACATCCAGTGTAATTTCACTGGCTGATGAAAATGTTCGGGTTCCATCGTTTTTTGGGGAACCAAGAGGCATCTTTAAACTGATGCTTAGATCAAGGGTAACTTTATAGACAAATCAGAAAATCCCCAATGTGTTTATAATTATGAACTTGTTTTTATTTTAGTGCTTTCATTTAACTGAAACGTTGTGAATGTTTTCTTCTGTCCGTGTTGCTGATGGATCCTTGTATAAATGCTGTGAAATGTTCTTATAGCAGGTGTTACACAGTGATGATGAGTTATAGTTTTGATGAATGCGTTTCATTACAAAACTGTAGATGCAACTGTTCTGTTTACTTCTCAGTGCTCATGCAATAACTCATATTGAGTTTTATTATGACTTGAATTCATTCACCATAAATATACCATCATCCATGGTAGCAGTTATATTGGGATTCCTTCAAATCTTACTATTTTGTGTCTACGGTTGTTCTGCCTTCCTTTAATCCCCCACAGATGTGACCAGACGATGCATCTCGGTGCTGTAAACGTCCTCAGAGAGTTCAAGTCCATTAGCAGGTCCAGCTGGATCAGTTTTATGTTATGCATCAGATATTTCAAAGGTTTTTTTGATGGTTTTTTTTTAGTGGAATGCTTCATAAAAACATAAGCCACTGTGGAGATTTATTATTAATTCTGCTGCAACTTTCTGTTGAAAATGCCAAACTTTGTGAGGAAGTGCAAAAACAAAGTCAAATGGATGAGAACGTGCGTGTCATGATAACAATTTTTGTCAGACAATAAGCACAATCAAATCTTGTGATAAACACTAATATTGTCACTTTTCATAATGGCATAACAACGCAGGTTCACCCTCTCAAACATGAGTAAACCTTGACTTTGTGAAGAATATTTAACACTGGAATATTGAAAATAACACACAGCAAACAAAAACTATAAATAAACTGTAAATAAGAAACACTAACATTTTATCCATAAATAAAATGGATTATGAAGTCTTTGTAAACAAAAAATATTGTCAGAATGAAAATGATCATGCACATTTTAATTTGTCATGTGATTAACGATTAATGACTAATTGCTTATTGCGACAGATTTATAAACCAAAGTGTATAAAAAGTGTATTGAACCCCAACTCTTGCTGAAAAATAAACCCTTTTATCTAAATGCACAAAACGTTTTGACTAAGCTGTTAGAAATGAGCTGAAAAACAGATTCATATTTGGAAACATCAAAGGCGAAATTGGGAATGTAAATACAGTGGACTGGATGATTAGAGGAGAAGGATATTGAAGGCAGCTAAAAGATCATCAATAAAACATAAAGATAACTATCATCAGTCATTAATTCATTTGTCATCTGGATATTACGTTTAGACTTTGAACTCCATACAGTTTCATCATTCTGTCAGGTTTATCGCTGATGGCAGTACGAGGAAGCGTCTCAGAACAGAGAGCGCTCAGGCTTTTCTTTTAAGAACGGCACGACGGCTCTAACACACGTCCTGCAAAGAGCCGTACGTCTCACTGCGACTGGAAAGTTGTGGTGGAAATTGAAAAGAAATGGTGCATGACAAGCCTCCATCCTGCAGAGCTGATCTGTCGACTGCTGCAGCAAAAAATTGGAGGCTGACTGATGGGCAATGTTGCTCTTTACGAGTGAATATCAAGCCTTAAAAACTTAGAACAGTTTTTAAGGCAACTCAGAGCTTTTTGTCATACTTTCTTTTAATGTTTTCACTAAATGCCTCTTTTTTTTCTACAAATACTGTCAAAATGTTACATGGAGGCTCAAATATTCATTATTATTACATTAATTAGAATATTTTTGAAAGGTTACTTTATTTCAGTAAAGGGAGTTGAACTATTTTGAGCAGTCAAATGTGATCTGTTAAGTTAAATAAATAAAAAATGAATTAAGTGAATAACTAAGCTTATGCATAAAAGGTGCATTTTACCAAAGTGCAAAGGTGAATGTAAATAAATATTCACCTCTGCTTAAAAGTAAACTTTTTCATGAATAAGGGAAACAGCCTGCAGCTCTCTGCTCATCTCCACTTGATTGAACATTTCTTCTCACTACCAGCCAGAGCTGTGAGAGGAGAACAGAAGTCCCACACAGAGATTCAAACAATAATTCACAAGTCTGCTTCATCACAGCTTTTTTAGAATTTATTTAATGTTTTTTTTTGTTCTAGGGTTTGATCCCTGCAGGCTCCCGTCTTTCTGTCTGACTCGCTGAAAGACTTTGACTTTCTTGGGATACATTTCAGTTTATTCACAGGTTTGTCTGCATGCGAGCGTTTTTATTATCTAATCATGAGACTGGCTTTGGAGGTGGGATTTGATGGATTATCAGCTTCACCAAAATTAGTGTACTTCTTAAAAAGATACTATGAAAACACTTTTTTGCATCAGTCGAGTCACATGATCAACAGGCGGCGGTCGCCACTGGTGGAAAAGACAAAGACGACAGGAAGTGGTGGGAGGATGACGGCACCGCATGTTTTCAAATGAATTATCGTGTGAGCAAACTTACATGTAATAAAACACTGCAATTGTTTGTTTATTTGCATAACCAATATATCAACAAGGTTTTGTGTACATTTGTAACGGTAACGTGTGAATAGATTTCACAAAATGTTTGCTCCTTAAACTCAAACAGTGAATGTGAAAGTGTGCCCTCTGCATGAAAAAAATGAAACAAAACTTATAAGATGCTTTGAAATGATATCTTAGCAACATGAATGCTGTTTATTGATCTTCTCTTATTGATGCCTTAAACTCCCACATTGTCTTTTATAATCCTCATTATTCAGCAGAGCAGCACTAAAGACTCATTCAATATGTTTTAACCCAAGCCAAAGGATTATTTTCCTCCCAAAAGCTGAGCCATTAGTTAATGAAATCTGCACATAAACTCCTGGACAGGTTACTGCTTCAACAGCCTCATAAGGAGGAATTAACATTAGCGTCAGGCACAGGGCCAACCATGGCATCCAGAGTCATTGAAACAAGCAAAACCCCTTGATAAACACATCTTCAGGCTTTTAACGGATAATTTGTTGCATTATAAAGTAAGGAAAGATAACTCATGTCCACTTTTTGTAAAAAAAAAAAAAAAAAAAAAGAAGAAGAAAAACTGAACATGTCAGGCTGTAGTATGAGTTCTACAGTTAGCATAGCGTTTTTTATTTATATTCATTTTGAAGTCCTAAGTTTCCTCCAAAAGCCACGAGAAAGCCGACAGCAGAGAAGCACCAGCAGATGGCCGACTCATGGCAGCAACATTTTCTGAATGAAAGAACAAGTTCACATTTCAGAGGATGCCAAACAATCTGTGTGAAAATGTGCTTGGCCTCAACGATTTTCATACTTTGCTCAGTTTGTGATATCGGGCTCTGACTGCCAGTCAGAAAGCTTCCTAACATACTTCATCTGTCACCATTTCAACATGAATGAGGCCAGTCAGTTCTGAACAGGCTGCCAGCTGAGAGTCAATCAGCCACTATTTAGTTTTAGCTACTAAAATAAAATCCACTTTGGCAAATCGCAACGTTAGAAGTGTTCGTTTCTGTGTGACTTCTGTTTGACCTCCAGAGGAATCATGCCAGCATTTACTCAACAGGAGATGATTAAGGCATCACACCGCAAACAGGTGGAGTTATGATGGATTTCTCCTTCAACTTACGGTGATTGTCAGGGGAGAAAAGCTCAAGATTACCAGCTCCGTATGTAGGCAGAAAACGGCTCTACTGTTATAATGGAAATATGTAATTTCCAGAGGAGGAATGCCCAGTGCCTTCGCTTTTGAGATTTTTTATTTTAAAAAGCTTTATTGCAAACGAATACATGGGACAGAAATAAAAACTCTGTTTAAATGAGGTTTTAAACAGAGAAACTTTGATTTCTTTACAAACTCAGACTTGGACAGTAAGTGGCAGATTCATTAGGTGGAATTGTTGCTTTCATGAAAACAAGTTTGATTACAAATTTTGCAAGAAAATAATTGTCCCAGAAAGTATTGCAATAAAATATAATGTCATTTTGTGATCATTTTTAAGTCATATAGTAGTGAAAGTATAATATTAAAGATTAATAACCCTTAATTTCTAAAGAGAAATTGTTAATTTAATATTAACAATTAATATCAAATAGTAATATTTTAAACATCCAATATAGAAAAACAAAACAACCAAAAAGAGTAAATAAAATGGAAATAAAAACCAAACACAAATACGAAAGTTTTTCTAAACAAAATTGCTTTCAAAAACCATTAATTAAAAAAAACTGCAAAAATTCATTTTTTACTTTTTTTGCAAAGAAAGTATGCAAATATAATTCAACACTATTGGTGTTTCTGAAGACCTTATCCAACATGTTATTTGATGTTTAAAGTTATTCTGGGGTTAGCAGACGTATGTCAGAGGTGCTTTGTATTTTCTGGTCCGCCTCTCTCTTGGAAACTCGGACACAAGCAGAGTAAAGGCTGAGGAAAGCCTCCTGCCTTCTCCCTGACATTTACAATCAAAGCAAACTCATTTCACAATAACTCACCGCAGCGCCTGTTTGTTTGATAAATGTTAGACATTGCATGGAAGCGATTTTACGCAGTTTTTATGCACGTCGACAGACTTTCCTGCCTGATTTTACGACCTAAGGTTTAATTTTTTTTATAATTGAACTAATTCTTTCTCACTTCCTTTCTGTTGTGTTCATTTTAACAAGGTTTCGAGTGCAGAATGAACGGTGGGAGAACGTGAGGAGTACCAACACAACGCATCTCAAAACAATCCAAATATGTGCATTTTTGCATGCGTTTGTTTAACACTCTTCATTGTTTGTTCATACAAATGTCACAGTTTGCTGAATACATCAGTTCCTTTGTTTTTATACTCGCCATTTGCTCAATAAAGTTTCTTAAACAAGGAAAATGTGAGGAGGGGAAATGGAAGTGCTGTTTAAACAGACTTTCAAAATAAGAGCGTGACCATGAGCGTCTACGAATTCTTAAAGGTCGATCACCAAAACGTCAACACAGAAGTCTCTTTTTTTTTTTTTTTTTACAACTGAATGTTTACAAAAAAGCCAAGTAAATTAGTATGTTAGAATTTATTTTCGAAAACTTAAGTTAGAGGAAGCTAAGTGCGCTAAATATTTTCAAAGTAAGGAAAGAGACTGAAAATGACGCCCTGTTCTCTCGTGATTTTCATTTCCTTTCTAATTAATGGCAACACTGCAATTGTGTTTTTGTGACGCCAACCAGGGAGCTCTGGGAGAAACACATTCATTAAAGCTTGGTATATTGTTTTAGAGCCTAAACCTGTTTTTCCATTGATGTATAAATATATATAAAATATTCACGGGGTAGAAATACTCGCTTAATGCATTGCAGTTTGCTGCTCTTCAAAGATAGTTTAGAGCGAATCAATAAACGATCACTGAATCCGTATTTGATATTCTATCAATAAAAAAACAGAGGTTTGTTGTAGTTTTCTGTTTTCTTTGTCAGAATATTTGTTGAAGATGTGGTTACATTCATGGTGATACTCTCTAGGGATTCACTTCCTGGCTTGCTGCTGCATTTCTGCTCGTTCTGCAGCTCTCCACATACTTTTAGCTAAAGCTGCAGAAATCCAACATAATTTATAGAGGCGGCTTTTAAATCAGAAAGTGGCCAGTGCATCTCCGGCTGCTCATTGGCTTTCCTCCAGAGACGCCGCCAAGACGTTGTGATGTGTTCTCCGTGCCGGCCTGACTTATTCTGTGCAAGACCCTCCATGTTGAAAATCAATTATTCTGCCAGGAGTGGAGCTGTAATGAACTGTGGACCACTGTGGTGCTCCCAGGTTAAATATGCCCAGATTGGAGAAGAGTGAGGAAGATTCAAAGGTTTGGGAATCAAACACTGTTGAAATCTTATCACAGCACCGGATTTTCTCTTTCACTCTTTGTTGGATAAAAGTACAAAACAGAAATGATTACGAGCATCTCTGATGATCCATATCTAATGATGTGTAACTGAGCAAGAGATTAGAATAAAGAGTGGATCAGTAATGTCTGCTGCTTTGGTGTTTCACAGGGCTGGTTTACTCTTACTTAGAATTGAAATGGCATCTTGCTGATATCCTTTAAAGTGATTAGATGGTGGAAGTGGAGGTTTCCTCATCAGTGGGTTTTACCTCTGTATGCGCCGTACAATGGCAGCTGGAAAAGACGAGTGTTTTGTTGTTGACTTACCGTTCAGAAACCACTTGTTGCATTCTTCTTCCTTGTGCAGCAGGCTTCACTTCTGCTTTTCAAAGCTGTACAGCTATGTAATTGCACATGTTTTAGCAGCCATTTTCACTTGAGTATAAATAGTTAGCTGCAGGTCGTGGCGAGCAGCTGTTTCTTTGGATTTGAACTGACAAGATGCCCTAAAACAGCTCACTCTGAAAGGAGGCAGAACTGAGCAGACTGAAATTGCATTATCTAAGAATAATTTTGTGCAAAGAATTTAATGGAGATGTTTTTTTTTAGCCTGTCTTAACCCATCTGAAGAAGCATAATAGGTAACCTTTAAATAACACAGATCTACAAAACCCTTAGTGTGTTTTGGATGTTCAACGATTTAAAGGTCCTCAAAAGTATTCCACTTTTCCTGCACTATTTCAGGAAGAGTGTGTTACTATTTCTGAAATAGTGCATATGCAGTGCAAGAACTTTTGATGATTTTGGTCAATGTGGCAAATAATTTGGACACCACTGATGTGCGAAATAACTGCTCTGCAAAAAATGTTCATAAAACACTGATGTGTGGTGTGATTTCTATCAAACATTTATTCCTGACACAAGCATCACTTTTCTGGTTATTTTGTTCAGAAGAGCATCTCAGAACTGAGAAGTCATTTTCCTGTTGAGACAATGAAGTTTATTCTGTTCCATTTAATATGACAGACAGCTGTCCTTGTGGCGATTCCCACTGGACTAACTGAAGATTCATTAACGTCAGTTCTTTCAGACACTCTGCGACTCTTAAATGATCTGTGGTCACCCCGTCCACCATCTTGTTTTTTGTTTAAATCTCAGTGCCGTCTGATGCCTGAGGGGAAGTAAACACAACATCCCCTGTTTGCTCCCAGCCCCCAACATCACTGCAGGTTCTCCTCTTTTACTTTAATAGCATTCCCTCGCCTTCTGAGTATCACACACAAATGAAATGCCACATACAGGAGCAGGATGGGGACGGGATCTTGAAACTCATTTAGAATGGGCCAGAAACAAATTGGGTATGGATTTTAAAACGTGTAGTTTTCGCTTGAAAAGGGGAACAAAAAAAAAACCCCATCCACCTGGGGGTTTCCACCATGAACTGTGCCCCAGTAATGACAGAAAACACAGGCTGTGAGACAAAGCCTTCATTGATAAAAACACATGAAATGAAGCAGAGAACAGTAGCAACAGTGGCTGCAAGGCGACGCTTTTATTAGGCGCCGACACACACCTGAACCCAGCGAGAGTACTTAGAGGCTGTGCTTCATCATGCGGTGCATTCAGGCAAGACAAGTCAGCTGCAGACTGTGACATGTTCAGTCAGTCAATTCATGTTGCTGATTGAAGACACTGCAGAAATGGTAGACAGTGATTTTCTATTCTCTATTCCCTCCTGCAACCGAGAAAAGCAGGAGCAGCAGGAGCTCTGGTTCGGTTACAGGAGGTTCACTCTTGGTTGTTTCATAGTATTGATATAAACCCTAAGTCACCTGGGCATCATGTAACATAAATGCAACATTTAAACCTGTGAGTAGAGTGTCACTTCTTCTCCTCTGCATGTCATTTCAGTGCATTGCGGGTCAAGTTGTGACGAGGCATTTTCTGCACACGCCAAACCTGTAATGATGATTAATCTGTGATATATTCTGTAGTGAACTCTTAAAAAGTGATCGTTTTCTGCTCTGGTCAAGTCGTCTCAGCAAACTGATACGTTTACAATCTGAGTTTTATAAACTTTTTTTTTTTCCCTATTTTTGTATTTTATTTATTGATTTATTTGAAAAATAATAAACTTTATTTGGAAAGACTTATTTGAAGTCCAGTGAAACTCAAATGCCCAGAGGTAAACTCAATGATTGCACTTTCACTCAAGATACAGCATCTCGCTTGAAGGATATTTCTGGTATAGTTGACATGTTTTCCCCACTGATAGTTTTATAATGATTTATTCAAAACCAGAACTTATTTGGAATAGTCTGTGCAGGTGGATGCTAATCAAATTCATAAAGTGCACAAAACGTGAGGGAAACATGAATTTATTGCAGGGTTTACGTGAATGAATCGTTGGGTGTTCCTGTGGGTTTCATGTGAGAACCCCCATCGTTCTTTTCTTCCTCTGACTAAACTTTCTTAAACATCATAATTGTCCTACCTTGCTTGGAGCAAAGGAATATGTGCATTTTTGAATTTTAAATCACACAGCAGTCGTTATGTCTTTGATGTTTGCCGTTCCAACAAAGGCATTTGAAATGTGCTGGTTTGGCTGCAGCCTCGGGCCGAGCTCTGAGTGCACCCAGCCTCTTCTTGTTACTTCTGTATTAAATCTCTTGAAGTCCAAAACCAGCCAGAGGCAGGAATCTACTAACTACACATATATGCTGTTTGAGATCCTACATATTTGCTTCAATTGGTTAAATCTTTTCCCCCACAATGAAATAATATACACTCATCCACTTAAAGAGCTGCTTCCTTTGTGTTCTCAAAGAAACTACAACTTACAACTAGAAAATTCCTGAAGAAATTTAACCGGGGCCTGCCAAAGTGTGCCCGTCGGATTGGACCCAGCGTTCTGATGCTAAACATTAGCATCAATGATAAAACAGTACAAAGTAGCATGTGGACAATCACAAGAATGTTCACTAACATGGACTTGCACCATTCAGTATGTTAAAATGAGTGTATAAGCTAAAATTAGCCAAAATGCTAATGTTAGCTTGAATACTGTCAGTAGCATGTGGGGCATCACTAGCATGTTGTCTGTAATTGACTTACTCCATTCAGTACACGAAACATGGCTAATAAGTTTTAGACATAGCTAATACCTTATTTAAGGTATAATGCTAATGCTCAGCCCTAGCCTGAGACACAAAGAAAATGCAGGATAATCTTATTGCACTGCCTACAGCAGTGCACTAACCTCAGGGCAATTTGGAGGCTTTTATTTTGAAATTTTCAGTATGCTTAATTTAAAATGGCCACACATATCAAATGTGTAACAGTGGTTTCATGAAACCATTCACAGAAAGGCCAAAGCAGCAATCACCTTATGTAAAAAATGTCAAGACTTTTATTTTGAAATTTTCAGTGAGATTCATTTCAAAGGGCCAAACTAATCCAAAGTGTAATAATGGGTTTGTTAAAGATGTCACATAATACCCAAGAGAGCAATTACCTGATTCAAAAATTGCCAAGTCTTTTATTTTTCAGTAATCATCATTTCAAAGGGCCCAACTAATGCCATGTGTAACAACGGTTGGTTAAAATCAGTTTTAAAACTCCCCAAACACAAAGAAAGTTGTAAAGGACAGCTTCGTCCTCCATAGTATAAAGTGACAGTTCCGCCATGTTGTAGTTCTTTAATTCAGTCATTGTAGTTCTAAAGAGCAGCTTAACTGTCATGTGAGTGAGACACACAAGAAGAGACATAATTCTAACTATTTGAAGCGGTTAGTTTTTGTGAAAGGCCTGAGAGGAATATTCAGGCTTTTATTTTGAAATTTTCAGTAAGCTTTATTTTTAAAGGGCTAGACTAATGCTATGAGTAACAGTGTTTGGGATAAATCAGTTATATATTGGCCAAAACAGCAAGTAGTTGTACATGTCAGTTCTGCCCTCTGTTTTAACTGATGTTTATTTAAAACTACAAATATGGAGAATTTGTAGTCCTAATCAGCTGCTCGGCCCTGCTGTGTTCCGTTGCTATGGTAATGGATCCTCTGCCAACTGCCATGTGTGTGACACAGAGAAAGAATTCTATCTTTGTGAGACACCCAGTCAGTTTGAATAAAAAAAGTAGTCCGAACAACTCCTTCCTGTTCGGGAACCGTGACACATATCGGAAAACCGTTTGAAGCGTATGAGAGGGCTATCTTTCGTCTCCGATAATACCGTGATTCATATCTGTACATCACTCACAGTAATAACAGCGACGAGATAAAAATGGTGTGCGCTGAGGTTTGACATTTTTGAGAAATACATGGAATCTGGCTGAGCATGTGGAAATCCTGTGGCATGACTTCGCTCTGAAGCACCTTGACAGAAAACCGTAAGCCCTAGGAAGATTTTGAAAACATTTTACTGGAGCAGGCATTCGTATCGATGTCATGACCGAGTTTAATACCGATAGGGCGATATTTGTGGGTGTGGCGGCGATTTCAAAATTTATTTGGGGTCAAAATCGCTCTGCTTCCCACACTAACGAAACGTCAGTTACATTCTAGTTTTGGCAGTTTCTAACTGACAAAAATTTTTGATTGTTTTTCCGTTTTTTGCTTTTTATGTCGCCATCGTAACTCCGAATCCCACCAAAAATAATAGCTCCAATGCTGGGATCGAGCCACGCGTTTTGATACCAATTTTGTGGGTGGGCACGCAGCGGTACGAGCCGCGTTAACGGTCACGGAAGAAGAAGTTTACATAAAGAAACATTCTATTGGGTGAAGATTTATAGGTGCCTGCCGTGCAATGCATAAGGAGAGCAGTGACTCACTTGCGAAAGGCCAGGCCCCAATAAACGTGGATATTTAATTCCCTTGAGATGATTTCTTTGTTCCTTTTTTTTATTATTATTATTTCTAAGGCTTAAATGTTTTGTAAGCATTTAAGCTGGTATTTTGTGGGGTTTTAAAACCTTATTTGGAAACAGGATTTAGATGGGAGTACAAGAATTTTCACTGCAGGCATACAACTAAGTCAAAGTTATTTTCTGTTGTTGTTCTGCAAAGAAACAGAAACCCGGATCACTTTGATTGATTCTCTTCACTATTCTGACTATGAAAGACTCAATATAAATCATTTCAGTGTGAAAGCTCACACATAAATCCCAGCTTCACTCTGTTATCTTTTATAATGGCCGCTGTTTTGTTTTTTTTCCCCGTTTGCCTGGAATTGCATTTACTTCCTGATTTGAAAATAAAGTGAAACATGTCTGAAGTTGAAAGTGAACTTGCTGGTAGGGTTGAAACAATTAAATTGTGAAAATCAGTTGCGATAATTGTCAACTTAGTTGTTAAGTGGAGCATAGAGACTCAAAAATAGGCCATTTACTGAAAGGACACTCTCAGAGCAGTAATTAAGTCACAGAATTTATAATAAGAAAACATTTATTATTATTTTTTTTTATCTTAAGATAAAAGAAATTTTACCTTAAATATGTTTTAGCCAAAACTCCTCGAGTGGTTTTAGCTTCACCTGTTTCAAATAAAGGAAAAAAATCTAGTAAGTACCCTCAATACCCTTTACTTACAATTGATCACTTAATCCAAAAAGTAATCAACAGATCAGTCTTGCATTGTATTGATAAGTCAGACCACTCCAACAACAGGAAGTGGGCTACAACACAAGGAATTCTGGGAAACTATAACCAAAATCAAACATGCTAGTCTTTAAATCCTACAACTGCTAAAATCTGAGGGCTCTCCATTTTTGCTTACATTTTGTGAAGAAGGAGGTTGTGCTCATCTTCTGACGTTTTCATGTTGTTTCAGCTGTTCTTGGTTCAACCCCGCAGCAGATATAGTCGATGTCTCTGACTGAAGCGTGCTCCATGTTTTGGGCTAATTCACTCAGACACACTTCATTCTTTCTCCCCACTTACCGTTTTTGTTTCTTTGTTGCTGACAACGCTGCACATAAACTGAGTGCTTCTTGCTGGACAACAATACTGCCAGCTAAATACGTGTAAGTGTTTCTGTAGGTGGTAAAGTGTGAGGGATGTGACACTACGCTGGTGTTACTGACAGACCCCAGAGGAGTTCCAGCGGGGCTCCAGTCTCTGTGCTGCCGGATTAATAGCAAACCTCCAGTCAGCTGCAGCTTAGTGAGATATGAGTATGAGAATGTTAATGTCTGAACCGCTTTGGAGGCTACATGATCTGCAGTAGTCATAATACACCTGTGGAAATGTCTCCAAACAATCACAACCAGAGCTTCAGATGCGTGACTTCAGTTATGTAGTGCTTAGATTGTTCACAACTGAAAAAAATATTTGACATCACATCCCAGGTTGAGCAAACAACAAACAAAAGCTTATCAAACAAATAAAATTTGCTTCGTCTATGTTTACTTGTTTCAAAGTGAAGCAAACTGAATGAAAATTAATGTCTAAAGCCACTAAAATGTCCCAGCACACCATTCTGGTTTTGGAGAGAGTGGCACCTCCCTCTTCTTTGCTGCTTACTGCCAGTCAACTCACTGGAAAAAGGCTACTATGTTTTTCATCACTATAAAGACTAGAAATATTTCTCTTTACAAAAAACACAATCTTTCAGATCTTGGAAAAAAATGAACTCCCACCCATTACTCTTTAGACTTTGTTTATACAGCAGGACTTGATGCTTACTTCAGATTGTTTGGCTTGATGGTTCATACCTCCAGTTAAATGCTGATAGTTCTGCATCATGATGATGTTTCCTTCCTGCAGGTGGTGTTCTTTAAAAGAAGCTTCTTTTGTGTTGATGGTCTTCCAGGTTTTTCAGAAGGAGTTTTTACACCAAAATTGCTTGAAATTTCCACAATCTCCATTCATTTGTTGAGCAAATTGCTGAATTGGTTTCTGGGTGTTTTTTGTCTCTTGGACTGTGGTGGTTCAGCTGGAATATGGAGTGAGTTGTGCTGCAGCAAGGCGCTGCCTCTGTTCTGGTCAGGCAGTGTATCTATTGTTATCCTCCCATGTTGTTGGAGATTGTATCTTCTGCAGGATGGTGCCTGACCAGTGCTGATTCAATAAGATGCAGCACTGATGGCTCCTCCTTTACTGTGTGAGCCGGGTGAACGCTGGGCATCAGCCTCCCTTCGCCTCCTTCCACAAATGTAGAAACTGCTTGGAGAATAAAAGCAGTGGAGGATAAAAGTAATTAGAGAATTTTTTTTTTTTCCCATCCATTGTGACTGTTTCTCATTTGCTCTGTTGTTCACAGCATAAATCCGTCTTTGATTTCTCACTTTCTGGAAGATGAATTGTGTTATTAATTGGAATTGAAATGCTGAACGTCCTAATGAGCCCCTGCATACATTGTCTTGCTCATGCTCATTTTTCATGAGCAAAAGCACTTTCTGCGTCAAGCCCAAGGGGTCATTTTCAATTAATCCCAAGCCTCGCTGTAATTGGCTCCCAAATTCTGAGTCTCTAGAAGAAGAAAGCCCATTATTTATTTTCTTTTCTTACACATTGTTTGCCTGGAGGCTTTCTTTCACCTACTTCCTGCCAATAAAAAGCCTCCCATGGCTTTATTTATGAAACGTGAGGTGTAAGGTATTAGTAATCATGAGTCATGTTCCCGTCCTTTCCCCCCCCACCAGCTGACAGATTAAGCCTTACGTGGAACAGGAGCTCAGGCAATGAGCTCCTGTTCCTGTAACATATTTTCTTATGTAATGTTGAATTCAAGACAACATAGTGGCTCATATTGTGGCTCCTGAAAGTCTGCACAGCCCTGTTAAAATGTTTAGTTTTTTTTTTTTTTACTTTTCAACTATAAAACACTTCAGTCAAGTAACTAAATGTAAAAATTTAAGAGTTCATTGACTTGATTGTAAAAGTATGCATTCCCTTAAACTAATACAGTGGACACCCTCATTTTTGTGGTTCAGAGTTCACAGATTCATCTATTCTTGGATTGTTTTGCATATCTAAACTATTCAAAAGAAAATTCAGCTTGGGAAGTTAAAATACTTACCCGCAATGCTTCCTGGCATGCTATTGGCTGCCATTTACAAACTTACAGCCGGAATGAAGACTCTGCAGGAGTTTCAGCTCTGTAGTGGGTTTTGTTCTACGTGTGACCACATGTCTGGGAAAATGAGTGTGGTTGTAAAACAGAAGCATTTTCTTCCCAAAAGCATCCAGATACATGATGAAACCAAAACTTAAAGTAGTAGTTTTAATTACACTGAACGTTATGAAAATAACACCAGAAGATGTAACCGTGACAACTGGATGATCTGGATTTATCTTCCTCTGATGGAGCTGAAATTTTGTCGAGGTAAATAAAACTTCAGATCAGAGCTGAGTACCAGTTTGACCCAAAAACTTCAGATAACCTCTGAAGAAGAAGAGGGGTCTTATTTTCAACTTCGGTAAGTCCTAAATTGCATCAGAATCAACAAAAGGGTGAATAAATCGGACAGAACATATGTTCAGTCAATCTGAAGAGGGCTTTGGAAACGAGATGTTCTCATAGTTTAAAAGATTTGGAAAACATTTGCAAAGCAGATCGGACAGATGTTGAAATCAAAACTAAAGCGTCAGTTCAAGGATTAGCTCCATATACCAGCACAATATTGAACCTCTTGAAGTTATTTTTCCCCTTGTCACTGATTTGTTTTACAGAATAATTGTTGCAGTATTTTTGGAAAATATTTAGAAACATCTATTTGTAGGCTTTTGCAAATTGTGCAAATATTTCCTTTTGATAAAGCTTCTTAGTTGACTTTTGACTGAATATTTTGAAGTGGGATTGTGTTGATTAGTACTCAGTACAACAATCCTATCCGATGCATGCCAGTAAGTCCGTCTCAGAATGAACCAGAAAGCCAAAATGATGGGTTTGTAGTGGTCCTGTCAGAGTCCGGATCCCTAGACAGCCGTTCATTCTTAAAATAAACCCCCTGTGTGACTAAATTAAAATGCCATTTTTAGTTATAAAAATACCATATATAAATAAAATGTGAATTAAAAGAAATGTGACATTTGACATTGCACCTTGAAAATGAGCCTGTTTCTATACAAAACTCCTGCTCTTTCTGAATCTCTGCCTTCAGGAAGTCATCACAACATGGCTCCTCTATTAACCTTTTAACAACATTTTACCAGTGTTGCTCTGAGAAGGAGCTCAGCAGATGAGCAGTTCCACTGGGTGTTTCCTAATGGCTGCTGGCTAGTCTGAAGGAGTCATGGGGGACTGAGAGACAGAAGCTTGGAGTCTGAGGAGGAGCTGCGTCTTGAAGGCGGGGCAAGGTTCTCCCAGTCGTTTTGCAGAGCTGACTGGAAGATGAATGATTGGTTGCTAAAGGGTTTCTTAAACATGCATTAAAGCGACACTCCGGGTTTTGGATGAGGGAATAGCAATAAAACACAAACTGAAGACCAGGAAAGTCTGTTTTATATAATAATGTCCCTTTAAAAAAATTTAATCATAACTTGGCATCTGCATTTTGATTAAAAGGTTTTCTATGTCTGATATTAACATTTGTGAAGCTGAAACATTTAAGTCCTAAAAAAAGAAATGTGTGTGAGAGTAAATTCTTTTTCCTGGCTCTGCACAGAGGAATAACGCCTCTGTTATGCTGAAAATGACTCTCAATTAGAGTGTTGTGCACATTTTTGCAGATCTTGTGGGTGGATAAGTTGGAACCAATTCATTTAATTTCCATTTCTTTAGTGGGAGCGCTCAGAGGTGAACTCTTTATAACCAGTCCACTTAAAGGAGCGCCACCTGAACTCATCACGGCGTTTCCATACCTCTATATTAATAAACTCTCTTTTAAGGGAATGTCATCACATCGTTGCTATTAGCGGTGAGACACGAGAAGAAAAGAATAGACCGTAGTGGGTGTATCTCTAGTGAAAATCTGTTACAGCCCTGCTGAAGCTCTCAGCAGGCATTTTCCTGCTGGCTTGTTCAACACAGTATCTGACCACACACTCCTGCTGGCGAACATAATGTAATCCGTCTGTCTCCTCCTCCAAACACACTCCGTGCTCGCAAATCCCTTCCCCTCTTCAGTTCAATCAGGAAACCCTGCAGCAACAAGCTTTTTGTTTCATTATTTTATTTATTTATTTTTATTTTTTGCAAATCACTGCTTAACGCAAGAGCAACAGGCAGCATTAACGCGCCATTTCCCGAGCCCATAGTTAGGAATTACAGTGGACAGTTATCATTAAAGTTAACTCCTGTGGTTGGTATAGCAACAGGCTCACAAGGTGCTTTAAAATAAATTCACTTCTTAGTCATCCTCTTTGGAGCAAGATGAGGCCCTTTTTTTTTGTTGTTGTTGTTGTTGTTATCTTTTTAACCTCTCATCATTAGATGCTGTGCTACCCCTTGGTGAAAAATAACTCAAGAAGAGGAAAGCATGAGTGGAAACCACATCTGGACACTAGTGTTGTGTTTGTTTGTTTTTTTAGCTAGTCCCTGATTAGAAGAACGGAGATCCTCCTCCAGAGCTGTTGAGCTGCGTGCGTCACTCATATCTCTCGTGGCTCGATGTGTGACTGAAGGAGATGTGCTTCAATTAAGTCAAATGAAAATGAATTGAGGGAAATAAGGTTTATAATAAGTTAGTTTCAATAGAGATTTACAGTTGGGACTTGAAATGTAATTTTAGAGGGCTGCAGTCAGGCTCCCAGTTAATCTTATTTGTTTCTCTGTAATTGTCACAGAGGATCTCACAGCTATGATGTGTGTATCTAATAATTCTGAATGCTGAGTTTATGAAGTAACTATGGAATGTATTTTATTCACTGATAACTAAGTTGTGTTTCCAGATTCGCGTTAAAGTTTGGCAGCCTCTGGACAAGGTTGAGAGTTTGTTTGAAATTCTCCTAAAGTTTTAGAAACGAGAAAGCTGTGGGCAGCTTCAGTTTGATCACAAATTCAAGGAGTTCCCACAGAAATCACAAGCTGTTCCAAGTGGAGTAGTTCAGCGGCTGACGGGTGCAAACATGCAGCAAGCACATGAATAATGCAAACTCTGCAGCGTACAAAAAACAAATACAACAAAATATGCTGCAATGCTATCCAATCCAAAACAGAGCAGAAACCTACAGCCAACAAAACAAAGGAAACCAAAATCACTACATATGAAAAATGCTGCAATAACATAAAATAGAAGCAAAAAAACCTACAAAGAACAAAATAAAATTACTCCTGGAAGTCTTTTTTTTCCCCAAAAAAGTTGCTCAAGCAAATATATTATGCAATACTAAAAGAGGTTTTAAAAAACAGTGAGAAAAAGGCTGATTGAGGACAGAGCCCAGGAGTTCAGCTGTCTCTGTGTAACACATCCTGCGCAAGTGTTGAATGGGAACGTTCACTGGCTGCTTGGTGTCTGCAGGCTGTGATCACAACTCTGCTAAGCCGTCAAATGGAGGTGCTCAACAAACTGAAGCGGGATGGAGGGATTTTAGGGTGCGATGTCCTGATATCGCTGCTTTAGGCACCTTGGATTTTCTCCTCCGTGCAGGAAATAGTCAAACTAGCAGCAGAAACATACAAGAATCTGCTCAATAATTATAAGAAAAGCATAGATTACTATTCCGAGGGATATAAAATCAATAAAATCTAAATGAAAGGAGAAAATTATTTTTCCATATTTTATTTTATTTTCAGGATGTTTTCACACCTGACTCTGTTCGAATGGGAACCAAAGTTGTAACATTTGTTACATTTTCACCTGGTGTGGTTTGTTTTCACACTGGACTGTGTGAAAAGGTCCAAACTTACTGGAAAACGTGTTCCCTGTCCTCTTCTATGATGGCACTGCACCAAAAACCACTGAAGGGAACAGCATCAGAAGAAGACTCTTCCTTCTTCACAAAATGTAAACAAAAATGGAGTAGTGTCAGGTTTTAGCAATTTCTTTTTTGTCTTTGGCCAAAGACCACAAGCCTTTTTTACCGGTAAAGCTAGACTCTTGTGTTTGTTTTGCTTGTATTTTTCCTGAATTTCCTGTGATATAGTAAATTTCCCACTTTTGTAGCGGTCTCTGGTCCGCTTGCATTCACATATGCATTCATGCCACGTCCCAGTTTTTCTTTAATTGAATCAAGACCAAGGTTTTGGTAGGACAAGAGTTTGCTCAGTTCATTCGCACCTCCACAAACCAACCAGAGTTTCTAGACAAATGGACTAAAGTTTGATTGACTTAGACTAAATGTGGTTGGTGTGACTGAACCTTGATTAAGAGACATGCTCCAGCATTATATAAAATCTCAAAAGCTACACACACAGCAACAGTACAAGTGTATTGTACTGTGGATGTGTGTATATCTAGTGTAGAAATCATGATCTGACATAAATTTGTCATAAAAATATTACTGATTAAACTTTAGCTTTAATAACATAATCATTTTTTAAGTTTAGTCAGTGATACTTTTATAACACATTTATATCAGATCATAATTTCTTGGTTAATGTCAAGTTGTCATAAGAAGACATCTTGAATAATGTCCACTTTGTATTAAAAGTGTCATGATTTATGACACTTTATGACAACAGTCGTAAATATTCATGAAGACTTACTCATGTTCATAACAGGAGGTATGTCATGTTTATGACATTATCATGACAGTCTCATCCACAATCCATCAAATAAAGTGATGCTCAATTTTTTTTCAAATTATCCCTAAATATGTAAGCTGTAGGTCCTTTTTCTTTTTGTCAGTTGTTCTCTCATAATCTGTGCAAAAACCAGGTTAAATCAGAGTTAGTACTCAGTGGTCTTATTGGTTACCTGACTGTATCTGCACTGGGATTAGCTGCGCTCAATGCCAGATCGTGCAGTCTGGGCATCTGAACCATATGTCAGATTGACCTAGCACAGACTGAAGTATAGTCTAATCAGCTACTGTGAAAACAGGGGGTCCAGGGGCCAAGCAAATGCTCAAAGAAAAAATCACTTTTATGGTTTAATTTTTTTTTTTTTCTGGCTGTCACACTGCAGCATGCTTTCTGGTTACATCAGATGAAAACAGAAAACCCTTTTCTCTTCTAAAAGTGGCCTTGAGCTTGCAAAGCTGCGATCTGTGCTATAAGGAACGTTTTTGACGCGGTTGGAGAAGAAAAACATTCAAAATGTTCAGCCTTCAGGATTCATTGGGGTCATTTCATTCTCCAGTCAGAAGTCACTGACGCAGATGATGCTCTTTGTTAAAGCTGGGTGGTTGAAACATAAAAGAAGGCTTTCGCTTCCCACATTAATTGGAGCCTTTAGTAAAAGCCCAGTAATATTTCCTTTTGCAACACGGTACAATGATTAAAATCAAGATGTAGGTGTAACTGGAAAGTGAACCAGTCAGACAACCACAGTAGTATTTCCATTTTGAACCCTTCAGTTTTATTTTCTCTGAGTGAAATACACTTCAGTAACTATATTTTCAATAGAATCCTGACTTAATATCCTTCAGTTTCACTCTCTACTGAAAGTACGTCATTTTATCTATTTTTGCAGCAGCGTCCTCAGTGAACCCTCTTTTCCAACAATCCGTCCAATTATCTGAGGCCAACCTTAGCTAGGCAAGGGCCAATCAAATAATCACTTTGAAGGACGCCCATTCACTTTCATTTTGCCTGAGGATCACACCTGGGTGTTATTACCTTTTCTATGCCAGAGCCACTCTGAGTCACTTTGACAGTTTGCATCAGTGGCCTTGAGACAGAAAATCGTTTGATTTGATGGGTTCTTTTCAAAGCTTTGAGAGCTGGTCGCTCAGTGTTGAGTAGAAGATGTTGCCATTTCAGTAAATCGCTGCATTTTAACATTTTCACAGCTACGTATCTTGACCTATAACATAGCTTTCCTATTTTCAAGTCAAGGTTGTGTATAATCTCGTCTTCTTTAATCATGTAAAGTTGTTTATAATATTAGTGGATAGGTTCCAGCAGCCCTGCATTTGCCAATGTAGCAAAGTCCAAGGGTGCCATTCCTGTTGCAATTTATCACCTCCCGTCTTTGAATTAATTTATGAGGATGAGCCAATTTGTGAATGTGTGTTTATCATGTTATCTGCCATATGTGAGGATGCAAGTAAAAAGGCTTGTTTTGGTTTGTGCTTTCATATTGAAGAGAGGAAATAATTCACACAGAAACCAAAATCTGTTCTCTTTGATCTCTGGGGTTGATCACACTGAGGCTTAAACATCTGAAATACTTTTTTATGAACAATGCTGCACCCAAAACCAAATCTTTTTTTTTTTGTTGTTTTACAAACTTTATGAGCTGGAATCCTTCACCTTTTGTATCTTTTAATTATCGTCTCTAAATGACACTGAAGACGCTCTATTGGTGGTGTGACAACTTTTTTTATTCTGTTTCTCTTGCTCTTAATTGCCTTGCATGCGCAATTTGGAAATGCGCATGTTTTTATTATCTGTTCCCGGCTAAAAGAAATTTCTTTCAAAAATGTCGATTTTTCACTAAATTCACAATTTCGTCCTCCTCTTTCGTCTGTTTGTGTTTAGCTTTGACTTGGAGTTCAGTTAATATTTTCCTCACTTCCTCATATGTTTTGTACACACTCTCTGCTTTTTTTTAATTTGTACTGTTGGTGGCCGTGTTAAACTTTAGTTTTCACGCGATCAGATTTCTACATTCAGTTATCAAACCTGCCCTCATTTGTCTTCTGATTCTTGATTTAGAGGATTTATGTAATGCAAGACACACCGCTGGATTTGATCATCTTTACTATTACTAGTTTTGTGATAAGTTGCACAACTAATTCTTGTCTCATTGTGTAAATAACGGTAATGTTCATTGGTACGTTAATGCTACTATTAGTATTATACATTAGCGTTCCTCACACTGGTTCCTCATGCACTTCTCAGAGTTCACACATGATTGCTGTTTGCTTTTCACTGTAAAAAATAGTCCATTAAACCCCTTTTGGTTTTTTTTTTTTTTCAAGTTACATTTCGACAAGTTCAAAGTGACACTTTTCACAGCTTTACTTCTGTTTGAAGCCAGTAAGCATTAACTGGCTACTTTTTACATTGGTGGCTGCTCCACTGACGTTGCAGCACATCATCTTGAAGTTGATGGTCAAAGCAACGCCTGCTGCAAAGAATGCAACGTCTTGCTTTGCACTACAGAGACCAACCTCTGTTTTCATGGAAACATGTCTGCTTATGGAGATAAATATGGGCAGCTTTATTGTGGATTTTTTTTTTCCTGTTTGTTTGGGCCTTTTTCCAAACTAGTTGTGGTTCTGTTGTGAATGTTCTTTCCAGACGAAAAGCAGCCGAACTGGGCCAATCAGGGTTCTGCAGACAGGAAGAGAGTGCTGCCTTGATAATGAGCTGCTCCACTGTCTGAAAAATTCAAACACTGTCTCCCAGAGTAGTGTTGGGACTGATAAGTTCAACTGTACAAACACAGATAGGATGAAACTAGCTGAAGTGACGTTTTGTTTGAAATGTCAGAAAACGTGATGTAACTTTCAGGCAACCTGTTTCGAGAAGCTGCTGTGGCCAATTTCTCCTCTTTTGAAATTAACTAGAAAAAAAACAAAGAAGACTTTTCACACAAAGTATAAACACTAATATAATCACACTGGTCCAGTCGACGGTGGATTTCTCAGTGCATCTCAAAAACATATTGATGGAAAGTGTAATTGTGTCATTTGCACCTATAAAGTCTTCCAGCATCTTTCCATAAATAGCGAATGCTTCTCCCATTTCCACTAATAAACAGTACAGCAGCATCACTAGTGGCTGGCTGAGTCACAATGACATCATAAACTGAGGACAGTACTGGATGGTAACTCTGCCCCCAAAAACCTCCCACTTTTTAGTGTTTTTATTGACAAAAACGCTAAAAACAAGTAATTTAAGATTTAAGCCAGAGGGATGGATCCCTGGAATATTTTGTGGAAGAGCTTCACTAAATAATATTTATGAATTATCAATATTTTGAGATTTAACTTCAGATCTGCTTTAAGACTTTTTGACCCTTTTTCTTTCGTCTTCCTGTTGTAATCAGTTTTATAAAGCGTAGTTCTTTGCCGTTTTCTATTAGGTAATTTGGGTCAGTCGGATCTAATTTTAACGAAGCAGGCATTGATGTGATAAAAAGCTAGAAAATTACCTTTATTTTACTTTTGAGTCACTTAAAGGCATTTAATATTTATAAACCTGATTTCTGCAGTTAATCTGCCCATTTAATTATCACATGTAAAGCCTTTTATTGTCGATTGAAGCAGTACGCGTTAATTAAAGATAACTGGTTTGACATTTCTTGACGATGATTAGGATGTCACCACAGATGATGATATCCAGGTACATAAATATCTCCATAAAACCACCTGAGCTAACCTGTGTGAACCAACTCAGAACAGTTCAGGTCGTCTTTCTTTTATTGACGAGCCTAATGAGCGAGTGGGCAGGCGAGACAATCAACATGCAAATGAGAAGTATCAGTGCGACAGCTTCTCAAAGGATGAGCCGTATTAAACACACAGATTTATAAATAACAATCACACATTTCTGTGATTTTGTAAACACAGTTTTCTGCTGTTTTGCAAAGCTGTAATATTTATGGTAATTTCCTGCCTGAACAGTCTAATCCAGATGTCAGCCAGTGAATGGAAACCTAAGACTTTCTCCAGATCAGACATATTTCTGCTCAGCAGCATTTACAGTCTGCAGTTACTTTCATATGTTATGGATTACATAAGCACCAATAAAATGGGGGACAGCTGGGAATGAACCCTTTTTATTATTAGATTTACATCCAAAAATATATATTAAATCCACCTTTTTCCCATGTGCAGTAAAGATCACAAAGGCTTTTATTGCCTTTTTCTCATCTTTTCTTTGAGCTATTTTGCTAAAATATGTTTTTAAGTGAAAAGCAATATGCAGCTATCCAGTGTCTCCCAGTTTTTAGCAAATCTACATAAACAAAAACAGACTCAACAAAAACAAAAACAAAAAAAGTTTCAGGTGTCGATTCCATCTGCATAGCACGGATTATCACAGAGCTGCTGCCGCCCACACAATCAGAACCTTTGGTCTGGTTTTGGTTATGTTGGGAGTAATTATTTATTAGAAAATAGGCTAATTTTACAAGCTTTCAAATGCTATTGGATGTGTTTTTCTGACATTATAGAACTTTTTTTCTGACATCAAGTGGTCTAAATAGTAAATAATCCATTATTCCAGTTCTTCTCATGGGGGGAAAAGAAGCAGGAGGACTTAGTTCATGCTTGACTGTAAACAAGCCTCCAGTCTCTAGGTGGCATCGGTGTTCAAATTATTCCACAGGCTGCCTGCTAAACCCAGTAAAAGAAGTAGCCTGCACAGACATGCTGATGGAGGAAGAGAGATGGAGAAGTTTGTGATGGTGGAAAAAAAATGGCAGCAAAGGTTAATGCAGAAAGTATGACGCCATATCAGACTTAGAGAAATCTTTTTGAAATACAAGGACAGTCATATTACGAGACTAGTTGTGCATCATAAAGACGCAATAAGAACTTTGTAAAATTATGAGAGAAAAGTTGATTTAATGACTATAAAAGATGCAATACTTGCCAAGATCTGACGTGACCAACTCAGCAAATCTGTGGTTTTCATTTTTTTTTGCCTAAAATCCAATAACAGTATTCCGTTAGTGGACGCTTAATGCAAAATGCAAAATGCAATTTTTTTTTTTCTTATTTTTTTATTTATTTATTTATTTTTTACAAATTTGACTCAATTAGTGCTCTGACTGTGTTGTTTTTCAAGCAGTTAACCTTTTTTGAGTCTGTATACTCCAGATTGATAAATCACTAAATTGGTTGAAGATTACTTTTATAATCGATTAATCAGATTGATCATTTCAGCCACATTTCAAACACATTTATTTCATTTAGTTAATAGGTTTTCTTCCTATTATCAAAGATTCGGTTTTATTGACACCCTAGTTTTCTCCTCTGAACCAACCTAATGTGTCCAAACGAAGGAATGTAGCTCGAGAGACGTTTCTGTATTCACCCCAGGTGTAAAAACAAAATCATTTCAGTCGTTTCTGCCAGCAGGTTATCGATTGAGTTGTCCTTTTTTTTTTTTCTGTTCTGTTGCCTGGAGAAACCAACAACCCCCTCCTTATTTCATTCACTATCTAAATCCTATCACTTCCACACATCTCTAATCAGAGAATATCTCATTAGGGCGTTTGACATGTGATCACCGACATTATTATTCATCTTCACATCTACGTCTACGATCCACTAAAAAGCCTCATTCATTCACACAGACATAACAGTGATTATACATCTGGGAGTTTCCTGATGTTTTTTTTTTTTTTTTCCCCACCTCGGTCCTTTAAACACAACATACTAACATTGTTTTAACTTTTTCAACATATATAACCATTCCAGACTTGGAAAACCGAGACGTTAATTAAAATCCGTCTTGTTTCGTAATGAAAGAGGTTTTTCGATCACGTCTGATAAGAAAATTCATGTCCGGTGCTGAAACCTGGTAACAACAGCTTTTACTAATTACATCAGCAGGGTTGTTAGGATGTTGTGGAAACAAGCCAGTGAGTCATTTCTATTCTGTGCCTTCCAGCAGCTAATCTTTGCTTTTAATTTTTTCTTTTTTTTTTTTTTTTTAAATGATGCACAGGATGATTATTTTCCCTGGAAACTAGACATGTTTCATGAGGTGAGACACTTTTCCTTTGATTAGCTTTGATCAAATACAAAAAATGAAGTTTCCCCCATCTTCCTTTATCCATTAAATGAGATTAAACTAAAACTTTATGAACGTTTTTACCTAGTGCATGTACTATCCTCCTTGGCTCTGGTTGGCTGTTCCCCTAAGAGAGATAAGGAAGACTTTTGATATTCACTTCTGCAGTATCATAAGATGGCTTCCACTGTATGTTAATGCGTATTAGGGTATATTTGATGTTTGAACTTTTAAAATAGGCTGTTATAAGAGTTTTTAGAGGTCGCCTGTATCTAAGGAACACATATAACAATATGGATGTATTTTTTTTGCCACCTTTATATTTTAAGATTGAAGAAAATCCAGAAGACATTTCAAAATAGAATAGATTTTGCATTTAATGCTCTGATGGAATCATATTTGTTTTAAAATGTTATTTAAAAAAAATTCTATTAACATGTTTCAATCAAAATAGAAGTTACACAATCTATAGAAAAGAAAACCATAATTTGAAGAACTGACTTTGGTTGATTCCTCTGACTAATCTTTCATTAAAGCAGTTTCTACCTTCACATTCCCCACAACCTTCTTGTTAAATCCACCTCTGCTTCCTTGTGGTTGTTTACAGCCGCGCGATTCCTAGTAAAATGAACTGTAAAGGTGAAAGAGTATCATGAGAGAGGCTAACAGGGCGGGCAGTACAGTAAATAAGCCAGGGGATGAGCACAGCTGAGACCCGGGGAAGATAGTCACACATGTTTCCACTGGCTGAGGAGGGGGTTGATTTTTCTGCTCCTCTGGAGGAGTGGGACTCATCGGAGAGGTTATCTAAAGAAATCCAATTCAAAGTGTCGTTCATAAGAGGGATGCTGGATGTGGATGAAGTGGAATTAGAGAATTATATCAGCTCTTGTTTGCTTTTGTTGCATCAATTCACTGCGAATGTCCTCTCAATGCAACACGATCCAATTCATATTTGATCATATAAAATCGCCCTCTCTTCAAATTAAATCCATGTTCCTGCATAGGCCTTTAGCAATAAGCAGTAAATCAATTAATTGGATGATAAATGAAAACAGGCTGAATAATTTTCATTTGTGTGATTTAGCAATTTTTTCTTTTCTCTCTTTTTACCTAAAACTGAATGACAAAAATCTGCAGACTGGTGCTTTGGTCTCACCCTTTTTTTTAAAGGACAGTTTTGTGTCTTTATAATGAATTTTTCTTTGTTGTTTTGTTTATTTTTGATATTTAAAATATCTTCCAGTTTATTGATCTTTGACATTTCAAAATTAAATGCTTGGTAACTTGAGGTGAATCCTATTTTTTTCCTCCTACCCCTGAGTTAAAGGGCCCCATTGGTTCTGTGGTTAAAATGTTTACCTGAAAAGTAAGACTAATTCCTGTTTAATTCACTTTAATCAAATTTCAGTCCGTTTTCCTGGAAAGTCCGATTCGTTTGGGGAGGTATGATTGCTAATCGAGCTCTGAAAAAAAAACAAAAACAAAACTGTGGTCCACCTACAAACCTCGGTCTCGGTTCGGTTGAAGTGAATTCTGGTGCTGTTCCAATGCACATGTGAACCCCATGTGGACTCTCCAAAAGCAGGAAGCGGAGTACGGCGCAGGGCATTTTGGGTAAATAGAGATCAACAAACACAGAGTTGAGCACCAACGGGAGAAATGGGTCCAAAGAAACAAAACCGCAAATAAATCTTTGTTTACATTTTGTGAAGAGGGAAGTTGCGCTCCTGTCTTCTTCAGAGGTTTTCATGTCTTTTCCTTCAGTGGTTCTTGGTGCAGCGAGGAGAGGAACAGGCAGCTCAAAGGGTTTGATTAGTTTGACTCAGTGCAGTGTGAAAGAGAACCGCAGTCCAATTGAATCAGGACTATCACTCTTTCACATTTTGTTGCCTTAAACAACATGAGAGGTTGGACCAAATCATTACAATGTAAGTTACAAGAAGATGAACCCTGCTTTAATCTTCTCCACAGCTTTACCCCTGAATTGTCTGTTGAGTGTTTTTGGTTGTAGAATGACAAAATAGGAAAAAATGTTAACCTGAATACACAGTTTTTCAAGGCTCTGCGTGTAAAGTTCTCTTTGGATCTTTTATTAATGGACAGAAAATCCCACCCAATATTCATAGAAACGACTTAATGAATCCATGAAAATGGATGAATGTAATTTCCTCTTCCCAAGCTTCTGTCATGGATGAAACCTTTGCTCATGTTCGTGTGTCTCCTGACCTCGGCTTACCCAAATCACACGGCCACGCAGCGACCGCATGCAGCGACGCCACATCTTCTAATATGATTATTTCCAGCCAAATGCATACTCCCCGTCCACAGCCACTCATTTGTCCCCTGTTTGATATTAGATCAAGTCGAGCTCAATGTGGTGAGCTATTTGATGGGGATACAAAATTGTCTGCCTCATCCATTCCCCAGCTTGGCCAGTTCCTAGCAACCAACAAGATTAGACTGTCTGTTTCTGTGTGGTTTGGAAAGAACCGGAGTGCAGGCAGATATCGTAATCACATTATACAGATCTAATGCATGCATGCAAGCACACCAGATAAATACATATGTGCCTGTGAGTACACACACGCGCCTACAAACACACACTCTCACCCACAGTCAACGGTTCAAAACCGGAGATGGAAATAGTAAAAATAAATCCCTCATGTTTCTGTTTCTTTTTATTTTGTCGTGGGATGGACGTTTCAGATCCTTAAAAATGAGAAGCGAGAGAAAAAGGAAACTCCGGGCTAAGTAAGCGTTCAGTCATTTGTTTGATCAGCAGAGCTATCAGGCCTAACAGACACCTTATCGCAGATCGTATTGTTCAAGCAGGGAGAACATCCAGGATCAACAAGAGGAGAAACTGCACAATGCATAACAGCAGGGAGGCAACCAGGCATGAAACACATGATTGATGGATGGGACTGAAGTAAAATGGGCCAATCTGCGACAACGTGTAATTACTGTGTGACAGAGAACAGATTTACATTCATGGTGCTGTGAGGAAGTTTGAAACCAGTTCCTTTTCCTTCAGTTTCTGCTCATAAGAGGCTGGAATGAATCATAACCCTGAAGTGAACCAGGTCAGTGGTTTCTGAAAGCATGTTGTGATGTTTCTTTGGACTTCCGCTGCTTTTTCAACCATCTTGCAGCTCTGTTCTTGAACCCAACTTTGACAGTTTAATGTGTTGTCAGATTCAATGGGAACAAGAAGTTGAGCACAGTTAAACAATCAAACTATTCAATGACATTCATTCAAGAATGTCTTCTTTTAAACCATTTTTCCAGCTAATAGCTTTCCTGTTGACAGAGACTGTTCAGCCCAGCTGCCGTTTGCTGAGCAGGGTTTTATTTGGAGGTATGAGAGTAGAGAGGGCTGAATGGAACAAGTTTTCCTTTTTTTTTTTTTGTGGAATTCCATGTATAATATTCATTTTACTTCTAAAATAAGCACCACTCTGCATGCTATGATTGAGTTTTAGGGCAATATAAGAAAAAGTTACAAATGAAACTATCAGAATAAACTCAAAATGTGAAAATTAACAAGTAATATTATGAAAATACGGTTATGAAACAAGAAAAAAGTCCCACAAGAGTAGTCGAAATAATATGAGAATAAAATCATGTTGTGCAAAAAAGTCGTAATATCAGAATATTTGGACAAAAATAAAGTCAAAGTTATACAAGAATAGTCATAAGAATATAAAAATAGTCATATTTCGAGAATAAAGTTGTAATATTATGACTATTGTCGTTATACTACAACTTTTTTACACTGGAGGGGAAAAAAAAAAAAGGGCAAGAATTACTGGTGTTGGACTCTGCCTGTCCACAGTGTACCATAACTCTCACCACTGATAACTAAAGATAGGGACCCTGCTGTGCCTCTGAAAGGACTAAAACATGGAAGCAAAAACCAAATAAATGAGTGCTAACTCAACACTTTTGCACAGTACTGTACGTACACTACGGTACAAAGCCAGAATGACGCATTTTCAAGCAGATCTGTTCGACCTCCTGCTCTGAAAACAGACGTGATGTTTTTGTTGGATGTTTTCTGACACGCGGCGCTCTCCAGAGGCAGGTATTACCATGCTGCAGTGATTCAGCCAGCAGGCATGTCATGTAAACCCAACCGTCAGCTTTCTGAACACACATAACTGCTCCCTTGATCTCAGGAAACCTGGAAGAGATGTGCATCATCCCTTTAGCAACAGCTTAAGCACAAAACATATAAAGCTGTGAGAACAAGGAAGCCGTCAGAGTAACATTTGACGATAAGCGCTCTGCTTGATATTTGCTCTTTGTTCTGCTATCAGTGTCACTCTTCGTCGTCAGGTGCTCCGCAGGCGAAGCCCGGCGTGGATCAGGCTGGGAGATTAAGCAGCATTCAGGCAGCGCTCCATGACACAAGGCCGACTGTCTACGTTGCAGTCTGTTATGTTTATTTTCATGCAACACGCATCTTCCTAGTGGAACACAGCCTATCATCAACCGCAGATCTCGCCATAATCAGACCTGCTGAGCAGTTTATTATCTGTTGTACAGAGGTGGGCGGGCGATTTATTATTAACAGCCTTTGACATCACAAAGTACAGCAGTGAAATTTAGTACTGGATTAGTAGACCTTTTAGTACTTTATAGGCTATAGTTCCAGTTTTCATCTCTATTCAGTATTTTAAAGAAGAAATCTTAATTATCAACATCCTGTGAACTTAAATGATTCACTGGACTTTTATTTTGATAGGTTATATATTATGAGTTGTGAGTAATCAATTATTGAAATAATCCTCAACTAATTTAGTAATCGATTATTGGTTAACAGGAGAATACAGACTCAAAAAAGATCATTTGCTGAAAGAATAACACACTCAGAGCAGTAATTAAGCCAAATCTTAACAAAAGATATATACATCTTGGATTTAAGATAAAACAAACTTTTTTTCCCGCTCAATCATAGGTACAGCAGCTTATCATGGGATTATTTATCTGCTGACATTTGAGGTTGCATTACCACAAGTCTTTTATCAAAGACAAAGGAGAAAACCAGCAACTAATTGACACGTTTCTCAATTAGTTTGATTGGTTTGACAGCACTAGCTGAAAATGTAACACAGTTTCCGAGTTTCTAAAAAAAATCTTAAAGAATTTTCTAAAAAAAAAAACAAACTAGGGTATTTCTGATTTTTTTTTTTCTATAAAATTTCTGAGATTAATCTCGGAATTTAGGCAGAAATTTACTCCTCTCTTTTTCTTCTATTTCTTTTACTGTCTACAACAGCCCTTAATATGCCATCGTACAAAAAAACCCTAAAGCTTGGCAGTTTCTTTTTTTCTGCAGCGTTAACAGTAACAAATTATAAAGCTGTTGTAAGCTTTAATGAGAATACAGAATTCAGCTACTGTCTTGACTACAAAAGGTGACATCTGTGTGTGTGCGTGTGTGCGTGTGGGTGTGTGTGTGTGTGTGTGTGTGTGTGTGTGTGTGTGTGCGTGCAGGGTTTCATTTCTTATCTTGAAGGCCTTTCTACCTTTTATTCTGTTGTCACTTCCCTCGACAGAATTTCACATCACGAGGGGAAAAGCAACAGCAGCAAGCCCTCGTCCCCCTGTCTAATCCACTGGGCTGCTGCTGCGAACGTACAGAAGGGTGGAGAAGATAACTTCTCTCGGGGGAGGCTGCCAGCCTCAACTTTTGATCAGCACCTCCCTTCATCTTTGTTGCCTCTCGAATGTGTGAATAGAAAATGCAGGCGAAGTTTGGCCCAAAAAGCTGAACCGTTTTTAATCTCTCTCTTGCCAAGAATGTAACTTTGCGTAAACTCTGCGGATAATGGATTTTCTGCTTTCACAATAAAGCGAATTTGCTCAGTTGATGACAATTGTATCACAGAGCTGCAATGCATGCTGTGGTCTTCAGAGTTAGATTGCATACCTGGAATCTAGGCGACAACCTGGCAGCTCGATATTACTGGAGGAGAATCAATCTATTAAATTATTCAGAGGTGAATGAAAGACACAAAAGATGTTTGTGTTTCCAATCTTTGACATTTCTTTTTCTATGTTGCCAAAAGTTCAGCCTTCACCTGTTCTTCATATGATTCTTCTATTATATTTCTGCATGACAGGTTAGATTGGAGTATTTAGCTTGGGAACTAAATACTTAGATCAGAACTAAATGTATCGCTACATTTAGTAAACAGCAAAGAATTGATCAAAACATGATGAATTGTGACAATTTCAGACTTTCAGAGCCACAAAAAAAAATGTTAACCATCAAGATTCTGATTATCAGCAGATTTTGAAGCAGAAGACTTTTCTATTAAAGATTTATCAAACAGAAATGTATTGAGCTACAGGGCTACATGTTCACTCAAATTTCAATAAATGTTGGACATATTTATGTTTACATTTTTTTTTTGTTGCTTTTTTAAGTTTCCACACTATCCAGAGGTGGGATTATATAGGAACATAATTCTTCAGTGTGTAACAGTGAAATGATTTTTAAAAAATTTTTATTGTTCATTTAATCTTGTAAAAGCTGCATGAACACAAGCTGATTTTAAGGCTAAAACAAATGAGGCAGGGATGTCATGAAAGTAGTTGATGGTATTCTCTCCGTGCATTGGTGGATTTAACACAAAGATAATTCAGTCTTGTTTAATGGTGCAAAAACGCCTCTCCTCCATGATTATCATGTCACCAAAGCCTGGAGTCATGTTCAGTCTTTATTTTGGGTTGTTTTGATGGAGCTCAAACCTGCCATTTATCAATGCTCTCCATGGATTTTTGCTGCAGGGTATTTAGAATAAAGGTCAGCTCATTATGAATCTGGATGGGGGTTGATTCAGATATCAATTATTTGGACGAAGCCTACCTCAGAAAACACCTTCAAAATAAACCGAATGAAATACTGCAAGTGCAATTTCCTCTCTTCGATTTGAAAAAGAATCCGTTCGTGAGATTTTTCTCTTCTCTCGAAATCACTGCTGCCTTTGTGGTATCCTTCTCCTTTCATTGACCTTAGCTGCCAGGATGTCTAATTACTCATTTTAGATTGAAGTGTTTGAGATATTACATCCACTTTTAGTCATGAAATAAAATGCTCGGCTATAATTTGGCCCCTCCGGTCCCGGAGATGAACTCGGCTGATGTGGAAAGCTCTGCAGGGCAGCAGCCAACTGCTGCGGATAAAAGCAAAGACGAGGAAGATCCGGGCATCACCGGAGGGTACGGCAAAGAGTTTGCACAAACTAAAATCCCTAAACGATCTCCACATAGATCTACCGAGACAATTAAAAACATAACTATTAGCAATTTATAGAGCTGAGCAGGCGTTTTTTTCACAGAGATAAACACATTTTCATCAATAAGAGTTGACTAGTCCTGTTATTATGAATATAGTGCAAATGTTAGCATAACAAATGGAAGTTTATATAGCTTGGAATATATTAGCCAAGAATTATTGCACTCAAAATATTACATTTTGCCATGACTGTATATTTGCAACATATTCTCCAGACAGGAACCATGTAACTACTTGTGTGTATGTCTTATGCCAATCACGTTTTTTTTTGTTTTTTTTTCCAGTAGGAAGTTTGTTTTGTTTACCCACTGACCTACTTTTGTGTTGTTGCTCCATGTTCAGTATGATTAGTAAAATATTGGAACGCTGCTCAAGTATGCCTGCTCTATTATTGGAAGAAATCCTCATAATGATTCCTCGATTATTTAGAACAAACTCTCAGAGTTTGGAGAGCTCCAGTTTATAGGTTTAAACTGGAGCTATAAACCAGTTTATAGGTTTAAACTGGAGCTTGTGTTAAGTCAATAATTCCTTAATATTGCCGAATATTGGCAGATTATTTTACTTATGGCAAAATGTCTTGTTACTAGTGAACTAATCTGCGAGTGAAGCTGGTACCTGCTCATCAATATTAAGGAATCACTGACTTAAAACAAGCTCCTGTATTCTGCTGAAAGAATACTTGTAACTCAGTTTTGCTATTTCAAGTTTACTAAGACATTTGCACTAGAAATTAGATCAAAAATACTCTGTAAGATTTTGTATTTTTGCAGAATATTTCCTGTTTTCCAAGATGAAGAATGCTCTTACTGTGTGTCCACTGCAGACAAGATCCTCACCACTCACAGCTACTGTAGACTACACTGACTTTTCGCTCAGTCGGTATTATTTAAATATTTTATTCATTTTTCTTTTTTCTCATCTTGTTCCAGAGACGTCTTTACCTCTTGACAGCAACACTTCCTGTCCTTGACACAGCACAGCCTAATGCTAGTAGCAGTTAGCTCCTCAGCGGGTGTTAAAGACGGATAGTTTTACAAACAGCAGGAGAGGAGTTTGTCACATTGAGTATAGATTTTAGGTTTTCAGTCTCCTGATATTTTCAGTCAGTGTACCAGAGAGGCCTTTGCTGATTTAGTAAAACACTCCCAACAATTAGCATAAAAATACCAATTGTAATACCAATTACACTGCTAATGAGGCTAATTCACTGGTCCAGCTAGTAATGACTGTATTTACCAATCCAAGATTTTTTTTTTTTCTCCATCTCTTCCACATACAGTCTTTTTTAGTCGCCCACTAAATTCCCAGATCAAAAAGCATCCAAATAAACAATTAATGTGTTTTAAATGGTGGCATGTATCTAAAGAGGAAGGTGTGAATCTGAGTGCGTTACACTTCACTGGCCATCGTGATTAAAATAAGCATGACCTCTGCTCCTGTCACCTTCACTAATCTGTAAAGCTGCCATCAGGTTAATGGATGGAGTGTTCTTAAAAATAACAATAGATTTATGTGTGAAATCCTTTGTGATTAATATGTTTGTGTGGACTTTATTTTGTTTTGTGAATGAAGTTATAAAAGAAATGAAGAACGGGGACTGAATCATGTCAAATTTCTCTGTGTTCTTCCGTGGAAATGCATTGGATTTATTTTAAGAGCAACTTTAAAAAGTTGACACTGCCAACAGGAACTTCACAAGCTACACAGTATGAATACAGTGTAGCAACCTGTATGCAAGTCACTGCACTAAATGTGTGCAAACCTAAATTTGTGTGTCCTTGTAATTATATACAGCTACACCAAAAATATGTCCACCAACAAATAGCATCTCTTTCCATTAGTGCAGTTTGTCTATTCTGAAATAAAATGTTTTGCACGCTGTTACATAATAATAATAATCTTTTAATGTATGCGTGATTAAGTTACATGCAGGGCAAGTTTTCTTTGCATTCTAATTTGAGCAGTTTACATCATTTCAAAGAAATAAATACCCTCAGCTGAAAACTGGTAATCATGTTGAGGGCAAAAAAGAAGAATAAAAAGTGACTGAGAATCATTCTGGTTTTTTCTGCTGATGTTTTCATAATGGTTTTGTAAATATTTTTCTCATCAAATGACCTTTAACTTTCACTTAAAACAGGGACATTACATTGATTTTGAATATGTGAAACATGTTTATGCACTTAACTCGTTTTTTCTTTTACAAAAGAAAATGGGTGTGTTTCTGATGCATCTGTAAATCTGACGAACAAGTGGCGTGTGCAAACAGCAGCAACGGACAACGAAGCCGCTTCTCTTGGCCCATTGAGGGTAAATTTTTGCATAAGGAAACTGATCTGATTGGATGGTGAAGGACTATTGTTGTGTTACAGTTTTGCTAGAAGGAGTTAAAATAACACCTCAGTGCTAAACATGCAGCAGACATTAATGTCAGTGTCCACATTTCCAAAGAAGTTCCATGAATGATCAGAAGTTCCTGAAACACTTGGCACCAATCTGATGGTTAAATAAACTACTTAACAAGACATAAAATAATATATATTTGTTGTTGAGCCTATATGTCTCTTTATCCAATAAATTAGCATCCAAAAAGTTTTTGAATTGAAAATGGTGCTTGTTTTGTTAATATATTGTTTTTGATTACAATCATTTTAATTGCATTACACCACTAATTTAGAGTCATAAATTCTATGTAAATTTATGATTGTATTTTTGTATGTGTGTGTGTGTGTGTGTTTTTTTTTTTAAATACATTTACAACTTGTTAAATGGTTAACAGTATATCAAATCAAATCAAATCAAATTTTATTTGTATAGCACATTTCAGCAGCACGGCATTTCAAAGTGCTTTACATCATAACAAACATAAAAACACAAAGTCATGTAACATATAATAAACAATCAAAACATTAATTTAGACCGTCAAATTTGTAACTTGTTATCTATGTTTACAGGATACATTTTTCACTCTAGTTAAAATTTTGTCTAAATTTGTTTTGACATAAAAAATTGGTTAAAGGGGCAGTATTATGTATTTTCTAGGCACACAATGCCACTTTATATCACAGTCAAGTAACTATTACCTCCAGTTGCTATTAAAATACTGTGTATACAAAACATAATTTTAAAGGCAGTTTGACGCCTTGAAATTTGGCCTCTGTCTCTTTAAGAAGCTCCATCTCTTTCTGACACTCTGCATATCATCATAACATTTCTCTATTAAGCCGTTTTCAGGTGTTCTTCTGAGCATTGGACACAAACAGTCGGTATCAAAGGCTGTGCAGATGTGCATTTTCTGAATTTGCTGCAAATCTAATTTACTCTGCCTCGTGTCTGAGGAGCAAAAGTAGTAAAACCCAAAGCGAGCCCAAAGCTAGCTCCTTGACGATGCAAAGTGTCGCAGAAGGTTAACAACTCAGCCCTACAAACCCTGTGGAAGAACATTTAAAGTTGCAGATTTCAAAGGAATGCAAGGCATGATCTTGCCTCCTGACTCACACAGGAAAGATCCCATCAGTTCCACACTTTGAGGTTTATAGATAGTGAAATAGAAGACACAGCCCCGTATCAGCTTGGTGCTCGCTATCAACCTTTATCCTGACATTAGGTCTTTGTAATAGGATTGTAGAAAGAAAAGCTGGTTTTCAGCTTATTCACAGAAGAATGTTTTTTGGATCTTATTTATCCTGCTGGGATATTTGGAGGGTGAAGATTCAGCTCCGCTTGGTATGTAATGGGATTTTCTGAAAGGATTTATTTACAACCTGTAATGCAAAAAAGTTTTATTTGATGTGTAAAAGATGCTGTGCTGTTCTTACTTTGTAGATGGCTGAGGTTTTTCTTTGCCTTGACAAAACGGGCAAAACCTGCTTTAACTTTTTACCATTGTCTACAGACTTTCTGGTGTATAAAACCTCTTCTGTGCAAACGTAGAACATGAAACGTGTGAATATAGATGTTGAAAATGACTACAAACACGGTTGCCGTTTGTAAAGTTATTAAGTCAAAAATTAAAAATGTCAGTTTCAATTTAGAGCTAAATATTTTTGCTTCAAATAAAATATTTAGCTTATAAACTAAATATTTAGTTGGTCCTAAACCTGAAAAGAGGCTCTGTGGTTTGAAAAATTGAAATGAATACAAAACATATTTAGTTTTCAGCTAAATATTTTGTTCCGAAACTGAAAATGTAGCTTCAAGCTAACTATTTTCTTGCTAACTACTTTAGTTGGGAGACATATATTTAGGTTGTAACCTAAATGTTTAGTTTGCAAACTACATATTTAGTTAGTGTGAAGCTAAAACCAGGCTCTGGCTTGAAAAATATTAAGAGAATAAAAAGATTGTCTAAACTCCAGAATTTAAAGTTGTAGTTGTAAAAATGCATTGTAATTTTTATTTTTAAAACCCCTTTGTAATTAAAGTCTGTTCTTTCTGGAAGTAAAATTTTTTTGCAATATGTTATGAATTACTTACTATACTTTTGTCTAATATGTTTTTTCATCATTAAGTGTTTTTTCTGCTTGTAATGGAAACAGTACACGAGTGATTCCCTAAATAAATTTGTTATTTTATTTTATTTTATTTTGTTTTTTTTTGCATAAAGAGAAACAGTTTTAATTAAATTAGTTTGAATTAAACTATTGTCTTCTGTTGACAATATAAAGTTACTAAAAGTTTTGAATGTGTTGATGTAACTCTGATGTTGTCAGCAGCATTTGGTAAATTAAACATCTTGTCTTCACAGTTCAACTGATTGTGAGTCTCTCCAAAGACGTTAAGACGTTCACTGGTTCACCGTGTTTGAATCCTCATTAACATGCCATGAGTGTGTACCGTCATCAGCTCCAGAACCGAAGCGTTGTCTGGTCGAGGGAAGTTTTTCCCGTGTTTCAGTAAATTGCGGCTTGTGCCATTAACTGATTACCTTACAGAGGAGACTCGGGTCAGAACCCTCGTCTCTCTTTCATCAAACAACAAATCGGCTTGGTGCTAAAAGGCGAAGCAAATCTTTTCCGGAACCTGTCACCCCTCATGAGAGGTTTCTGCTTCGTTGCGAGGCACAAAATGGCACGCTGAAACAAAGCATGCAATCTAATTGTTCATTCAAGCACCGCAGAGTGCTGACAAATTAACACTTGGGCAATTTGTTCGTTTGACTGGTGTACAGTAACACAACCTACTTTGCGGAAGTTCTTTGTGCTTTCTGAGCCGCTGTCAGATTCCAGCAGTTTATGCAGGATTGGCGTTTTTACCGTACAAAAATCCAAAACAAATACAGATAAATAAGCGTGAATGCTAGTGAGTGCCTAAAGGAGGAGTTGTACTGTGAATAAATTTTATGGGTTTGATATTCTGTGAGGGCCAGATGAGGGTAACTCTTGTCATTTTTGTCTTGATCAGTAGAAATTAACGTCCTCTAGACAATGATGGGGTCGTGACCCCTGTTATTTGGCAGGGATTCGCATTAGAGTGTCTGGGAAAAAGGTCAACTGGAAGTGACGCTCGGACGAGACCCAGACGCTTCCCGAGTGAAACGTTGCTGGTTGAAATCTAATGAGGCCTGAAGCTGGACTAGAAGACAAAAAGATACTGGGATAAATAAAGTTTTATTTATTTTTTTTATTAATTATTAATATATTCATCTGTCCATTGACACATCCATCTATTTAACCATCCATCTACTGAGCCAACCTTTCATCCATCCATTGACTCCTCCATCCATTGATCTATTCATCCATTGAGTCATTGACCCAACCATCCTTCCGTACACAGAGCCATCCATTCATGGCTCAGTGTATGGATGTTTTCCTAGTTTTAGTGAGAACGTGCATAAGGTGGCATTAACACCTTCCGTCCGCTTTAATCAAACTCCAGTCCATTTGCCTAGAAAAGTCCGGTTTGTTTGGGGAGGTGTGTATGCGTTAATCAAACTCTGAGTAAAAACAACCAAACCAATGGGGCTACTCTAGTGCTAGCAGAAGAAATCACTACACAAAGACATAGGACTGAACCTACAACCCCTAAAATCTGACAACACCATTTTTGTTTACATGGTGTGAACAAGGAAGTGACCCTCATGTCTTATTCGGAAGCTTTCTTGTCTTTTCCTTCAGTGGCTCTTGGAAGAGCGCCACCACAGGTGAGGAGGGGGAACAGGTTTTTCAATTAGTCTGGTGGGTTTGTCTCAGTGAAGTGTGAAAGTGAACCGCAGTGGCTGAACGTGAAACAAATGTTGCGGCTTTGATCTCCAATCAAACCGAGTCTATCTGGACTGTCAGGACGCTCAGAGTTACTTTCACTGATAAACCAAAAGATTTGGTGTGACGACCTGCTTTCACAAAATTCATTTTTCTTAGAACAGCTTCTGTAGTTTGATTTCTAAATGGTCTAATTGCCCATCAGTCCTACCTGAAAATAAAGACTGGTAGTAATTTTCCCAGACTGCTCCAATCATGTCTGTCCTCTTCTCACACCAGCCTCTGAACTGACTGGATTTTCTCATTTGCTTTAGAATAAAAACCTACATTTCCTTCTGCCACCATCGAGCCAATAATTAGATTGTAATGTGTTTGTCCTGTACAGAGAAAGTCCTTGTTTTCCAACAGAAACATTGACGAGGTGGTGACCGGTCGGTCAGCAGCAGTCAGTGCCGGTTTGGCCTGCAGGGGAGTAATAGAGCCAGTGCGCTGCGACTCGTAACTCTGACAGGAGCCATCAGTCAGAAACGCTGCTGTTCCTGTCGGCCGTGTCTCTGTCATCGGCTCTATTAACACCACACACACACACCCCCGCACACACACACACACGCGCACGCAGACAGTAGATCATAAAGGCCCTCTGACACCAACAACATGTTGCTCGTCACATCAGCTGTCACAACGCTTTACAGGCTGCATGGAACCAAGAGGCATGTTTAAATGTCTTTAGATTTAGTTCACTGCTACAGAAGTGACTTCCCCAAGAAAAGCTGAAAGTCTTTCAGTCGTTAATTATGATTTAATGATGGATCTGGAGCCTTTAGATGGAGACTGAACTCTGAATATAGATGTTTGTCTTCTCATAAAGAGCAGTCATTTCTTTGAATTTTCCTTTCTAATTACCTTCCTTCCACTCTGTTCCTTTCTCTGTGTATTTCTTTCTTTCTCTCTTTTCTTCCCCTCATTTCTGAATGTTCTTTTTTCCTTTTTCCAGTCGTCCGTTTAGTTTCTCTACTTACTATCTTGCTTAGTTTTTTTTTTTTTAATCAATTTTCTTCCTCCCCTTCTTACTTTTATCCTTCCTTTTTCCTCATTTCTTTTCCTTTTCCATTTTCCTCCTCCCTTCCTCCCTTGCTTCCTTTCTTCCTCATTTCCTCACTTGCTTTCATATGTCTTTCCTTCGTTATCATTCCTTGGATTCATCTTCCTTGATTTTTCTTTCCCTCTTTCTTTCTCTGTTCCTTTCTTTCCTTCTTTCTTTTTTCTTTTTCCTTCCCTTATTTCTTTCCTTAATTCCTGCATTTCTTATTTCCATCTTTCCTGTTCTTTTTGTTGTCCTTACATCTTTTTTCCTTCCCTCAGTTCTTCATTCCTATTTATTTCTGTCAGTCTTTTCTTTCTGTTTTCCCTCTTTTCTTCCTTCCTTTCTTCCTTCTGTCCTTCCTCTTGTTGGTTGTATATTTCCCTAAAACATGCATCCATACCGTTTCAAGGTAGAAACCGCTCACTCGTTGTTTTTTCTCGTCTCTCATCGTTCAGATGAGTTTCTCCCTCCATCTCTGTTCATCTGTTCCTCTGTGACTCCTGCATGTTTTTGCTACGAGGCAGCACTTCGCCATGAGATTTGCTCAGGTTAATGTGCCCTGAGGTTTGCCCACATGAACGCTCACTCGCTGTGTTCGTGGGTTAATGGATCCTGATGGAAGAAATGGAGTGAACCATTTCAAATCAAATGTCCCTTTTACTTTATAGCTTAATAAACTGCAACAGACGACAGTTAGATTTACACTGAGAGCTCGTAAAAAACGCGGCCATCACTTTTACGACGTTATTACAAAACGCAGTAAATTAAATGTTCCAATGGGGGTCAAACTCTGCCTTTTCGTTCTCGACTGACTTTTAACTTTTCACTGACCTTTCAGCAGACGTTTCTTTTAGAAAATGAAAATGGCGCCTCAAGCGGAGTCTTCCCCCAGAACGCAAATCATTTCACACAGCAGGGGGAAAAAGGAGAAATGATTATGTTGCAAACATTTTAACTCCCCTCACTGGGAAACAGCCAGTTCCTATTATTTCCACGTGGTTACAGACATTGTTCTGTCTTCATTCTGAAATATTGTGTTTTTCTCTGGTGTGAAAACGAAGGAATCGGCATGCCGGGAAACACAAATTTCAAGTCGGTTTCTTTTTGAATGACTCATAACCTTGAAATAAAAGACCCGGCTGGAAGTAATTATTACGTTCATTTGTTCCTTCTTTTAGCGGCAGTTATATTATGAGTCGCGCTTTTCGCTTAAATTGGTTAATTATTGCTTTCAATGCAGTTAAGTAGCTACTTGAACTGAGTTAGACCCGACTTCCACCTTTTCCCCGAGTCGCGTAAATTAGGCTGTGCAGCAAGCAGGAAGTGCAGCTTCACTTAGTCGTCGTCCTGTGGAGTTTGCAGCAGCGTCTTCCTGAATTTCTCACTCCCCGTATGAAACACAGTTATGAGCAAAACATTCATAGCCTAATAGACTCCCACTGCTGCCCTGAATAAACAGACAAGTATGGGCTGGGATTTAGGTTGCAGTGTTTAAAGCTCTTCTAAATATTTCAGTTTTGTTGTAATTCAGTTTTATTTAAAAGTTGTGCATATCAATGAAGATTAGCAACAGAGACAGTGTGATGAAGTTTTCGCCCCTTCCTGATTTCCCACTTTCTTGGATGCTTGTCATATTTCAGTGTTTCAGAACATCAAAGTAATTTGGATATTAGTGCAGCACAACAATGCAGTTATTAAATGAATGTATTGTTATCATTATTATTATTTATCAAGTGCTCTTGTTTGAACCTTTCTTCAGATACTGGTGCTTGAAATCGTAGAAAAGGCTTGAAATGAAATCTTTGTTTCAAATGAGTAAAATATGTAACCCGTATTTTGTTCGAGAAGGAGTCTGAGGCCACAACTTAATAAATCTTTGGAAAGTGTTTGATTTCTGTAAAGAATTCTGAATGATCAAAGTTACTTCTATTTGCTAAATGCCAGAAAACGTGGAACATTTTTTATAGATCTTTCGAAACTTTCTTTGTATATTGTGTTGAACAATTTAATTTCACCATTTATCTTTACGCAATTTGTTCGTAGTGGCTCAGTGGCTTATTGATGATATTATATTTTAAACGTTAAACAATAAATATATTTAAATTGGGGGATCTTTTTTGTTATGTTGGTATATTTTGTTCTCAGTCATCGTATTGGATGTTGCAGATGTATTGACCCTGCTAATTCAACAGTACATTCTTTCAGAAGTCCAAGCTATTTATAAAATTTATGCACAGTTCATACTCTGCATAAAGTTCTTCAGCAGCACTAACTATAAAACTGACAGGAAGACTCTATTAAATGCTTTATTCTGTCTGGAAACGAAATAAGTGAATCTTTGTGTTTTTGTGGCTCTGTTTGTGCCCGTGTTGAGCTCAGCTTTTTCCAGGAGCAACATCGATTCACTGAGTTTTAGTGGACTCAGGAGCACTTTAATCACAAATTAATCTTAAATCTTTTAGAGTTGGATGCTTTGGAAGCTAACCAGCTATTGATACAAAGTAAAACTGATGGAGATCTATTTATTTTGACATTTCTGCAACTTGGTTTAGGAGGACTTTGATTCCGCTAAGTGGATTCACTTGCACAAATGAGCAACATCTTTATTTTTCAAATAAAGTTTCAGTAATGACGCTAAACTCTCTCTGCTTTATGTAAAACAAAGCCTGAGCCCTGATTCATCCCACATCACACGACTCAGACGTTAAGGAGGTAAAACATGTGGGAGGTGTTGGTATCTGCAAGAACCGTCACAGATTCATACAAACTAAAGTTGTTTACAGCTCATATATATTTATAACAAAGTGTGAATGAAACAAACAGAGGGTTTCCGCCCAGTGGCGCGGCGAGTCGTTATTAATCCACACATCTTTTTATGGCTGCTGTTAAAATGTTGGAAACAAGAAACACGCAACACATGCAAGATGCAGATCATCCAAAACAGGCATCTACCAACTAGAAATGAGTTGTTACTGTTGAATAGTTCATTTTGGGTCAAGCCAAGTTTGAAAGACCTTTCCGAGCTGTTTTAAACAACAACAACAACAAAAAAAACATGTCTGAATACATTTAGATGAGAAACCAGCATTGAATGTGATTCGAGAATCAAGACAAGTTGAATATAAATACCAGCAGCTGTGTTTCCATTGCAAATGTGAGGAAAACTTTGTTGATATTCTGCTAATGTTGAAAAAAATAAAACAATTTCACCATTTCGACCTTTCCATCAAAAAGAAATGCATTTAAAATTGGACATGCGTACGTTTGTTCACGCCATAAATGTTTAAAAAACTTCCATCCCTCGACCACTTCCTGTCTTCTTCTTCATCTTTTCCACCAGTAGTAACATCTGGTTGTTGAGCATGTGACTTGTGTGATGCAAAAAAAAAAAAAAAGTGTTTCCATTGCAGTTTTGCGAAATAAACTACTTTCATTAAAGCCGAAACACCATCTCGTCCTAGTGGAAACATTTTTTATGAAGAAATGTTTTTTTGAAATTGCTGTGTTTCCATTAAGCAAATTGATGTTCAGGTTTCCAATTTGCACAATCCTATTGTCAATGGAAACACAGGAAATCCACATCCAGCTGCCTGTAGCAGCTGATGGGCCCAAACTGCATCCGTTATTTAACGGTGCGTTCCATTTGTATCCGGAACTCGGAATTCCAGCTTCCCAGTAGGAACAATCAACTGAAATTCGGACTTCCCAATGGGAAAGTGAGCTCAACTCCGACTACCCCCAGTTACCACTTGGAAGGGAGATTTATTGTAGTCAATATTTCAACACAAGCCATGACGTTTTCCTTTCAGCATCTAGTTTCTCCTAATGTCTTCTTGTCGTCTCGTGTTCTTGCAGCCACACTGGGAACGTTGGAGTTCAGTTTGCAGTACGACCAGGAGAACAACGCGCTTCACTGCACCATCAACAAAGCCAAGGTGAGCCTTCAGCATCCTCATGTTGGTCTTTTTAGAGCCCCAAGTATGAAAGAAATGAATTTTACTGCAATAAAACATCAGTCAGAAAATACAGATTTATGTTTTACACGTCCCACATTTACCAACCCTGCCAAAAACACTAGAATAATTTTCATGGTTTCTGTGTTGTCATAAAACGAGGTAATGAAGACACTTACTGGAACACCAGCAGCTCCCGGGAGTCCTAATAAGTCTGGAAACGTCAGAAATTTCAGAATATGTTAAAAAAAAAAAAAAAAAAAAAAGAAAAGAAAAGAAAAAAATCATAATAAAAATTAAAAAATGGCAAGAGGTGGTAGTAATTTTCTCCTTCATAAGCCATTTGCTTCTGTTAAAATTACGGGTGTGTTATTTTCATATTTTGCTGCTTAATTAAATCTCTTACATTATCTTCTTGGTTCACACTGAGTAAAATGTTACCTGACTACTTGTGACTCAAGTAGATTAAATTTTTAGAATATGAAGCAACTCTGTTCTTAGCTAAAAATATCATAGGCAACATAACATTTTAGCAGCAGTAATGTAGTGTTTTTTTATTTTATTTGTTATTTTTTATACATTTTGTTCATTTTCAACATTATGTTTAAATGTTTGTGTTCATAGTTTGAAAACCTCAAACCAGAAGATTAGCAGACTATTACACAACGCCTGGCTCAGTTTCTGCTCCAGTCTTTGGCCTAAAACATCCATCAGTCCATATTTTTGTCTATCCGTCTTTCTATCCATTTACATTTCTAGGTAGCCTGTTCAATCTGCTTTAATTGAAGTTCATTTGCCTAGAAAGTCCGGTTCTTTTGGGGAGGTGTGAATGTGTAATCAAATCTGTTACGGACCAAAATAGTGAACTCTGCTCCACCTACAAACCTCAGTCTGGGTTCGGTTGAAGTGAACTCTGGTGCAGTTTGAATACATATGTGAATGCCAAGTGGGCTGGAGACCAAAAGCACGAAGTGGACTACAGAGAAGGGCATTCTGGATAAATACAACCAAAGCAAACGTGCATGTTTAGCGCTGTCAGAAGAAGTGGCTAGTTGTCTTTTAACAAAGGCAAAAGAGAAATGCAACCGCTAAAATCCGACACCACTCTATTTTTGTTTACATCTTATGTAGAAGGGAGTTGCATTCTGGGTTTTCTTCAGAGGTTTTGTGGCGTTTCCTTCAGTGGTTCTTGGCGCAGCGGCACCACAGGTGGGCTCAAAGGGTTTGGTTTGTTTGAAACAGTTCAGTCTACTAGACTGTCAAGCGTGGAAACACCTTTAAACCTGGCACTGCTTTAGCCAAGCTCAAGTTATTCCTTTTGATGTTATCACCACCTAGTGGCACAGCATAGATATAACACTGTTTTTAATTAAAGCTTCAGAGACCGTGGAGATTCTAGATGCTGATCTATTGTATAAAGATAAATTGCATTTCAAGGCACTTTGAACTGCCTTGTTGCTGAAAAAGTGCTATATAAATAAAACTACATTATCTTACCTATCTTAACTAGTTGCATACCTTCAGAAGAATAACTCTTATCGCTCTTCTCTAACATTTCACGGTGTCAGATAATTAAAACCATCTCTTCTGACCTTGTAGACTTTTCCTTCGGCACCAAGACAGTGCCGAGTCTTGGTTCATCACTTTCTGTCTATTATTTTTTTGCTGGCACGGATTTTTTTTTTCTTTCTTTCTCATCTATATTAAACTGATGCTGCAATTATGAGAGCAAAATCGCAGCATCAGTTCCATTACAGAAACATCCACTCCAAAGCCAAACTTCCCTTTGCTAAATAATCCTCACGGTGATGATTGTGATGAACCAGCTCACTGGACAGGTTCGGAAACAAATAAAAATGCTTTAACAAAGAAAAAAAAAAAACTTCCTTTTCCTACAACATACCGGAGAAAAAAGTCTCTCTCGATCCTTTTTACAGTGATGAAGTGATGTTTCTGACGGCTGCCGCTGCCGTCAGCAGCTCTAACTCTTTTTGTGTTAGTGAATAGCCGGTTTGGAGGAAACCGGGCTTCAGAGGAGCCGTTCTTGGCAGCGCTGTTGGACAGCAGAGTGGGCAGAAGGCCACATTGATTTATGGTTGTTATTTTCTATACTGCTCTGCCTAGCCAAGCACTGAAAATGAATTTACTCTTTCAAATATTCTGTTATGTGGCCGTCCCCACTGTGTAATTAGTTTGCTAAACCCATTATTGGGCTTTCCAACCGCTGATTCCCTTTGCTGCCAAACCCACTGTTGCTTCAATAAAACCAGTAACTGAGTAAAACTGAGTTAGCCATTTATTCAGGTTAGAGATTTTGATGAATTCTCAGAAACTGTTTGGATCAGGAAATAATCTTCTAAATTCATAGAAGAGGGGATTACATCTGAAGGCTTTTTTTTATATATTACAGTGTAAAGACTACTACCAAAATAATAATAATCAAAAAATTAAAACAACAAGGTAATATTTTCCAACTATTTTTTTTGTAGTTTAGTGAACTAACTGGTCTTTTATTGAGTATTTAAAATATTTTTTACTGCAAGCTAAAAAAAAAAAAAAAAAAAAAAAAAAAAATGTAGCTGCCATTTCAAGAAAAAGCAAAATTATTGAGTAAATTGCTCCCAAAATCAGACATGCTTCACTTTCCCTGGGCTGCCCATGCTTCAACACTTGGCTGTAATTTTCCAGTGAACTTCTCCCTGCAGGAAGCCTGACTGGAGGAGCAGCTCCTTCTCCTCTCACCTTCATACAAGCTGTTGCTCTTAAACCTTTTTCAGAGGAAATACACATTATAACAACCTCCTGAGCTTCTAACTGGATGTTCCTGTTGGCATCAAGTCTCTCCTGACTGGAGGTCTTTGACGCCTCATCCAATACAGTATTGCCTCTGTTGAAAAACTTAACTTTAATAATAAGAAATTGGTAAAACTTTAACTCTTCATCTCATAAGCAGATACCTGTTTTATTTTTTATTATTATTATTTTTTTTGCCCTTATTGTTCTTTTTGCTATAATATACCCTTCTTCATATGTATTTGAATATATTTTTGACACTTTGTCATGAAAACCTAACTGAAAAAGTACACATCATTTTATTTTACCAATGCATATATATATATTTATTTAACTTTTATTTTTCTAGACTTTAACATCAACACCCTCAATATCTGAAATTACTCTTTATTTGTTTTTATTATAATATTTGAATATTATTTGAGTCTTTATGTCTTTATGGACTTTATTTGATGTTATTTGAGTTAACATCTGTATGTATGTTCATGTTATTTGGTTGAAATAAAGTAAAAAAAAAAAAAAACACCCGGTACCACCTGATACCGCGTTCTGACTGTTCGCTCTCCTTCTCCTTAACGTTACTACCAGGTGGGTTGAAGCCGCTGCTGACGCCCTTACAAAGAAATCCCATGTGAAAGTCACATGTGGTCACATGAAAACCACACATGTTATTCACACAACTTTTTACATGTGAATGATGTGCGAAATATGTGAATCACATGTGAAAGCACATGTGTACGTGTGATTTTGGAATGTTTCGTGGTAAAAATCATGTGATTCACACATTGCCACATGTGAATCACATGGAAATCACATGTGATACACAGGTGCATCCCATGTATATCACATGTGCATTACGTTTCATATGTGTTTCACGTGATACACATTGATTCATAAGCTATGTGAATCCATGTGGATCACATGGTATACACATTTACAACACATGCAACAGGTTTGAAACAGCTGAAAATATATACAATTATAAAATAATTTTTTATCATGAAAATTTTCAATTTCTTCATATTGTTCACTTTTCATGATGAATATGAGGTCACATATCAATCTCATGTAATTTTATAAGACATAACTGCACACTAAAGTACTATACTCTTAGATTTTCTTGCCGCCTTCCACTAAAAAATAAGGGACACATTGAGACACATTGATTTAGAAAAGCTACTCTCTTCTTTTGTCTACTTACTATTATGGTCTCAGGATGGTGACATTAGTCCGTCTGTTGGCCTGTCTGTCCATCTGTCCCACAGTTTGGCGCTCAGTCAGGAACAGCTGTCAAATTTCCCGACAGTTTCCCCAGAATAGTGTCTTTGGGCTTGCCAGCAAACTTGCCACTTCGTACTGCGACAGTCGCTGGCCACGGCCATCGTGACGATCCGCTGCTGAGGCACAAACTTCTAAGACAAAACACAGGTTTTCTTGAGCCATGAGTTGGTTCAGATTTATAGAATTTCTGACCAAATTTATGGGTTCTTGGAAAAACTGTTGATGTGGTTATGGCCTGGCTTTAGAACCACAACAAATTAAAGGGAAGCAACACATGGGATAACTTAAAATGGGATTTATTTAACAAAGATCATAACTGGTTAGAGGAGAGAGAGAAAGGGGAGAGAGTGGCAGAGAGACAGAAAGAATGGGCTGCTAGTGAGAAAGATTGGTGCATCTTAAGCTGGATCTGATGTCACTCTGGAGACACTGGCCAGCTGCCTCCATGTCCAATCAGCACCAATTAGAAACTCTAAAACAGGGATGTTAGAGACCCAGAGGAAAGGCCTTGGGGCGTAATAACGTTAATTCAGTAAATTGAGAGATTAAATCATTTGTCAGATCTGGTCTTAAAAATAAAGTTATTGACGTCTACCTCCAAATAAATGAAACCTGTTCTATAGGCAGAAGAGACAAAGGACTTCTTGATCTGATCTGAATCCCTGACATCTGAAGATCTGAAGGTGGCTTTACTTCCCCAGCCGCAGATCCTCACAAGTTTTCAGGTTTTAATAAAGCTACTAGTCTTAAAGAAGACTCTGCAATTTGGGGAAAAAAAATAAAAAATGAACACACAACTGGGACAGATTTGAAATTAGTGAATTTACCCATTACCAGCTGCCCTAAAAAAATCCATCCCAGGAGCAAACTGAGTAATGATGGAAATATAAAAGAAACCAAATGTTTCAGTTCAGGCTCTAGGGAGAACTTTAAAGTCTGGATATTAGTTCTATACCACAATGTGAAAAGAGGCATTAAATGTATTGAACTCAATTCAAATGTACAGTCTAAAAAACTATTTTTGAAGTAAAAAAAGTTTTTTCCCTGTTCTGCATATTTGGTACTTCTTGATTGAATTTCAGAAATTAATGTTTGGATGTCAATGACTTTCTGTTGTTTAATGAAAAGTCGGTCGTGTTGTGATTTCTGGGTCCACAGTTGGTGTTTAAAACCTGGTGCAACAAACATCCTCTAATGTTTGACAGTTTTGATTCTCAGTGGTCAAGTCCAGTTCATATCAACTTACAAAAGCTAAATTGTTTCCTTCTTTTCATCACTTTGTTCATCCATCAGTTTATTGCGACTCGTTTAGACGAACATCAGTGACTCATTTGCAGCTGAGCTGGTCGTCGGCTAACAGATACCCCGGTTCACTGACCTTTGGTTTGTTTCGGATTTGATTTTAAAATTCCTCTGAATTTCCGGGAAGAACGAGCTTCATGTAAGCTTCGCTGTTTGAAAAGTTCGCAAAATGACACGATGCCATAAGGAGCTCTGTGAGGGGTGTTGGGTTATTGGTCAGAAGTTTGTGGCCGTCTTTTATGGAAAAATCCATAATGTCGACACTTCATTTCAACTAGTCTGCTTCCATTATTTGGTTTTTGTATCCCCAGATGACGTAACTACAGAACGTTTATCCAACGAGGTGAAGAATTATGAAGATATCGGACGATTCTAAACTAAACAACAACACAGAAAAAGCCCCTCGTTGTCAAAAATCATTGACGGTTTGAATCGCTGCCCCCAAAAATCAAATCAAATCATTATCAGTCAAACAATTCAAGTTTATTTGTATAGCACATTTCAGCAAATAAGTGTTTCATACAATAATGACATAAAAACATTAACAACACATCATAGTCAGCAATTGTGAAAACCAATAAGTGTCACAGTTTAAATCATCAGTAAATATGCTGATCAATGTTCCACTTTTCATGTGATTACAGTTGAGGAAACATGAAGTTTCTGATCAGTAGGAAGCGAGCACAGGCTTTTACTTTATGAAGTCTTTTCCATATTAAATATTTATGTTGTATTTTCTTTTGACACATTATTAAAAGGAAAGTAAAACAAAAACAAAAAACATTTGTTTGGTCAAATCCAAAAACAGCAAAAATATCTGTGATATCATTATGGAAGTATTTAAAATATAGATATTGTGATGTCATTTTTTAAAATTTTTTCTATCGCCCACATCTATCTGGAAGGGCGATAACAACAACAGCAGATCTTTAATATATTTCGATGCTTAATGAGATAGTCAAAGATTCCCACCCCAAGAGTCTTAATTTCCTTGCTCCCCAAAACAAAAAAGAGGAAACTTGGATGATTTTCTTCCTGTCCGTTAACTGTGGATTAATGTTGGTTTAAAGCCCCACACTAATAAAGTTGGGGTGGGTTAGCCTAATCCTTTTCTTTTCCAAGCTGAGTAAATCTATCCCCTGTCTGTGAATCAAACATCCTCCAACAGTTTGATTACAAGACGGCGACCTGTCTGCTCAGCACCACCCACTCTACAACCTTTACTAACAATAACCCTTTCATTGCTTTCCATCTGCCCTTTTATCGCCTGCTACGCCCACACCTACAAAACATCCTCTGGCTCGGCTTCTTACGGGTTTTACATCTTTTCCATTCAGCGTCATTCTATCTGTTTTTTTTGTTCTTACCGCTTTGCATTAAAAACAACTTTAAAAGGTAGTTTGTCGTGGTTGTTTTACTTGTATGATGCCGAAGGTTTTAACTTCTTTTGGAGTTGTCACAGTTTAGCTCTGAATATTGATGACATGTCTAACAGAGCAGAGAGGATGAAGCGAGGTGCTACAGCTGAGCCGCAGCAGAATCGATTGTGATTTTTCTCCCTGAGCCGTTAACGCTGGTTCTGTTGAGCCTGACGTCCGATGGATGAGATCAGGCGGGTTCCAGCATCAGCTGGTAGATCAGATACAGAGTTTAGATCAAAGCAAAAAGTTCATGTTCGAGCTAAAATGACCACAAATATAGTTTCATTTGTTCATCCATCCAGCTGTCTGTTTATACATCCATACATCTATCTATCCCAGTGTCCTTTATGCTTTCTCAATAAGCCCTGTTATGGTCAATTAGCCAAAATCAGCAACCACTAGGAATACTCAATAAGAATGACACTGTAAATGACCAGTAAAACTGGGTTTTACTTTATAAAACTCTGCTACTCTGTGGACCAGAGTAGCAGGTCTGGTCCACAGAGTCCCTCCCTGAAGCAGAACCAGGTAGGTTGGTGTGTAAGGACAAACTTGGGCCTGCATATACTATGTTGTAACAGCTTGTATAATTGATTGGCAGATGGTGAGTATCAACATGGCTGAAGTTAGCGCCTTAGCACTAGCTTCCCCTAACTAACCAATGTTTGTAGTGGACACCGCTAACTAAAGCATTAGTTAGTGTCCAGCAGTGGACACTAACTTCTACTCTATTTTTGAAGCGAATCAAGGATTTAAAGGTTTAAAAACTAGATGCAAAAAAAAAAATATTGGACATGAACCCCAGTTCTTGTTTCACATAATACAGGTTGAATATAGAAAACCTTCTAGCAACAAACTCCAGCACTATCAAGGTATGAGAGAAATACCATAAAAATAAACCAGTAGTTTTATTGGAAATGATGATAATCTGATGTTCTAAAAACATTTTGAAATATTAATGAGACCAAGCAGGTAGTCTGTTGTAAACAAGGTTTCAGTTTGTGGATGCAAATGTCTGTCCTTTTATTGTTTTTGTTGTCAGAACTTTTAAAACCTTTTTTGTCTGAATTCACTCACTGCAACTGTAATCTTTTTACTTGGAACTGTTTCAGTTTTTATCTCACCTGCTTTCCTTCCTTTCTCCGTCTTTTTTCTTTTGCATGCTCTCATTGCATCTGTTTGTGTTGGTGGTTTATGTTTGATGGAATGAAGCTTCCTGTTCCAAGGTACAAAAAGGTAAGCTACTGAGTTAAGCTCCGATCTCAACCCGTTTCCACTAAATCAATCCTTAGTTCTGATCCGACCGGTCTCCCTGATCGACCCAGCGCCATCCCCCTCCTGAGCTCCTTCAGATTATCACTGTGAGGTTTTTTCATCAGTTTGTTGGATGTTTGCTCTTTTTTTGTTAATCTGCAGTCATTTTGTGGGGAGATGGATTATCTGGTAAAAGAAATGATTGTCTTGTGTTTAGTTTTTTGTGGACTTGCTGGTCCCAGAACCTGGCATCAAACTTCTTGGAAAGTGTAATAATGATTATTATTTTTAGTAAATCTAAAATCTGATACAAGAATGGATAAATATTTAACTTGAGCTGATAGGAACAAGAGGGAAGTCCTTTCTGATCAGGACTTTTTATGCTTTTCCTTCCACTCTTATGAAGATGTCATAGTTTCATCGCTCTGCAGCGTTTGTGTACAATAGTTTTCAGACACGTTGCAAGAAAAACATTTTGCCTAGAAGATTTGACTAGAACAAACAGCAACAAAAACCCAAACCAGGACTTCAAGACCAGAGGCAGGAGCTCTTTATTATTGTCTTTGTTCATGTTTGACTGAGAAACAGGCCTCCTGTCACTAGGTGGCAGCAGTGCTCAAATTAATCAACAAGCTGCCTAGTAGAAGAAGTGGCCTAGTAAAGGAGAATGAACAAAAAAATGGCAACAGGGGCAAGTAAAGCAAGTATGACAACGTATTGGGGTCAAAATACTTTAGTTTTAATTAAGAGATTAACATCATAAAATTACTAGAAATAAGTTGTTTTAATGAAGAAAAAAGCATCGAGACCTGACCTGACCGGTTCAGCAAGTTCATGTGGCGTAACCCAACTGCCTCCTAATAGCTTGGTTCCAATCTTAGCGTCATGTTAAATGTTATGCATCAAACTGTTGAGAGTGACTGCAGGCTGAACAGGTGGGATCAGAGTTGGAAATGACAGCAGGGGGTGAGCAGACAGGCCCTATAGAGACTATCTGGACATCAGATTAGATGGCAGACGGCTGGCAGTTGGACGGGCATGCTGGCAGGCAGACCGAGTAGGAAAAAACGAGGAGACATAATGTCAGCAGAAGACAACAAAGTGATTGAGACAAATTTGGCCAAGGTATGCAGATCTGGCAAAGACTAGGAGGAAAGATGGGCTTCAAACTGCTGATACCAATGAATATCTGACGTGAAGCAGCGGGAGCTCAGAGTGAAAAGGAAGGAAACTCAGACAAAGACGGTCACAAAGTTGTAATTATGCTGATGTGTTTTCTCATTGGTCTAACTCGTATCCCTGTGTCGTTCCTGAGCTCCTCCAGGAGAGAAGGTAAAGAGACGAGAGGAAGGATGCATCTTTTTTTCCTTGATTTGCTTATTCTTTAGAAAGCAATTAATAGGATATTCCTAAAACATCTTACCCTTCTTAAGGCCTATTTTAGAAAAATTACTCTCTTAAAAGCATGCCAGTGGAGCTTTTCTTTCAAGCAGTTCCTTAAAAGAGGCCTGTTATGCAAGATTCACCTTTTATATGTTTTTATACCTCCATTTAGTTCTCAACTGCTTCTAGAAACAGTCCAAGCTCTTAAAAAACACTCAGCCATTTTTTGACAAAAGTGTGAATATGTTTTGTTAAGTCACAACTGATAGCACTGCGCTGTTGCCTAGCAACTCAAGCTGAGCTCCAGAACATTTGGTCGACTGTAGGACTGTAGGCGCTGTACAATGGCTGTTGGAAAAGACAAGTGTTTTTTTTTTTACCATCCAAAAAGAACTTGTCGTATTCTTGTTGATTGTGCAGGAGGCTCCGCCTCTACTCTCCAAAGATGTGCATTTGTATAATTACACATCTGTTTGCAGCTATTTTAACGTGTGAGTGTAAACACTGAGTTGGGCCATAGTCCTATTCTAACATGTTCTAGGAAGCATAAGAGGTCACCTTTAAGGGATTTTCTTCTGAAACTGTTCCAGTAAATTAAATCAAGTCAGGTGCTAAAGCTTGAAATGCTTTGCTTTAGCACCTGCATTAATTTATAAGAAATGTTTTTCTTATACATTAAATTATTTTCTCAGAGGTCAGAGAGAAACACACTGATATGATTTTTCAATGAAATGAATCTCCCTGCCAGTCACAATTCAAGCTGATCTAAGCAATATATGAGTAAAAGTTTCATTTTGAACCCTTTAATGTTTGGAGTTTCTTCACTCAAAATGCTTTTAGGTCAATACTAACCTAATATTTTCCTTTGTTTTATTAACTTTAGCGAAACCTAAGTTGTTTTCTTACATCTGCAGTATTCACCCCGGAGAGATTTCTCCTTCTTTCTTTGAAATCATTCATAAATGCCTCATTTCACCAAATCAAATTTACCATCAGATACAGCTAACCTGAGTAATACCTTTATGAACTTTTAAAATCATGGTTTAAAGTGTAACTAACTCAAAAATCTTTTTTTTTTCTCCTGGTAAATGGTCTGAATGGGTTTTTATGTCTTTATGTTTCTGTGCAAATGTTGATGTTTTCATGTAAATGTATGTAAGTCTGCAATATTTTGCCTATTACCAGCTTTAGGTTGAACAGTCGCTACTGCAGTTGAATTTTCTTGGTGACCAGAGCACACACAAACACAAAAGAATGAACTAATAAAAGTTGAATTTGTTTGCAATGCACATTTAAGCATGATGGCAGTTCAAAGTGCTTTACATCATAAAAACGTAATACAGCACCAATTATGAAGCAAACATTAAACATTTCATCTAGTCACATATCATCATCAAACAACTATACAATAAATATATTGATCAATGTTCCAGTTATTATTAATCAATAGTAGTTGGTGTAGTTTTTTTTATAATGGAGTTCCAGCTAGAACGTTTATTTCAATATTTTCTTTATTGCTAGACATAGTTTGACAAATTCATAAATTCAAGTTAAAAGTGTTCAATTGAACACTTCGAGTTTAATCTTACAGCACATTTCAACAGCAAGGCATTTCAAAGCACATCATAAAAGCATAAAACATTACATTTTGTCAAATATCATCATTACAATCATCAATATACATCAAATATGTTGGTCAATGTTCCATTTATTATTATTTAAAACCAGAAATCATCATTGTTTCAGTTCTTTCTTATTATTATTCAGATTTGTTTTCCATAAAAACTTGACCTAACCACATTAAAGGACAGTGAGCAATGAACTGGTGAACCAAAATGGAAGAAGTCAAGGCTTCAGAACCGATCAGAACACAATATAAACACCTTAATCTTAAAATGTATAGATCACCATCCTCCAACCGCTCTCCTCTAAAAACCTTTCAACTATCAGTTTGTTGACAATATCAACAATAGTGACTATCACATTCAATGAGACCCATCTGTAGTTTCCATATTGGCTGCTATCGACTCTTAATGATAGAAAGTCACCAGTGCCTGACCCTTGACCCCAGCCTCCCTCTGAAGGTTTAACCCCCGCCTCTGGTTCAGTCTCCTCTGAATTAGATCAATAACCTCCTCTCCCATCCAACTGGTTATCTGCTGCTAACAGTGATTGATGCTTCCTGCACATGTGTGTTAGCAGGCCATTCGGTTATGATAATGAAGACGTATTCCCTGTCGATGAAGAGGCTGATAGCACGATGGAGAAGATGCGCTCATGTGGGAAATAAGGGCTGAAAAAAGAGATAAATGTGATTCCTTTAAAGTAAACATGTCAGTTTCATGAGCTCAGAACTTTATTAAAGAATAAAGTTTACATTAGGACTGTCGTGATAAAAAAAAAAAAAAAATTCTATTAGTATTTAATTATTAACAATATTATCATTTATTGCATTATAAATGATAATATTGTTGTTTTGAAACCATTTTCAAGTAACATAATGGTAACAGCATAACATCTGAGTTCACATCTCAAAGGTAAATGAGTTTTCATTTCTAATTAACATTTAACACTGGAAGTGGAAGACATTTTAAACATCCAAAATAAATAAATAAAAAACAGAAAGAACAAATGTGATTAATTATGAAGTTTATGCAAACATAATTGCAATTCAGAAAGTGGCTATTTGCACCAGACTGAAGCCTTTTGTCATCCAGCCTTTGGTAAAAGGAGACAGAAATGAGAAAAATAGTCAACATGCAAATGGAAATTATCAAGCTAGTTTTAATTTATCATGCGATTGATTTATTGCTTACTGTGACAGCTCACATTCAGTCATCATTAGCACTGATGTCATGTTAATTTTAGGCTTATTTGAATCTTTATTTTATAAAGATTTCCGATTTATCAAACCGTAGTTTGCAGAATGCAGTTGGGGATCTGTCCTTCTGTCCTGGAATCTGCAATGCATATTCTACAAAACAAAGTCTGGCTTAGTGGTTTCTAAAGTCAGGGATTTAAGTCGGGGTTACATCAGTCGTCGGGTCTGAAGATGATATCTGGATTTTAAAATAAGAATTAGAAAGTACCTCTAACAGAACATTTTGGCCCAGAACACAGAGTGGAACAGTAGTCCTAAATAAATGGTACAATACGTGTCAAGACTTTCATGTATAATGAGCTTATTAGCAAAGTTTGCAAACTTCTTCAGGGTCAAAAGTCAGCATCTTCTGTTCTTGTCACTTCTTCTGTTTTCCAGTTTTAATGGTGTTTTTGCAGAAGCGAATCTCCACAGGTGCATTAATGTGTGCATCAATTCACTTTCTTGAACTGTGAAAAATTAGAACATATCTTTAGCTTCAAATAGATGCATATAAATATATAGATGCAAGTAAATATATACAAGTATATATCTATTTACTGATATCTAATCAAGAATTATGTCAGAATTGGGCCTGATACTCAACACTGGAGCAGATCAGTCCGAACTCTAACTGTTACTTAGCATTTCTTCTGTTTGTAGCAGCCATTCTCTTCCACTTAACTCAGTTTAATATCAAAACGATACTCTCAGTTTACGTTTGTAAGAAGATAATAATTTATTAAATTTAAAGGCTTCCAACAACTTAATGCCACACATAAAAGACCTCAGTGAATGTGTTTGTGTTCAATTGAGATCAAAATATGTAGGGCTGAAACGATTAATTGCACTGTGATTAATAGGATTAATTGTAATTAACTGATAATTCAAATAATTGTCAACTAATTTAGAAATCAATTAATCGTTAACTGGAGTATACAGACTCAGAAAACAAGTCAATTTGGTGAATAACATAAATAAGATGGAAAAAAACCCTCCTTTGTCTGTAATTATGTTCTACTTATAATTCAAATGGAATAATGGTAACTTCATCTGGCTCAGATTCTGTGAAAATACAAAAAAAACTACCTTTGGCTATTCAATTATTACTCGGTTAATAAATAGAAAATAATCAACAGATCACCCCTACACTGTTAAGTCAAGTGGAAACACCTGAGCTTTTCACATGTTGGTAAAACTATGTTTTTTTAGCTTTAGCAAATGTTTTATTGCTTAAAATATTTTTTTTTCTCATTTAAAAAAAACAATAAAATTATTTGCAACTATTAATGTATTTGTAATTCTGTATAAAAAGGCTTAAGTAGTTAACTGAAAAGTTTGCAGAATCCACCAATTTTTTTTATCCTATTAATCATTAAGCAATCGTTAGATTGATTGTAGGTTGCAGTGCAGTAGTTTTAGGTTTTTCCATGGTGAAAATAATAAATACTGTCTAAAATTGTTTTATATTTTGAGATCATATCAACTCAGACACCTCGACTGTCAGACTTCAATTTCATTCATGCGGTGTACCTCTGATTCTACATTACCGTTTGCCACAGACTACCTGCTTTTATCAAATAGATTTGCATAAATCTAAAATCTGACAGCAGCTAGCTGCATGCTTGGAATAATCACAGAGTCTTTAGCAGCTAATTAACTCGAGGAGGCGGGTTCAGTTTCACTTCTGTAAAAGCTAAAAATCGACTCCAGTGTCGGTCGCAAGAACAGTTGGAGCTGCACCTACAGAGAAAACTCTTATTCTTGAATTAAAGTCGAAAAGATCGGCATTCTCTCTGTGTTTTTTCCTAACCATCACGCCATGCTACGACTTCAGCTGAATGATGATGATGATGAGGATGATGGTGGTGGTAATTATTTCTTCCCAGGAAAAGAGCACAACTTCATTTTGCAGCATTTATGTCGGGCTGCTATTCAGCCGAGCTGTTATGAAAGAACACGCCTGAGATAGAAGATGTGGATCCACTCCCATCTGCCTTTTGCAGGGGTCATTTTCCCTCCAACCCCCAGTAATTATGATCAACAGAGTATTCACGGCGTCCTCGTCCAATCAGCAGTGTGACTGTTCGTCGCAGGCCAACCTCATGTAATGTCTTCCATCACGGTGGCAGTTCAGGTGTTTGCTGAAGGCAACAATAGCAGCAGATGAAAGCGCCACTCTTACCTCCCTAATCACCTCTCATGGTGCTGCTGCTCATTGAAGGGGAAAAACGCAAAACAACCACAAAATTAACATTTCAACGCTACAGAAATTCCATATATATAAAGAAAAAAACCTGCCAGAAGACACGAGATGCAGAGTAGCTCAACAAGGAATCTAAGTCGAGACCTGAAATCACGTGAGGAGTTTTCTGGACAATATGTCATTGTGAATGGTCTCCTGTGTATTTATTGCTATGTGAGACTCTCAGTAAATACATAGGGATCAAATATTTCACTTTTCAACCTTGCTTTGAACCCCGTTTACTGTACACATCAAACCAAACATGCTGATCTGTTGCATTTTATGGTTGTGCTTTTGCGACGGCCTCATTTCTGCCATTTGCTTTGAGAATCAAAGGTTGGGAGGTGAAAATAGAAAAAAATGTTTGACAAAAGCCTTATAAACAACAATTACTAAACTATACCTTGTTATGTACAGTTTTGGTCTCAAAATAACATTTCGACAGAACACTATCCTTCAGAGCAACCTTGATTGATCTTAGCAGTTGCTCACAGCATTTAAGCCACAAGTGTTACTGCAAAATCTATATATAAACTAACAGAATCAGTATGGAAAGCGACAGGTTATTAAATATAGTTTAGTCTATCTCAGTGATGCATCCAAATCATATCAAAAGACACCCAGAGAAAGTTTATCTTCATCTGGTTATTCTTCTGACTTGATTTTCATAATATATTCTCCTTTGTCTGAACAGTCAATATTTTCTCCTGAAGCAGAATATGAAAATAATCTGAAACCATCAGTGAAAATGCAGACATATTTATGAGATCCAGCTAAAGAAATCATTGTCACTTTGTTTCTATTTGCGTAGATGGAATGTAAAACAGTATTTCCTTATTGGAGAGGAAGTCGAGTGTGTCATTTCGCTGTGAGTAATTTCTGCTGAGTGCTGCGCTGAGAGGCGAACTGTTACATTCAGTCTGTGGACAAATACGTATACCACATTTGTTTGATTTTTTTTCTCTTTTTTTCAATTTGGCTTCACTGAAGAAAAAAATAACTTCATAGAAACGTAGCGGCCATGATGGCTGTTTACTCAGACGGTGAATTGGTTGCTGTTGTACATTTGTGACCTTTAACTGAACCCTTATTCATTTCTTCATTTCATTTGTTTGTATTCAGCTTCTACAGAATCTGGGAAGTGCACGGTGTTGAAATAATAATTTGTTTTGTAAATCAGTTTCTTCAATTTAAGAAATGCTGTGCTCATATTCACTGATACACTGGCAGATAATAAACAGCTCACACCCACAGTGCATAACTTCTCAATAAGTGCCTGTTTAATCACAAATTTCACCTGCTCTCCACAGAAAAGTAAAAACAAAACACTTCAATTATACATGATGGAAACAGATTTCTTAATAATCAGAACTGTTTAGAAACCTGTAGATGAAATTCAGAAGATAAAACAAAGAAACTTTATTGGTGAAAGTGAAACAAATGAAAGAGATGATGTTTATGACAATAAAATGTATTTTAAAAATGGTAGAAGTCTCTCATCTCTTGTATATTATCTGACCTAGATATCATTGTTGCAAATCAACTTGATTTTCTGTCTTAAAATCCCTTCTTTTAACTGCACTCTCGTCAAGCTCCTTAGACTTTTTCATGTGACGATTGACAAATATTACCATTTGCTCACAACAAATGTCATTCTGAGTCATTGAAAAATCCTTTCAATTCAGTCACACATACATTCCAGTTGATCCTAATTATCAAACAGTACAGTAAGCTCAATTATTCAAAGTGACAGTTTGACAGAAAGGCTTCTGTCAACTGTTTCCTTATTGATAGTCTGATTTTTCTTGGGAACCCCACCAAAATGCAGTAATCATACTTATTTTAATCAATTAGCAATGCTCTCTATTTAATGAGTCATAAATAAAATAAATTACAAAATCTGTTTTTATGATCACTTTTAATCTGCTTTATTTTATTTTTCCTACTTAGTGTGCATTTACTTGTATAGAGTGGACTTGTAGCATGTTTTTGTTAAAATGCTGCTATTGTATTTCTTTTAAAAAAAGAAAGAACGATTTAGCATAAAAGCTAAAGGTTTATTATATAACAGATTTCCTGTGGATTTATTTAAAATGTGAAAGCGATGCTGTTTACATCGAAGCACTTTATAGGAATAGAAACATGTAGCGAGGCAGTAGCGAGCAGAGGGTTTCTAGTGATTGTTGACATCTGTTACATATCCAGGCTGTTCCTGAGGTCAGGCTGCAGATGACTTGCAGGGATGAATAGCAGAGCGCTGAGTGGATGACTCATCTGGTAGAGTGATAAGACATCCCTCTGATTTCTCATTAACCGCCACCAGCCCCATCGGCTGACTCTACACTAGTCTTATTTGACCAAATCCCCGCAGCGTATGTTAAGGTCACTGCAGAGGCGAGAAATCCCGACACTCTCTTTTCTGAAACGCTGATGGTAATGTGTAATATTGATATAAATTTGTTCTGAGCACAGATTAAATTTCTAGCACATGCTGTGGTTTGAACTGTAGCCCTTAAAGGCAAAATGCAGCTGCTCTGTTGAGCCTTTTCTGTGAATTATGACTCAACATTTTGCACCAATGTGCAGAGATAAACTGGATAAACTACATTGCAGAGGTAAAAATCTTCACCAGAGCCTACAACTAACTTACAAAGCTACATTCAGAACGACTAATAAGAACTGAACACTAAGACCACATAACACCAATACTAGCTATACTTCCAGCTGAGTACAGTATTTAAATCTATCATAAAAAGCTGTGTGAAAGTTTTTCACCAAAACATCTCAGTTTGAACATCAAACTGCATTGAGTCGCTGCAATTTCCTATTTTTGTAAACAAGTAGTTTTACTTAATAAAGAAGCTAGTATGTTGCCACTTTATTTTTTTAATATTAGAACTAGAATTGTGAAACAAATATTGCCAAATAACAGAAAATTCTAGCATTAAAGGCCAAAATGATTTCACACTGATTCTCTTTAAACCACCAATAAATTAAACTGATGGTTCCTCCCAAGCCGCAACAAACGCCGTCATCGAACAAAAGAGAAACTAATTTCTCACCCTACCTTTATCAAAGAATGGCCCTCTGTGCACTCAGTGTTTATGAATAAATTATAGTTGGACTCAGGGTTTTTACTGTCTTTTTAAGATAGTTGTGCATAATAAAACTGGCAAATTCAGCAGCTCTAAAAACATGAAGTGGGCTCTTCAGCTCTTTTTGAAATGCCAACCATCTCAGATTAAAATCCTCTTAACATGTTAAATCACCTCCAGAACTCGCATTTAGAAAGAAGTTCAGCAATTCTGCATTTCAAAGGTCCTTTTAGTGACATGAATAATCACTCTGAAAGCATTTTCTGGTCTCAGTGGAAAGACTGACAAAAAAATAATACTATCATTGTGCAGTTGGGATGTAATGAAACATGGATTTCTAACACAGCAAGTGTTTAACAAGAAGAATAGTAACCTTATGATAAAAGATTTTTACACATGCAAGAAACATTGCTGACCCGGCAATAACTGCGTTTCCATTACAAATGTGTGCAAAACTTTGTAGATATTCCACTAATGTTGAAAAAACTATTTTGATTTTGCAATTTCAGTGCTTCTATTCAATACGTAATACAGTGGAAATCACACTTGAATGAGTTTGTTCACGCAATAAGTCATTAGTTGTCTTTTTCATCTCTTCTGCCAGTAGTAACATTTGGTTGTTGATCACGACTTGTGTGATGCAAAAAAAGAGTTTTGTGAAATACACTAATTTTGATTCATCAAATCCTTTTGTGCAAATCCATGCACAAAAAAGAAATGATCAAAAAGGGGAGTTTTTATTATTATTATTATTATTATTGGTTCCTATTAAAAATTTTCAATTCCAGTTTGTGCAATTTTAAGGTCAATGAAAATACAGCAACTGTAAGTCATAAAATATATCAACAAAAGCTGAGTTTTCATTGCAAATGTGTGTAAAACTTTTGTCAATATCCTGAAAATGCCACTTGTGCAATTTTATGGTCTAAAAACAGATTTAAGCATTTCCTAATTTGAGGGCATGATTGTAAAGGGGACACATAAATCCCTGTAAAGTACATTGAAATTTATGTTTACTCCATTGCAAGGAAATAACTGAAAAATTGTGGTTAAACATTCGGAGACTAAAACCTTCTGGAAACATGTTGTCACTCTAAAGAACTACCTCTGCAACCATGCAGGGTCTTTCACTTCACCCAGTCGGTTCCTGCCACATTATGGTTGTTGTATGGTTGACCTTTACATCCTCACCTCGGCTGGAGTCTTATTGATTTGCTCCTAAAGGGAAAGTTAAACCTGTTTTGAGTTTGCTCCCTTATTCCCCTCAGAGTTTCTTGGAGCCATCCAAGGTCTTTATACGCAGGATTTTCTGCCCTAACCTCTCAGATCCATAAATAGCACACAATGTTCTAGTGACTATAGTCTCCAAAAGATAAAATTACCTGCTACATACAACATTAACATGCATATTGCTGTTCTGAGAGGAAAATACTTTTTTCGTTGACCTTCCATTGCTGCCTTTTCATTGAGCACAAAATTGCACAAATTGGAATTACGAAAATAAAAATGTTTAACGGAAACATGCCAACTCCAAAATTTTTGATAAAAAGTTTTTTTGCACGAGGATGAGGTGGTTTTTCGACTGTATCAAAATTTGTGTATTTTGCAAAACTGCAATATAAACACTTTTTTTGCATCACACAAGTCATGTGATCAACAACCAGATGTCGCTGCTGGTGGAAACAACAAAGAAGACAACAGGAAGTGGTAGCAGGATGATGGTGTGGCGTGTTTTTAATGACATATCAACTCAACAAACGTATTCACATCATTTGAATTTCATTTTTTATTTAATAGAAACACTGCAATTGCAAAATTGTGGGTGTTTTTTTACATTAGCGGACTATCAACACAGTTTTGCACACATTTGTAATCGAAACAGAACTACAGTCTTCCTTTTCCCGTTATGTGGGATATAAATATGCATACATTCCTCAACAGCTTTCTGTTCTGCCTCTGTAGGGGCTCAAACCGATGGACCACAATGGACTCTCAGATCCTTATGTCAAACTGCACCTACTGCCTGGTGCCAGCAAGGTGAGTGTCATCACTTTTATTGACTGTATGTCCTCTATCGTCCCAGTTTTGGGTGGTTTTTCTCAATCAATGTTTGTTTTGAGAAACTTTGTGTTAAAGATAGATGCTTAGCAATCAGTCAGAGGTTCTTCTTTGTGTCCAGTCCGTTTTTGTTGTTCAGGGTGAAACACGTTCTGTTTGGTCCTGATTGGCTGAATAAGCTTGGTATATGTCTCCTGAGCTATTACTAGTATACACCTAACCCTAACCTACGCCATCCTCAACCTGAACCTGTTTCACACAAAACCTCTAAACCTGCCGACCTAAAAACAAGGTTCACCATTATGACCAGGCTCTCCTTCGTAAATGACCCGATGGTCCTCATAAGGTTAGTAAATATGCAGTCCCAGAAAAGGTCCTAAATAGGTCACATAAATGAGTATGCACACACTATATACACAGAGGAAGATGTGTATTATACATGGATGAACAGGGAGAACGTGTTGAACATTATAACTTCAAAAGTTGGCACTAAAGAAAATATTTAACTTTTAGCAGAAACTGTTAATGTTCTCTAATATAAACTTTGATTCTCCTGCCAGAAAAATTGAAACTGACTAAATCTGCTCGTGTAGACATAAACAGTCGAGATGACTCAGTGGCTGTTTTATTAGGGACAGCGAATTGTCTCACTTTTATTGCACTAGACAGTCTTTGACGACTCTGTTAATCCTGACACAAGAGATCCTGAAAATGATTAAAATCCACAAAGCAGCTTATTGAAAGCCAAAGATGTCTGATTATCCGTCTACCTGACTCACATCTCCTCTTCCTCTCAAGCTTTTCTACGTCCCACCATTGATTTGAGCTTTGCAGTTATTTGTATCATGTATCATGTGTAAAAAGTCAAATATCTACATGTGTAAGATTATTTCCTTATCAGTGGGTTTCAATCCCACAAATACTACTGAATATTTTCAGCATACGGTGTAATACTCATAAAACAAAACTGTTAATAATCATATTTTTACAGCATGCTTATAGATTACAAAATACATATAAATATATTTTTCTGAATAAAATTTCTTCTTCAGGAAAAATGCTCTTCTTCTGCTTTCAGTAGATGTTTCATACACATGTGTCTGTGAGCAAATATAACTTTATTTATATTCAGCCTTTTAAGATATAAAAATTACAAAGTGCTTCACAACAAATCAAATACAACAACCAGTTGAGACACAAACTGTATTACTTTGTTTTCAAACTAACATGTATTTATGAAGGGAATGCTTTTGGGCAGAGGTAAAACCTTCATGTTCAGTTATTCAGTCTTTGTCTTTCATGCTGAGATTTTCAAGTTACAATCTGGGGTTCTGGTGCTGACACTGTCACCAGAACTGTGACTGACATAGAAATTGTTGAACGCTCCAAAGGTCGTATTTTCTATCTTTGATCAGTTTCTCAGGCATGAACGTGGATGCTTCTCCGTTGATCAAACCATCATTTTTCCTTATCTGCCATCCTAATGAAGACCAATAAAATCCTCAAAATGAAGTAGCAAAATTTCACATTGAAAATATAAAATTTGTCAGCGGGTGTAATGTTGTGCCGTCACAAACATAAATCATGTGGGGCTTTAAGTGGAAGTGAAGTAAACAGTCCAGGTGGGTCTAGTGTAAAGCAAAGCATTATGGGCCTGCTTGGTATGGCAGAGGATCTGTGATGCTGTGGGGCCTGTTTTTCTACCAAGTTCCCTTGAAATTTAAGATCTTGACATTATTACATTTGTGCTGATTGTGCCGGAGGCTCTACTAATGCTTTTCAAGGATGTATGGTTATATAATTGTACATCTGCTTGCAGCCATTTTTGCAGCATGTGTAAACTCAATGTTTACACATGCGAGTGTAAACGTTGAATTGGGGGGCGTGGCCAGCACCAGCTGATTTGTGACAGGAGACCCTAAAACAGCCCGTTCTGAAACTGGGCAGACTAAAATCTCATTATCTAGAAATAATTTTGTGTAGATAATGTAATGAACATGTTTATGGTATGATTCGTGGATCTATCCCAACCTGTTCAAGGAAGCATAATAGGTCATGTTTAAAGTGAAATTGTCTGTCTGTGCACCATGGGTTTCAGCTGCAAACAAAGATAGAGGAACACTTTAAAAGCGGAGACTGTTAGCTCTCTGCAAGCAGAGGGAAACACTCATCATGTCTGTCACCGTTTATTGTTGCCTACAGGAGTTTGTGTCACTGTGAGTTTTCCAGGCAGCATTCTGCTCAGAAGCAGCAAGCAGAACATAGTGTTTTTGTCGGCACATCTAATTTAAATAAACCCTGGTTGCTCCATGTGTCCTGACACTGATGGGGGGCTTTGAGGTGTCACAGCTCATTTTCCAGAGGTGCACAAAAGTAATAATTAGCAAGGATGCAAAGATAGACGGGAATATCAGGAATAATCTATTCAAAAAGAGCTTTTTAATGAAGCTATCTTGTAATTATTCCCCTACAAACAAGTCTGTCTTCTGCTGCTTTAAATTAAACAGATCCTCTGATTTAATCTCTTGAGGTTAAGGGGGAAATCTGCCAACTGTATACATCATCTGTGATTATCTCTCTTCTTACGGGAAGGATTTCTGAGATTCAAGAGAGCAGGTTGCTGTGTTTATTCACTACACATTTTAACAACTTCATCTTCCAAAAGGAAAATGTTTTTTTTTTTTTTTTTTTTAAGAAATGCAACAATTTACTTGAGAAAATCCCTCACCAGACTCACCTCTCCACTTTACAGCACTGCATTCAACAGTTTGCATTAGACTTTGTGATTAAAGGCTTGGGTTCGAAAGAGAGCAAAGAGTGCCAAATTACAATTAATAATTTGTGAAATAATTATTTAAATGTCATTCATTGTTTAAAACTGGAAATAAATACAAAAAATTAGATATTAAATATAGAATTAATTATATTTGACTCAATATAATTAAATATATTGATTTTATTTTAAAAACTATATATTTCATATTTTATATTGTAGAGGTGAAATAGATCATTATTGTCAGCACACATTAGTAAATTTACCACAAATCCAGTGTTTTTCAAAGTGGAGGCCACCAGGGGGCGCTATGGAAGGCTCAGCAAGTTGAAGGGAAAATAAGAAAAATAATGTAAAAAATTTTCAAATTTAATCATAAATTTAACTGTTTTTTTAATCATAAAATCAAATCGATTTTTTTTTAAAGATTATTTCCCATTTGCACTTTTATCAAGATGCTTTGCACTTCAACCTTGCGTAGCAAGCGCAAATGGAAAGTTTCTGACAAGAGAAGAACCCGTATCTATTTAAAATCAGAAAGTACGAGGCAGCTGTTACGCTAAATGAATGTGATAATTGCGAAGTTATGAATAAAAATGAGAAAAAGACATTCTCTTCAAATTTTGAGGGTCTACAAAGGGGGTTCCTTCGCCAGAAGCTATTGCTGTTTGTGAAACCCTGCTGTAATCATTCCATCCTAAAAAAAGAGAACGGTCGATGTTAATAACTGGAGCTGAAAAATGAAATATGCATTACATATTTGGCTTCCCTACACCCAGCTCTTTGAGGACATATTGTCTCCTTAAAGGCAGTGATTGATCCTCAGTTTTCTTGTTCGATTCTTCTGAATGAGGCTCTGTTTCTGGAAACGTGCTGCCGTTTTAGGTCAAGCAGCTTTCTGACAGCAATTTCATGTCCTTTTAGACTCATAGCAGCTGTAATCATTCAAACCAGAAATGCACAGTTAGAATGAGTCAAAGGTTAGCTTGAAACAAACAGTAATTATCCTCTATGAACCACCACCACTCAGCCAAACACTGACTTAATAGTGCATCTACTTTCTGGAAGCGCTGCTTCCTGCATGTATGAAGAGAAAATAAAAGGAGAGGATCCTTTGCTCTTACAAATGCACTAATAGTTTCTGCCATTTGCTGAAATGCTGAAGGTCAAGATGTACAGTTTTAGTCTGGCTCTCTGCTGCTGCTCTCCTTTCCTTTCCCCGCTGATAAAGTGGTGTATCTTCTGTGAGGTGGTGTCATGGCAACAGTGTCAGCACTCACAGCTTGGAAATTAACTTCCCAAGCTCATATTAATGCTCCTTCTTACAGTTTCTGACATGAAAGCAATAATTTTTTTAGGGTTTTAATAGTTTGAAGGACAGGTGTTTTTATTTTCTGTCTTGTTTGTTTTAATTTATTCCGGGGTGTTTCCGGGTATTTCTCTGTGTTCTGGTGGGTGTCACCACTAATGCCAACCAAGCTCCTTTCAGCTTAACGCGAATAAATTTGAGTTGTCATGGATTCTTGGACCAGTAAGTCGAACAAACCTCTCCATGACGGCCTGTTGCCACTTGGATTTGTCTCCTGTCTCAGTATGAGGCCTCACGGGGGCCTTTGCACATTCTGCCGGCAAAACACGATGCCGTCTCCTTCCTGTCAACGTCCCCTCAAAATAGTCATTAGGCTCGGTCGAAGAGCCTCATTAATGGCCAGCTGAAGAGGTCATAAGTTCTGTTTGCGTCCTAATGAGAAGTGACGTTTCATGCTCCGCTGCGAAGCCGGATCACAGCTTCATCACTTCAGAAACCACAATCAAACACAATGAAATGCTTGTAATTATTCCAGATTAGGCAGCACTGACAGGTGACATTAAAGTTATCGGTGGGACTCGTTTGAAGTTTTTAATTGCGTTAATTGCACGGTCTGTAATTAATTAATCATATTTTAATCAAAAGCTACCAAAAAATAAGCAATATTTTCAATTTCAAAATGACTTTTGCTGCTAAAGTATTGAATAACTACACATATGATTTCAACATCAAACATATCGATTGTTTGTTTTTTCTTATTTGATTTAAATTATTAAGCCATCAGATTGGTGCAAAATTTTATTATATCCATTCAGCTTTCAAGTGTTGATCATTCATGAAACTTCTTTGAACAAATCCCTCTTTAGAAATGTAGACTGTGGACTTTAGCATTGGGGATGTTGCACTGCTCTGTGTTTAGCATTGAGATGCTATTTCAGGCTAGCTTCACAGACAGGTTAGCTCCTTTTAGCACAACTTGCCACAACAGTTAAGGCTTTGTTGTGCATCGCTGTTGTTTGTAAATGTTGCTTGAGTGTCTGATTTATGAGTGTACCAGAAACATGAATTTCCAAGGTCTCAGCTGGAACTTGTGAATGTAACAAAAATGCAAGTAATTCTTTGTAATTAATTGATCAAAATGAAAGCCTTAAAGTTCTGGCCCTTGCAAAAATACCAATTTAGCGAGGGCTTAAAAACCTTGATTTTAGTGAAATCTCGGCTTTCAGCAACTATTCAAATAATGTCAAGTGCAAATGTGCATTTCTTCATCTAGATGGAATTTGAATTTAGTAATAGGTACTGAATCAGTTCATCACTGTGGTGAACTGTCAGCTCGCGTAGGGTTAGTGCAGGTCAGAGGTCGTACTCAGATGTTTGTTTGTTTGTTTTTTTCTTTGATCAAGTTTAAATTAAATTTCCATCATGAAAACTTTGAGCACAAAGCTGAAAATGTTTGCGCCTCTGCAACAGATGGTCTCAAGTGTGTGAAGTGTGGTTTGTCAAAATGACAGATGGCCTTCAGATATTTCCACCATCGTTTAAAAACAATAAAGATGGAAAATATTTGGGAACACTTGACATACTTCCAAAAAGGTTTTTATTTATTTTTATATATAAATACATCCTCCCACTACACAGTTATGCTCAACTTTGTATTAGTGTCTCATAATAAATCCCATTAAAATGTGGATTTGAATGGACATGAATACTTTTACTAGGCCATGTATAGGGCAGTTTCCTGGTTTATAGAACTCACTTTTTAAAATATTAACACTCAATAAAAGCCAGCAGTGTCATAAAAACCTTAAAGCCATGGAGCAGACTGGCACCCATAAAAACATAATTATATCAAGCCCAGGGTTGATTGGATTTAAGTGAAAGTTGCTTTCAGGAGCCATTATGGTGTTTAAAAGTGTGGGATTGTGCATTTGTGTTACTCCTCAGTCTTCCAGGAGGATCTCTCTTTAGAGTGCACCTGCACATCAGACCTCCCACACGTCTCTTTTTAGCTTCACCACTGCAGCGCCCGTCTCAGACGTAAGGGGCTTTTAAAATTTACAGCTGGTTAGAGCAGAGATCTGGAAGTCAAAGGGAAAGTACTGTAGTAATTGGCTGGAGAGCAGCACCTTTTTAGCCTCCACTGCTGAAGCGATCATGACACCAGTTGTTCATTTGTAGCATCACCCCTTTTGAACTGCTGGTGGAGGTCCAAAGCTGGCTTCTTGCTCCAGATATGAATTATTTTTTTATTTAACACCTTGCTGTTTTTCCATGTTAAGATTGTGTTAAAGCTCTGAGCCAACAATAACTTCTTTATTTGTTGATAATTTGTTCATTGAAATCACCTGAGCTGAAGCAAGGAAACACCTAAAGCATGCAGAGCATTGCACCTTGAGGACCAGGGCTGGGCTTTACAAGATGAGCACATACAGACAATAAGCAAGAAACAACATGACTTTTTCTCAAACGTCTTTGTCAAAATCATCAACAATCACACTTGAATGCAGACTAAGATTAATCGATCTTCCAGTTTCATACAAATGATTTTAGTGTAAACTAACTGGCTTTAGTTGGAGTGAATCACAAGCAACATCATAGGCTTTTCAATTAAACACAACCCAAAATTAATAAAAAATAATATAAAAACTTCACAACAGCCTTTTAGAGAAGCCATTTATTATAAAAGAAAAATGTTATATGCATATGATAGCATTAATTTCATTCAGGTCAATTCCACTGGCTTTTCATTTTGGACTTTGCCTGTATTCCCCCATTAGTTATGAACACAGGTACTAATACTTTTGCAAGCAAAAGTATTATTTTTAAGTATTAAGCAGTGAGATTATATTTGCAGGCACGTTGCAAGACGTCACGCAAGGACCCTGTGGGACATTTTCCTGGAAGTTAAAAAAAGAAATATTGGCAGCATTTCAATAACTCTGGGGATGAGCTCTCCTTAGCTGTCAGGCGAACCAGTATTCAATCACGAGCATTAAGTGGAGGATGTGATTTGTGTTTCAGGCAAATAAACTCAGAACCAAGACCCTGCACAACACACTCAACCCCGTCTGGAACGAGACCCTGACCTACTACGGCATCACCGACGAGGATATGGTCCGCAAAACTCTCAGGTACGCTCAGCGTCAAAATGACGATAGCGATAAATATCAAAGAAAAGGCAAAAGTACAGAATATTTGGAAAAAGAAGAAAACAAATGGAGTTAGTGGGGAAAAATGGAAGTTGAGAAGAGAAGTAAAGGGGAGAAATGATCAGAAATTACAGTAAGGAAGGAAGAAAATTCAAGTAAATCACAAGAATTAAATTAGGAAGGAAGAGATGAGAAAGAAGAAAAGAGACGGAAAGGAAAGAATCAGATTAAACCAAGTCAGAAGGAAGAGAGGTAAAGTGGCATAATTAAAGAAAATCACAGGAACTGGGGAGATAATAAAAAAGCATAAATGCAGGAAGTCTAAGAAGAACAAAGCTTTTAAAAAGTAAAAAGAAAGAGTTAAAGATAACAGATGGAGATAGGAAAGCCTAGAATAAAACGTTTTTATGTTTCTTCTATAAATGTTCTTCTTGCCCCAGAGCATAAATTACAATTTTACAGTGTTTACTTAACAACTGACTGTTAGGTCCATAAATGGGCAACATTCCTGTTTACTCAGTTTGTTTCTGCAAGCTCTGAAACAAAATAAGCAGAATATTTTTACTTTCATACTCAAGTGGGAGGCTTCAATGTTTATTATTATTATTATTGTTATTGTTATTATTATTATTTTATTATTATTGTCTTTATTTTCAGTAACAACACATAAGGAAAGACTTGAAGCCAAAAACATTCAACTCCCTGTGAAAATGATGGCACATTTATATAATTTAAGTGTTACTTCACCTCCACCGGCTCCCTTCTTTGCACCAAAGTGTTAACAGCGTGCAATCAAGTGGTGGAGGAAGATTATGCAACCATATGCAGAGTTTTTGTTTTAGGTACAGAGTACAGATAAGTATGTTGGTAGTTTGCCTAAATATATCTCTTCTGTTGGACACATAAAATCCTGCGATATTTTGACCAGAGTCGGGTCACATAGTGAGACAAACATGCAGCTAACAATAACAACGTAAAAATGAAAACCGTTATCCCCACAAAGCAGGTAACTCTCATCACTTCAATAGTTAAAGACCAGGTTCCCTACCTTCACAGTTCTCCAAAAAATGATTTATTGTCAGGCTTTATAGAAAAACAAAAGCATCTTAATGGAGAGTCAGATCAACATCTATGGCAGTGATGGAGTGAATGGAAAATATCACTCCATCCATGGAAAATAAAGATATAAACTATGTAATGAGGCTTGAAAAATGCCTTTACTCGAATAAGTCATAAAATACCGCTGCATAAAATCGGAAGCAAACAACATCCGCATGCTTAAATATTACAAGTGGCGTCCCACAGGGTTCAGTACTGAGCTCCAAATTTTTGCAGATGATGCAACCATGTTTTGTCCTGGGCGAGTGTTAAAGCAGCTCTTGGAAGTTGTCAGAAAAGGAATCAATAAGCTTAAATATTGATTTGACGAAAATAAATGATAAATAAATGTAATAATTTGTTTGCTTATGATTGATTTGAAAACATTCAGTAAAAGTCACAAAATATCCAATAAAGTGGACATGCACACACACATATACATGTATATTAGGGCTGAAACAATTAAATTAGGGATTAATTATTCTATTTGATGATTTTGACGATAAGTAGAATAATCAGATAAAAAATTTTTAAATTCTGTAAATATTTCATTTAACCACTTATGTTTATATTATATAATATTAGAAATGCATTACAAAAACTTCAAATAAACTTTAAATGATGAAAAGAATTCTTGTCTAAAGTGCAACAGCATAGCATAGAATTACATTTTTTTCTTAAAAAACAAATTGTATGTAAATTCAGGATACGCCACTGCTTCTATCTGCTCCCTTTCAAGCTCTTTTACTTTTTATTTTGCAGATCTTTTATTTGTTTATTTTTGGGGGGACATTTCTTAAAGTTCCATTTCCTTATTCCTTTTGGGTTTGTTTTGTTGACATTTTAATTGTATGAAAGGAAATAAACAAAGAAAAGATGCCATTCATTCAGAAGCTCTGCTTAGAGCCGTTCAACTTTTCATTTCATTAGTTATTAACTCACATTTATTTATACCTTTTTTGTTCCAGCTGAAGAAGTTAGTGTTTGGTCAGACAACAGTCTGTTGTATTTGGGCAGCTGATGCAGTTTCTGACCCTCAGTGATTGACCGCCGCTCTTATCAGCGCCCTGCAAACACATTAGTGTGTGTTACCCATGATTTGGTGTCGCGCAGCATCAGAATCAACTGAAATGTTGCCGCTCCGAATCGCAACAGAGACCTGAAGCATCAGCATGCGTGAGGCGTGATCTTGTCAGCCATTCCAGTGGACTGCACTCCACGTTCCCAAATAACACAGCTCATTTATTCCTGCAAATTGAAACATGATTTCAACACCACCCCTTCCCGCTATTATCAGTTCTATTATTGATATTGAATGTCTGATTGCACAACATCCAACGCAACCTGTGGTCCTATTACGTTATGCCATCGGGCGTACAAAAGGCAGCATGTTTTTTTCTTTACACGGCTGCTCATTATGCAGAGAAAAGCACTTGAAACAAACTATTCATCTACAAGAGCCTGAGTGTGAATCATGTCATGTCAGGGCAGAGAGCCCTTACACAGGGACCGCCCTCTGCATTTATCGGAGACACACTGTAGGTCTGCTGAGAACTCCGATTATTGGTTTCCATTAAAACTTTAATAAAATGCTGAAGAGGAATATAGATCCCAGGCTGAAATGCGAAACCAGAAGCTCACTGTTCATATTTTACCGCTGAGTGATTTCTACCTGAATTCAAACTTTTATAGTTTTAGCAACCAGAGTCTTTTCTACTCTGCTAAAGTTGTGTTGATTAGTAGTTCTTTAGGATATACTTCTTAGAACCCCTTTTCTGTTCGGGTTAGGGTTAGGGTAGGGTTAGGGTTAGCCTAACCCAAACCCTTTGGGTTACCCTAACCCTAACCTAAAGCATTAATCTGAGCTTTGCTGTATTCACCTTTTCCTTAATATTTTCTGGTCTCTCAGGATCTCAGTGTGTGATGAGGACAAATTTCGCCACAATGAGTTTATCGGGGAAACGCGGATTCCCCTCAAGAAGCTGAAGCCCAACCAAGTCAAAAACTTCAACAACTGCCTGGAGAAACAGTTGCCAGTAAGTGAACAACCCAAGGCTTGTATATGTTACTGGGGGGTGTTTGTGCTGCTATATTCGACATGGGAAATAAAACAATATCTCACATATTGTTTTATCTCTTGATTTTTAAAGCTCTTTAAAAAAATCAAGACTTTTAAACGGGCCCAGTTATGCAAAATTCATATTTTTCATGATTTCATTTTTGTGCTTCCATTTGGATCTGAACTTAGTGCTAAAAAACCCACCCAGTAGTTATTTGACAATAAGTTAATGTTTTTTGGTGTCTGCAAAACTAACAGTTTCAAAATCCTCTGGAATGTTAAGTTGCCAAGCAACCTCAGCCAAGCCCAGCCTGTTACCTAGCAACCAAAGTGGAACTCCTGCTCATTGACGCAGCTGGTTTTACTGCTGTATTCGCTGTACAATGGCTGCTGGAAAAGATTTGTTTTGTTGTTGATTTGCCTCCAAAAATTATTTACTGCATTCCTGCTGGTTGTGCAGAAAAAGTTTCAATAAACTTATTGAAACAACGACACAGTGAATGTGTGCTGCAATGAAATCTAAAGGTGGTCACATGAAATAAGTTTCTGACAACTTTTTGTTTGTTTGTTTGTTGTTGTTTTTTTTTTTTGGCCAGGTAAAGTACTAACATAGTTAAGCCTAACAAAATATCTTATCGGAACAACAGAAATTAGCACACTGCAACATCACAAAACCTTACCAGGTATTTTTGATCTAGTTTTTAGTGCAAATATATAACTTACATGCAACTTTCTAGCTAAATTTAAAATCTTAATTTAGATCAATAATTCCTCAATACTGATTTTTAAAAAGTACTAGTTCCACTGGCACATTATTTCACTTGTAAGAAGACATTTCTCCATGTTATAGGTGAAAAAAATCTAATAATCTATTATTGATTAAAAAAAAAATAAATAAAAAAACAAACAAAAAAAACTCCATTTCTCTTTCCACTCAGTATTAAGAAAATTACCAAAATTTGGGTAAAAAGCTTCTAACGTCAGTTTTGTTTTATTTCAAGTATATTAAGATATTTGCAACAGAAAGTAGACCAAAAACACTTTTTTGTTGTTGCAGTGCAGTATTCAGACTATATATTAATCTATATTAATCTTAATAAATAAGATTTATTTTACAGATAAATCTCTCAGAAGTCATGTTTCACCAAGGCTATTAATGATTTTGAAACATCACTTCCCAGTTTAGTTGAACTGGGAAGTGGATCTGGATCTTGGATCTGTTATGAACGGCCCACTGGGCTCAGTGGGCCGTTCTTTATACACAGATGATCCAGAATTACACTGCATTAATTACAAACCGTGTGGGCAGTTTCATAAGGGTATTCAATCACAGTTCAATGACTCTCCACTCCACTCTGATGCTCTCACAACACATAATCCACTCCTGCACCCCACTTATTGGCTCACTACCTGGTGCTTTAATTTGTTGTGGTTTAAATTAGGTCCTGGTGGGATACAGAGCGCCTCCATTTCTCTTTCCACTAAGCAGCCTTCTTCAAACTAACACTGGATTCTGAAAATGAGTCCAATTGGTTAGGAGTGTGCATGACAGAATTAATTTATCTTCTTTCTAAAATATTTTTTGTTTTCCAGCTGAAGGGACAAAATGTCCCACACGTGGACCAGTTTTGAAATGGTCTGACTTTAACAACATAAAAACCTGGCATTTTAACAATGATCAGTGGTACAACAACGGCGTTTTATGGGCCATTGTAGATAAGAAAAAAAAGAAGAGTACAATTTCACCCAGAAATTCTGAAATTTTAAAAATAATGAGAAAATGAGAAATTTTTGAGTTTCAAAAGTCAAAGACTTTCAGCCTTTGAAACTCAGGAACTTTCAAGTTTTAGGAGTTTTTGACTCTTCAAAAAAAAAAAGCACATTTTTACCAAAACACCCAGAAATTTTTGAGAAAAAAAAAAACATTAAAAAATATGACCTTTGAAACCCAGTATTTTCTTCTTTTTTCTGAAAATTTCTTAAATGTTTTTGGTGGAAATTTGCTCCTTTCTTTCTGTCTAAAATGGCCCAGACACTCCGCCGTAGTGGCAAAAAGTGCATAAAACGATAAAAAATGTCTGAATTTACACTTTCCTCTAGCAAGCTGCTTGGCAGTGATGTTTTCTGAAAACGTAACCCTCAAAATCGATTGAGAACTGCAGTGATCGAAGCATCTTGGCAGTAAAAGTAACAAATAAGACAAGCTGTAATCATTGTTTTCTCGCTGTTCCCTGACAGAACGGTGGAAAAAGGTTCATTATTCTGCAACCAGTTATTGGACGCGTCAGTCAAACACTGCCATAGTTCACAAACTATGGCAGCTAAATCAAAGCTCAGCAGTGGACAAAAAGCCTTCAAGAAAAAAATAAAACTGTTTAGTTTTTGTTTATGATGCCGGCTGTAATAACCTGACAAAACTGTTTAACCTTACATCATAGATAAAGGCGTAGCGGGACACAAAATTCACAGTTCAGTTCCCTTCAATCAATAAAGATAATGTTTTGTCAGGGTTTTTTTTTTTACTCCAGTCAGCAGTAAACAGAAAATATTTTTCAATGTATTAAATTAAGTTGATTTTATTGTGTTTGAAAGTCTAAAAGAACATAAATGTGTAGAAATGATGGGAGGTTTGGTTGATTTTTTAAACAAATAAAGTAGCACAAACAGGCAGAGCCCATGCCTGGATTGATAGATCACAGAGTTTCCACAGTCAGTGACGACCTGCTGGTCCTGGTCCACTGGGTTTTCTGAAGTCACAGTCAGCAACAAGCCATTTCAAAGTGCTTTACATCATAAAAACATAACAAAATAACCAGTTATGAAACAAACATTACATTTTGTCAAAAGTCCAAATGAATAATTTCCAGTTATTTTGGAACAGAGGCCGCTCTAAACAGGTGGGCTTTATGCCTTGATTTAAAGGAACTCAGTGTCTCAGCAGTTCTGGTGATACAGAGGAGACCAGAACCAGAACACCCGAGAAGTCTGGAAGGTTGGTACAACAACAGGTCTTTAATATATTTTGGTACTAAAGAGCTTCAGAGTTTTCCCATTTGATGGTTGGGTAGATTGAGGACCAAAGTTGCAACATTTGTTACATTTTCAGCTGGTGCGTTTTTCTTTCACACTGCACTGTCAAACCAAAAGCTCTGAAAAGTCCATTTATCTCCTCACCTGTGGTAACGCTGCACCATGAGATACTGTAGGGAACGACACAAAAACCTCTGAAGAAGACAATGAGTGCGACTTCATCAAAATGTAAACAAAAATGGAGTGGTGTCAGTTTTTACCTGTTGGAGGATTTCTCTTTTGCCTTTTGTAATTTAATTTAAAAAAACATACACACACACAAGCTAATTTTCCTGCTAGCACTAGACACGTGTTTGTTTTTGTTGTATTTACCGAGAATACCCTGTGCTATAGTCTATGTCCTGCTTTTGGAGCGGTCTCTGGTCCACTTGCAGTGGAATCGCACTGGACTGTGATCATTTGCCACATTATCATAGTGGCAAATGAACCAGAGGCCACTTTTTTTGGTCCAAATCAGAGTTTGATTACGCATTCACACTTCATACATTCTGAATAAATTCAGTATAGTGTGAAAGCAACGCACAGCAGCTGAAAATGTAAGAAACATTGCAATTTTGGTCCAATCGAACCGAGTCTACCGTAATGTGGGATGTGAAAACACCCTTAGACAAAAAGAGAATGTGATTTTTAGCAAATTATGTAGAACCAATATTGACCTTATTCCTGGGAGTGTTACTGTAAGAGTGGTTATGGGTCCTACTTCCGGCGCCCTCCAGAAATATCAGTACTTCACTTTAATTTGTAGGGTTTTTTGTTAATCTATATCATGACAGACGTTACATTTTCTCTTTTCGGCTATTGTACGATATTAAGTAAAACTTGATTATAAGTGGCCATACTCTAATGATCAGACCAAATTTAATTTGTGGCAGCAGCAGGTGTGTTTTGAACGTGCTTCCAAAACAAAAAGGCAGTTTGTGTGATAAGCGGTAATTTTCATTGCCTACCAACAGATAAGGAAACAAAACAGAATTTGGCTTAAAAATTCAAAACTTGGAGAAAGAACCCAAAATGCTTTATGGGTTTTTGTTTCATTGTGTGGACAAAAAGCCAACGGAAGAAAACCCGCATTTCCGAAGCAACTGAGTTAATAAATTAGCTAACTATGCTAATGCAGGTTATTTGCAGCCGCTTCTTCAAGTGACCATCCCACCCCACAATAACTGTATGTAACTGTATGTATTACAATAACTGTTATACGGTAAAACACGTACTAAGATGTGATAGCTGCTATTTCCACATATTTTGTAGCCTAAGACTTCTGAGGAAAGCTCGTTAGCGAGTTGCTAACATGTAAACAAATGGCGGTTCCGGTTTACGGCTGAAGTCGCGCCCATAAATCGCGCAAAACCTCATGGGGGCAAGGAATAAGATTGAGATGAATCCATTGAATGAACGTCGAAAACGTAAATCCAAGAATTCAAAATGCCTTAAATTTAGTAATAGCATTTTGTCTGCTGAAGATCAAAAACATGGTGAGCTTGGAAATCACGAACGACCTGAACCTGGAGATACAGACCAACGACCGTTGGATCCTTGTAGGTCGTCAACTTTTTGCAGCACAGCTGTACGTGTCAAACATTTGGTTTCAGTAATTGCTGAAGCAGTTTTAGCTTGTCGTTCATTTTCTGTGCTAAATGAGCCAACGCTAATATAAGCTCATTTATTCCCAGACTGTAAATCAGGACCTCATTGCAGCTCATCTGGTGCCACCTCAGATCAGCGCTAAGGATTTCTATATGACCGGTAATCTCAACGAATTAGTAAAAACGAAACATAGCAGAAAGCAATGTTTTGTTGGGTTTGGACTGCAGGTGGGTCTTTACCTGAACACTTTAACTGCATAAGCAAATGTGTGTTATTCATGGAGGAAGATGTCTGATTAATCTGAGTCTCTCTCTCAACATGCATCATCATAGTGGCAGCATGTGGATGTGAAAGCTGCTGGTGTTATTTAGTATTAATGGCACCTTCACAGCTGTACAGCCTAACTCTGCCTTCATTCATTCCTATACCAAACCACACAGTGCCAACTTTTAAACACTCTGAAACACACCTGAGGGTTTAAAGGTTTGTTTGCAGAAAATATTTTTATTCGCTGGATCAGCGGACAGATTTAATTTTCACCTCAGTGAGTCTGAAACTGATTCATGCTCAGAAAATGTTTTTTCAATTTATTTTTTGCCATTATTTTTTGCTAAATTTCAAGAAATGCTGTGTTTCCACCACATAGTTGTTTCTGTCTGACAGCCCACAGATCACAACCAGGCTAATTATTTTCCCCAGCATTGATACTTGGGTGCTAATTCTCTGAATCTTTCTAGTATTTAATCTGCTCTTCGATGTGTGTAAACTTGTAATTTACTACAGAGATTCTGGTTCTCTGCTGAACACAAAGCTGGATTTTTCCTCATTGCTCGTTTCTGCGTGAATAAATATTAAGGTTTTGATCAAATCATCAAACACTGCAACGTACTGCAGTGTGCTACTGATTGATCCTTCCTTTTTTTGTTTTTGTAGTTTTAGTATCAATTAAATAAAATGACTAATATAAGCAAAGATAATTGATCTTTATCTTTGCTTATATTAGTCATTTTATGAAAACTTAGCAAATATTTATATTTTAAAATAAATTGTTAAAAAATGTTATTCAAAGCTTCCGTCAATACTTGAGACTTGCTCTAAAAACACTAGAGATTGTGGAGACCATATGCTACATTCACACAGCAGGTCTTGATGCTCTGTTTTTTTTTTTTTTATTATTGCTTTTTGTTCACTTGGAATTAAACCTGACCGCAGTCAGACTGTGTGAGCGGTTTAGGACCCCCAAAGCAATCGGCATGCGCAGAAGAAGAACATTAATGTCACACAGCAGCGCTCTGTTTACGGAAGTAGTAATGGACGTCACCATCTATGGATCGATTTTCCAGTTAATTCGGCAATGAGAGCTGACGGTATCATCACATGATCATAGCAAGACGATGGAAGCTAACCAAAAGTAAACGCTGCAACAAATGTAACTTCTGTAGAAACATTTGTTTGGATGTGATGCACTTCACTAACGTTTCAGAAATCTCATAATTATGATTTTCAGCCATTATTTACGTCAGGATTATCCGCATCTGGCTTCTTCTGGAGAAGAATTATGATTTTCGATTTTCCATCAGTGATGTAAAAGTTGAATAAAATGTAACTTGCTTGCTCAGACTGCAGACGCTTTGAAAACAATCGGATACAATTTAGTTCCACATATGGAAGTGACAAATCACATTTTGGGGGGTTGTAATTGGGCTGCTCAGACCGCCATGAAAAGTCACATATCGGTCACATTTGGGCAAAAAAAGTTGATTTGGGTCACATTAAAAAGACATTGAAAGTATTGTTAACCTGATGAAAAATGCATTTAAACATCGACTCGTTGTGTGGTTGACCTTCTGCTGTTAATTCTTGAACATGTTATTTAGAAGGAAAACAGCAATTTTGCTACTAAACTCATACCCAGTAAGTCTATTATTTCATTTTAAATCCAGTTGTTTCTGCTTCTTCTGAAGTTATCTTGATCCAGTTTGCTGCTGTGACACTCACAGGTAAAACCAAGCTGTGACTTTTCCTGGTTACAGGAATAGTAAAAGCTCAGGGCAGTGGGATAAGGAGGGCTGTCACAGCGCCGGATGTCGTTTGGGACCGGCCATTTAATCATCTCAAACAGCAGCTCGCAGTGTCTGTCTTATTGATGGATTCAGCCCAACAGTGGAGCACTTTGACTGGAGCGTTCAGCTCAGGAACGAGTCAGAAAGAAGCGCTGCACAACAAAATGACAAATTTAATTCCAGTTAATTCAATCTTGAGTCAAACGTTTTAGCTTTCTTTCCACAAGCTTCTCACATTAGTCTCCTGGGGTTTTGGCCTATTTGTCTTAACACAACCAGTGGAATTGGGCCAGGTTTGTGGGCTACCTCGCTCACACACACCTTTTTGGTTTTGTCCATTACTTTTTCTAGCATTGAGATCAGAAATTTGTGGTAGCCACTGCAAAACATTGACTTTGTTGTTCTTAAGCCACTGTGTAAAAATTGTACATGCTTCATGTTGTATTTTTTAGTTTATTAAAAAAATAAACAAAACAGAATTTGACTAATTTTACTGTCTTAAAGCTACAATAGACATCATCTTGTCTAATTGTTAGACCATCAAAAAGAAAAATTTAAATGCATTTTAATTGACCGTTTGGAGCTGGAAATGGCTTTCTGTGTTAAAGGCCTCTCTCTCAACTGAGCAACCCATAAAGAGAGCAAACACAGTGAACACAGATAAGTGAGAGAGTGAATTAGAGTTTATGTATGTTTCACTGTATTAAAAAGCAATTTAACTGCTTTCAATCAGACTGATGTTAAGGGTTGCATTGAAGGTGTCCGGTTATACTCTGCGCTTAATTCAATTAATAAACATCCTCCATCCGATCTTAATTGAGTTTGCCTCCAGTCCACAGCACAAGTGGCTGGGAAATGTAAAGCAAACAGAGCAGAATGGCGGTGCGGTTACACTGGAGTGGATTAGTGGAAACTGGAAGAGAAGAGTCATTATGGGGGTTGGAAATGTCCTTAAGTCCCACCCACACAGGGACAATTTTTAGTAGATCCGCAAACGTTTTTTGTTGCTGTGCGTTCACATGGATTCAGCATCTTGGAAGAACAAAAGTTATGATTTTTTTTTTTTTTTTAAGTTTATCCAGAGTGGATACATTTCAGAATACTGGTTTCATGTTTCTGTGGCTCCATCTCACTCTCTTCTGCGCATGTGCCTCACTCTTAGAAATAACAAAAATGGCGTGTTCAGTAGGGTTGCCAGATCTGACGATGTAAAACCTTCCCAACTCCAAAAAAGAAGTCTAGAAAGACTAGAAAGTCTTAGAATTTCTAGATTCTAGAATCTAGAAATTCTAAGATTTTCTAGAAGAAACAAGGGAATTTGAAAAGATTAATATTTAGGCGAACAAACTCGGAAATTTTCAGATTAATTTAAAATTTTCTACAAAAATGTGGAAATTTTTCAGCTTCAAAAGTAAAACGATTCCTAGAAAAAAAATAACTCAAGTTTTGAGATTAATCTCAAAACTTTCCTAGAAAATATATCAAAATATCCAGGTTTCAAAAGTCGAAAATGTTCCTTTTTTTTGTTGTTGTTGCTAGGTAACGCCAGTGTTGAGTTGCTCGGTGATGCTGCAGCGCCCATAGAAGGTGGGGAGGTTTTTCAAACAGCTCATTTTCCAGTAACTAAAAAACATCAAGTTATATGCCAATAAATATATTTAAGACATATTTTTAAAATATGTTTTAAAAAAAAAAGTTTTTTTTAAAACTTTTGAATTGTTTTTAGAAGCAGCAGAGACCCAAATGGAAAAAGAAAAATGTGAAATTTATATAAAAGGCCCCCTTTTAAGTTCAAGAACGGGTAACTTCAAAGTAACCCTTGAAGCTGCTAGTCAAAGGTAACCTGGTATTTTTAGGAGCACCCGTCAAGTTCCAGGAAAGCACCGGCCATCCAACGCCTTGCAGAGCGATGAGGTTTTATTTCTCCGCTTGCATATTCATAGTTTGCTCTCATCTCAGTGTCTCCTGTTAAAGAAAACTAAACAGTTCGAAGCACCAGAGGGAAATCTTTAATGTGGAAACTCCTCAGGAGAAAAGTGAGGCTAAGCGGCTCTGACAGTAAACCGAGGCTGCGGCTGAAACATGTTGGCATGCCAGATGAGATAGATGGCGAGCCCACTGGTCCAGGGAGACGTCTTGTAAAAGTCATCTGTGATTCATGTGGAGAGAGTCGGTTCCCTGGAGGTCTCTGATTAGTACCCTGCTGTGAGCGCCGCAGGACGCGCTGCTGAGCAACGTCTCCTACAAACGGCTGTGGACAGGAACGTCTGTATGCTTCTCACCTTATATGCTTTTGTATGCTTATAAGCGCTTGCTTATACAAATGCTTATACATTTGAGCGTTTTTCTTTCTCCAAACTTATTGTTCTTTTTGTTGTGTTTTTCAGTTTATAAGGAGATTTTATAAGTAAAATCTACATAACATTAGGGCAACTGAAAAGAATTCATTTTCCTCAGAATTTTGATTTTAATCTTAGAATTCTTTTTTTCAAAATTTTCGCTGTTTCAGAAATTTGACTTTTTATTTGTACTTTTTTTTTTCTCAGAATTCTGACTTTATTATCAGAATTCTGATTCCAATCTTAAAATTCTAGCACTCAAATTTTTTAAAAAAATTTTATGCTCCATCAGGCTAATATTGTCTTAAAACTCAAATTCACCAAATGCATTTGGGACAGGCTTTCAGTGTGGCTGCTGGAAATGTTTCCTTCTTTTTTTTATTTATTTTTTATCTGCTGTTGATTTTTGTTTTAAGAATTGACACTTCTTTTTTGTTGTTGTTGTTGTTGCGCTATAAATCTACATACAACAGGTACAAATAACGGACTGAAAATTAGTCAAAAAATCTATAAAAGTTCCAAATAAAGAAGTAAAAAGACCCCTGCAGAAGTCATGAAGAATGAAGTATGGATCAAGACCAATTTAAAAAAATATAAAATAGTCTGGCTACAGAAAAAAAGCTTAGAAGTTCCCACATCAATTTAAATTTGTTTGGAAAAGCTAAGTTAAGATTACCGTTTTTCCAGTGTCACAGTAAATACATTTTATCACAAATAATATTGCACATATGAAGTAGAAAGGATCATTTTAATGCATAACAATTTGAAATGTTCAATGAAATAAATCAAACTCTGAATGGACACATTTCAGACCAGCCCCATTCACTTTCAAGCTGCTCTTGATAAGCCTGAAGTTGTTAAGCTGCTGCGCATTTTCCCCACTGATATAAACTTCCTTATTCTGTAATAATATGTTGGTCTTCTTAAAAGAGCTGAGGTAAAGGAAAACCCTGCGCATATTCACACAATCAGCAGTTGCCATAGTGGTGCTCGCAAATTACATTTCTAAGTCAGTGGTCATTGCAGAGAGAGAAAAATAAATCGGATCCCTCTTTAGGGGCTGCATGACTGTAATTTTTATACTCTGAAGTATGTATTTTTCTCCATGGACCGTTTAGAGCACCTTGTCAAGGACTGTAAAAGGTTAAATTAAATTTATATAGCATTGTTTTTGTTTTAAAAATGTAAAACACATTATTTTCTACTTGATTTAACTTCATCCATCCATTCATCCATTTTCTGTTCACCCTTCTCCCTAATGGGGTCGGGAGTTGCTGGTACCTCTCCAGCTGCGTTCCGGGCGAGAGGCGGGGTCACCCTGGACAGGTCGCCAGCCTGTCGCAGACTTGATTTAACTGGAGCCTCAAAATCAACTTAAATCGAATTGATTGGAATGTGAAAATCACTGAATGTATTATGTTAAAAGCATAATAATTCCACTTTTTTTCCTTTCTGTGTTTGAAAAACCAAACACAGATCAGTTGGTGTGTGGACATACACGGTGTCAGTCGCATCACGGCCGCCATTGTGCTGAAAAAATAAAACTTTGCAACTAATTTTAAATCTCGTTCTCTTCCGTGCCTCATGTGAACTTTCCAAGTCGCATGCCATCTGTGGACTGAGACGCATGTCAGCGTTGTCAGTGGGATTGTGGGTATGCGGCGTGACTAATACAGACGTGTATCAGAGAAGCAGCCAGTTTGATGTTACAGTCCTCTTCAGGGACAAAACTGATCCTTAGCTGAAAAAACATTCATTAAAAAAAAAGCCATGTTCGTGTCAATCTGTTATCTTCTATACTGATTAAAGGATGGGGATGCATAAAAAATAATGCACATATTAAACAGGTTAATTTTCCACAATATGCTTTTTTTATTTTAAAATGGGGGAAATTTATTTTGATTGGTTGTTGACTCATCTTCAGCACTTGAAACGGCATCAATCAGTCTATCACTGATTGGGTGATATTCAAGACCCACAAATGTCAAGACAGCAATTAGTTAGCAATTAGTAATTAGACATTTTCCCCAGGATGTATAAAATATTCTGGCCTTTTTTTAACACCTGTTGAACTGAGGCTTCAGCTACACTTCTGTGAATATTTCTTTAAACAGATATTTTTCTGTTTTCTAATAAATATCTTTGTCTGAACAGTCTGTTTTTTCCATAAGCTTATAGTCACTCACTGTCATTTCATACCTTTCTATGAACATTTCCTACCCTCAGTGTCAACCATGTTTAATGTTGAATAGCATGTAAACAACAACTAAGTTTTACTTAAGCGTCTGCAGTCCAAACAGTCGTGTTGCATTTCATTCCACTTTTACATCAGTAACGTGAGACATGCGTCATAATTCTCCACCAGAAGAAGCCAAATGTAGCAAATCTGGACATAAACACTGGCTGAAGCAAGCAGTGCCGACACGTTGGATGCAGTCTTTGTCTTGGACTCCCGTAAACGGAGCGCTGTTGCGTGACGTCTGACTTGTAGGGTACAGACGTCTAACTGTGGTTGCATTTAATTCAGGTGAACAGCCATCCAAAAAAAAAATTGGATTTCAAAACTAAAAATCATTATTGAGCATCAAAACCTGCAGCGTGAACGTAGCCTTTAAGTCAGCAGTTCAGGCAGGATGATGATCATTTGCACCTGATCTGTTAGATAGATGTCCCTAAAACATCTCGTATTAATGACAAAATCTGTTTTTCTTTTTCTTTTTTTTTTACTTATTAGGTCAACAAGACAGAGGACAAGTCTCTGGAGGAACGGGGACGGATCATGATTTCCCTCAAGTACAACACCCAGAAGTCTTGCCTGGTCGTGGGCATCATACGCTGCGCTCACCTTGCTGCTATGGACGCCAACGGCTTCTCCGACCCATACGTCAAAACGTCAGTGTTCAGACACCTGCACATCCCCTCATACAGAAAACCGTTTTATGGAGCAAATTTCACAATATTTAAAAATCGTCTGCAACTTCTCTAAATTAGATCTTAAAATGAGCCTTTTAAATGCATCTACTCTGATGTTTTTGGGGCATATTCATACGCACTACAGTTAAAATTAGATTTGCTTTATTTCTTCTAAATGAATAAGCCGACGGGTTGCACAGTGGTGCAGTTGGTAGCACTGTTGCCTTGCAGCAAGAAGGTCATGGGTTCGATTCCCGGCCCGGGGTCTTTCTGCACGGAGTTTGCATGTTCTCCCTGTGCATGCATGGGTTCTCTCCGGGTTCTCTCTGGCTTCCTCCCACAGTCCAAAACATGACTGTCAGGTTAATTGGTCTTTCCAAATTCTCCCTGTGTGTGTGGTTGTTTGTCCTGTTTGTTTCTGTGTTGCCCTGCGACAGACTGGCAACCTGTCCAGGGTGTAACCCGCCTCTCGCCCGGAACGCAGCTGGAGATCAGCACCAGCAACTCCTGACCCCAATAGGGACAAGGGTGAAAGAAAATGGATGGATGAATAAGCAGCACAGAATATCTTCACGTTTCCCATCCTTATGAGTTGCCAAGTTGTTTGTTCCCTGTTCCAGCACATTTTAACTTGCTAACATCACCTGCCCTTTAATTTATATTAATATAGATACATATATCCATCGTGCTCTATCAGTACTACAAACCCCCAAAATTTGGAAAATGTTTGTTTTTCTTTTAATAAGACAACAGTCCAAAGCACGTTTAATTACCCTTTTTTATACAGATCACATAAAAATTGTTTATAGTTGAGCAGGTAAACGTAAAACCTAAAAAAAAACAGGGAAGAATCACGATAAATTAACTTTTACATTTTTAACTTGGTAAATTTTGTGACCTGCTAGTGGTTTAAATTTGTAAGTTTGGACACCACTGCTTTATGGTCTACATTTGGTTAAATTTGAATTTGTTAGACCCAAAATTTGACTTCTGAAAATGACTTGAGAACATCTTTGTCAGAAAGATTTCTTGGCTTTTTAGAGGTTTATTTTTTCATCCACAGCCAAAAATATAAATATCCAAACAGTTGGTTGCCTAAAATGACTTTGGCACATGAGGATTTACTTCCTTTCCTATCCAAACACTGGAAAGCTATTTTTAGCTCGTGCAAGACAATGTAGAAGTGTCGAAATGGATTATCTGGCAGAGCTGATGTTGTAGCAAAAAAGATGTCGACAACCTGTGATTATCAGCAGCATGAAAGACAAGCGTGCGAAGAGGCCAGGCGAGGGGCTGCAATTTGAAGGAGAGTCCTATTTATCACACCTGAACATTTTTCCCCGAGTCTTTCATCTGGCTGAGCAATGGAAGTGCAATTAATTTCTGACTCTTCTGTGCACACCCCGAGAACAAAAGCAGGACTTGTTTCAGAGGAGAAAAGCTGGCAAAACATTTTTCAACAGTCTGAGGTGGAGGGAATCTTCATAAAGCTTGAAGGACGCAGTGCAGAATAACGAGGGAGGGATACAAAAGATTTCGCACCTCTTAAGAGTCTCAACATTCAGTCATGTTACAAGCTCAATCTACAAAGTGTCTTATTTTTATTATTTTTACATTAAGAAAAGCACAAAAACTGACCATGAAGATAGTTTTATATGCTCCCTGTCACTGTTCTGCATACTACACTGAGCGCTACTCTGTCAGATACTTCTTTTTGCTATACATCATGTTGTGATGTTATGCCCTCATATTTTCAGGGCTAAAACGATTAATCCAATTAATCATGAAGAATCAATTTGAAATAATGGTCAACTCATTTAGTAATGGGATCTACATACTCAAAAAAAAAACTATGTGCTGAAAGAACAATACACTCAGAGCAGTAACTAAGTCAAAAATGTATAAAAAATATATACATTTTGCATTTAAGATGAAAAATCTTCTTTGTCTGTAAATATGTTTCACACAGAATTCCTCAATAAGTGGCAGCTTAGCCTCACATGAGTCAAATTTGTAACAAGTAAAACAAAATAATATCGTATGAAGCACCTTTTGCTATCCAATTATTAATCAGTTTATCCAAAAATGAATCAGTAGATCAGCCCGGCAGTATACTGATGTAAAGCCAATGTAAGCAGAAAGGGCTGAGCTTTTAACAGGTTGACATTAGAAATATTTTTTTTTACAGATGATCACTAAATGAATTCTGTTCCTCCTCAAAATCTTTTTTTATTTTATCAATGCTTGTTTTGTACTTAATTATAAAACTCATAGGTCCATATCCATAGTTAGATATGGGCCTATGAAATGTGGATATAAGCAATATGTTTATATCCATACATTTATATCCAGCAATTTTCAATAACTACATAATTACAAATTATGAAGTTACATACATGTTTGGGAACAGTATAGAGCTATGGCTCAGGGAATGTATTCAATCTACCAGGCATCAATTAATGTTTAGGATTATCTATTTATTTATTGCAGTTTACATTAGTAGAATAGGGCACCAAAACTGGCTCCAGCCCAGAGGCCCAGATTCTTGTAGATCTGTCCGTGGTTAAGACACACACAGGATAGTGACATTTTTTTAGCATCATAACTTCTTCTTGAATATTGTTTCGCCTGGGGAGGTCAATGGTCCCATTACATGACAACAATTAAATTCACTGCAGTGTCCTCATCAACAGCGGCCTCAACTCCTGCTTCCCTCTGGGCAAAGTGGGTGAGCAATAACCCACTTAGCCTCCCTTAAAGACTGTCTGGTATCTGGGGAAATAACTGGGAGTCTGGGTCCAGTGAGCAGAGATTTTACTGCTGCTGAAACTCTGTAACCTGAGACAATATTACCAGATATTCTTTATTAAAATGAATGGTTGCTGAACAGCATCCACTGGACAGATGTGTCCACAGACGCAAGCGGGGCAACGGTGGTCACAAAGAATCTGTTTTCAGCTTTGACTCACCGACTGCTGTCAATGCAAACGGAGTCGGTGATTCCGATAATTACCAGGAATGTGAGGCAGAACGGTATCGCTTCTTGGTCGTTACACACAACTGCTGCAGCTGCATGGAGACAAAAAATTAAAAAGGATTAGAAAGTCAGTCTGAGTTTGTGCAGATGGTTCTGTAATTAGTTATAATGTTTATTTGTGCTGAGATTTCTCAGACTGCTTTTCACAATTTCAGCGTGTGAGGTTCATGATTGGAGAGCAGAGTCATGTAGTAACTAGTTACATTTACCTGAGTAACTTTTTTGGGAAAAAAATACTTTTAGGAGTTTATTGTCTGCACTGTACGTTTTAGTTTTACTTGAGTAACTTCATCATTGTATTGCCACTCTTAATTGAGTTAAGTTTCTGGATCCTCTACCTGCTGTGAGTAACTTCACAGAATGAAGAAGAAATATTTTTTTGACCAAAATTGTTTAATCAATAGTTTTTCACCAAACGCAGACACACACCTGTAGGTTTTGTTAACATTTTATAAGTTTTACAGTATATTGAAAGAAATTGATTTGGAGAAACATTATTTTGTAATCATGTTATTTATCTGAATTAATTTCATTTTGGTCTTTAAAATACCAACATTTCCAAATATCTTTATATTTTCCATGAATATCTCTGTCATTCCGTTAAAAATCACATTTGTTTTAAAAGTCTGGCTGCGTCTGTGAAGATGACCTGGAATGGTTCTATTTATTTATTTATTCTTTTATTGTTTTCAGTCTTTTTAATGCATAGAAGAAATGCACTTGCTACCTACTGGGCTCAGCACTGCCTTCTATCAGTGTGGCATGGTACTGCCTGCCTCTACCTGCGTATTTATGACCAATCAGAAAGACTAAATACGTCAAACACATTTATTAGATATATTAGAGTGTGGAATATCTGCTCTCAGCGCATGTGTAATCAAACATGCTGTGATGGACACTGATAGCTAAAAAGTTAGTTGAGCTAACCCCAACGCATTAACGCTAATGCTAAAACATTACACCAACACAGTGTTTATTGGACGCTAGTGGTAACACTAACTCCATCTTAGATTATATATGTTCCCTTAAAAGACTCCAACCCTGAGCACTAATTTCATTTTGACATAAATTACATGTTCTTTAATGCCCTTCGATATTGTATTAATCATATTGTTCTCTACTGTCTTTGTGTTTTACTTGGATTCTGTTACTTTTTGTTTGAAATAAAGTTATTCGGGGGTGGGAGGGTGAAGAGAGAATGGGATTTACTGTTGCCACTTCAGAGTAAAAGCATAAAAATAAAAATATGTGTAACTAATGGAAGAATTCTTAACATTCTGTAACCTAAACTTTTAACACAGATGTTGAACTTTATTCAACTGAAATTTCACACAAAACATCCAACTAAATTAGCACTTTAGAATTTATCTGGAAAAAGTAATTTAGGAGAAGCTGCTGGACATTAAACCATATGTAATATCAGTGTAGATATATGCATATATTTGAGCCCGTTTGTATAATCCTACAATAAATTGAAGCTTATAAACCAAATTCTAGCTTTTAAAAGCCAGTGCGATTGAATGTAAAGGACTCACATGAATAAAACATCCAACTGCAGGAAAGGAAAAATAAACAAGTTTGACTTTGAATTTAAAATAATTGCACATCATATTATATGAGAGATATATGTTTATTACTTATTTTATGTCCTTTACAGTATTATTGTTGCATCCAGGTCTACTGAGCAGGTTTGAAATCATTTATTACTGTGAGATGATGCACACTGGTCTCTGTAAACCCATCAGAAACACATAATAATAAACATTTACAGCTAAAACAATCGTGTGTAAAATAAAATATCCATCCTGACTGAGATAAATAGTCTCTAATACCAGCCAGAGGCTCTTAAAGTCAGGTAATTAGGTGGTTTAGTGTGAATAATGTACTGTAATGTGGCTGGGTTATTAAATGCAAGGTGTTACCACAGCACCCCCTTGAGGGCAGAAGAGTAACTTTGTAAAGCCAGGCTGGAGAAACAGAAGCAGATTAAACTTCCCTCTCCTCTGCAGGTACCTGAAGCCTGATGAGAACAAAAAGTCGAAGCATAAGACCGCCGTGAAGAAGAAGACCCTCAATCCTGAGTTCAACGAGGTAAAAACCACAACTTCCCCTCAAAAACCTGCAGTTGGGTTTCATTTATTTGTTTTTATGTTTTCAATTTAAAATAATGGCTCATCTGGGGATTTTGTCGCTCAGAAGCCAAATCAGAAAAGAGGCACAGTTTGATGATGCTGTTGTTCATGTTTTCCTATTTCTTTTTTTTTTTTATCATTTTTTAAGTAAGAAAAACAAAACAGTTTATAATTCTGAAACCTTGTCTTCTTAAATATTTTTATTAGAGCCAATGAAACAGATTACAACAAATTTACAATTCTCATTAAACATATGCACACTTAATATCTACAACACTTGGAAATAAATCAAAAATATTTTTGAGCCTCAGAGGTTCTGGTTCAGCAGGATATGAAAGGGAACATAACCAGCAAAATTTACATTTTTATATTTTGCATATTTTTATGGGTATCAACTGTTTCTAAAAACAGCCTAAGTGCTTAAAAAAAACACCCAGCCATAAATCAATGTTTTTGGTGTCTGAAAAATGAGCTGTTTTGAAAACCTCTAGAATCTAATGTCACAGATCAGTAGGCACTGGTCATTGCCTAGCTCAATTCCCAGCAACCCCAACGGAGTTCTGCCCGTTACCTAGCAACCTAAGTGGAGCTCCACCACGTTTGGTCAGCTGGTTTTACCGCAGTATCCTCAGTACAATGGCTGCTGGAAAAGATAAATGTTTTGTTGTTCACTTACCATCCAGAAATCACTTATGCAGGAGGCTCTAGTAATGCTTTTCAAAGATGTATGGTTGTATAATTTCATGTCTGTTTGCAGCCATTTTCACATGTGAGTGTAAATGTTGAGTTAGGGGGTGTGGCCAGCAGCACATTATTTGGATTTAAAGTGAAAGAGGCCCTAAGACTGAAATCTCGATATCTAAGAATGATTTTATGCAAAAAATGTAAAGAACATGTTGTTTTATAGGCCATAGTCGTATCCTAACATGTTCTCAAGGAAGCACAATAGGTCTGTTTTGAAGATGTTTTCATGTTTTTTTTATTTCCTCTGGATGTCAGAGTGTTTCAGTTTGGATGTATCTGGCTGTATAGAAATGGTTGAACCTTCCTGCAACCCAGCAGCTTGACATTTCCTCTGACATTTTTGGTGCCCCTATTCCTGCATCACTTCTCGGCCTTTCTGTCAGAGTCCAGTATCTTCCCCTGCATCAGGGCAATGATTAAGGTTGAGCAGAAACCTTAATGTGAACTCCAGGAAGTTATCTTGTTGTTATGTAATGTTTGGACCAATTGACCAAACCAAAATAATTACAGGCGATCTCCTACTGGTTATTTGAAGACATATTTGCAAAGATTTTCCTAAATAAATTGGATGAAACTGTCTTTGTGATATTTTAGAGCCCTTTCAAGAACAAACTATTTTTAGTTCAGTGTTATTAGAGGGCTGGAGATATGTAAAAACTTAAAGAAAATGTCCATACACCTTAGGTGAGTCTAAGCTAACTTCTGTTTTTTTTTGTTGTTGTTGTTGCTTTGTTCCCTGCAGGAGTTCTGTTACGACATAAAATATGCAGACCTCACTAAGAAGACTTTGGAGGTCACAGTGTGGGACTACGACATAGGAAAATCAAACGACTTCATTGGTGAGTCCGAATCCATCAGCTCCAATTTCTGCTGTAGAAGACCAGGTTTAATAGGTGTGTTGGTATCCAGCAGCACATCATAGCTGCTGTCCAACCAAGAGTCCATCTGTTCAGTTTCATTTCAACGTCTCCATAAAAAACAAACTTTATCACCTTTAAATATAAACTTTTATAGACTTCCACTGGTGGGATCTACTAACTAAAAGGTTAGCTGCATTAAGTCTAAAGCACTAATAATAAACACTAGCTCTGCTAATGCTAAATGCTACACAAACATGGTATTTAGCATAAGGTAATGCTAAAACGGTAGCTTCAATTCAAATTATATTTGCCCTTGGAATGTTACAACGCTTTATCTCCAATTTAATTTTAGCATAATGTATTTGTTCTATAATAATATACGTTTGAAATAAAGTTATTGAGTAAAAAAGAGAGAGCGAGAACATGAAGAGAGGAAACAGAACTGCTGTGTAGGCAGACTGCACACACTTCAAAATAAGATCATGAATATAAACGTTTAACAGTAACTACTTGATCAATTCTTAAGTCGATAACCACAATTTCAACACAGATATCAAATTTTATTCAACAAAAACCTCACTAGTCCTTTACAATTTATCTGAGAAACCTAATTAATAGGAAGCTAAGGACGCTAAATATTTTCAAAGTTAGCAAAAGTGTTGAAGTACTAATTGAAAAATTGTATCACGATAAATGACAAATGATACAAAAATGCCCTCAGCTATTGAAAATGTACTTGTTAGTTTTGTCTTATTTCAAGTGTACGATATGTGCATGAGGAATACTGAGTAACAGTTTGTATTTTTGCAGCATGTACTATGACTGATCTCACAATAAGTGGAAAGGCAAAAAGCAAAAGTCCACAGAGATAGTTTGAAAGTTTCTTCTTCATCCATCCTGTCTGTGGGTCATCTTCTAGGCGGAGTGTCTCTGGGCATCAACGCAAACGGAGAGAGGCTCAAGCATTGGTTCGACTGCCTCAAAAACAAGGACAAAAAAATCGAACGCTGGCACACGCTGACCAATGAGTTACCCGGCTCAATGAATGACTGAAGGCCTGCACCCGATCCGACCCCTCTGCCTGCATTTCCTCAGCTCTTCTCCGTTTTTCTCACGTCAGACATCCAACTCCTCTCTTTGGGAAAACATTTTCCTGTCAACAGGGCTCAAATTATACTTTCCACATCTTGTGCATTTAAAAACACAACTTGCACGGCTGCTGATGTATTCTCGTCTCCCGAGATATTGAGTCGACACGGAGAATGATGGCGGGGTTTGTGCTGTCGATTCGTAAGCTTTTCAGCTTCCTTGCATGATCAGTGAAGATAAAAGAAGCAAATGCTCTCTGTTTGATGAGGCCTTTTACAGCAGCTGAATAAATTTTCCCAAACAAAAAGCAGGGGAGAAACAAAACGTGAAATAAAGCAGAAATGTAGGCGGGAACGTGACTGAAACACTAAGAGTAGCAAATATTTCCTAATGTGCATCGTATCAAACTAACATTTGCTTCTTTCTCATGTTTGGTGTTGTAAAGACGAACCTGTGTGGGAAGATGTTGCTGTTTAATATTGTTGATTAAGGTTTTGCACAACAGACTGAGCAGTGGTAGTAGTGTCTTTTGAACATTAACAATCCAATCTGACAGAATATTTAGGGCCAAAATATGGAAATGAGATGGAAATACATGATAAACACTTTGGTTGTCTAAAACCTCTGGCAGAAAAAACATTCTCTCTTTGACATGACAAAAATTCATAATCTGTAGCTGCGTTTCCATTGCACATATGCACAAAACTTTGCAGATATTCTGCTAATGTTGAAAAAGCTATTTTGAGATTGGGATTTTTCCATTAAATGAGAAATGCTATTAAAAAGATACGTCATTTAAAAAAAACACCCTACTCCAACCACTTCCTGTCGTCTTCCTCATCATATTTTCTGACAAACATCCAGTTCTTGATCATGACTCATGATGCCAAAAAAGTGTTTCCATTGCAGTTTTTTGCAAATTCACAAATTTTGATACAGCTGAAAAAAAACCACCTGATCCTTGCACAAAATCTTTTTTTTTTTTTTTATCAAAAAACATGCTTTTTTTTTTTTTTTTTTTTTTAACAATTATTTAGCAAATTTATTTTCGGAATTACAATTTGTGTAATTATATGGTTAATGGAAATGCAGCAATTGACAACCTGCTCGGATTTTGCAATGAATCTTCAATCCAATTATTCATCTACAGAGATAATAAATTTTGAAATAATCCAATTGTCCAGATGAGAAAAGTATTCATCACTCCATTTTTAATCACTCCATATGTGGTTTTCTAGATTTATTTACCTACAAACCTGCCTCCAAATGGCTTCACTGTGTCAGAAAAGAGGTGAAATCTGCCCTTTAAGTTTAAGGATAAAAACCACAGAGAGGCCTAAGATCCATTGAGACACACATAAGTAGAAACATTTACAATCACCAGGCTCAGAAAACAACAAAAAGCATCCTGAAGCTGTGGTTTGCTATGTCAGAGGCTCTAATCAGCAGCAGAGTGACATTCAGTGGGGACCTGGCTGGTGAAAATCACTTGTCGAACTCTCGATGCTGCCTGATTGGGCAGCTCCAAATGTGCTTATAGTGTCGTGTTTACCCTGTTGACAATGGTTTTCTGCAACAGTGTGGGAAGGTGACAGGGTTTCTGTAAAGTTTTAAATTAGCCCTTAGAAACACTAAAAAATACACCCAGATTTTTAGGTTTAAATTATTTTCACTTTTCATTCCTTCCTTCCACCATTTATTTCCAGTTTTTTCTGGTGCCATTGAAGTAGTCCTGGTTAAGCTACAAGTCCCATGATGCAGGAAAGCATCATGGGACATTCATTGACAACTGGTTTATAATGTAATATTCACTATCAGCTCCTCTGCTATGGGAGTGCATCCATTTATTGAATTTTTGCAATGCAATGCAGGTTTATTTATTTTATTGCTAGAAGCAATAAAATACTTTTTTACACAGTGTAAAAAATTCTTTTTTACACTTTTATTTTATTGCTAGAAGCAATAAAATAAAAGTGTAAAAAAGAAATCATGAAACACTAAATTTTATCTAAAAATACCTTGTGCTGAACACTAAACCTGACAAAATAAGCAATCAATCATAATCATAATGGCATAATAAATTAAAATTAGCTCAATTATGATGATTAATAGTTTTGCAGGACAATTTTGATTACAGAGACATCACAATCCATTTTATTTGTTTTTGGTTGTGTTTTATTTTGGATACTTAAAATATCTTCCAGTTCCAGTGTTAAGTGTTTACAAAATTAAAGTTTATTGATATTTGAGAGGACAAACTTGCATTTTAATGCCATTATTAAAGATAATTATTAATGAGATGAATGACACACACATATCATTTATCCCAATAAATACTGGGACAATTTATCATTCAGCAAAACTTATGATCGTGACAGGACACATTGTCTGCTGTTTGTAGCAACAAAGCTGCACAGAGCAAACAATGCCTAGTCCAGGGAACTTGGCGTGTTACATAGGGATGTTAAAAGTCACTCACATATTTTTCAGAATTTATTTAGGTAAGAAATGGTCCTAGAAAGTGTTGCATTGAAATTATTTAAGCCTGCAGAAACCCTGAGTGAACCCTGACATAAAAAAATATATAAGACAGTATTATCAACACTCAAAGCATGCATTGTTTACAGTGATCTGTTTATGCAAAGACAAAAACAATTTATGCAGAATTTGCAAAAAGATTGATGGGAAGAGTTTTTAACACACCTACAGCCTGTGTTTGATCTCACATGTATCAGACAGAATGTACGTCTATGCTGTAACGACACTAAATCCTACTAAGTATTTTTGCTTAGTTTCTAGTACAATTTGTTAGTACACTTAAATGAACAAAAATGAACTTCAAAGTAACTTTGCAGTAAGTTACAGAGCTTGTTTTAAAGCTACAGTATGTAACTTAAAAAACGTTTTTTTTATGTGTTTGTAAAAATTATTATGTTGCAACACTATAACAGAAGAGATCATCTGAAAAAAAATCTACCTTCTCCCCGGGATTCAGTACTAATTGCAGAAATACACCACCCAGTCAGAAACAAAGAATTAGAGCCAGGAGGAGGGTTTTAGTGCTGTCAATCACTCTTTACCCTTCTAATTTGCTGCCTGGTACGCTACAGCAAGTTCACCACAACATAACCTGCCACAAATTCAAAAACTACTTAACCTAGCTGCCTGTTTATCCACCATTTGCACTTTGAGCAGCAAACACAAGGTTGATTGACAGCTGTAGTAACATCCTCATAGCTCTGATTGGATGTGTTTCACCAGGAGCGGTGCATTTTTAAAAGTGCACAGGTTCCACTGGCAGATTGTTTCTATCAAGACATTTTATATGGAAAATGATTTGCGAGTGAAGCTAGTACTTTTCCATCAATATTAAGGGATTATGTACTTAAAACAAGCTCCTTTGTCTTGGTGAAAAGTTACTTGTAAGTTAATTTTATCTTATTTTCAGCATGTTAAGATGTTTGTACAAGAAACTAGACCAAAATAGTTGGTAAGATTTGTGTTTTTTCAGTGCATAGCCACAGTGCTTAGAAATGTTCATTTTGTGTTTACCAACCTGCTCCTATGTTTGAGCAGAACTTAAATAATTCACTTCTTAATAATCTTATGTGGAGGACTCAGTAGTTTGGGATGCATGTCAGGTGTTCGTGATTTTTACCACTCCTAGTGCGACCTTTTCTGCATGGCCACACACCCACCACACCACAGGTCTTGTAAATTTCCACTGCACGCTCGCTGTAAAACAGACTGGGAAAACCAAACAAAACAAACAAAAAAAAGAAACAGTTCAATGATCAGAATTCCTGTCAGGCTCAACATTTAGCAAACAGCTTCTTGTCCCTAAAAGTGATCGACTCTGTTTGTTTTTCAGGAGCGTTGATGTTGTCGGCGCAGCTGACGTATTTCGCAATCGCATCATTTTATCTCACTGATTACAGTCGATCGATAGCTATGAGCCGCACTGCTGTCCCTTTGTTTAATGATCCAACCACGTTACTGCTTGAATTATTAGATCCCATCCACTTAATTTGATTTTTTCTTTTTTCCTTATATCACTTTTTTAACAGCTGGGGACTAACATCTTTAATTCATCCCATCAGGTGTCGCGCCTCTGTTTTCCCTAAGTGTTAACAGCCTTTCCAGCCACATTGATTTATGGCCATGAAACCTTGTTGGCATCTCAATATTCTCCTTGACACGGTGATCCCTCTCGCTCTCTGGTGAATACGTAATGAATACAACCAACACGTGGTTTTGGTTTTGTAACCTGTCTGCCTTTGTGTGCAAGCTCAATATTATGAAACAAACGAAAAAAAAAAATCTTAAATGCATGCATATGTTCATGGTTTTGTCATGAGATGACTTTGCCTAATGTTTGATACTGTTTTCTGTATAAACAAAGAAAATATTTGACTGTGGATGCTCTAAAATTATGCTAAGAGTCAGTTTTCTTCTGGACAACATTTTGTACCTTGGAACACTATCGCATTGCCTGTTTGGCTGCTGTATTGACTATTTGAACGCGTGACTTGATGTGAATTAAAATCCTTCCTTTTGTTTGTTGTTCTATTTCCTTTTTAATACTCAGGCACTTGTTTGAATTTTTCTGGTTTGTTGAATGTATGAATATAAATGCATTGTATCAAATTATATTTTAGTCCTTTGCCAGACGGAAAGCATTTTGTCTTTTCTTGTTTCTGTTGACACTGTGGTTCTGGAGTTCGTCCATTTCCGTTTGTTCTGCTATCATTTTAATTAGAGGTCATCAAAGGTCAGCCAAGTTGACCTCTTGTGACCTCTGGAAACTTTTTTTTAATTTTAAATTATTGAGGCACAAACGGAAATTTTGTCAGCACAAATATTGCACAGTTTATTGACGCCATATTTTAGTGGATTTTCTAAACGTGGGCTGGGTTGTTGGTCTTTGGAAACATTGACTAATATTTTTAAAACAAAAAATGTTTGTTGCACAAACCAGCACAAACATAGGGGAATTAGTTTGTCTTTTTTTTTAAAAAAGAAAATACTTGACTTTAACAAATCTTGATTATAATAGCACAAACAAAGAAATGCCTTTTGTTGCACATAGATTTCCATCATACGTTGATTTTGATAGTTTGATTTTCTTAATGTGGCTGGTTGATGACATTTGGAAACATTTATTATAATATTTACAATGAAAGCGGCGCAGACAAAGATTTCTGATGTACAAATGATTGACACAAATTTAATTTCTGGTTATCTTCAGTGAAGTTACTTCACTCCGGTAAACAACGGTAAATATTTATAAACGGTGAAGAAAAAAAAGGGCAGTGGTGAGCAGGCCAGGCCAGTCGGCGGCGCTGTGACACTGTAACAAGACGACGCAGAAGAACAGAACATCGGACGGCGCCATGTTTGGAGAGAGATCGCGAGAGCCTCGTTTCCAGAAAGTCATGGCAAATATGAAAGCGGGGTTTTAAAAATTGTTTGCTGTTGTCAACTTAGCGAGTTTATCATTATACCTGGCGGTCTTATTTTTTATTTTTTTATTTATTTTAAAATCTTTTTGTGGTATTGGAGACTTTGGCATCAACACGAATCGTGGTTCAATGACTGTCCCCACTGAAAAGCAAGTTCTGACCGACCCGCAGTAAGTACAAAAATAAATTATGAAATACACTTTTAGTTTTCACTTAAGAGTTTGCTTATTTATGTTTTGCAAAGCCCCTGAGTGCGAGTGCTAGTCTTTTTAAAAGAGTTTTTATCGTCCTTAATGTCAGCATTAAGCTCCAAAATCGCTGAAGCTAGCATATGGTTAGCTTCTGTTAAACCGCAATTTCATGTGTTCACTTGATGTGTGAAACCTCAAATAATTGGGAACCTTGGTGTTGAACTAACCATGGCTGCAAGCTTCTCCAATGTACACTTACATGGACTTTAAATTGAAGGGACAGTATGCTAAAGAATATAATCAATTAGCAGTTAAAACCTACAGCTATAAGTGCCATTGTAGATAGAAAAAAACGAGGAGTAAATTTCCACCAAAAACGTTGACTTTTTGAAAATAGCAAACACATTTTTTTCTAACCTTTTACAAAAGTAAAAATAAATTGCAAGGGACAACTCAAATGTTTAGAAATATTCCAGAAATCCTCTAGAAAATAATGTGAAAATTAGAGTTTGAAAGAGTCAAAAGACTGAAAATTATCTCAGAAATTTTATAGAAAAAACAAAAACATTTCTGAGCTCAGTTGGAAATTTGAGTTTAAAAAAAAAAAAAGTTTGGAAACTTTACATATTTCTGCTTTGTTTCCCAGAAAATGTCTGAGTTCTTTGTTTTAGCTTTAGTTTTTTACTTTTTGGCTTTTCCAGCTCAGAAATGTCCAAGTTTTTAATAAAAATATTTGGAAATTAATCTCAAATTTTAATATTTTTCCAGCAACTTTTTAACATTTCAAGCTCAGAAAAATTTCTGAGATGTACTCTTTTTTTGTTTCAATGGCCTTAATACGTTATCGTGACAGGCCTGCAGGACACATAGTCTGCTGTTTGTAGCAACAAAGCTGCACAGCATAGAGCCTTTCAAACCACCTTGAAGCAAAAAATATTTTTCAAGAAGTGCAGTATTTAGGGAAAAGGAGTATTAGCTCAGCATTATTTCACAGCTCACAAAATATTTTTCATTTTATGACATAAAACCTCCGAAAGAAATTAAATAAATCACTGAAGGAAAATAAACAGAATTCAGGTGATTTGTAGTTATTTGGAGTTTCGCTTGCAAACAGTTTAAATGTTTTGTAGAAATGTGTTTGTAAGTTATTCCTGCAGACAGAGGTGTCTGATGTGCTTTAATTTCTTTGCTTCATCAGACTCCATGCAAATAGAGCACGCTAACAGCAGGCGGTTCCTGTAGCCTGGTGGATGCCGGTGTCGCGTGTTTGGACTGGAGACCAACAGGAGCTGCTTCACTGCTGCGCTCCGTGTTAATAACAGATCAGCTCATCACGCAAGTCTTTACCTGAAAATTAACGGCTCGAAGGAGCACAACAGAATCACATTTTCTAGAGGTTTTATCTCGTGTCGAGTTCCTTATATAAAACCAGAAACAATTAGAGTGCTGCTAATACTGCTGTGCACATTGTTGCGTCGAGGAATCTGTCTTGTGCCCAAAAAAGTGATGAAGTTGCAAATTTCAACAGTGTCTGGCATGTTTTTTTTTGTTTTGTTTTTTTTTTTTTACATCAGCATTGCAGAATAGACACCTCCACCTTAATCTCATGCAAATGTAACCCACATAAAATGGGGATGCCTCTTTAAGAAACATAGGTTAGGAAAGCTAGGTAGTCTACCTAACTAATAGGAAGGTTAGTTTCCAGTGTGTATCAACCAATCAGATAGCAATTATTTTATTGTGTGGAATTTTATTTCATAATTGTGTGTCTTGTACAACTGTTTGACAATTTTATGGTTTATGTCACTAAAGCCAGTCTTTCTTTAAATTCATCCAACTGCCTTTGTGTGTCATCTAAACACCCCAATGTGCTCCGATAGCCAAACCTATTGGCCCATTTATCTAAAGTATATGATATTCTTCTCTGCTGTGTTACACAAACTAACACAAAGAACCCAGAACCTTCTTAAAACCAAGAAGTGCTCAATCCTACAATATTTTGTTAATTTGTCTTGGCCAAAGAAAATCTCCCCAAACCTTCAAATTGGTATTATTCGGATTAGGATCCTGTAGTTATCAGTTTTGCAAACTAAAAGGTTTAAACTTTAGCTATAATATAATAAATCCTGGTATCTGTGGGTATTATAATGTTAAACAAAACATAACAGTAAAATAATACCATATGAATATTTAGCATTGAGAAATATACAAACTTTGTTGCAACTGAAAAACCACCTCAGCCAAGCGCTAAAACGTTTCAAAAAACGTATTTTCTCAAAATTGGCATGTTTCCATGAAATAAATTTATTTCTGTAATTCTATTTTGTGCAATTATATGGTGAATTGAAATGCAGTCATTGTTCTAAATGAATATCTTGTGTGTTTCTGTGGTTTCTTAGTTTTTTTTTCTCATTTTCTACAGGTATAAGTGGATTTTCATTCCCTGTCTTTTACATCTCCATGTCCATTTTATTTTAAATTTACCCAAAGCCATTTCTAATAATGGTGTTACCATGAAAGCTTTAATACTCCGCTTGTGAAAACAAATCTGTTGAGCTTGGCAGTCATAGCAATTTCTATTGTTACTCTGACAGAGCATGTTGCAAAATAAGCAAAAAAAACAAAACTAATGTTGAGACTGAAGCCAAGTTTCTGACTCTCCACATTAGATTTTTTTTTTTTTTTCTTTTTTTTTTTGCTGGAGCATGAACTGAACTATTGACGATGGCCATTTTTTTCACTGTCAGGAGACAGACTTTCAACATTTTTCCATGGCAAAAGTTTGTGATTTATGTGTTTGATTTATGTGTTTGAAAGCAACCAAAAATGAAGAAATTTGTGCTTTCATCTAACAGATGGAAAATGCATAGGATGATGGAGCGAGTGCCTCTGGAGGTTCATCGGGTCCTGCCAAACTCTCGGCAGGTAATGAAGAAAAAGAAAACATTACTGCCTGTCAGAAGAGGGATGCAGTAATAAAAACAAGGCAATAAAAACAAAACACAAATAAGATTAATAGGTTCCCTTTTTCTCAGGTTTTATTGGTAATATGTCAGAAACGGTTCCCACGTGTTAGTAACTGCTTTTACTCTGTCTGGTGATTTTTGCTTTATTAAAAAATAAACCACTGGCAGTGAATATCATGTCACAATATGGAAGCCCTGAAACATGTCGCAATTTGCTTTCCAATTGAGTAAATTGTTCTCATTTCAGTTCAGGATATAATATCTTAATATCTTTGTTGATCTCATATGTCTATTTATTCAGTAATCTAAAACCAAAAAAGCGGTTTTGAATCAAAAATGTTGCCTATTTTAACAATTTAATTACAGACCCTCCAATCAGCTCAATTAAGAATTTTAATCAAGTCCCACCACTAATAATTAACCAACTACAAAAGAAAAAAATTAATTATTGAGTTTAATTTACCTATGAAATAATAAAGATGTGCAGTTTGAAAAAGTGCTAATCTCGTTGGTTGTGCAGGAGGCTCCACTTCTGCTTTTCAAAGACTTAAGGCCCCAAAATAGCCCTAATGTCTTATTATTTCCAAATGTTTTCGGGCAGATTTTGTATAGGCCATAGAACTATCCTATCCTGGTCAGGGAAGCATAACAGGTCACCTTAAATGTGACTGATATGACATTTTATGCATCTTTGGTGCATTTCAGATTATAATTGTAAATATCAGCTGTTAATGGAAACTCTTGCCTGTTTAGCAAGCAGGTCAATGCCCACTCGTCCAGCAGAATCTTGTTTGCATAGATCTGTGTTTTGTTCTGTCATGGTGGGCGGTTCCTCTAAGATGAGGTCCAAGTTCTGCCAGAAGCTTGATTGTTCTCGGGATTTGATCTGAGTCACAAGGAAAAGATTACAGCTTAACTCAGTTCCCCTTTTTTTTTTTACACAAACAGGAATGCTGGCTGAAATCGAGGCAAGCTGCAGAAAGCCTGCAATCCGGCTGCACAACTTTCTCTCCTTTATTTTAATTACAATCCAAATGTCAAAGCCAAAGATTAATTTCATTTAATTCATGCCTGAAACCTGCAGCTTGTGTAATCCTTCAGCAAAGGTCGAATATGTGAAGCACCTGATGAAGGGGTTTGTTTTAGTTTGTTAGAAAATGTATGAGTCATTCCTCCTGGTGGACTCAGAGATTCATTACTCGCTTATGAGAGCAGGCTCAAAACAAACATGTTAATTAGGAGCTACAGTCACGAGTCTTTGTACCAGTAAAAATAGTTTGAAATGCTACTAAAAGAGGAAATGAGACAACGCGTCTATTATTTACAAACTCTTAGTAAACAGGAGCATGTGTTTATTGCATTTATTAACACGTTTTGTTGTTTAATAATTATTTGAGAGGAACATGTAAGAAAACAGATTTCTCAAATTGAGTTTCAATGCAAGTCAAATTGAAAACTGATTTTGGGAAATGATTATCTAACTTTAAATTGATTCTGTTGCAGGATACAAATATATCCAAAATTGTAAAGAAGTGTTCTCATCAGGAACTACTTTTGCAAGGAGGCACTTAAAAGCGTGACTCTTTTTTTTTTTTAGTCAAATACACATAAAGTAAATATAGTAGAGTAAACTACCTTAGCCCAGGTTCAATTTAATTTTGAATCTAAATTTGCTCTTCCTGCAGGCTGCAATTTCAGCTGTACCTCTAACCTCGCAGTATTTTTGAATGTTTTTTCAGTTATGATGTTCTGAGTGAACAACCTAAAATTGAACCCAAAATGTTCAAGTTGTGTCTTTTTTTTCTTTTAAAGAAAAGAAAAGGCCTGCTCACCTAATAGTACATAATAGTACTTCAAAATCCACGGGCATTAGAAGTGACTTGGTTTGATTTTCTCTTTATTAAATTTACTTTTTAAAACAAGAAAAAACAAATCAATTTGGCATTTTACTGGTTTGTGATTTTTGTGACATGTCAGAGAATCCTCTATGATTTGTCAGAAAATTGAAGTGGGTGTGTTTATGACACGAGGAAATGCTGCATTGGGAAGCCCTTAAAAAAACTTTCTTGTAGTTCTTCTCTTTAAGTCTTGGGAAGTATAAAATATCCTGAAGAAAGAAGTCGGAAAGAACATTGTATTTAACACAGTATAATTAATTTCTCTACATATTAAAGTGTGATAATTTGAGAGATTTTTCAAAAATATCTATCTGCACTATAGCTTCATTTTTCTCTGTATTTTGTGTGGAGGAAGGAAAATTGGAATAGTTCATACTACTACCTCAGCAAAGACCGCCTGTGTAACCATGGTGACGCTACCGGTATGAAAACAAACCCTTTGAAGTTTGACCCACCAACTAAAACATACGTTCTGCAGGGAACGTCCACTCGAAAAATAATTAATTCAGGAGTTATAACACTATTTTCTAATAAAGTTGCTGAGCTGAGAGCTTCAGCTCACTGATGAACTGCGAACTGTCCACGTTCCAGGTAAGTACAGTGTGATGCTAACCAACCAATTAGCAGAAACCGAAGCTTGACGACACCGGCCCTCAATTGCATTTAACTTTTCTTGATGACAACTCTGCAATGCACAAGGAAAAGTAATAAAAGAATACACTTCTATAAGGAAAATACAAAACAAAATATATAATTTTCTTTACAAAGACTCATGTTTAGGGAAAATGAAAAACAAAATATATACTTGACAAAAACGTGTAAGGAAAAGAAAAATTAGTATACATTTTTTATGACAACGCATGTATAAAGGGAAGGAAAAACAAAATATATACCTTTCTTGATGACAACACATGTGTAAGGACAAGGAAAAACAAAATACATATTTATGCTTTTATTTTTTATTATGTCAGTTTTGGTCCGTGAGACACTGATTACTAATAAATTTCCACACAACCCCATGACTGATATAATAAATATAATCTGTTGATAAGAGTCCACCACTGAGTCAGAGTGCATGTTGTGAATGATCAATTGGTTCATTACTAAACAAAAGATAATTTTATGATTAAACTAAAACTAGAAATAAATTATTTACCTGGGGCTTTCAGGGTCTTTTGATATTGTCTTGTTTCTATTGAGCAAATTTATTTTTGTAATTCTCTTGTGTGCAGTTTCATGGTAAATAGAAACTCAGCTAAGGCTCTGTGTAAAAGGGGCCTAATGCTTGTATGGCTATTCTTTAGAAAGCCATTGCCTAATTTCCCCCAGAATGCAACACCCCAGTTTTACATCCTACTCTTAATTGTTTTTCAGCTCCTTCTGCTCTGATTTTATTTCACCCAATTATTACAGTGCTGGTCAGAGATGAAGCTTCTTAGTCACAGAGAGGAAAAATACCTTTTTACTGTAATCATTTATATGTTTTCTCTTCATTTGATGAACTTTAAAGATTTACTGAATCAGATTCTTGCAACAACACTGAATTCAGTCCATAAAAGCTCACCTGGTTTTAAGTAGGAATGGGTCTAAGAATCAGATCTATAAACTAACAAATCTTTTCTGTTTCTGCCTTTTTGTCACACAAAAATATTTTTTCCTTGAAAATTTCATTCAATAAGCAAAATAAAATGACAAAACTAGGCAGACTAGTCTGCTACCTTTGTCAGTTTTTATATTCTTAATTTTGTTTCTTTGTGAAACTCTTTGTGATTTTAATATCTGTGATATGTGCCATATAAATAAATTCTTTTACTTCATAGAAACACTATTCCAATAAACCTGTTATCATGTAAATAAATAAATAACTGCCCCCTAAACTTAATAACTGGTTGCACTGTTTTTGGTGGTAACAGTCACCATCAAATGTTTGGAATAGCCAACCATGAGTCTGTACATTAGGGGAGATGTTTTTTTCCCTTCACATTTATGAGTAAAAGATCATGCCAAAGCATCTGTCAGATTTTAATTTGGACTTTGACTAGGCCAATCCAAAACTTTTCCTTTTTTTGTTTCTGCGTCAAGTCGACTTGTAGATGTTTTTTGGATCATTAGCTAAATTTCCAAGAAGCGCATATTTGTGCAATTTGACATTTTCAAAATAGATTTGCTTATTGGAAACAAGCTATTTAAAAAAAGAAAAGTAGGATAGACGCTAGGATAAGGTGACTGAGGTTTTTAAGCTGTATCAAAATTGATTTATTTCACAAAACTGCTGTGGAAAATTTTTCTGCTGGCATGAACTATGAAGAAGAAAAAGTATGAGGATGATGGCATGGCATGTTTTTTTTTTGTTTGTTTTTTTTGTGACTTATAATAATCTTAGTCATATTTGATTTTCTAATTTAGTGGGAACACTTATTGTGAAAGTTTTGGCACATTTGTAATGGAATTGCTGTGACATCCTGACAGGATCTTTATTTTGCCGACTGACTGTGTAACCATGCAAGCCATAGTTGTGTCTTGGAGCCCAAATGATTTCCAATGATCTTGTGGAGTCGTTCCTCTGTAATCTGTCTCTTCCCTCTCTTCTAACCCGTCTGTGCCATTGGCATCGTTTGTCTGTCCGCTGGGGCCCACAGAGCTGCTCAAAAGTGATGCATGAAACACTTGGGGCGTTTTTAGACTTGACCGTCACATCTCATCTGATGCAACCTTGGCTGGCGGGCAAACAATCTGGATTTTTATTTGTCCTCCATTCTGTTGCAGCCTTTTGGTAGATTTGTCTTTTGGGATTGATGTTTAAAAGTTAAGGAGGTGTTTATTCTCATTACCACTTCTTTTAAACTGTAAGCTTTGAATCCTCATTTATTCTACTGTTTAATGCAGTGTCTGAGTGAACAAAGAACATTAAAACTGCAGTGTAACTTTTATAAAAAAATCTGGGTTTTTTTGTTTTTTGTTTTTTTTCACACATTTGTTAAAATTGTCCCTATGTTGTGACGGTATGTTCTGAGATAGTCTGAAGAAATGCAACACTCCTGATCAAAAACAACCAGTCAGAGCCAGAAGGAGGATCTTAGTGCTGTCATTCATGCTTTTGTATGTGCTGCTAAATGTGTTAATGGCAGAGAAACAACTTATCGTCACAGGAAATTGTTTTTCCGCCATCACTGGTTACAATGCTAACTATCTTAGTATTCGTGACGGACTCTGTGTTAAACTAGGGGGGAGTGTGAGCGGTGTGTGATTGAGAGCGCTAAGATCCTCCTCTAGGAGGAGGCTCAGATTGTTTTTCTGACCAAGATGTGTATTTCTGTAGTTAGCACTGGGAGCACTGGGAGTTGTCTGATTTAAAAATGAAAAAAATAGTACTAAAACTTGGAGAGACAAAATACTGAACATTTGATAGACAGATGGCTTTATGTACAACATAAAAAATATGAACAAAACAATTTATTTTAATAGACAAAAATAACTGAATGAATCCAGCTAAATAAATTACAAAAACTAAAAATGGCAAATCATCATAAATCAGACATTATATTACAGAAGAGGACAAGGACCACTGAAAAAACAACAAAAAAGCAGAATTCTGGCTTTTCTCTCAGAATTCTGAGAAAAAAAAAAACAGTTTTGTTTTTTGTCAGTGGCCTAATAAGTTTACATAATATGTGGCTCTATCCAATGCATACAGATACATTTACATGCATTGTATGATTTAATCTAAGGGAGCATGAAGAAGGAAACAGTTTTGTGTTCCTGACATCGGCCCATATGAAAACCAGAGGTGCTCATTCATCAACTGGTACTGTGAATTTTCTCACCCCTGCAGTGTTTAATTATTAATGTTATGGTTTAGGTTGCAAGGACAGCTGTGGCTTCGAACGCGAAACACAATCAAAGGAAACACTTCACAGCCTTCATTCTGGTAGACCAGAGCTATTCATATAGAAATAAATGAACCTGTGCCTTCATCATGTATTTTTAGAAGCTATACAGGCTGTCATCTCCTCAGACTATGGAAAGTAATATGAATTATTATCTTGTGAAAAGTCTGCAGGCTTAGTGCAGGTGAAAAAAGGGCCTTGGGGTATGGAGAGAGTGTTGTGATCCCTGGAACCGGTGCGATTCATCAAACTGTAACAGACTACAAAAGACAATGAGTTCTTGCCGAGACTTTCAGGTGGAACCGGGGGCAACCAGAATGTCAAGGAACAAGCTTGTGATCAATTTGCAGAGAGTTAATAAAGGAAATGGAAAGAAAGACAAGTGGAGGGTAATATTTGGTCTGCTGAACTCCGTCTGTCTGGAGCCAAGGAAGGGATGTGTGTAAAAACTAAACCCAACTTACTGTAGAGAAAACTGAAGACAACTTTCAGATGGTCCCATCAATGCGATTTTTCCATTAAATAGAAAATGCAATTAAAATCACATGTAAATAAGTTTGTTCATGCGATATGTCATTAAAAAATATACCCCCCCATCGTCCTCCAACTACCTCCTGTTGTCGTCTTCAATCTTTGATGCACCACAATACGTTAAAACTCAGCTGATGTGTTGACTTTCTGTCTTCTGGTTTTGGTCTGATCTGCACCCCAGAACCAAACATTGAGAAGCAGCATTCAGTTTTTATACTCCTCTAATCTGGTACAAACTTCCATAAGATTGCAAAACAGCTGAAACACAAAGTTCCTTTCAACCAAGTCTCGAACAATAAACACAGAAAAAAAGATTAATTCTCCTCTGGAATAGAACTTTTTATTACTTCTCATTTTGCCACTGCAATCTTACATTTCTTCTTAGTTTTTTGTATGTTTATATCAGGTCAAGCACTCTGAACTGCCTTGTTGCTACAAATAAACTCGAGTAAATGTATTTATTACAAACGTATTTAAGGGATTTTAAACATAAATCTTGATTCAGTAGGTTATTTATTGAATTGACGGTTTTCTAATTCAGATATTCTCCCCAGACGTGAGGTTGTGAATGTTCTTTCAATCACATTAAGCTGTACTGTTGTAACCAATTGAAAAATTTGACTGCAGTAGCCACGGTTCAAATCAAAGAGGGCAGCACTTGGTTTCAGACAAATTACTGTAGAATTGAACACAGATGTACGTGAAAATATCAAAACTTTGCACAGAAGCAGAAGGATAGAATCTTTAAAGATTAATTTATACAGTTTGTCAGCAAAGAAACAGTTGAATTGGGGTTTGGTTACTCTTTAAAGTTTGTTTCAATAAACGGTGGATGAGCCAACTGTGATTTACCTGCATTGATATTTGACCTTTAATATTTTTATTTCTACACACAATCACTCTGGTTTACATTTATATTTTCTATAAAAAATATATATAAAAATATTTATTTTTTCTGAATATTGAGCACATATAAGACTCGAATGCTTGCTGATTACTTCAGCCTATTAATATTTTAAATGTTTCTCTAGACATTGTAAATATTTACTTCTTATCCTCTAATCTGCTTTCAAGCATCTGAAAATCGGCAGCAAAAGAGGCGCTTGTCACAAACAGTTTATTTTTCCTCCTCATGTTAACAAACGACACTGCGGACCGAATTATCTCCCTGTTGTGATGGCGCTGCTCCCGCTCTTGTTTGTCTAATGATTAGCTTGTTGTTTGCTGTTACGACTAATTGTTCTTTCCAATTAGAGCCCTGGCGGGAGAGGCTGTGAGCTGAAAGAAAATGAACATAATTCTTCCTGAAAGAAAGATGGGAGAATTTACTTTGTTGGGAGGTTGCTTCGACAAAAGTTGAGAGGATTAAATGATTAGGAGAAACACTTTTGATGTTTTAAAACTGATACTTTAAGCTGAAACCAGAGATGCTTCAATTGATCTCAAAGAATTTGAGAAAAAGGATTTGGAAATGACTCTGCATCCTCCATCCCTACGTCGCTCCATCCACCGTGATTAAAATTTGTATTGATGCATTTTTTTGGTTTGACATAGTATATGTCTTCCTACTCGCAAATGCAACAATTCACTCCAGTTTATTTCACAGCGCTAATTCACAGCAAAACTCAAAGTACTTTACATGACAAATTAGTTTATATATATTTCAATATATTGCAATATTGAATTGCAATATACTTTGTGACTGTGTGACTTTGGCCATTTTAGGTGTGGAAATGTAAAATGTATTCACTTTCTATTATTTATTGACATTAATTAAAGTGTTCCAGTCCAAGAAAAGCATACGCAGGTTGTCTGAGGGTGCACTTTGTTTTTTTCTACATTCGTTTGAATAATTAAGTGTGTACAGCGTAAACATAAAGACAAATTTAAATTAAATCAGAAGATCCCAATTTGATCCAGGTTATATGTAGTGCAGACAAATTGTATTGATCAATTATTGGATCAGTTATTAGTAGAAAGGAAAAAACTCTTTTAACAGGACAAAATTTTCAGCTAGACCCAACTTTGAGCTCAGAAAACCCTAAAAACTTCAGGAGTTTTGGGTGTCTAGGGTGTAAAAATAGTTACAGGAAGACATTTTACATGGAAAAATAACTGAAGAGTTCTGCCAATGTGTTTTATGTACAGCTAAACATGTTGAGCAGAAGTGTTTTGTTATTTTAAGCGTAAAAGCCCCGCTTAAATTAAATTTGGGGTTTGCAGCGACCAAATGGTGTAAATTGCAAACATTGAGGCGTCAGTTATTGTTGATGAATTGTGTTTTCTGCACTCTAATTCATTTCAGCCGATGGTTTGCTTCAGAGACAAACATGCTGCCTACATCGCTTTGCATCAACATTTTCTCAAGTGTAATAAAACTGCTGCTTCATAGTATTTTGACTTCAAAAACTTCAGAGGTTCAGAGAAGTCTACTTTTATCCAGCCAAAACATGAACAGCAGAAGAGTAATGCAAAATTATTTTCTCTAATGGATCCCGATTGTTAAGGACTCATCTGGCAACACTGAATCATCCTGATGCAATCCATATGTGAAGGTGAGATGAGCTGATAGTCAGAAAACAAGAGCTGCAACATTCTCTCTCAGCGTCTCACAGATGTTTTCCTTCCTGCTCCCTCGTAGGGAGTCGCGGAGTGAGGCCATGTGTGAGAGCAGCAGGTAATCCTTCGGATCGTTTGCAGTCAGCAAGTATGCGTGCTGATAACAGATGCTGCTTCAATTTCTTTTTATGCTGACCTGTAAGTTGCTTCCCACTGCTTGGTTTTGTTCTGGATACACACAGAAGGAAGTTATACTGATCTTAGCACGCAAAAATAAAAGATTGATTGTGGAGGGTTTGGAGAGACCCTTTTTACAGTGTCATCACCTTGAGAGACCGGATTATGACGTTTTATCTGCTTGGAGAGACCCTAACATCCATGACCGTATTGGGGAAGTGTTATGTAAAATCAAGTGTTTTGAACTTTATATCATAATGTTTATTTCCTCATCTAAAACATGGCTTGATTTTTTCATGGAAGTTTGAGAAATCCTTTAATCTCCTGTGGCAACGATGGACCTGTGCAAAACGCCTGGGTGGACTAGACCTCTTCAAGATGCAGCTCGTCCTCAAAGCTGCAGTTTCCAAGCTTCTGCCGCACAGGGCATCCCTTCTCCAAGACTCTTCCACTCAGCTCCTTCAGACTAGCCAGTAGCAATTGGCAGACACCTGGTGGAGTTTGCTAATTGGACATCTGCTCTTATTATAGGAGCTACTTCTCAGTGCAATGCTGGTTAAAAACATTAAAGGAGTAATGGAGCAGCCATGTTGAGATGACTTCCTTGAGGCAGAGTTTCAGAAAGCAGGAGTTTTTGAACAGCCAGAAGCCGAATTTCAAGGTGCTAAATTAGGGAGTAAAATAAGGGAACAGGTTTTTCAATTAGTTTGAATCAATTGACACGAACCTATGTTGCAATTTTGGTCACCAATTGAACTGAGTCTAACCAGAATATGAGAAAACAATATTAGAGTATTCAGTTAATCCAGCGCTTCTCAATTCCAGTCCTCAGGCCCCCCTGCTCTGCATGTTTTAGATGAACCTCTATTCCAGAACAGCTGATTCAAATGATTGCATGATCATCAAGTGCTACAGAAGCCTGTTAATCACCCATATATTCAATCCAGGTGTGTGGCATAAGGGAAACACCTAAAACATGTAGGGCAGGGAGGAGTGAGGACCGGAATTGAGAAACACTGGGTTAACCTAACTGTTAGGTCTCTGGATGGTGGGAGGAAACTGCATGGTTTAGATTGGCCAGTGCCTTGGAGAGAGCCCACATATCCACGGGGAGAACATGCAAACTTCATACAGAAAGACCCCAGGACCTTGTGCTGCAAGGCGACAATACTACCAAAAGTGCCATCGTGCAACCCCTCCCTGACCTTGATTGATAAGGCAAAAATGACTCAAAAAATGTCTCAGATAATGCTTTGAGTTTTACTACCTCTCTCATTACAACACTGTTTTTCAGGGTTTACTCTACTTCCGCATAGGGGCGGAGCCGGTGACATGTCAACTCCTAAGTATGGCCAACTAGCTACAGGAGTGAGCACCTTAAAATGTAAAGAGGCTCCTAATTAAATTGTGCTTAGGACCTCATACATCCTTGGACTCTACCATAAATGTTTGTGTAATTATTAATCTCTAACAGTATCTAATCCCTTAGATTTAGCAGCCTTTTTATGTCTGGATCATCTATTAGTTAAAGCTAACAGGCGTTACGTTATGAAAACGGTGTTAAAAGTTAGAATTGTGAGGGATAATATCTGCTTCTTTCAGTATTAAGCGTGAGATTGGCCAATGTCCAAGAAAACTACATTTCCCAGGGTGCTCCGGTCCAACGCAGACCTGCCCCCCTTCGTTTGAATGGCAAGTTGTTTGTTTCATTCCGACCAGCTGCTAACTATTCCAGTCGGTGAGCAAACATGGGGAGCAGCGTACCTTAGCGCAAAAAGCTACTGCAGAAATGCTAAAGAGTCCCTTCCGCTTTCATAGGTGTTCTTCAAAATAAAATACACTGATAAAGAGAGTGGAATTACGTGGTTATCCAGGCACAAAGTTACTGATTGTAATGAAGAAAAACTACAACAATTAGGGCACCACTTTATCTAATTGTTGTTTCCATTTTTGTTGTTTTATATACAATTTGTAGACATCATTTGGTCTCGCACTTTGGACTTTATTTTGGTTCATTTGCTATTGTTTACGTGGTTTAGATCTTTCAAAAATAGGAATTTCCGTCATACAGTAAGAGAATGTCATCAGAGGCTTCTTCAGACTTACTGTAATACAGACATCTATAGGAGATCTTTCCTGCACACAACCATCACTATCTACAACTCTTTGATTAAATTTATATGTATAGGTTACATTTAATATCCATAATTAAGTTTTTTCCTACTTAAGTATTTTTGAATGAAATCCAACATGGCTGCTGTCGATAGCAAAAAGCTAAAAGTTACAGAAAGTAACTTTAAATTTTTACTATTGATTGTTTCTAGTTAAACCAAACATCAATCTGTTTGACTTTTCCCCAACTTTTTGGGTATAGACGGAAAGCACCAGGAGAACTTTAACAATTGGGAAACAGTTGAACGTTGCATTTTCTAGCAGCAGTTGTAACTGGCTAATTGGCTTACCGCTAGCTTACTTTTTAAAAATCATAGTTATTACATTACTGTGTGATTACAGTGATACTGATATAGCTCCATTTGAATTAAAAAAGCTTTCTTGATTGAAAATTGTATTGTAAAAATTGTATTCTGTTCATTTTTGTATTTAAGTCCAGGTAAAACCAAATGCTAACATCAGCCTATGTCTTGTTTGAGGCAGTGATGAGAGGAATGTATTTATTATAAAGTGAATAGTATATTTAGTTACTACATAGTTAATCGGCTTACATAAACAAACCAAAATGATTAATTTGACGTTTTATAACTGAAACATGTTTCCCTGTTGGGTAATTTGAGCCGCTTTTACTTTGAAAAGCACCAAGCGGAAGTAGTGTGTTCCGCTGTGGGTTTGACATTAGGTCCGGGTTTTACCTCAGCTTTCTTTATTCCACCCTACCTCCCCGTTTCTTTCCCTGTTTAATGCGCCCCAGCCTGCCGTATGTGTCTATTTATTTATTTATGCTTTCTGTCTCACACTATTTAGTTGTTTTGTTTTAAGTTTTAGACGTTCCTCCAATGAGAAGGCGTAAAAGATGGAGCTTCATATTTTAGAGCACAGCTTGAAAGTGGCGAGTATAGAGAAAGAGGGGATCGAGATTTGCACCCATGGATTAATAAAACTCGCCTTCCTGGCCTCCAAAACAAGGTAGGCAACTTAAGAGTGGTGTTATCCGCGTAGAGCTGTTTTTATGTGTGTTTTATGTGCTTTTCCTGCTGCTGCTGTTAACCTAGCCAGCAAACACGGGGGGTTGCACGTTAAAGGGTGTTTATTGGAGCTGCAGCTCGCTCCTGGAGTTGTGTTAAAGCTCCAAACATGCTGCTTTTAGGTGTTATTGTCAGAGCAGCTCACAGTTTCAGGGCCTGTCCGGCTTGTGGGGGGTTATAACGGAGCTTTGTGGATCGACGCCGGTGTTGGTGTTTATGTTGCTGCTTTCTGGCTTCAGTCAGAGTAATTTTAGCCCGATCTGGCAAAGTTCTGCATGCAGATGAGGGCATTTTAAATGCGGAAACTTTCAATGTAGAAGACCCGGTCGTCAGGGCCGTAAATGAGAGGAAGCGGGGCCTGGGTAAAAGCTTGTTTTGGTGCCCTTCCATAGTTGCTACTGGGATACAAATAATGTTATGTTGGCCTTTTATATGTCCAAATAAAGCTTTAAATTCCGTATGCAACCCACCAATACCAAGTTATTAGAACCAAATTATGTAAAGTATGTATAGAAATAAAAGGTGCAAGCACAAGTGTTTTTTTTAAATAATATGAGTTCAAAACAAGCATAAGGATAAAAATATAGCTTAATGATTTGAAAATTGAATAATAGTCAAAGAAATTGAATCACAAAATTTTAAAAACGAGTACTTTAATCATATTAACCAGTGCAAAAGTGATGATTGTTCAGAAATAATTAATATAAGAATAAGTTTGTCAATAGTAATTTCACAAACTGACTTTCTTCCTTCTTTAAAATGTTCTGTTTCATTCATTGCTAAGCAAGTAAAAAAATCACAATAAGTCAGACTATTTTGGTGAGCATGTCAAGATGCTTGGACATCACTGATTTATAGCATCAGTTTATATATCATATATTTCTAACATTAATATAAACTAAAATAAAATGCAATATGTTGGACTACAGACTTGAACATAATTTTTTTATTAGAATTTAACATTTATGTCTGTAAATTGTCAGTAAAAAAAGTTATCCTAAAACATCCATATTTTTGATATCTTGTCAAATTGTCATTAACAGTTAAATTTGTAAAGGTGATCATTTTCTGACTTACTGTATTTCCTGTTTCAGATTTTTAAGGAGTTTGGTTTCCATAAACATTTGAACATATTTTTCCTTATTTTTGAAATAGAAGGCCAACTTTTCTGTCAGTGTATTTAATTATGAAAATTTCACTTTTGCAGTAAAATGTCTTTCTAGCAGAAGCAGTTAACTGATATTTATTGTAATAATTCATTAATTATCATTTGTTGACATGGCATTATTTAAGAACATTTTTAAAAATGGCCAACTTTTTATTTAATTTCTGTTAAGATTTCCCCAGGTTTCAATATAAACAAACCTCAGAAACATTGTGGTCAACTTGGTTTTTAATCAGTGCTCTCTCAGAATGTTGCAGAAAACTTTTCTAACACCCATTCATGAGAGTAATAGCAACGGTTTTTACTTCTGGTTCTGTTGTGGCTGGTGTCTTGTAATTACCTCTCTGTCCTTCTGTGTGGTGTCCCAGATAAAACTTGGTGCTGCTGTGATTAATCGCTGATAAAACACAATCCCTTAAGGTTAATCTTTACCTCACAGGACCAAAACTCCTACTTGAAGTTGCATTGTAGCCACATGCTGTTAGTATTGATTACAGTTTGGGGAACTGAAGATCTGAAGATTTATCTTTCTCAGCTGATCTAATCAATCGTTATCTCAAACTGCTTATGCCAGGAACATTTTCCTAAGAGCAGTCTGTAAGATCAATCAAACAACCGATAAGACTTTATTTATAGAACACTTTTTGTGCAATCAAATCTAAGGCAAAGAGCTTTTGAAGTTCAAGAAAAAAAAAAAAAAAAAAAGGTAAGTTAAAGGTGCAGTATGTAACTTTATAAAAATGTTTTTCTTTAAATATCGGCAAAAACTGTCAGCATGTTGTGAGACAGATGATCTGTAAAAATATGGATCCTCTCCACCTCCTCCCTGAGCTATTATTGCTGTCTGAAGAAATGCACCACTCTCGACCAAAAACAACCAATCAGAGCCAGGATGAGGGTCTTACCGCTGTCAATCACCCACATGTACCTGCTGCTAAATGTGCTAATGATAGAGAAACAACTTACTGTTACAGAAAAACTATTTACCTTCCATCATTGGTTGCTTAGCGTTCACGACTTGTGCTAGTTGCAGTGTACCAGAGAGTAATGGATTTGCTGCGGCACAAAGAGGTGATTGACAGCGCTAAGACCCGCCTCCTGGCTCTGATTGATTGATTCTTGATACCACTGGGAGACGGGAGGGGAGCCCAGTTTTTTTTCACAGATTGTCTCTCACGTCAAACTGTTACAACATGGTGACAGTTTCAAAAACATGGAAAATAATATATTTTTGATAAAAGTCATATGCTGCAGCTTTAATAAGAGTTTGGAAATATTCATACTTGCTGACTTTCTTCTTTCTCTCATTGTTTAAATGTTGTTTTTCTTTTTTTTTTTTCCCTTGGTTTACCTCCTTGTATACTTTCTGCCGTCCTTCATGTCTTTTTCCTTTGGTCTTATCTTCCCTCATTGTGTCCAACTTTCTTTACTCCCTTCATCATTGTGTTTCTTATTTTCATATCTACGTCCTTCATCCCTTCCTTGTGTCCAGTCTTCCTTTCTTCTGTCCTTCTTTCCACTTTCATAGCAATATTCCCAATTATAAACCCCATAATTTAATCCCTCCTTCTTGCCCTGTGCTTAATATACAAATACATATTAAAGCAATGGTTTTATTGCTTGCTAACATCATGCAGTCAGGGTCAGCTTCCTTGGTTTCTGACCTTTCAGACAGGAAGTAAGAAGTGTTTTTGTGTTTTTTCAATTGATATTGATTCTCATATCCAGTTATTCCAGTTAAACAGGTCGAGATGCCTGAAATAAACTAGAAAAACAAACCTTTACAATATGTGATAAGCTATAAACAATGACCACTTGTTCTGCAACCATGAGCACTTGATGCTCTCTGGAGGTCAGCTTCCTATTTTAATTTCCACTACATTTGAAATGATAACCTCTACTTTTTGGGATTTTTATGAAATGCATAGTGTTTACCCTTCATTTTTAGGGTTTTTCATATGATAAAGATACAAACGTCAGTGTATTTTATTGGGATTTTACGTAGTTGACCAGAGGAGTCCAACTCTAATCCTCTCTCGCTTCTTGCGTGCAACTGGATGCATCCCTGCTCCAACACACCTGAACCACATGAATGGCTCGTTACCTGATGAGGGAATTTGGCTAATATTACCTGCTAGCTTAACAATTAGCTTCACTTTTGATGTAAGAATGACCTTTTTCTGCGAGCTCACATCAAAAGTCCGCCTCCTGCAGAAGAACTACTTTAAAAACTTATTTTCTTTACATATGAGCATAAGTTAAATTTGCAGTTTGCAAAATCACAACCAAGTATTTTTGGTCTGGTTTCTAGTGCTAATGTCTTGTAATAAGACAAACTATCAAGCTATAGGAGCGTGTTTTAAATTCGACCTATTATGCTTCCTTGAACAGGTTAGGATAGATCTATGGCCTACGCAAAACATGTTGATTACATTTGTTGCACAAAATAATTTAACGAGATTTCACCTGCTAAATTCTGCCTATTTTGAGCTCCTTGCTGTTGCTGGATGTAACTCAACAACAAAACACTTTTCCAGCAGCCATTGTGCGGCACATTCAGTAGTAAAACCAGTTGGCCAAGAGTACTGAAACTCCGCTTGGGTTTCTATGTGACGGGTAGCGCCTGCTAATTTGTGATCTTACATCTGGAAGGTTTTTGAAACGGCACATTTTCCAGACATCAAAAAACAACTGGGTGTTTTTTATTTGTTTGTTTTTTAAGCATTTGGGTTGTTTTGACAAGCAGTAGAGACCCAAATGGAAGTATAAAAACATGCAAAATCAGAATTTTACATAAGTAAATAATTTTTAAATCTTGATTTTAAAGGAAATACTAGAGATTATTTCACATAAAGCATGGGTCAAAATGGACTAAGTGAAGTACACTACCTGTGGATCTAGGTACTTTTTCATCTGTATTAAGGGAATTATTTACTTAAAACAAGCTCCAATAAATTGCTGAAAAGTTACTTGTTATTGGTGTCTTATTTCTGCTGTACTGAGGTATTTGCACTGGAAACTAGAAATAAAAACACTTGGTAAGGTTTTGTTTTTTCTCTGTGTAAGTTGAAAGAGGAGACAAGAACATTTCTTGAACAAAGTCAAGTTCCTCCCATATGAGACTTGATGTTTGGGTCCATTTTTTAAGTGATTGCATGCAACTGGCAGCCATCCAGAAAGGATTACATAAGTTCATATAATTTGACTGCAGGGCCCGAGTTTTCATTGGTTCACACTGGATTTTTTTTTTTTGTTTTTCCCTGTTGTTCCACTGAGGCACCAATGTTGAAGTGGCTCCTCTTTGATGAGCCTCTTCAAGTGTTTTCTTTCATCTTTAGAGAACATACTGTCTGTTTGTGCCGATATGGATTTGATTTCTTTTCAATTCTGCGGTTAAGAATTGAAAACTCAGTTTGTCTTTTTTTTTTTTTTGAACCCATTCACAAAATGAAATTTAACATCACAGAAAAGTCTCTAAGTGCTGCTTTTTCAAAGGAACACAATGGAAACTCTGCAGCAGGTGATTACAGGAAGAAAAAGAAAAGTGTTTTTCTGGTGCTGTTTACAGCGTCTTAAATAAGCTTTCACTCTATTCTCTGTTACCTGCTGATCCTCCTAATGTAGGACTTGTCTTGGCCAAAACCTGAATAAATCTGAGCAGCTCTTCTTCCTCCCAAATATATTTTTAGTAGTAGTAGTATTTTTTTTTGTTTCAAAGGTTTTGCAGTTTTGTCATGAAATATTTGCACAAACTTTTTTGCAACAAAATGACATCAAGAGAACAAGGACTATATATTTTATTTATTTTGGGGGAGCTGGGGTAGAGGTGACATAAACTAGATTTGGACTTTTTTTATTTATTTATTTTTTTTTGTGTGGCTGAAATTATTGTGATGAATCAATTATTGAAATAATAACTAATTTACTAATTAATTATCAGGACTCAAAAAATGTCAATTTGTTGAAATAACAACATATTCAGAGCAGTAATTAAGCCAAAAAGGGCTTCTTTAAGACACTTGTTGTATTAAAAGTGTGATTTTTATTTTTTTTTAATTGCTGCGGGGCACAGAGTGGCTACATATCTTATTGAGTTTAATGAAATTTATTGATGCTTTCACTGGATCTGCAGAGGAGAAAATGCATTTAAATAACAATTTCAACAACATTTTTGCATTTTGGAGATTTTCAGATATCAACAGTAATTTTGCTGCTATAAGTCAGAATTCCCATGAGAAATTTTATGTCACAATAAATCATATATTTTTTATTTTTCCTCAATGTATTGCTTAAATTTTGTAAAAATATATATTTATGATTTTTTTTTTTCATTCTAAAACCTGCTGTAAAAATATAAATATTTAATTTAGCCATCAAGTCAATCTAGTTTTAGTGAGTAAAGACTAACCTTATTGAGTGGGATTGAGGCAAAGTATGATTATTTGTTTGTTAAAAACTGACGAAAGCTCCCAGCATCTGAAAAGCGTGTTGAGAAACTCCATGAGATAAATGTTTGAGCTGGATTCTGGCTCGGTACCGTCCCGGCCGCTGACGAGTTCAGAGCAGCTCCTGGAAGATACAGATCCTGATTACTGTCAGGCGCTCGGAGCCTGACTCCAAATGAATGTCAGCACCTCTGCAGAATCGGCAAATCACTCGATACGATTGACCAGCTTCAACAGAGGAATGTGTCCTCAATGTGTTTCTCCCAAAAAGACCTGAAGTAATACAGGAAATTCATGTTTTAGTTACTTTTGTGACATCATTTTTCAATGACATTTATTTTAAAATATGTTTTAAAATGTTTTGAATATTTAAAAAAAATATTTGCTTTATTTTATTTAAATTAAGTAAAATTAGATATTTTATTATAATTAAACTAATAATGTATATCTCACAGAAGTGATGACTGAAGTAAAAGCCACTTTATGCAAATACTTTATTTGTAATTTACTTTTTTAGAAAAAGAAAGAAAAAACAAAAACAACTTAAAATCTGCTCAAAAAGCACCTGAAATTACTGCATTTAGTAAACTTTATTTTTAAATCCTCATTATATACTCCTGATGATTAAACTCAGTTTTAATCACAGTTCTCCACACCGTGGAGAACTGTGATTCTGTGATTCACAGCCCGGAGCTGTGAATCCTGTGTGTTTGGGGATCATTTGAAGCCTGCATGTGAAGTTCCTAACACGCTCACAGAGTGAGGCTTATGCAAGCAGGCCAGCGTCTCTGCAGTGGTTCTCCTGTCTCGTGTTAATCTGAACTTGGTCGTGTCAAAGAGTAAACAAAGTCATTAAGCAGAGCTCGCATTAATATGATAAAAGGAGAACGAATCTGCCCAGACCGGAGAGACGACGCTCGGTCCTTGTCGCCTTTAATGTCCCCGCTCGACAAAACAAGCCGTAAATTAGGGCGACGTGTGACGGCTCATCTAATTCGAGAAGGAAATACGGCTTTTCTTCACAGGCAGAGCTGTTAGTGCCTCTATGTTGATGCCTTTCTGTTCCTTCACACCGTTCAGACAAATACAAAGTGTAAATATTGAGCGGCAGGCCGGTGAGCAGCGAGGTTATCACCGGACTCATGTTGATGCTGTTTCCCTGTCTGTTCAAGGACATGATGGAAAAATCTCTGCTTGTGCTGAAACATGGGTTAAAGTGAACAAACTTCACTGAAAACTACTTTTTTTGTCACTTAGTCTTTAATGATTTTACATTGTTTTAACAGAAAACATAGGGCACATTCAGCTACTTGCTGGGTAACATTTACCTCAATTATTTTTTTATATAAATTCTCAATTTTACCCATTTTCTGTGCATTTGTGAAGTTTGTAGTTCTAAATATAAACATTTCCTCCACTATTGCGGTTCATTGGTGCCTTCATTTTCTCCAGTTCCTCATTGCTTTCTTGACCCCCAACAGTAATGTCTAATATTACACTAATTAGATTAACTCACAAAGATTTAAACAAACTCTGTAACCTCAGCTGGTGGTGAAGTTTAAAAAACTTAAACTAGTCAAACCAAGATTGTTTTACCTTAATTATCATTTTCTGTTCAACCAATGTTTGCAGTTCTTCAGAACAATGCCTCACATGAGTCATCTATTGTTATTTATAACCAGGATGTTAACATTTACACTGGTTCGACCTCATTTATTAAACTCCACATGGACACTTATTGAATTAGAAGCATGCATGTTAAGTCTGTTGGTTCTGGAGGTTTTCCATTACTCTGTTACATCTGCCATCTATCATCAGAGTTTAAGAGCTTTAAAACGTCTGGACTGTGATTGTTTCATTGGATCAAGTCTCCAGACTTCAGTTTTTATCCTTGTCACATGGGCCACAATCTTTAAATCTAAACTATAGTCTAAAAGTTTTAGACACTTTTTCTTTTTAGACTCTTTTGAGTCTAAAACTTTTTGAACTGCTCCAAGATCAACTAATCATTTAAATTTTTAATTAAACAAATAGAGCTGTTGAAAACCCCCTTGTCTCGTACTTTGTAGCATTTTGGACCAGTTGACTGCAACATATAGCTGGATTTGGATTTTTTAATGGTTTTTTTCTCCAGTATTTGTGACGTTTAGCCTGATGTTGTTTTTACCTTCTTACTGCTGAAAGATGCTGGAACTGAGTTCTGATTTGCTCCGTTTTCTTTCTCCACTGCTGAGACAAACATTCATGTTGCTAAAGAGCAGAAGCTCTGTTTCCTTTTGGTGTCAAGTTGTGCTGTAGAGTGCAGTTCTTTAACAAGATAGTTGTTTGGGGGGGGGATACATTTTTGTTTTGTTTTTTACCCCCCCCCCCCCAAAAAAAAAAAAGATACATTTTTTGTATTAAAAGCTTTGCTTCTTTTGCTGCATCTTTTTATGTTAACTTCCCAGCTCATCTAATTCCTTTATGAAAACTAAAAACAGCTGAAGCAGCTCTAAGTGTTATAATACTTACTGGGGTTCTTTTGGGGTTTTTTTCCGTTTCAGATGCAAGTTCTTCAGTTTGACGGAGACTCCAGAGGACTACACTATCATCGTGGACGAGGAAGGATTTAAAGGTGGGCCTCTCTCTCTAAGGAAGTCGCCGTGGCAACCGTGGATGGGGATCACGTTGTGTTTTCTCTAATCGTGTCCAGCGGCGGCGACTTCGGCTGCCACTGTTTGAGCACACTCTGTTGTTATAGATGCGAGGCCAATTGGCCGGCCGGTTCTTTGTGGTGGGCTGAGTGAACGAACCCGTGTCATTACGCCGCCGTTTCCACAGTGACCCTCCTCGGTTACTCTGGAGACCACATGCTGTGTGTTGCATAACTGCTGCAGGTATTTTACACTGATAAGTGCCTCAGTGTGTGTGTGTTTTGTTGGACTAAGAATCGGGGTGAAACTCAAGCAAGCCGTGTCGGATGACATCAAGTAAACAGGACACACGGTTCTGACCGAACCCTGACAGAACGCTGCCAGTGGTTACAACCAAGAACTTTTTGGGATTTTTACTTTTTTTAAATTTATTTATTTTATTGTTGTTGTGTTTAAAGCTGCAATTAAGGATTATATTAGTAGTCAATGATTCTGTAGATTATTCTGATGATTAATTGACTAATCGAATTAAAACAAAGTGGTGCATTTTGCTGATGTTCCATCTAACCGTTGAAGTTTTTTTATGCTAAATTAGAAATACACTAAAATATGAAGATAAAATGATTGAATTTCTTTTTTGAATATTAAAAATTGTATTATCTATAATGCAATTACAGCATTTCTTAGTGAACGCTTCATCATTTGTAGCAGAGGATGCATCTAAAAACATATTCAACATGTGAAAAGTTCAGACCTTTCTGCTCGACTTAACCACTGATCTGATTTTTGAATTATTTTATTTTATAAAATTTGCTAGAACTATGTAAATATGTTTTCACTAAGTTATTGAAAGTTTTTTTTTATATATATCTTAACTGCAAAATGTGTATTTTCTTTACAGCTTTGTCTTGATTATTGTTCTGTGTGTTTTTGTTTCAGCAGATTGCCTTTTTTGAGTCTGAATTCTCCAGTTAATCATTAATAGATTACTAAATTAGTTTACAATTATTTCAAGAAACGATTAATCATAATTAATACGATTAATCGTTTCAGCCCTACTTGTGTTTCTCAGAACGATTAAGCTCCACTCAAACTTTTCTGACTTTAAATGAAATTAGAGATTTATAAATCACTAATGAAGTGATTTAAAAAGTAAAACTTATACTGAAAAGCAGATATTTCTGCACCAGTTTGCCCAGAGATCCAAAATAAAACAATTATTTCCTCTGTGTCTGGATGTTGTGCAACTGGAAGAATTTTTGCGCTTTCGTTTGTCTCTTTTGCTTTCGGACACTTGTTATATGATGTAACCGTGGCAACAAGATGTTTTTCACAACCAGGAGCAGCTGGTGAACTTCTTGAAGCTCAAATAACATCTGAACTTTGACCCCAAATCCCGGCAGAGTTAAAAAAGGAGACTTCATGGATGCAGAGCAGGACCAAAGAGTTGAGAGAGGAGGAGGAAGTTCTCACCATGCCTCTGACTCCGACGTCTTTCTAAACAGATTTTAAAGAGGAGTGGCAAAAACAAATGAGGTGGATTAGCAGCGCTTGGTGTCATCCAGAGCATGTTGCTATGGAAATGTCATCTAAAATGTGTTTTTAAAGTTCTGCTTTGAGAAACAGTAGGTGGTTTTAGTAACTTTTAAGGATCGATGACTTTTTATTGTGTGCAGATCATTTCTCACCTGTTAGTCCAGTTGACTCAATTGGAGAATTCCAACTTTTGCTACATTTTCAACTCATGCAGTTCACTTTCACAATGCACTGCGACGGCATGTAAGGGCCATTCTATGTAGAAAAAAAAGTACATTTCTAACAAAACTAGAAACAAGAAAAATTCTGAACTTCTGAGTTTTAAGTCAACTTTTGAAACTGAGAAATTTCTGAGTTCTAGCAAATATTTTATGTTTCAAACACAGAACTTTGCAAGCTTTTTTCTAGAAAATTTCCAAGTTTTTTTTTTTTAGCGTAAATTTACTCTTCCCTTTTTTATTATCTATATTGACCCTAAAACGTGTTGTACTGCACTGTCAAACCCAGACCCTTTAGAAACACGTTCCCCTCGTTGCACCAAGAACCGCTGAAGGAAACATCAAAAACCTCTAAAGAAGATACAGAGCACAACTTCCTTCTTCATAAAAAGCAAACAAAAAGGAGTGGCGTCAGATTTTAGTGGCTGTTGGATTTCTCTTTTGTTTCAGGCTAAAAGAACTCAGCCCGTTTCTCCCGCGAGCGCTGGACTCGCGCGTCTGTTTTGATTGGATTTACCCAGAATGCCCTGCGCTGTAGCCTGCTTCCTGCTTTTGGAGCGGTGTCCACGCCCAGGATAGTTGCTTGAAAACGTCAGACTCCAGCTGTTTCCACAGAAACCATGAATAAAAACCCTTTCCTCCTCTTCCTCAGAGCTGCCTCAGTCAAATCTCATCAGTGTTGCCGATTCAACATGGCTGGCGCTCAATGTGGTTTCCGGCGGCGGCAGCGCTTCCAGCTCGCAGCCTATCGGCGTCACCAAAATCGCCAAATCAGTCATTGCGCCACTGGCCGACCACAACATCTCTGTTTTCATGCTGTCAACGTATCAGACCGACTTCATCCTGGTGAGTGTCCTTCCAGACCGTCGTCTTTTATTTAAGGGGAGTCAGACTCCATAATAATGATCTGTTGTTTCTCCGGCTCTATGAAAGAATGTTCAAGTTTTTATTCGTACTTTTGCTTCTTTCTCACTCGTTGACGCCATGTTGGTTATGTAGAAAATGAGAATATAGAGGCCCAACATCCTAGACCTGCAGGGAAGAAATTTACTTTGAAAACAGAATATGAAAATTTATGAATTTTGAAGAGACCGTCTCTGAGATTTTGTCTCTGATATTAATCAAAAAATGTCAGAGTTTTTTGTAGAGAAGTCTGTTTTGATGTGTCGTCAGAACTAAATTTGGGTTTGATGTGGTTCACTGAAACAAACTTCTTTCATCTTTTCCATAAGTTTTTTTTTTTTCAGCAATTGTTTACGTCCAGATTTCCAGCGTCTGGCTTCTTCTGGTGTAGAATTATGATGCATGTCTCGCATCAATGATGTAAAAGTTGAATAAGATGCGACATGAGTGTTTATGCTCCAGCCTCTGAAAACTGTCGGCTATTTGTCCGATGTACTTCCACATGTGAAAGTGGAACAAATCTGCCATTTTTTGGGGGTCTATTTTAAAAGATCAGAATTGGGCCATACAGACTGTGGTGAGAGAGTTGAATATGGGTCACGTTTACCTACAGTAACTGATGTATCCAAGCATACTCACAAAGTTTAGTGGAAGGAAAAAGTGCTCAAGCAATATCCTTGAAAGGACCTGAATTACTATTTCTAGATTAACGTTTGGTGTTGTTCTACTTTGAGGTGCGTCTTTATTGCAGGTAAATTACATTTTTTTTTAATCATCCATGGAACCAGCTGTGATGTCATCCCTCTCAGCCGCCAGCTTGGAGACGTTAAAGGAAACATTTGGATGCGATTAATCTGATGATGATTTTGATTTAAACTGAACAGGTTGCCGTCACGTCATACACGCTGGCATAAAGCTGGTCAGCTTTACGGCCTGCTGTAACTCTTGCATTATTTGTCTGTTATGCAACCGCTGGCAGGCTGTTGTTTACATCCTCAGAGCCTGCATGAAAGAGGCAATAACAGTGACTGAGATGAACCGATGACTGTCTGATTTTTAAATTGGAAGGAAATACTCTAGAGTAACCAGAGGGACTCTTTGTTTTTACTGCCTCAGTCCTGCAGAAAAACAAGGTCTGCTGACCCACTGCAGCTTCTGTTTTTTGTTGTTTTCTTTTAAATGGGGGGGAAAATAACGGCTATGTGTGTTGATAATCTGTTACATAAAGAGGATCAGCAGCTCAGCTTCTTGGAAACCAAGGTACCGAACTCAGACCTGCTTCCTGTCTCCACACTGTCTGCTTTATGTAAAACAGACAAACGTTTACCTCAGCATTCTCCACATCAACTCCTTAACGTCTGACATTGATTTACTGCAGGTTTCCAACCAAATCTATATGGAAAACAAAACAGATTAAAATCTGTTTTCACTGTTGTGTTGCTTTGTGTTACGATTATTATTCAAATATGACCTAAAATGTCCCTACTGGATGTGATTGCATCATCTCATCTAGGAATAAATAAATATTAAGTACAGAAAAGTCTTTAAATATGTTCCTTATTCTATAATCTGAAACAAAAGTAGATTTTTATATTAATTTATAGGCCAACTTCTACTTCTAAGTTAATTCTTTGTGATGCAGAAATGAACTCCCTGCCAGAAGCAGCTCCGTCGCTGTTTGCGGACGTAGCTTGTGAATCAGATTTTGTCTGATTTACGGGCCAGAAACATATGAATACAAAAGTTAAACTTAGAACTTTTGTATTGGTGTTTAAAAAAAAAAAAAAAAAAGGATGAAATGTGGCAACATTTTGTAGGCATTAAAATCTAATTAATTTATCCAAGTTAAAGCTTTAATGATTTAGTTTAAGTCAATTTCGTTAGATTTTTTAGGGTTGATTGCCAATGATCCCAAATATTAGATATTGGAACATTTTAATAGAAAATAACGTTTTGTTTTTTTTTGTTTGTTTATTTCTTTATGAAAATACTCTTCTGGAAAGAATATTTAGCTTTTGAGTTTTTGTAAGTGAAGTTTTTCCAAATGAATGGTGAGTTAAAGAAAATTAGTTTTCAGGACCTTTAAGCTCCTTAGGTCAGACTAAAGTTTTTGCTACTATTTCTCTAAACTTCTTTGCTGGTTTTCCCCCCCATCAGGTCCGAGAGCGCGACCTGCCGATGGTCATGCACACTCTGTCTTCCGAGTTCACGCTGTTCCGGGTTGTCAATGGAGAAACAGTCGCCGCACACAATCTGGGAATCTCCAACGGATTTGTGAAGCCGAAACTTGGTAGGTATTTTCTTATTAGTATTTATTTTTTAAGCTGATCCTGCCTTACCGCTGATGTTTTGTGGCGTTTTAGTGCCCCGCCCCATCATTCACCCTCTGTCCAGCCCCAGCAACATGTTCTGTGTGACCAGCCTGGACCCAGACACGCTGCCCTCCGTCGCCACGCTGCTCATGGATGTCATGTTCTACTCTGGAGGGTAAGACGCTCACTACGCCACGGCCTCAATGCATCCTGAAAGGGTTTTAACTCTGAAGCTGATCAGGAAGAGAAGCTGCTTTCTGGAGCTCAGTCTAAACAGGAAGCGAACATGCTGCTGCTTTTAGAACCAAAATGAAAAATCTTTTAGTCATTTGACCAATCTGATGATACATTGTCTGAATAAAACAATAAAAATAGATTAATAAGTGATTAAATCGACGTTCTCCTTTTCCAAGCAGACAAAAGAGAAAAAATAACCACACATTTAAATGTCCTGCTTTGACTCTCAAATTTTATCTGTTGTAGTAAAACACCAGGTGCTTGAAATGGTTTCTATATAGACGTATTTGATCAAATGTCTGTGAAATCTAAAGATATTTGTATATCTATGAGGTATTGTAGTCACAATAAAACAGAAAGTATACCTTCCTTTATTGAATCCATATAGTTGTAATAAAAAATATACATATTACTATTGCAATTTTATGCTTACAAAGTGATATAGTTTTCTTTTGGACATGTGCCTCAAAATGAATACAATATATTTATATGTGTATATAGATATATATATATAAAATGCATTTAACATTGATGGTAACAAGTTTTATGGCTCTGTTGTATGTTATTCATCTATCAAAGCTGCAGCACATCTGATCAGCTGGTTTTACCTCTTCTGAAAACGGGCTGAACCGATCAGACTAAAATGTGATTATCTAAGAATGAGTTGGTGCAAAAAATCTATGTTTTGTATAGGCCATAGACCTGAGGTCACTTTTAGGAATGAAAACTAGCTGGATGTGACCGTAAGACACGTTGAGTTCCTGAAGGTTTCAGTTTCTTCTCCAGGTCAAAAGAGGTCGGGGCGTCCGGCGAGGACTCCAGTCACATCCGCTTCTTCTCCTTCTCGCTGATCGAGGGCTACATCTCGCTGGTCATGGACGAGCAGACAGCTCAGAGGTGAGGACAAATAAAACTTAATTATCTATCTTTTTCCTTGAAGATCCCACACTTGTTTCCTCAAGATGTTGTTTTTCTCTGCTAAAGGGGTTGTTACTTTTATGTCGGGGGAATAAATTCATGATTGCTATTTGAGGGGGTGATTAGCTTGTTGCTAAGCAATAACGAACCTCTTGGGTGGACGCAGTGTACTTAAATCACAGTGGGTGTCGTTCTGACTCATTCCTTCTCCACCGAGTCCCCCATTTTCTCTCCATGAACTCCCTCATTAAGCTTGGAGCCCATGCAGAAAAGCATCTGGCTTCATGTCCCACCTCATCCCTAACAGCCTAATCAAAGCCCAGCCATTCAAAACTAGAAGTGGGCATGTCAATATATATATATATATATATATATATATATATAAATAAATGGACAAACGGGTGTGATTCAGGTTTCTGCAGCATAAAGGTCAGAATTGTCTCCATGTTTTCTGTAATGTTCTGCCGTAAAGGGACAGGTCACCTATTTATCTTCCCTTTACAGTTTCTTGTCTTTAACGAGCCAAAAAAATCTACCTGCTGTTGTTCTATTATTTCTATTTTAACTACAGAGTATCTTTATTTTACCTTCTTATTTTAAATGTGAAACAAGCCAAAAGAAAAAAATAAATAAATAAATGTTTGGATAATTAATGAATAGTTGAATATATTTTATTTGATGGAACAATATTAATGTAAACACACCAGATTTAACAAGATGCTCATTTCCATCCATAAACCCATACAACAAACATACAATACAAAATATCATTAATACAAATAAAATTACACAAATGTTTTTGTTTATTCCTTGTCTCATAGTGAATGGAGTTTCTGGACAATCAGTTGTTCATCAATCTGTCCAATTTTTTTTTCTAATCTATCAGCCTTCTTGTATTTTTTATTACTTGCAGATTTCTTATCCAGCACATGACTACTGTAGATATTTACAGTAAATGTTACATAAGCTAAGTAACTGAACTTTGTATGGTCAACAAATATATCCAGCAAACCAACAGATTTTGTCCTGAATGCTGTGGATTATGTTGATTTTTTTTAATTTATTTTTTTCCTTCAGATTTAGGAGATCTAACAGCTTAGCTTGTGTGGTCAAAAAATCTCTTCCCCAGCCAGCGTTTAGTCTCCATGGCAACCAACAGCCATACTTTCATATGAGTGGTGATTTGTAGAGACGACATTGAGACATCGACTGCAGCTTCACTTCATGTAGAAAGTTCCTATATGAGGAAAAAATACGTAAAGTTACAGAAAATGTTCCAAAGAAACCATATTTAGCACCTGACACGTTTCGTCTTCATGATTTCATCACACTTGCATATCTCAGATTTGATGCCACAGAGTAAATATAAAATGTAGTTTAATTTATTAATGGGGGAAAAAGGATTCAAGTGTTAAGTCTCCTAAACCTAATAACTTTGTGTGCTGTGTCTCCATAGCAACAGCATCCATCCATTAGGTCTTCATGTTGTTAGCCTGGTTGTATTCAAGTAATATCTTGTTTCTACAATTATCAGTTAGCTGCGGAGAATAAAAAGCATGATAATTGTGCTTTGAATGAATACAGTATTGAAAATGACTTTGTGTATTTAGTCGTTATTTTGTCTGGTTAAAATGTCTACTGGATGAGATTTTAATCAGTTTTTAACAGATTTTAGGGATAAATTATTAAATCTGGATTTTTTTTCAGTTCTAATCTGTCATTTCTTCTCTTCCAGATTTCCAAACAACGTTCTCTTCACCAGCGCCTCTGGTGAGCTCTGGAAAATGGTTCGAATTGGAGGACAACCTTTAGGCTTTGGTGAGTTCCTGCTGTTTTATTTTGAAGGATTAAACAACTTCCTATAGCTCTTCACAGTCTAAGAGTTACAGAAAGCTTCAATGGCTCCTAAAATTAACAACTTTAGTGTCCAATTAATCGGTTACTCTGGACGATTAATTGGATAAACAAATTAAATTACATAAATACATTTTTTGATATGTTCCTCAAAAGAAAGTTGGGAATCCGTTGTGGATTATGAATTATCCACTGTAATATTTGCTTCTGGTTTTTGTATTTTTGTACTTGGAAAACAATGCAAACTGTTTTTATCAACGTTGAAATGAAGGGTTGATTTTTGTTTGCAGATGAATGCGGCATCGTGGCTCAAATATCAGAACCTCTGGCAACAGCTGACATTCCTGCTTACTACATTAGTACCTTCAAGTTTGACCACGCTCTGGTAAGAAAACCTTAGTAGTCAGTATCTTACATGCAGTAGACGATGAACACAATGCTTAGCTCTTTGGTTGCTAGATGCTGTCTCTGTTTTTTTGGGTTTTTTGTTTTTTTTAAATAAGCAAAATTTGCATCTGAGTGCAGCAGTCTGCCTCTCCTCATTCATCTGTTCAGCTGCGTTTATCATCTACTAAAACTAAATTTCTTGCTGCTGCTTCTCTTCCAGGTCCCGGAGGAGAACATCCAAAGCGTGATCAGAGCTCTGCGGACCGAGAGCACAGCGCAGTGAAAGACCTTGTTTTTGTTTTTTTTTTCTTTTCTTTTTTCCAGTCATTTCGTTCAAACATTTATCATTGCCCAAAAAGTGCCAAGAGTGTGTTGGTGGGTTGCTGTGGATCAGCTCGGAGAAGAAGGAGGCTTCTGCTGCCATCACTGTTGTTTTTCTCCCTGGAGCCCCCTGCTGGCCGCCGGCCGCCACTGCTTTAGTTTGCTACACTTGATGTGTCTTTACCTCTAAAAGCTGCTTCCTCCCACCAGCACCATACTGTAAAACCTACTTCAATCCTCTCAAGGAAGAATGACGAATGTACTCCAAATCAAAGAAATATTCAGTAAGCTCTCCATCTCTTCCTCCTCCCCCGTCGTTTTCTCAGTGCCAATGTGCTTGAACGCCGAACCCGATGCCTTGTCTGACCGCTGCGCGTTTGCAGTGAAGGAGGCGGTTTCATTGTTACACTTGTGATTTTTATCTTTTAGTCCATGTTAAACTGAACCAGCAATGACCTGACCCAGTCCTCCACACCTTATGGTTATTATGGGAAGTCTGGTCTGGCGACGCATGAAGGAAATCATAAGCTGTGCTTTGGGATGTTTGGTGAATTCACACTGTGAGCAGCCTGGCTGATTTTAGAACTGTGACTCAAATTAACTTTTTTTTTTCTATCTTGAATTTAGCATTAATTACTCTTCATAATCTAATAAATCAATGCTTCAATCATCGAGACTGCTTTTAAAATTGGAAGCTAAAAGATTTGATTTCAGGTTTATATGCAACACTTTGAAGACACTCCATCATCATTGCACTGTTATTGTTTCGTGTTCACAGGTCAGCTTTACACCTCCCAAATGAAATATTTTACAAAAGTTCATTTCTAAAACCTAAAGTGGTTTCTGGAAAGTTCTTCCCAGTTCTGTTTTGTGTCTTATTGCACTATTGTTTATAAGACATAAACAACAACAGCACTTCAGTTAAACTCCCAACAGTCCTGCCCTTCATCACTAACACGACCCAACGTCGTCCTTTCCAGAAACATAAGAAGGAAATAAATATCAGATTTGAACATCAACCCAGTTTTAATGGACCGATGCCAATATGTTAAAAAAAATTACAAATTTCTTCACCAGAATAAATTTACAGCAGTGAAACGTTCAGTTATTGCAGAGCGACTGGCGCCACAGAACACAGTCCACTGATTGGACGACAGAGAAACATCACAGCATGACGCTGCGCTGGGCGTTTGGGTTCAACTCTACCTGCTCAGTCCAACGCTCTGTAGAACATACTGGACCAGAACATATCAAACAGTACCATGAAACTGAGGCAATATTAAATATTAGTTAGCATTCCCTTATATTAGTTAATTCGCCGTAATGTTTCTGCTCTTTACCATATGATAAAATTATTCTGGGTCATTATATTATTAAATATCATTTCATTTCTAACTATTTTGCTCAGCAGACATCTAATTGGAAAGAAAAAAAACATGGAAGGAAAAACTCCTAAGTAGCATGAGCGCTGATGCTCTAGTAAGGAGCGTCAACACTCGAGTAAAAAAAAAAGGTCTAGAAAATACCAGAACATAGCACTAAGAGCCTTTTTCTAATTTATCTGTTAAAGTTCTGATTTTACTTGGGAACTGAACAGGGAGAGAATCAGGATCAACACTTTCAGTTCTGAGCCATAAAGCATCTGAAGCAAACCAAAATGTCTTTTTTTTTTTTTTTTTTTTTTTTAACCAAAATCTAAGCTTTCAATGATTCTTTACAAAAGCTTAAATCAACATTTTCATCAGAAACAGCTGGAAACTCTATCTGCGCTTTCTTTCCTTCCTGTCGGGTTTATATTGTTGCAAAATAAATCCTTCACAGATTAATGTGCCCTTAAGGCATTGCATGATAATCTTTAAAAACTCTTTTTGATTAAAAAATGACTTAACTATTTTATAAGTAAATTATGTGCTGTTTATCCAGTCAGTTCAGCAGGTTCAAAACTCCAGTTGATACTTTTTTTTAGTTGTACACTGCATTTAAAAAATCCTCCAACTATTATGGAGGCTTTACAGAAGATGATTAGGGCCACTGAATAAAACAGAATTTTGAATTTCATCTCAGAATTTAGACTTTTTTTTTCTGAATTCATTCTTTGAATTGTAATTCTGCGTCAAAATAGAAAAGTAATCACTTCGCTGTTTCTTCCTAGTTTTAGAATTGGTTTTAGAATCTAGTTTTAGAATCTAGTGTGGATAAGATTTCTTATCCACACTAGAAATCTGTACCTAGATTTGAGTTTTAAGACCAGATTTGGATAAACAATTCTGAGAAAAAAAAAAAGAAGTTACAATTCTGAGATTAAAGTCAGAATTGGGTTTTTTTTAGTGTCTCTAATCCTCTTTACACTTTAAAACCAACTGTTTCACCTCAGAACAGGCCGATATAAACCTGCTCTCTGCCTGCCATGTTTTTCTGACGCCGGCGTTGCTCACAGTGTGACGCCGCAGTGAGACTTGATGAATGATGATCTACAGTCGTAATAAATTACTGAGCCACTTTGAAAATGTGCTGAACATAAGCTACGGTTCACAGGGGGAAGGAAGGTTCCTCTCCGACCCCTGGTGTCCATTTAGGTCTTGAAGCCGCCTCCCCCTCCGGCTCCAGTCTGCACTTTAACGCAGGTCCTCTCCCCCGACCCCCACACTGACCTGCTGTACTTATGTGAAACCAGAGAGGACTTCTCACTTCACAATGATTTTATCCACGTGGAAGAAGTTGTGACCATGTTCTCCCTGGCCTTCAACCTCTGATCAGATTAGTAGAAATCATGTCTATCAGTGTTAAAACTCCAGGAAGGTAACTTTTGTTTTTCTGATTGCATTTCAAAGAAACATGTTAAAAGCTTTTCATTTGGAGCTTCTCGTGTGAAAACAAAAATAAACGAGCTGTTTTTTTTTTTTTTTTGTTCGTTTGTTTTTTCTTTTGAGCCCCTGTGTTTTTACTTACAAGGTGTAATCTGGTTTTCAGGATTACTTATGGAGACAAATGAAGAAGAGATTAGCTTTAACTCTTGGTGTTCAGGAACCTCAAAGGATTTTACTGGAACTTTATGCAATAAATCAGCAAAGGGCTGGGGGATAAACAAATTTTAACAAATGATCACATTTTTGGTTTTTGAAGATGTACACAGCTTCTATTTATTTGGACTTTGAATTCAGTTTAACTTTACTACAAAATAAAGCAATGTTAACAGAAAACTTGTAAAGTATTAAAATGACCAGATCAAAGACATTTTTGGAGAGAAAAAAATTTAAATTAACTATTCAAGCTTTTTTGTCATTAAAACATCTCTTTGTTCTCCTCATTTTAAGACGTTCTTCTGGTAAAATTGCATCTTTATTCTGCAAAGATTTTGAGATTCTGAGATTTGCCCTGATACTCTTCGTACAACTCGCAGAAGGGATGATTGAAATAAAAATCTGTCCCAGGTTTGTCAAAATCTAGGAGTGAATCCAGATAAAGTTCATAGGTCCCTATAAAATAATTTAAAAACATATCGAGATAAAATCAAATCTATTCATATTTGACCAAAATAAGGTGCAAAACATGTGAAGGCAGCTCAAGCAAAACAGAGTTGAGGAACTACAATACAAAATAACATTTTAACATGAAAGCTGAAACTAAAGTATTGATTTTACCCTGCTAGCATCAATCGGTTACTGATACCGACTTTATATCGATATTACAAATATTTTTGGATCAAGCCGTTCACCTCAAAGTAAACTAAATTCCTGTCAAACACTTTGTGCAGCAAAAACTTTTGTTTGTGCTGCTATCATTTTAAAGATATTAACAAAATGACCAGAGGTCATCGAAGGTCAACCAGGCCCTCCACCACATGAACAGTTAAGCCAATTTGATGTGAATCAAATAGAATAACTTTTTTTTTTTTTAATTATAGCAGCACAAATGAAATTTTTGCTTCTGAAACATTCCTGAATTTAGTATTTTTTTCCCCAATCTCAGTAACTGGGTGTAAATTTTCCAGAATGTTCAGTGACAGATTATTGTGTTTTGAACAAAGAGGAGCCGATAACTGCTGTAATTACTAAAGGAGGCCAGAGGGGGGCAGGTATTTCTGATGTGGCTCACCCGTCTCCTTCCTCCTGGTTCCCATCATGCCGCTGCCGGGCTCAGCTTTGGCCCGACCTGAACAAAAAGAGACGGGCCAAGGCGGGTCAGGAGCCTGGAGGGTCAGTGTTATCCCACGTCATGATCGTCTTACCTCTTACATAATCCTGGGGATCGTCAGCGAAAACCCCCAGGTTCCTGCTAACAGCAGTTGGGCCTTTCAGGAAAGCACTGTGCTGAGGTCAAAGGTCACAGTGTCAAATAACATTGTAAACGTTTCAAGCTTCCTCCGTCTTTCTTCCAAGCACCAGACTTTCTTGATCGTTATCAAAACTTTTTTGAGTTTTGCCTGTTTAGTTCATTTTCTGTCTTAATAAAAATAAAAAGCAGCACATTACAATCCCTGACAGAATTATTCACATCCCTCAAACACTTTAAGAATCTGGTTTAATCAAGTTTGTGCTCGTGTACAGAATTTAACTTTGGTTCCACTTTGCTCTCAATAGCTGTTTTCTCTGACCATTTATTTGTCAACACATTTTGATAACTCTCAAAACTTTTTCTCATAATTTTACGTTCTCGTACAGTTGCATTTTTAATACCGTTAGTGTTATGACTATATTCTTGTAACGAAACAAAAATCTTGCAGCCCTAACACTCTGTACAACTCACAGACGGGATGAGTAAAATACAAGGCATTTTTGAAAATATTTTCTGTCACTTGCAGTTTTTTGTTTTTTTTTGTAAAGAAAAGAAAAAAGATTCAAATCAGATCTGGTATGAAAATAAAAAGATTTTTCTTTATTTTTTTAAGCCAAATCGCCCAGCGCTGGGATAAACCCATTCAATGAATTAACAGGTTTTATTCATCCAGTCGATCTCAGAAACTGACAAGCTTAGTGGAGGAAGATCTTGCAAAAAAATGACATGGATGCATAAAATAGAACAAACTGACTTAACATCAGAATGTTCTTATTATATACATCTTTTATTTATTTGCAAATATTTTTTATAGCAAAAAGGTCAGTGTCAGATTACATTGTTACAACCTGAACCCATTTTCTGCTATATAATAATCCATCCAGTCATTATTATTATTCCTGCTCAAACACAAAGTCCAGAAATACCAAAAACCACTAGAATTCCTCAGAACCGCTTTGTTTTCCAAACTCTTTGCCGTTTCTCTTCCTTCCTGCCGTAAATAATCTCCATGTGACGCAAAACTGGAGATTTCAACTCTGGGGAAAAAGTCTAATGAGTCCAGATTCAGTCTGGAAGTAAAGAGCTGGTTCTGGTTCCACCTTCAGTCGTCACCTGATGATCCCAGCTCACAGGAGAGACTTCACCAGCGCCACCATGTGGTCCACGCCGCACGCTACATCCACCACCTGGCCTGGAACGGTCACCTTTACAGAGAGACGCAGAGATCAGAACGTCATCAGCACAAACCGGTTCCATCTTTCTGTTCACACGTCAGTTTATTTTGATTCCTGGTGCGCTCCAAACCCCGCAGGGTTTCCACGGAGACGTCCACGCCCTCAAATCCTGTTTAAATGCTAATGTACGTCTGTGGAGGTGAATTGAAAAGCTCTCTGGGGGAACAAGCAAGTGCAGAGGTTTAAAACAGCGAGACAATCTTTTCAGATGCGAGACGTTAAATAAACAGTTGGTTTCTGGGGTTTTACAACAACATACAGAAAATATATCAGCAGAGAACAAGGACTGTGGAAAAATCTGCTGCCGGCTGTTTGCTTTTATCATTTTTAAGTCCAAACGGCTCTATATTCTGTCACAGTCAGGTACAAGAACGGCACTGAGAGCCTGAGAAATACTGATGAAATCATTTTAAAGTGAAAGTCTGGCTGCTTGGAGCAAAGTATGTTGAAAGCATTAGTGGTTTAAAACTTTTGCACAGTACTATTCATATAATCATGGGGAAAAGAAAGAACTCCATGTCAGTTCTAAGGCTCTAACATCAGGAACCTCATGTATAACTGCATACATGAGGTTCCTCATTTATAAACGTCTCATAGAAGGAGACAGGCCAAAACAAAAAACCTGCAGCAAAATATGTTACGCACAACATGGATTATGAAGTCTCTATAAACAAAATTACCCTTCAAAAAACGTTCATCATCAAAATAGCTGATGTAAAACAAGATAAGTTTGTTCTGATTTAATGTCAAACATTAAAGAAAAAAAAAAAGGTTCTGCATCTTTTAGGTGTTTGGAGCCTGAATCTGTCACTAAACATACAACCTCCAATCAAACGTTGCATCCAAAAGTTCCTGTATGAATTATTACAAACATGACAACGATTTGGAAGTTTAACAGATGAAGACAAGATGGAGACGGCTGTAAAAGACAAAGCTAACCCTAAATACCCGACTTGTACAACATATTTAAAACCTTTTGCCTAAAAACAAAACAAAAAATGTTCTTACTCTCCAGGGGAAGAATTGGTCGTCTTTCTTTCCGATACCCAAGCAGCCTCTGATGTTCTTCCCCCAAACGAAAAGTTCACCTCCATCTGAAAACCAAACGGCGACATCAACGTTATACACGTCTTGTCTCAGAGTTAAAAGCCTGTCTGTCTGTCTGTCTGTCTGTCTGTCTGTCTCAGAGGAATCACAGCAAAGCTGATGATTTGTTTAGGTCAGGAGTCTGAAACCTGAACAATCCAAAGAGCCGTTTCAGGCCTTCCTGCAGCAAAACAAGCTAGCTTAGAGCTGCAGATGTTAGCTGACATTTTGATAAACATCTACTGTAGAAAATTTGTCATTTTTAAAGTACAACAATTATACTTCTTGTTTTACATTTTAAATAAGGGGAAAAAATAAATCAAAATCCCATCTTCTTCAATGTCTTCCTAATATTTGTGGCGCATAGTTTCCAGTTTCCAAAATGATAAAAAAAAATGGATCTATAAATACATTCTAATCACTTAATAAAAATTAATTAATGAAATGAAAAACAGGGAAAACCTGGATTTATCATTCTACATATCTTTGGAAAAATCATTAATTATCAAATTTGTACAAAGTTATTAAGAGCTGCAGGTTGCAGACCCTGATTTAGAGAAAAGGATTTATATAATTAGAAATTTGTAAGTGAACCTCAATAAAATAAATTGTCACTGAAAAGTTCATTTAATTCAATAAGACAAACTGCCATAGACAGAGGGAAATATTTTAATAGTAATCATTTTAATGATTCTGGCTCACATGGACTGAAAACCCTAAATACTGTCACAGTAAATTAGAATATAACATTAGACAAATGTGAGGTTTCTGAGAAATATGCTATATTTTCACACAATACTGGGTTGGGGCTCCTTTTGTATGAATTACTGCATCAATGCAACATTTCAAACATTTGTTCTCAGTTGCAGAATCTAAAAACAGTGAGAAACCAGCAGACCTTTCTGTTTCTGCTCCTTAAAAGATGACCTGACAACTCAAACGTCAAGGAGGACTTCTGAAAAATGTGACCATATCTGAGTCTCACCCGTCACTGCTGCAAAATGGCTGAGGCCACACCTGATCTTGACGATGGCCACAGAGGGGTTGAACTCCGAGCGTCCAAACAGAGTGGGAGGAATCCTCTCCGGGAACGAAGACTCGGAGAGATTCGGACCTTTTCCCAGAATACCATAGCCCCAAACAAACACCTCTCCTTTTTCTGGAAGAATTCAGAAACATCAGGATGTGAAGGTTTCAGATACCTGAATGAATCCGTGTACTTCAGCGTTTTCTTTCCTGGGTTTAGTTCAGGAAAACGGTAACGATCACTTTGTGGACTCACCATTGAGAATGGCCACCTGGGTTCCTCCACATGCCGCCTGAACCACCTTCCCACAGCCTTTTAGAGGGAGATGACGCGGAGAGGTTATCTGTAAACGGTGAAATTACATCAAGACATCAGCAATGACCTTAGAAAAGCAAGAGCTGCTGCCCGTTTATCACTGAAGATATAGTTCAATTGTTAGATGTCAGGCACTGGATGTGTGGAGGGGCCAAAACTTTATGCAGAGGAACAACTTAGAGGAACGATCAGTTCTGAAATTTGTTCTCCGAGAGAAAAGACTAAGATACTGCTGGTGGTTTATAAATCACTGAACAGCTTGACACCACAATACATGAAAGATCTGCTGCTGTTGTCATAGCAACCTTCCAACAGTAGATCGTGCTCCTGTCCAACAGGTCGTGCTGTTCAGAGCAGAGCATCCCCAGAACCAGAACCAAACAAGGAGAAGCAGCATTCAGCTTCTATGCACCACAAATCTGGAACAAACTTCCAGAAAACTGCAAAACAGCTGAAACACTTGAGTTCCTTTAAATCTGGAATAAAATCCCAGCCGTTTAGGTTTGCCTTTGATTGATAACTAGAACAATGATTAACTTTTTATTTCTCCTTGTCTGGCCACTGGAATGTAAAGCTTCTTAAATTGTTGTTGCTGAAATGTGCTTTATAAATAAACAACTGCATTTCAAATATCAAGTAAATTAGTTTTCACAGATATCCGTATGAAAAGATTTTTTTTTTAAATTGCACTCCCCTTTGCAATTTGTTTTTAACAGTTTGGCAACTTTCTAATGACCCTACTATCTTTTTTCCTGCAGCATAAAAGTAGTTTTAAAGAAACATGGCCAGCTATGTTTGACTGCTGGTCTTTATGACTTTATTACAGTATTGTCTAAAGAAATGAGAATGTACTGCTCAGCTCCTGGCTCGGCTCTGACACTAAATCATATGTTAAAAATGGTCTTAATTCTCCATTTTTTTCACAAAGTTCTCAGATCAGTTGCAATGAGCTGATTTATCTGGTGTCTCAGGGCACTTTTTATATGCAGTTCTACACCACACACTTCATTAAATTGATTCTAATAATAGCTTTCCTTTCAATAAGTAATCCTACCTGTCCTTTGTGGGTTTGTGGTCTCATTCTGCTTGACGCTGTTTCTTCCTTCTGACTGAGCTGCTACAAGACAAAGTTTCCTAGTTATGGGGCGCTGCGTCGTACACATTAGATTACAAGCCACAACGCCACACATTGACTGGACTATTAGTGGTTTGCCTTACCCGTTTCATCGTCCTCATCTGATGTTACTAACTGCAAGCTCGTTCATGTGAAAAAGTTGCACGTTTTTGCACATTTAGCTGCGTCTGTTTCCAGACCTCTCCTCTTTTTAGTCCTTTTCTACCTTTTGTTCTTCTACTTTCTGTCTTTAAGCGCCGCTGACCAAGAGCTCTGATGTTTTACGTCAGAGTGTGTCAATGGAAAAGAAACTAATAAAATGAGACCTGCTTGTACAGGCGGATGTGATTCAGGTACAGGAGTTATGGCAGGTCGTTTTTTATATAAAATCAGCTTCACAGACAATCAAAGGAAACCTATTTTATGTTAAAACTGCCTTCCATACAGCAGTCGCAACTTACATAATTAACCTACTAGTACAACCACTGCATATAGGCCAAAAAATATAAAGAATGAAATGTCCCGGTTCTCCCCATTGGCCAATCTGGGTCTGTTACTGACAAAATTATGTTTTGCGTCTGGTGATGCACCGATCCACTGTTTTCACTTCTTATACTGATACAGATTTCTGAGGTTTATTATTGACCAACACAGAAAAACAGTGCTGACTTGAATTCAAACATTTGTTTTTAAACTTAGACATAAATGTACTGAATTACAAATTTATTTGATAACTCTGTACCAATAGCTTCACAAGCTTCAGTGCAAGTAGGAGCATAACAGCCAATGTAAAATAAATAATAAAGAATCTGACAAAAACAATAAGTTGACTGCTTTAGTCAAATGTAAAAAAAAAAAAAAATCTTTTTATTTTTACATTTATAAGATGTAAAAATAAAACGTTTTAAGTGCACTTAATTCTTAAGTGAAATTAAGAATTAAAGCAAAATGTAACGCAAATAAAGCATTTTTTAATATAGGCGCTAATACAGATATCAATATCGGATCAGTGCATCTCTACTGGTGTCTTGGTCAAAGTCTAAATGTCAAACCAGTTGTTAGAAAAGCTTCCTGTACCTGAAGCCATAACTCACCACCACACACACAGAAGTCTTGTTCAGACCTTGTAAACCTCCCCAGCCGTCCTCACCTGGGTGGACTCGGTGGCCAAGGCCAGCTGTCTGTACTCAGAGTTTCCCCAGCCAAACAGCCGACCGTCCCTGGAAACGGCCAGGCTGCAGTCTCCGTATGTGCTGATCTGCTGCACCTCCACGCCGGCGAGCTCGCCTCCCACTTCCACCGGGGAGGAGCTGATGTTGAGATGGCCCAAACCTGAGGAACAAGAGCCCACCAAATCAACACAACTGGATTTGATTCAGCTTTCTGGGCGTCATGAGTTTCCTCAAAATCCCTTTTTGATTCCAAACGATTATTCATAATGATTTCATCTTTAAACTACAGGTGTGCAAATGATCCTCATAATTTACTCCAGTTTTACACTTAGACTTACTTTATTGTCATTGCACAAACACATGACAGAAAATTTGACAACGAAATGATAAGTGGAGAGATTAGAGTCTCTTTCACCTTTAGTAAGTTTTAAAAATGAATCCCTGTATCCTCCGTTTTGCTTTAACAAAACATTTTCAGAGACACAACTTTCTGCATATGGTTTCCTCCATCCAGAAGTTTCTGGCCATTTGACAGTCCTTGTAGTTGCTTAGTGAAGAATTGTAAAAAATCTGCATTATTTCTCACAATGTCGGATAAACATTCCATATTTATGTCACCAGTCGATATAAAAAACAGATAGTGAAATGAAAAGGCAGCATGGCTGTCCGAGGGCATTTCTGCATAAAATACGGCAGCAAAGTTCTGACCCTTTCCTAATGAAACTGAGAATCACAATCAAATATCTTCTCCTTGGGTTAATGTGTGAATGTCACTGACCCGTCTGACCGTCGGCTCCCCATCCACAGGAAAACACTTTCCCCGTGTCAGTGAGGAACAAGCTGTGGTCCTGCCCACACGCCACCTGGAGGACAAAACCTGAAATTCAGGAGCTGCTCCAGTTTCAACCCCAGCAGTAAGATTCAACTAAAAGTAAATAATGATTTTAACTGTGTTAGGACTGAAACAAGAATTAATCAGATCAATTATCATTAATCAATTACTTGAATAACTGTCACCTAATTTAGTAATTGATTAATTGTTAACTTAAGTAAACAGATTAAAAACAACATTGGCTGAAAGAACAACACTCTCCAAGCAGTAGTTAAAAAAGTACAAAAAACATATATTTGCATTTAATATGAAAAAAAATCTACTTTGTCTGTAAATCTGTTTTAATCAGACATTTAAGCTTCACCTGCTGCATTTTCTGTAAAATTTCTCTAATTAAGCACTTTTTACTATCCAATTATAAATCGGTTAAGCTGACAACTAAATAGTAAATGCTTATTTTCTTATTTAAAAAAAGAAAGTGAATTATTTGTGTCCTTGCATCTTTTAATGGATTTCTAACATTGTATAAAATAAGCCTAAGTGGTTAAGCAAAAAATGGGCACAATATGCAAATTTTTTTATCTAATTAATCATCACAATAATCAATTAAATAATAAATTACTAAAATACGTTGTTAGCCGTAGCCCTAGTTGATACTTTAATGTTATCCAAACTTCCCAGCTTCTGACCAGTCCAATGGCAACAGTCAGCATTAACAACCAATATGACCAATAAGTCCTAATATTCAGATTGTGATTAATACTTTTAACCTCATTTATGAAAGGACTATCCTTTCTTTTTGTCATATTGCATATTTTTGACAGACGACTGACCTGGACCACCCTGCTGCTGAAGCCTTTGATCCTGTGAATGATGTGGCTGCCACTGATGAAAAACAGGGAAAACAGCGCCATCAGGAGGTTAGCACAGTTACTGCAGTCACTCTACACTATGGTAAAATTGTATATTTTAATGTTAAATTTAACACTTTTTAGCAAACAATGTAAGATGACCAAAAGAGCAGAAAGAAAGAAAGATTGACTTAAGACCTGAACTGATGATCAGGAAGATAAAATATAATAATTTCACTTCTGTACACAACATTAAACAACCTAATAAAAGTCATCCTGGACGAAATATTAAGGCTGATGACAGAAAACATGAGGATTAGGAAATGATGAAAGTAAACAAGTCATACTTCATGGTGAAGGTGTGACCACAGACCTGTAGACTTCTTCATCAATAATCTTCCTCCCACACTGGCCGTACGCGTTGTTCCCCATGCTGAACACTGGAGACAACAGAAAGATGGAGGCAGTCACGATGCAACATGAAGAAGAAGGGGGAGAAAAAAAGTCAAAAATTAGGCAAATGGTAAATGTTTACATTGCAAAAACACAAAGTATTACCAAGTATTTATGTCTAGTTTCTAGTTCAAACATCTTAGTACACTTGAAATAAGACTAAACTAAATTAAAAGTAACTTTTTAGCAACATATAAGAGCTTGTTTTCCTTAATATTGGAATCATTAGTTCCACTGGCAGTAAACACATGGGAAAATGGGTTATTATAAGTCAAATAATCTGTCAGTGAACCTAGTATCTATCATCAATATTAAGAAATTACTGACGTAAAACAAGCTACTATATCTTGCCAAATAAATTCACTTTTTGAGCAAAACTGCAATGTCATTTGATGCACATAAAATGGAGGTTGATGGCTCAAACTCAGAAAATTCTGGGCTTAAATTTTCTCTATTTTCTCCTCCTCCATGTCTCTCCACAAAAGGAAAACATGAGCAGAGATCTTTGTTGTTCAGGATTCATTGGTGTTCTTACCTCCCTCCTGGTCGGTGAGGACCAGGGAGTGGGCGCGGCCGCAGGACACCTGAACCACCCTGGTCTGCTGAGGCTGGGAGAGAGGCAGCGCCACCGGCGACGGCTCCAGAACGTAGTCGTAGCTTTTATCTGGATGGAGGAAACAACAACAGATGCCTTCCTTCAGAAACTCACAGTCTGAGAAAAGCTCATCTATGTCAAAGAAAGTATCTTTCAGATTTTCTGTTTTAGATAAATGTAACTTTGTAACAACATTCAACTCAGATGTCTTAAGGATTTTTTAAGTGCCTGAACACCAATGTTCCCATTACAGAACAACCTTAGTTTTTCCATTTTATGTAACAATGCAGATATATCTTAACACAAATGAGTAAAATTGTATTTTTCTTTTATTTAGTCTACAAACCACAATCTGGAAGAGGAAACAAGCTTTCAGGCACTTCTGTAAAAATAAAGGTTTATGTAAGTATTTAGGTGTAAGGGGCAGACAAGTATTCACACCACTTATCTATTTAAAACTGACAGGAGCTGCATTTCCATTGATCATATATTTGCACAATTTGATATTCTGAAAATAAATATGCTTAATTGAAACACAAAAAAGTCTTGTTGTAAGTGGAATAATCTGCCCGTGAAATTGGTCACTTTATCACTATTCAAGAATTAATCCCTATTCCAGCTTCTTGAATAGTGTAATATAAAACTACTTGTAAGTTAGTTTTGTCTCATTTTACATGTTATAAGATATTTGCACAAGAAACTAAACATAAAATACTCGGTAAGATTTTCTGGTTTTGCGGTGTAAGAACAGAAGAAGGAAGCAGCAGCAGCCCCCCCCACCAGCCCTTACGGCTGCTGTGTTGTGTGCGCTGGAAGCCCAGCTGGGAGTCCTTGTTCAGGCCCATGCCCCAAAGTTTGGTCACGTCTTTGGTTGAAGAAGCCATGAGAGTGAAGCCGTAACCGCAAGCAGCCGATGAAATCTGCAACACAAGAGCAGGAGTCCTTTAAGATAACAAAAAAAACTAAACTAAACCACAAACTACAATGTTTTCTACTTGGATCTTGTGTGATAGATCAACAAGGTTGTTTCCATAAATAAAAATGTGGAAAGCCATATTCTGAGCCTCTCGAAAAAAGTCAGTTTTGTCAAAATTGGTGTGTTTCTGTTTATTTTCATCATTTCAATTTGCGCAATTCTATATGGTTAAAAGAAATGCAGCTAGTGATGTTTACCCGCTCTGCAGTCTCCAGGCGGTACGGAGTGTACTGATATCTGCGAGGTTTTTTCCTGCCGCTGTCCGGCACCACGAAGCTGGGGATCCCCAGTGCCCCGCTGAAGCTGAAGCCCCAAACAAACACTTTGTGGGTCGGCTTCCTGTGCTCGCCGACGTACTGGAAAACCGGCTCGCCGCTCTTCTCCTGGGGTCTGGACGCCCCGCTGAGTGTCGCGTAGCCACACACACGCAGGGCCAACCGCATGTGGCGAGGGCAGAGACACTGGACAGCCATCCTGAAGAAACAAGCAGAGGGACACAAATATCATTACAGATGTTTAATAGTAACTAAAATCAACATTCGGATATAATAAAAATGTGGAAAAGTTTCGAAGTATTTTAAATTTAAAATGCAAAATAAAATCAGCACATGGTGTCATTTTATAGCTTATAATATTTTTTTGTAAAAGTTAGTAAATTAATAAACCACTGATCCTGTCAAAATGGGCAATATGGAAATAAATTGTCTATGTACCAAATGTTGCATCCAAAAATTTTAATTTTAAAATATTTATATAATAATAATTTCTGGCGTAATTTCTATGTTTCATTTTACTTCTAATCTTACTCTTTTACGAATTAGTTTCCTTAATTATTTATTTTTCTCATTTTATTTAATGTATTTTTCCTTTACTGTGTTTTTTTTTATACCCTGATTCTTTTTTCTTCAAAAATAATCAGGGTATGACATAAATATCCAGATAGATAGAGCTGTTGGCAATGAATTAATTTCCAACATCTTTGAAATATATATATATATATGACCTAACATTTGTGGATTAAACGTATTTAACGTTTTCCAAACGTTCAAGACAAACAACCAAGTATAAATTAATCCACCAATGAAATATAAAGGGGTTTTTAAATAATCCACCAACGCCGAATTATAATAAAACTACTCTTAATGCATATTTACCAGCTCAAGTTTTTCTAATGAAATTGTACTCTTGGAAGCATTTAAATGAATCTTAAATTTGGAGAAAAAGTTACGGGATTCCACAAACTGCTTCACGTTTTATCAAAGTAGCATCTGGACTCACCTTCTCCTTCACGTTCCTTCCCAAAAAGCAATTAATTTCAAAAGCTAAAGAACGTGGAGTAAATAAGCCGAAGAGATATAAAACGCTTTTTCTGTCATTATAGTTTATTTTTAGCTAAATGAGACAGAAAAGTACACGCTTCCGGTACAATTCTCTTTACAGTAAAATGTGATTCCATTTAGGAAGCACACCGCCACCTGCTGGAACGGAGTATGTACTTACTCTATATACGTATTTTATTTTATTATTATATATATATATATTTTACATTGATTTACATTGATTTTTACATAAGTAAAATTACACTGAGAGGGGCTTCATTACTTGTAGTGCTTATTCAGATTTTAAATTACTTTATTTTGCTTCTGCCTTGTAATGTTTTATTGTTTATTGTTGTATGTTTACGTTTAAAACACTTTCAATTGCTGTATTGATGAAATGTGCCATGCAATGAAACTTGTCTTGCCTTGTCTTCCGTGTTTCGACTGACCATTATTTTCTTGCTTGTGTACCTGAAATTCCCTGTGGGACAGTAAAGTATATTTCTATTCTATTCTATTCTATTCTTTTCTTTCTATTCTATTCTATTCTATTTGTTAAATAAATCATACAACTGGTCAAAAGAACATATATGGAACCAGTCTGAATGTAACATACACGTAACACAAAGTTTATATCCACATCAGTGTAGCAGAAAAAGATAATATAAACAAAATTATGCACAATTAGTGACAAAATGGATTAAAACAAGTTTTATGTGTACCAAAATTACTTTGATGGAAATGTCAAACAAAACAAGACTAAATCAATAAATCGGTTTTAAAAAGTTTAAATGTAATGATACAAATGGCCACAAGAGGACACAAAAGCAAATAGCATGAATGAAAACCAAACTGAAAACTAATTATTGTATACCTCTTCAGGATTTTTATTAATTACATGTCCGCATTTCAACCCACCACCTGATTGTATTTTCATTCTTTACATGTTATCCCATTAAATATTTTTGCTGCACAGATGAAAGACTTCTTCATTTTATTGATGTTCACTAAGGACAAAAAGCAGTTCAGTGAGCACAGCTGTGTTTGCTTCAACTGTGCACAATCAAGCCACAATCCGCTGTGGTGCAGGATTAGAGCTGATTTGGAAACGAGTTAATGCTGCAGGACAGTCGGTCAGGTGAGAGTCCTGACCTTAACCTCACGGCTCAGCGGCCTCGCATCAGCAGCGGCTGAACGAGCTGCCAGGTGAGTCAGGTGGAAATGCCTCACCTGAGTCAGCTCTGATGCTGCTTCTGTTCCTGTCTGTGCACAGCAATACGTCACACACCTCAGGGTGAGGTGATTCTGAAAGTCCATCAGAGGGTGTGAGCGTGGCGTCTGGAGCTGCAATGTGTCTGAATGTTACACATGGTATCTGTTTATATTTTACAAACGTCACCATTGTGGACTTGACACTACAAAGCTTTATGATTCCCATTCAGAAACAAAAATTTATGCTGGTGACATTAGATTATTGTAGGACTGCAGCTAACGGTTATTTTAACACAAGTAATTGGATAAAAAAGTGAAACCCCTAGCCCATTTTTTCATTTAACCATGTATATTAAACAATATTAAAAATGCATCAGATAAACAAATAATTAAATTCCGTTTTAAATAAGAAACTGAACATTTCACTGCCTCAAATGAGCAGCATCCCCAGAACTAAACTGTGGAGAAGCAGCATTCAGCTTCTATGCACCACAAATCTGGTGCAACAAACTTTCTTAAAACTGTAAAACAGCTGAAACAGAGTTCCCTTAAATAAAAAAGTCCACCTGCTTAGAATTGCCTTAACCGCAACACTGAAGAAACATATAATTTTGACCATTAAAACCTGTTTGTCACTGGTTTCCTCAAATGGTGACTGTATGATGTTTTTGTTGCTTTTTATTTTTGTGTTTTTAAGATGTAAAAACAAGAAATCAATAGATCCGTTGACTTTTAAGATATGAAAATAAACATTTTTGTCTAAAATGCGATAACACCGCATTCTTTTAGTGAAAGTTTGGATGCATCTGCAGCTAAAAAAATACTTGACAACCTTTTCTGCTTGACTTATCAGTACAGTGTAAGGCTGATTTATTTTAACTTTAAAAAAAAAAAAAATTTTTAATTTTTTTAAATGGATACTTTTTATTTACAGAATTTTAATAGGATGAAGCTAAAATTGCAACTTGTGAAGTTTTGGGTGGGACATATGTACAAACAAAGTTTTTCTTTATTTATTTTAAATGCACAATGTATATATTTTTGTAGAGTTTTGGTTTAATTACTGCTCTGAGTGTAGTGTCCTTTCAGAAAATGGGCTTTTTTTGAGCCAGGTAACGCTTAATTGATTACAATATTTTTTGACGATTACTTGAATAATCAATTGATCATGATCAATCTGATTAATTGTTTTAGCCCTAACAGCAATTCAGCATTTTAATAGCTCTCCTCACTATCAACTATGGCCATACCTCTTATTGCAGCTGAATAATTATGCTGATGCCTGAAACAAATAAGAATTGATCTAACCAAATGCTAAATTGAGGTTTCGTTGGTTTGCTGAATGAGCCCCCTTATATCGGCCGTCCCGTCTAAAAGCAGGTATCTGCCGAGAAGTAGCGACTCTAATCCTTTAAGAGGATAAACTGTGAGATCCAGAGGGAGGGATTCAGGATTCACCGACTGTCTACGGTGGCCTGCACAAGGCATTTCTGCCAACTTAGCAGACTGAGTGTGTGTCTGGTTGCAACCTGCTGCTGAAGTCTTTATTATTATGCCTTTATGGAGCAGGAAGGACGATGCAGGCTGAGGAAAATTCAGTACAACATGAATCTGAGGACTGAGCGAACGGGGAGTTAAGGTGAGTCAGAGACGCTTTTAAAATAAACACTTTGGGCTCAAAATATGCACAGAAATTCTGCATAAAACTGGTGTTAAGTATTTCTCATATCTCTATAGCCTTCAGTAACAGAAGTCATTATATTTGACTTTGCATTATAATTTTAATACATTAAAATACTTTCATGTGAAGCAGAAAAGTTCTGACAAAAAAAAAATCTACATTATTTTAAAAAGTGCCTTGGAAATGTATTTATTATTCATATGTATGGTAGGGTTTTATAAGATAGACTAATAAAGTAGTGAATGGTTGTGAAATGGAAGAAAAATGATGCCCAATTAAAAAGCCTCAAGCATATTGCACAAAAAAATATTCAACTCCTTTGATTCTACAGTTGAAGTATTCTGGGTTAGTCTCTGCCAGTTTTGTTCGTCTACAGAGTAAAACCTGTGACTAAAGTAGCTCAGGTTCTGTCAGATTGTCTGTTAACATCAAAGTTCAAGTCTTTTTTTTTCCTGTAACATTTCAGAGTTTTGGCAGGAATTTTCTCTGTATATTTATTTATTTATCTATCTACAATGGCCTTAATACACCATTGTACATTTGTGTGGGTCAGCGTGGATGAAAACAGATTCTGTGTGTATTATATTAACTTTTAAAAGATGTGAAAAAAATATTTTTTATTCAGGTGGGTGTGTACAAGGCCTGAGAATCTGATGAGGTCACAACTGACCAATTAGAATAGCGCGTTTTGGAAGCCTAAGTATATATTTTAAATTTCCAAAGAAAAATAGCTATATTGTAGTCTATATTCCAAGTGAAATGTATCATCTTTTCATTAACTATATGACATCAAAACATGCTAACAATAATATGTCTTGTCCATGTCCAGTCTTACGTCCATCCTGACTGCCATGCCTGCATTGGAGGTGATCTGCAGCCTGATTGGCTGGCTGTGCCTCTACCTGTTGTTCTGCTCCACCTTCTCTCAGCGAGGGCCTGAGTGGAACTGCCGCCTGGTTACCTTGACCCATGGTGTCATCATAGTGCTGCTGACGGCGTATGTTATGTTTGTTGACGGTCCCTGGCCCTTCACACATGCAGGTCAGTAGCACCAAACACAGAAACCGAGAAGCGATGGTTCAGTTTGAAGGCAAACATGGTGGATTGTTACCCATAACAATAAATCCCAAGCCAATTTACGATGGTTCTCTAAACCAAATATTAAGTGGCTTTTATTAATAATGACTGAGATAATTTTGGAAGTCTGATTCCCAGAAGTTCAAAAAAAGACCAGAAACCATTCTGCTGCTGTTGAATCTGTAGACATGCTGAGCATGAATATAAAAACAGGTTTGGTGGGTGTAACTGTGCAAAGAATAGGGGTTAAAAGTATCAACCTGTCAATAAATGATTTAAAGACAGATGTTATTGGTTCAATAGTTATTTTCTTATAGGATTAAGATTTGATTTTCCATCTTCTCTGCAGGTACAGAAAACACTGACCTCCAGATATTAGCCCTGGCAGTCTGCCTGGGCTACTTCTTCTTTGACCTGGGTTGGTGTGTGTGCTACCGGAGCGAGGGCCCAGTCATGCTGGCGCATCACGCCGCCAGCATCGTGGGCATCCTCCTGGCGCTGCTGATGGGCGTGTCGGGCTGTGAGACCTGCGGGGTGATCTTCGGCAGCGAGATCACCAACCCGCTGCTGCAGAGCCGCTGGTTCCTCCGCCAGCTGGGACTCTACGACAGCCTGCTGGGCGACGCCGTGGACCTGCTCTTCATCCTGCTGTTCGCCACGGTGCGCGTCGGCGTGGGGACCGTCATGTTTTACTGCGAGCTCACTTCGCCCAGGACTTCGCTGGTCATGAAGCTCGGCGGCGTGGTCATGTATCTGCTGGCCTGGGTGTTCATGGTGGACATCGCCAGATTCGGCTACAAGAAGACCAGAGCCAAATACAGGAAGTGGATGGAGAACCACGAACCCAAAGGCACGAGCGAAGAGAAACCAGTTGGGCACGCAGACAAGAGTGATTGACAATGACTAACAACCGCTTTCACGCTCCATTAATTTAATTTAGTTTTTTTGTTTGTTTGTTTTGTTTTTTTTACCTGTGGTACAGTGGACTGCAACTTTTTTAAAGTCAGAATTCTGTGGAAAAAAATTTCTGAAAAACCTTGATAAGTAAGTTTATTTTGCAAACCATCCAACCACTTCGAGCCCATGTTCTGTCAGATCAGCATCCGCTGTCAGACAATGAGTACACATGCGCATTAAGAGATCCGACCTTTAGAGGAACTGCCAGTTCAGCATACGCGGCAAGTTACGACGAAAATAAGTCCAATTGTTTTCAGTGATAACAAGAGAGATGTACATGTATTGTCGTGGTTTCAACGTGTATGATTTGACAGAACAGCCAGCGTCTGAGCCAGCTAAATATTTACATTTACAAAATAATTACAAACTCAGTATTAGTTGGCTTGTTATGTGAATATTTAGCTTGCCAACTAAATATTTAGTTTGAAGATAAATATTTAACTACAAGTTGAATAATTAGCATGCTAACTATTGCTGATAAAACAGAACCTCACTTTCAGTCTTACTTCTGTATGATTGCTTTTATGGTGCTAAAGGTGCTATGTACAGCTTTGTTTTGACATAAAGATGATAAATTGTGACCTACTTTCATTACTATGAGCTTCTATTTGCCAACATTATTTATGTTCATCGTTTGGAGTCACTCAGTCTGAGATTTAAAATATTTGCCAGCAAGTTGATTGTTTTTGTTTAGTTTTTTTGCTTCACAGCAGATTTCAGAAGATTAAAGTGACCAAAGGGTGAAACCAAAATCTTCAGAAATCAGAACTTCAGCTTTATTCTTGGTCAATTCACCAATTCATACCCCCATTTTGGACATTTAAACAAACCTTTTCATACTCTTGTGCTAAATGAATGCCAATACATATTTGTAGTTTTTTTTTTTTTTGTAATCCAAAGTGCAGCAGGTAAGTTTTGAACAGCCGAGAAAATGTTGAAAAACTCACGTCCGAGCCAAAGCAGAGGAGAAACTACTGTTATATTATTAAATCAATAAAAAGCAACACTTGTGGAACAGCTTAAAACGGTTTGATAATAAATCTTTAAGTAGTTTGTGTCGATACATTACATGACGTCATGGTGCAAAACGAGGAACAGTGGATAAAACCACGAAGCTAATACACTTTAAGCATTTTATAATAAGCATCCTTACAGTACAACATGTCTCTCCTCAGTCCGTCTTTGCTTTATCGTCCAAGAAGTGAAAGCCACAGTGTGTTCGGCGCAGTCTTACGGCCAGTGAGTCCAACCTTTAAAAAGAAGTAATCAACCAAACACATTAGAGGGAGCCTGTAGCAAAAACAATGGAGTTTAATTCACTCCACGCAACTGGACAGGAAGTAAATGGCGTCACTGCAAAAACACTAAATATTACCAAGTCTTTTTTTTTTTGTTTGGTTTTTGGTCTAGTTTCTGGTGCAAATATTTTTGTACACTTGAAACAAGAAAGCTAACTTACTAGTAGGAGCTTGTCGTAATTAAAAAAAAAAACTTAATACATTATAACAAGACATTTTTCCCGTGTTATATGTTTATCTGCCAGTGGAACTAGTACTTTTTAAAATCAATATTAAAGAATTATCTTAAAACAAGCCCCGTTATTTTCCCGAAAAGCTGCTTTAAAGTTAGTTTTGTCTCATTTCAATTTATTTGTAGTAGAAACTAGATCAAAAATATCTGGTGATATTTTGCGGTTTGTAATATTTTATTTTGTAGTATATTACTAAGACTGCACTGATTCAGGATTCTGCTTCATCTGAATGCCTCAAACCAGCCAAGTAAATATAAATTGCTTCCAAATGTGGAATATACAGTAGCTGAGACTTTTTCCGACAATATTTGTAATACAAGCTAAAATGCCTAAAGTTTTCTTCCCCACTGTCACTGCATGCTTGTCCAGGAAGAGTAAATGCAATTTGCCAGGTTTTCTTACACAGAAAGTTTTTTTTTTTGTTTGTTTGTTTAAAAAAAAAACTATTTTGAATGCACTACAAAAACATTAAATCTTACCAAATATTTTTGTCTACATCAGGGGTTTGCGACCTTTATAATCCAAAGAGCCCATTCTGGGTAAATACCACCAAAACAAACGTACATGTCCAGCTCTAGTGGAACAAATGATTTGTTGCCTTTTACCAACAACAGAAGAGAAATCCTACAAACGCTAAAATCTGACCCAACTCCATTTTTGTTTACATTTTGTGAAGAAGGAAGTTGTTCTCCATGTCTTCAGAGGCTTTTGCGTCGTTTCCTTCAGTGGTTCTTGGTGCAGTGCAACCACAGGCGAGGAGGGGAATATGCTTTTCAAAGGTAGTGTAAAAGAGAATCACAGCAGCTGAATGTAACAAATGTTGCAATTTTGGTCCCAATCAATCCAAATCTATCAGACTATTAGGTGTGGGAAAAAAATCAGTGAAGAAATGAGGAATGTGCTGAATCAGTTAAATTAGTTCTGGAAATGGGATTTTTCATTCAAAAACCTGGAAATGTCCATATTTTGTCATTGGTGCTCGTTGTTTGAACCATTTCCTGCCAGGAGAAACCAAACGGTAAAATAAAACATCCAAGAAATCAGAGTTTGTGATGAACATGAAATGTTTTTCACAGTGAATCTCATTTCTGCTTAATTCAACAATATTTTAGTTTGTCTGACTCCGAGTTGTTGAAAACATTTGTGGCTTGGCAGTAACATCTGAATCTCTTTATCTTGGAGGAAATATCATTACGAGATAGCACTTTTACTTCCATGCTGTTGAAGCATCCATGGAGTCCTGAACACCTCGTCATACCTCCCTATTTCCATTTCATATATCCAGTGTTTACGATCAGTTGACAGTTGATTGTTTTTATAGGAAAAAGTCTCTGCAGGTAAAACATGATAATCATCCTTTGCCCAGTAGAGCTTCCATTATCGGTGGGTTAAAGTGAAGTAAAATCCCCTGTTTGGCTCAGAACGGGTCCACGATTACTGCAGTCCCTCTGAAACAAAGCAGACAGGGCGTTTGATGACAGGTGGAGTAAAAACAGTCACAAGTACGCAAAGAGAGCTGAAACCCACCGTTGTTATCATCTGAGTCTGTAGATCTATTGTTGCGGATTTGCTGCAGTTCGTTGTACTTCGTCTCTACTTCCTGCAATAACATGAATACAACAAAACAGTTAGCAACAGTAACATCTGATTTCACTGTTATAAAAAAAAATCATAAAACATAAACTACGGTCTGATAATTATATCAAGACTTATAAAAAACATTTTTATACAGAAAGGTAAACTTAATGAAAAGCATGTTTAATACCTTCTTATTTTAATACATGAGATTCACTGGAACACATATTAAAATGTACTGGATTTTACTCAGTATAACAGTACTTTGCACCAATCTGATGGTTAGTAACACAGTAACAGACTGAAAACAATAAATATCCTGAGCTCCCATGTTTATTAATTCTAGTTACATTACACTACATCAAAAATGACTTTTCTTTTCCAATAAAGAAAAAATATAAGCAATCACATCCTACTGATTCATTTATCAGTCCACTGAGGCCAAATCAAAACAATTAGACCAAACTTTAACACTGCAGGTTGCTTTGCCTCTAATCAGGGTTTAACAATAAATAGACGTCAGTTGAAACACATTTAAAGATTCGATGGCTCCCAGGATTTCTGTTAACAACAAAGACATTTTAAAACAAACCCCAGTGTGCTTTACCTGCAGGTACTGCAGGTCAGCTTGCAGGAGGCGCAGGTGGGTCATCAACTGCCTGCTCAGGTCGGGGCCATCGCCCCCTGCCTGTGAGGAGGAGGACAGCAGCTTCCTCATGTCGATCGCGACGTCGTCATCGGCGCTGCTCTCCCCAGAACCGGTTTCAAAGTCCAGACCCGCAAAACCACCTGGTTAAAGACCAGAGGGTTTCAGAATCTGGACCGAAACATCTAAACTTCATTAAGAGTGCGTTCACATCAGTCCTGTTTAGTCCACCTAAACCAGTCCGTTTGTCTAGAAAGTCTGGTTCGTTTGGAGAGATGTGAATTGAATTCCCTTCAAATAAAGTGTTACCAAAGAAAGTCTCTGGGTCTCAAAGAATTTGGTCCCTTTGAGGAAAATAACTACAGCAGGTAAAAATGTATCAAATGTTTGAACTTTGGTCTCCAAATTGGACCAGGCCTATCATACTACCAGGTGTAAAAACAGCTTGAATGGCTGATTCACCGTTCGGTTGTGCTGACTCAGACACCCCGGTGAGGGCAGAGGAGAGCTGCAAGTTGTGATTCTCTGGTCCTGCAGAAGACGGTTTGTTCTCCTCTGCCACCTCCTCTACTTCTCTGTTCATCATGTGGGAGTAAAGTGTCTCCTTCAGCACGGCCACTGCAACAGAAGACCTCGGTTATTATCTACCGACTTTTCTAGCGTTTGGAGTTTAAAGGATCGCCGTCAGCTTACGCGTCCGCAGAGCCTCTTCAGCTTTGGAGGAGGGAAAGTTTGACTCCATGTCCTCGACTGGAAGAGCGATG